>JBBPEA010000022.1:0-1239408 GCA_039096215.1 Blastocystis sp. NMH | reverse complement strand
TATAGTCCATAACATAATCAAGAGCTTCAACCCTTGCCTGATTCACGTCGTATTGATAATTACCACCTTCAAACTCCTGATAGTACTTCTCCAAATCAGAAGAGATCGCTTGTACTATTCTTTATGCTTCCTTTTCCGTAACTGATATTATCAGTTGATCCTTTGTTTAGAGTCTCATCGTTGAAGAACGATATTAGTCCACTCATATTGGTCTTGAACATAGATATACGAGGTTTGATAATCGAATCCAAATCCTTCTCAGATATTCTCATGAAGCGCCTTGTATCAATTCAGCTGTCTGAATCAGAATACGAATGCTGATAATAGTAATCTTCAATTCTGGTAAGAACAGGATAGACACTCATATGCTTCGAATTATCTCGTTGGAAATAATCAATAGCCTGAACTAAAGGACGAAGGTAGTGGAGAATCTTCAATACATCATATACATTGATCGCATCCATGCAATTAACAAAATCATCATAGCCTTTATTTGGATGCGTTTAGCCAAGGAAACAATGAAAATCGGATTCACACGGTTATTTTGAGAAAATGACCGAAAACCGAGGGACAACCCTCTATGAGCCATCGGTTCTTTCTCCATTTAGGCCGAGTAACGGTAACTCTGGGTTTGCTTCTTTAGAGTTGTATTCAAGAGGATGAGAACCATGGCTATTGAATTTCAAGAAGGTCGTCATTGACAATCAATCATTTCTTCGGAACTCGAGTTTTCGTCATTCCGTTATGAAAGAGATTAGAAGAAGAAAGCAGAATGTAGAGTTGGTTTGATGTGGATCCAGCGGTAGATAAGGAATCAAAGGAAGAAGGAAGGTGATGGCTCCGCTGGATCTCCAGAGCAGTCGTAATCAACAACAAACAACAGTTAATCATTTGCAGTAGTTGGATATTCTGTTTGTGAGATCATACTCTGTTGCGTAGGCGAATTTGCTTTCTAGTGTCGCCTTCTGAGTGGTTTGATCGTCTATAGTTATGCATTCCAAATCGAATATTGCATCGAACCTACCATCTCCCTTCCCTTCCGGCAGTAATTCATAAGCCCAAGAGATTGACTTGCACTGGAATACATGAAGTGACTCCATACGAAGCTCAAGAAGGTTGCTTGCCACCAGAATAGTTTTCGTTTCCATGAGATGCAACCGATAGAGCGATATCAGTCTCCAGAAGCATCCATTCTCAATACTCATGTGATTGAGTGACGATTGGAGCAGAATACGTCGTTGATAGGATGAGAATACTGGGTTATCACTCTGAACGGGGAGTCGTATACACAGAGCTTGAACATACGGCATAGTTCTGACTTCACAGATAATGAAACCGCAGATCAGATACACTTCTAGTTCTCCATCGTAATTGGTCATGAATGCCAAGCAATTGGAGTGCTCATGTATGTACTCGCAAGATAGAAACTCCAAATGGTCTGCAAGAGGATCACAAGCCACATAGTTGCGCCCATCTCTCCAAAGGCACTTCAGATATACATTGAACCCTTGATTGAATGTGATAGATGGTTCATAATCACTGGGACGATGATCGTTCGAATACGAGATAACAGTATCGGATAAAGACTGGCAGAACAACGCCACATCAGCGGTCTTCTGATTACCCCAGATACCCTGATCCAAAGACACTTCCAAGGTTACACTGATTTGATCGAGACATGTCTTGCGATTGAGAAACAGATAACGAGCGAACCCATAATCGTCATACACATTCGCCTTCGTTAGTATCCGTACTATAGGAACGGCTCCCAGAGTACTCAGACTGATGCTGCACTGGAATTGACCGTTCACCTTACAGTGCTTCAAATGAACAGAATAATCAGGACCCAAGAAGAGAGAAGCCGATGACAAAAGTGATAGCTTCTTGATGCAACTAGCAAGAGGGTCTGCAGAGGCCATCAAGTTCTTGGCAACGGTCCCATAATACTGTTCACAGTAGTAGTTGGACGAGGAGAATAGAGGTCCATTCTGCAGTATCTTGTCGGGAATATGACAACAACGATGAAGCGTTGGAGACATAGCCGATGGTATTTGCTTTGCTTCAAGGCAGGAGAGATAGAACAGCAGGAGAGATGAAATGGAAGCCAGCTTGTCCCATCCCATATGAAATGACGACAACACTCCAAACAAGTTGATAATCTCAAGGGCAGAGAATACAACGATGTTCGTAAATCGCTGGTCCTTGAAGATATCCTCCATGTAGCAATAACCATATATCGTTTTGTCGTGAATGGGGAATGACTTCATTTGCCCCTTATTCTCGGCAATTCTCCTCAGAATATCCGTGTCAACGACTTCATGTAGCTTGCGTAACCGATTACAAAAGTCGTCATCAGATACAGTGGGAACACGCGTAATCACATCATCAGGATTCAATCCGTAGATTGAAGCAACACTGTCTGCAAAAGACTTGATACGTTGACAATCACTTCTCCGTCCCGTAATCAACTCCTGACACCGAAGGATAAGATTCGATCCCAGATGCATATCATCCACAGCCAGGAAGCATTCCCACGGAATGAACATACTCCGCGATATGGTAACAACCTGCTTTCGCAGATCCAAGACATCCGGAGACCCCATACATCTGACAACCTTATCATTGTTTCCACCACAGGGTCCAATACATGGGTGATTCAGAAGCAGAACTTGATCATTGTTCATGGAAGCAAAGTTCTGGATATACTGACTACTGCCAAAGCGGATGTTTATCGGCAGACGATTCTGAGTGTTGGAATGGCAGATACTCTCATCACTACCCGAAAGAGATTCTGCTAACCGAGTTAACGATTGGCCGCTTTCGCCCACATCACACGGATGACTACCCATGGATGAGACTACGGTATCGACAATAGCCAGTTTCTTCTTTGATTTCTCAGACACAGGATACGTTATTGTATGAAACTTGAGATCAGTATCGTTCTTTCGTCCTTTCAGTGAACTGGCATACTGATTAATCAGAGTGACATCAAGGAGCCGGCGAAGAGCAGGGTGATGAGGAGTAGTTGGTGTCCACATAAAGGTGCCGTTATCGAAGAAATGACGAATGAAATACTGGATTTGTTCTGCTTCCGTCTGGAAGTTGGACAAGAACGGGTATTGGGCCGCAACTGCACTCAAATCCATACTCGTGGGAAGGCCAGCAACGAACCCCAGATGAGCCAAGGCGGACGTTATTGGAAGTGAACGTAGAGCATGAAGAGGACAAGAGAGATCTCTTTTCTTATCACCCCTGATAATCTTGTCTCGATAGGCCATTCTGTCAGGAGAGTATACATCGTTCTTGCATAGAAGGTCAAACATGCACGGAAATGAGCTACTCTTCTTCCCAGAGTACCCTATTATTTCCTCCTCAGCAACAGTATCCGCGGAAAAATGAATCACAGACCATCTCACATGATACCATTTCATTCTCTCCGGATTCTTCGGGTCCTTACGGTGAACATAGATCCCATAAATCCCAAGAGTGTTCGCATCATAGAGAATTGCCTGTACTATTTCCGACAGATTCTTTATCCATGGATGAACGCCATTCTGTTGTGAAGGGGCTTCCCCATCTTCTCCATTGGTGCTACCCTGGTTGCTCTCGATCTCCATTTCAGTAGCACCATTTCCACTCTCAACTCCATCACCAGTCATAGAGTTGATAGCTCCTGGCACGTTGATATCACCATCATCCGAATCATCACGATCACAGTCCAACTCTAATGGTACATCTTCATTACCATTCTCATTTGGTTGAACTGGCTGCTCCTGATTCTCCATATTACGGTTGCTCGTACATCCAGATGGAGTTCTCGTAGTAGTCTTACGTGTCTTGCTCCGTTTACCATCCTTCGGAAGAATGCATATGTGGTGTGTAAACGCGGGAGTATTGATGAGATTCCCATTGGCATTCAGAACACGCAGTAAAACCACATTGTAATCGGTCGTCTTTCCGAAGGGTGTTGCTGGCTTTCCATCGGCATGAAGGGAAAAGAAGAGAAAAGCATCCTCAACCTCGGTGTCCTTCCCTGGATGCTGAAATGAAAACTGCCCCTTCTCGCTCTCTCCCTGATTCTGATGAGGAAGGTCTTCAGATTGAAGTGAATCGTAGAAACTCTTCGCCTTATCATAGACCTCCTCAAGTAATTGGTCCATTCGAGAGTGGCCTCGACCATTAGAGAAGAAGAAGGGTCCATCATAATTGTCACCACTATCGTAAGGAGGATTGATGGGTCTTGGAGCTTGAGGGGTAGTCTCTGTTGAATACTGTTTCTCCTCCTCGCAAATGGTATTCAGAGCATCCAACACAAGACCATGTGGTGCCGCCATATTCAATTCCGATTTGAACAGACCCTTTCTCGCGTTCCGAATGGTATCATCCTTGTCTACAAACTGCAAGTCAGGAGTACCACTCGTTTGGCTTTGTGTAACAATCTCAGGCACACATTGGCGGTACTTCAATTCATCTTGATAGGGCTCGAAATAGGACGCAAAATCTGGATTGAATGTGAATCCCTCCTTTTGTAACGAAGGAACCGTATCCAAACCATATTGTATCATAGAGCCCATGGGAAATTCTCCCATATGATAGAGAATACTAGCCATAGCGTATGAGTATGCCCAGTAGAGCTGCTTCGTATTACGGCAATGAGCGAGATGAAGCGATAGCTCCGTACGACTCGTATCAACAAGTATCGGAAAGAACTCGCTGAAAACAATAGAGAGGACGCATTCCAAAACGGAATGAATACGTATCCCGTCCACTGCTTTACATCTGGTATGTAGGCACACCTTATAGATATCATTCCGTACTGTAAATTCGGCCTTGTGCTCTTCATAGTACTTGCTATTGGCCCAACAACTCTTGGCTTGGCAAGACTTCATGAGTCGTACAGGATTCCCATCCTTAGAACAGCGGGGACAGAATATGGAAGAGCCAATATAACACCTTGCACAACCGTCACAATACAGAAGGAATACAGATCCAACCATGCATTCATATGGATAATCGAGGTAATTATACACATCCTTCAAAAAACCCGTATCTTTAACTCGGTTCGACACTTCACTCAGATAATGCTGCTCGAAAAACACATCCTTCGACATTCCATTAAGGATTGCTTTCTGAATCTTCTGACAGTAACCTTTAAACTTGTAGCTATCAGTATCGATTTCTTTACCTACATAGGAAGAAAACAAAACGTATACGTGGGGTAGCATTGACCATCCGCAAGACATATGACATAATATATGCGAGTAGGCTTCAAAGTTGAAACACAGTTCCTAGCTGATAAACAGGACAAAAACGGTACAAAGCCACAATGAACGCAACTGTCGGAAACATGATGATCATTATAAACCCCGAGAGTGCACTTCATGTAATGGCCTGCGTTTAGAGTAGATAACGACATCCCCTTCTCCATAACTACAGTAAAGAAACAACAAAGGAATGACTATCTTCATACTGTCTCATGTAAGGTGAGACGGGATCAGAATAATCCTCCCCATCTCCGTTCAAGTCATTCGAACCCTGTTCCTCTTCTTCCTCGGAAGCCGTAATAGATATATCACTCTCTCCTCTTATCATTTTCACTTTCCTCTCATTTTGTCACATCACACTTCACATCATTATTATCTCTGTCCCCTCTCTCATACTATTCATCTATTCATTCTAACCACATTCAATGTCTTCTCTCATCATCTCATCTGCATCACGCTCATCACCTCGCATATCCATCTATCATTCATCCCACATCATTCTTATTCCATTTTCCTTCCATTCCATCATTCTCGCATTTTTCACTTTTCCACTCCTCCATTTCACCATGGTGCTCTTCGCCATTTCCTCAAAACTCATTTTCACTCATTTCATTTATCATACCCTTCTATTGATTATTCCGTCCCCCTTTCCTTCCTATTTCAACTCCATCACCCTCATCACCACTCATATCTGCTTTTCATTCCCATTCGCATCTATGTTCTCTATTCATTCATTTCCATCCATTCCCATCCCATTCTTCCTCTCAACCACTTCAATCACATTAACTCTTATCCAATTCCATTCTAATCCTCTCATTTCATTCCATTTTATCGTTCCCATTCCTTACCATTTCTTCTTTAGACTCGTCGTTCTCACACGTTCTGTGCTACTCTGTTTCTTCATTACCGTCACTCTTTCATCTCATCCATTTCTATTCTCATTCCTCTATCTTCCTTCCTACACATCCCATTCATGTTGTTTCTTCGCTTCTCATCTAACTGTCTCGACTATAAGATCTATACCATGTTTGTTCGGATACTCCTTATCGCATTGTCATTTGGTGTGTTGATAGGAAACACTCTCTGTCAATTAGACGAACTTGCTTTTGCCTCTGATGGCTGAATCGAGAGCAGCAGCATCGACTGATGAGGAAATGGAAGAATGAATACGTGAAGACGGAATGGTATAGGTGTAGTAGAAGCAATCATTACCGAATCGGATTCCATCAGATGATAATCGAGGGATATCTACATCAATCAAACACCAAATCCATACTCTCCAAAATCACTGAACCGATATACTTGAAGTTGTAGTACTCTCCTTTGAATTCTGTCAATGAAGGAAGATCTATTCATTCATCAACTCATTCAATCTCACTTCGTATTGTCAATGTGTTATTGTAGTTGTAGGGTAAAGTGCTAATCGTCTTTCGATCATCACTAATATCACCACGAAGAGCACTTCCACCAAGTCGAATGGATTGTAGTTTAGGCAAATCTGAATCATCAATCCATCCATTCAATCACTCTCAAACACAATTGAATGAACACAAGCGAATGCAATACTATTTAAAAAGACTGATTGCAGTTGAGGAAGATCTGTGGGTTCAAACCAATCCATCAATCAAACCAGTCAATGAGAAGGATGGAGCATAACAGAAACACCATGCACCAACATAAATGGATTGAAGAGAAGGGAGATTGTTCAGTTCAAATGAATGATAATCAGAGAATGAATAATCACCAATCTGAATGGATTTGAGTTTTGGACAATTCACAATTCGATAGGTACCATCATTTCGTTCATTGTAATTACTAATCTTGAAACTATTGCCTCCAATCACCACACTCTCCAACTCACACAATCTATCCAACTCAAACACTCTCACATTTCCAAAACAACTATTGCCAATCACTATCGATTTCAGAGCTGGCAGTCCTCTCAGAATGAACTCGTTTCCCTCATAACTGCTACACAATCCACTTCTTATACTGACAGTCTCTATTGTCTCTGGATTTGGAGCAAGTTCCGATGGAACAACCTCAATCTCAACAGGTGGACAAGTGGTTGGAGCAATGGTGGGAGTTTCGGTGGTTGGAACAATGGTTGTGGGTGTTTGGGTAGTAGGCTGAGTTGTAGCACCCGGACAATGATCAGTATTCACATTCGGGAATGGACCATCTGGCGAATACACAACACTCGGTTCATTCACTTCCCAGTTCCACGTGAAACGACATTGAGCCTTTTCTTGTTCACTGTACATATCGTAGTACCAAAGATTCCCACTCGAATCAGAACACATTGGAGCATAATCAACAGCAGACTCTTCAACACTCACTCTCTTATTACCACAAGCATTTACCAACGCTGTCACAAAACTGTCACTCGAACTGTAACCATTGAAGTCGAAATTCAGAGTGGTCAATAATGGGAAGTTAGTATCGTCGTTACAAATCTTTTCCAAGTTATTCACAATCTCATTCAGAGCATCACCCTCGTCCACTGTTCCATCATAACTTGCAATCTTATGACCACTTATCTCAAAGTGCTCCAGATTTCTGAAGTATCCCTCGTTGCGATTATTAACCATCCATCGCAAAATATCCGCCATGCCTTCACGCTTGATATCACCAATACCAAACACAATTCGCTTCGGATAAGTGAACGCAGAAAGAGAAAGCAGAGGAACAGCCAAACTGCTATCGATTCGATGATCCAGCTTGCTGTCAGAGTAGAAGTACAAATCCACGGGAGCGGGGTTCTTCTCCTGCTTGCTCAGAGACTCTTTGATTAGGTTAACAGCCTCGGCATTCACTCCAGACAGAGCAATCACACGAGTGTGCTTCAGCGCCTTCTTGGGGAAGGCATCACGAACAGCCAGATATCGCCTCAGAACCTCGATGTCGGGAATGATGTCCTCGTAGCACGTCTCCTGGATTTCGTAGTTGCAGTTGTCTCCGAAAATGAAGGGATCGTAGATAGGGAACCAAGGCTCCATTGTGGGAGTGGGAGTGGGAGTGGGAGTGGGTGTAGGAGTAGGTTGGGTAGTTGGAGGTTGAGTGGTTGGAGGCTCTGTAGTCGGGTCCGTAGTCGGTGGTTCTTCCGATGGTGTATCCGTAGTCGGTGGTTCTTCCGATGGTGTATCCGTAGTCGGTGGTTCTTCCGATGGTGTATCCGGAGTCGGTGGTTCTTCCGATGGTGTATCCGGAGTCGGTGGTTCTTCTGATGGTGTATCCGGAGTCGGTGGTTCTTCTGATGGTGTATCCGGAGTCGGTGGTTCTTCCGATGGTGTATCCGGAGTCGGTGGTTCTTCTGATGGTGTATCCGGAGTCGGTGGTTCTTCCGATGGTGTATCCGGAGTCGGTTCTGGAGTGGATACCATCTCCGTCACGATCGGACGAATGGCGAGTCCAGCGATTCCACCCACATTCGCATTCTCTACGGTTTCCAGAATCGGAAGACGGAACACCATCGAGTTACAAGCACGAAGACGTGTCTCCACGGCGAAGTACGGGTACTTTGCCAACTCATCCTTTCCATCCGCAACGAACTGAGAATACTCCACCACCACTCCATACACCGATGGCTGGTTGGAAGAACTGTCGAAGTAGAATTCACCATCACGATCGTTTCGATAGTACTGGAAGTATTGAGGATCCAAACCCATCGTCACTGCCACGGGTCCTCGCTTCATCAAATCGAACAGACCCAGCTTGTTGTACGTCACGGGCTTCTCGTATCCAGCGATGCGGTATCGGTGTTCATCGCCAATCTCCTTTCTTCTACACGCACCCTTCTCATTCCTGTGAGGATAGGATTTACTGTAAGCGATTCCATACAAACTCACATAATCGAATCCAGTAGCGAGAGAGAATCCAGCACAACCGCCCTTCTTCTCATCATACAATCCATCGGAATCTTCACCATTCTCACCAACACAATCAATCAACTCCTGAGCAGACAGAGACACCTCCACGATCTGGTCATACTCCTCAAAGTACATCTTCTTGATCGCATACTCAATCGAGTTTGTGATAGCAAAAGCCCACGACACCGAACAGTTCTGGGGTCTGGAGATCAACTCTCTCAACTCAGCATTCTCATCACACGGATCCATGGAAGGCATCAGGTAACGATAGTTGGTGTTGTTCACGATCGGAATCACCTCCGTCTCTGGCTGAACTCCCTTGTATCGCACCACGCTCGCCGTGATCTCCTCAAACTCCTCGGGAGCCCAATCCGCGTAGAACGTGAATTCCAACTTGTACTTGTGTTTTCCACTTCCTCCGTGAATCGTCTTGCAGGACTTCTTGAAGTACTCCAGACGCTTCTTGAACTCCTCACTCTTCACATCACGTGATGTTCCCTTCTTCTCTTTATCCCACTTGCTCAGATACTCCAGATAACCCTTCTCATCACAACTAAAGTCCGACTTCTCATCCGTCGGATCCTTCGGATATGCCTCCTTTCCATTGAAGGCAACTGCTCCAATGACCAAATACAACCATACAAATGAACACAGAGCCATATGGTTGATACGCAAACCTAGTAGTTCCATCGGAAATAAGACTCTTTAGGCTAATAATAATTGTGGAGGAAGAATAAAGTAGTGGTGACTTCCTGTTGCAACTGGACAGAAGTTCTTTCCGGTCTTTACATATCAAGTGGACTACTGAACGCGCATCAGGGAAACCACTCACGATTAGGGACCTCGTTTGAAATAAGAAACAATTCAATTTAAACCCATACTGAGTGCTCAATATTGAAGCTGGTCACTACGTAATTTGCTTTCGAGCGTCTTGAGTGAGCTGTAGCCAGAATGAAGGGTTGCTCAGGGAACGTGTCAATAAATTCTTTCCATTCGGGTGAAAAGAGTTTTGACTCATTCCATGCTTTGTCGATAGCAATACAATCCGTTGACTTCTTGAATGATGCGACGGATGCCTGGAGTAAACCATAAATCCCTTTATCCTTGTAATACTCACGAAATTGGCCCTTGTACTTAGCAAATATACCAACATCAAGCGGCTGAACAACTGATGTGACATGTGCTGGAAGTACAAGCATGTCAATATTATTTGCCTTAAGTACATCCCATACATTGGCATTATGACGTGACACGTGAGCATCACAGATAAGAAGGGCATGTTGATCTCGACTCCTTCTGATCGTATTAACATGAGGAATGAACACGTGTACTAACCAGCTGCGCATGAGTTCATTCGTCATGAAACCCGATCGTTGATAGAAGTACTTGATACCTTGCAAACCGTGTGTCTCTTTGATCTTATCGGGATCCAAGTACGTTGGAAGAATATACGCCGATGGGACATCAGTACCATCCTTTGAGATACATGCAACGAGTGTTACATGCTTACCCTCTATTGGCTGGAATGAAATTGGAGGAGTATCGGCAGTATGAACAACATATCCTCTGGGTTGCTTCTTTTCAGTAGAAACCCATGTTTCGTCCATATTGAAGATGAGCGAATCCGGATACTGTCCATGCTGGAATAGTGTATGGAGGTTCTCATACATCTTGGCTATCGTAACCCGATCTGATTTCGCTTTCGCTTCATACATTGTCAACGGCTTTGAGAGAGTAAACCCATGCATCTCAAGCCATCTCTTGATAGTCTTCGTACTGAGGCTTTCACCCATCAGATAGATGGCCTTCCGTTCTCCCAATATACGTTTGGCAACGTCTACCAGCTGCCTTGCAGTTTTGCAACTTCTTCGTTCAATCGACTGAATGATGTACTCCTCCAGTTTTTTCGACTCTTCCTCGTTCAACAAAGGAATTCTCCCATTACCATCATAAGAGAATCCATTCCGAATTCTATTCAACTTTCGGGAGACACGTGTTCTGCAAGCACCAGCAATGCTGCAAGCACGAGTCATAGAAAGGCCTTTCCTGCCGTTTTTCTCGTTATCCAGAAGGTACTTCATTACCTTCTTAGTGGGTGAGAGAATCGCTCGATACTCCTCCATCTGAAAGAGTCTCATGACTCTTTCTCTTTCCATTCTCTCTTCTTCACACATGTTTATTCAAATACAAATCGGATCACACACTTTTATATGGTTTCTCCTTTCCCTGATGCGCGTTCAGTAGTCCACTTGATATGTAAAGACCGGAAAGAACTTCTGTCCAGTTGCAACAGGAAGTCACCACTACTTTACTACCGTTTCATTCATTATGGAGAATCGCGGTTATTATAATGAGTCCATATCTTTCTTCTAATAATCCATTCTCTTGCATCTTCTATTCCAGTAATGCCAATGAAATGGGATCTAGGTCACGTACCGATCATCATCTTCATTGTCATTCCTTTGTTTCCTATAGTTTTTCTGAATCCCTTTTTACCGTAGCAATCATAAGGGACTACTAAAGTGTTACTTCATTCATTGCTCTCTGTACCAGTAATTCTCATGTAAAACTGTCAGATTCATTCATTCTCATCTATCCTCTCATTCTATCATGTGATCTAATTGCATTCCTCTTTTTATTGATCCTTCATCGATAATCAATATATCATCATACTTCGAATTCGGAAACAAATACATCATACTCCTTTTGCTTATGACATCCATACGCTAATCGTGGTGTATCCCCTCTGTAGGTCCTTCGCAATGTAGTGAGAATTTAATAGTTTTGCTTCACTTTGCAACCTACCATTGCGATTACGAATAGCGATCTCTTCTAGTTATTCTCTCATTACGAGCGGATCACCTATCGTTGTTATGGATTACTCGTGCATCGTTTTTCAGTAGATCATTTGCCTCATCCAATAATACCATCCATTTCAACATTATTGTCACATTCTTTACCTCCATTACTTCTTTGGTCGCCAGAATGATCCTATACTTGGAGAACAATGGATTCTGAACTGTATCTCTTGGAAGTGTATTATGATAGTAAAACGCTCCTTTCCTTAATTGTCTCCTTCCACTCGTGTTCTCTCACTTCCACTTCAAACAACCCTCTCTACAACAAACACTTCATTTCAACCTTCTCGCTAGTACCATTGAAGACCCCGAAACAACATTCACATAACAGGGCTGGTACGAGGGAATATCAAACGAATGCAACGTCTGCTTGTGTAGCCTCACCCACACACCCTCCGCATTCCCTTCTTCGGACACTCCCAGAAACAGAAAACCAGCCGGAATTGTGCCCACCACCTTCCCTTCCATTTTTGGTTCTAATCGAACGTTATGGTTAACACTCCCTCGTGGATACACCGACTGATAGATGCTGGCGTCCTCGGGAACACACATCGGATCGTATCCGTGCTTCTCCACCATCAACCAGCTGTGACCGCGTCGATCATTCAGAAGCGCCCACGTTCCCTCACTCGTATACACAATATCCTTCGCTGCCACCTTCATTTCTACATTCCAATCTGGTCATTTCCCCTACTCGGTGGAATGATGGACGTCATATTTCGAGCCAAACTCGGACTGTCTCGCACGCCGCTTCGTATCAAGCTGATAAAGTAGGTAATCTTCGGTGGCTGCAGAACCGACACATTCCCTCCTCCTGACTCGCACGCCCACCCCACTCCTACCAGTAATTCCCCTGTCTCTCCGTCGTGCATTAAACCGAACTAACTGTTGGACTGCCGCATTCATGTGCATCGTTCGTGTTGACTCAAACTGCATCCATCGCATCGCGCAAGCCTACTCTCATGCCTCTCCAGTTCTCCCACCTTCTTCGCGGTCGCTCGTTGCAGCGGATCAGGTACCAGCAAGGCGCGGATGAAATCCTTCGCATCCTCCGAAACGTTCTCCCAGTCGTTCCGATAGAATTGAAAATCCCCATTCACCACCATGCGCAGGGCTGTAAGCTCATTTGTTTGTGGAAATGGTGGGTATCCGCACAATCTGTACTTCAGCCAACTCCTTCACCTATACAGAATGAAGGTGATCACTCCCAGCGACCACATGTCCACTGCAGGACCATAGCACTCACCGCGAATAATCTCTGGAGCAGTGTATCCCGGAGTGCCGCAGAGCGTCTTCAACCCCTGATTGCTGTCCGCCTACCGTTGACCTCTTACCGATCCTCTCACGTGCGTCGCAAAGCCGAAGTCGGCAATTCGGATGTTCAGGAAATCGTCCGCAGACTTGAGCAAAATATTCTCCGGTTTCAAATCACGGTGAACAACGTGCCTCTCGTGGCAATAGCGCAGCGTGTACAGCAGCGTTCGCACCAGATTCTGTGCCTCACGTTCACTGTAGCACTTTCGCTTGCTGATCGCCTCAAATAGCTCTCCACCCTCTGCCAACTCCTCCACGATGTAAAAGTTGTCGTCGTCCTGGCAAAACTCCTTCAGTGAGATGATATGCGAATGGTCGCGCAACTCGTACATGATGCGACATTCGCGTTTCAAACATGCCACATCGTGTTCCGTCAGATCACGTTTCCGAATCATCTTCACTGCGACCGCCTCCCCAGTGCTTCGCAGGATCCCTCGGAATACAATTCCATATTTGCCTGTGCTGAATGCCCACAAACGGCTCTACCATGTCCCAGTTCATCCTTCAAATCCACTATGGAATGAATATCCACCTCCGTTGCCTCTAGCATGTCCACCAGAATGGGATCCGCATCAATGTTGGTGTCATCGAAGGCGTCGACCAGGTTGTCAATGTACGAGAGCATCTCCTTGGTCAACAGTTCCGCCTTGCATCGTTTCAGCTCCTCGAAAAAGGAGGACACTCTACATCCTTATTCACAAATATCTCTCCAACATCGCCTTCTGCGTTACCACTTCCTCGATGGGTTTTCCATTTTGATACGCCTCGACATCCAAGAGATGAGTCTTGAGCGAATCTTGATCCTTGCAATCGATTAGCTTACATAGAATCATTCCCAGTTGTGGGTCCAACTCCGCATTCTCCTACTCATCACAATCCCATCGAGAGAATACCTCCTCCGCCGATTGAGACACCGATTTTCCTTCTAACAGTTTCAAAGGATTTGTAAATGAACAAGTGTAGGCGGAATGCCATTCCCGCCAAGATGTATTCATGCTTTCGTACCATTCCGTCACCTCTTCCCCCGTTTTCCAGGAATACCAGAAAGCAGTCTTATGCGTCTACATTCAACTCCACTTCTCTGTTCTACCTTAATGGATATGCAGTGCGGATGATGGGCATTGTAGGAGCACTTTCGTATATCGCGAATCTCGGTATATGGGTGGCTTCGTTTCGGTGATTCCTTGTTTGACTCCATCACTAGAATCTCTCGTTTTGTAATCTTCAGCCATGCATCCTCCCACATCTTCACAATACTTCTCTACATCTCATCGTATCCGAGCAAAACGAACCAGCCGTTCGCAGGGACCTTCCTTATACACTTTATAGGATGATGAACTGGATACCGATGCCAGTGAAGATAGGGACATGGTGTTTTGTACCAAGTCTTCGTAACTGAATCTCAGCATACATGGATATCGTTTCTATTTGAACAAGCAAGAGAAACGACGATGGTATCACTGAATCATCTACAGTTTGGATCAGGTGTTCAATTGCATCCCTAATGGTGAATGCGCATGAACGGATGGAATGCTTGAACGTGTTATTGCATTTTCATTTTCGTTGTCATCTCAAATCGCCAACACGACAATTCCATCCCAGTAATGAATTCCTTCGTTATCAGAACAATTTCCCCTAAGGAGTACTCCGATGCGGCTACTCTTTTCGTGTGTCATTCATCCATTTCCTCATATAGAACTCTCTTCTTTCGGCACCGCAATCTTCTTCATTCTACAATGCCATCCTGCGAAAACAACCTCAAATGACGATGGCGGGTAACATCCTTGTGCGATTCGTTCCTTCGCGTTTGTAGGTTCTAAAATGGTCGGTGCACTTATGGGACGTCAGAACAGCAACCAGATTGAAATTGTGGCTCTGGGTGTGAAAGCGGTCTATCGACGCCAAGGGATAGCCACCCGTCTCTTCACGCGGTTCGTTCAGTGCGTTCCCAACGAGTCTATAGTTCTTCACATATCCTGGTTCCGTTATCCGTTCCCTCCTTCACCCCCGTATCCTCCGATAATGCGGAGGCAATTGCGTTTTACAAATCGCTTGGCTTCACTGAATGGGAGAGAGTGTCGCATTACTATCATGATTCGGACGGTATACGAATGGTATATTCTCCATGAGTGATTGTTTGTTCATCACAAGTATATTCTCGGAATTGTGAATAGCGTGATTGTAGTGCAAGTCGTTTGCAATCCATCCGTTATCTATACAGTGTAGTCATCATCTATGCCATTCTCACTCACACCATACGATCCACCAACACACTCACACCATACGATCCACCAACACACTCACATCATACGATCCACCAACACACTCACATCATACGATCCACCAACACACTCACACCACGCATATTCACACAAACAAACCACGCCTCACTAAACTGATTCACGTTCAATCGCGTTGATTTCAACTTGTTGTTAATGAACAGCCAGTCACACAGATTGAGACCCTTCCGCGTGTATGCGTTACTGTAGAAATAGGGGAGAATCAACGGAATGTTCTGACAAAACAGAATCACATGAACCTATTTGTCACTCCCATTCTTCACTTCCCACATAACTGTAACCCTCTTTCACAGGACACGGGATCGGCTCCGAAATCAGAATCCGCTCCACACGATCAAAATCAAACGCAGTGTCACACTCGACTCGGTTTACGTAAATGTCATCCTCCTTAACGATAGCGGTGTTTCGGTCACGGATAACCCAAAACACGACAGGTGGATATATTCTTCACTTTCACCGGAATACAGTGCTGGTCGTACGTCTTCAGTCGAGCAATTTCATTCCGAATCTATCCATTCGTCCCAACCATCAAATCCACCTGCGTATCCGCCCACTCCGCCACCTTCACCTCCTTGTCGGGATTCTCCGTTGACGCCTTCGGTTGACGGGTTTCGCCCATTTTGCTTGTTTTTTGTTCACAATTCGGGGTCTTTTTGGAGCGTCATTTGTAGCCAGCAATATCTTGGTTTCATTTTCATTTTGAGCCAGTAATCGCGTTGTTATTTGAGGTGAGTTGGTGTTGCTGATAAGATCCCGGGTCATTGCAGTTCCATCTGATCGTGTCGTATAGATTGGCTAGTTTCGAATCCAATGGACGCAGATTCTCATCCAACCGATGAATCAGTTGTTGATTCCCGTGACCGAGTGAATGATGCAACGGAAGTGTCCCAATCCTTCGTTCCAAAGGAGGGAGCGGATGATCCAGAAGAGAGCAGGAATACTGACGTTACTTCTCCCCGAGATGGAGTCGGTGCAGATGCGGGCGCAGTAGATATGAATTTCAATTGTTCCTTTCTAGGAAGGTGATGCAGACAATGCACCCGTGTATCCGCAGCAGGGCGAAGGAGGCAACAACATCGGACGGTGGACGATGCAAGAGCACAATTTGTTTCTCAAGGGTTTGGAGAAGTTTGGGAAGGATTGGAGGAAGATATCGACCATCGTATTCTTGGAGAGTGTTTTGTCAGATTAGGTACCTACACGTACTCTTATCCAGATTCGGACGCATGCCCAAAAGTATTTCCAGAAGAATGAGTTTGGAATGAAATATGATCGTGTAACGGATAATGCAGATGCAGCGGTGGAGCGACGACGTCCTCCTGTGAAGGTTTGCTCGTGAATTGTGTTCCATCGTAGCGAAAGGTGAATCGACCCCATTCTCGAAACACATATCAGTCGTCCTCTCGTTCACCTGTCCCTGTTATGCGCGTTATTCAGACACGTTCGCACACACCCAGTCCGGTTCCGGATGAAACGGTGGAGAACGAGTCCAACGGCAAGGAGCCCGTTTCGCCTTTGCCTTCAGAGTATCAGCCGGAATCGGAGAGTAAGGAGAGTACGCTCCAGTCGTTTCCGGTGCATTACAACCGCAGTTTGCGAGCCAGTGCCATGTGTTTAAGCAGTGAGGATTGTTTCAGCCGGAGGATTACCTCGTTGGGAGTGTATTATCCGAAGGATCGTTTGAAGCAGGAGCGTCAGTTTGCAAGGGTTGTTTTGGAGTTGTTGGCGAAGAAGGTTGCGGAAGAAAAGGGTGAGGGTGATGAGAAGGGTGATGAGAATGGTAATTTTGGTGAACCAACTGATAATCATTCCGATAACACCAATAACCATTCCGATAACACCAACAACCATTCCGATAACACCAACAACCATTCCGATAACACCAACAACCATTCCGATAACACCAATAACCATTCCGATAACACCAACAACCATTCCGATAACACCAATAACCATTCCGATAACACCAACAACCATTCCGATAACACCAACAACCATTCCGATAACACCAACAACCATTCCGATAACACCAATAACCATTCCGATAACACCAACAACCATTCCGATAACACCAACAACCATTCCGATAACACCAACAACCATTCCGATAACACCAACAACCATTCCGATAACACCAATAACCATTCCGATAACACCAATAACCATTCCGATAACACCAACAACCATTCCGATAACTCTCCTCCCAATAATAACACCACCCACACAAACACCCAAATCACAACCAATACCAACAATCCACTCCCAGATTCTCATCAACCTACGGATGAAGGCAATTCCCATGCGGAGAATCAACAGGATAGTACTCATGAAGGGGAATACCATAACAATAACCATAACAATAACACCACCCAAGACAACCTCCCACCTCACGCCATCCTCTCCCCCGCCCCTCCCGTCATCACCTCCGTACTCGACTCCCTCTCCCAGTCCACCATTCCGCATCCCAAATCGGAACGAAAAGTCAGCATCATCGACGCGATTCAACCGCCTCCACCCAACGTCCGACCCTCTCTCCGCCTCACCAACCCCGACCGGCTCATTCTGGTGCAAGAAGATGACCGCCAAGATTTCCACGCCCCAAGAACGCCCGCAAACGTCCGAGGCAAGCGGTCTCTTCTCCACAAAGCGGTTCTGACCTCCGAGCAAGCAACCCTCGACTTTATCAATCAGCAGGGAGGAAACATAACCGCCATCAACTACTTTGTCAACCAGGCCGATCCCCACGGGTTTACTCCGCTCATGACGTCGGTGTGTCTTAGCGATCCCGTTGCCGCCATGAACATCACCAAGATCCTGGTCGAAAACGTCGCAATTCCGTTCTCTTTTCATCCGTAGGGCGCCAACCTCGAAACGACCGATCGCGACGGCAACACGTCCCTCTTCTGGGCTATCATCGTTGGCAACGAAGGCACCCATCCTGATTGCTGTTCACTCTAGTCATCGTTCATTACCTTCTCTCCCAGAAGGCTTCGCTGGAAGCCACCGATCACGAAGGAAATACGCCTCTCCACGTAGCCGTCCTCCACGGTCACCTGACCATCGCACTAACGCTTCTTCAAGAGCGGAAAGAAAGCATCACCCAGCAAAACAAACACCATCATACGCCTCTGAACATTTTGAACTCCTCCGATTGTCGTATGGATGGTTCCAGACTCTCAGCGTAGACCTCTCGAAGGAGGAAAAGATGACGCTCCGTGAGGCCTTCTACAGGGCAGTCCCCTCTCTGCGCACAGTCATCATCCATCATCCGGATTGCCTCCTCCATGTCCCTCGCATGAATGGAAGTCAGGGAGCCAATCCCTGGGAGGCACCTGCGCGCATGGATGCCATTCTGAGCGAACTTCGTACCAATCTAAAGGACTGGGAAGTGGCATACGACAGTGCTTTTGACCCGGCTTCCAGCAAGGACATTCTTCGCGCCCATTCGCAGCGTTATCTCAAGTTGCTTTGTGACCTCAACGAGAGCGTGATCGTTTTCGTTTTCGTTCATTTTCAGCTCGATAAAGACCAAAGCGTCGCGTTCACTCCCCACGTCCAAAACGGATTCGGCGTGCCGTCAGACAAAATCAAGGATGAAGCCATCTGCGACACATCCTTCAGCAAAGTGAAATCGACGTCTTCCTTCCATCTAGGGTTCTCTACAGGCAGCGTTGCGCGCCGCTGGAGGTGCCATTCACGCGGTAGACAAGAGTAGGTCTGGACGAATCCCTTTCAAACAGTCGTGTCGAACGAGTTTCGAAACGCTTTCGCATGCATTCGACCGCCAGGCCACCACGCGGGAACGGATGGTCTCCTGACGACTGCCAGCAGTTGCGGCTTCTGTGTGTTCAACAATGTGATGATTGCAGCGCTGTACGCCCTCGACACGTATCCCGACTTGATCCATCGCATCGCCATCGTCGATATTGGTTTGTGTGTCTCCTACCTCCTCATCGTAGACATTCACCACGGAAATGGAACGGAACAAATCCTGAAGCGCTACAACCATCCCGAGAAGATCATGTTCTGGTCGTCGCACATTTACTTCAACGTAGCGCTTCGCATTGCGTTTCCCCTAGGACGCACACCATGACTACGAGTTTTATCCGGGAACGGGAAAGGCGGATTTCGTCTTCGAGAACATTTACAACCAGCCGCTGCAGCCGCTCTGGGAAACGGAACAGTGGGAGTGGTCGTTTCTTTTGAGAATCAGTAGTCGCCGGCATGATGGGGAGGGAGGACGCGTGCTGTTCCGAAAGGCGGTGGAGGATCGACTCCTTCCCCTCCTGACGGCCTTTAAGCCCGATTTGATCATTATGAGCAGCGGTACGTGTGGCATCTCCTCTTTACGGTAGGATTCGACGGAGGGCACGGTGATGTCGGAAACTACCGTCATGTGCCAACCGTGCAGGTGGGCATGAACCTGAAGATTTCGGACTACACGTGGGCTCTGCAGAAGGTTCAGGAAGTGGCCGACTTCTACTGCCACGGTCACCTCATCAGCATGTTGGAGGGAGGGTACGGCAGTTACGAGAAACGCAAGTCGGATGGAGAGGTCATTTTGGGACGGTAAGAATTGGAGAGTAGTGCACATGTAGAACGTCGCTGGCTCACAACGTGCTCGGTCACATTCACGGTCTCCTATGCGAGGAGGAGGCAGAGATGGTGCAGAAGAAGCCTTCGGGAACTGAAGGGTTCTGCGGGTGTGGCGAGCACAAGGACGAGGAGATGATCGAGTGCATGTGCGGCAAAGTGTGTGGAGGCTGGGTCCACTTCAGTTGTGCAGGAATCAACTTGGAGACGTTCCATGAGGATGAGCGAGATCAGTTTATTTGCAAATGGTGCCGCGCTGCGGGTGTGAGCGTGGGGAAGAGTGAGGAGAAGAAGGAGGAGCCGAAGGAGGAGGAGTCTATCACGTCACGCCTACGACCGCGTGTGAAGCGAGAGGGAAAGGAGAAGTACGAGGAGGAAGAGGAGGAGCCGCATCGGAAGCCCCGCAAGCGAGGTGAGTGTGAGGGAGAGGTGTGATGGGTAGCCAAGTATTCGGGGTATGGAAGCAGTAATAATAACGTTCTCATTGATGAGGATTTTTGTATGTAGTTTGTTTGTTGGTGTCACTTCCTGTGTTGTATTGGTGTTGTGGTATGTATTGGGTGTGTCGTTGAGTATACCTTGAATGAGGTAATCGATTTGACGGAGCAAACTATCAGTGGATGAGCACATCTTCAATAAAAGAATACACCAAACAAATGAATACATCTCCAATAACTGAATACACCTCCAACAAATACACACCCAACAAATGAACACCCCCAATACACAAACACACCATCCCAACAAACACACTTCAATACTATACATCCACTACACTCACAACGCCATAGCCCCTATCCCCAGACAGTCCCCAGAACTCAAGCCAATTCCTCACAAATCCATGATCGTAGGGGTTGCGGAAGTGATGATGCTGCAAATCACAACTCCTTCACACACTCACCTCGTCATACAGATACGGGTAATGCCTCCAGTTAATGCTCTCGTTCGTCGTGATATTCTTGCTAATCTGAATCGTCTGCAAAACCCAGAGATAGACGCAATATGCTCCCATCCAACTCAAGTTCAGGAAAAAGAGAACCAGAAGAACCAAAACGACATAGCAGTGCTTCTGCTTGTTTGGACACTGCAAATGGTCACCTAGGCCTCACCCCCCTCTCCAGTGCCCACTTCGATACAGGAGATACAAGAGATAAAAGCTGAAGCCAAAAAGAGACACGCAGGCAGTGAGGAAGAGATAAAAGATGCGATGACTACGTTGAAACCCCCTCACGTACCTACTTCTTTATCCCGATACAGTTGTTAATCCAGCGACCTACGTCCCATCTCTCCTCCGCACCTACAGTGGTGGTCCATCCGGTATACACACGCGTCGCACTTGATGCAGTGCTTGCAGCGGTTCGGCCGCTCAATCTCGCAGGTCGGACACACTGACGTGACCATCAGCTTGCTCCCCTCCATAATTTCCACGTAGTTCCGCCGTAGATCCGTGTTGTTGAAGGAGTACGGCTTGAGGTTCTGCCGCCCGTCCAGCACCGTTCCCGGGTCGCTCCCGCAGAGGTACAGCCACAGCAACAGCGTCAGCACGGCGAGGATGAAGAAGGCCTCGATGGGTGCCGCGGGAATCACGCCGTTGAAGAGCCCCACCTCCCCCAGCAGTACCAGCGCCATCAGCGCCAGCGTCGGAACGAACATGAACGCCAGGTAGTGGTCGAACAGGTCCGAGAGCTCGTACGACAGGCGGTGGCGCGTGAACCGCTTCAGCAGTGCCAGCGTCGCCTGCAGACCCGCCGCGTTCTTCCCCGGCTGTTCCACCAGGTCTTTCACATACTACGTCGCACACTCTCACCGTTCCCACGTCCAGCGGAGTCCGCACGGAGAAGTCGACCGTCCGAACGAGCTGCGGACCGTACCGCGAGTCCAGAATCTGCTTCACCACGCCCGTCGACCCCTCTGAGCATGCCCAGTGAAGCACCGTCCTCCCGCGACTGTCCTGGTCGAGCAGACGACAGCCATGCTTCAGCAGCCAACTCACGACCTACACTGGAGTCACCTCCCACACGCTACGATAATCTGGTTGTACTGGGCAGCCACCATCAGCGGCGTCCGTCCCTTGTTGTCGCGCACGTCCAGCGTCGCTCCGTGGTACGTCAGAAACGAGATCACGCTGATCTGACCCGTGGAACAGGCATAGTGGATGGGCGTCAGTCCGGAGCTATCTCGCTCTTCGACGCTTGACCCGTGCTTGATGCATAGACTCACTACTCATGATATCCAGTTCCGGATTCCACCAATGTTAATGTTGCCGACCTTGGCTGCCACGAGGAGCGGCGTCTGCTTCGAGTGGTTCGTGCAGCGAACGCTCGACCCCGCTTCCAGAAAGAAGCGAACAATGTCATACTTGTTGCATGCAACCGCCTAACGCATCAACTCCTCTCAACGGCACAAACGTAGATCAGCAAGGGAACGCCATTGACGCGGATCTGAGACCCCTTCGATCCATCCCCTTCCAACACATGCCTCACCTACCGCATAATTCAGAGGAACTCACATCCCACGGCTTCCAGGTTACCATTCTCAATCGATGTCATGACGGAGGAATACGCCGAGTTCGTTTCCTGGCTCGAGTCCGACTCTTCTTCCGTAATCGAATCGACCGCTTTGTCCATCCTCAACGAATGATAATGGGGGTCCGCCATTGCTTCGATACAACCGGGAGAATGACCTTCTCGTTGGTGCATGGACGTGGGTACATTGGTACCGCCATCTCTCTGTGAACCTATGGACTACTACGTGTGTTCCTGCCAAACAAGCTCAACTATTTTCTATTGCGACCACTCTCAAAGTATGCGTGGTGAACGACCTGCTCCATGGTCAGCCGATCCTCCACAGACCCGTTGATCATTTCCTACATTACACCTCTTGGATTCACCCACTCGCACCAGCATACGCAGATGGGGAGATATTCTACACTCGTTTGGAATCTTGCCCGAACGGACACTCGCGAAAAACTCCTTCCGCTCCGTCGCCGCCCGCGGAGACAGCTACACGTCGCCCCGTCTCCCCTCCCCTACCAGATGGATCACCGTCACGCCCAGCGCGAACACGTCCGCCTTCATCGCCGTTTCCCGCGTTAGCAGCTCCCTGCGTCTCACGCCCCTCCCATCTCTACGGCGGCAAGTAGCGCGCGTCGCCCTCCGTCAGCGTCTGCGTGTCCACCTGGCACGTCTACGTCTCACGCGCCGACAGCGCCGACGAGTCCGAAGTCCGACAGCTTGAAGCTCCACGCGCTCTTCCGCTCACCAGTGCCGCGCCGCCGCATGATCAGGATGTTGTCCGGCTTCACGTCCAGGTGTGCGAATCCGCGGCCGTGCAGCCACTGCAGCGCGCCCGCCACCTGCCACAGCAGTTCCCCCACGTCCTCCTCCGTCAGCCGCGACTACATAAAACCCCCGCCGAGTCCCCACTCGCTCCACGAACTTGGAGACGCTCCCGTGGAAGCTGCTCTCCAGCTGGATGAAGAAGCAGTCCTCCTCGCGCCAGCAGCCGAAGTAACGCACCGTGTGCGGCGCCTCGCCTACGTCCCCAGTCCCCGCCTGCCCTACTCAGCACGCTCGCCAGCTGCACCTCCCGCATCGCCTTCCTCCTACCCCTCATTCGCCGCACACTACCCCACAGCGTGGCGCTCCGCTTCGCAGGCGTCCCGGACAGCGGAATCTGCTTCACCGCGTAGTAGCAGCCGTCGATGCGGTGCTTGCACAGCGTCACCGTCGACGACGCTCCCTTCCCGAGGATCTGCGTGACAGCACCTCCACACACCCACCTCTAGTTCCTTGAAGTCGCGCTGGTACCGCGAGATCCGGCTCTCGTCCAGAATCGACAGGTCGCGCTTCTCCTCCAGCTTCTTCAAACGGGATTCCACATCCTCTGGAAGATGGAGAAAAGGATTGGTCTCCGGCACCGGAAGAGTCGCCACCGTCATATCGCTTTCCTCCTGTGTACACGAAAACAAATTGTCTCGCTTTGCTTCGGGCTGCGACAAATCTACGGATAGTCTCTGTGTTCCTCCTCCCACCGATTCCCGCCTTCCGCTTAAACAGAGAACGCGCTCCCTGATGGGCTTTTTTCTGGGGAGTCTCTCCGTAGATAAACGAGTTTTCGTTGGAGTCTCGGACCGATTCCGCAAACTGCGACGAATTCTCCTGCGTAAACTACGCATTACCGCCTCTACAGAAGAGTACGGCGGGAGTAAAAAAATCCATCTGGGAGAGTAACCGCACGTCTAGCGACTTATCAATACTCGTCTCGGAAACGAGAGGATTCCCGCGCTGACTGCCATCGACTCCCTGGCTGAGTTGACTCAAAAAGAGGAGGCGTCGGTGTGCATTCCCTGCTGAGAGACTGTCGTTGTCTCCATCCTCCATTTTGATTTGAGTTGGGGTGGGGTGGCACGAATTACAGAGTGTGTGTGGGATTGCACGGTTTTCACAATGTGTGTGGGATTGCACGGTTTTCACAATGTGTGTGGGGTCCCACATGTTTCACCTTCACGTTGCGATCCCCCATTTTCATCACCTCCTTGCGATCCCCCACTTTCATCACCTGCTCTCCTATCACACACATCACACGATGAGCATTGAAATTCCACCTCTCCACGAGAGTGGAAAGGACGACAAACCCACCGGTAGTCTCCCACCCACCCACCCACTCATAGGACTCTCGATGGACGCAGCTTTGAGCGCAGTGGCAACAGAACTCGAAAATGTTCTCAGTACCGTGCGAAACGCATTAAAGAAACAACTCAGACAGTCATCGCGTGTCCATTCCTTCAGCCGTAGACTCCTCCTTCCTCTCATCACGGGCGAAGTCATCATTTATGCAGCAATCGTCCTCATCATTCTTCTCCTCTTCTACAAGGAATGGAAGTAGTTCCCGTCGTCGCGTTCGGAACCTAGACTGAGCGGATCGTCTCTGTTTCTCGAAATCTTCATCGTCATTCCGCTTCTCTTCTTCTACTGCGACTGGTACCTGTGTCAGGATCTAGCAGAGAAGCGACGCAGTTTGCGGCGCTTTGATGCCATTCTGGACCAATTGAAGTGGGCTCTTTCTACTGCAGTAATCGATAGTCGGATCCGGTCCAATGCATCCCGAGAAGCGTGGAATGACCTTTCCGTCGAGTTCGAGGAGGGAGAGGTCAATTACGCTTTTGTCTACCGCGATGAGCGATGGCAGCGGTGGCCCATGTAGCATCCTCGTTCTCCTCACATGCAGTCTTCTCCTTGTCCAGGGTGACGTCGCGTGCTTCCCCAGCACCTCCAAGACGGAGCAGCTTACGATGACCGCGCTGGGCGACTGCTCCGAAGCCGAGCGTCTCATCGCCAATTGCCAGTTCCTTAAGCGCAACAGCCTCTCCGGACTCTTCCGCATCGACGCAACGCCCATCCGCCCCTTCATCCTCCAGTTCTTCAACCTCGACGAAGGCGTTTCGCCCGCCGCGGCCCCCTTCTTCTGGAGCCGTCTAAGCCGCTGGGTGCACTGCGATCTGACGCTGCACGACACGGGAGGTCCCGCGGTTCTGAACTACGGAGCGTATCACAAAATGTACCACGGGAGTTACCGCTGGCTGACGTGCGTCACGTGGGTGGCGGCGGCGCTGGTGTTCGCGAGCAACCTGGGCACGTTCCGCTTCGTGGACCTGCGTTTGATCGTCGCCACCTTCTTCGTGTGTCCCTTCGCCGTGGCCGTGCTCGAGGGCCTCTACCAGACCTGCTACCTCGTACGTCTCCTCGCCTTCTGGAGCCGTCGTCACGCTCCGCGCGCCGACAAGCCGTCCGCCGTTTGGGACTTCTGCTGTCACCCGCTCGACGCGTAGGCGTGTGAACGAGCCTCCAACTAGCATTCCTACGGCACCGCTGCTGGCGCTGCCCTACTGCACCAACCTCAACGTCGTCAGCAAGAACGTGGTCTGCAGAGATTACCCTTCCGTAGGCGTTTCCGCCCCCTCCCACTCAGGTCGCCACCATCTACACCGTTGGCCGTCGTGCGCCTGCCAGTGGGGTCCTTGTTCGAGTCACACGCAGAAACCGCCTTCACCGAGGAGAAGATCCAGTTCACCGAGTTTACGGAGACGAAGCGGGAGTCGCGCCGCGAGCTGACGCTGGACACGTTGCCGCTCTACCACCGCCGCGACAAGCTCTACTTCTTCGACAAATCCTGGCGCGAGAAGCTCAACGCGCTCAAGCCGACGGGTCTCCTCACGCTGCTTATGAGCATGCCGTATCCACGTAGGGAGTGCGGGTGGCTTTGGAGCAAGCTTCCCCAGCGCAGGGGAGTGAATGTAGCGTCGCGTTAGCGCAGTCGGTTTATCCGTCATGTCAATCTGCTAATCAATCATCGTGTCAATCCACTAATCCCACATCATCTCAATCCACTAATCCCACATCATCTCAATCCACTAATCCCACATCATCTCAATCCACTAATCCCACACAACCACACAACCACACCACCCACACCGACCTCCACCTCTCCCTCAGCCGCTACATCCTGACTCTCACCAACAACTACTACCGCGAAGTACCCTTCCAACGTCCCATCAATCCAGAGCTTCTTCGAGATCGCCGACGCCATCGGATTCCTGAAGGACGATCTGCGCTCCCAAAACCTGCAGGGACGCCTGAACCTCCTCCAGGACCTCCAACTCCCCGAATCCGTCGCCCAGGAAACCCAGTTCACGCTGCGCAACAAAATGGGCGGCCGCCACTTCTGCGAAATGTACCTGTTTGCTCTGGCGACCTCGGAAACCACCATGGACATCCTGTTCATTGGCGACGTCGTAGGCGATCACGACGCTGTGGACGCTAGAAATGCCTCCTCCCCTTCGTGACCAACGTCTGGACCGGACACCACCTGAAGCCCCTCAGCGATGACCTGCGCGCCATGATCGAGAGTGTCACGGACAAAAACATGCAGCAGTTCATCCCCACTCTCCTGGTCGGTCACAACACCATCGCCACCGACACGAAACGCCAGCTCAAGGAGCTGGAGCAGGGCTCGCTATACATCTGCGACCAAGATCACACCTCCTCCAAAGTGGGTCTCCTTCTTTCTGTGAACCAAGATCATCGACGTCGTCCTCCAGGGATCGGACTACCTCTCTCTTCTGGCCGTCGACGATGTCATCAAGGACGCCCTCCCCCAAACCATCGAGCACCTCTCCGACCTGGGAGTCCGCTTCGTCTACTACTCGCCCTACAACTACATGCACTCGCGAAAGCTGGCGTCGCGGATGGGACTCGAAACGGGATGGAACACAGCCATTTCCTTGGCGGATGATTGTGTCGGTGAGCGACTCGAGTGGGAGAACTTCGCGCAGCTCCCCCACGGCATCCAGCAGATCCGCACACACCTGGAAACCCAGGACAACGTTCCTCTTCTCGTCCATCTCTTCACACACTCGTACTCCTTGTCTGTCGCATCCAATCGCAGAACCGACGATCACATGCTGAAAATGCTGGACGTAATGACCGAGTGGAAAGAGGGAGTCATGACCCTCTCCAACAGCTCCCACACCGCAAACACCCAGCTTTTCAAAAAGGTAGCCTCGAAGAGGAATCGCCATCTAGGCTCGTTTCTCCATCACGATGAACCAGTTCGACCACTTTTCGGTGACGCGCGACTTGGAGCTTGTGAACGACGAAATGCAGGGATCGTCCTCCGATGTCGCTTCATCGAGTCCTTTCTGTTAAAATGCATCATGCACAGACAACCCTGCCGAGCTCTCGACCGAGATGAAGTCACTTCAGGACACCTACTCGTTCTACACCATGGACTCTCTCAACAAGCAAATCTTCCATGTCAATGAGCTGCTCTGCTCCAGCGGAGGTTGGAACCTGAGAACTCTGGGATTGTAGCCACCCTCCACATCGACAATCGCACAGACCTCTCCTTCCTCCCCACGCTGATCAACGAAGCCAAGATACTGATGAACAACATGGACAATATGCTCATCGTAGCCGTCACAATCGTGTACGCAATCAACACGCTCATGATCTTCAACTGGATCGTCGATCTTCCTGACGTTTTCGATGGTGCTTACGCTTCTCGTGTTTCACGTAGCTGCCATGCTCTATCCCTTTCTCTTTATCGTCATTCCCTTCTTCTCCATTCATCTCCTCACAGCCACTCCTGAACTGAATGAAATGCGACAGTTCCTTCAACTACCCTGGAAGCCCATCAACAAGGTGACTTCCGGCCGTTGCTTTTCCTCTAGGGAGACACGCTTGTCATTCCTCGTTCCTTCCTCACACGTCTGGGCTGCCGTCTCGGCCTCGTCACTCTCTCCTGCATCGTTCTGATGATGTTGATGTGGTGCACGCTCATTCACACCAACTCGCCCTACACCGCTCACTCCTTCTTTGCCGTTCTTATCGACTCCCAAGTGGGTTTCTCGCTGCGCCTAACAGTAGATCAAGCAGTGGCTCTACGGCGAAAGCGCAGACGTCAAGCTGCTCGTGTTCGTCGCCAATCTGTTCATTCTTCTCAGCGTCGAATGGTTCTGCTACCTCCTCTGCCTCATTCTCTTCAACCGGAACCGCTCCATTCGTCAGAGTATTCGCGAGAAACCGGCAAAGAGACTCACTCTCTCCTTTGTCATCTTCTTCCTGCTCACCGTGACGTTGCAGTGGGTCAATCACCTGTAGTGGGTCATCGGAGAAGTGTCCTGCTACGCGCACTACTCGCACTGGATGATCTCGATGGTGTCGTGGTGGATGTGGATTGTCGTGGGATGTGGAAGAGGTTTGTGACGTAGATGGTGGCGTGTGGAATTGTCCTCGTGGTCGTTGACTGGGTTCTGCTCCAGTCCGAGAATGCTACGACCAAGGAGATGAATCAGATTTATCGTTGGAACTTTGATATCCGACTTGGAATGTACAGTCCTGAGTAGTTTGTTTGTTGGAGAGTTCACTATGACATGGGCGCTCATCTTCTCCCGATTCCTGCACAATGTCCCTTTCATTGTTACAACACACACATCAAAAGTCACTACGTATGTTTATGAACACAAATTGGGCATCGGTCGACTGGCTCCGATTCCGAATGGAATACCTATGCATGAATCCCCTTCGGAACACCCACTCATTTCCCTTCGGCACCCAGCAAACGTCACTCCGATTCAGCAGATACTTGTTTCCGTTAATCACCACGTCTGTCCTATCCTCCTCCCCCGACAAACACACGAGAATCAGACAGTTGTCTCCGCAGTTCTCCACCATCTTCTCCTCTCCTTTCGGCACGATAAGCAGACCCGAAACGAAGAGATTCTCCGCCTCCAGTGATGCTAGGCATGATGTCCTTCCTCAAATCCCACCGCCACCCACAATCCGAGGCGCCTCTTCGTACAACGACTGAAGAGGGACCCGCTGGTTGTGTCCCACCAGCTGACACTCGCAACGGTAGGTGCTGACGCGCGAGGCGTCTTCCAGCGCCTTGTCGAAGAGGAGAATGGAGCCGAACTCCGTCACTGGCGTCGACCGGGAGGGTTTGTTCACGTCGATGACAAGGGAGTCTTCGAGGGAAGGAGCGTCTTCGTGAGGTGCGCTCTGGTTTGCGTTCTCTTTGCGTTCATGATCGTTATTTGTTTCATTGTCATTCCCTGCTTCATCGTCATTACCATTTCTCACTTCCTTATCAATCTCCACTTCATCTTCATCCTTTCCCACCTCATTTCCACGATTCACCACGCTCCCACTCCTCTCATCCAACACCGCTTCCTCTATAAACGAATCACTCTTCCTCGCCCTCTTTATCGGGTTGGCAGGCTGTTCTGAAATGGATGACTCTGAGGCCAGATTGATGGGCTCTTGTACAATTCCCTGACCCTGACCCAACATGATTGCTTGACTCGGTAACTTCTTGGTACCCTTTGAATCTCCTCCCCCATCGTCCCGCACCACTTCAGTATGCTCTCGCAATTCCATTCCATCACCGTCACCACCCCTCACTTCCCTCTTTTCCTCCTCATCCTCCGACACAACGATCACGTGGTTATACCCACGCTTGCGCGATCCTCCTCCCCTTTCCGAATTACTTCGAGAAATCGGCTTGCTCCCATTTGTACTTGGACTCCTCCGCAAACTGGAACGCCTCCTCGAAGATGGCGAATCAATGTCAAACGAAAACACCTCCTCCTCTTCCGAATCACTACATATCACTCACTGCAAGCATCTATCCACAGCGGATTGTAGTCCTCATCTTCCCTCTCTGCTTTCCGTTTGCCTGCTCATCAAACGCTGCAGCCACAAAAGTACCCTCAACCGAAGAGTCCGAATCGCTGCTCAGCGGATAATCGCCGTGGTTACTGAAACGCGTTCTCCCCTTTGCCATCTCCCTTCTTTGCTTATCGCAAACACCAATACTGTACAGCGAGTATCCAACAAACAAATACTACTCCTCCATTACGAAAGGACCTTCACATGTATCCTCAAACTCGACTCCAAACCGCCTCCTCATCGTTGCTCGGATCGCTTGGAACGTTTCCTTCACCTCGCCATCCACATGAGCCGGTTCCTCCAAAAGGATCTGGTTAAAGGACTACAGGAAACGAAGAAATGCAGTTCCAACCTCCAAACACTTGATTACAAAGTTCGTCCTGTTCACGCGTTGCTTGCCGCCATCTCCCTGCACCGCCTCGCGCATCTCCCCTTCCTCTCCCTGCGACAGCAAGAAGAAGTCGTCGTCCAGCTCCGACAACTGCAGTCGCAGCGTCTTCATGGCCGAGCGATAGAATGCAACCACCGAAATGTCCCCGCTCGTCGCCATCGAAAAGGACGCCGTCAGCAGAAAAAGAATATTCTTCCACTGGAGAAAACTCTAGGGAACACGCGTCCTCCGCACGCACCTCGTAGCTCTGGCCAATGTGGAACAGGACGAAAGCGAACTGAAACTCCCCGACCACCTCGGAGTAGCTCGACTGTCTACCTCCAACGAGCCTCCCACAGCCTACCGACACAGTCGCTCCAACTCGTCCGATGCGTCCAGGTACAACTGCGACAGGCGCGAAACCGGACCGGAGCTCGAAGACGACGCCAGCTGCGAGTGCGCGTCTCCCCTCTTCACAAGCTGCGTGATGTTGACAGTGGGCGTGTAGTTGTACTGCGGAGTGACGGTAGGATCGAGAACGAAGGAAGAGGGCGACACGCTCATCAGTCGCTTGTACACCTTGATGCTGATATGGTTGGTCATGTTCATCCACTTGCCAATCGTCTCAAACGGATAATACGCAGTCTGCTTATCATACACAAACTGAGAACCCGAACGCTGATACCGCGTCACCTCCTCTTCCGGTAAGTCCTTCTGGTCAACAAGCTGCTCCTCCTTCGCATCCCAGGAATACACGTGAACCTCCTTCGATTCAAGGAAAATGGGTAGAATTGTCCGAACAGAGAATTCGTGCTGACTGTTGACGGAACTATACTCGATTCCATTCCCATTGCCCACCTGTAAAAGAGACAATGGAATCCAGGATTAATCATTTTGAACCCCATGAATTCGGGACCTACGAGCCAGGAATTGTAGTCCAGACCAATCACCGCACCCTTTTGCATATTTAGAATCAACACGATCGCACCTTCTTCGTTTAATTGATTCGCAACAAGCTGATTCATTCCTCCCGTTCCAAATGACGTTCGTCATGTCGCAATCGGACTGAAGGAAATGGGTCCTTTTCCCGTCAGCTGACAGAAAACCTCTGCATTCCCCTCCAAGTCCTTGCGCCGCTTCTCTTGTGGCGCAATCACTTCTTTCCCACAATCTCTTATCGCTATCATCGCAATGCCACCGGCTCACAAGAAAACTGCATGGGTACGGCAAAGGGACGCGTGATTAGAAATAGGAGAAGATCAAGATTGCTGCAAACAAGGCGATGAATTCTGCATTCGTTCGGAGATGCCAGACGTCGATTAACAGCTTCGTGAACTTCACTTTCAATGTGAGTCGTTCGGGGCACGGTGAGACGCTGTAGTTTGGAAAGGTCGCTGGAGTCATTACGTGGATGGCTATCTCAACGCTCCTTGTGACGGCGTTGCCTCTCTTCCTCGAGGTTTGGGAGTGAAACGCGATGACACGTAGATGGATCGGGAGCAGGCTTCCATCGAGGCGGAGAAGAGACAGATTGCTAAGCTGAGACAGCGTGGATACACCAGCCAGCAGATCAGCATGTTGCAGGCCCAGACAACGATTCCTATGCAATAGAGTGGTTATATGTTCATTTATCATTGGTCTGTTTGAGCTACACACAAATGAGTACAGAGGTTGTCCTGGGTATCGACTTCGGGTCGCAACGCATCACTGCCTATGTGAGCTGCGGAACGCAGCGATCCGTTGTGTCGGACGAAACAGGAAATCGCTTGTAGGTCGCTTGTCGACGGACCTGATTCTCGTGTGTAGTATCGACGCTTGTCTCTACTGTGGCGATGGCGAAATGGTGGTTGGCTCCCCGGTGAAACAACTCGCTCGCAGTTCTCCCGCAAATGTCATTTATCACCCGATGCAGTATTTGGACGGCCGCAGCGATCCTCGGCATCCCAATCAGGTCGCGGTAGGTGATTATTGGGGGAATGGCAACGCGAAGACGACCGACTCCGAGGGCTATCCGCTATTCGCCATTCCGGGAAGTGATCCTCTGTCGCTGGAGACCGTTTTGACGGAGTTGTTCAAGAAGGTGCTGGCGCTCGCGTCCCTCCCTTTCCACAAAAAACCGTGCATATCGGTCATTGCAGGTAGGCGCAATTGCGGACGTCCGAGACAGTGTCGCAAGATCTCAGTGAATCACACAGAAACTACATTCTCCGGTGCGCGAGAAAGGCAAGTAGGATTGCTCCAGCACGCTGATGCCAGAACTCCCCAACCCCTCGATTCTGGCAAGCCATCTCTGCGCGGCGGTCCACAACGAGCAGACGCGAGCTCCTCTGGCGAACGGGACCCTCGTCGTCCTCGACGTTCCGGCGAACACGGCCAACTTGTCGGTGCTGCGCGTGCAAGTGACCGTTCTCTCGCCCTCTCACCACAGGAGGGTCTCTATCGCTCGCTGCCGCTGCAGCGCCTCGCCGTCCGCGTCGGCGACCAGATGGACGACGCGCTCTTCGCCTTCGCGCTCCGTAGGCCTGGCGAAACGCTCTCCCGCAGGCGACGCCGCCCGACGCGTCTCCCCCGAGATCGCCGACGCCAAAAAAGCCCGCGCCAAACTCGCCGGCGAAACGCACCGCGCCAAGGAGGCGCTCTCCACCACCAACAACACCACCGTACTCCCGCGGGAACCCTCTCACGCAGATCACCATCGAGTCGCTGTTCGACGGCCGCGATTATTCGCTCTCGGTGACGCAAGCGCGATTCGACATGCTGACGCACGCCGTCACTGACACGTGGGAACGCACCGGACGTTTCATCCAGACTAGTCGCGGAGGTGAAGGAGAAGCTGGACGCGCTGGCGGTGTCACTGTCGGAAATCGCCTCGGTTTTGCTCATCGGAGGGTGGTAGGTGCCGAGGGCTGCATGGAGGGTAGTGCGCTGGCGCCGTCGGTGCGCGATGCGCTGCGAGGGCTGTTTGGCGATAAGTTGGTGCTGGAGACGCATTGCGACGAGGTGGTGGCCGAGGGCGCGGCGATGCATGCGCAGATGCGGTACGATCACAAGCGTGAGGACGAGGAAAGGGTGCGACGTAGTGCGCAAGACGCTTCCAGTGATCCAGATGCTGACGATGGGTCTCACGTGCGTCGTCGGCGAACAGAAGACACCGCTAGTGTGTGAGGGAACGGCAATCCCTGCCAAGGGCGATGGGGAGATGCACGTGAGTTCGGAGACGCGCTGCATCGAGATTGTCGGGGACTGTCACGGCGAAGCAAAGCTGATAGGCAAGTGGAAGATGGCGATGGGTGGGACGTAGATTGGAAACAGAGCTTTCGTTGTGTGAAAAGGACTTGGCGATTTCGTTTGTGGCCAATGCCATTGATGGAGTGCGGATTCGCATTCAAGTGAAAACGGGAACGACGGTGGAATCGGAGTACGTGGTAACGGTGAAGGAGTACCGTGTTTGTTAACAAACAAAGGACAGCTCATACTTGTAACCCATCTTCTTCAGACCAGCCTTCGCCTCTGCGACATCCTGCGTATGAACAGAACGCTTCTCACTTACCTTCAGCAAGCTTTCCGCCTCCTCAGGGTAATTCTTCAAACGAATCACGTTTCGTAGAATCGTGAACGCAGCGAACGCTCCGAAAAGAACCAGCGACACGAGGGGACTCTAATCGGAATTCACAGAGAGGAAGTACGTACCCACGCAATCAGCTTCAGCACAAATGGATCCAAATAGTACTGGACGGGACCGAAAAGACAGACAATATATGTGATGACGTACTACGTATGAATCCGTCCATCTTCCCCCACAAACTGAATCATCGCCAGAAGGATCTTATATCTCGGAATGCGAAAGGAAGCAAGTTCTTTTCCCTTATCCATGGAATAGTGTGAAAGAGGATATGGATGTTGGCTCGAGTGATCGTTTTGGTTGTTGATTGATGTTACAGAGATAAAAGCAGTTGTTTAAGCAAACAGATATTGAAGCTATTAGACACGACTGGTATTGACCGACTTGGAGAGGCCCAATGAGGCAAGCACGGCGACCAGCGAAAGGAAAGAGAGAATACAATACGACAGCGCGTAATTGAATGGATATGGATGGGATGATGAAATGCTCCAGGCAAAGAGGGAGGTCAACGTCGGAGGTCCCTAGACTAAATTTGTGAACTTATTTCTACAATGAAACGACCCATTCCTCCCAGCATCTGCGAAAGACCGTACGACTTTGCTCGGTTTTCCTGACTGCAAGTGTGTGCAATAAGAACAACGCCCGAAATGACGTGAAGGACTCATGACGACGAGTCAGTGGATATTTGAATAGGATGGTGCGGAAGAGATGAAAAAAGGAGGTGGCAATGTAGAGGAACACAATCAGACACTATGTGAAATGATGCTCTTGGAAGGACAATTTGGTTGGGAAGGAGCGTGACGAAGGGAGTGAGGAACAGGAGGATTGCTTGCAGGGACGAAATGGTCGTGTACGTGACGGTCACGGAGAGAGCTTGCGACATGATGGGAAAGACGACGACTAGTTCGTAATATTCTACACATCTCTTACGGTTACCCATCTGCATGGGACAGACAAAGCACATGAACCAGCCGATGTCCATCACGGACCAGTTCATTCCTCCGTCCGCTCGACTCGACGAGAGCCAGAGCGACGTCAGCGAGTCATAGGAGACCTGACACAGCGCCTCGATTCCATACAGCAGGATGGTGATAAGCACATTCTTGTCGCAGAGGAGGGACGTGTAGGACTGTTTCGGCTTCTCCTCTTCGGGAAGAAGAGCATCTTTGCGGGGAGTTTCCACGACCCAGAGGTAGACGGCGATGAAGCCTGGATTAAAAGCGGGAATGACGTGTACAGAGAGCGAGAAGCGATCCGCAGACGATGAATGGGAAGCAAAACTGCTTCTTCAGGAGGATGGGGAAGTGATTGAGTAGCCACGGACTCAGATTGTGGGGATTGGAGAGATAACCACCCAGCAGTGGAGAGATGGAGCTAGAAATGAAAGCCGAGATTGGAGTGCACTTGCCGATGGACACGGAGAGGAAGAGGAAACTCGAGTTTCTCGCAATCGTACGACTGTCGCTATAGTCTGCGACGAGTGTTTTGATGAGCGCGTAGTGACCATCACAGAACCCCCAGACGAAACGTAGGACGACCGCCACGTAATAGTTTCGGATAAAGGCGAATACAAACACGAAGAGAGAGTCCACTAGACGTGACGGAACACAAATGGCTTTACGCAAGACGACAACCAGGAGCGGTTTCCGTCTTCCGTAGCGATCTGCAATCCACCCCCAGAAAAGACAACCCGGAAGCTGACCCAAATAGAAGGAGCTCATGATGTATCCCGCGTAATACCCGAGTTTCTTCTTGTCCATCTACTTCTTAGTTTGGCCTTAACATTTCCTACGTCCGGAAAGAAGGAAGCTGTGATGAAGGACAGATCGGAATAAAACAATCCATATGTCAGCTGTTCTGCTAGGAGGAGGAGGAGGAGTGTGATTAGGGCGATAACCGTTCTTCTGTTCATTTCCATCTGAGTGAGGAATGGTCATGGGTTATTGGGTTTGAAGATATTTGGGAAGGAGAAGGGAATACTTCGTTAGTCTTTCCATCCTTGTCTTTCATCGTTGGATTATTCAAATTCGTAATGCTTCTAAATTGTCTCGTGAGAGTGGAATAATACCACGTGTTGAAAGAGATTCGATCAATTATCATTTGTACGAACAAAAACAGATGGTGATTCGGATTCCACGGAATCAGGGGTACGTTTTTGTTTTCCTTTTCGCGACCCTTCTGTGTTCCATCAACATCATGGGGTTTCACAACCAGGTGTATTCCCATCGATCTTTTAGTAGTGTATTTCTCTGTGTCCGAAAGGATGATCGTTATTACGAGCCTTTGGAGCCGGTAGTGTCGTTTACGGTACTTCCTACAATTGGGAATGGAAGACAGGATGAGGGCGAATTCGATGATGATAATAACAACAGTGTGAGTTCGTCATCCAGTGATACTGTGATAAATGTGAATGGAACCATTCCCGATTTGTCGGAGAATGGCAATGGTTCGGCGAATGCGTTTTTACCGACGTCAGCGATTCCCATGTATGACAATGCAACAGCTACGAGCCGTCCGGAAGATCCATTGGATACCGCAGATGTTTCGGGAGTGGATGGATCGCGTGAATCGGAGGTGATCATTCCTTCGTCTGTTGTGCCGTCGACTATTCCTTCTGTGTCTCCATCAGTGTTTCCGGTGTTGCCATTTTATCCTTCGGCTGCAATACCGACAACCATGGCGCCGACAACGGTAGCACCAACAACTGCAATACCTACAACGGTGATTCCAACAACTCCAACACCGACAACTGCTACACCAACCACGACAATACCCACTTCATCACCACCATCATCACCACCATCATCACCACCATCATCACCACCATCATCACCACGCACCCCACACACCCCACGCAACAAGACCAAACCACGTCCCCGCCAAACCCCCGCCACTCCTCCCCCCTTTGTTCCCTGCGCGCGGATCCAGTTCTACAACTGGCGCGACGGCAAAGGTCTCTCTCTTTCCCCGCTCCCACGTAGACTACGCGGCGCGCTGCAAGGCCGTCCAGAAGGTACTGCAGAGCTCCACCTCCTACTTCATCCTGCAGAGCGCCACGAACGGCGGACTCGGCCACAAGTACATCTCCGTGCAGCACAGTCTCGCCTACGCGCTGCTCCTCCGCCGCCAGTACCGAAGTGCGTCTTCTCCCCGCCTCACACGCAGTCTTCCTCCCCGAAGCCTTCTGGGACAGCACACGCTCCGTCTTGCAACCCTTCCGCGACGACGCGCTCGACCGCCGTGCCAAGGAGCTGAGCTCCCGCACCTGCTACAGCGTCTCGCCGAAGGGCGCCAGCGTGCTCTCGGTGCTGGGCTACCGCGACGTGAAGCTCACCGACTGCCGTCTGCCGGACGAGATGATCGAGCGGCCCGCGCAGGTCAACCTCCTGCGTCGCATCGGCGTGCTGCAGAGCAACGAGAACATTCGCGACTTTCGCCGCATCCTCTTCCGCCTCCTCCTCAACCCGACGCCCGCGCTGCTGGGCATGATCGACCAGTTCCGCCGCGCCCACTTCACCAAGCGCCACGTGTTCGCCGTTCAGATCCGCATGGGTGGCTGTCTGGCGGACTCGCAGGAGGTCGTCGAGATGATGGCGGCATGGGAGCTGCGGCGGCTCCCCGGCGTCCTCATCAACGGGATGAAGGCGTGGAACTTCAACAAGCACGACACCGTCATCTTCATTTCCAGCGACTCCACCTACGCCGAGCGCTACGTGACGCGGGCGCTCGGCAGCTCCTACACCGTCGTCACCAGCAACTTCTTCCAACGCGGACACACCTCGGGCGTAGCGGAGGCCGATGCCACGCGTCGCGCGCTCATCGACCTGTTCCTGATCGACTCGGAGGCTCTCCTCGTATGTCGCGGAAGTGGCTTTGGCAGGATCGCCATGACGATGGGGCGTGCGAAGCACGTGATTCTCTACCGAGTATCGCACTCGACGGCAGCCGACTATGATCCGGAGAAGAAGAGGTGTTCTAATGTGACTAGTGTGTGTTGTGTTTGTTGAAATGGAGTGGATCCATTATTGAAGAAATGGAGTGGATCCATTATTGTACATCCGTCCTAACATACTCTGATAAATTGCTATAACAAGCAACCAACGCAACAACAAACACTTCCATGTTGTGGACACAAAACGTGTCCTTTCCGCAGAAGATGGCACTTCCCTTTCCCGTGGGATCCTCGTATGACCAGGGGAAGTTCATGCAGTGCGACTCGCAGAAATGTCCATCATGTCCACGAAGAGTGAGGTCGCCATGAGACCCATAGGACGGACCGTACACATTCACATAGGTTACCGAGGTCTCAGGGTACTTGTTCTTGAACTGCGTGGGAGGGAGGGAATAGGGGTTCTTCAGCGTGAACAAGAAGTGATTCGGATCCGCATAGTTGAGTCCGTTACCGCGAGTAGAAATAATTCCAACGGAGGAATACGCCCCGAAGAGATTGTGATCCTCATCTTCGATGATGTGGATGATCGCCCCCTTGTTGTCGACAAGAGAGTGGAACGACTCGGGAGTCATCGGATCCGTTTTTCCAGAGAAGATGCGTTTCCACTTCCTCTCTCCGCCAACCCACTTCACGAGGGCCGATGCGTATTCTTCGTTTAGCAAATCCGATTCCGAAAAGAGAGAGAGCTAGTCATAAATGTGCATTCCTCGTCACCAACATGATGCGTCGCTTCCATAGTATTCACGCTTGATTGCTACAGAGTAAAAAGACAATGAGGCAACGTACAGAAAGAGAAGTGAGTTGCGTACTCGCGCTGTCTACATTCGTAAGGTGTTCGAGTCTATACTCTACTCGACAAAAGGTAGAAGAGTGTGAGGATGCCAATTCCACAGAAGCCGATCCTAAGTATCTTCCTGTATTTCAGCAGAGTCATCCTGTACATTCTGCTTCCAAGAGAAGAGTCTCCAACAAACAACCAATGACACACTCGCTAGCGGATGGATGAAACAGTCAATGTACAGATGCGTCTCCGCGTCGTCGTTTAAAAGATGCTGCAGACAAATAATCCCGTCGACGTTAATGCGAAGAAAGGACTTCAGCGCCAGCGTCAGCGGCTTCGTACAGCGCAACGCCAGCGCACGACTGTACTTCCAGCTCTTCTCCTCCTTGCAGTAGAACTCCGACAGGATCGAGCCGATGTTGTCCAAAAACCCGTCGTATCTACATCAAACGAATTGACTACACGCACGACAGTAACGAGTCGCAGCAGGAGACGCAGATACCGCCCTCTGGATGACAGGCGATCTCGATCTCGGAGGCACTCTTCATGGCGTCGACTTCAGAAAAGGCGCAGCGCAGGGCGGGAGGGTCCACCACGGCCCCCAACAGCTACGTCGAAATGCGGAAACGGTTCAAACCGTATAGTCGTCCGTAAACAAGGGCGCGTAGTCGGCAACGTCCTCGACGGTGAGAAGCGTCTTGATTTGGCATTCGCTGTGCATTCTACGTGGAAGAAGACGCTCATTCCCACTCATTCTCATCCAGCACCAACTTGATGCATCGCTCGTCCGAAGAGTACATCATTTGAAGCGTCGTTAGCATCAGCTTGCTGCTGCCGAAAATGGACACACATTTTGAAAAGGGCTCCAAAGTGCAAGTAACTGAGTCGATCTGTCCCTCGATCGAGTACTCGTCAAAGAGAGCTGTTGGCAGATGAGTCGACAGTTGAATGGCCTTTGTCTTGTCGTTCACATAAAACGAGAGTCCCGTGTCGCTAATGTCGATACGCACCTGCTCGTTCTTGTCCCCGCAGGATCTAACCGTCATGGAGTATCATCGTTTCTACAGAGCGTTGAGCACGTCGATCAGTGTCTGTGCAGAGAGTAGCTTGCATTTCATTACCGTTCCTCTCTGGGAACCATCCATGGGATATGGTGGGAAAAAGAATGGCACTACTTTCGATGCAGTCCTTCTAGCTCAAACCAATCCTTCTAATCAAAACAAACATATGCACTCTCTACATCTTCGGATTCATAATAGTATCCATGTTATTCACGAGATTAGGCATACGCACACAATTCCAATCAATTTCCTTCATGTACTCGATCACCTTCACCAAGCCCTCATCCAGCTGAACCTTCGGCTCCCAGTTCAACGCCTCCTCTATGATCAACATCGCCTCGCACACCCACTGGCACGCGTAATGTCGGGCTTGCGTTTGCAAGGATCGTCCACTGGCAAGTCCATGTACACGATCTTGCTCTTGCTGCCGGTCAGCTTGATCACCTTCTCCGCGAGCTCCTTCACAGTGAACTCCACGGGGTTGCCCAGGTTGAACGGACCGGTCACGCCGTCCTTCGCCATCATGCGGATCAGACCCTACGCTCGACCGCTCGCCCCAATCCCACCTCGATCAGATCGTCCACGTACTGGAACGAGCGCGTCTGACTGCCGTTGCCATAGATGGTGATGTCCTCGCCGCGCAGCGCCTGGCGGATGAAGTTCGTCACGACGCGACCGTCGTAGGGGTGCATGAACGGTCCGTAGGTGTTGAAGATGCGCACCACGCGGATGTCCAGGTTGTACGTGCGGTAGTAGTCGAACATGATCGACTCCGCCGCACGCTTGCCCTCATCGTAGCAAGAGCGAGGTCCAATCGGGTTCACGTTTCCGTGATACTCCTCGAGAAATCAGCCGAAGAGGCTACAACGTACCTTTCTGAGGATGGACCGTGGGATCTCCATACACTTCACTCGTACTCGCATGAAGAAGTCTGCATCCCGTGTCGCGCGCAAGATGGAGCAGGTTCAGGATTCCCAGAACACTGCACTCAAACGTCTTGATAGGGTACGTCTACATAGCAGGAGAGTGAGATATCCTACCTGGTAGTGGATGGGGGCGGCCGGGCAGGCGAGGTTGTAGATTTCGTCAACTTCGATATAGATGGGCTGACGAATGTCATGAAGAATGAAATCGAAGTTGGGCTACCTCTCAGAATACCCAGGCACTCCGACCTTTCCGAGCAGGTGTCTGATGTTGTCCTTCGATCCAGTAAGAAGATTATCGACGCAAATGACATCGTGTCCCTTGGAATCAACGAAAATCCAAGTGATTCCTACCATCTCCACCAAACGAGTACACAGATGGCAACCAATGAAACCAGCGCCTCCGCACACCATGATGCGCTTTCTTCCAGACATAACCTTGTGCTGGGTACCAAAAGCAGGAGCCACACTCATCCTCAAATAGTTTGTAACAAGTCAAAACGCAGTTGCAGTAATCCCCTTGTTAATCAAGGCGACCACACTATTGTATGTAATGAATTGTAGAGAATCACAGCATTTAAAGGGAACGAGAAATGTGCAAAAAGTCCAGCAAGTGGCTGAGTGAGAAAAGGAGATTATACTGTCACCATCAACTCGACCAAACAAACAACCCACTTCTTGAAGTAGTAAATAATTAGATAAACGAGGGAAATCAACAGGAGAATGATCACGCTGTACCACTTGCACATTCCCGTGTTCTTTGACACCTGCTTCGTCCGCTTGCTCTCCTGTGCCAAACGATTCTTCGCAACGTCCACGTTCGAGTCCATCTCATCTAGCAGCTTCTGTCTGTTAGCTCAATCGCCCACCACTACCGAATGCAAGTCTGCCTCATTTCCGATCGCAGATCCAATCTCGTGAAGACGTCCCAGCGTGTCGCTGATGTCCACAAGAGCCTGCTCCTGATCTACCCCTCACGACTCCTCCGCACGTTCACTTGCAAATATCTGCTCCTGCATGTGGTGGAGGTCAGCGTCCGACTGTTTCGTCAGATTCTCCGGATCCACATTCGTGCGCATCAGCTGATTCCTACTCCTCATTTTCCTTCTAATATATCCCACTTCATCTTTAAGTTGCCTCCACTGCTGGCGAACTTGGTATCACACTCCTTCTGCCCATCATCACACCCACACACGCTCACCTTTTCCCGAAGAAGTCCGTCGATCATGTTTGTGCGACGCTTCACCTCACGGTCCGTACTACCGTGTCATCCCTACCAACAACCCTACAGTTTGTACTTGGTTGTATCCTGTGACATGCTAGTCAGATCGGACTGCATCTTGCGAATATTGTTCTCCACAATATCCAACTGTGTCTGCACCTTCGCAAACTACGGATCAACTCGCTGAACCATTCAAACGTCTTTCGTTCCAGAACGTGGGTCCAACGCTCCTTTCACTTTCTAAACAATCAACTCACTCTCGCCCATCAACGCACGCTAATCAATTCCAGCGTCTTGTTATAGACAGAATCCCATTCAGCAATGCTAGGCATCGTAGTCGTATCCCTTAATGTGTTTTGAGAAACAGAATCAGGGCGGGACTCGCGGGAATCTTCGCGTTGCGACGGCGCCATGTCGGCGTGTTCATTGTCTACTCGATCCTCTTGTGATACAAGTGTACTGTCTGGAGAAACGCGGTGGAATGTGGATTGCGTGTGTGAGTGGATGGTGCATCGTCGCTCTCTTTCTTTGGAGTCAGATTGGATGGATAAGGACAGTCACCGTTCAGCAAACTCACCATCCCCATCGTATCGAATTCTGTAGATTGTGAATCGGAGGTTGACATACAGATGAGGATTTTGAGCAGCTGCATCCATTGCACGAGTTAGAATGGGAGGAAAGGCAACATCGACATCGCTACGGGAATCCCTTCTCGTACCGTCCAAGCGGTGATATACTCTATCCCTCGATTCTGTTCGGATACTCCTATCAAATTGATTCGTTTCCTTCCTCCATTCAGAATGCGAGTCACATTCTCTGTATGATCCTATCGCACTCGCAGCACGTCCGACGAAGGAGGATTCTACGCCGGTATTATCAGGCGCAGCGACATGTGTACAATGGTTCCTTTTTCTTTGTGCTGGGCCGAAACGAATCGGTGCGGCATTCCGAAGCGATTCGCTACGGTGACATTCTTCAACTCGATCACATCGAGTCCTATCACAACCTCTCCCTTGTTGTAGCGAACACTCTCCAAGTGCTCTACGACCAAAATATCTCGTTTGACTATTTGCTCAAAACCGATGACGACTGTGTCGTCAATCTGGATGCATTAGCCAATATCGTGAACGAGCGATCTCTTCGGAAGCTAAAGTATCTGTATGCGGGGAATTGCAACGTGCGGTCCACGTACAACACCCGGAACCGGACGGAAAAGAATTACGTGCCCGCGGAGGTGGTGCAAGCAGATCCCTTCATTCCGAGCTATGCAACGGGCGCAGCGTATGTGATGAGTGCGGCGTTGATTCCTCCCATCCTCCTGGAACTGCGTTACCTCCCCTTCCTCACGCACCAGGAAGATGTGACAATAGGAAGGGCCGTTCACAGAGCGGGTTTGGGCTGTCTCTCTCCCAAGCCGGGATGGTGGGTCTCCCGAAACGGCTGCAATTCTGTTGCAGAGTGCAGAACAAGCGTCGTAGTCCACGTCCCGCAGAACGACAGTGCGTTAGAACGTGTTTGTGCGTCCTTTCTCGTTTGATCAAACCCCGTCCACAACTCACATTGGCAGACTCTTGTTTGTTGGAATCCCTAGTATCGAAAATGGAAGATTCTACACAAAAGTACTTTGAGAAGCAAATCGAGTCCAAGGAAACGCTCGTGAAGTCCATCACAGAGAACCTCATCGGAATCGACGCGTTGATTGACGGTCCTTTCGAGTCGCACAAGCAAGTGTATGCCGACTACGCTGCTTCGGGAAAAGCAGTCAAGTTCATCGAGGATTATATCCGGAACGAAGTGTTGCCAGTGTATTCGAACACGCACACGTCCTCTTCGTTTGTCGGCATTCAGACGAGCTGCTTCCGCGAGGAGGCTCGCGGTATTATTCGCGATACGGTGCGTCGTTGGACGCCTGCTTTACCCCTAGTACCGCTGCACGGAAAACGATGTCATTCTCTTTGCAGGAAACGGATGCACGGGAGCGATCAACACGTTCGTGCGCATTCTCGGACTGGAGCGCAAGGCCACTCCGTACGGCACCTCAAAGCCGGTAGTTCTGTGATTCGTCTCTCACGCAGTTGCTGCAGTGTTCGTTCCCCGGCTGTCCGCTATGCTTCAACGACTCCGGCGACCTGCGTCTGCACCAACGCACGCACACGGACGGCGACGCGAGTTCGTGGTCGACGGACATCTCCTCGTCGACGGGTCGCACGGTGAAGCCGGTGTCGGACGACGCGCGTCGCCCGATCGTGTTCGTGGGTCCGTTTGAGCACCACAGCAACCTGCTGCCGTGGCGCGAGGCGGACGTGGACTTCGTGCAGCTGGCGGTGGGCGCGGATGGCGGCGTGGACCAGGAGGACCTGCGCGCGCGTTTGCGGCAGTTCGCGAGCCGGTAGGAGCTGCGAAGACCTGCGAGGTAGTCCGCTGCGGATCGTGTCGCTGAGCCGCGTGAGTAACGTGACGGGTCTGACGACGCCGATGTCGGCGATCAACGTGCTGGTGCACGAGGAGGGCGCGCTGGTGTGCTGGGACTGCGCGACGGCGGGCACGCACGAGGCGCCGCCGATGAACAACACGTCGGTGAACCCGCTGGACTACGCGGATGCGCTCTTCTTCTCGCCGCACAAGATGGTGGGCGGCGTGGGTGCGCCGGGACTCCTCATCCTGAAGAAGAAGCTGCTGCTGAACGAGACGCCGAACCTTCCCGGCGGCGGCACGATTTTCCTCGTGAGCGAAGGCCTGCACCGCTACACGCAGCTGCTCACCGAGCGCGAGGAGGGCGGGACGCCCAACATCGTCGGCGCCATCCGCTTCGGCCTGGCGCTGCACCTGCACAACACGCTCGGCTGGGACTGGATCCGCGAGCGCGAGCAGCGCTATCTGGCGGAGACGCTGGCGGTGTTGCGCCGCCACCGCAACATCGTCGTGCTGGGAGACGACAACGACCGCCCTAAGGCCGCGCTCTTCTCCTTTCTCGTCAAGTTCCACGGGTGGGACTCGTCGCTCACTCTCATGCAGACGCTACCTCCACTGGAACTTCGTCTCTATGCTGCTCAGCGACCTCTTCGGCATCCAGACGCGCTCCGGCTGCATGTGCGCCGGCCCCTACTCCATGCGGTGCCATCGCTGAGACTGTGTAACACGTAGTCTGCTGGGCATCGCCGGCGAGCGCATCCACGACCTCGACACCATCCTCCTCGACAAGAACGAGATCTTCCGTCCCGGCTACACGCGAGTGAGTGGGAGTGGCGGCATGGAATCACGTGAGGTCTCTCGTACGTGCAGACGCCCGAGGAGGTCAAGTACATCCAGGACGCGCTGGTCTTTGTCAGCGAGGAGGGGTGGAAGTTCCTGCCCGAGTACGTCTTCTACGAGGACACCGGCGAGTGGCGCCACAAGAGCATGAAGAACAAGAAGCCCTTCCGCCGCTGGCTCAACGACGTCTCGTAGCGCTGTTCCTTCCCTCTCACGCAGCTTCCCCGACGGACACTTCGCGTACCCGCCCAAGGCGCACGAGCTCCCCGACTACAAGGTGGACTCCGCCTTCCAGACCGCGCTCTTCGCGCGCTACATGAAGCAGGCGCGTCAGACGCTCGCGGAGACTGAGAAGCAGATGCTGGCGCCGACCTACGTGGTTTCCGAGTTCACCGTCGGCAGCGTACGCAACGAGGAGTCGCCGCTGGTCAAGCGCTACCGCTGGTACGTCACGCGCAACGAGGCCTACCAGGCCTTCAAGGAGCACTACGCGCCTGCGGACGACGAGCCGATCCTATCTGATATCCTCGTTCACGTGCACCAGCGCGGAGAGCCTGCGCCAGAGGAATCTGCTCCGGAGGAGGCCAAGTCGGTGAAGCGGCCTGCGAGCGCGGTGGCGCCGAAGCCAGCGACGAACCCGTTCGCGGTGAAGCTGGGGGAGAAGAAGGTGCGGCGCGAGGGTTGCATGCTGTCGAGCACGGGCCGCGAGGTGATGCCGCTGTCGGTGGTGAGCATGGTGCAGGAGCCGGGCGTGGAGTTCAAGTATCACACGGGCGTGGACGGATCGCTGGAGTTCACGGCGGTGGTGCCGGGCATGCCATTCAAGGAGCGCGTCAAGTACATGAAGAAGCACAAGGAGCTGTTCCCCGAGGTGCCGACACGCATCATGAAGCTGATGGGTGGGCGCGAGGGCGAGGACTAACGCGCAGGCCAGGCCGTGGGCCACTACGACATGATCAAGGAGGGAGACAAGGTCATGTTGGGACTCTCGGGCGGCAAGGACTCGCTCACGATGCTGCACTGTCTCCTGCAGCTGCAGCGCCGCTCGCCGATCAAGTTCGAGCTCGCCTGCGTCACCGTCGACCCGCAGACCACCGGCTTCGACCCGAGGTGGGGCAGGCGGAGGCATCACACGCAGTGCGCTGCGCGACTACTGCAAGACGCTCGGCGTGAAGTACTTCTACGAGTCGCGCGCCGTGATCGCGCTCGCCAAGAAGAAGCTGCAGAACGGCTCCATCTGCTCGTGGTGCTCGCGCATGAAGCGCGGCATCCTCTACAGCGCGATGCGTCGCGAGGGCTACAACGTGCTGGTGGGTCGCTTTCCCCGCTGACGACGCAGGTCCTCGCGCAGCACCTGGACGACCTCGCAGAGTCCTTCCTCATGTCGGTCTTCCACAACGGCGTGCTACGGACGATGAAGGCGTGCTACATGAACAAGGAGAAGGACATCCGCGTCATCCGTCCCTTTGTTTACGTCCGCGAGAAGCAGCTCCGCGAGTTCGCCAAGACCATGAATCTCCCCATCATCGATGAGAACTGTCCGGCGTGCTTCGAGGGGTCAGTGCGCTGCTCTCGCTCCATCGTAGACCGAAGGAACGCTACCGCATGAAGACGCTCCTGGCGGCCGAGGAGAACCTCTTCCCCAACGTGTTCAACTGTATTCTGTCGGCGATCATTCCTCTGATGCAGCACAACAGTGCGGAGGGCTGCGCCATGCAGTAGGTGCGTTTGTCTCCTCGTCAGTAGACGCGACACGCCGCGTGAAATGCGAGGCAAGCTGCGCAACATGCTCAAGGAGCGCGGCGTCCACTACGAGCCGAAGGACGACGACGAGGATTTCGACGAGGAGGAGGGGTATGAGGCGGTGGAGTTGGGTGTTTGTTTATATTACCATTGTCATCGCAAACAGGGAGAAAAGAGAAAAGGTTAAAGAAGGCTTCCCAGCAACTGTTTCCGACACGTTACGCGCTTGAAAAGAAGGGCGTTCTGGACACTTTCGAGCGGGAGCTGGGGTTCTTCGGTCATCAGTTCCTGCGCCTTCTGTTCCATCTCAATGTGGGTGCGTCCGCGGTACTGCACTTTCAGCTCCTTGTGGAAGGGTTTCTCGTACATCGCCTTCCATCCTTCCATGTCCACGGTGTCATTGGCATTGTTGGCATTCTTGTTGTCATCATTATTCATACCATTATTCCCATCAGCCATCCTTGTGCGCTGAGGGGGTGAAAACGGTCGCTTGGCACTGTGGGAACACGACAGCTTGGGAGAATCTCGCTTCGCGTGGATCCACCCATCCTCGTCGCCCACCTCCGACTCCACGTGCCGAACAGGTGGTGGCTACATTATCACTCCTCCCCTCGCCTACGATGGGCGCCCGCGGAATCGCCGCCTGCTTGTAGAACTCGATCACTCTACGTCCCAGCGTGTCTCCATCCCCACTTCCGATTCGTCATCACGCCGCGGATCGAGAAGTTGTGGAGACACATCCGGTCCAGCGACACGCCTCGACTCAGCGCCACGTACGTCATGCCCGCCTCGAACACGCCCTTCAGGTCCACGTCCAGCAGGTCGATCGTCATCCCCTGCGACTTGTGGATGCTGATGCCCCACGCCTACCTCCGAGGCTCCGCCCGTCCCTACCAGCTTCAGCGGCAGCTGTAGACGCCGCGCGACCACCTTCCCGCCCAGCTCCACCGTGAACTCCTTCTGCTCCACCGTCTGCAGCTGCTCGCTGTCTCCCGTCAGAAAACACACCAGCGGCACCTTCTGGCTCGACTGTCTCTCATGCCACCGTCACCGCCCACCTCCGGGTCCGTCACGAAGCCCTTCACCACACCGCGACTCCCGTTCACCAGCCCCTCCGACACCGACAGGTTTTTCAGAAGCATCACCTGCGCACCCGGCTTCAGCACCAGCAGTCCCGGCGCCTGACAGTTCCTCTGCAGCTGCTGCAGGTACATCGCCTCGCCTACGTCGCAGCCTCGGCGCTCGCCCACCCTCGTCCACGGCGCGGTACTCCACCTGCTCCTCGCTGGGGAGACGACTCAGCGCCTCGCTATTGTACTCGTCGACGCTGCGGTTGTATGCGAACAGTCTACGTCGCACGCATCCCCCAGACGCACTTCGTCGGCATGACGGCGCTGCGCGTCAGCGTCGCCCGCGTCATGCGCTGCAGGATCTGCTGCGAGGTCGGCGACACGTGTCCCTACGCTCGCCAGGCTCCCACTCCCGCACGTATCGGATGTCGCGCAGCAGCGCCTGCAGCTGCACGTCCTTCTGCCGGAACACTTTCTTCATGATGATGATCTTCTGCGCTGGAGGGGACGAGCGACGCCCACCTGGATCACCTCGTTCCAGCACGCGCTCTCGAAGCAGTAGATCACGTTGTTCTTCCCGAGACCCACCGGCGGCAGCTGGAAGAAGTCTCCGCAGACGATCAGCTGGATCCCGCCGAAACACACGTCGTTCCCGCGCACGCGACGCGCGATCGCCTCTAGCTTCTCGAAGAGACGGCCGTCCAGCATCGAGATCTCTGGGTGAAGGAGAGAAAAAGGGAAGACCGTCCACGATCAGCACCGCGCACGTCTGCCAGCGTTGCTTCGCCTTTTTGTTCTGCAGGATGCGACGCACGCACTTCGTCACCGATTCGTCGCCGACACCTACGTCGCAGCGCTCCGATGGCGCTACCGATTCCCGCGAATGAGTGGAGCGTCGTCCCGCTGATGTTGCAGGCGGCAATGCCCGTCGACGCGGTCACGAACACCTTCTGCGACCCGAACTTCTTCTTCAGCGCCGACACGATGAGACGCAGTACGTAGCTCTTTCCCGTTCCGGCGTCGCCCGTGAAGAACATGTTCTATCCGTAATCATCGCCTCCAAGAGACACATATCCGTCGAGCGCAGAGTTGTACACCTCGTGTTGCTCCTCCGACAGCGAGGAAATGGCCGAATCCTCCTCCTCCGAATCGCGGGTGATGGATTGCTCCTTCTCCGATATGCTCTTTGCTTCCGCCTCCAATCGCGACTGCTCCTCCACACGGGAAAGGTCCTCTCTACCGATCGAGCCAACGGAGCGGAATTACAGGAAGCCCTGCGACAGAAAGGAGAGCGGGAGGTCGAAATCCTCGGTGACATTGGTCGTGGCTTCTCCATTTGTGTCCATTTTCAACACTAACAGCGTGATCAGACCACCTTCTTCACATACGTGAAGTGTTCTCGAAAGGAACAACGGAATAGATAAGAATATGAATGCGCAAAAAAAGGGAGGGAACGGGCGTTTCATTTCTCAACGCTCATCCGACGTGTCTGTGCAGTAGAAACGCTGCTCTCATGATTTGTAACAAACAGAGCAACTGTTCAGATTACAGATCATTCTTGTGAGGACTCTACACGTGACTGGAGAGACGTTCGTCTACAGTCGCGCTCCGCAGCTGGCTGAAGAGCGACTTCTGTGGACTATCGTAGGGACCTTTCCGAAATGAGGTGACTGAGGTGGGTGTGAGTCCCTCTAAACTCGACCGCTTCGCTTCTTCTTCGCGCTGGATGTCGCGCTGGATGTCGCGCTCCCAATCGCGTCTGCATCGTCATTCCCTCTCACGTCCCACTTTTGGCTTTGGATGGATGCCATCCGGTCTTCAAACGATGGTCCCGCGTCCGAGGGATTGGCCGCGTCCAGACCACGCTCATTCTCTTTCGCGTCGATTAGCTTCTCGATACGCGCAATCAGCTCGCTTTCGCCCGCCTTCTGAGCCAGCTACGCGTGACCGTCTCCGTCCGTCCTCACGATCGCCGCCTTCTTCAGCGCCGCCGCGGTGGAGATCAGCGAGCAGAGGTACTCCGCCCGCAGCAGCTGTCCGCTGCCGATCTCCACGTTGATCTGCCGCAGCAAGAACTTGTCGAAGTCCAGCTGCTCGCGCCGCCGCTCGCTGCGCCACTGCGGCGCCAGTGACTCCGCGCCCAGCTCGTACGTGCGCAGCAAAAGCGCCTTCTCGAACTCCCCGCTCGCATTCCCCTTCTTCTGTGGGTGAGGCGGTGGATGGAATGCTACGCAGAGCGGGACGTCCACGTCCAGTACGGTCACCATCGGCCGCGGCAGTGTGGGGGGCGCGGCGGCCGCCGAGGGAAGCAGCACGTACTTGACCGTCTTCAGCGACAGCGCCACCACCCAGCAGTAGGGAACTACGTCTCATGTCTGCTCAAGCCGTACGTGCATCCCCGCGTTCCTGCTGCTCGCGCAGGTAGTGCTTCACGTTCATCAGCACTACCCACTCCATCTCTTCCGGCAGCAGCGGCTCCGAGGACCCGCCCACGCCTGTCAACACGCGCAGCACGCACTGACTGTCGTACGTCGCCGGCAGCCCCTCCTTGGTGAACCCCAGCCACGCCAGCTTCGCCTTGTGCGAGAGTGCCAGCGGACCCTGGTGGAGTCTGCGGAAGGGAGCCGTCGAGTAGAGCAGCATCTTCAGGTTGGCGGTGTCTATCGGTCAATCTGTTGACGCACACAAACCCTCCAGCGGGTACGAGTCCTCGTACACGAGACACAGCTGCGAGCCGCTGCCCACCATCGACACGACGTGTCCGCAGGGCGAGAGAATGCTCTGCTGGACGCCGCTCACGCTCCACGTGCGCAGGTAGCCGCGTGATGTGTACACGAAGACCATCGAGTCTGTGCAGGCGACCAGGTCGGGCAGCTCGCCCAGAGGCAGCTCCATGCGCCAGAAGGCGTGAGCGGTCCATGCGTTGAACGAGCGATACATCACTGTTCTCCCGTTCAGCTCCGCTCCGCTCTCCTACCCCACGTTCCGTCCACTCTCCTCCTCAATCACGCCGCCGAACACGCCACCCGCAGAGGAGAGCGAAGCGACGACGATGTCGCCGTCCTCCTTGAAGAGAAGTCGGCGACGCCGCGCGTCCGCGAACTCCACTTCAATGGCGGTTCCGTCCTCCTCCACGCGCTTCACGATCAGACCCGTCTCGTTCCACGCCAGGAAGCAGCGGCCCTGCACGGGTTCCGTGGCTCCCGGCATGAGGTAGTCGTGGAGCTGCGTCTACGATCGCACGGAGGAGAGAAACCGACGTTCACCGTCACCGATGGCTCGCCTGCGTAGTTTGCGAAGGCGTCTTCCGTGCTGATTCCGATCTCCTCACCCGCGGGCTGGTCCTCCTCTGGCTCCTCCACCGCCTCCCGACGCACCTTGCGAACGATCGGCATGTCGTCGTCGCTCTCGTCGTCGATCACGACGCTGGCTTCTTGTGCGGGTGTGGTGGGTTTTGTGGATGTGAATTGATTGTTTGTGGATGAGGGTACATTCTTTGTGGACGCAGATCCCTTTCCACTCTCCGAATACACCACTTGCGTCCCACTCAGCATGCTCTCCGGAATCACGCCTCCGTAGCGCGTCAGAACCACGTCGCGGTCGAGTAGGAACAGCGACCGACCCTCTACGATGACAGTGAGACGAAGCGAATACCCTCGCTCCAGAAGAGTTGGTTGAACTCGCTCGCGTCCGACTCGACGTGCTTGAGAACGCTCTTGGAGGCGATGTCCACAACTAGCACCGTGAACACTCCGTCCAGAGGAGTGATGTACGCCAGATACAGCCCGTTCGGAGAGAGAGACACCAGCAGGGCGTCGTGTCCCTCCTCCGTGGACAGAGCGTCCGTCGACATCCACGAGCCTCGCTACACGTTAGGAATCAGAACGATCACCACCTGAATGAGCTGAATGGTGTTTCCAAACGGAACAGCCAGAAGAGACCCCGAGTCCGTCCAACTGCAGGAAATCGACTTGATGGTCGCGTCGCGGAGTCCCGGCTTGCAGCTCTCGCAAACGCGCTTGGACATGTTCCAGATGCGCAGCGTCGCGTCCACGCTGATGCTGCACAGATACTCGCCGAGAGGATCGAAGGAGACGAACACGACTTCGCCCTGGTGGCCCGTCAGCGAAAAGACGCTCTCCCTCTTCTCGATGTCCACAATCTCGATTTTGCTGTCCTTACTCGCGATCGCCCTATCCCTCAAGAACTCCCAAAAGGACTACAGGAGCGTCGAGTCCTTGTTGATCGCCAGACAGTTGATGTGTTGTGTCGTTTTGTGAATGACCGTGTCGAAATCAAACGAATCCAGCTGGTACGACCGAATTACGTTGTCGTCGCATGCAACATAGCATCGCTTCTTCGATTTGCTCGCAACACACGCAACCGGTTCATTGGTCAAGTCTCCCTTCCCCTTGCTCTCGAATTTCCCGTTCGAATAGATATTTTCGACGATCTAGACTCATTACGGGCGATTCGGTTCCTACGCGCGTGTCGCTCCCAATGGTGAACAGAGATGTCGATTCCACCGCCGGCACGATTCCGCAGTACCCTTCCGAATGAATTGACTGTGTCTGCGCTTCCATATCGATTCTATTTACGGAGATTGAAATGCCGCGCTTTTTCACATTCCCGCCAAAAACGAGTCATCCAACAAACAAGCCATGGAAAAGGGAAAAGCGCTATAACTAGAACACAACCGTCTCCGACCGCTCGGCAAGAGCCTTCTGGTACTCCTTGATGAGATCGCCGCGCACCCGAATCTCTTCAATGCTCCTCATATACGTTTCTCGCAGCGCGTCGTATCTGCGTGCAACTTCTCTCGAACTCCCACCTGGACTGGAGACTCTCGCAGTTCGCGCACGGTTTCCGCTTCAGCTCGTCGTACTTCTGTTCCAGCTCCCGGTACACGTGCAACAGCTTCTCGAACTGCTGCTTCTCGCTGCGCACCAGCTCCATAATGCGGTCGTTCTGCGCGTTCATCAGCGCGATGGCGCGCGATTTGTCCTCCACCGTCGCTCGCAGCATCTCCACCTCCGCGTTGGAAACGCCTCTTGAAACCTCCGCTTTCGTTTCGGAGGGCTTCTCCGCTAATGCCTTGACGCTCAGAACGTTTCGGCTCTCCAGGAGCTGTTTGACCGTGTCCTCCATTTCGTGGAGCTGCTTCACGGGAACGCCCGTTCCCCTCTCTCCCTCCACCAGCTCGTACAACTCGGACACCTCGCGCTGGATCAGCGACAAGTAGGGCGTGTCCAGCGGGGACGCGCTCGGCTCCTTCAGACGACTCTGGCACCAAGAGAACAGACGCTCCATCCGACTCTCCAGCGTCTGGATCTCCGAGTCCGTCGAGACGCCGTCGAAGAGGAGACCGTCCATTTTGTCGAGCCAGCGTGTGATTAGGTCGATTTCCTCGTGGATCGTGGAGTAGTTGTCCTCCTCGTCACTCACCTCCGGAACCACCGGAAGGAGAGACGACTGGGACTGTTCGAGCTGCTGCTGCAGGATTTCAATTACCTTGTTCTAGACTTGAGCGGAAACATCCACAATCACAGCACTCGCCTCGCGTTCCTTCGCCTGGAGCAGCTGCAATTCATAGTCTTGCGGAACCTTGCGCGCCTGCTCCAGCTGCTCCTGGAGAGACTCCTTGTCACTCTGTCACATGACAAAAGAAGTGGATTTCGACTTTCAGCTGTTGCATCAGCTCTTGCGCCTCGTCCAGCATCTCGTTTTGCTCCTCGATGATCCGTTGCTGCTCCTCCACTTTTGTTTTGAGATCCACGTAATCGCTCCGCAGATGGTCGTCAGATAAACTAGGCATCACTTTTATCCTCCTTCGCGACAATCCGTTGTTCATGTCCCGGAGACTCTGCTCCAGAAGTTCAATTTTCACACGCAGGTCAGCATTTTCGCGATACAGTTTTCGAATCGTCGTGTCCTAGGCTTCGTCACGATTCGCCCACATGCTACGGGGTCTTCATGGCTTCGGTAGGCTGGTTGCCTCTCCGTCAAACTGGCATCCTCCTTTTTCGCATAGGCAGCCTCCATTACGAAAACTGATTCCGAAGAAAAACGCCCGATTCGCGCAGTTCCCGAATTCGTTTCGGCGAAACCCCTCCCCCGAAACCCCCAGTTCTCTGTTCCTCTTTGGGAAGTACTCGTTTCTCTCTCTTTCGAGTATACCTACAGTGCAAGACCATGAGTTATTTATCATCTCTGTCGCGATTGGCACGGAACCGTCAGCTAATGAAGTCAGTGGTGCGGACCGTCTCTTGCAGCGTCTCAAACCAGAGCCTTCCGCTGCGTATTTGTTTCGCTGTAATTGCGTATCCTAGTGGTGACGCGTCATTTTTCCGAGTCGCTGCACCCCGTTTCGACCCCAAAGTCTGGAAATGACGGAGATTTCATATTCGCTCAGACTGCATACAAGTTCGATGTGGGTTTCGGGCGCTGTACTGATTTTCAGGAGTCTATCGCGTCCTTCAACGGTCCTGTGAAGCACTACGACTATCTGGTCAAGTCGGGCACCATCTTCGACGACGAGTACCAGGTATTCGTTTCTCCTCCCCTCTCATCCAGCGTGAAGTCGTGAAGATTCTGCAAGGGATCTACGACAACCTGATCGATTTCTACACAAAGAGTCCGGACGGTCACAGCAAGGCGGACAAGGTGGAGGCTCCCACGCCGGCAGCGCCCGCCGCGGCTCCCAAATCGAGCGGCTGGAGCTGGTTCAAGCGGCGTTCCGCAAAGCCGCAGCCGGTGCAGTCGCAGCCGGAGGAGGAGGTGAAGCACACGGGCACGAACTACAACATCATCCACAACACGAGCGCGCCGACAGCGGTGCAGACGTTCGCGGTGCCGAAAGGTCTCTATCTGTGGGGCGGCCCGGGCTGCGGGAAGACGTACCTGATGGACCTGCTGTTCAACAGCATCCAGAACGCGGACATCAAGAAGGCACGCGTGGATTTCCACTCGTTCATGCTGGAGATCAACATGAAGCTGCACCAGCTGCGGCAGAAGTACGGTGAGACTTGCTCGCTGGGTTCACCGCAGGTCCCCGCAGCGACCCGCTGCCCGAGATCGCGCGCAACATCGCCGCGCGTAACAACGTGCTGTTCTTCGACGAGTTCCAAGTGACGGACGTCGCCGACGCGATGATGATGCAGCGGCTGTTCAGCAGTCTCTTCGCGAACAACGTGACCGTCATCTCCACCTCCAACCGGTGCCTTCTCCCCTCGTACCTCACGCAGAGAGCCCGACGACCTCTACCGCGACGGCGTCCAGCGCGACCGCTTCGTCCCCTTCATCCACCTCCTGAAGGCGGTAGGCGTGCGGAGCGAGCATGATGGAAGCAATGTCCCGTGCTGCACCTGAACAGCGGTCACGACTACCGCTTCGGCGGCAAGAAGGACGTGCGGACGTACTTCTACCCGCTGACGGAGGAGAACAATCGCGAGGTGAACGTGCTCTTCACGCAGGTGGCGGGAGGCGATGCGTTCAATAGCGGCGACGTGGAGGTCGTCCAGGGACGAACCATCCACGTGGCGAAGTACCTCAAGTAGATATGCCAGGTTCTTTCCACGTAGCGGCGTGTGCGAGTTCGACTTCGACGAGCTGTGCAAGAAGCCGACGGGAGCCAGCGACTACATCAGTTTATGTGGGAGATGAGGGAGGCGACGAGACGTAGGCAACCAGTTCCACACGATGGTGCTGAAGAACATTCCGGTGTTCACGATGTCATCCATCACGGAGCTGCGTCGCTTCATCACGCTGGTGGATGAACTCTACCAGTACAAAGTGAAGCTCATTTGCACGACAGCTGCGCCGCTGCCGAAGCTCTTCCAGCTGAATAAAGACTCAGTACTCGATGAGGTGTTTGCGTGCGAACGGACGCTCTCGCGTCTGGAGGAGATGCAGACGGTCCACTACCTTCAGACACTTCACTTCCTCCAGAAGCCCAAGCTAGAGACGGAATAGTCCTTTCTCCTGTTTGTTGTAGAGAGTGTGAGAGAAAACAGGGAAGAAAAGTCGAAAAGGGTTAGAGAAAAGGTTTATGGAAAAGAATCCGAGTCATCGCTCATGAACAGAACGCGGTGAGCACTCGCCTCATCGGAAAAGGAGTCGTCGGACGACAGGCTCTCGGCGAGTGATGGTGGATCGAGGATGGATTCCACCTTGTTTGTTGAACGAGTATGGTTGTTTCGGAGAGGTGAGAAGGGGTTTATGGTGGGTTTGGAAAGCAAGAAATCGTCGTTGTATATGGATTGTGAGTTGTGATTGCTGTATATGGAGTTCACAAAAGGATCATTGATTATTGATTGATCATAAGGGTCACTGCCTATTGATTTCACATAACGATCATTGTTTATCGACTTCACACAACGATCATTGTTTATCGACGGCACACGACCCCTCCAAGAACACACCTCCCCACCCTCATCACACCACACACCACTCCCACACACCGACTGCAACGAATAGTTCTCGCACACCGACCGCAGCGAACACTTGGACTTGCACGTGCCAGGCGGCTCCAGCGCGACATGCTCTCGCACCGGCGACTGACACGCCCTCGGCTCGCGCTCCTCCAGCCGCTGACACTACACATCACAACTCACCGTCGCCCGCACGAGACTCTGCAGCAGCCGTGTGTTCTCGCTTGCCAGGTCCCTCTTGCGGAACAGCACGTAGCCCAGGTGGCAGCCGCAGCCGCACGCGAACAGCCAGTTGAACAGCGGCGGCAGCGCGGAGCCGCGTCGCGTCCACAGCGTGGCGACCAGCACGTACAGGTACAGATACGGTCGCAGAAGCGACAGCTTCCCGTCATCTCTCCTCGCAAGACTCACGCCAGGGACCGCCGTCGCGAAGAACACGAGCACCAGCTTCAGCAGAAACGCTGCCGCCTCCGCCAGCGAGGTCTGGAAGTAGGACTGCAGCGACTCCAGCGCCGCCAGCTTCTGGTTGCCCCAGCTCACGACCGCGTGCAGCTTCGCGAAGGAGTATTCCGTCTCGTTGCGCACCTGGCGGAAGGAGCTCTGGATGTCCGTCTGCGGTGAACACGTTGGAAAGCGACTACCGTCAGCTCCTCCAGCTGGCTGCGCGTCGCCAAGACCGTCGAGAGCACGCTCTGACCCTGCTCCAGCGAGACGTGGTGCAGCTTCAGACTGGCCTCCTGGAGAGACAGAAGCTCCGCTTCGTGCGCCAGCGACTTGGACCTGACGATCATCTCGGAGTGTCGCACCTACAGAAGATCCGCCGCATGTTCCGTGGCGTTCTCGAGTCCCTGGATCGAGCGGTCTGTCTGTCTCCGCCACTCTGCACTCTCGCGGTAGAAGCACATGCTGTCCGCGTGGTTGTAGAACTGCGTGAAGATGTCGAAATCAGAGGACGGAAGGGAACGTGTGCACGCACGCATGTGTTCTGTGTCACAGGAAGGGATGGCGCGTCCTAGTTTCACAGAACGTACGCAACCTCACCTGTCTCCGAGTAGTAGCAGACGAGGACGTCCCAGGCGTAGCGCATCTTCTCCTCTCGTGTCATGTCCATGCACGACCCCCGCAATGCATCGTACGCGCTCTACATTTAAATTTCACGACGATACGCCCCACATCCCAACAATCCAGCTCCCCCTCCAATGGATGGGATTGCCTCCACTGACTGACGGAAGCCTTCGCTAACTCTTGCAGTCTTTCGTTCGCTGACGACGAATAGTGAACGGTTTCTACGCTACTCACCATTCCATCGCACGTGGTACTTCCCGAAACGAGCAGGAAAAGGAGGCAGAATACGAAAGAGTACATGGATGCTAGCAGAACACGAGGAATACGCCCCAACGCGAAAGAAAGTGTGTCGTGCATCTCCACCAAATCATCTCCACTATCTCCATTTCCACTCACTGCCACACGTCTCCAACAAACACGCCTCTAAACGAATCACTTCTTCCCATTGTTACGGAGACGCTTCTTTCCGACCTTCTTCTCGCTCTTCTGCACCTTCTTCCCCACGATCGTCTCCTCCTTCATGTGCTGGTCCGCTCCGATCGCCTGGATCATCGACTGCATGCGCTCCTTCGGGATCGCAGGCAGCTCCTTCCTCGCCACCTCCAGCTGCTTCTTCTTCTCCTTCTTTTCCTTCTTTTCCTTCGTTTTCCACCCGACCGACTGCTTCATCGTCTCCTACGCCTCACCGTTTCTCCCCAGCCCCACATTCGACTTCCGGTCGATCTTCCGCACGCCCAGCATCTCCTCCGCCGCCGGCGTCTCCTCGCGTGGTGGCAGCGTCATCACTTCCTCCGTGAACTCCGATGTCCGTCTTGGCGCGTACGCCTCCCGCAGCGAGCGGAACTCCTCTTGCAGCGTCGCCTGGCTCTTCTCCTCCTTCTCCTCCTTCTCCTCCTCCTCCTCGCTCTCCTCCTCCATCAGTCCGCTCACCATCGCCAGGTCCCGCAGCGTTTCGTTTAGGTCCAGCGACGCCGCCACTTCCCGCGCAGGACCCTCCGTCGCCACACCCGTCGGCTGCGTCCCCAGCGACAGCTGCGGCGACTGCGCCACCGGCGCAACGGATGCAGAATAGTCCGCTGCGTGAGAGACTGCCGTCACGCCTACGGTGAAACGCCGGGCGCAACTGCGCGGCGCCTTCTTCCACCAGCTGCGTCAGCGCGCTCGGCGCCGCCTGCGTCACCGGAACCGCGGGCGTCGTCTTCGTCTCCGCAACGGTGGTTTCTCCCGGCGTTTCGACGGTCGCAGGTGTCTTCTGGAGAATGACGGCGTCGACGACGGCGGGCAGGTCGTCGGTTTCTCCCTCGAACTCGGCGGCAGCATGGACGACGTCGACGAGCTGGCGAGCGTTGGCGCGGACGTGGAGCGGGATGGGGTGGAGGAGCCGCGGGAGGTCGGCGGTGGCGTGGGGAACGGCGCGCGCGAGCTTCACGAGGGAGGTGAAGGGCAGCACGAACTGCGTGGACTCGTCGGCGTCGCGGGCGACGCGGTCGCGCCAGTAGCTGAGCGCCAGGAACACGCGGCGCTGCGTGGCGTTGAGCGCGATAGACTTTCTGGCTGAGGATGGGAGAGTAAACGTACTTGAGCAGCTGCTCCTCCGCGGCCGCCAGCGAGAAGACGGGCTTCTGGTAGGCCTGCTTGCAGAGCTCCGCGCTGCGGCCGAGGACGTCCTCCAGGAGGTTGCGCTGGCCGCTGGCGCGCAGGAGCAGCACGCGCAGCTCGTCGCTGATGTAGAGGAGGAAGTGCGTGTCCTCGCGCGCGTACTTGCGCATGCTGTCCGTCAGCGGGCGGATTCTGCGGGAGAGAGAGAAACGAGTCCCACCTCCAGTCGGCCAGCTGGTACTCCTTGTTCGCCTTCACGCCGCAGAAGCGCTTCAGCAGGTACGCGAGACCGAACGACTCGAAACCTAGCACGCGCGCCGCCTGGCCCGTGTCGAACATGTTCACCTGCGTGGGAGTTCGCACGCTCACCTACGAGATACACGCCGAAGTCCTTCTGCAGCCACACCACGTCCATGTCCGCGCCATGGAGGACCTTCATGATCACGGGGTCCGTGAAGACCTCGTTCAACAACCACACGCTGTCGCGCGCCTTCAGCACGTCCACCAAGTAGTCCGTATCGCGCGTGGAGATCTGTGGTGGAGACGGCGCCACGACGCTACCTGGATCAGACAGGTGAAGCCCTGGTAGCTGCGGTAGTTGTGGTGCTCGAGATCCACTGCGATGCTGCGCTGGCTCTTCAGGTCCTTCACCAGCTCCTGCATGCCCGTCTCGCTGTCCACCACCACCAGCGGCGTCGCCGCCTCCTCGCGCGGCTTCACCGGCTCCGGCATCTCCTTCTCCCATGACGGGTAGGAAAGGTCTGCGTGAGAGGAAACGACCATGCGTACTGTTGATCTCGTACAGGTAGGGGTTCTCGTAGAGGCCGCCTTCCGCCGAGTCTGCGGATGAGAAGAGGGGAGAGAGACGACCCGAGGGACTCCACGGCATCTGTGCGTTGTGCTTCACCTTTAGCTTCGGCTGGAAGGGCGCGGCGGAGTTGTCGACGCCGTCCGTGAAGGTCAGCTGCGGCTTTTCGAGGCTCGATTTGTAGGTGATCACGTTTTCCGTGGCAGCAGCGCCGCGATCGACGGTTCCTTGCTTTGTTCCATTCTATCGCTCATTCTGATTGCGCTTATCCCACATCTTCCGTATCCTTCAGCAGACCCTTCTTCATGTCGATCGCCTCGTCCATCTTTTCAAAGATGGTGTCAAACAGGGTTTCGACGACGTTGAAATGCTGCTTTTCGTGAATGGCACTATTCTCCTTCAGTACGGTTATAGAGGAGGGGAAGTACTAATGCAACAAGGGAAACGATCACTCCTACGTAGTCGTGAATTCTCTGCACCATCTGCAGACTCAGCAAGTTCACTTCCTCCGCCACTCCCTGAAACTCGGGAAACAGATTGAAGTAATCAAATTCACCATAGGGTGGAATGGCATTCACATACTACATCGATTAGAGCAGAAAGGAGGAAGAGTCACCTTCAATGCCATGTCCAGCTCCTTTTCGAGTGAATTCGTCTGTGGGTTCTCTTTGGAATCGCTCATACAATCAGAGAACGAGATCTCAACTGAGCAAGAGAATCAATGATGTCGCAACAAAGGGAGTAGAGAAGAGGCTAAGGAGTGTACGCTGCGTAGGACGTGATTTTGGTGAGGAATCCTCTTTCCGAAGAAAGCGAACGACATCTTCGTTTTGCGTCCATTTCCGTAGTTTCGCTTCGTGACATATTCAGGTACTCGTTACTGAGATAATGGCTTGCTTCTCCCCTACCCGCGGTTATATCCTCTAGTTGGCGATGACGCATTTTTGGCGGGAACAAACACTCATTCCATTTCTCATTATTTCTTACATCTTATGAACGGTTTCATCGATTCCTATTTCAACGACGATACACTTTACTCTAACACAAATGGGGAATGCCCTATTGGAGATGAACCACTTGATCCAGTGAGAATCGCTCCCAATCCGGATAGCCCTGTTTTCACTTCCCGTATTGGGGAGGGTGAAAGGTATTCGCTCGAGCTGCCGCCCTTACCACCTTTCGACGAAACGACAGCACAAGAGGATTTCAGCATTCTTCGCGACAAGCCCAACGACTTGGCGGTGCCATCACACTACGATGAGCTTCCCACTGAAACCGAACTATCTACCAACAATGACCTGTCCATGCTCCCGGAATATGAACGAGAGGGGATGCAATCAGATATGTGGATTCCATCAGAGCTACTGGTCATGCAACAACAACCGGAGTTGGCGCAACAACAATCCATGGTTGCACCACAACCGGACTTGGCATACCAACGACCGGAGTTGGCGCAACAACAATCCATGGTTGCACCACAACCGGACTTGGCATACCAACGACCGGAGTTGATACAACAACAACCGATGGCTGCACCACAACCGGACTTGGCATACCAACAACCGATGGTCACACCACAACCGGTGTCGATGCAACCCCAGCCCATGCAGCAACCAGACCCTATGCAACAATCGCTGCTTCTCAACCAGCAACCCTTGTTCATGAAACAAGAACAAGAGTTCCCCGTGGAGAAGGTGGAGATTGAGAAGTACGCTTGCTCCCAAGTTCTGAACGCGCTGTACGAGCCATCGATTCGACCGTATACCGAAGCGATTATCAAGAACCGCGATGCCATCGTGGGGATCTTGAATTCCCCCAAGCAACGCACGTATTGGGGAGAATACTTCAGGTTGCTTCGCAACCTACGCAGAGCAATTTGTCACGTGAAAGGCGATGGGAACAAGGGGCCCTATTCCACTGCCCGCATCGCCAAGGTACTTTTGAGTAATGTTTTGTCCGGATGCAGGAATCCGGACCAAGCCTTCCGACGTCTTCAGGACAGATTCAACCGGAAGGACGCTTCGAATTGATATTTTGTAGTTTCATATTTTCTCTACTTTTCGTTTTCCTGTTTGTTCCAATAACCGCGGACAATTGTAGTGGGAATGGGCCCTATACATGTTTACAAATACTTGGAAATGGGAGCCTTATATAATATGGTCCCCTAGAATACGGGTCATTTCATTTTTCATGGTTGCGAGGTGGCTGGCAGGTCGTGTATGGCGGCGAACAGAGGTGTAGGTTTAAGTGTTGAGATGAATTGGGTTCCCACTATTGCTGAGTACGTGTTGCTCTCCAGTACAATGAGCCCGCAAAGACCGTTTGGTAGTTTGCTTTCCCGTGCTCGTGGGTTGTACGGGAGAGTTTGTTTCAAACAATAGACTAATTCTGTGTAGATGTAGGTAGTGTGAATTGAAGCGTCCTTACTAATCTATCCTGTGGCTTTCAATCCGCAAGGTGGTTCGCTTTAGGACAAAAGAGGGAGTGCCATAACTGGTTGTGGGGATGTTCACTGTCGCCACGATTTATAATGCATACGATATCTTATGGTTTGTAGGTGTCTTGGAACAAATATGTTTGTTGAAACTACTTTTTCTTCTTGGCAGCCTCATTCTTCATACGCGCCTGCTCCTTCACGCGCTCCTCAATTGCAGCACGAGCCGCCTCTTCCTCCTTTCTTCTGCGAGCAGCCTCCTCACGCTGAGCGCGAATGCGAGCCAGACGCTCCAATGTGGCCTTGGCCTCGGGCTATAGGTAATATCTACAACATGCAACCCACCGTCTTGCCCTCCAAGGTACGCTGGAAATACGCCTCCTTCGCCCGCTGCTCCTCCAACTCACGCCTACACCTCATTCTCCAAACGAATTCACACTTTTGTCTTCCGGAGAGTTCCACCTTCAGAGTACCATCGGCAGAAACGGGACCACGGTTCTATGTGTGAATTATCATGCAGAATCTCACTCCTCCACGGTTCAGGTTATGCGTCTCGATAACAGGGTCTTGTTCCTTGCGAGGAGCCTAGGTTTCGATTCTCCTGAACATTCGATACACGTCTACGGAACGCAGGGGCCTCGGGCTCGGAGTCGGATTCGTTCGCGTCCGACTGGCTCGATTCTGATTCCTCGCGACTCTCCTCCGACTCCTCCTCGTGGCGCTTCTTCTTCTCCTCTCTCTCCTACCATCCACACCTCGTATCTCCCCTACCATCATGTTCCGGGCAATGATATCGTCCTCGTTCTCCGCGAGCACTCTCTCTCTTCCCTTATGGGATCCCCTCTTTCCTCCTCTCATTTGTGTCTAAACTGGAATGAACAATGACGACTGTTAGGAACAAACAGAGTAGGCAGGTGAAAACGGCTTCATCCACAGTCCATCGAAGACGACGTTCTCTGCAAGTGAGAGGCCACCACCATCCATACCGAACGGGAATCGACCCTTCCGCTTCGGATGGAAGCCTTCCTTTCGGTATCCCAGTGCGACCACTGCTGAAACCTGATAGCGCTTTGGGATCTTGAAGGTCTCTCGAAGCGCGTCCTCCGAAAAGCCGTTCATGATCGCGCTACCCAGTCCAGCACCCTCCGCGAGCAAGCAGATACTCTCGATCAGGAACGCCGCCTGCTGTTGCGTCCACGACTGCATCTCGATTCGAGCCGTGTAGGGTCGGAACCAGCGGATAACCGCGCCCACCAGATCAAACACCCATCCGAACAGCACATTCGCCAGGGTGTGCAGTGTGTATTTCATAGAGGCTACAGAGAATCGAACGAAGACGCCCGCTACTGTAGACGGAGATCGTTTTCGTCTTCTCTTTCCAGTCGTCCTTGTACGCGAAGCGGCCAAAGTCGGAAACGCACTGCTTCGAGTCTACGTCTTCCATTCCAACCAATCCTACCCATGTCGGAACACACGATAATCGAAACCGGAGCCTCCATCACTACCGGTGCGTTCTTTTTGGACATGCACGCGGCCAGCGGCTCCTTCATCGCCTCATCGCGAACCAGAATCATCTTATACGGCTGGAGATTAATCGACGTCGGCGTTCTCTTATCGTTACATGTATCCAATGGAAGAAACAAGCGAGTAGCCCAGAATGGTCTCCAGCACACCGGCAGGAATGCTCTGACTGCTGAAGGAGCGAATCGTCTGTCGATTCTGTGCAATTGTACGCAGTACCTCAAAGTCCATTTCCAACAAACAGAAAAGTGAACTCGTTTCGCCTTCTCCTCCTCTCTCCCCTCCATAGCGCTACGCTTGCACGACGTAGTGGCATCCTTCGCCTCGCCATCATGGGGATCCTCTCGACGCGTATCCACCACAGCCACATCACTGTCCACCTCCTCGCACTCCCCGCTATCGCTGTCCACATCGTCGCACTCCCCGCTATCACTTTCGCTTTCCCTCTCCGGCTCCGCCTCTTTTCCCTCCCGCGTCTTCACAATCTCCGGAATCACCTCCGGATTCAGCACAATGTATCCCTCCTCGCTCTTCTCCAACACGCTGTCCAGAGGCTGGTGGTACAAGGTGATCGACGCATGCTGATCATTCTCGCAATCGGTCACCTCCACCACCGAACCATGCTGGATCCCCCCCGCTACCCCTCATCCCCGCGATTCACCCCTACGGACGTCGCAGAGCGACTGCTTGAACAACTGACTGTAATCGCGGGGATCCTCCGGATCAGGCGTTTCATAGAGTAAATTGGAACCCACGCAAATCATCGGCGCCTCGAACTGCAGCACGCCCTGCGTGTCATTCCCGCGGTTTTCCCACCTTCACGATTTCTTCGAGAAAACCGCGGAAGGAGGCTCGGTGGAGGTCGAGCACGATGAACACATGCGTGGGGCAGCTGCACGTGAGACAGCTCGCGAAGGGGGGCATTAGGGACACCGACTGCAATAACCGACCCTATTTCAAACACGTCCAAAATGGTCACTTTATTCGTCTTCACCTTCAGCAGGTACGAATACTTCATTTCCCGCGCTTTCTCGACAGGGTCCATTCCCGCCATCATCAGCAGCTTCACCGCGGTTATCACCTGAAGACCCGCCACGATCGCGTTGGTGCTCGCCAGCGCGGGAATGATGTTTCCCGCGATTTTCTTGATCGCCAGTACCGTTCCCGCGGGAATGTGAAACGAGTAGCATCGCAAGTGTGTGAAGAAATCAGGGGTTTTTCTGTCGCGGATATATTGGTGGCTGCGGCGACGATGGCGATATCCCCGTGGTTATCCTTGTCAAACCGGCGGATCGGCTCTATCGATGATGTTTCCCGCGGGGAATCACGTGGATGTTCCAAATAGGCGTCAATTTGGCGCAACAACACATTGAGGGAGGTTTTGGGATCCCACGCTTTTTCATAGTCGGCGGCGAGTGTGTCGTAGCGACCGGAGCGAAGTCCCTCGTGGTCCTATGTGCCATATTCCCGCGGGAGTTACGATGAGACGGCGGACGGGCACGGGAACAGGTGATTGGGCGAGTGTGGTGTAACTCCCGATGGCGAGTCGCTTCTTGATTTCGGTGTCGAAGACGGCTTCTAGAAGCGTGATGATGAATTCCATGCGAGAAGAAGGGTCTTTGAGGACCGCGGGAGAGGAGGGACGTAGATGCTGCATGTACACGGAATCGACCTCCTCGTAGAGAAGACTCTCGGAAGCGTCGCCGAAGAGCAACACGTAGAATTCCTTCGCCCATACGATGGTATGCTCGATCTTATCGGGAGTACTGCATGGGAGATGAACAATAGAAGTACCTCCGAATCGTGCAGATGGCGTATTTCTCGCCCTCCTCGCCACCCCGAGGACGGCAATTATAACATTCCGTCTGATGGGGGATGATCGGGTAACTCTGGCCTAACAGTCCAGTGGACCCTCCTTCGATCAGGGGGATGTCCGCCATCACGCACATGCTGTTTACGTATTGGCGTGCCTTTACATTGTCGAGTGCATTGAATACGATGTCGAAGGACTTGAAGAAGAAGAGGTCAAACTTGGGATTCATGATATTGGCGTGCTCCGCCTCGATTGTCACGTTGTCGCCAAAGGACTTCACCTTTGAGTTAGGGAAGTGGATGATAACCTTACCACACTTGCAGCGACCAACGCCTTCGACTGACCGATGTGTTCTCTCCGGAACAGAAACTGCCGATTCAGATTCGACATTTCGATCGTATCAAAGTCGATGAGCTTGATGTCTAAAAATCAATCCTCTCCCCCATGATCACAATGGAAGCCAGACAGCACCAAGTTTTTCAGAATCTCACAGCCGATTCCTCCCGCTCCCACTACGAGGACGCGCGCTTTCGCGATCTTCTCTCCAATGGCATCGCCACACAAACAATCGTATGAGTTGCATCGGGGATCCATCTCTGCTACTGAAATTGATACAATGCAAGTTCAGTCAATTCTATTGTTCCTGACTACTCTCTTTATCGCATTTCATTTGAAAAGAATAGGTTAAAGAATGAGTGATGGAAATGCGGAATCGGTTCATTTTTCACGAAAGCGATCTCGTAGCGATTTCCTGATTAGATGTGACTGTAGATTCGGAATGCGAAGACGGTACTCTCTGGGACGTCATTACACGTAGACATGATGGATGTGTACAACAAGATCCCGTGTATTGCCAAGAATGATGAAACCGGTTATCGAGTGAGCGATCGGTTTGATATGCCAGAGTGGATTCATCCTTAGTCCTCCAACGCCCTTATCGTCTACGGATAGCGTAAATGTGAACGAGACGGTCGTCCAACCTGTTTCACACAACATACTCAGCTTTCCCATTTCCCTCCCTTCAGATGCGGGTGCGTTTTATCGAAATCCATTTCGTGAACTGGATGTATCCTCTCTTCCTCTCGAATTCCAGCGGCGTTTGACAGAATTCCCTTTTCTAACACAAATTGCGATTCTGAAGAACTCCGAATTGCAGAAGCGTTTATTCCCAGAGTACTGCTCGTAGAGAGTGGGGGATGATCGAAGAAGTGGATGGAGGGATTCTTGTGATTCTTTGCGGAATTGAGTACTCTGACGCGTTTTTATCCATCTATCCTTCTCTCTTTCACTCTCTTTCATCATCCCAGCCATTACTCCTCTTTCTTTTCCTTTTTGTTTTTCTTGTATCCTTGTTTGCATTTATCCTATTCTGATGAAGCCATTGTTGTTTGTTCCAATAATTCGAGGGGCAATTTGATAATTATATGGGTTTCCCCATAATCGAATCAACCCCCTGGTGAACGTCTCTGGTTGTACATAATTCGGTATTCATTGTATCAGGTAGGGGATTGTTTGAAGAATTGTTGTTGTCTCTGCTCCAAGAGTTTGTTGGCTAATTCGTTTGTAGAAATGAGAGCTAAGTGGGCTAAGAAGCGTATGCGACGTCTGAGACGCAAGAGAAGACAGATGAGAGCCCGCGCTAAATAAGCTGCTCTGCTTCTCAGCGGAGAGAGTCAATGAATCTGATTCTAACTCCTTTTGTTTCAACAAACATGCAGTTGTTATAGGTTGGGGTGCCGCATTCGGATTCGACTCCCTAGTTTGCCGCCATCTAAGGTGAACCTCATTCGCCAATCGCACTGTTCTCGTTGATTTCCGTCACATTGCTGAATGATGTGAATGAGAAGTCGATGGTTTCCACGTTCGGCGTGTCTATGCCTCACTGTCCCATCCTAAGAATACCCTCGATCACCACCTTCTTCGTGTAGATGAAGTTGTTTAGAGAGGCAACAAACGTGCGCAGTTCGGGAAGGTCTGAAATGAAAGTCGCTTTCGAATCCTACTCAACAGAACCAGATTACTCTCCTTGCTAACTGCACCGTCCTTGGTCCCCTCAAACGAATACCTGCCCAGGTAGATGGATTGCAGAACGGGACAATCTCCATGAACATCCATTAACGACACCCACTTCCAACCAGCGCTACCGGAGTCCGACAGAAACAACCGTCTCCAACGACCACCCTCTTCAGCAGGGGAAAGGCTATGTCCTCATCGTCCCCCAACGCTACACTGAATGAGCAGCTGCCGACAACTGAAAAAACAATTGCTCGTTTCGCTTTCTCCGATGCGAATCTCGCTCAGCGACAAAAGATTCTCTATTCGCACGCTCTCGTACTCCATGAAGGACAGTGCGCCGATTCGCAGCTTTTTCAGACATGGACAGTCTTCGATCCACAATTCGGCCTCTTTTACGGCATCAATGTCGCGTGGACGCGTCAGCGCCTTCTTTGAGGAGAAACTACGACGACCAATCTTCACCGACCTTAGCGTTTCCATCGCTACGATCTGCACCTGCGTCACGTGGGAAAGACAATCATCGCCAATCGTCAATGATGTCAGGTTCGTGTAGTCACTGAAATGCAAACACTGAATCGAGGCGTTGTCGTAGTCGTCGGGAATAACCAGTGTCGTTACGTTCTTCGTCATCGCCGATACATGCAATGGCGTCGAGACGGGTTTCTTACGAAACACACTTCCTCGCAACGAAATCGTTTCATCCGGATAGCAATACCAGCCGTTGCGCAGAGAAACGGAATCGACCATCACGCCATTCCGCCATGTACACTCCTTCGACGCGAAACCGGTCAAGGGGTCGATGAGAGATCCTTTTCCGTCACGAACATACAAATCGCTCTCGCTGAAGGAGTAGCCTCCGATGTAGATGGGAATTCGCTTGAGGAGCGGAAGATTGGAAGCTTCACCATTTTCGTACTCCGTCATCGTGCCATCCTCGTGGAACTCTTGGAAAACGTGGGTCTGTACGTCATCGCGAAACACACCGCAAAACAATGGCTTTCCTGTGACTATATCGTATTCGACACCGTATCCATTCTTCCGCATCGACTCATCGCACATCCCGTAGAAGCGAACGGCTCCCGTTTCGTTGCGAATCGTCATCCGCAATCCCATTTTGCAATTTTCCAGTACACGATACTCCCCATTCTCCAGCTCCTTCAAGAGGAACTTGTGATGAGCCTTTCCTTTTTCATAAGTTGTCACATATCCACAACGTTTCCCATCCTCCATTTCCCAAGAGTACCGGATGACTCCACAGTCGAAATGCTGCGCAACTCCATTCTCCTTGTCATTTTGCATCTCGTATATCGTATACTCCTCCTTGTGCTCCTGTTGATACGTCACAATCTTGTATGTTTTGGAATCCCCTTCAACTAGCTGAAAGGAATCCGAAATGTATCCATTCAGAAAGCTGCTATTCACTAGGAGTAATTTCTCATACTGTCATCCACCATCCTCCATTCTGGATAAAAGGATTCTCGTTCAATGTGTGAGAGAGAGTACACCACTCTATATAGGAGTAAGCACCCGTAGCTCCCAATCACGTAGTTGATAAGGAAGATAATTCACGATTCGCTTTTCTATGCATGGACATATCCATTTTTGTATTTTACCATTGACGGGGCCACTCCATCATGACGAACTTGGTTGTCTCTTGGCGCATTTGCTGATCTTATCCATATGGGTACCACGAGTATAAAAGAAATACATTATTAGAAACACAGAACACGTCGATTAAACACATCATTAATTGTCCAGGACCAGAGAAACTGTATTCGTTTCTTTGTAGATATGCAACTGTTTCCTGAATGCAATCTTCCTGCACAACAACCCTCTGCTGTGATGCTGAAACCCAGGAAACGTGTTTCGAGCGACAGACAGTTCAACGGGATGCAGAAGATTCGCATGCCCGCTCCTTCTCTTCCGTCTCAAGTGGTTCAGAATCATCCCGTATCCTCCGCTCCATTCCCTTCTCATATGTACCCACCCCGCTCTGGTGTGAAGCGGGCCATTTCTGACAGAGCTACGGTGAGGTAATGTATCGATGTTTGGATCATGAAGCAGAAATACTCGTCGAATTCCGATGCCCTCTCCCAGTGTGAATAACCTATCGCCGGCTATTGATGTTGTGGAGGTCGTTCTTCCTATGCCGTCTCACCTCTAGTTTCATAACGAGTATCGGATTTACATTGACCTTCCATCTGTCTTACCCGAGTCCATCCACATTGACGTCCAAAAAGGCGGAATTCGCATCGAATGCGTTCGTATCATTCGCTACGACGGTTGTACAAGAGTGCTGATGAAGCACCGTCCGTCGGGCAAGTTCTTTATGTTCTTCCCTGTCCCTCTTTGAGCACCCTCTCACCGGTAGTGTGATCATTCGCTGATGGATATCGCCCACTCCAGAGCCACTTTTCACAACGGCGAACTGCTTATCTGCATTCAGCGGAAAGATGGAGCGGCCGCTCCATCTTCGTCGGGTTCTACATGTACTATGCGTCCTTCGTGTCCTGTTTCTGATACGAAGGCTCCTACTGTTGTATACGCTTGTTTGTAACAAACACAACGAGGTATTGAAAAATACCAGTGAAAACCCTTACTTCTCGTTGCGGATACGACGAGCCAGCTGCATATCTCTCGGCATGATCGTCACACGCTTGGCGTGGATGGCGCACAGGTTGGTATCCTCGAACAGAGACACCAGATACGCCTCAGCGGCCTCCTGAAGAGCCATCACAGCGGAGCCCTGGAAACGCAGATCGTTCTTGAAATCCTGAGCGACCTCACGCACCAGACGCTGGAAGGGCAGCTTGCGGATCAGCAGCTCGGTGCTCTTCTGATACTTGCGAATCTCACGAAGAGCCACCGTTCCGGGTCTGTAACGATGGGGCTTCTTCACGGCTCCCGCGGCGGGCGAGGACTTGCGGGCAGCCTTGGTAGCCAGTTGCTTGCGGGGGACCTTTCCTCCGGTACTCTTACGAGCAGTCTGCTTGGTACGAGCCATTTGATTTGAAAAGAAATGTGTGAAGGCGAAAAAGGGCGGGAGGATGACACAAATCGGTGCGGGGAGAATGGAGGATTGGATTGGTGGAGAAGTGACATTGTCGTTTTTAAGCCAATTCAGATACCGATTAATGGCTAGACGGATTTTGCATCCATTCATTCAAACCCCACTTCCCTCACAATTTCTTTATTACAGCAAATCAAATGTCTGGACGTGGAAAGGGAGGAAAAGGACTTGGAAAGGGAGGAGCGAAGAGACATCGCAAGGTGATGCGCGACAACATTCTGGGTATCACCAAGCCCGCCATTCGTCGTCTCGCCAGAAGAGGAGGTGTGAAGCGTATCAGTGGTCTGATCTATGATGAGACACGTTCGGTGCTGAAGACGTTCCTGGACGGAGTGGTGCGTGATGCTGTCACGTACACGGAGCACGCCAAGAGAAAGACCGTGACTGCCATGGATGTGGTGTATGCCCTCAAGAGACAGGGAAGAACCCTGTACGGTTTCGGTTATTAAACCCCTGGTATTTGTTAGTACCGTCGTTGGTGTGTTTGTTGTAACATCTTCTTTCAAATGAGTGGTCGGTAAGGGTGAACACGAAATGGTGGAGATCGATGGATCATCCTCTCTACTGTAAACCTACAACGCCCTACACACACTCTACAGTCGACACAATCCGAGGGAGTGTGCCATTGAATCGGATTCCATGTTCTAGAAAGTTCGATGACGCTCTACCGTCCATTTTTTATTTGCCATGAATTGTTTGAAACGAAGCACTTGTTCTTTTGATGGAATGGAGATAAGCAAGCGGTGTCGATTGTCCTCCTGGTCACGACCGTAGGTGATTCGTTGTTGGGTCTAATGAATAGAGTGAATTCGGTGCCGCAACCTCAGTCCTGCGAGACATTGGCTCGTCCTATGTGTATGCTCCCGTCTCTCTTTCTGAAGTACTACGGAGTCCAGGGCAATTCCTTCGAGTCCTACCTCAATGAGCTGGACTAATTGTTGTTTTATGTACTATATGTGTCGTTTATGTTTGTTTCAGCAAAGGTGCACCTTATTGCAATCATTTCCATGTAAATCGTACGACACCTTCGATTCACAATCGTTCATGCACAACAAACATGTTATTGCTTACCAATATTCGAATATTCCCTCTCCTTAACCAATCTATCACCTACATACTCCTCTCGTTTGCAAACACTAGAGGAGGTAATAATGCCCGGAACCACGGAGTGTAGTTTCACATTATCAACTTCCACCGCGTTCTGTATCGAAATGAACGGATAGTACTCGTAAATCTTCGTTTCCGAGTAATTCGACTCCACTGCACTCAGAGGGTATCCCAAAAAGGAAAACAACGCCTTCTGCTTGTACTCCCGATCAGAGACCACAATGTTCTTCATCTTGAACACGCACTGCTTCTTCCCGTCGTACTCGATCCAGCGCGCGTCGCTGGTCTTGGTGATCCGGACGGGCTTCCACGGCGGGAGGACTCCGTCAGGCGTCTCCACGACGCTGATCTTCTTATCGACGATGCGAAGCGAGTTACGACAGTCCGCAATGGACACCTTCTTCCCGTCCAGCAGAAGATAGTCCTTCTCGAACTCGCCGGTGAGCTGCGCGCGATGACTGTAGAAGAAGGAGCCCTTGCCACAGTGGCTATAGAACAAGCTGTCGTTCACATGCGAGCGCCGCGCCTCGCCGATGTAGAGCACGTTTCCGTTGTCCTGGAACTCGATCATGGCGTAGACCCTTGGCTTGTTGGTGATCATCGAGATGCGCTTCAGATATCCGTTCGCGTAGTACTCGATGCGCTTCTTCTCCACGCCTCGGTCGTAGTAGATGGCCGAGAGGAGCTGGTGTCCACGCTGGTAGACCAGCGTGTAGCCGTCGCGACGGCCGCTCGTGTACGGCACCGTCATGAACACCTCCTTCGAGTTGTCGAAGTAGGTCGTGAATACGCCGTCCTTCAGCCCCATGCGGTAGCTGCCCTGCTGCTTCACCACCTGCGTGTCCCCGTTGAAGTACTGTACCCAGTTGCCATCGCGCTCCCCGTTCAGGAAGCACGCGTAGCCCCAGGCGGCGTCGTTGTTGCTGGCGTCGTAGATGGAGAAGTGGCCGGTGGCGGAGTCGCGGAAACGCACGTAGATGGACTGGCGCAGGTCCAGGAACACGCGCTCGGGCTGACTGGAGCTCACCGAGGAGGCGCGCGACTTGGTCAGCGGCGAGAACGGCGTCTCCTCACGCGGCGGCGAGGGCGGCGGCAGGAGATGTGGGTACTCGGGGATGTGGGAAATGTCGAAGGGGAGTGGCGGGGGAGAGGAGGAGGGCAGTTTCGGACGCATACGCGGGGAGGGGCGGGGAGAGATGGGAGGAGAGATGGAGATGGGGCGCGTGGGGGAGCTGGGGTTCGAGAAGGAACGGGGAGTGATGGGTGCGCGCGGAGTTTTTTCGGTCGCCTGGTTGGCGAGGGATGCTCGGAGGGGTTTCTCGCTGTTCTGCGATGCTTGGGATGCCTTTGCTGGCGATGCTTGGGATTGCACTGATTGCGATGCCTGTGATTGCATTGACTGCGATGCCTGGGATTGCACTGATTGCGATGCCTGTGATTGCATTGACTGCGATGCTTGGGATTGCATTGACTGCGATGCCTGTGATTGCATTGACTGCGATGCTTGGGATTGCATTGACTGCGATGCCTGGGATTGCATTGACTGCGATGCCTGGGATTGCATTGACTGCGATGCCTGGGATTGCACTGATTGCGATGCCTGTGATTGCATTGACTGCGATGCCTTCGCTGACTGTGTTGACAATGCTCTTGGTAACTGAACATGCGATGCTTGTGTTGGCAAAGCCTGTGATGCATGCGATGCCTGTGTTGATTGCGACGCTTCTGTCGGCAACACCTTCTCCTTTCCACTCTCTTCCTCCCCCTTCTCCGCAGGACTCGTCACGCTTCCCGACGCCATCGTCGGCCGCAACTCCGCCTGTCGCCGCACCGTCGCGTAGATCGCGTTCCCTACCTCGCAGCCGCCTCTCGCGCCCACAATCATGATCTTCGCCCGCGTCGTCGCGCAGCCGCTCCACGCAACGCACGCAGAAGCCCTGGGAATCCTCGCAGTCGCCACAGCCGACCACATGCAGCACGTGCTCCACCGCACCCGTCGCCGTCTCGTAGCGCATCGACACGCGTTGCTCGCTCGCCACCACCAAACCCCGCTTCAGACCGAACTCGCCATAAATCGCGGCGCCCCGCACCACCGTTTCATCGTTCACCGCTCCGCGCAACGACTGGCGTCAAGGACCTCTCCTCTCTTCTCCACGGATATCTCCGAAACGCCCGCAGCCCGTAGTCCCGCCGCCACGCAGTCGCGAACCTGTCGCATGCGCAATCCGCCGCCGCTCAGCTCCACGCTGTCGAAACGCCCGCCGCGCGCGAAACGCTCGACGAAGGTCTGGATGGCCTTCAGCGAGGCCTCACAAGCCTCCAGCAACTCGTCTTCCGAAACGTCCACGAAGCCCGCGTTGTCCGCCGCATTCGGATCCTCGATCTCCAGCGAAATCTCGTCGATTCCCTCCACCGCCAGGTCCTTCTTCCCATCCTCCGCCTTCGTCAGCAGCTGCCGCGCCATCTGCGTCAGCTGCAGCTCCGAAACGCCCTCCGGCAGGTTCTCCTCGGCGAACTTCTGCGCCATCTTTCGCGCCAGCGCGTGAGTGAAGTCGCGGCCGCCCACCAGCAGACTCTCCGACGCCAGCAGCTCCGCGCCGTCCTAAATGACAGGTCTCGCGCGATGCTACGCGACTGAACCGCGCCAGCGTCAGCGTCGTCGCCGCGTCGCCCACCTCCACGAACAGAACCGTCGGACTCGCCGCGTCGAACGCGTGCCGCTGGCTGCGGAAGAAACCGTAGTCCAGCACCGTCGCCACGTTCTCGCGGAGGAAAAGCGCCTCCCCTAAGTTCTTGCAGTCCAGCGCCATCTGCAGGCCGCGGAGGTGCGACGCCGTGAAGTAGCTCGGCACCTATGTGACACACGCCATTCGCTCCCACGGTCAGAATCAGCTGCGAAACCGAGGACTTGCGCTCCTGCACGATCGACGAGAGCGACTCGTACGTGTCGCGGGGAGTCTTCACCGCCAGGTAGAAGGCGTACTCCACCAGCAGTGCCAGTAGCGCCTCCACGTCGTATCTCTTCTCCTTGCGGCTCTTCAGCATCACAATGGCGCGCCGCCGTCCGTCAAACAGAACGTTGGGACGCACCTTCTCGCTCTCCACTGCCTCTTCCAGATCAGGGTACAATTCGTTCGACCCCACGATCGTCTTCAGTCCGAGGGCCACTCCATTCAAACGCTTCATTGCCTACAATCACATCTACGTCCTAACACTACTGTCGGCCCGCAATGGTCTCCAATGGCAAACGCGTCACACTGATACGACACTCGGGTGCTAATTCGTCACTCTCTCAGCGTAATCGTACGGAATCTTCTTTTCGTGATAGTCGCTGTACACAAACGATATGTCGTTGCCCAGCTCATTGTGCGCTTTCGAGTTCCACCTCGCCACCATCATATTCTGGTTGCCTATGTCGATGGCGATAAAATCCGACATCGATTCCAATTGTACGCCTCGTAAAAACTGAAAAAACGGCAAAACGGGTGACGAAAACGGAGCCGTTTTCGGTGATTCGTTCTCCAAATCCACTTGGATCCATCCATCAAACGCGTCCGATAGAATCGCAGCCACGCGTGTGAGAAGATGAGACTCTGTGTGCTTTTGTGTTTCATGGGTACAGGCGGTGAGGGTTTGTAATATGCAGTTGGTGTTCTCGCGCAACTGGAAAGTGATGCCCTATCGGGAAAGCCGAGTTACGTAGTCATGATGCGTTCTTGTTCCAATTAGGACCGCATTTTGGATCCCGAAACGATCCACAAGGATGTGTTGAATGACATTGATATCCTCTCCTTTTTCAACAAAACGCTCAATCGCCAGCAGAATACAGTGTATGAACGCGTACGGGTAACGACGGCTCCATCCAGCATAGTTCCTCAGCTTCAAGTTCTTTCGGCAAGACCATTCGCTCAACTTCCCTGCGATTATCAAGCCCGAGGCCGGTGATTTTATCGTGATTATCGGTGCCGACAAGGACTACGTGTACACCATTGCCAAAGCGTTCCCGAGAATCCTCATTCTCAATCTGGTCAGAGACCTCGATGTCTTGTCCTGCCGCTTCTCCCTTGTCATCATAGTGACCGCTACGTTCTCTACGATTCCTTCTACCCGGATCTCCACGGACGCATCCTCTCCATCCCAATGGACTTTACTCCGGAATCCGTCGCCTCGTTTCTCACCACGGTCGCCTCGTTCCCCATCCGGGCGGTGATTGTGTCCGACATCGACTCCCTCGTCTTCCGCAACGACTACGACCTCGACGAGATCATGGAACACGGCGAAGTCGAAGTGCGTTTTCTTGTCGAATTTCACGCAGTTTATGTTGGCTCAGTTTCTCAACGCGACGCAATTCCTCGCGGTTCCAAACACGCTTCCCTTCAACAGCTACTACAACAAATGGAAGTCCTCCAAGAGTGTAACGCCCGTTTCCCTCTTTTTCCCAGATGCTCGAGAATGTTCAATCGTCCTCACACATTCCCGCCAAATATGACTTTGGCGCGCAATTCTCGCTGTAGCGAAGTGGAGGGAGTTTCACCGCAGACTCGTCCGCAACCACTCCTTTCATATCTCGCCGTGTATGTCATTGCGCCCTCTCGGCAAACTTCCACTGCGCGTGAGTGACGCACTGGGAGTGATCGAGCGTTTCGTCGAACATTCCATGCCGTGTTTGTCTTCTTCTTTGAAATTTCCCGCCAAATCGCATCTTCGTTCGCGTTCTGAAACGACTTGGGCGGATGAAACTCCTGCCAAGACGTTGCATCCATCGGAAACTCCCTCCAAACCATCCCGCCGTTTAGTAAACAAGCCCGCCAAATCATCTCGCCAATCATTCAAAATTCCCGCCAAATCATCCCAAACCCTTCCCACCAAATCACCCCACCAATCATCTACCATTCCCGCCAAACTACCTCGTCGCCTCGCCGAAACGCCCTCTCTCTTCGACCGCGTCCTCTCTCTCCGCAATACCGCCTCCCCCGCGGAAGAATCCCCCGCGGAACAATATCTCCTGGACCACCTGCGTTTCCCGCTCGCCAAGGCCACTGATCGCGCGGTGGGGCAACTGGTGTCCAGGGGTGACCGCACCAACGCCAGTCTCAACACCATTCGCCAACTCTTCAACGGTACCCGCGGGAATCCCTCACTACGTAGAAACGCCCGTCATCGAACACCTTCTCGACCGATCGAACAAACAGTGGTTGAAACTCCTCCGCAAGGGGGATCCCACCTTTTTCGACTCCTCGTCCGCTGTCCGCACGATTCTTCTCCACGGAAAGTGGGCGTTTCATCCCCCTGTCACCCAGAAACGTAACGCAACTGGCGCGAAAACTGGCATTTCACCGCGGGAATTCTCTCGTGCTGCTTCTCGCGGAACCGTTCAACGTAACGCCCTCGTCGCTGCCGAATCTGCTCACCGCCACCTTCACGTGGAGTCCGCAGACCATCGAATCTTTGCGCTCCGCCCACACCCAGGTCGATCTGCAGATTCTGCCGTTGCGCGGGCTTTTCCACCTGTTTGCCGCGCTGAAGCCGGCGGAGTGCGTTTCATCCTGGGGTTATACGCAGCGACGCGGGAAACGCCCTCCGTTCCCTCCTTCTCCTCGCCGACGTCAACTACGTCGAATTCCCGCGGTGGGAGCTGCTGCGGTTTGCGCGGGAAATGCTCTGCGATGGCAGAAATAGCGGGCTTTGCGACTTTCTCCAGGAATTGTGGGATAAATGGTCGTTTTTACCCCCAGGGTCGACGGAGGACGCGATCTTGAAACCAACCGGGCGTTTCAGCGACTGTTGGCGGGAACTTCGATGAAACTCCGGCGAGTGGAGATTCCCGTTCATCCCCGTCGTTTTTCCGCGGGAGTTTCATCCTAGACAGCATTGTGTTCCGCGTGTGGCGGAATCGTGTTCCCCCCGCGGTTCCCGGTTTCTCCTACTATGCATTGATGCGATTCGGCGTGGGCGTTTCATTGCGTCGCGAGATGATCGAGTGTTTGCTGGAGCTGCCGTTTCATCGCGTGGCGGAAAACTCCGCGATTTCGCACCTCCCGCCTTGGTCGCTTTTTCTCTCGCTGGCGCCGAACCGCCGTCTCACCTGCACGTGCCTCTTTTCCGACCGTTTCATCCAAGATTCGCGCGAAAAGGACAGATTTTGTCTCCCGCGGAAATGGAGGAGGATTTGTTCGCGTCCTTGGCGGTGCAGATTCAGCGTGACGAAATCCCGCGGGGACACTTCTCCTTCGTCCACTGGGACGCGTCACGTGACCAACTCGCGCTCCGATTGGCCGACGCGTTTCCCGCGGCAACCATTTTCAGTGTGGGCGCCGACGCCGACGACGCCGATTGGTTCGTCGACACCGCGATGAAACGCTCGCTGAACAACACCTGGCGACTGCTCCACGGAATCTCCAACGAAACGGCCGCCGATTGGCGGGAAAGTCCAGAATTGGCGCGCTATCAATTGGTGCGCCCGCACGTGACGCGCGCGGGTAATGATTGGTCGTCGCTGAGACCCAGGCTCGCTGAAACGCCCTCCCGTCGACGCGACGTTGGTGAAGGAGTTTATTCCCGCGGGGATGACGACGTTTGTGACGCTGCCTGCGGCGACGTTGCTGTCGCTGGCATTTACGATGTTCTTCGACGACCCCGCCTGTTTGCCGCCACTTCCCGCGCAAGAGAGCCAGTCCGAGGAGCCGTTCTACCCGCGGGAGTTGGAGCGTTACAGCGTGGAGCGGCCGCCGCTGCGTCTCTTCGCAGGGTACGCCAAGACATGGGCGGAAAAAGTGGCGATAAAGGGCGCGGAGGTGGAAGAAGTGTGCGATGGCCTCTGTTTGTGGCGAATCGACCTGCGAAACGCCTCGCGAGCCGTCGGCCACCATTTCATGTCGCGAATCGACGGCCATCGGCGTCGCTATCGTCTGCGCGTGGAAACGGTCGGATTTCTGCCACGACTGTATGCGGTGCCGGGAGTAAACGAAGATGCCGCGTTGCCGCCTCTTCCCGCGCATTTCCATCGGAATAACGGGGTGTTTTCGGCGGTGTTTCTGGTTCGCGAGAAGGACGACAGTTTCATTCCCTACGAGCACGTGTACGGCGTAACGCTCATCACGGCGCTACGACTCACATTGCATCGGCGTCAACGGAGAAATGCCTACTCGCTATTCCTGAAACTCCCGCTATATGAAGACATGGCACCGTGGAACATTCTGGTGACAGGAGATTCGCTGACGTACATCGACTACGACACACGCGAGCAGACCTTCACGCAGGACGTAGCCAAGGTCTACCGTCTCCTCGAAGTCCTCATGAACTACAAGAGGACCGTCGAGGATTTCCGCATGTGTGGAGATGCGGCGGAGAATCCAGTTTACAATTTCCAAGTCGTCAGCGACTGCGTCGGAAGTCTCTTTAAGGGGCCCTGTAGAAACCCCCTGTTCCCGGTACCCTGTGGCGACGGGTCTTGCAAGACGGATTACGTGGCGTGTCTGAGGGACATTGACGCGAAGGAAAAGCAGGGAACCCTTCAAGGTCGCTACATGACACCGATGAACTTGTACATGAAAAGGGAGTGCACTGTTTGTTTTTCAATTAGTACAGCGTATACACGAGGAAAAACGGCCGTTTGGCGTCCACCACTCAGAACGATCGCTGGAACACTCTTCCGTACGACGCTTCTGTCTTGATCGTTTCTTGGAGTCTCTGGTTCACACACCGTTGCGCGAATGTCAAAGGAAGAGATTGAAAAGGCCATCGAGTTGACTCCTCATTATGTCCCCTAACGAATAGACTGCTGCCTGATCGCTTCTACTATGTCAGTGTGACACACCTGCCTCGTGATGATGACGCATCTCACTTCTTCTGCACGGACGAGGTCTTCCGGTACTACAACTACTTCCTGGACTTCGGTCCGCTGAACATCTCCCAAGTTCGCAGCTTTTGCACCGTAGTCGATCTGTATGCCTTGTCGGAGTGGATAACGCGCAGAAAGATGAAGAGCCGGAAGTTCCAAAACAAGCGTCTCTACTACTACTCGCGCCATGATCCCAAGCTCATGGCGAATTCGGTGCTGCTGGTTTGCTGCTATCTCGTCCATTCTGTCTTCATGACTCACACCCAGGTGATTATCCAGCACCAGAGTGTCGATGAAGTGTGGAGTCGGTTTCAATCCCTCTCGCTTCCCTACTATCACGACGCGAGTTCGGAAAACTGTTTCACTCCGCCTCTTCTCTCATCCCTAGGCACCTTCCCTCTCAGCGTGAAGGACTGCGTGGAGGGTCTTCAGATCGCCATTGCGCAGGGCGCTGTCGACTGGGACCACTTCGACATCGCCACCTACGACCACTACGAGCGCGTGGAGAACGGCGACCTCAACTGGATCGTGCAGAACCGTCTCCTCGCCTTCTCGGGTCCCTCCGCGGTCTCGGCGACGGTGAACGGCGTGGCAACGCTGGTGCCCGAGGACTATCTCCCTTTATTCTCCCAGCTGCACGTTGGCGTGGTGGTGCGACTGAACCGACCCTCTTACGACCGCGAGGACTTCACCCGCCACGCCATCGAGCACTATGATTTGTACTTTCCTGACGGAAGTCTTCCCGAGTGTTTGTTCCCCACATCCCCTCACACGCAGTCCGACAAGTGCTCCGCTTCATCGCCATTGTCGACTCGCACCGTTGCGCCGTCGCCGTCCACTGCAAGGCGGGACTGGGCCGCACCGGCACCATGGTCTGTGCCTACCTGATGCGTCGCTACGGCATGACCGCGCGCCAGGCCATCGGCTACTGCCGTCTCTGCCGCCCGGGCAGCGTCGTCGGCTGCCAGCAGTTCTTCCTGGAGGTGGGGGCTTGGGGCGGGTTGAACGCAGAGACTCGAGGGGCAGCTGCGGCGGGCGACGGAGGAGGAGGTGGCGGCAGCGCTGACCGCCAGGGTAGGCGTGGGGAGGAGGCGTCACGGAAGAGGAATCCGATCTACGAGCGCAGGCCGTGGGAGAGACGGCGCGAGGGAGGACAGGGAGCGGGGTTGTATTGTCGCAAGGTGGAGAAGGGGGAGAGTGTTGGAAAGGGAGAGAAGAGTGGTAAGGAGGAGAAGGAGAGGATTGTCAAGAAGGAGAAGGAGAGGATGGACAATGAAGAGGAAAGAAGCATTCAACCCAACAGCAAACCTGTCAAAGCTGAAGACACTCCTACCGAACCTGTGATGTCTGGGAAAACGGATGAACAGACGGTTCGATCGGATGTCAGTGGAAAACTGGATTCACCGACAGAACGGAAAAGAGACATCTCCAGCCCAGAAAAAGACCCCCTCGAGAAAAGGAGGGTGACACTTTGCCTACTTGTCCTATTCGTAATTACGTTAGTGATATCGTTATTCCATTCATAATGCCCTCTTTGTTCCTATCGATCCTGTTCAGTGATCCATGATCAGCAAGGAAGACCATTTCTTTCCTGAGATTTGAATGGGTTGCACGTGTTCCAAAGAATTGCCTTTGGGACACAGCGAAATCGGACAAGAGAATGATTTACCGTCGTTTCAGATACCGATCCCATCCACGAACGAAGACCAACAGCCAATTGGAAGAGACACACAGGACGAGAACAATGAAATGGGTACGAGCAAGATACAAGAAGACAATGCTCCGTTTGGAAACTGCTCCACAACGGACGGTATCAACGTGAATTTGGAAATGATTCCTTCCAAAAATGCGAATGGGAAAAACGAAAACAGCAATGGCCATCATTCTGTGCTTCCGTCTGAACTCTCCAATAGTATCAGCACGGCAGACCTGTTGGGTCCAGAAGCGGGCAACGACAAGGAGTCATATTCGAGTCGAGCATCGTCCGTGGTGTCGCTGCCACATATCTGTGAAGACCCCAATTCTACAGCCGCAGAGGACCAGCAGGTCTCCTTCATGAAGAGTTTCTACAGCACCCAGTTTTCCCCCTCGCAAAACAAGGACAAGCTGCTGGAGGAGCTGGTCGCCGAGCTCAACGCGGTCGCCGAGAATCGGAGTTGGGAAGCGGTCTCGTCCGTCCTCCTCAAGCTCTACTCCATCGTCTTCTACGAGAAGACTCCCTACGGTAATCCTCGTCTCCCCCTCTCACTCAGTACTTCGTCAGCTCTTCGCCCTCATGAGCGGCTACGGCTCCACGGCGCCGCTCTGCTCCATCCTCTACCGTTTCCGAGCGAATGGAGACTGCAACCTGCTCTGCGTGCGTCTGCTGCTGTTTTTCTTCGTCAACAGCCACAATCGGAACAAACACCTCCAGTTCTTCGTCGCCTCGGGCGGCGTGCCGGTACTGATCACCCTCCTGCGTCGCTTCGTGCGCAAAGAGGCCATCGCCCGCAGCTACCTCTGCGAGCTCTTCTCGCTCCTTTACCTCCTCGCCCAGAACCGTCCCTCTCTTCCCCTTCCCTCACCCAGAGTACTTCGCCTTCGCCTACGCCGACAGCGGCGGCTTCCCCGTTCTCAACGACTATCTGGACCTCCTCGACTCCCTCCCGCTTGAAGACCTCCTCGACGTCGCCTCCAAGCCTCCCACGCTCCCCGCGCGCGCCCCCGCGCCCGGCTCCCCCGACGCGCTCTTCGCCACCGTCAAAAACCTGACCGTCTACCTCTTCTCCACCTTCTCCTCCCTCGCTCGTCTCCGTCTTTCCTTTCTCTCTCTCTCACTCAGCGCCTCTCCGTCCCCGCGTCGCTCGCCAGCCCGCGCTCCGCATCGCCACACGCTTCCTCGACCGTCTCGTTTCTCTCCTCGCCACACCTTCCCCCGTCTCCACCCCCCTCCGCACCGAATCCTTCCCCGGCGAACCCTCGCACGCGCTGGAACGCTGCGGAAACCCCGCCAGCGTGCTCAGCAGCGCGGCAGAACTTGCAGACGCCATCACCGTGGGAGAAAACGGACTCTCGCGCACCGAGGCGTTACGCTCGCTCTACTACATGGTGGAGAGCGTCGAGCAGTTTCTCGCCACCGCCATGCGCGACGGTGGGAAAATGACCGAAATATCAACTAGTCTTCGCGCAGCTGGCGTTTCTGCAGGCGCGCGGATTCGCGGTTCTGGCGCGACTGCTGGCGGTGCAGCGGGAAGGCGCGCTCTTCGACAGCTGCCAGCACTGCATGGTGATTCTCTCCGCCTTCCGTGCCACCTGTATCGCTACGACGGGCGTTTCATCTAGGTTTTGTCGGTGGGAACACGCTGACGAAGGGAAAAATCGACGAGCTTTTGACGACGCTGCTGGAGCTGCTCTACGACGATGTTTTCTTCCTGCAGCGCATCGCCGTCGCCAATAACGCAGTCGATGTCCGCTCGCTCCTCTTCGACGTCATCGACTTCATCGCCTGGCAGTGTAAACAGAGCGGTGGGAACGAAAGCGATCTCTCACGCGCAGCTTCCTCGCGAAACGCCATCGACGCGGAGCTCGTTACCCACCTCCTCATCCTCTCGCTCCAGAACTACGGGAAGGAGGCGGGAAGCCACGTCATCGACTGCGTCCTCAGTCTCGTGGACATGAATGGTGGGGGCATCGGGGGGCTCTGACGCAGGCGACAACATGATGACCATGATGATGATGAACGTCCTCGACGTGCTCTACCCCCTGCTTTCCGATGATCTGGAGGACGAGGCGCTGGCGACGAAGAAATCGATGCTGCTAGCCATTCTGTCGAGTTTTAGTAGGTGTGGGGAATGTGTTAGAAGCAGACGGATTCGACGACTTCTTCGCGAAGAGCGACGTCGTTGACGTCATCAAGCAGATCATGATGAACTACACCAACAACAAAGTGATCATGCAAAACTGCTTCCTGTCCCTATATTATCTGTCCCACCTACCCGTCATCCGTACTATGGACGACGCACTGTTTATGATCGTCCAGGAGTACGTTAGTCAGTCCAAAAACGACGCCGGCACTCTCCAGAGGTTCAACCGTTTGTGTGCAGCCTTGAGACAATGCTCTGTTTGTTGAAAAAAAGCGCCGGGGCGGGATTGAACCGTCGACCTCTCAATCTGCAATCGAATGCTCTACCACTGAGCTACCGGCGCACCTGAAGAGACCCAATCGCGCACTTCCTTCAGACCGAGGCATGGGAAAAGCTCTCCGCTCAGTCACCATTCCATGGCATCCAAGGAAGAGCTCTACGCGGGCCTGGCGGAAAAGATCGAGCGTCTCAATCAGGAGCTCATTCGATTCACGCACCAGGCCGAAGCCACCCAGCAAGTCGTCCTGAAGGCGTGTAACGTGACCACTCTCTACAGTTCGATGTAGTCGTCCTTTGTCTTTGTGATGAATAGGTTTCGTAATGCCACGCCCTTAGATTCCCTGAAGGGTCAGAACAAACCGCAATTGTCTGTTTGTTTCAAACGGAGATGGTTCATCGAATGGTCACCCATCCATTCTCTTTCATAATCACATACTGCACCCGTAGAAATCGAAATCCAATTCAAAAGCAAACAGTATTACCATGGGCAACTGTCTTTCGCTCTCGGAGCAGAATGTTCAGAGCAATTTCATTACTGTAAGACCGTTTTTCTTTTCGTTTCTCGTAGAATGGAGTCCGAATGCTTGATCTGAGTCGGAACGTCGATTACACCGATTATATCTATCACAACTTTGGCTACTACGAAGATGAAGAAGCGATCAAGGAAGAAGACCCCGATGATCCCATTCTGGTCGAATTTCCGACTTCGGTGACGCGTATTCGAGGACTACGAAGTCTCTCGATCAACTTCCACCTGTTGCGTTCCGTTCCCGATGATATTGGTTTCCTCACTGAGCTTCGCGTACTTCGTTGTTCGGACAATCGGTGCGCGTGCGTTTGGTTCTTTCCTATCTAGGATAACGACACTCTCTCCCCAAATCCAGGAGCTCCGCCATCTGGAGGAGCTCGATCTTCACAACAATCACATCAAGTGGAGTTTTTTTCATTGCAATATGTAGATTGCTGCCTATTGAAATCGGGGAACTGCAAAGTCTCATTCGTTTGGACATTAGTGGAAACCAAATTGTCACACTACCTGTTAACATGGAGCGCCTTCTGAATCTCAAGTACATCAATCTTGTCAACAACCAGATTGAATCCTTTCCTTACTTTCTCGGTCGTCTTCCCTCTCTCGAGGTGATTCTCTTCGACCAGAACCCGTACACCAACGTGTCGAAGGAGTTCATCGCCCAATCTCCCTTCACACTTCTTCCCGCTCTTCGTCAGTACGTCTTCGACCACAAAGATCTCGAAGACGGCGCAATGGCCGCAAACGCAGTCGACGTATCGCAGTTTCCCCTGCTTCACCTTTCCTCCATCAATGACTACAATATCCCCAATTTCCCCCCATTTTCGCCTTCACCCCACTCAGCTCATTGGCTCCCGTCTTCCAGCGTCATCTCTCGCAACACCTTCCCTCCCTCCCCGACATCGCCGATGCCGACTCGGTCCCCGCGGGAGACCCCGCCGACATGGAAAACGGCACATTGTCACTGGCGGCATTCGCAGACGGCGCTTTGGCTTCCCACGCGTTCCGCGCGCAAACGGAGGGATTTGCGATTCCCGTGGGAGATGGAGGGAATTGCGACGTAGGCGCTACGACATGCAGTGTGTGGCGTGTTATACGGTGCGGCGATCGGCGACGCGATTTCATTGGGCAGCGAGTACATGACGCGTGCGGAGGTGGAGTTTCATTATGGCGCGTGTGGGGTGGTTGGAGGGAACCGCGGGGAGGAGGAGAACCGCGAGGAGAAGCGGGTGCGAAGAGGGAAAGAGGAGACAGTGGAGGGAAAAGAAATAATGAAGGGAAAGGAGAAGGAGGGAAAGGAGAAGGAGGGAAAGGAGAAGGAGGGAAAAGAAAAAGTGGAGGGAAAAGAAATAATGAAGGAAAAGGAGAAGGAGGGAAAAGAAATAATGAAGGAAAAGGAGATGGAGGGAAAAGAAAAGAAAGAAGAGTTGGCGGGAAAAGAAGAAGCCCCCTCCGAGCACACCAATTCACTTCCCTGCTTGTCGCGAATCCCGCGATATGATTGGTTCGTGCGAGATCGCCATCGCAGTGAGTCCCGCGGGGATGAGTGAATACTAGTTCGTTGGGTTCCCGGCGATTGGAGCGAAAAAACCGATCTTGCCATCATGCATTTGGCGGCCGTTTTACGCGCCGGGAGTTTCAGTGAACAGTTGTTAGCAGATATTATCACGCGATACAAGTTTGAGGTGGGGCAATGGAGATGATGTCATCCAGGGGGTCACGCTATTTCACGACGAAGCTGGATTCGGATTGACGAAAACACTGGGAATATTGGCAAACACGAAGGGATACAGTGATGATCCCATCACGTACAGCAAAGTGTGTCGATGGGCGTTTCGTTGACCGTAGAACATTTGGATCCAAAGTCAGGAACACAATCTCGAAAGCCAATGTGTTCCGCACACGATTGTGCTTTCGGTGGGAAAACCGCGGGGATGAGACCTAGTTGTTATATTTCGATGACGAGACGAAATTAAAGAATGTGATCATTGGTTCGTGCAAAACAACACATGTAGTTGATAGGAGAGGTGATGATGATCAGTACGATCTGCGATGCATCGGCGTCTGTCTCCTCATTAGCACTCTGCTCAGTAAGACCATTATCGCAGTGAGCAGCGAACAACCACCAAACCCCAACCCACTCGATTGCATTCACAATCGTCGCAAGTTGGTCATTGAAATCAGCAAAACCGTAAAAACCGTACCGAAAATCGCCCCCATTTCCGTATAGTATTTCCACGGGAAAAAGGACATGGAGTTGCTAAAACGAATCCTATTGGTCGACGATGACTGGAGCGAAGTGCTGCGAATTCGCGATTATATTCGCGATAACACCATGTGGGCAATTTCGGGACAATTTCAGTTAGGGGAGAAATCTTCGAGTGTTGTCTTTTCGCGGTTTTCTTCTTCATTTACGACATTCCATATATCGACGCGATTATGCGAGTGGAGAATTTCCGCGGTTCTGAGAAATAGGTGTTTATGGAGGGAGGAAGCAGCTGTGTGAACAACTTCGTCGTCGGTGCCATAATCGGCGCGAAAAAGGGAGTGAATCATGTGGTATTGGGAGCACCGGTGGGCGTTTCGTTGGTTTGATGACACAGTTGTTGGTGGCGAATCTGATTCATCGCGATTACTTGGATGCGTTTATCAACAAGTTATTGGATGCGATTCATGCGTGTTTTGTTTGTTTGTATGATCATTTCATGAATTGTTAATGATTGTCTAATGAACCGTTTACGATTATCTCGTTAACAATTCTCACCGAATCAATGTCTTCAAACAAACAATGGAAAGGATACAATGCTACCGCAACATGTCACAAAAGCTCTCAATAGTCATTAATCTCGTCTTCTCCAATCATCCACTCGGGAACTTTAATCAACGATTCCACTTGTTCCTGGTTCAAATTCTCCCGAACCAAGTCCTCGAAACTCCGTCTCTCGTCGATCAACCGCTGACTATTCATAAAACCCCCTCTTCTCTCTCACCGTTTCATCAACAGAATCACATCCGAAACGTCCACGCGGGTTCGTTTCCCCAAGCGACAATAATCGTCCAATCGATCAAACGCATTCTATATGGCACGTGACAACCATCCCCACTTCCAGAAATTCCTGCGATACTTCCTCGATGACCGAAAACGCCTCTTTTCCCACCCGTCGCGTACAGTTCGACTTGACGATTTTCTGCACTAATCCGAGCGGCATGACAAAAGAACTACGTAAAACTGACCACCCAATCCAACTCCCCTTTGCTTCCCTTTTTCCGACCGCGTCGCGAAACTCCCTTCTCGGGAATGCGGAGTTTCAACGACCGTGTTGGCGGAGGCATCTGCATCGGCTCCAGAAGCGACGTTCCCGCGGGTGAGCGTTCGAGCGAGTCTCCCAACAGGTCGCGAATGGTCGTTTCCTCCAGCTGGGTGAAACTCCCGCCGGAGAGTCCTCCTTGGTCGATGCTGATGTTTGTGGAGTGGTCGCTTTCTTTGGCTTCGGGGGGCTCGGTCGAAATCTCCTCGTTTTGTGTTGCTTCGTGTTCTTCTTGTTCTTCTTTTTGTTCTTCTTCTTCCTCTTCATGGTCTTCTTGTTGCTCTTCATTCTCTTCCTTATTCTCCTCACTCTCTTCCTCCTTTTTCTTCTCCTCCTCACTCTTCTCCTCCTCTTCATCGCCCTGGTCCAGCGGCTCCGGCTCCAGCGGCGGTAACTCTTCCTCCTTCATCGGAGATGGGTTCAGCGGCTGCACAACGGAGGTTTCGCTGTGAGAAACGCTGTCTGCTCGAATCGAAATGGAGTCCAGCGTTGACGAGTTGCTGAGACGACGATCGACGAATGCTTGAAGGTTGGAGAGGGAGTTGAGTCCCTGAAGAGGCTTCTCTGCCAGAATGGATGTCTGCGATGGCTGAAAGAGACTGTTGTAGGTACTAACCCCCGATCGTTCGGTTACCAGGAGCGACGCATAGTCACTTTCCTTGATCGACTTCCGGCGCTTCACCGGCGGTGCCACCAACGAAGTCTCTGTGGACCGAAGAAAACTGTCGTGAGGAGAGAGTGATCCCAGGAGCGAGTCCACACGGACCCCGCTCTGATCGACCGATGCATTCCGCGAAAAGGAAGCTTCGCCAATCACACTCGGACTTGAATACACCGAGTTCAGATAATTCATCGCATCTTTCACGGCCGCTTTCGGTGACACTTGAGACATCGAGTCCTCTAAGCTCGCCTCCACCACTCTTGAATTGCCAGGAGTTCCAGTAACCTATCTAAGAAGCAACATCAAACAACTCACATAGGACTTGTGCTCTCTAACCAAGTCGGATTCTCTAGGAAGAGACACAACGCTCGTATCGCTCATCACGATACTGGGAGCGGCTTCCGGGAGATCATTCTGAACACTGCGCACGATCGTTCTGGGCGAAGTCGGCTTGTCGTTGTCCATGAACGCAGCGCTTCTGAATGATTGAATTCTGTTGAATCCATGCAATTGACAGTGGGTTGCTGCAATTCGAAAATTCCCGTAATCGTCGTCTCGATGTCCTTTTCAGTTGTTGTGGAAGTGCCCAATCGCGATGAATACAGAAGATTCGGATATCCAGTATGATCAGTGGATCGGAACAGCTATTCAGAAGGAAGATGAAGCATCCTTGTATACCTCCGCTGACATCTGCTGCATTTGCAAGATGCCCGGGTAGCGACAATGTGATGTGTCTGACCTAGCAATCTGTTATTGTGTGATGGACCGTGTAAACGCGGTTTTCACTTCCGCTGTTTGAAACTCAAGGTATGCCCGCGTTCTCTACGTCATGTATAGCAACAGGATGTGGGAGATGGAGATTGGTTTTGTGATGATTGTCTCCATCACCGTCCTCTGAACGAATCTGTGTACGAAAAGCAGTCGGATGCCATCGAACACAACCTGCGTATGCTTCTTTTTTTGAATCCCAATCAGACGGCCTCTCTCTCTCCATCTATCAGTATCTGCAACGGTCCGTGACAGAATCGCTCAAGGGTCCATCCTCGGATCCGTATCCGTGCATCCAGCTGCTCCTGGTCCTTTCAGAGATATCACAGACGGCACAGCCACCGCTCTGCTTCTCTGTTTTCCAGCTCACGCAGCAGCTCCTGGACCGTCTCTCTCTTCTTCTCACACAACCCTTTTCCGTTACGTCGCTCGGCGATTTCCAGACTCTTCTCGATCTCCTACAGATCCTGTATCGCTTCCCTTTCTCTCTCAAGTAGGGACGTTCTGGAAAAAATGGGCATTTGCTCCGATTTCAAGAAGCGGCTACTGGCAGAGTTACCTTCCATCCACTTCTGCCAAACGGCGATCCTCCAAACCCTTTCCTCGTTGCCGCCAAGTCGCGCAGCTCCATTCCTGCGACTACTCCTATCGTCTGCCTTCCTCCTGCACCGCGGGGGACTCCGTGGACACGTTCCCATCGCAGACGCCATTGACCTCACTCTCTCGTCCTTTTCTCACCATTCTTTCATGAGCAGCTTCATCGAGGAAATTGCTACGAATCGTGAAGTCGATGCCATTCCCGCAGCCTTGCAAGTGATGCAGAGTGTGTTGACGGTACTGACGAGAGGCGGAGAGTTGCTGCTGAACGTCGATCTATTTCCCCAGTTTGAGGCGTTTCTGCACGATTCGAGTGTGATGGAGATTGTTCGCAACGCGCCGATTTCTGTCAAGACGTGGTACTTCATGTGCCTCCGCTACCTCTCCTTTGACTCCCGTCCATCGGCCCAGTGCACGGACGACATTGATTCCACGCTTCTACTGAACGCCTTAGACACATTCACGAGTGCGGAGATTCCGATCGGCTGCAACTGCGTTCGAGCTGTGTTTCCTCGCGACTGGAACATCGGTTTTGGTCCGTATCCCGCAAGCTGCTTCCTTGTGATCAACAAACACAACAAGAACAGGAATATTATATCCATTTCATTTCCGTTTTCGTTTCCCTTGATTCCACACTCCCACGTCCATTAAGATGTTTCCGCTGTCGCTGCTGCGCAACATCTCTGGACTGTACTTGATTTGTCCGAAGCAGCGAAGCGGAACGATTGTTGGGTTTTCTGCTCAGTGCTCACTAGATCAACGGATCGCAGCTCCAGTCACGATACCGAGTGGATGCGCTCTGTGAACACAGAAAAGGCATCATCAATCTGTTCTGCACCCAGTCTACAAAGAGTCGAGGCGTTATTGGGACCATCGATCGCGAGCAGTTGTTCGCGAAGAAGAAACGAACTCCTCCAAAAGAAACCAGTTTCACTGGAATGAATGGATGAGAAATAGACAAGGATGAAGAACAGAGGAAGGAGATCCGAAGGAAGGCGGTGCGAATCGCTGGAAAGATGCGGTACTTGAATGGCGTCGAGTGGGGCGTGTTCGACCGTTTCATTCGTGATAACGACGCATTGATCGGTGCTGTACGCATTCGGGGAGAGTGGAACGTAGTATTCATCCTTCACGGGGACGGACGAATTCAGTACCATTCATTTCGAGGACCGAAACATTGAATCTTATTTGCTTCTGACAAGGTGGGAATGAAGGCTCTTGTTAACCGCAGCGTTCTGGAACGAGGAGGCATCGGCGAAATGACACCCGAGAAGTGGGAGGATGTGGCAAAGGAGCTCGAATTCCCCAAAGCCACCGAGTCATTGATCCATTGTCTGAGGAGCAACTACGTTGGCGAGTTCGGACCTTTTGAAAAATGATATCCTTTCGTTTTAGAGAATAGGGAGACTTCACAGCACGTTGTTTAGGAAGTTGATTCCGCTTGGAGGAAAGAAGGCGATGACCGAAAAAACAGAACGTCGGCTGCTTGAAAAGCGCAAGGAAAGCGAATCATCCATTTCCATTGTTTCTTCCGAATGAAACAACTCGGAAACTGTCCCACGGACAGCACGTCATGCATTCGATTTGCACCTTCCACCAATACGCTCATCGCCTCGTCATGGGACTCGGTAGGAGTCGATGAGATCGGACTCATCGCTAGAACATCTACATTTACACAATGGACTCTAATGACTGTATCCAGACCTACAAATCGAGGGGTCCCGTACTATGCTGTGATTTCACGTCGGATACCTCTGCCTGCAGCGGAGGACTCGACACAGATATTAAAATGTTGTCATTAGGTGGTGGTTCCAAGGTAGATATGATTTGGTCCAAATGCAAGACACAGTGATTGGTCATCATGAAAAGGCTGTCAGCTGTATGCGGTGGAACGAATCCCACAGTAATCATGGATCGAAGGGTCATTCCATAGAGTGTATTGTGTCAGGTAGCTGGGATGGAACGGTCGCCTTATGGGACCCCTCGTCACAGAGTTGCTCTGGAAAGGGAGTGATCGGAACGGATGAGATGAAAGCCTACGCACTCGACCTTCTGGGAGAAAAGTAGATCATTCATTCGTTGGAATCACGTAGCACCCTACTGGTGGCAACAAACTCGCTGCAAGTGGCTGTTTTCGATCTTCGGAAGATGGACCAGCGAGTGGATCTTCGCGAGAGCAATCTTAAATACAATCTCCGGAGCATCTGTTCGCTCCCCAACGACGACGGCTTCGCCTGCGGCTGCATCGAGGGCCGCGTGAGTGTCGATTTCTTCTCTTCGGTAGCGATGTCGCTCTCCACTCATCGTAGTCCCTCAAACCCTACTGTTTCAAATGCCATCGCAAATCCATATCCGACGACACTCGAATCTTCCCCGTGAACGCCCTCGCCGTCCACCCATCGTAGCCACCCATTCTCTCTCTCCCCTAGTAAATCCTGTCTAGTGACGGGCGGTGGCGACGGTGCCGTGTATTTCTGGGATTACAAATCGAAGAAGCGACTCTCCTGCATCCGCGACCTGTCGACGGGTGTTTCCTCGCTAGCGTTCAACCACGACGGCTCGCTTATCGCCATCGCCGCCTCTTACCTCTACGAGAACGGCAAGGACGCCTCTTCCTTCAATCCCATCTTCATCCGACCGGTTGAGTCCACCGACCTGCCTCCTTTCTCTGTTTCTTGATAAACATGGGCTTCAAATGGCAGTATCTCTGTGGTGAAAGAATGCAAGAGCTTTATTGTACTCTTCTATGAGAGTAGACGCCCTTCTTAGTATGAGCAACAAAGAGACATGTTCCTAGGTCAAGTGAATACGGAGATATGGACGTTTCAACAAAGAGTGAGTGGTTTACGTAACCCTTCGGTTTTTATCCCCAAATAAGTGACTCTTCGGATTTCAATAATAACAAACAATCCACACACTCTTCACTAAAAACGGCTGCTTCTTCTCCAGACACTTGTCCACACACGCGTGGATGCCCTGGACGAAATCGGCCCTTGTTTCGTCCTGCGGCGTGCTCTCACTTACTGTTTCCATTACAAAGTACAAAACGTCTTCCAACGCCTCTTTTGGCACAAATCGCGCCAAACTCCGCCGACAACGACCCATCAAACTCCCGTCCACTTTTCCCTCCTTTTCCTCCGTGAACAGCGGTAAGAACCGCGGGAGTCGCTGCTCCTTGATACACCCCTCCAACTCCCGAAATAGCGCCGTTATTCGCTCTTTGTACGGCTGTTTGATCTGCGTGATTTCCTTCGGTTTCCCGTTTCCCCCGCGGAACAGCGCACGAATGTCCGTTTGCACTTCCCGCGGGGATTTGATGTCATCGAGAATGGAATGTTCATGAACACGTGCCTGTTGAAACGCCAGACATGCGAGCCATTCCCGCGGAACGAAGCCAGTGAGAGCCGTTTCGTACTTGGAGGCGAGTCTACGTGGAACCGCGGGGAAAAGAGTACGCTTGGAGGACGTTTTGGCGGGTTTTGGAGGGAAGATTTCCCTGGGGGTTGAGAGGGGAGTTTTGCACGAGGGAGAGGAGTTTCTGCGGTGCGGAGGGAGCAGGGCGTTTCTTGGAGGTACGGGAGGGTTTGGAGGGAGGGAGGGAGAGACGCGATGATGATGATGATGATTCGGTGATGGGTTCACTGGGTGGGTTGGTGGGTGATTTCGTGGTGAGTTCTTTGGGCGAGTGGATTGGTGGGTTGGTGGAGGATGATGGTGATGATGCGATGATGGATGGTGATTCCTTGGATGGTTCGTTGGTCAAATCGATAAGTGAATCCGTTGATGAGTGGCTAGATGGGTTTATTGATGAGTTCTTTATTGACTTTATTGATGAACTCTTTATTGACTCTATTGATGACTCCTTTATTGATGACTCCTTTATTGGCTCCTTTATTGGCTCCTTTATTGGCTCCTTTATTGATGACTCCTTTATTGGCTCCTTTATCAATGAACCCTTTATCAATGAACCCTTTATCAATGAACCCTTTATCAATGACTCCTTTATTGACTCCTTTATTGGCTCCTTTAGGAATGAACCCTTTATCAATGAACCCCTTATCAATGACTCCTTTGCCTCCTTCACCGACACATTCCCCGCGGTTCCTCCCTCTCTCTCCCACCCTCCGCTGACCGCCGTCTCCTTCGCCGCCTGCTGCTGTCGCAACATCTCCTTCAATCGAGCCATCTTCTCTACCCTCTCATGAGCTTCTCTCTCCACCCTCTCATGAGCTACTCTCTCCACCCTCTCGTGAGCATCCCTCTCATGAGCATCTCCCTCATCACTCTCCTCATTCATCACCCTCCGATGAGCATCTTCAACCCTCCGATGAGCCCCCTCAAACACCAATCGTCGCATGTCCAGCGGCTCCCGCGAGGATTCCACCAATCGACCCTCCGCGTCCGCGACGAAACGCCCCGACGGAGCTCCCGCCATCAGCTCACGTGCCGTCACGAAACTCGCCTTCTCCGATTTTTGCGCCATTGGCGCAATTTGGCGCAAGGAGCAGCTGGGCAGGCGACGCACGCGGCCGTTCATTTCCCGCGTTTTTTCGGGATTCTACGTCCAAAATACCCCCTTTTCCCACGCGACAGTAATCGCAGCAATTCTGACGATCGCGCGGTTTCATCTGTAGGTAACGGGAAATCATCATCTCCACTGTCTCCTGGAAGTAACGAAGCAGGCGTTTCCGACGACACCCGAAATCGGTGCAGAATGACATCACGCTCTTCAACTCGTCCAACGCACGATCTGACATCACCAACGAACGCTACACCTACCAACCTTCTTCTCGTTCTCCTCCCGGTTGATCATGAAGGCGATGCTATTCCTACGATGCATCGCTCATTCCACCCCAACGCGTCATCACGACTGTAATAGACGACACTTTCCGCGGGAAGCCCGTCGCGACCCGCACGACCACTCTCCTGGTAGTAGTTGTAGAGAGATTGAGGGATATTCCAATGAACCACTAAACGCACATCGTTCTTGATTATCAAGAGCTGTCAAAAGTACCTTGTTGATTCCCATTCCGAACGCAATTGTAGCGATCATGATCGGGGTTTTGTCGGAAATCCAATCCTGAAGCGCTTTTTCCTTCTCGCGGTTCTGCGAGTGAAGGAAAGCGAAAACAAACACGGGAAGCGAACCATGATACATTGACACTTTGAAATGCTTCTTCTGAAGGAAATCGCGAAGAGTGACCGCATCGTCCTTCTTCCGCACTGCATCATCATCCATGATGAAAGGTACCGTAGATGATCGTCGCCTTATTCTTGTACCACTGAAGGTAATTCTGCAGGTGGTCGCGTCTGTCCACCGAACTGACGTTGAAAACGGAGTAGAAAATGTTCGGCCGGTCGAAGGACTCGGAAATCACCTGTGCGAAGGGAATACTCAGCTGCTTCTTCACGTCCTCCACGATGTGCTATGATCGAATGGAGCGATCATCATCACCTTCGTCGCCGTGGCGGATAACGCCATGATGGGCGTGTCGGGGAAGAGGGAACGCAGCGAAGTCAGCTCGCGGTAGGCGGAGCGGAAGTCATGACCCCATCTACCTCTTCAGATGCAGGTGAGGTTACGTGCTGATACAGTGGGCTTCGTCCACTGCGATGCAAACGAGCTCGTTGCGGGCACTCACCTTCTGGAGCACATCGACGAACTCTGACACCTGGAAACGCTCGGGAGTCACGTAGAGAAGCCGATATGGACAGGGAGTTCTTCGGAGACTCATGAGGACGGAGCGGTACTCCGTCGTTGTCTGTGAACTCGACAGGTGGGCGCAGGAAATATTCCGGTTGTTGAGCTCACGCACTAGGGAAAAGGGATTCGCGTTCATGTACACTGATCCTGCATCAGGGCGATCAGCGGAGAAATAACAACACACAGCCCGTTTCGTACGAGGGGAGGAATCTGGTAGCAGAGCGACTTGCCACCTACCATGCCATGAATAAACCACTCCAACCTCCCGTCGGCATCAGAATAACCACATCAAACCCCTTCAGAATGGAATAGATCGCGTCTAACGCTTCAACCACGACACCCATTCTTACCGTATTGGCGACTGCGGAATTCCTTGTATCCAAACCTAAATAGTGTACTCCCCTGTGCGTCCCTACCACTTGGAGAGCGCATCGTAGATTTCCTCCTTCAACGTGTCTTTTTCTGTTTCGCTCATGGAAAACACTTCAGCACGCTAATCTCTTTCGGACCTAAAAAGGTGGATTGAAAACAACGTCAATAATGAAATGGTGGGAACAAGCGAATTGTTTCTAAGCCTCCAAACCACACCATATCGTCACCACGGTTCCAAATTCCGACAAAACACTTCTCCCCGTCCCATTCCCTCGCAACGTTTCCTTTCAACAAACACAACTACTCGAAGTCTCTGTAGACGTAATCGAAGTCGAAGCGGTCGGGATGACCAATGTGCTGGACAGCCTCGTGGGTCTTCATCCACTCGCTCCACCTACGCCTCACACCTCGCTCCCGACGCTACGAGAAGGCAGGACAGCCGTCGGTGCTGGGTCCACTGGCCATGAACACACCCATGTTCTTCTTGTGCAGGGAGGTGGAGGTCACCTTGCTGTCGATGGAGCCGAAGTGTCTGGGCTTCTCCTCGAAGAGATCGTAGCGAGCGGCGATGGTCTACGTGCCACCTCTCCCGCAGCCCCACATGCTTGGGGTTCTTCTCGGCGAGCGGGTCGGAGAGGTAGTTGTTGGAGCGCATGATCTTCTTGAACTCCTCGAGCGTCTGGATGCCCGGCTGCCGTCACTTCCCCCCGTCACGCCTACCGCGTCGCGCTTGAAGATGTTGTGGCGACTGCAGTTGTAGTAGTCGTTGTCGGGCACCTGCGGCTGCTTGTTGTAGCCAGACTTCTCGCGCACCTCCGCGAAGAAGGGGATGTTGTAGGAGGCCCAGTAGCCCTACGTCTCCTTCCTTTCCCAGCCCTACGTCCTTGTAGAGGAAGGACGTCACGTCCTGCGTGATCGTCTCGCCGGGGATCTGCTCCACGATCCACATCACGTTCTCCTTCTTCCCGTAGCCGTTCAGGTCCACCGCCATCCACTACGTCACTCTCACGCAGAGAAACTACCTGGTTGTTGTAGGTGCCGCTGTTCCACAGCGAGAACGTCTCCACCCACTCCTGCGGGGTCTGCGCCAGCCTGTTGCTCAGCTGCGAGCGCTGCGTGGGAGAGACGGAAAATCGCTACGATGAACGACGGAACCGACTCCGGAACGCAGGCCTTGTAGAGCTTCTCGTCGAAGATCGCGTTCGTCGTCTCCATCGTCGCGATGCCGTTTCCGTTCACATAGAAGTCGTCCTTCGAGTTGATGAAGCCTAGCTCGCACTTCGCTCCCTCGCCTACCCGGAGACGCGGAGAAGGACACACGCACCTCGCCGAGGCTGTAGTGGAAGTCGTAGTACTTGTAGTGACGCAGCATGGCCGCGAAGTTGCGCCACGTCGCGTGGCCCACCATAATCTCACCGTCCTCACGCATGCGCACCAGCGCGCTGCAGTCCAGCATCTCCAGCCACTACGCTGGATGCATCCACTCTCACTCACCTCACGCTCCTCGGGCTTGTAAATGTCCAACAGCGTCTCCATGTCGCCATCGGCATTGTGCATGTACATGTCCTGGAAGGAAACCGCCTTGTCGGCAGGAGCGGCCTTGTTGTAGCTGCGTTTTAGGCCCACTCTCTTCACTCACCCATCCACCAGACCCTCCAGCTGCTTCATTATCAGATTAACATGTCTCCAGTACAGCTTCTCGCCCTTGGGAGGATGCTCTATATGTGAACTTGACAGGAAGATCTACCGATATTTCCATAAATAAACTCGATCTGCTTAGCAAGATACGTCTTGATACCTTCAGGAACCGGCTCTCCCTTGAAGTTGATGGCGCGGATGTTGCTAACATGCTGGTAAATGCGCTCATGCTCCACAAATCCCTCAACAAAACTACACGACATCAACGACTCCCTATCGCTCCTACCCCGCGGCCTTCGCCTGCACCTCGTCGGAGAAGCGCTCCGATGTCTCCACACGGATCTGTCCCCAACCCGTCGTATCGATGTTGTCTTCATACGTCAACGTTGCGACTGCTCCACGGAGCTGTCCCGAGACCACCTCAAACCTACGAATCAGAGTCGAGAATGCAAGTTTCACGTCTCCGTTCTCTTGTCGTAAGTAACAGAGTATCTTGCGGCGCAAGCCAGAGAAAGCAAAAGAATACACACCAGTGAGTAAGAATGCATCGTTGTTGTTCTGTGTGAAGGATTCTCTGATTGTGTTCTGTTGTTCACAATAGTTAGTCTTGATGAAAACGGATCGTCCTCATTGTAAATCGTCAACTTCGCAATCAGTACATGAAACCATTTCGGAAACACAATTCGAAAGAAAACAAGGCAGACCATTTCAAATACGTTATACAGGAATAATAAGATCGTACCAGCGCGGCAGTACAAGGAAAATGACACTACATGGAAGAGACCACCTCTTTTGGCATCTTCGTTGCAGAAGGAGGTGCGTCCGCTGTATCCTCCTGGTACTGCATCAGATTCTTCTTTGCAATGCTTCCGATTATGGAAATGAAATCGGAGCACCCAACTAACTCTTGTTTTGAACCCTTCAAGCCGTTTAAACGCTCATATCGTAACAAGTCACAACATCTCCGCTTCAGCTTCCGCATGCACTTCTTCCAGTCGAGTCCTTGTTTATCGATCCTGTCGAGAAACACTTCCATCCGCCTTGCGAACTCCATATCCGTCGTCCGTCCTCGGAAGTGATGGTGATTGTCATAATTCTTCTTTTCCAGAAACCGATGGAAGTAGGCGGCATTCTCATTGGATGTCTTCTTGTCCTTCCATTCGGGAAACACGTCATACACAATCGTCTGCTTTTCAAAACGACAATCTGCACTTACCCAGAAAACATCATTCTCTGCGCGCTCTTGGTCGTCACTAACTACCCGTTACACAAAGAGCGTAATTCCTACATGATGATGACGAAGGTTTCCGCAAAACAGAATCAGAGTGGTTCTCATTTGCTAGTCGTTGAACTGGTGATTGCTGTGGGTATGAGGAAATCAGCTGAGGTGTCGACGAAATGATGCCAACCAATGACTGATAAATACTCTCGTACACTCTCTTTCGCATTGGGTCTACCGAACACAGTGGCGGTTTCATCTCATTTAGGATGCGACCCAACTGAGCGACATTCATTTGAATCTCTTTCATTGTTTTATCGATTCGATTCGACAATTCATCATTGTAAGGTTGCGGGCGCGGTACTAACTGCGGCACTAAACGACCGAAACTGATGGCTACACGTAAAACGCAAATCAATCGTATACATGCAATATCTGTATAGAGGTTTTTGTCAGTATTCATGTCTGTCGACAACGACAACACACGATGCCGAACGACGACTGATCTTCCTTGTTTGATTCTCCGTTTCTCCGTTTCTCGGTTCTCCGTTTCTGTTTTCATTTCAGTAAGAGGTTACAAAGGCAATAATCAACTCCGAATGCGTACTTGATACCAAAAAACACAAATACAGATAAATAACAGATTACTCTGAATAATCGGAGGAAGAGTACCGCGCCTTCTTGCGCTCCTTTTGCTTCGTTGATGGCGAGGCAGAAGAGTGATCTCGTTTCCGCTCTAATGGCTTCTTCTTCACAGCCTCATCGTCATACGAATCACTGTAACTGTAAGAATAAGAATAGGAATAGGAAGGAGAGTGGCTGGGCATTTGACGACGAACCAGCGGTTGCGTTTTCTGAGCGTCTGGACTCTTCTTCTTGTTAACAATGTTGAACGCCTCTGGCTTCGAGGATGTCTTCTTTTCTTTCTTCGGCTCCTCATCGCTGTAGTCATCACTGTAACTGTAACTGTAGCTGTAGTCCTTTGGAGAGCCTCCCGTTCTGCCATCATCAGAGTAACTGTAGCTATAACTGTAGCTGTAGGAGTCTTCCGGTTTTTTGTCCTTTCCATCAATGAGAGCAGAGGTTTCGGCAACCAGCTTCTCGGCTTCCCGTCGCTTCTTTTCAACAACATCAGGAGGTTCTTCCAGCATCAAACTGGGAATCAAACTCGGATGCTTCAACTAATGAGTCACATACTCCTTCCACACTTGCTTGTTGTGTTACAGAGGGACGCGTCTGATAGATGCGCTCGCTCTTGCACTGATATGTGAAATGGTCATGACTGTGACAACGTTGGCAGAACATGACAGCTAACCATGAATTTCCCATTTTCTTGCTTCTACCTGTCTTCTTCTTATCCTTTTCACGCTTCATGTTCGTAAACCACGAGTGACCCCGATTCTCACGCGTTCTCCAGTCGGGCTCTTCCTGTCGCCCCCTCCGGTAGTCACCTCTAGAACTCATTCGTTTCTGCGAACAAGGTTATGATTCTTTCAACAAACACACAACTTATCACACTTATCCATACACGACCGGAGCATCACCAGCTCACTCTCCACTGTCATGAACTTCTTTGAAAACTCCTATCCTCACATTTCGTCCAAAGACCCTACGGACGCAGGGATTTCCTGGTTTAGATATTGTGTCTTCAACTGCTCTGACAGCTTCTGGAGAGAGGCGATTCGACCCTGAATCTGTCCCATCAAATCAGGCTTCGTAAACATCTAGATTGGGAAGCATGGGAACAACCATACCTGAAGCTTAGAAGAGAGTCGATTCTGAATCTGCGCCAATTCCGACTTCTTGTCCTCCACCTCTTTTCTCAGCGAGTTGAATGTCTCCAGAGAAGATTCATACTACATGGCACGAAAACAAGGCTTAATACCGATTGTAAACACTTCTCGTACTCCTCTTCCTTCCGTTTCATAATCACCATTTCCTGCTTCATCACGGATACGTGAGTGTTGCGAGCAAACAATTCGTCACGAGCAGTCGCGTTGTTAATCAGATTCGACAAATCCGCCTCTCTACGAGTAGGACGAAACGAGGAATCCATACGTCCTCTTATTCAGTCCGATGTTTGAAATTTCCTGTTCCCACCACTCGCTTGGCGTAATGTCAAGGCGCAGCACTCCCGAAGAAGTCCCTTGGAATCCCATGGATTGCATCTGAATACCATTGGGAGACGGTTGCACTTGGAAACCGCCAGGAGATGGTTGCATAGGAAAACCACCGGGAGACGGCGCCGCATAAGGCTGTGTGTTGAATCCTCCTGCTTGGAAGGTAGAAGCAGGAGAAAGGAACTGAACACCCGATTGGTTCAACGACTGTAACACCTCGCTCACTACAAAAGAAGCATCGCTCCATCGGTTACATGTGTCGCTGACCCATGTCATTCCGTTAAAGTTCTGAAGTCGATTGTCCATTACGGAGGTTCCGTTCACGGCAACCATTTTCCCCTTCACTGGTTTTGTAAAGGAAAGTGAAATTCCGCCACTCGGAAACGACAAGGGAATGGACAACTCTAGTCTGTCAAGTTCACATGATAAACGAACTCATCGGGTAGGTTGTATTCGATAGAATCGCACTGAACAGAAAGTCGTTCCCACTTCGCTTCATCGTCGGAAAGCTGTACAGCAGGCGTCTGATCTGCTCCTCTGCATTCTGAGACATCCTAGGATAATTGATTAGTGAAAGGAAGATAGATACTGAATAACGGGTTCCTTCGGATCTCTAAACTGGAAAGGGTGGAAGTGAGGATTTGCAAACAAGCATGTCATAATGAACAGGGATTAGATTAACTGAGGTTTTGGAGCGGGAGCGGGAGCTGGGGCAGGAGCCGGAGCTGGTGCCGGAGCCGGGGCTGGTGCCGGAGCAGGAGCAGGAGCAGGCGCGGGAGCCGGGGCAGGAGCAGGCGCGGGAGCAGGAGCAGGAGCCGGAGCCGGAGCTGGCGCCGGAGCAGGAGCAGGAGCAGGAGCAGGAGCTGGTGCCGGGGCAGGAGCTGGCGCGGGAGCCGGGGCAGCAGCAGGAACAGCAGCAACCGACTTCACCGCAGGAGTCTTGGTAGCCACGACAGGCTTCGGAGTCATCATCTTCTTCAGCTCCTTCTTCTTGTCGCGCTTCAGAAGCATCAGGATTCCGAAGAGAATGAACAGAAGGCCCACAATAATCAGGACAATGCCAACCAAGACAATGAGGTTGAGCTCCGTGGTGCGACAGTAATCGCTGGGGTTCGACCAGATAGCCGTCGAGTTGTCGCTGCTAAGGATACACGTACGCACGACTGTTCCCTTGTAACCGCTGATGCCCTTGCAGTCGAACGTCACACTCTCTCCAATGGCACTCGACGGGAATCCCTTCATCGCCTGGCAGGAAGGCGCCGTGACGGTCAGCTTGATCACCACAGTCGTGCTACCGACGTCGTTGGAAGCTGTAATCGTGTGCACCGTAGTGGCAACAACGTTCGAGTGACCGCTGAAGGTTCCGATGCGAGGATCAATCTGGATGGCGCCAGGGAAAGGAGGCTCCACAGTGAAGGACGTGACGATGGAAGTGTACGAGGGGAAACCAGAGCTCAGCTCTTTGCCCATCAGCAACGTGATATCCTCGTTGTCGTAATGGAGATCCGTAGGAGCCAACACCACGCACTCATCATAGTTGATTGACGACAGAATGCCGTTGGTGCACAGACGATACGCCTGTCCAGAATACGAGGCAGGACACTCCGAATACACCTTCTCTCCGTTCGCAACCGAAATGCCGTTCACTCCTGTGCAAGAAGATCCCGCCACAGTGATCGTGATCGTCGTTGTCACCGTGCTTCCTCCATTGGTTGCAGTAATCGTGAACACCGTCTCTCCGAGCGTCATCATACGACCCGTGATGGCACCTCCGGAGCTAATCGAAAGAATGGCGGAGGGAGCAATCGAGAAGGTCTGGACGTAACCAGTGTACGTGGGCTCGTTGATGACAACCGAGTCACCAGCAGCAACGTTCAGCGAACTCTGGCTATACTGAAGACCGGTAATCGCATCGTAGATACACTGGCTCTCATCGATCGGTCCGAACGCACCATTCTCACAACGACGAGTGGCCGTTCCGTGCTTGCCTTCGGGGCAGGAAGACGAAGAGACCGCACCGTTGGCAGCCGCAGGGAAGGAATCCAGTGCGGGGCAGCCGAAGTCTTCGACCGTGATCTGGATCGTCGTCGTCTTTGTCTCCACAGCGTTGGTTCCCGTAACGACGTAGCTCGTCTGGGCCTTCGCCTCCGTCGGCGTTCCAGAAATGGTACCATCGGTGAACGACAGACCAGCAGGCAACTCAGGAGAAATGGTGATCGAAGGGAAGTTGGCGTCCGCAAGGAGATTCAGCGTGGCTATCTCCACTCCCGTCTTCAGAGTCATCGAGGAAACACTGTAGGAGAAGAACGAAGCACGACGGAACTGGCAGTGCTCCATATCCAGCTCCGAGAACGATCCAGCAATGCACTGCACGCGACCATATCCGAAGTAGTACTGAGGACACTTCACCACGGCGTACTTTCCGTGAGCGACAGCAGGATACTCCTCCGTGGCGTCACAATTCACAACCACCGCGTTGATCGTGATCACCTCAGTCGTCGAACCCGCAGTGTTCGTAGCCGTCACCGTGAACTTGGCATCTGTCACCATCACGTTCAGCGTTCCGGAAATAATACCCGTCGTTGTGTCAAAGGTCAAGCCTTCGGGCAACGTGGGAGTCAACGTGTAACTCGTGGCCAGTCCGTTGATGCTGGGAGCGAACGACTGTCTCTTCTGGTACACCACCGACAGTACATTGCGACGACCGTAACGCATCGCGGAAGGAGGATCCAGCTCGCACTGGTTATCCTCTACGGGGTCGAGATGCAGCGTGGGCAGACACTGTCTGTAGATGGCTCCACTGTATCCGTAAGGACACGCCTTGAACGCCTTGCTTCCGATAAAGGCGCTCGAGTAGCCGTCCTGGGCATTGCAAATGCTGATCGTCGAGAAGGCTCCCATGTACAGCTCTCCAACCTCAACACCCTGGCCCGAGGTAGGACGCATCTCAGCGTAGTACTGGTTGTACGGCTTCTCCACGTTCAGTTCAAAGTCCTTGTAACGACCATAACCGCCGCTCGGCCACGTCAGACTCGTGAACGTTCCGATCGTGTCCCAGTTAGTACCATCATTCGAAGCCTTGAAGGTAATCGAAATCGGATTACGCGTGTCACCGTTACCGGTGTAGAAACGAGCCTTGTTCACATACTCACGACGGTGGTTGTTATACGTCCACTTAATCCACAGAGGAACCTGTCCGTTCGTGATAGTCGTGTCCAACGCAGTCATCTTGGTGTTCGTGTTCTTATCGTATGCATTCGCAGCGACCTCATACCAGCCATCATCGTTGTAACCCTCACTGTTGGACGAGAACACTCCATCCACCCAAAGATCGTTAATCGTTTCCGCGAGCGTAATGTCAACGTTCAGCTCCGGCACGATGAGCGTAGTCGTCGTGTGCACTTCAATACAGAAAGTGTTACCTTGGTTCTTCATATTCAACGCAGCGAACTCGTGTCCGACACGAATCGGCGTCGCCTCCTCCAGATCCTCCAGGGAGCCAGCATCCACACTCAGGGTTCCCTCAGCCACATTGTATCGAGAGGCCTCCACTCCGTTGACGTAAATCACATATCCTCCGCGCGTTGTGATAGTCGTCTGGAACTGGGCATACTCCGCAGTCGAATACACATCCAGCTCGGCACAGTAGTATCCCGTGTGACCCGTAGGAGCCGCAATCGTACTCATCATTCCGGTGGCCCAGGTGGTGGGAATCGTTGTGTACCAGTTCGCCGGAGCAGCCGTTCCAGACACGTCGTAATGCCAGATCGTAGCCGCATCGAAGAACACAGCAGGATAGAACGAAACCGTCTTCGGGGTCTGTGACACTCCAATCGTCACCTCATTGATCACGGTGAACTCGGTGCGAATCACCACGTTGGAGGGCCACGCCTTCGATGAAATATCGCTGAACACAATTTGGTAAGTCTGCTTGCTCAGGCAGAAACCGTTGCTAATCTGGCGCTGGTTCCTCATGAACGGTCCCTTCTCCGCAACCACGGCGTTGTTCAGAGGATTGATCAGCTTGTAGGAACGCATCGCTCCCTCCTCACCAATCGTATCGATGCTGAAGAAGGTCAGCGTCGTTCCCGCAGGACATGCCTCCACAAGAATCGTAATCTCAAAGGAACTGGTCGTTCCCGTCAGAGACGTCGCGGTGATCGTGTACGTGGCTTCATCGCTCTCCTCCGTCGCCGCTCCCGAGATGATACCGTCCGAACCAAGATGAAGACCCGCAGGAAGAGAAGGAGAAATGTGATAGTTTGTGTAGCCATTCGTCTTAGGACGCAGAATATCGATGGGGGCCTTCACAGTCGCCTCAAGCACATTGTCGCTGTACTCCAGAGGAGAAACGGACGCCGGCACCGGCTCCATGAGCGCCAAGAAGTCACCCAGTGACATCTTGTTGGTCGAAGGAACCGTTACGTTCAACACCTCAATCTTCATACCCAGAATAGCCGTAGGGTTCGGAATGGTGAAACATTTGTGCTCGTTACGATCCGTGAACACCACGTTCTCGTGGTTAGCGACCAAACTCCAGAACGTTCCGTCCTGCGTGGAGAACACGTCGAAGTTCAAAGGATCATTTCCGGAATCAACAAGACTGCTGACAAGACAATACTTGTTGATCTGCATCTTCGTCTCGGGACTCTTTCCCCAGGTGAACTGAGCAGACATGTAGTTCGCCAGCGTCATCGTCCAAGGCTTCTGAGGATAACCATCGAACGCCGTGGACGCAGTTCCACCCGTAGACTCGCTGGAGATGCCGTTGATGTACATGATGCGCTTTGTGGAAGCAAGAAGACGCAACGAGAAATCAAAGCCAATGCTGCTCGTGCTGGTATCGTGATTGATGATAGCAATGGCAATGACATTGCTTCCCTCGTGAAGATAGTTCGCTCCCACCAGACCACGCACGGTATTTCTACGGAGCGTAATGCCTTCGGAGGAGGACACGGAGGAACCCGTCAGCTCGCCAGTGAAACCGGTACGGTACAGTTCCTGTCCGTTCACGTAGATCAACAGACCCGTACGGAAGTTCACCTTCATCTCGTACGCGCTGTATCCTTCAATCGTTTCAATCTCCACCGTCTTGCGCAAAAGAGTCACACTGCTTGACGACGTCGAAGATGCCGTGTACGGAGCCCACGCTCCAGCAAATTCCACATCCTTCCATCCCGAGGGAACCGTACCGTCGGCAAGATACGTCCAGCCCTCGGTGCTCTGGTAGTAGAGAGAACCAAGAGAGAACGGAACCGATTCGCCGTTTGCAATACCTCCAACACGACCAATGGACAACGTACTCTTGTTCTCGTCATACGTCTGCAACTCAACGTAGGAATCGTCCGACCAACCAAGACCCGTCTGGTCTAAGAAGACAATGGAATAGAGACCAGCAGGCAGGCAGTAGTAGACCGTGTACGAACTCGTCCCGCTACCCGTTTCATCGGGAGTCTCAAAGGTCTCCATCACTGTGTTTCCACGCTTGATCTGGAAAGATTCCGTTCCGCGACGCGAACCGCTGTGCTTCGTGATACGTAGACGACGATTCGCACCCGTACAGTTATCAACTGAAATCGTCACATTTCCTTGGACCTGCGAGTTCGTGCTCATGTCCGTAGCAGTAATCATGTAGGTCACAGTCTGCGTCGACGTCGATGACGACACAGTGCCCGACAGATAACCCGTGTTCGAGTTGAATGAGAGACCGCTCGGCACGTTCGGCGAAATGCTGTAGCTCTGATAGACACTAACAGCAGGCTGGTAAACTTGGATAGTCTGTCCGGGATAGAAGATGAATGAACGTCCAAAGGAGGGCTCTCTTTCAACCAACGGCATGTCGATAGCATAGAGAGAGATATCGAACAGCTCACCACTCGAACCACCTGTAGCAATGATCGTGATACGGAACTTCTTATAACCGTGACGAACGTGCGGCATCTTGAACACAAGCGCAGCCTGCAGATTCGCAGGAGTAATACTCTTACGCGAATCCAGAAGCTCCCACGAAATACCATCATTCGATCCCTCCAGCTTGAAGGTGCGAGGACGACGGTTGTTATCGTAATTTCCATAAATAATCTTGTACATATTCACGAAATCAGCTCGCTTGTAATTGAACGTATACACGGACTCAGCAGGGAAGCCATTCATGAACCATTTTGTGTTACGGCGGTCATCAAAGCAATTAGTTCCCTCCTCACCACCGTAATCATTCTGATGGGTACCAGACGTAATACCATCAAACGCACGATGAGTTCCACCATACACCAGCGAGAAGTAGGCGTTGAATTGATCTTGCGCAATTTCATGATTCTGAGGATAATGAATCTCTACAGCAAGCGTCGTTTGAGTCGTAAGAAGGTGACGAGAAGCGAACGCCCGACGATAGGCGAACTGACCATCATCACCAGAAGGAGTCGTGGTTTCCGAAACGGGAGAAGAAGGCAAGTTATTACGGTAAATCTCCTCACCGTTTACGTAGACCACGATACCATAGCGCGAATAAACAGAAAACTCAAACGAAGAATAACCCGTCAGGTCGGAAGGAAGGTTCACCGTCGTACGGTAGTAACGAGTAATCACATCACTTCCAATAACGGGGAAAGAGCTGGGGTGCGCCTCCGACCAACCACCATCATTGTACGAGGAACTCGACCAGTCCGGAGCGGGAAGATCTGTGTACTTCCACAGAGAACCCTTCTCCAGCTGTCTGCCAGGATTGAATTTCAGTACACGCTGGTTGTACTTATCCAGGACAAAGCGATTCAGTACGATTCCATCGCTGTTCTTCAGCAAAAGCTCCGAATCCTTTGCCCAAGCCGCCGCATACCTACATCAGCAATCCAATCGCAATCATACGTGTTTCCCAAAACCGCAGTATGAAGCACAGGCTTAACACAGACTTCATACGTCACGGTCGAACCATCGGCACCAACTCCATTCTTCTCCAAGATCAGGGTACCCGTCTTGTAGTCTCCCTCCCAGATTTGGACGAACTCCTCGTTGCCACCAGATCCGTACTGTCTCTGCAAGAACAGCGGCTGATAGGGACTCTCGCATATAATGGCAGAAGCCACTACAGGTCACAACGTTCAGATCGTGCTCACTCGCTAGAACGCAGCATATGACACTAAGACTCAGCATTTTGCTTTTTAATGCCACAATGTTGATGGATGAAACCAACGTTTTTTAGCCAATCAAATTGCTTTGTTTGTTTCTACCTAGACTTGCTTTGTTCATTTCTTTTCCAATGCAAATGGGTTGGTTGGAACGGAAAACGCTCGGAGATGGAAAAGCAGGGTTATCTGTATTCATCGTTGATCAGGTTCCATGGGGTTTTATTTTCCAAATACCATATGGAAGTTAAATCTGCTTACACAATGCGTCATCATGATGTACTCTGTAGTTTAGAGAAAACCCCATTTCCGTTGTCTTATTCCATCAACGTGCATTCCAAACGAGGAGTTCAATGAAGCCATGGTCGAGTCACAGAAGACATTTGTTTCTACTGTGTTTCCCTGTTTCCACGATCTGTAGAAACAACTGCAGTGTGATATTGTGATTGGATTTGGTGAAAGTGGATTGGAATTCAAAAATGGAAGTACATGTGCTTATGGATTTGCCAATGGATCTGGATGATGTTGATCTGGGAATAGGATTGATATGGATGTTGTTCTTTGATTGAATATCGTCATTATTTCCTTCATTCTCAGTTTTTCCGAATCACTCCCTCTCCCTCTCCGAATTACGTTCCTCCCTTCTTCCGCTCTGTCATGGGGAAGGAGCAGCCTCTTTTGTTCCCGATCAGTGGGAATTCTCTTAGTCCTTCTCCTGAAAAGAACGCTCCGCAAAAGAAGAGCCGAAAGGTACTGCTTTCTTCCGTTTGATTCTTTATAGCGCGTCCATTCATCCTCGACCCACACAGCCAGTCATTCTACACAGCAGTCGTCTTGTGAGAAGAAACGAAAGTCGTTTTGCATATTCAATTGTGATCGATAGAGTCTCTCCCGCGAAGGTCATTCTTCGCTTTCAACCCTACTCGGAGAGTTCGGGAGTAATCATGGATCAAAATGGTTACAAGCGTCAATTCGAGGTTGGGGAAGGGTGATGGATATGATGGGTAGCTTGTCGTGTCCAGAACGCAGCCACTCTCGCACGTATTCGGTCACCTTCTAAAGAAGTGGTCCGCCGTGGTCAGCCACTCCAACGAGCTCAGTCTCTATCCCGCGCGTGACCATCCTCTCGCCATCTATGAGCATGTATTGCGACCTCTACACGGAAGAGAGGGAGATCATTCTCATTCAGTACGAGTGGGAGAGCTCGGAAGTGGACTCTCCCGACTTCCTAGACACCTCGTTCATGAACAGTCTGGAGTTGGAGTATCCGCTGGAATTAGCGTCTTCCCTGGACAGTGAATATCACTTTGGATCGCTTGTTTGAGAGGAAACACGAAACATCTTTGCTAAATAATCGTTCAACTCGCCACTCGCCGCCAGCACCAGTCCCAGGAAGGGAGGCGACGGCTTCAACGGTCTGCTAAGGAATTCAGGATGGTACTGCGTCGCAGCGAAGAAAGGATGGTCCTCGCGGTCCATCTCCAGCACCTCCATGCGCTCGCCCGACGTGCATGTCGCTACGAAGTGCAAGCCACTCGCCTCGAACTGGTCGATCAGCTCCGGATTCACCTCGAAACGATGGCGATGGCGCTCCGAAATCTCTGGGCGTCACACTTTCCTCCCACACGCACCCTTCTTGTTTCCATACAGCTTTCTCATCACGCTCTTCTCCGCAGCCTCCGTGTCGCGGAACACCGACACGCGCTCGCCCAGACGCATGGTTCCACCCTTCTGCTCCACGTCGTGCTCGGGCATCGACACCACCACCGGATGCTGCGTCGTCTCCGAGAACTCCTGCGAGTTGGCGTCCTCCAGCCCCAGCACGTCTCTGCGATCACCCGCCTCCCCCACACCCACCTGGCATAGCTGATCACCGCTACCTGCAGACCCAGACAGATGCCCAGATACGGCTTCTTCTCCACGCGCGCGAACGACGCCGCCTTGATCATGCCCTCCACGCCGCGACTGCCGAAGCCGCCGGGGACGAGGATGCCGTCTGCCTCGTAGAGACGGTTCCAGGCGGCGCGGTACTTCTCGGGGTCCGACTCCTTCGTGGCGTCCTCGAGGTCCGTCGCCTCCACCCAGTCGATGATCGGGTTCTTGTGGATGGAGTAGGCCGCGTGCTTCACCGACTACGTCGCAGCCATTTCACTGTTTTACCTTCGACACGCTGATGTAGCTGTCGCACAGGTGCGTGTACTTGCCCACGATGGCAATACGCACCTCGTCCTTCACGTGGTCCACCAGGTCTGCCAGCTGCTACCCCTCACGACTCCTCGATGTCCCCACCTCCCACTTCTCCATGTGGCACTCGCCGTAGGGGAGCTTCAGGATCTTCAGAATGCTCTCCGCAGCGTGCTGCTGGCGAAGCACCAGCGGCACGTGGTAGATGTTGCTCACGTCGTGCACGCCCAGCACGTTCTCCACGGGCACGTCGCAGAACAGAGAGATCTTCTGCTTCGTCTCCTACGTATAATCATGTGCTTCCGATCGAACCTCCTCCAGAGGCGTCGCCGTACGACACACCAAGAAGTCCGGAGACAGTCCAGTTGCGCGCAGCTCCTTCACCGTCGTCTGCGTGGGCTTCGTCTTCTGCTCGCTGGCGGGTTACGGAGAGGAAACACACGTACCCAACGACGCCGATCACGGGGACCAGACTCACGTGGCCGAGAACGGCGTTGTCGCGACCCACGCGCTTCATCAGCTGACGCACTGCCTCCAGGAACACCATCGACTCGATGTCTCCGACCGTTCCGCCCACTTCGATCAGACAAACATCGGCCTTGTCGCCACTGGCGTTGATCGGAAGGTTGGCCACGCGCTCGATCCAGTCCTGTATGTCACTCCGTCTCCACTGCGTCCCACCTGGATCTCGTTGGTGGCGTGTGGAATGATCTGGACCGTCTTGCCAAGGTAGTCTCCACGACGCTCCTTCTCAATGACACGCTTGTACACCTTTCCAGTAGTGATGTTGTTGTCACGCGTGAGCTTGACGTCCAAGAAGCGCTCATAGTTACCGAGGTCGAGATCCGCTTCGCCTCCATCAGCGAGCACATACACCTCTCCGTGCTCGTAGGGACTCATTGTTCCAGCATCGCAATTCTACCATTTCATTTGGTTCAAATCACTTCTCACAAGGTAGGGATCAATCTTAATCGAAGTCACCTTCACTCCATGAGACTGCAACAGCAGACCAAGACTGCTGATCGTGATTCCCTTACCCAAACCACTCAGAACTCCACCGGTAATAATGAGATACTTCATTTATTGTTTGCAAGGAATAATCTGGCGTAAAAAAGGGAGGCAAGGATCTCGGCAAGATCACCCTTATTTCCGAGCAAATGGTGGGATAGGGTTTCTGGAACGGACACGAATAGTGGGTCCAACCGTAATATAATGTAAATCTCATGTTATGTTGACGAATAGGGAGGAAGGGAGAGAGAGGATGTTTGGATGAGGGGAAGGGTTGGGTGGAGAGAAGGAGAGGGGAATTCGGGAATGAAGCGAAGTGGTTCGTTTCGGAACGAGGATTTGTAAAATACATTTGAATGGGAGTTGCTTGGATCCAATACAAGAATGAAGTGAAGTGATGAGTAGGGATGAGACGGATATTACGGGATTCATTCTATTTTCCTAGCAGTGTATGGATTCTCATGCATAACGCAACGAATGAATACGATTCGGAACGCATCTCCCTCAAACGGTTTCTCCTTTCTCCACATTGCTCTACATGAAGAAACAATCGCATTCGATCCGTCTAAACAATTCTATTAACCTCACCCAAAAGCAACAAAACCCCGTTCACTCTCTGTTTTTCATATTCTTTCCGATTGTCGTTCCCTTCCACTGCAAGTCAGACGAACAACCGAAATGAACTTTGAATATACCAAGGCAACGGACCTGATCTTCAAGTCGCAGGTGAACCCGCTGACGGGCCAGCCCTTCTCAAATCGCTATTATTCCATTCTGGAGGACCGCAAGAAGCTTCCCGTGATGGAGTTCCTCGATACCTTGGAGGAGGCGGTGGAGAAGAACCAGGTGGTGATTGTGGAAGGAGAGACGGGATCTGGAAAGACCACGCAGATTCCGCAGGTGGGTGGTTTAGGAGAGTGTGTGATTCTGTAGGCGCTGATGCTCCATTACCTGGCGACGCATCCCGGATCCGACAAGATTGTGGGCTGCACGCAGCCGCGTCGTGTTGCCGCGTTGAATGTGGCGAAGCGTGTTGCGGACGAAATGGACGTGGAGTTCGGACAGGAGGTCGGTTACACGATCCGTTTCGAGGACTACACGACGGAGCGCACGAAGCTGAAGTACATGACGGACGGTATGTTGCAGCGCGAGGCGATGAGCGACCCGATGCTGAGTCGCTACGCCATCATTCTTCTTGATGAGGCGCACGAGCGCACGCTGTCGACCGATATTATGATGGGTCTTCTGAAGGAGATTCTGCCTCAACGCCCTGACCTGAAGCTGGTGGTGATGAGTGCCACGTTGGAGACGAGTCGCTTCCAGGCATCTGCTCATTGTATACGTGACGCCTAGAAGTACTTCAACAACGCTCCGTTGTACTCGGTTCCGGGTCGCGTCTACCCCGTGGAGATCTTCTACACGCCGAAGCCTGAGCGCGACTATGTGGAGGCGGCGATCCGCACGGTCATCCAAGTGGGTCTTTCTCTCCCCGTTCACCGCAGATCCACCTGCTGGAGGACCCCGGCGACATCCTTCTGTTCCTGACGGGCGAGCAGGAGATTCTGGACACCTGCGACCGTCTGGAGGAGGAGGCGCAGTCGTTCCCCGAAGACAAGCGCAATCTGATCGTAGCGACAAGCCTTCTCTCCGACGTAGATCTTGCCGCTGTTCTCGACGCTGCCCCCGCAGCAGCAGCAGCAGGTGTTCGAGCCGACGCCAGAGGGCTACCGCAAGGTGGTGGTGGCGACGAACATCGCGGAGACCTCGATCACCATCAACGGCGTGGTCTACGTGATCGATCCCGGTTTCAGCAAGCAGAAGGTGTACAACCCGCGCATCCGCGTGGAGTCGCTGCTGGTCTCGCCGATCAGCAAGGCCTCCGCGCGACAGCGTGCCGGTCGTGCCGGTCGTACGCGACCCGGCAAGTGTTTCCGCCTGTACCCGGAGGAGTCGTTCAACACGCAGCTACAGGTGGGCGTGGTCAACGATGATGAGACGCAGGAGCAGAGCTACCCGGAGATCATGCGCAGCGACATCTCCTCGGTGGTGCTGACGATGCTGAAGCTGGGCATCAAGAACCTGGTGCGGTTCGACTTCATGGACCCTCCGGCGCCCGAGACGATGATGCGCGCGCTGGAGAACCTGAACTACCTGGGCGCGCTGGACGACGAGGGCCAGCTGACGACTCTGGGCGCGCAGATGGCGGAGCTGCCGCTGGAGCCGCAGCAGGCGAAGGCGCTGCTGTCGTCGGCGCAGTACGGGTGCGTGCCGGAGATGCTGACGATCACGGCGATGCTCTCCATTCCCCCGCCGTTCCAGCGACCGCGTGAGAGCGCGCGCTTCGCGGACAAGGCGCACGAGCAGTTCACGCATCCCGATAGTGACCATCTGACGCTGCTGAAGCTGTAGGCGAGGGGAGAGGGGACGAGGCGTAGATACAACGCGTACGTGGAGGTGCCGGAGAAGCAGCGGGGAAAGTGGTGCTACGACAACTATGTGAATGCGCGCGCGCTGAGCAGCGCGGTGAGTGTGCGGAGACAGCTGGAGCGGATTCTTCGGAAGCTGGGGTTTGACGTGACGAACGGATACGACACGGGCAACACGTACTACTTTGTGAACATCCGGAAGTGCGTCCTGTCCGGATTCTTCATGCAAGTGGCGCACCGCGAGCGAACGGGGCACTATCTGACGATCAAGGACAACCAAGTGGTGAAGGTGTATCCGTCGTCGGTGATGAAGAACAAGCCCGACTGGGTGGTGTTCAACGAGTTTGTGTTGACGACGGCCAACTACATGCGGACGATCTCGTCGGTGGAAGGAGAGTGGCTGATGGAGGTGGCTCCGCACTACTACGATTTGAACACGTTCCCCGAGTGTTCGGCGAAGAGCGATCTGATCGCGATCGAGAAGCGAAAGGAGCTGATGAGCAATCGGTCGAAGACGCGACGAACGAAGTAATGTCATTTGGGCTGTTTGTTGGAGGAAAGAGGTCTGATCGGGAAAGGGAGAGAGGGTCGTATAGGTCTTCCATAGCTCAGTTGGTTAGAGCGTGCGGCTGTTAACCGCAAGGTCGACGGTTCAACCCCGTCTGGGAGAGTTTCTTTTTCTCTCTCGGTTTGTCAGTAGATAATGATGAGCATCGTCGGCTTCTCGCTTTTGCTTTTGGGCCTCGCCAGTGCACTAACCATGAACGTTGTTGGAGGAAAGCAGCAGTGCATCTGGGAGGAGGGCGGAATTGGAGATCAGCTGTTCGCATCTTTCGAGGTGACGAAGGGCAGTTACTCCAATCTGGTCGTTTCGGTCGTTCAGTACGGAGAAGCGTGATTTGTAGATTAAGGACACGAAGGGGAACCAGATCTACACGGCGAACGGCAAGGAGGAGGACGATTTCATTTACAACTTCGAGTACCAGACGCGTGTGACGCTCTGCTTTTCCAGTCCCAAAAAGGAGGATATCTCCATTTCCTTCCGCTACCAGCTGGGAAACGAGTTGAAGCCCGTGAACAAGGCTCCCAGAGAAGAGTATGTGACGTCCAGTAGGGACCTATGGATTTGGTGATATGCAGATGATGTGAACAATCTCGCTGATAAGCTCCAGATGATTTCCACGGAGATCTACTCGATGCAGGATGAGCAGCGTTATACGACGGAGAAGCAGTACAACTACAAGGCTGGTAGTATTTGTTCACTGGGATGACGGGTAGATCTCGTTAAACTGAAGAGGAAGATTATTACCTCGAGTCTGTTTGAGGCCGTCGTGATGCTTCTGTGTTGTATGCTTCAGTATTTCCAGTACAGATCAATGATCCATATCTAAGTGTGTTCTCGTGACAGCGTGTTTGTTTGATAAAGGGAAGGGATGGGGACGAACCAGATCTTCCATAGCTCAGTTGGTTAGAGCGTGCGGCTGTTAACCGCAAGGTCGACGGTTCAACCCCGTCTGGGAGAGTTTCTTTTTTCATTTTTCATCACAGCCATAGAGTAAATGGAAGTAGAGGATAGTCCGAAGGATCGGGCTCTCTCTCCGACCTTGGAATCTTTTAAGTCGTATATGGCTGTGTATTCCAAGTACATTCCAGAGAAGATTCGAGTGGAAAAGCGGCTTGCCGAGATTAAGGAGTATGGAAAAACGAAGCGGGTCAAGAAAGAAATGCCCCGGTATCCGGAGAAGGCAGGAACCGTGGCATTCGGATTCACCCGTAGACGCACTGGGACTCGATGATGGCGGAAATGAAGTGGCTGGCAACCGACTTTGCAGAGGAGAGAAAGCGTCATGCCAAGTGGAGGAAATTGGTGAACAAGGGAGTGCTCGCGGTTGCAAAGGAGAAGGAGCAGGAAAAAATCAGAAAGAGAGAGGTGGATGTGGAGTGGAGTGGTCAGCTGTAGGAAGTGGTTCGTCAGCAGAGAGAAGTGGCGAAGCACATCAGCAAACACATTTTGATGTACTGGAACAAGATCGACAAGATTGTCGTATACAAACACAAGGGGTAGTTGTGGGACAGTTGGATGATCGATAGCCAGCTGTATGAGCGACGAGGGGAGTTGATGGATCGCCATCTCCAGTTCATGCTGAAGCAGACGGAGGAGTACACGAAGCGTCTCTCGGCGCGAATTGCGGGATGCGACGCTGCAGACGGTTGGATTTGAGTGGATTCCTTCATTCCCAGCAGACCACTCCTTTGAAGCTCCCTTCCTCCTCAACCCCAAATACACGCTCCGTCCCTACCAGCAGAAGGGTCTGGAGTGGCTGGTGTCCCTCTACGAGCAGGGTCTCAGCGGGATCCTCGCCGACGAGATGGGTTTGGGAAAGACGCTTCAAACGATCTCGCTGCTGGCGTATCTGGCTGCCTACAAGGGCATCTGGGGTCCTCACCTGATCATCGTTCCCACCAGCACGATGCTGAACTGGGAGTGCGAGTTCAAGCGCTTCTGCCCCTCGATCAAGGTCCTCACTTACTACGGCTCCGCGAAGGAGCGAGCGGTTGGCTTTGCGGACGCGTGTGAGTCGTAGGAGAAGCGGAAGGGCTGGTCGCAGCCGAACGCCTTTCAGGTGTGCATCACATCGTATCAGCTGGCGACGAAGGACCAGGCAGTGTTTCGTCGGAAGAAGTGGGTCTACATGGTGTTGGACGAGGCGCACAACATCAAGAACTTCCAGTCGGAGCGGTGGCAGATCCTGCTGCACTTCAACACGAAGCGGCGACTGCTGCTCACGGGAACGCCGCTGCAGAACTCGCTGATGGAGCTGTGGTCGCTCATGCACTTCCTCATGCCGGCGCTCTTCCGCTCGCGCGGAGAGTTCGCCTTCTGGTTTTCCAACCCGATGAACCAGATGGTGGAGGGTGAGGCGGCGGTGAACGTGAAGCTGGTACGGCGTCTGCACGAGGTGCTACGGCCGTTCATTCTCCGTCGGCTGAAGAGCGAGGTGGAGAAGGAGGTGGGGTCGTGCTGTTGATTGCATTCTAGATGCCGAAGAAGTATTTCCACATCGTCAGCTGCCCGCTGAGCAAGCGCCAGCGGTTTCTCTACGAAGACTATATCGGTCGGCGGAAAACGAAGGAGCTGCTGTCGAGCGGCAGCTTTCTGTCGATGATGGGCGTGCTGATGCAGCTGCGAAAGGTCTGCAACCACCCCGACCTCTTCGAGACGCGGCCGATCACCACGCCCTTCATCTGCGAATCGCTTTCGTTGCCTCTGCCTCGACTTGTGTCGTCGATGACCGTCAGCAGTCTTTGCAGCCACGCGCTGAACCGGAGCTACGAGTCTTCCGATCTCTCCAACGAGGCGCTCGAGGAGGCCGACTGGAGACGGTCGCTGCGCGTGTTCCCGCAGGACTGTCGCCGTGTGTTCCTGGGCGAGTCGCTCTGCGACCTGGAGACGGAGAGTCAGCTGGCGGTGGCGTGTCGACGGGAGTTGGAGCCGAAGTCGGCGTCGTTCGTGGAAGACGTGCTGCGACAGCAGGTGGCCTTCTCTCCCTTCAGCGAGCTGCAGAACGAGGTAGAGAAGACTTGCTTCAACTACCGCTACGGTCTCCCCAGCAAGCGTGGCATTTTCAGTCTCCGCTGACGCGTAGAGGACTGGACGCAGCCGATGGCGGACGTTGCCGAGTCTCTCCAACAGCTCGCCGTGGAGGACGTGCTCTTCCGACAGCGGCGGCGCGCCGTGTCTCTGGCGAAGCGCAACCACAGTGTCCTGCAGCGCCAGCCGGTGTTTGGAAGCGACGTGCGGTCGCTGGTCTCGGTGTTCCACAGACCGACCGAAGACTGCTTCGACCGCTGCGGAGCGCAGTGGAGTCGCTTCACGAAGGCGGTCAGCGAGATGGTTCCGAGCTTCCCGTCGATGTGCGCGCGTGAGGAGGAGCGTGTGAAGATGTATTCGATTCTGGTGCGCAAGGCGCTACCGCGAGGAACGGCGCCGGTGAGCGAGAACGGCGCTGTTCATGAGTGCGTTCGGTCCTACGAGACGATGTGATCATGCATTGAACAGCTGATAACTAGTCCTGCGATCCACACGTGGCAGATGAACACGCGCATCCAGTTCCCCGAGAAACGACTCATTCAGTTCGACTGCGGAAAACTGCAGGTGTTAAGTCGCTGTGCTGTTGTTCGGTCACGTGTAGGTGAAATGCTTCCGCGACTGCGACGCGAGGGCCATCGCTGTCTGCTGTTCACGCAGATGTCGCGCATGCTGGACATCTTCGAGACGTTTTTGAACATGCACCACTTCTCCTACCTCCGCATGGACGGCTCGACGTCGCTGTCGCAGCGGCAGAAGATGATGGAGAAGTTCAACAACGATAACCAGGTGTTTATCTTCATCCTCTCGACGCGCGCCGGCGGTCTGGGCATCAATCTGGTGGGCGCCGATACGGTGATCTTCTACGACAGCGACTGGAACCCGGCGATGGACGCGCAGGCGCAGGACCGCGCGCATCGAATCGGCCAGACGCGTGACGTCCACATCTATCGTCTGGTGTCGGAAAGCACGGTGGAGGAGAACATCCTCAAGAAGGCGAACCAGAAGCGCCACCTGAGCCAGCTGTCGCTGGAGGAGGGACGGTTCACGACACAGTCGTTCGTCCAGGAGATGAGCATCTCTGACATCATCGGAGCGCTTCCCGAGGAGAACCAGGCGGAGGTGATCAACGGGTCTTCCTTCGGGAAACTGTCGGCCAGCGAGATCCAGAAGACGATGGATGCCGTGGAGGACGCGACGGACGTGGTGGCTGCGCAGCAGGCGGAAGCGGAGGCGAAGGCGGAGGAGGTCGAGGCAGAGGCGATGGAGGAGGAGGAGGCGACGCCCACGACGCCCTCCGCAGAGGGAGTGAATAAGGAGTACGAGCAGTCGATCAAGCGAGCGGCCGACGAGGCGAAGATGGAGCTGAAGGCGTGGGCGGGAAAGAACAGCGGACACTTGGCGGCGTTGGAGAAGTCGCTGCCGACGATCCAGCAGCGGTCCATTCGTTACAAGGAGACGTGCGAGCCGATTCCCGAGGTGACTCCGGAGGCGCTGAAGGCGGAGCTGCAAGGTCTGGAGGAGGAGGAGAAGGAGTGGGAAGAGGAGCAGGTGGAGGCGATGCGGGAGGCGGAGGAGGAGATTCGCCGAAAGGACAACGATCCCACGCTTCTGGAGACGACGGGAGTGGGAAGCTACGCGGAGATGAAGAGGTTCTACTTGAACTGTAGAAGGGACGTGGAAGGGAAGATACGCAGGGCGGAGCGACTGGGACGTATCGGTTTGTAAGAGTTGGTCATTGTTTTGTTTTGTTTGAATCATGAGTGAAAAGATTGATACGGCATCGGCGATCGCAGCCCTGGAAGATATGTTTCCCAACTTTGATGAGGATGTTATCCGAATGGTGCTCTCGGAGAGTAGGACGTCATTCCGTTTGCTCAGAAATCTAGGTGGGAACATGGACAAGGCAATTTCATCGCTTCTGATTATGTCCGGCGACGAGAGCCCGGAGCTGGTGAGAAGGTAGGCGAAATCCGTTTCTTCGACCTGTAGTCTCCAGCACCAGTTCGTATTCCATCCGTCAGAGGCAACGGAGCGCGAACTTCATGAGCTGGAGCGGGATTACGGACTCAACTTCCATAAGGCGTGGATCACGCGTCTTCCCGATGATCTTCTCGTTGTAGGTTGTTCTCGTTCCCGATGAAGGGTAGATGCGTCTTCGTCGTGTTTCTCCGGAGGCGGTAGGTTATAAGAGTGGGCAGTGAATGGATTAGGAGAGTCATCCAACGGGAGAGATGGTTCATCTTGAGCGTGGTAGCTACCTGTCGTATCGTTTGAATCTTAGGAAATGCTGCGCTGTACATGCGTCCGGAAGACGTTTACCTGGGTCCCAGTCCGTTCACTCTTCTGGCGAAGGACTTGAAGGAGAAGTGGTCCAACTACAGACTGAAGAGAAAGGGATACCAGCTCACGAAGACGACGGAAGAGTGAGCATCTGCATGTAGTATACCTGTTTCATTTCCTCTTTGTTGAACACGCACTGCACTTCCCAATCTGGCCTCTTCCGTTGGTGAGGATCCATCAATCCAACGAAGAAGACAGCGCATAACGGGGATTTCCCTATTCCCCGCCGACTTTTCTCCCCGCCCGCTTCGCGAGTGTCTGGTCGCGAATTCCTCGTTGGGGGATCATTGTTTTCTTGACAGAGGATCGGATACCATGCTTACTGTGAAGTCGTTTATTCCCCTTGCCCGGTGAGTGTTTCCGGAGGCTGCTTATGCGTAGGAACCAGATTCTTCGTGGTTGTGTTGCCCGCAGCATCGAGACCACGGGAGCTGCGATCGGTCTCGACAAGGTGGGTCTGAATTGCCCCAAGGTTCACCGCAACCTGTCTTATGGTACATGGGTTCTGTACGGTTCGTAAGGGCGTAGAGGAGATTGCTCAGCATGAGGAGCGCAACAAGGAGGGAGTTTTCACGAAGACGGGCGCCTTCGAGGTGGACACGGGCATCTACACGGGTCGTTCTCCCCAGGACAAGTATTTCGTGGAGCGCGAGCCTAGCAAGAGCAACATCTGGTGGAGTCCGATTCCCCCCAACAAGCCGGTGTCGGAGAAGGTGTTCAACGAGGTGTACGACGACGTGAAGAAGTACATGAACGGAAAGGAGGTGTACGTGTTCGATGGCTACTGCGGAGCGAACCCCAAGAGCCGCAAGTGCGTGCGCTTCATCACGGAGTACGCGTGGCAGCACCACTTCGTGACGAACATGTTCGTGCGTCCCAAGTCGGAGGAGGAAATCCGCAACTTCAAGCCCGACTTCACGGTGATCAACACGTGCAAGGGTCTGGTGAACAAGAACTGGAAGCGCCAGGGTCTGAACAGCGAGGCGTTCGTGGGCTTCGACCTGGAGAACAAGCTGGCGCTGGTGGTGGGCGCGAAGTACGGCGGCGAGATGAAGAAGGGCATTTTCGGCGTGATGAACTACGAGCTGCCTCTGCACGGCATTCTGTCGATGCACTGCTCGGCGAACGTGGGCAAGGACGGCGACAGTGCTCTGTTCTTCGGTCTGTCGGGAACGGGCAAGACGACGCTGTCCGCAGACCCCAAGCGTTTCCTGATCGGAGACGACGAGCACGGCTGGGACGATGACGGCATCTTCAACTTCGAGGGCGGCTGCTACGCGAAGACGATCAACCTGTCGCGCGAGAAGGAGCCCGATATTTGGAACGCCATCAAGCGCAACGCGCTGCTGGAGAACGTGATGGTGAAGCCCGACGGCTCGCTGGACTTCAACGACGTGAGCAAGACGCAGAACGGACGTGTGGCGTATCCCATCTACCACATCCCCAACTACAAGAAGGACAGCATGGCGGGTCACCCGAAGGCGATCATCTTCCTGACGTGCGATGCCTACGGTGTGCTGCCGCCCATCAGCAAGCTGACGACGGAGCAGGCCATGTACCACTTCCTCTGCGGCTACACGGCGAAGGTGGCTGGAACGGAGCGTGGCATCAAGGAGCCCGTGCCCAACTTCTCGCCGTGTTTCGGAGGCGCGTTCATGCCACTGAACCCCGTGGTGTACGCGAAGCTGCTGGGTGAGAAGCTGAACCGTCACGGCACGAGAGTGTACCTGCTGAACACCGGCTGGACGGGCGGCGGCTACGGAGTGGGCAAGCGCATGGACATCCCCGTGACGCGCGCCTGCATCGACGGCATCCTGAACGGATCGATCGAGAAGGCGCCGCTCCGCCACAACGATCGGTTCAACCTGGAGGTGCCGACGCACGTGGAGGGCGTGGACGACAGTCTGCTGTGGCCCCGCAACACGTGGAAGGACAAGGAGGAGTATGACCGCGTCGCCCTCAAGCTCGCCGGAAAGTTCGTGGAGCACTTCAAGCAGTTCCAGGTCCCCGGACTCCCCGATTACTCGCCTTATGGTCCCACTGTGAATTAGTCAGTCTTATACTCTATTGTTACCTTGAACATGGTGATCTGTTTGTTCGTCAGTTAATCCTATGGGAGTACCCGGTTTCTTTTGGTACATTCGCTCGAAGTATCCGATGGCGGTGGAGAAGGTGGATGCTGCGTCCATCCTCTCGCAATGTGATAATCTCTTCATCGACCTAAATGCTGTGATTCACTCCGCAACACACGGAATGGACGATAACCCAGTGACTCCTTCGGACGAAATCGTCCAGGCGCGTCTCATGAAGGAACTGGACACGATCATCATGCTTCTGAACCCCCAGAAGTTTATCTACTTCTCAGTGGACGGAACGGTTCCTCGGAGCAAGATGAACCAACAACGCGATCGTCGTTTCGTCGCTGGAAAAAAGCGCATGGCGCAGATGAAGGAGAGTGGCTCGGAAGATTTGTTTGATGCCAATTCGATTTCGCCGGGAACGGCATTCATGGAGCGCGTGAATAAGATGATCGAATATTACATCTCAGTGAGGTTATCTACGGATCCAGCGTGGAAGAAGTTGACCGTGCTGTATTCGTCGTACCACTGTCCTGGAGAAGGAGAACACAAGATCATGAACTATCTCCGCGAGTCTATAAAGACAGGTGCATTCAGTGACAACGACCACAATGTCATCTACGGCTCGGATGCAGATCTCATTCTCCTGGCGATGACGATGCACAAGAAGAACGTTAGTGTTATGCGCCAAGCCGATGTGTATGGGCCGAAGAATCCGGTGATCCCCAGACAGGTAAGTTTGGTTCGGAAAAACGACGCCTAGTACTACTACATTACGGATATTTCGGTTCTGATGGAGTTTTTGATTCTGGAGATGACGGAGAACATGATGTGGATGGATTCGCGTGACAAGGAGCGTGTGATCGACGACTTCATCTACCTGATGATTTTCTGTGGAAACGACTTCATGCCGCAGATTCCCTTCCTGACCATCACGAACAATGCGATTCAGCTGATCATCGGCATTTACATGTTTATCTCCATTTCCTTCTCCATTGTAGCGATCTCCTCAACGAGAAGAAGCAGTTCATCGTTTCGGATGGGATTCCCGACATGAAGATGACATGTACGATTCTCCACGAAATCAGCAAAATCGAAGAAGAAACCTTCTCAGCCAACTTCGAATCCTACAAAACCTCCCTTCTCACCGTCGCGGAGTGGAAGCAATCGCATGCGACATGTCCCGCTTCCCTCGTCGCTGAAGTGTCCCAACTCCAGAAATCGGCTCCTCTTTCCACCTATCGTCGTCTCTACTACGCAGTGAAGCTCGAAACCCCGATCGCCTCCGATTCCCTCCTTTCCCTCTCAAACGACTATTTCGCGGGACTTCGCTGGGTTTTCAGTTATTATACCGCGGGAGTTTCATCGTGGTCGTGGTTCTTCGCTCACTCGTACGCGCCATTTGCCTCCGATTTGGCAGAATTCATCTCGTTTTTTGCATTTTGATAGTATTGAGAATTAGGGATTTTGAGCCGTTTTCGATGGGTTCTCCGTTTCCACCTTTTCAGCATCTGCTTTGTTGTCTCCCGCCAAGCTCGGCGTCGCTTCTCCCCGCGGGATATGCGCGATTGCTGACGGAGAAGGAATCGCCGCTCGTGTCCTATTTCCCCGCGGAATTCTGCAGTGATTTAAATGGGAAGAAGAAGGAATATGAGGCGGTGATTTTGCTCCCGTTTTTGGAGGAAGAGCGGATCATCGATGCCATTGCGACTTCTCACTGCAACGATTCGCTTTCAGAGGAAGAGAGAAAACGGAATACCTTTTCAAAGGAACTGCTCTTTTACTGGAAGTCGGAGGGTGATCATGCATCGCCATCACTGAACACACACTACTTCCCACTCGTTTCTCCTTCTCACTGTCATTGTGAATCTGTTGAGAACTGGGAGAGCGTGTTTTCCGCCATTCGAGAGCGATCGCCGCAATCGACCCGAACGGCGACCTTCCCTTCGCTCATGCCCTGCTACGGGGGAATTCGCCATTCGATCCAGACGCAAAAGCCGGACAGAAAGGGAAGGGAGAAAACGCATCTCCTCATCGAGACCCAAAAGACAATTATCGAAGCCGATTTATCCAATTTACCATTCGCCTACTCTCTAGACGCCATGCGACGCGTGGGGAAGGAGTTTATTGGCCAAATCATGGAATACGATTATCCCCGCCACAAACTCGGATTAATCGCGGAACTGTTTAGTTACGAATTTGGTTGCAGAATGAGCGGAGACCCCAATGGAGATCGAGAAAAAACGATTCGTGTGTATGTTTTATCAAAGGAACAAAGAACGGAGGTTCGTGAGCGATTGAAGGAATTGCAGCGAAAAGCGTTGAATGGGAATCCCAACGAACCCCACGATTTCGGAGGACTTGACATTGACGGAAATATGCTCCTTTTGCGTCTCCGACCCATTTTCAATCTTTCCCGCCAACAGAAGTCGCGCTCCATTTTGCCCTTTTTCTCGTCGCAGCTGATCGATATTCCGATGTGTCTCGCGCGACCAATCAAATCGCTCAATTTGCTCGGAGGCTCTCGGTCGCTGTCCCAATTTGCAACCGACCATCTGAATGTGGGTGACCCAGTTGTGTATATTGGGCCCCTGAACGTGGGAACGCGTCCCATCCGCGGCTCTCTCGGCAAAATCACCGAAGTGAAAGACACTTCCATCATCATCACATGTCATGTCCATGTTCCTCCTTCTCCCAAAATCGTCGAAACCGAGAACTGGTACGACGAAACGGCCGTCCGAGCGAGACTCCGACCGGCAATCGCGGGATTGTTGGATGTCTGTTTAGGTCCCGTTTTCTGCTATGGCCAAAAAGGGCGGATTTCCGTCGGTTTGGACTTAAAGCCGAATTTCCGCGGTTCTCACGTATCGACGCTGGTGCGAGTGCGAATGGAGAAACCGTTGCTGGCGGGCGTTTTGCCGGCGTATTATTACTCGTACGTGTCACTTGACGCGGAGAAAAACGACACTCCAAAAAGAGTGGAGTATTCTGCCACGGCGGTGAACATAATTGAGGCCTATTTCAGGCGATTCGGCGACAAGCTGGCGAAGGCAATTTCCGTGGAGAAAAGTGGAAAGACGTTTGTGGACTACGCGAAACTGAGGGTAGGAAAAGAGGGAGTTTCAGAGGCAGAATTCGGCGGAAGAAATGCACAACTGGGTGAGGAGCAAAATCGGGGGTTATTCGGTGTGCGAGGGAGACACGGATTGCTTGGACGCTTCTGCATGCGAGCAACTGATGAGTGCAGAAATTCCGGGTATTTCGGACGTCGGGAAGGAAGTGGAGGTGGAGTGTGAGGCGAGCGATCTGATTGGTCGGGAGGAGCAGTACAATGTGAGTTCGGACGCGATTCTGAAGCAGCCGCTGCCGCGTGTTGGCGATCGTGTGGTGATTGTGCAGCACGCGACGATTCCCTTCGGCGCGCAGGGCGTGGTGACGGCGGTTTTCATGACGTCGCTGACGCTGATGGTATTGTTGGATGTTCCGTGCGTGGCGGGAGTGCAGGCGGGGAGTGTGAAGGAGGCGGAGAAGTGCGAGGGGAGAGTAGTGTAGGAGAAAGGAGAGGAGTTGAGAGATAGGACGGTGCAGAAGAAGTACTGTTTTGTGTTGAATTGAGGTGTTTGTTGGATGAATAGAATCGATTTGCAGTAATAAATGTCCAATTACGTTTACTAATAAACATCCTATTGAAAAGAAAAGACAAGAAGATGGTCATTGCGACAACCCACACAGGCGAAATGGTTAAGAACGAGGGGACGCGAGAAAATGGGACTTCCACAGGCAGCGAATTGACGGCATGACTTCAAGTCGGTGGATACGAGATAGAGGACTCCCTTGTCCGACGCCACCAAGAGTTCTTGCGATGAATAGACGGTTGGTCGCGTCATATCTACGTCTCATTCCCTCGCTCTCTCCTACAACTCCCCTTCTCCACCATCATCACTTCACTCATCCGTCGTGTCTTCATCGACACCTTCACAATCTCTCCGCTGGTACACACGAAGAAAAGAGCGTCATCCACTCTCACAGGCGCCACATGGAAGAGACCTCCCTTCTGCACCTTCGCTCCCACCTCCACGCGCTCCTCCACTTCTCCCTCCAGCGTCATCACCGTCACCTCTCCCTCCACGTCCACTACCCACAGTTTCCCCTCCATCCACAGCGGCGTCGCAAATACCGCACGTCTCATCGTCACAACACGCTCGCTCGTAAGCCAGCCCTCCTGCAGTCGCAGCACCTGCACTACTCCTCGCAGCGTCACGCAAACGATCCACTGCTGATTCTCCTCACCCGCAATCACCAGCGGCGTCGCGTGGCAGCTGCCGCCGAGATGTCGCAGCGCCACGAGCTGCCGTGAAGGCAAGTTAAACACGTACACGTAGCCGTTGTAGGCGCAGATGGCGCCAATATGACCGCCGATGCCCATCGGGGACCGAATTTCCCCCTTTGTTTGCCACTGTCGCTCGATTGTTCCCGTAGCTGCGTCAATGAAGAATACAGTTCCTTGGTAACTCCCGATGACGAGGGTCGAGGTCCAAACAGCCAGCGATTTCTCCACTCGTTCGTGTAGTTCCACGTGGAATCGGGGAACTAGTCGGGCGTTTTTCCAGCGGAGTCGCTGGAGGATTCCGCCGTGGCAGCAGCAGATGACTTCGCCATCGATGCCCAGGGGATCGCAATCGACACATCGCTGAAACGGAATGGATTGAACGAGCGTTGATTCATGAATTGGCGGCAATAATGGCGGGGTTTTGGGAGGAGTTGGAGGGAGTGTTGGAAATGGGCGGGAAAGAAATGCCGCCAATGAAACGGCTGTGGCGTGTGTGAAGAGGATTTCGGGAGTGAGCGAAAACTGGGGGTATTTCTGTCTGAATTGTTCGACGAAAAGAAGGGCGCGCAAGCTGTCGCCTCCCGCGGAAAAGAAGTCCGTGTCGGGCTGAAGGGGCGTTTCCACGAGGGATTGCATGAGGTTGAGAATACCGCGGGAAAGGGATTGTGTGGTTATGTTAACTGAGTGAATGGTTTTGTTCGTGTCTAATGAATTGATAGATAATATGGAGGATGATGCGGTGGCTGAATCTTTGTTAACTGAATGGGTTGTTATACCTTTGTTAACTGAATGTATTGTCATATTATCCGAATCCATTATCTTCTCTTTAACTGAACCATTCATTTCATTAACTCCACTTGATACCTCAACAACCATTTTCCGAATCATTTCTTGCGTCATTTTTGCCGCCGAAAACGGAATCGTTTGAATCGTCCTTCCCTCCCACGGAACGACGAACCGCGGGAATTGTGATCGCATTTCCCGCCGGATCTCGTCAACCGTTTTCTCCGTCAACAAAACCACCGCCAATCCCGTGGGAATCGTCGTCATCCACACGTTGGAAACGCCCTCGCATTGAAGAAACGTCTGCCGAAGCGCCGTTTTAGAATACCGAATTCCCGCGATTTTGATCTCCTCTGCATCTGCGAGACGTCCCGTGATTATCAGCAATTTCCGGCACACCGCCTTCTTTCCTGCGGGACTCGTCCACTCGGCACGGTCTCCCGTGGGAAACTCGGAAAACGCACCGACATTCCACTCGCCGAGGGACAAAAGATCCCCCGAAATCAGCAGTTGCGACGTGTCTTTTTCGAGCCGAAAACGACACTCCGGGAATCCTTCGCCGATGGGAATGAAACTCCCACGGGGATGAGGGAACGAACAATCGAAGAAAGAACAATCGCCGGCAGTTTCAGAAGCTGGATATGAAACCGCTCAATAAATGAAACCCCCGTACACGTTGAAGAAATGCGCATGTGGGAGTTTCCTCTGTAATGCGTCCAACGTGGACGATTCCAGAAGTTCTCCCGAAAGATGAACGAAGAGAGGACGCTCAATGGAGGGTTGCGTGACGCAGACGGCGAGGAGATGCGAGGGCGTTACGCGAAGCAGATCGACGGACTCGTGAGAAAGAAGACTGTAAAGAGAAGATGTGTGAAGCGAGGGGAGAAGCAGAGTCGTGTGGTTGATGAAACTGTCGAGGAGGACGGTGACGCAGTCGATGAAGCTGGTCAGCGTGAAGGAGGCGATGGAGCGGATGGAGGAGGCGGCGATGAAAGAGGACATCCAGCGACTGCGAATGGCGAGTGCTTTGGGGGATTGAAAGATGAGACCGGAATGGGACGTGGAGCCGCTCGTTAGGCTGGATGAAAGACGATGAACGTGTGTACATTGCGAAGAGACTGTTTTCAAGAAGCGGGGCGTTTGTTGAAGATACACTTGGAAGAGGAGAGTTTGAACCACTCTCGAACACGCAACGACCCTCTTCGTCCACGAGGATGAACGATGTGGAGAGATACTGGGGAGAATAGGAGGAAGCATCTGCAACGACCCACTCGATTGGAAGCTCTCGGACGAGATCAGGGACCCGTTGCTTCTTGCTTTCATCGGCTATCTGTGATCGACAACTCTGATTCCAACACGGATCGATCGGGAGAAAGGAGACTCCCTCTAGAATACACCCAGCGACCCACGTCGCGAATCCAAATCCACTCTCCATGTCACCAATTCACGAAAATCTCACACCCATAAGCAGCAGAAGCATACTCTGTGGATTGCAGTGCATTCTGCGAAGAAAAACACGACAGTCCTCCACCGCCACGGCGAGTTGCTTGAAGGAATAGTGTATACACTGGTCCAGAGACGTGTCTGCATATCAATTCCAAGACATGACATACAAACGACAATGGCATCCATTTCATCCTCCTTTGACAAGCTGGACTGGATCTGATTGCGGAGGAGTTCCTTACTCGCTTCCATTCATCGTTTTGTCCGCCTCCCCAAATCCCCCAGATATTGACAACGTGCGTTTCCCCATTCCCCCTTTTCTACACAATTCTTCAACAAAACCGATCTTTAGAATGGTAGGTGGAATCTGGAGAGGGGGTGATGCATAGTCTTGTGCGAATTGCGATTGCGGTATGGACGTCCTCACAAATCCAATCCCTAGGTGAGCATGAAGCGCCCCAGCCTGTAAACAAGCCGTTTGTCTACCAGGATATCTTCGAGAATGCGAAGCCCGATACCACTAAGTATCGTAAGATCACGAGCGATTACGTGTCTACGATTGAGGTGGACGGAAAGAAGATCCTGAAGGTGGCTCCGGAGGGTCTGACGTAGGAGGCGAGAGAGGTGGTGTGATGGCTAGTCTCCTTGCCGAGACCTGCATGAAGGAGGTTTCTCACTTCCTCCGTACTGCGCATCTGGAGAAGCTGGTCCAGATCATGGAGGATCCGGAGGCGTCAGACAACGACAAGTACGTCGCCATGAACTTCTTGAAGAACGCGAAAATCGCCGCTGAGATGCAGCTCCCTTCCTGCCAGGATACAGGAACTGCCATCATCATGGGAAAGAAGGGCCAGTACGTGTGGACGGACGAGCATGACGCTGAATCTCTGTCTCGTGGAGTGTAGGTGCGTGTGTCTTTTCCGAGCTAGTTACAACGCTTACACGAAGCTGAACTTGCGCTACAGCCAGAACGCTCCTCTGTCGATGTACGAGGAGGTGAACACGAAGACCAATCTCCCCGCGCAGATCGACCTCTTCTCGATCCCGGGCAACCAGTACAAGTTCATGTTCATGGCGAAGGGCGGCGGCTCGGCCAACAAGTCGTACCTCTTCCAGGAGACAAAGGCGCTGCTGACGCCGGAGCGTCTGATGCCCTTCATCGAGGCGAAGATCAAGTCGCTGGGCACCGCTGCGTGTCCCCCGTACCATCTCGCCATCGTCATCGGCGGAACCTCCGCTGAGACCTGTCTGAAGACCGTGAAGCTGGCCTCCGCCAAGTACCTCGACAACCTGCACACGAGCGGCAACGAGTTCGGCCGCGCCTTCCGCGACCTGGAGATGGAGCAGACGATTCTGGAGATGACGCGCAAGATGGGCATCGGCGCGCAGTTCGGCGGCAAGTACTTCTGCCATGACGTGCGTGTGATCCGCATGCCGCGCCACGGAGCCTCGTGTCCCGTCGGCATCGGCGTATCGTGCTCGGCGGACCGTCAGGTGGGCTTTCTCTTTGTTATTGATCGTAGTGCTGGGCGAAGATCACGGAGGAGGGTCTGTTCGTGGAGGAGCTGGAGCACAACCCCGGCCGCTTCCTCGAGAAGTTCGCGCAGAACCAGACGGACAACGCGGTGAAGATCGATCTGAACCAGCCGATGAAGGACATTCTGGCCATCATCCATAAGTACCCCGTCAAGACGCGCTTCTCGCTGACCGGCCCCATCATCGTCGGCCGCGACATCGCCCACGCCAAGATCAAGGAGCGCATCGACCGCGGCGAGCCCATGCCTCAGTACATGAAGGACCACATCATCTACTACGCCGGACCCGCGAAGACGCCCAAGGGCATGGCTTCGGGTGAGGAAGCGAGCGGGAGGTGATGCGTAGGCTCCTTCGGACCCACGACGGCTGGTCGCATGGACCCGTATCTGGACCCGTTCATGAAGCTCGGCGGCAGCATGATCTCGCTGGCGAAGGGAAACCGCAGCCAGCAGGTGACGGACGCCTGCAAGAAGTATGGAGGCTTCTACCTGGGCAGCATCGGCGGTCCTGCGGCGGTGCTGGCGAAGGAGAACATCAAGAAGGTGGAGTGTCTGGAGTACCCCGAGCTGGGCATGGAGGCCATCTGGAAGATCGAGGTCGAGGACTTCCCTGCCTTCCTGCTCGTTGACGACAAGGGCAACAACTTCTTCGACGGACTTCTATAAACTCGCTCTGTTTGTTTGTGAGCTATGAATTCGTACTGTTTCACAACAATCAACGCAAACATCATAAACGGAAATGGAGCGCAATCCCACTCGTGTCATCCGCGTATACATTCCCCGTAGAATGGAGAAGGTGTTTCTGCGCCGTCTCGCAGGCGTTCTGGAGCTCCGTCTCCATGTCCGACTCGTTTGTGTGGCGGAAGCAGGCGAGCAGCTCCCTCTTGTCCATGTACGACAGCAGTCCGTCGCTTCCCAGCAGGATCAGCACGTCACAGTCGCCAAACTCCTCGTGTGTCAGTCGCACCACGTTCACCGACGGCTCGGAAATCACGCCGTATTTGTGAATCAGCTGGTCGCCCAGACTCCGCGCCATCGCCAGACCGCCGCGCGTGCACGCCGCGTCCGCAAACACGCGCGGAACGGCGGGGACGGCGGGATGAATTTTTGTAATTTGGATGAAGCCCCCGCTGGAAAGAATGCGGGCCTGCTCGTCTGGGTCGGTCAGATTGTGGATGCGACTGACGTCGCGAATGGTGATCTTCCCGTCAGCGTCTCGGAGCGACATCATGCATCTGGAGGTGATCCAATCCGCTCAGTCTCACTCGGAGTCCCCCACATGGACAGAGTCGAAACACAGGGTTCCGTCCGGATCGCGGCAGACGATTCCGATATTGGCTGTGCATCCACTACGCTTGGAGTCGATCTCCTCGCAGTGGATCAATTCAGCCTCTGCTTCTTTGATGGCTCCGACTGTTCTCTCTTGCACACACGCTGCCGTCGGGATGGACGGTCGCAAAAATGCCGTCAGAAACGCTTGGCGAACAAAGGAGGCAACTCGATGGCCTTCCTTTCCATGACCATCGAAGATGGCCACAATGGCCAAAGCGGGATCCTCGCTCGAAAACACCAGTACACGATCCTGATTGTCTTTCTTTCCATTCACACTATCCCTCATCACATTCACTTGCAACATACCACCGGAGTGATTGCCATGCAATCTGAAGGAGTTCGGGAACACCCGGAAGGGGAGATGTCTTTGGAAGTGTATCGGGAAAAACTAGAATGGGGTCTACAAAATGCGCATGAAGATAGGATTGGATTTCAGGAAACATGAAACCATAAATGAACAAATGACGCTACTCCTGTCCAGTCGCCTCCCGACGCACGCGACGCACGATTCCCATCAGGAAGGTGTTCTTGTCGCGAACCTTCTCGAAGTTCGTTTTGCACAGAGAGTCAAGAATCTTCTTGATGTCATCCTTCGGGAACGTTGCCACGGCGTTTCTCGCCTTCTCGTCAAACTCCTAGAGAATCAACGAACTGCTCCGCTCCCACACTCCACACAAACTTGGCTTTCTTCGTCTTCAGATACGTTTCAATGAACTGGTGCTGCGGGTAAAACACACCAACTACGATTACATTCTGCTCCGAAGAGCGCTCGTTGTGGAGCTTCCGCATGCGGTTGATAAAGTCCTTCTTTTTCTACGATCTAGTGCTTCGTGTGAATCCTTACAGCGCTGTGCTTGCCTCCGTTCTTGGTTTCCTCGACGTTGATCATCTTCCCATTTAGATAGGTGTGGTGCAGTTCCATCGCCTTGCAGACACTGCCTTCCGGAATATCCACAAACGCCATGCCTAGGAGTAAGGAGAGTCAAGGAACGCCACCTCGGAACTTGTTCGTTTCCTTTTCTCGCATCATACGCACGTCGCGCACCTCTGGATGGGATTACAAACAGGAGAGCATACCAATGGACTGCTTCTGGAAGAAGTCCCGAATTTGGTCCTCCGACGTGGTGAGACTCAGCTGTCCCAAAAACACGGTCTACAAGTCGTAGGTAGAAACCGAAACTACGGCATTCTTGGTCGGATCGATCTCCTTCTTGGGCCTGTGCCTGTAACCAATCTGCACCCGCTCCTACTTGATGGGATTACCGTCTGCGTCGACCGCATTGGCCATCGCCTCTCTAGCGAGCTTGCGTTCCTTCTTTAACTGGCGCTTGCTCTTCTTCCTACATGTGAGACGCGTTTCCAGACGTGACTCCGTTTGGGGCACTCCCTTCTCTCCCTGGTTCGTATTCTCGCTGGGATTCGTCTTTGTGTCTTCCTCCATTTACCCGTGCAAAAACCAACGTGTTGTGGATCCAAGAAACAAGAACTTAAAGATCGTACTTCACACGGACATTTCCCAGGATGGGATTTCCCTCGTAGATGGTGACCGTCTTCTTCTCCCAGTCATACACCGCCGTGTGGAGCGTATAGAGCGTGGAGCATCCTCCATTCTGGTAGATGGGGAAGTCCTTGTCTCCGCTACGCCTCACCTCATCCTCTTGCTCCTACAAGTCTCCCAGAATGTACACAGCCTCCTTCATGGTGCGTGCAGGCATGAGCTCCTTGGCCCTCGCCATGCGGTGCAGCGAGCTATCATCATCAATATCATCCACCATCGCCAAGTTAAACATGTTCGCGTGGAAGTGCGACCGCTTCGCCATCGGCGTCCACATTCCATACTGCGTAACGCCCGCTAGCCACGCCTACCACGCCGAAGGGCGCCACCTCCACGTCGACGGCCTCGCGCTGCGTCAGCGACATGATTTGGTAGTTGTGGCCCACGAAGCAGTTGCGGTTCATCACCACGTGCAACGCCTCGTCCAGCGACTTCGCCTCCAGCAGGCGACGCGTCACGAAGTTACGGCCCCAGCCGTTCACATCTACGTCGGAGCGAAGACACGTGATTACTGCCTTGATAGGTCTTCAGGTAATTCATCGAGAAGGCGATGTGCTTGTTATAGCCGAAGGCTGGGATGAAAAGAAGGCGAAAGAAGTACCGCTCGTGGCTAGCTGACCTGCATACACGTAGGCGGTGAACTCCGAGCGGACGATGCCGTCTGTGTGAGAGAGGAGAGGGAGAGGGTACTGCTGGAGATGGTCATGTGGAGAAGGAAGGTGCGGTTGCGATCAATGTCGACACCGTCTTCGTTGTGAGCAATGACCACTGCGATGTGAGAAGGAGACAGGGACTACGCTGATCGTCCTCGCGAATCAGAACATCGGAGCAATGGTCGGCGAGGCTGTAGCGCAGCTCTTCGGGAACGAGGTAACTGAACTCTTCCTCCATGGTGTACATGAGAGCCTCGGCGAAATCGACCTGAGCGCCGTCCGCCATTCCCTTCAACTCTTGCATGTACTCGGGGAACTCGCGGTTCTGCGTTAGAGTAAGGATAGAGAGCCAACGTGAATCTCGATCACGCGAGCGATCTCCTTCTGGCCTTCCTCCGTAACAGACCACGGAATGAGGGTGTCCTGGAGGACCTTATCGAGACGGTAACGCTCCTGAATGACACGGGCAGTCTTCTTTCCATACTAGGGTAAAGAGCGTTTTGTGATTCGACTTGGTAACCAGCATCATAGTAGTTCTCCGCGTTCACGAAAACCTCCTCCAAAGTGCAGAGATGGGTGGGAATCCTGCGAATGAGGAAAGGCGATTGCAAAAACTCGGAAGCGAGGGAAAGGGCAATCAAAGCAAACAGAACACAAACAGACTTCATCGTATGGATTCTATGGGAAAGCAGGAAACGGAATTGTGTTTCTCCGCGGGAGTTTGAAACAAACAGCGGCACATTTCGTCAGTAGAGACACCTCCGAAAAGTGACACTTTACGAGAACACAGCTGAAAATTACGAATAAAAGCCGCCGGGCATGTCGGCGAGCGGGACTTCTTCCTCCATGAACAATGGACCGCCAGCCCCGAGCATTTGTAGATTCGTCTCCCCATCGTTATCGGCCTCGTTGAGTAGCCTCAACAAATCAAGCGAACCATACTTCGAAGATCGCATGGACATGGAATTGCGACTGGCTCCGCCGTTGGTTCCCTCGCTTCCCTCCTTGTCCCAGGACGAGTAAACTCCCCGATTGAGCGTTCCCACGCGTGCACTCGCCCGCAGTTTGACCGGCGGGATCTCCGCGGGCAGAAGGAGGTCATTGGAGGGAAAACTATCGCGTAACGCCCCGTACGCGAGCGGCTCCTCGGTCTGCGGGACGTCGATGACCCCAAGCGTATTCTAGATGAAACTCCCGCGGCAATGCTACCCCTGCGAGGAGGAAACTGTCGATTTGCTGGAGCGTGGCCTCTTCCTCCTGGAGAGATCTTGGCGGGAGCGGCGGCGGGACGCGCGCGGGGTCGGGGAGCTGCATGTCGGAGGTGTCAATGACGGGGAGGGGGAGAGAGGGGTCGAAGAGGAAACTGTTGCGCTGGGAGGGGGAGGGGGTGAGAGAAGGGTCGAGTGAGAGATGGAGGGAGGGGTCGAGCGAGGGGGGATTTGTGGATGGATTTGTGGATGGATTCATTGACTGACCTATTGATTGACCATTCATTGACTGACCTATTGATTGACCATTCATTGACTGACCTATTGATTGACCATTCATGAATGATCCTATAGACTGACCACCTATAGACTGACCACCTATAGACTGACCATTCATTGACCCATTCATTGACCCATTCATTGACCCATTCATTGACCCATTCATTGACTGACCATTCATTGACTCCAGCGAGCCCGCCACGAACGGCTCCCCCAGCGCCCCCAATGACGCCAGCTCCCCCGTCTCGCCCCGCGGCCGCTGCCGCCGCGAGATCGCCTGCGAGGCCTTCTCCAGCAACTCCGCGTACGGACTGTCCGTCCCCGCGTGCGGCTTCGGCAGCGACTGCAGACGCAGCAGGTTGTTACGTGCAGCCACGCTGCGGTTCACGAAGTTCCCGAGACGCTTCTTCCGCACGCCATTGCGACTCGCGATCGAATTGTACCGGTTCTTCACCGCATTCTCGGAACGACCTGGAAGGAGCTTGCTGATGTAGCTCCACTTGTTGCCCATTTGGATTTGCGCGTTGATCAGAATCTCATCCTCCTCTTCCGTCCACACATCCTTCGATACGGCAGGACTGAGGTGGTTGAGCCACCGCTCGCGGCACTAGCGTCGATCCGCTGAAAAACACCTACCTGCTTACCGATGCGGCCGTTGATGTAGGAGGCGATCGTGGACCACTTCTTCGGACCAAACTTCTCTACCAGCGATCGCAGAATCGCGTCCTCCTCTTCACTCCAAGGACCCTTCCCCTCAAAGAAATCCTCGTACGTCCTACTTTCACGGTCTGGTCACGAAGAACGTTCTCCCACCTTTCTTCGCAGAGTTGAGGAGTAATGTGTTGGGATCGGAGTTTCTGGCAAACCTTCGTCCAGTCGTTACTCCCATACCGTGCTACTGCTTCTCGGATCATCTACTTAGCAAAGGAAAGAACCGCTACTTCATCAAGCTCTCTTGTCCAAACAACCGAATCCATTTTGAATCTGAGTGAGCGACTTCTTTCGGATGATATAGAGAAGATGTAGATAAAGTACTAGGCAATCATAATTCAAAGAAAAACCCTACTTAGCGGTTTCACAAGTTTTACCACCTGCTATATTACAGGAATGGACCACCCTTGGAACGACAAAAAACAAAGGAGATCAGCTGACTCAAAAAGCGATGGAATGAGGATACCGCGGTTATTTTGTACTACCTATCGAACACATTGCTTTGTTGGTAGTAACGACGTTTCCTACTGGTTCTCTGAAGAAGGGACTCATCATATATCAAGCGTGGCTATTTCATCCATACACAGTCATCTTCCAAATCGTATTCCACCGCTTCTTTTCCATTGATGGACTCAGAAAGAAGGGAAATTCAGGAGAATGAGATCATTCTGCTGATTTCAAAGTACTTGAGCGTTCGTGTGTCCTTGGAGTGCTCATGGATAGGAAAACGGCTATATCAAAACAGAAAAGGTGTTTCGGAAAGAAAACGCATTGCGCGATATTGACTTTGGAGAAGTAGGGGAATGAAATGAACTCTACTAAAGATGCACTATGTGAAGGATTTGAAGACAATTCTGAATGAGTACATTCAACTGAAGTCCAAGTCCCTTGCTCAAGAGGAACTATCACACACGGTGTCTCTGTCGATGGGACCCGAAATCGAAAAGACCTTCAAGCATCTGGAAGTGAATTCGAACGCATTGTGCGACGTAGGCTCTCCTATCCGACTACGCTGCGTATCGTCAAATGATTGAGAGTCAAGTGGGAAAGATCAGCGAGAGCTACGAACTGGACCAGCCGTCTGTTCAGCAGGAACCCCAACCCGTCGACTCGCCGGACAATGTAGCGTTGATCCCTTTCCTTCAGACTAGGTGTCTACCAATGGACTTGACCTGCCCATGGAGCAGTATCTTCAACTGTACCGAACACTCCCCGTGCCTCTGCGATGTGATTCTTAACAAGTAGAGCATTCTACCAGACGTCATCAACGACACGCTCAACAAGAACCAAGTCCTAGAGTCGTCTTAATCACTTACAATGACTTGTAGCGACTCCGCAGTCAACTCTATTCTGAGCACGCTGGAAAAGAACCCTCTCCTCAGCGACATGCTGCCCTTCAGCAAGGAACCGGCCAAACGTCAACCATCAAAGGAACCCTCCGCATCTACGGATAACCACGAATTTGTTGATAAACGAGCGAAAGAGTCCTTTTGTGTTTGTTGTGATCGAGTAAATTGATAATCAAGAGGGTCAGACCACTGGACGCGCGTCGCTTTCTGGTTCTTCAAACAGAATAACTGCACTGTCGAGAATGTCCGAAGCTGCTGTCACTGTCCGTGTGCGCAAGTTCATGAGAAACCCTCTTCTGAAGCGTCGTCAGATGGTTTTGTGTTGATTGGCGTGCTGACTTAATAGACCATTGAGGTGGTTCATCCCAAGCGTGCTTCCGTCTCCAAGGAGGAGCTGAAGGCCACTCTTGCCAAGAAGTACAACGTTCAGGACGATAAGTGCATCATCCTGTTCGGATTCCGCGTGGCTTTTGGTTTGTCAGTTCTAGGCGATGTGATGGAATAGGTGGTGGCAGATCGACTGGTTTCGCTCTGATCTATGATTCCCTGAACGACGTCAAGAAGTTCGAGGCCAAGTACCGTCTGGCCAGAGTAGGTTCATTCCGTAATGAATAACGCCTAGTTCGGAATCCAGGAGCACAACCGTCAGGGAAGAAAGATGCTGAAGGAGAAGAAGAACCACGAGAAGAAGATCTGGGGTACTGGTCGTCGTGCTGCTCTCCACAAGGCCAAGAAGGCTCAGGACGATTAAGCCATTCGTGGCTTTCTATGGTGTAGTTACCTACTCTTTTCCGCCTTTGTTGTGACACCGTTTGGGAACGATTACGCGGAAGAGTCCGCACGAACCGTCTTTGTTCGATGGTTTTCCATGGTTTCCCCGTTTTCATAGAAAAGAAATGGAACAAGATGAATTGAGAAATCGGAAGTAGTTTATCACTCACTTGAGTAACAGGTAGTCAGGGAGGGTCGTTGCAGGAGGCGGACCATGTTGACCCGAATCCGGAAACCAACGAAATGCCAGAGTACAAGGAGAGACCGTCTCTCGGCAAACGTGTGACATACATTCTCCACGCCATTATCGGTAATGGATACGACCTCGTCACGAAGCCGCACACGGCGACGTGGCTTGTTTTGTTTATGGCCTGCGCTATGTATTTTACGTGTTTTTACTTCAAATCGGGTATCGTCTTTGTGCGTGGCTGAGCTGTAGAGTCCACTCTCAGTAGCATTCGCATGGGAGTCATTATTGCGTCGCTCTTCATCATCGTTTTCGGAGCGAACCAAGTATCGTCTTCGCCCCCTTCCGACGTAGTTCCAAGAGGGACCGCTGAATCGTCCGCACCCCGTTTTCTGGAAGATTGTTCTTGGTAGGCATGTCTCCCATCGCTGAGTGGAAGCGGTTGCGGTCGTCTACGAGTGCTTCCTGTTGTTCATCCTGTCGCTGTCTCCCGACAACGCGCGCCAGTTCATGAAGTTCTTCGACTCCTCTCTGGGCGTGGAGTTGACCTACCGCGACTACGCCGCGGACTGCCGCATCTACATCCCCGAGAGCCCCGACCACTTCAAGAACCTGCGGGACGTCTTCGGCGACATCTTCATCGTGGCGCACTTCTTGGGCTGGATCTGGAAAGCGTTCATCTTCCGCGACTGGCGCATCCTGTGGTTCCTCTCGGTGTGGTTCGAGGACCTGGAGGTGTCCGTGCAGCACATTCTCCCCAACTTCCAGGAGTGCTGGTGGGACAAGATGATCGCGGACGTCTTCGGCTGCAACATGCTGGGCATGTGGCTTCTCCCGATCACGTGACACATAGGTGGATCGGTATGAAGATCAATAAGTGGCTCAGCGCGCGCGAGTACAACTGGGTGGACTTCCCCAGCATCCCCACGCCGCGCGGCCGTGCGAAGCGGTTTATCGAGCAGTTCTCTCCGTCGAGGTGGTGACGCGGGGGAGAGGTGACGCGTAGCTGGAAGGAGTACGATTGGGACATTTTCGGCTCGTTCAAGAGCTGTGCGCAGACGGCGTTCATCTGCGTCATCTTCGAGATCGCGGAGCTGAACGCGTTCTTCCTGAAGAGCACGCTGTGGATCGAGCCGTCGGTAGGTGAGAGGAGGTTCTGTCACGTAGCATCCGCTTGTGACGATTCGACTGATCATCTGGGGCTTGCTGTCGATGCCTGCCATTCGCGAGGCGTACGACTTCTTCCATTACCCGTCGCAGAAGCGACTGGGACAGAACTTCTGGACGGCCATCTGCATGACGGTGACGGAGTGTCTCATCGACTACAAGATGGGCGAGGTGGGTCTTTATGGGCGAGTTAAGTGCTAGGGAATCCTCTACGGACCGAATATCGCGCCGATGCCGCGAACGGTGCGCAACTGCTGGATCGTGTTCCTGGGTCTGATTCTGCTGTGGGTGCTGCTGTACTTCATTGTGGGCGAGCGGAGGAGGGTTGAGGGGTAGTTTGGAGGCAGCAAGGAGGTGTATGATGACTACAAGAAGGGAAATCGGAAGTGGCCAATCATCTCGCGCGTGCTCGCGTATAGCATTCCGATCCCGATGATCTACCTGTTGTTCTGGGACATGGTGCTGAAGCCTCATATTTCCTTTGAGTCGTATACGATTTGACTTGTTTGTTGGGATAGGCATGGTTAGTATGGATTGCATTCATTGTAGTGAACACTCAACATACTCCACACTCCCAACAATCATATTCTCAAATAAACACACAAGAGCACAACACAACAAGACTTTTCACGCCGTTGCGTCTCCGAGAAGACCACTTTCGCCTCCTCCGTCTTCTGCTTCAACGAATCAATCTGCTCCGCCAGCGCCGTCTCTCCCGTCACCGCCCACCGCAGAATCAGCCGACTCCGTTCCGATAACCCTTCTTCGTCCACCAGCAGCTCCTCCATACACTTCCCCTCCACCTTCTTCATCTCCTCGTAGAAGTAATCCACGCCGTTGTCCGTCACGCGATTGTCTATTTCACGTCCCCTCATCGCACCTACGACGTACATCCACGCGCTTCGCTCCCGTCGCCATCGGAATCACCACAAAAGGAAACACCGAGTCGTACAGAGTCGAATCTTCGTCCCATTTTCCCTCCAACTCCCACTCGTAAAACCACACTCCTCAAGAGGTTTCTCGGAAATTTCTCCATTACGAACACTCTCGTCGAAAAACAACTTCCCGCGAAACGCCTCCACCGCCGATGAAACTTCCTTCGGGTAACTCCGAACCATGTCGATCGCTGCGTGACGGAAAAACCCCCGATTCCTACTGTCGAAACGACACACGCGGAGTTTCGGAAGACGAAATGAATGAAACTGCTGAATCTCCGGATACGAAATCACCGTATCTTTTGTCAAAAATACCCTCTATTCTACTTGTGGCTTCCAATTCCTCCAAATGCGGTAAAAGACCCTTTTTCTGACAGTCAAATAAAGTGGGGAAAAAAGTGGATTCTTTGTTACAATGGATGATCACGTGCGTCAGCGAAGAGATGCAGAAAACCGCGGCAACCATGCCCGAATAATTGACGTTATTTAGCACTACAAAATTACCCGCCATTTTTGCCGCCACTGTTAAACTCGGTTTTCCAGATGAAATTGATTCCCGCGGTTCGGCGACACAAACAGCGACACGTGAAACAGTCGTTTTCTATCTCTCATTTCGTGGAAACGGGGAAACCAATCATATTGAGTTCGCGTAACCGCGGGAATTGTCCGTTTTGGCACTTTTCGATGAGAGCCACCAGACTGACCGAAGTGCCGTAGGTTTCTACGTGAAACTCCCGCAGAGATACGTTCCAACGAGCGACAATTCTTCCAGATTTTGGAAGGTCGGAAGAAGAGCATCATCGAAGAGGGCGATGATGCCGGGGTCTCGAATGCGCTCGCCGATATAGAGTTTCCGCAGCGAGGGAAGTGCGAAGGAACTGAAAATGCTCGGTAACTGCAGAATGGTGGATGGCGAGAGATTGTTGTCTTTGGTGAGAAGGGAGTGAGAGAATACTTAGGATGCGGAGTTCTTTCACCATGTACGAATGGCTCTTCACGTGCTTCGCAAAGAAGAGAAAAGTCACATCAAGTGTATTATCTAGATCAGAGGGAAAGAAAGCTCTCACTGTCAATTGTGAATGATTCCCAGTATTTTGCAGAGTAGAGGTAACCGACACCCTCTCCGTTAATCTGATTATCTACACGAATCAATTAATAGGAAAGAACGAACTGCTGAACACAACTTCCAGATTTCCGTATGTTTTCCGAATCATTCGATGCAACGTGTGTGCGCCATCGGTTGTAATATCACAGCCTAGCGGTCAAACCGACGCAAATGGGTCACCCGAAATGTCCAATTTTGAAAAACAAGCCTTCTTCAGGCGGAGACGGGATTTCATCGCATCATAGAGGATTTCGATCCCCAAGTTACCAATATGGTTATCTACCTTCAAATTAATTCCTCACAACGACTGCTAAGGATCAACTGCTCCAGATGGTCGAAGTGATCGGTGTAGTATTTTGCGAATACACGGACTCCCTCGCACGTAAGATTGCTGTCTTTCAAATCATGGACTCTAACAACAACCCACCCGACAGATTGAGAACAGTAATAACACTATCCTCATTTGCGTTGACGACAGACGTTAGAAGCGATGCTAATCCCTTGTCTCCTATGTATTTCCCTGTAGGATTACACCAAGAGTCCATTTCAAACCTGAACAGTCGACCGTGCTACCGTTCATCTAGAGAGTGAATAAAAGAAAAGAATCTGAACGAATTCGCGAAAGAGAGGTTCAATGTTCAACTTTGGAGCTGAGGTCATTTCCGGTGGAATGGATGATGTTGTCTTCACGTCTGACACATCCTCCATGGCAGGGGCAAAGATACAACAGAAGTAGCAACAAACATGATCGATAAATCCGACTAAACCTTTGTTACGGGGATGCGGGGATGCGCTTTACGTCGTTTCCGAACAAGCAGCAGCGATCCCACTCCAAGGATACAGCCGCAAACACAACAGCCGATCAGCCAGTGAGGAATCACCAATGCGTACTGCTGAATCAGTGTGTCAAGTCCAAGCGCATCCACACCATGGTAATACAACGTGAGTGCGAATCCATTCGGTGCCGAGGCGAGGGAGAGCGCGTTGTTTCCAAACTCGATGATTGTTTTTGACGGGTCATAAATCGTGAGCGTTACCTCGCTTATAGAGCACATCGGCCAGTCCCGGTTCCTTCCGCAGATCGTCAGAGTGAAGTTGGTGACTTGATCGACGGGCGTTCCAGAAATGACTCCCGTTTCTCTGTCGATCGTCAATCCCTTAGGAACGTCCGTTAGGGGGAAAAGGAACTCTGTGAGAGTCACGTCTTGTGTCGGGCGAGGAGACGTGAAGAGAATCCCTGTTGGGATAGTGAAGTTGTTGGGAACGTACTCGAAGTGGACGGGCGCCTCGTATCTGCAATATCTGTCATCATTGATCGTTCCGTTCTTCGTGCAGATGATCATTCTCGCGCCATAGAATCCCTTTGGACAGAGAGCCAGCACTGTCGTATTTAGGGGATAATAACCTTCACCAAACTGGCAGCTTTCCTTCATGACGTCGAGTGACAGCTCGAAGCGATTGATGCGGTAGCGAAGAGGACGATAGCCGACGGTCAGTTCGTAATCAAACTTCTCAAAACTGACCGGATTAAAGGCGGTATCGACGACGACCGTTCGATCCAACTCTTCGTCGCGATACTGAACCTTTTCGAGCCAGGATTCCTCTCTGTTACCAAAGTTGATCGTATCGAAGACGATTGGTCGCTTGTTTCGGGAGGTGTAGCGAAGCTTGATCGCTTCGACTTCGGTCTGGAAGGGAATGATCAAGTCGTCTCCAAAAGTAGTCATGTCACTTCCATAGGAGAAGCTGCCTAACTGGCTGTGAATGGTATAGGACTCGACAATGCGGATGGGATTCGACATCTGGAAGAAGGCCTGAATCGATGGTCTGAAAAAGGCCTGTGACACCTCGCGATGGAACTCCAGCGCAAGGAAAATGCGGTTGATCGTTCCGTTGAAAACGGGGATGGTGAAGCAGTCCTCCGTCACGTTCTGGGGCGTCGCTTCATAGCTGAAGGTTGCGTTGTCCGGCAGATTGAATTGTCCGATGAGATAGTCGTTGCTGTATGCGTAGAAGCCTCCGCGATACTCCACGTACACCACTAGAGCAGTTGCTTCTGGAGGGACCTCGACTTCAAATTTCAGTCGGTAATAGGCCGTGGGATTGTTATTGAGAGGCTCGTTGATGGGCCAGAGTCTGTCATCCATGCTGTTTTTCCACCACTCGTACGAGGTGAATGTCTGGCTGACTCTCCATTCCGCATAAGGCGCGATGGCCAGTTCCGTTGAAAAGTAATGGGTCGTGATTTCCTTTCTGATGAACTTGTAAAGAGGATAGTCCTTGAAGTCGTCCACATCGACGCGGACAATCACGCGATCATTGTTGTACATCACATGAAGCATAATGAGGTCGGGAGGGAGACAGGTGGAGTACTGTCCCACTTTGGTGGTTTCAACACCCACCATTCTATCATCGGACGTCGAATAGTACATGAAGAGTTCGGGAGAACGGGTATTGTAGGAATAACGGAGAGAAACGAGGTGGTCAGGCTCCTCACATCGGAAGAGAGTCGTATCTGTGTTATCTACAGTGAATTGGAATGCGTAAGGCTACAAGAGAAGAAGAACTCGGTAGGAGTTGTGAAATTGACAATAATGGGTTTCTCCTTTCCCTTGAAAATGGTCATTTCCATGACAGAAACGAGCGGTTCCTTGTGTTCGCCACTATACATCATAGGTAAGCAGAGAGCCTACGCGTTTGAAATCAATTTGATAATGGATCCAGTTCCCTTGGTAATACAGGCATAGGAGGTGGTAACACCGAGTTGCTTCGGAATTTCAAGAGTAGTACAAGAGCCGTGCTTGACACACAGACTAACGAATCCATTCAAATCGCTCTCCATTATTTTCCACTGGAACTGAAAAGGAGTTTGGTTAGGAAGGCAAGAAGGGTCCGAAACGGCAGTCTCTAGAGTTGACAAGCAAGTCGAGTTCATACGGATAAGGAGCAGAAAGAAGAAAAGAAAGAAGAGCATAACAATATAATGATTGGGTTCATTCAACTTGTCAAAGAACCGATTGACAAGCTTGTCAATGGAGAACCGAATCTCTCCATTTGCATGCGTACCATTCGATGGCAATGCTTTGAGTCCATTCAAATCATCGTATCATACCAATGATCACCAGAATAGAAAGAAGGAGGAAAACAGAAGAGAAACCATTGCATGGAGTAAATAGGATCGAATGGAGTGCTACAGAGGGAAAATGGGTTGTGAGAAGGTATTACAGAGTACCGCTCCTGTCGGAAAGCAGATTCAAGTGTTTTCCATGCGAAATAATAGAATATGAAAGAAGAAGAGGAATCACAACCATTGATTGATCAACCTCATCAAAATGACTTTACAGCTAAAAGTGAAATCAGCTTCAAATGATAATCGATTAAAGGAATAACACTGACATTTATGCCCTCTAACTGTGTAAAGACAGATTACCCTTCGCAATGACTATAGTTTCAATGTCATGGACAAATCTCATTTGGTACCAAGTTACACAGGTAATGCTATCTTGTCAAACCGATTTGACAAGTCCTCCTTATCGCAAAATAACCACGGATTACTATTAGAAACGCCTTTGAAAGCTCCCTAAGCCGTGCAACGACATACATATGAGAATACGCGATTGACAACCCTCATTATTTCTTTCGTCATGTTTTGGTTTCACACGTTTCTTTGCTTTGTCCTTTTCCCTGTGGCGGTGTCGGTCCAACGCCATGACCCCGAATGGGATGATCCCAATCGTTCAACGCAGTTTGCAGTCCTCGTCACTGGAAACAGCGACACATTCGACCGTGGATACATGAGTCAAGGGAGTGTAGCCCACGCATTCCACCTCTTCCGCAACTCTGGAATCCCTCCCCACCACATCACTTCCCTGTCTCCTGGAAATGCTCCTTCCGACACCCGAACCAACTGCATGGAAGCTCTGTTCAACTGGCCCTCCTGTACTGCCATCGATCTTCTTCCCGGTTTTAACAACAACAACACGGAGGGCATCGATGTGACCGCCTCTTCAATGCTTCGAGCGTTGAGTTTCACTTCAGCAATCGAAGGAAAGAGCTCCATTCCGAAGGCGGGAGATACCATCTTCCTCTACATGGTCGGCAAGGGAGCGCCTGGGCTTCTGGAAGCAGCGGATACGGACATCACCAAGTACGATATTCACTACATTCTCTACATGCTTGCCTCCAACTTTCCGGGCGTGCAAGTCTTGTGGTTAGTTGACTGTAATCGATCTGGGGGTCTGTTTGAGGACATCGTCTTCAATGAAACAGTTGAGTTCTTTGGAAACCGCTACCCCCACAACATCACCGTGATTACGGCTACTCGAAGTGATCAGATTTCGATGAGAATACCAACCAGCATGACTCCTCTGGACGAATGGGGCCGCGGACATCGCTGGGAGTCCGCCTTTTCCCACTACTGGATGGAGTTTGTGGAGACTCAGGATCTCCAACAAAAGACCCTTGGAGACTTCTTCAACTACGTCAGGATCAATGTCCAAAACTCCAATGTTCAGATATTCGGTAGAACGGATCCCGGAACGATGAGCACACGGATGAGAACGTTCTTCGGACCCCGAAAGCCCAAGGTGATTCGTCTCCACATGGACCCTTTCCTCTACTGCGTGTGCGACGCTCCGAACAAGGAGAACCTTGTAGGGTTCTACGGTCACGACTGTCATGCGTGGCTCTATAAGGACAAAACGACGATCATCCCCAACTGGACTCCCGACCCCGATGTGGCTGCCTACAACATGACGGATCCTTATCCCTTTGACTACTCCACTACGTATGATTGCGTGCGAAGACTGGAGGAAGGAGATCCGTCGAGTGAGGTGGCAGAATGCAAGCGTATCCACGTCGACAACTCGACAAACGACGATACGTACTATGCCGTCTTCCCTATCAAGGGGAACTCGAATGACACAGAATGGAAGAACCAAATGCTCAATGAGTATGGGTCAATGAAGTATGGACACACGGTGAAGGAGTTCCGACAGTCTTTTCTCTCCTACTACAACCAGCATCCAGATGCATTTGTCGGCATCCCTGAAGAGAAACGAGAACTGAAGATGCTGGAGCTGTTTTCTCGCAGCATGCGTGGAAAACAGAGGGAGAAGTGGCTGCAACTCTATGAAGAGGAGCAGGAATTAGAGGCAACCATCGACGCGTTTTTCCTGCAACTGAACAGAACTGTAGACGTATTCACGTCTCTTCCGAAAACGGAAAACTGGGAGTGTTACCTGAAGGCTGTCAAGCAGTTTGAAAAGCGTTTTGGTTCCAACTCCTACGGTCATAGCAAGTATGACTACCTCGCAAACTTGTGTACACTGGATCCAAATGGATATCAGCTTGTCTATGGGTGTTTGTTGCGATAGAGGATTCATCAACTCCATTGAGATGCCACTTCACAGAGAATACGGATAATCGCCACTGACGTCAATGATCAAAATGATACAATCATCATCCACTCTCTTCGTTTCATTGATTGACAAAGCAGCATTTTGGAAATGAGCTTTCAGGTGGAAGAGATTTGTTCCATTGAAATCAAAGGAACAAAGAAAACAATGGATGTGTTCATGATGGGGGCAAGAATCACTCGTAGTCAGGTGACTGAATTGGTTGTCCGTGATGCGGCAAACGTTCTGAGTTACTCACGTTTCCTATTCTGAACGAATTCCATCTAGAGAATGATGAAATCGCCGTACAGTCACTTGATCTCCACTCCGTAGAAATGGAGAAGCGTAGTCCAAACAATTCGGGAGGAAGAGGTCAAGACATGATCGTGTTGTTTGTTGAGTCGATTCCCATGCGTACCTCAAACATTTGAAAATAGAATTCCATTCACCCTCCCTCTCCCTTCATTCCCATTACGCGGATTGAGGTAAGAAGGCGACGATAACGGTTATTCCGTGATTTCTGCGGTTGTTGGATCGCCGTTCTTTGTCCTTCTCCATAGAGTTCTCTTATCCTAATATGGCTGCTGCTGCTAAGCGTGGTAGGGGGTCCTCTTCTGTGCGTTAATGTGTAGGACGCGGAGGTGCTACTGGAAACAAGTTCAGAATGACGCTCGGTCTCCCTGTGGGTGCCGTGATCAACTGCGCCGATAACACGGGTGCCAAGAACCTGTATGTCATTTCCGTTACTCGCACGGGTGCTCGTCTGAACAAGCTCCCTGCTGCTTGTGTGTTTTTCACTTGCTTTGTAACATTTAGCTGCCGGAGACATGTTCATTGCTTCCGTCAAGAAGGGAAAGCCCGAGCTCCGTAAGAAGGGTAGCATTGCTGTCAATTTGTTCATTTTAGTCATGCCCGCTGTCGTTGTCCGTCAGAGAAAGAGCTGGAGAAGAAAGAACGGCGTTTACCTGTACTTCGAGGGTAGCATTGTCTTGTATCATCTTATTCCCTAGATAACGCTGGTGTGATTGTCAACCCCAAGGGAGAGATGAAGGGATCGGGTATCACCGGACCTGTGGCGAAGGAGGCTGCGGATCTTTGGCCCAAGATTGCTTCTTCTGCTAGCTCCATCTGGTAAGCGACGTAACCTATGTATCCATGCTGTGGATGAGATTTGGTGTGTTTGTTGACTCACACGTTGTGCATTCTATTCGCTGGTCGTGGCATGGCGTCGTGAAAACAATCAACGTGGCTTGTACGGAAAAGAAGACAGATGCTGTTGATATCGTCCCATGATTTTGCATACCTTCAATAACCGCAACAACTCGATATTATCCATTTCAAGAGCCAGTTCATCCTCCAGCCCTCAATCATGAGAGCGTGTTTTGATTGTCAATGATTCGGCATTCCATTGGTGGAACCACTTTTCTACTCCAATGATATTCCGCCCAAAACCGATTTGGCCCCCATTATCGATTGATAGGGTCCCCTTCGAGAAGAATTGTGGAAACAGGGAAGATAGGTTGAGTGTTTCGTCATATTTAGTGTATGCTAAATTTCTCTTCGCCTCTTAGAAGGAGAACAAGTTTTGCTCACGGACATCTTTTTGAGACAGGCTGTCAGAACCACGATTTGTAATGAACTCTGCGTATCAGTATATTGATTCTCCTATTATTGTTAACGCCCCCAACGTCACCTATACCGACGATACGATCACCGCCGACTACGTGTACCACACGAGTGAGGCCAAGATCGAGGACGGAAAGGTTGTGATTACTCCCCAGGACGAGAAGTATGTGTTCAAGACCGACAGACGCGTTCCCAAGGTTGGAATGATGCTCATCGGCTGGGGTGGCAACAACGGAACCACGGTGACGGCTGGAATTCTTGCCAACAAGCACCAGATCACTTGGCATACGAAGAAGGGCGAGCAGCACCCGAACTACTACGGCTCCATCTCCCAGAGCTCGACCGTGAAGGTCGGAACCGTTCCTGGAGGTGACCTGTACGTCCCGTTCAAGAGACTGCTGCCTCTGGTGAACCCCAACGACCTGGTCATCGGCGGATGGGATATCAGCTCGATGAACATCGGTGACGCTATGAAGCGCGCTGCTGTCTACGACTACGATTTCCAGCAGATCATGTATCCTTACCTGAAGGATATGCATCCGATGCCCTCGATTTACTACCCCGACTACATCGCTGCCAACCAGAGTGATCGCGCGGATAACGTGATTCCTGGAACGGACAAGCAGGCGCATCTGGACCACATTCGTGCGGACATGCGTCGCTTCAAGGAGGAGAACCACCTGGACAAGGTGATCATTCTGTGGACTGCGAACACGGAGCGCTACTCCTCGATCATTCCCGGCGTGAACGACACGGCCGAGAACCTGCTGAAGGCCATTCGCAACAGCGAGAGCGAGGTGGCTCCCTCGACGATCTTCGCGGTGGCTGCCATTCTGGAGGGCAACACGTACATCAACGGCTCGCCCCAGAACACGTTCGTGCCCGGAGTGTTCGAGCTGGCGGAGCAGCACCACACGTTCATCGCCGGAGACGACTTCAAGAGTGGTCAGACGAAGATCAAGTCGGTGTTGGTGGACTATCTGGTGAGCGCCGGAATCAAGCCCGCGTCGATCGCCTCGTACAACCACCTGGGCAACAACGACGGCAAGAACCTGTCGTCGCCCCAGCAGTTCCGCTCGAAGGAGATCTCGAAGTCGGGCGTGGTGGACGACATGGTGGCCTCGAACGGAATCCTGTACCCGAACCACACGCATCCTGATCATCTGATCGTGATCAAGTACATTCCCTTCGTGGGAGACAGCAAGCGTGCGTTGGACGAGTACACCTCGGAAATCTTCAACGGCGGTCTGAACACGATTTCGATGCACAACACATGCGAGGACTCGCTGCTGGCTGCGCCGCTGATGATCGATCTGGTGGTGCTGTCGGAGATGTGCGAGCGTATCACGATGTCGTACGAGGGAAGCAAGGGATTCGAGCACTTCAACTCGGTCCTCTCGATTCTGAGCTACCTGCTGAAGGCTCCCGAAGTGCCCAAGGGCACGCCTGTGGTGAATGCGCTGTCGAAGCAGAGAGAGTGCATCATCAACATCTTCAGAGCCTGCATCGGTCTGCAGCCCGATAACCACATGATGCTGGAGTACAAGAAGCAGCAGCTGTAAGGAAAGATGGATGGGTTTGTTTGTTACAATCACTTTTTCTTTCACTGTTTCTCCTTTGGGCGTTTATTACTCCTAGTCTATTGGCATGAGTCATGATAGTCCGCTAAACGGCCGCGATGTTGAACAAGGAGAACCTGATCTGTCTCAAAACGATTCCAGTGAGTCAGACCCGTTACTGGCGAACCGTCCATCCGGACAGGCTTTGCAGCGGGCGCGGTCTTCCGTAGAAAGGGAGATTGACAGTCTTGTTTCCGAATTAATACAGGCTCTCCAACGGAACCGCCGTCGCCTTTCTCAGGGGCCGGATATTTCCGGCGAAGTGATCACGAATGACGCCGATGTGGAGCAGGAAATTCAGACACTCCGTGAGCAGAACGTACTCTCCCTCGTTGGTGCGTCGTACGTTTCTCTTGTCATCTAGGTCAGGAGGGTCTTCGTTTATTCCTGGAGTGCATCCCGTTTTTCTGTCTCTTTCTTGTCGCCTTCTTCCTTCGGAATTGGGCTTGTCTTCGTGTATGGTGTTTCTTAGGCGTAGGGATTGCAACATGCGTGTGTGTATATTACTGGTTTTCCTCTGCGCAGAAGTTGTATAAGGCACAGGTCACGTTACGAGTCAATGGTGTTCCTCCCCTTTCATGTGTAGAATGATTATGAACCAAAAGTAATTGGCCGTGTGATGTTTTATGCGGCTCTGGCCATTGCTCTTCCCTTTGCCACTTTTGGGATCCATGTGCAATGTCGCCATCTCTTTGGTTCATTCAATTCCGAAGTGTCGCTCTTCCAAATCCTTCGCTGTATTATGGTTATCGACCCGATGATTCAGTGTCTCTTTCTGATCTTCAAGGCGCTGACGCTTCTTTTCGTGAATTCGAAGCGAGGGTCCAACTATGCATATGAAAAGAAGAGACATTGCTACGCCTTGCTGGAGGAGTACTCCTACTGCTGTCGTTTAGTCGTGAATTCCTTCTTCTGGATTTGTTTCTACAATGTGCGTGTTTTCTTGAGTCTTTCATGTAGTCTGTGAATCCCCCTTTTTTGCGTGTTCCTTTATGCTTCTGCTACTTGCTGTATAAAGTAGGAGATTGGATGTGAGATAATCCCAGCTTATGCTCTTTCGGCGTGAATTGATACGAGTGCTTTTCATGCTGCATGAGTTTTCTGCCTCCCTTGTATGCTCTCCTCCATGTCGATTATTTCTAGTTGTATGGCGAACCTATATCGATGGCTTCGTTGGGTGATGAGACGACATGTCCCGTTTGCATGGAGACGTATCAACATCCGGTGCGTCTTCCGTGCAACCATGTGTTCTGCGAGGACTGTATTGCTCAGTGGTTGGAAAAGGAACAGACATGTCCCATCTGCCGAAGACCGATGAAACAAACCGAGATTTGGATTCACTCGGACGGTTCCATCATTTCATCCTTGATTTGGTATTGATTTGTTTGTGAAAAGAAAAAACGTCAGCTGCAGGGTTTGAACCTGCGCGGGGAGACCCCATCAGATTTCAAGTCTGACGCCTTAACCACTCGGCCAAACTGACTCAAATCGTTTCCTTTTACGCTTCCTTTAAGAATTCGGTATTGAGTGGTGAAGCAACAAACAGTTTGACAAGAGGCGTAAAGGACTAAATGCCGTATCTCCGTCTGTAGACAACTTTCGGGAGGTTGGCGACGATGTCGAGGACGGGTCTTTCGACGATGAGGAGTTGGTTGTCTCCGATCTTCTTCATGGCGAGGATGTTGGAGTATTCCTTGATGGGTTTCACCTCGACGTCTATGTGTGAGTTGGAATTCACAAAGCAACCGATCCACTTCTGTAATGCACGGATGCGTTTCTTCATCTCCTTCTTCCTAGCTATAAGATGGTTTGTGTACTCACATTTCGAGTCGTTTGGCTCCCTCTCTGCGTCCCTTCAAGAAGTACGCCAATTCTTCCTCTCTGTCTGTGGGAGTAGTCTTTGTTGTGATTATATTGTTTATTCATACACTAGCAGTGGTTGATGTGGTTGATGTAGCTAATGTGGTTGATGTGATTGATGTGGTCTTCGGATCCTTCGTATCCCTCTCCGTGATCTTCTGATCCTTTTCAGTGGTCTTCTGACCCTCATCCCCTCCATCCCTCTCTCTCCCCAACTTCACCGCCACCAGCCGGTCCCGCGACGCTGCCGCCACCTTCCCGCCCACCGCCGCCACCCACGCCAGCGCCGCGCCCCGCGTCACCTCCAGCGGCACCAGCCAGTCCGCCACCCGCCAATCCGCCGTCTCCCGACCCCCGTCCCATCTACCTCACATCCCCGCGGTTCCCCCACCCACACACGCCGTTGTCACTCACCGTCGCCACCACCGCGGGAATCGACAACTCCTCCCGCCAACCACTCACACGCGTCCCCGCGGGAACCACCGCGTAGCTCGTCACCGGCACCCGCGGGGATGGCCACACTTCCGCGGAAACGCGGGAATTCCCCAGATCCACCGTCACCCAGAGAATCCCGCGGTTCAGCGTCGTCACCACCAGATGAAACGCCTCCGACCGAACCGCCGTCTCCGCCAACGTCAGCGAATTCACCGGCTGTCGCAGTTCCGCGGGGAGGGAATCGAAGATATTCCCGCGGATTTCCTCTCCCTCCACGGAACTCACCATCAGACAGCCTCCCGCGGTTATCGCCACGATCAGCGGTTCTCCCGCCAACTCGCCCAGCGCCATCGCCGACCAGTTTCCCGCCAATCCCCGCGGTAACGACACCGGGGATATCTCGATGAAACTCCCGCCATCATCCTTACCGTGTTCCCCGCGGGATCGAAGCGGAACAGCTTCATTCCCGCCAAATCCCGCACCAGCAGAAATACCCCCGATTTTCCCTCCAACAGCGCAATTTGCCCCGAATTCCGTCCTCCCGCCAAATGAACCCCTGGGTCATTCCCCGCGGGAATCCCTACGTGCCAGCGACTGACAGCCTCGCTTCAATTCCCGCGGGACGATCGTCACTTCTCCCGCCACCCCCTGGACGGGCGTTTCATCTGCCTCCCCCAGTCGGAACAGTTCCACCCCATGCTCCTCCTACGTGCCATCCCCGCGGGAATCCCACCATCAACGCAACATGCTTCTTCCCCGCGGCAACCGCGTCCGTGAAAAAGGCGGGAAATCCGAACAGTTTGAAACTGTCGAGTTCTTGCCGGCTCCCCGCGGTTGTTACCGCCAACGTGCCGTCTGCCGCCCCACACACGATTCCCACCATCCCCGCGGGAGTTTCCTCCTGCGGCTCCATTCGCACCCGCTTGGCGGGAAGAGCCGAATGATCCAGATAAACCGCGGGGGAGACCGGGACACGTTGGCGGGAAAGATGGCGCAGCAGCGGGGAATCGAGATTTCTGGCGGCAACGCATAACACGTCGTGAGTGTGCAGTCGCAGCGATACCGCGGGAATCGTCTCCTTCCCCGCGGTGAACATCGACACCTGGGGAAGATGGCGGGAAAATCTCCCACCTTTCCGTCGACGCCGCCAGTGACGAGGAGTGTGTCCTCTCCCGCGGGGAAGACGGTCATGGCGAGGACGTCGCCCTCGTGGGCCTTGAAACTGTGCTGCTGAACCCCTGGGTTGGAGGGAAAATGAGTGGCTACGGCGCGTGATGTCCCAGACTTGCACCAGGCCGCGACTGTCGCCCGTGCTCACGCTGGGGGAGATAGAGAGAAAAGAAGTACAGCGAAGGAGAGATGAAGCGGACATTCCACACGATCGCGTCTTCGCGCTTCGTTTGGGATATCTTGTGGAAAATGGTATTTCAATCCATACAGCGATCGAGTCTGTGCGACCAGAATCGATATGGTACACGTAGAAACGACTATTGCTGCTACCACATGCGATCATGCTTCCATCGGGGGACCAGCCGCAGCTCACGATACGCGACTTGCAACTAGGGGAAAAAGAGGTAGTAATACGCACATCTGAATAGAACGCAAGTACATCACGCGTTCGCCCGACAAATCGAACAAGCGCAAAGAACCATCTTCGCAGGCACACGCCAACGTGTCGTTGTTCGGATGACGGTCAGCCATCCACACCGGACCACCATACGAATCGCTCTGAACAACCACACGCATCTCCTTCAGATCGATCTCAAACAGCTGGCCCTGAAGACCCGCTCCAAACAGGCGATACTTGAAAATGGGAAGCGCGTCCTCATCCACCACTGTGGACCAGATCAGAGAACGAATCGACAAGTTCTCGTGTCCGGGAATACGCTACCGCTCATCGCACTCCCAACTCTCCTACGAACTCGCAAAACCATCTCTCCTCCGTGTTCCACAATTCAATATCGCCGTTTTCACGGGCAAGGATAACCATGGGGAGCTCAGGGTGAAACACCGTCGCGCACACCGCAGACGGCATCCACTCCGAAAAGCGACATCGGTGAATCTCCATCGTTGAATCGTTTGTGAGAGAATTCGTCCGAAAATCGCGGGAGAGTGTGAGTTGGTCATTATTATTCAATCCCCGTTTTCTCCTTTTCAGTTATTGGAGTGTGGAGTGACTGCATTGATGGAACAGCGGAATCTTTCCAGCGAATGTCGTTTGGATGTGTGATAGAATTATATGTTGAGACTATTGTATATCATCGTTATCTTTGCAGTTATATGGGATATCACATATTCATTCCTATACAAAACGATTGATACAACAAACAGACTCTACTTTTTCTGAAAGAATGATGCAATTCCCTTTCCTGACGGCGCAGTCTCCTTTGGAGTACTTACACGATTCCTTGTGACCCGCACTCGTTTCGAGTCCATCTCTTCCTGTGTCAGATCCTCCAGGAGGAATCGCAGAGATGGAGTCTGTGAACATACTTGAATCAAATGAGATGTCTATAGAGAGAATACAGAACCATCCACTACCTTGATTGTCTTGGTTCCATCTTGGGCCATACGATCGTTTAGTTTCCTCCCCAAAATGTCAATGAATAAAGTCTATTCGTCATCTCTCCGTCTACGTCACTACAGTTGCTTTGCTCATAGCCAGTGCCGCCTTCTTCGATATAATATTGGTGTCCGGATCCATCTTCATGATTCGCTTCACGCGAGCTAGGCATGATCCTATCCATCTTTCCATACCAACGGGGATCACCACTTCTCCCTCCTCCGTTTCTGCTTCATTTGGTTGTGTATCGTTGGATTGGTTGTCATCGGATTCGGACAGCACATTCCACCTTACGTCGTCAATTTGAACGGCCAAGGGAACGTAAATGTCATATTCGGATTCTACAAACCCATCCGCCCTCTGTGTTGTTTGAAACAGGGAATCCACCTCTGGGTTCCCTTGGGTGTATTTCTCCATTTGGGACGGATCCAATTCAGAATCCATTTGTATATACGAATTGAGTATGGGAGATTGAGTGATCAATCATGATTGTGAAATCCGTTGTAAAAGCGATTATAGATTCCATTTATGTTTGTAGGAAAGGCGGTCAGAGTATGAAATCAACAACTTCGTAAGTTCACCTTTCATGAATGATATGACCGCGTTTGTACATCGCCACTATATAGAATGCAAGATTCACAACACATGATGGGGAAAGCAAGAGAGAATCAACTGAATTACCCTATCACTTCCACTTTGGATTAACGCAATAAATGACCTCAACCATGCATAATCAGTAGTTCATTATCACAAACCCCTTGATACATCCACATTCATGCAGGGACTGAGTGAAGTGTGCCAGAATCCGCACTGCGCGAAGAAGGCGATGTTCTGGTACCGATCGTTCCCAAATGATGATCCTAGTTGCAACCGATGCTTCAAGCGAACGTACTGCAGCGAGGAGTGTCAAATCGCCGATTGGCCGGAACATAAGTGGCAATGTCGTTTCAGAGTGAGCAGTAGAAAGCAGTGCTACATCAACGAGAAAGGAGATGAAATCAAAAAGCAATTTGACGCACTGAAAGCCAAGTATGGTTCCGTGTTTGAAGAGAAGGATTCCGAAAAACGACAACGCGATACAAAAACGGCAAAGACTACAAAGCCGAAGAAACAACGAAAAGAGAAGAAGGTCGAGATTGCTTACAATGGCAGTCTGCTTCCATTCTGCCTCGAGACGGTGAACAACTACTTCGTTGACTTTTTGGAACTCCTCCAGCAGTATCATTTCCTTGTGTGTCTCATCTAGCGATGCATCGACGCGTGAGTTGGGAGAGGAAACGGAGGATATGATCTACCATACATCCACAGTTTCGGAAACGTATGATGTGTTCACCTCCTTTGTGGAGAAGCTCACCGAGAAGGTGGCGGAAAAGAATGCCGATAAGAAGAATGAACCCTCTCCTCTTATTACTCAAGAAATCGAAGAGACACCTGCATCCGTACGTTTCCTACTCCCTCTTGTGATCAGATTCTGAAGGGCTTGATTGAACTCTGCGACCACTTCCACTATGACGAGCTGAGGGATAAGATGAAGGGACAGTCGCTCTACTCCACGGCGAATGACTACAAGAGCACCACGGAGGATAGGAAGTTCTGTACCCACTGCGGCGATAAGCAGGATCTGGTGAACCACCCTCTCCTGCGCTACGTGTATTTGTGCAAGTCGTGTCTGGCGGAGTACAACAAGAACACATGGGAACGCGACGATGATCATGACATTGACTGCTGCTGCTGCGGTGATGGAGGCAACGTCGTTCTCTGCGACTTCTGCTCTCACTCGATCTGCAGCAACTGCATCATGCTCCATCAGGGCGAGGAGGAATGGGAACGGGTGCAACACGGAGACAAGTGGGAGTGTATGATGTGCAAGAAGGACAGTGACGGCAAGCCGATATTCTCGTTGAAATGAGATGTTTGTAACAAACAAGCAACTGATCGAACGTTCCGTACCCAAAAACAGTGTTCGCATTCAGTTCGGACTTCTTGTAGCTGTTCACATTATGGAATGCATAGTTGCCAATGATCATTTCAGCATTCGGATTCACATTGTACACATCAAACCACTCACGGATGTTATAGAAATTATCAGAGTGATGTGTAGGGTAACTATTGGCCAAACCAATCTGAAGTTTCTTCAACTTGGGGAGCATCTCCATATCAAACGAAGTGTAGTCGCCAAAAGAGCCGCGACCGATGATCACTTCCTCCAGATTGGGCATGCCCAGAATTTCAAAGTACTTGTCTCTTCCCTCAACCGGCAGCTCGCCAGGGTTGTTGGAAGTCAGCGCGTAGTCACCCACATACAAACCAATTAGATTCTTCGCCTTGATATTGCCCACCAGCTTACCGACGGAGAAAGGCGACGACGTCTTTCCCACAAAGTGGTCGATACACACATACTGCAGCTTCGGCGTGTTGAAATCCAAGTTCATCGTAGCCGACGAAGGCCACTGCTTAATGAAGATGTGCGTGACCTTCTTCATCTGGCTACCATTCAAGTCGCCGTTCTTCGTCATGTTCACCAGCACGCCTCCCTGCGCCAGCGTGCTCCAGAAGCGAGCTCCGCACGCGTCGCCCGATCCCGCCGCCGGCTCCGCGGGCGCGGGCGGCTGCGTCGTGGGCACCTGACGGTTCTGACAGGCGCGGCCGGTCATCGTGAGACCCTCCTGGAAGGTGGTGGCGTTGACCTCGATATCGAACGCCTTGCCGGTGATGGCTCCGAAGTTGTGATCCCACTCCAGCTTCGCCTTCACGATGTTGTTGTTGGAGCCGTGGCGGTGCACGATCACCTTCCAGTACTTGGTCTCGCTCTCCGTGTTGAAGCCTGCCACCACTCCTGCGATCGTGTAGCGGTAATAGGAATGGCTCACGGGGACCGTGCTCGAGGAACACGACAGCTGGAAGCTGTAGGGATTCACCGCCATCTCCGCGTACACATCGCGCTGCGTCACTATCTGCGCCAGCTGGCAGACCGTGCGCGGCTTCAGGGCGGTGAAGGAGGAGATTCGGTACACGCAGCAGCGAGGATTCATCGAACGACCGGCTGCCACTTCCACGTCGTAATCGTCCGTCGTGCACACTCCGTAGTCGCGGAGGAACACGAAGATGTCCGAGGCGGAGGCGTCCTCGCCCATCAGGTTCTTGACCATATCGACAGAGAGGGTCTGATCGAAGGACGGATTTGCCTGCTTCAGACGAATGTACATGAGGTCAAGAGCCGCAGCGATACGATAAGCAACAAAACGGTTGGAAGTGTCTGGGAGAGACGACGACTCAAGCGTCGGGTACGAACGGATGGTCGTTGCCACGGGACACTCATTCACAGGCGTACCACTTGAATAGATAGGAAGTGGATCAGAATTCATAATCATATTGTTCTCGAAATAGGATTTTTGATAATGAAGATAGTAGCTTAAACACACAGACTGATCTCCACAGAGGAGTCGGTCATTCACGGTATTCAGATTCTCGTTCACTGCAGTTGATATCGAGGACTCTTGGACACAGTAGGAGTAACTAAAAGGAAACCATCGCGAGCAGAAGTCTTCCACCTGGTTGCTTGCAATCGCAACCGAAACGATTGCCACCACAAAGAGAGATAAACACTTCATTGGACAAATTATGGAGAATAAGGAAGAGTGGGCCCTAATGCCATATGGCCCCTATTCTCCCTTATTCCTTTTCTAGAAAGGACAAAAATTAGGTCGCTTCTTCTAAAACAAATTAGTGGACACTCATTTGATTTCATCTGACTTCAGAAACTCAGTAACCCATTTCACCATGTTCGTTGTCACTGCAACGACATACTCCTCAGGAACAACATTCATTCGCACCAGATTACTCACCAGCGCTTCCAGCTTGTCCTCTCCATATGCAAACTCCGTCACTACCTTGAGGGGTTGCTTGGATTCTGTGTCTCAACCCCCCTTCCAACCATTACCATATAGCCTAATGAAACTGAAGCGCATCCGATTCCCCTTTACAGCGAGAAGCGACACAGTTAGAGAGTAGTGCTGATCGACCTCTTCTTCATTGAGGGAAAAGGAGAGCTATCAGTAACCTCAAATATTTAATGACACCTTCACGTAGTCCTTTACGGGAATAAAACCACTATCTTCACCAATCTGGTAACGATTGGAAAGATCCATCGATTCGTCTGCTTGAACGCTGTTGCGACGCGAAAGCAGCTCTCTGTGCAAAAGGGGATGCTCCAGCAGTTCGGCTGCGGAGGGACGCTTCTCCGCCGAACCGATCAGTTGAAGAATCAACTCCTTGAAGCTTGGGTCGGTCACTTCCGATAGCGAAGCGGGGGGAGTGTTCTAGAGTGAATGGACATGACAGGACCAACACTGAGCACTTTCGATAAGAACTCGCCCGTTGTGGTGCACTCACAGTAAGGAGATTTACGCGTAAGCAACTCCAGAAGACACATGCCGAAAGCGTACATGTCTGTCTTTTCGTTATACACGTTGGAATCCAGCGTTTCCGGTGCCATATACACGAGCGTTCCCGATATCATGCTGTTCTTGTTCACATGGGAAGCTAGACCCAAATCGCCGATGCGAACTGCCGATGTCGCGCCGTCAATGTACAGGTTTGAGCACTTCAGGTCTTTGTGAATGATGGGAGGAGAGCGCGAGTGGAGGTAGGCGAGACCGCGAAGAATCTGCGCCGACCACTTCTTAATCGCCTCGATGGAGATGTCCTTGTTCTTCACGTATCTAGAGCGTCAGCTTCCCAAATCGACTCCACTCAAGTAATGTTCCGGAAGGCATATACTGTGTGATGATCACGATGCGGTTATTCTTTTCGTCGTACCAGGAGTCATAGTACTGAATGATGTACTCGCAGTTGACCGAACGAAGCAGTTCCACTTCCGTATTGAATTGCACACGCTCTTCGTATGTCGATTCTTCCAGAGACACGTCACTCCAAGCAACATCACGTCCTTCTTCCATGTCGAAGGCGAGATATCTATCGCCATTACACTCTCATGCCAATTCTACACATTCTTGAACGATCCGGAACCAATCAAGGTGTTGAACTAGATCGTCAAATCGAGCGCGTACCTACCCTTCGGTATCGTTTGCATGGCGATTCCTCGCAAACAATTTTGGAAGCGTTCATTGGGATTCAGTAGAAATGAAAACAACTCGTCAAACAAACACGACTCATCACAGAAAGTAATACTCTTCCAATCGGAATCCGATCCACACCACCGTTCCATTGACCAGTCCATTCACGACAGCCTGGGCAAAGCGCTGCTGATACCTACATGCCAGCCATCCCTTCTCTCCTACGTGGAAATGGGTGGGAAGAAGAGATAACCGAAGGGACACTCATCGACAGGCACATGAGTATGCTTCTCTGCTGAATGGAGGAGCGGAATGAGGAGCTGCGGACTGGAGCGATAGTTCCCGACGACGAAGTCCGTTTCATTGACGGCGCTGCGACACAGCACGCGATGCGTTTCCCTGCACGTCGCAACTGTCCATCGCGGGACTCCCACCTCCATCGCCACGCAGGTCTCATTCAGCCGGTCGCGAATCGCCGCCACCTCCCTCGCAGCCGCTCCCAACGCATACTTCGAGGTCGCGCGACCACGTCCAGATGTGGCTGCCTGCCAACTCCTCGTCGATGTAGTCCGCAGCCAGTGTATTGAAACCTAGCGCGTACAAATCGAGCGTGTTTTTGTCGTAGATGTTCACGGGCGACGGAGAGGGGAGAAAGTCCTTGCTCAGCGGGCCGTAGCGCAGTCGGTTCGTCACCACGCGCGAGTAGAACACGGACTGATGCGATTTCCCTGCCAACGAGGCTCTGTCTCTCCGAACCGTTCCGTCGCTGTGACAGACCTTTTCGATGTCCTGCTCTTTCCAAGTGGGTGAAGGATGATTCGACAAGAAACAGAGGATATTGGCACGTGAACGCAGAGTCCATGGAGAAGAAAACGGAATCGGCTCCCGGATACACGCGTCGCGAGACGATCATCAGTCGTTTCTTCTGCACGAGAAGGCGGCGGAAATCGAGATCGGGCTGGGGAGGAATGATGAGGGAGCCGAACACCGACTGGAAGATGGAAACCAGCTCCTCCACCTTCTTCCAGCGGATCAGATTCACGCTCGTGTCCAGGTAGAGAATCAGGATTTCGTCGCGATTCCGCGGCAGCTCCATCCACTGCCTGACTACCTCCAGAACAGGTCGCAGCAGCAGCTGGTCCTCTGGGGTGACGCCAAACCTCGATCGCCACCTGCGGGGATCCCGTTGAACGAAGGCAGACAGCCGATCGTGTCGGTGTCGTACTTGAAGTTGAGCCACTTGAGGACGTTCTCCATCAAGTGGAAGAGGTAATTGACGATCCCGATGGAGAAGCCGCAGTGGGACATGCGGAACTGCCCGTGGAAGTAGTGGATATCCAGTTCCAGATGGCGCACTCCCATGTTCAGCTGGTCGGTCAGAGCATAGTACTGGGAGATCGTTCGTACTTCGTTGAACTGAAGATAGGATGCCGACAGAACCATCGAATACAGACAGTCTTCCACGCCAAAACCGTAGGAAGCCGTGATGACGGAGTTGTGCGTTCCGATCGACTGATGCGAACACATAGAGCCGAGTAACGCCAAAGATGACTGTGTGCGCGAGGCAAAGGACAGCCACGGAGAGACCGATACGGTTCCCTCCTTGCAGACCGAACTGCAGTAACCTGTGCGTGCGCAGAACATATCATGCGTACAGTTCGTCCCCTCTCGGTATAGCGGATTCACCAGTCTACTGAAGAGTCGATTCTAAAGATACAGAATGTTCAGCACCGCTCTGTAGAACATCTCGTTGAGTGGGACTCCCGTCAAGAACATGAGTTGTTGGAAGAGATTTCCTCTCCTTACAGTCTCCGCTGACACCGAAACACAAAAAATCGTGAGAAACAACAGAGATACACACCGTTTCATCGAATAATGACGGCCTCTCAAGAATGGACGAAGCAAGGTACCAATCGCATATCATGAAAATAGAGTTCGTTCTCTTTCCACTGATTCCATTATTCCCAAGCGAGGGGACGCGGTAGAGAAGAACTGAAAAGTGGGAGAACCGCGATTATTTCCTCTTGTTTCATTCTTTTGTGACTCTGTTTTGAATCAGTTCACCGGGACCTTTTGAACAGATTCCCATCCATATGAATCCGAACCAATCATGGATGGTTTCACCTCCAGCGAGTTCCCGTTTCGCGGGAGTGAGCGGGTCGACAACGCCTCTACAGCAGTCAACGCCTCATCGAATAAACTCTTCGTTGTGTGTTTTGAATTCATTCCTTCTCTCTAGTCGTGGAAACTACAACACTCCTCTCTCAAGAAAGCGGACGTCTCCTGAATGGGAGGACGGAATGAACATGATGTATCCCGTTTCCACTGCGACCATGAATCCTTCTGCGCGCACCCCGCATTTTTCGAAGTGTCGAAGGAAGAGCGGAATGGTTGACGACCCGAATGTGATTCGTCTGTCCAATGACTTCAGGTTGCTGGAGTGAGTTGTCTTCCACATAGACGTTATGACGCATTGCAGTTCCAGTCGTCCTATTCGCCTCTTGTATCCACGACCGCCTACTCGGATTTGGATTCACTTCGGTTCACGCCTGTGAGCGGCCAGAAGCCGGAGAATGATATGCCGTCGTTTCTACCAACGCCTGTCGCATCGTATCCTTCTCCTCAATTGATTCAATGTAGTCGTATCTTGTCAAGTGGAATGACGAGTGTGTTTGCGAGTTCATTGAGGGGAGATTCTCTTCATCCTTTCGTTTTAAAAGGGTCGTTATTTGGTGTGGGAAATATGTATTCGGAGAATGGGTATCAACGTGGTATGCGTTCAGATTATGCACTTCACAGGAATACACAATCCAATAATGCATTTCACGGGGATACATATTCCAGTTTTTCTCTTCACAGAGATATAAATCCAAATCACACACTTCGTGAAGACACAGATACCAACCTTGTGCACTGCGGAGACATCTCCAAGAACACGGACCACCTGAGTTTCAGTGACGTCAGCAACTCCTTCGAGTCGGCGATAGCCACTCCACAACGCACACCGAATCCTCTGTCATCATGCAGTCCACCCATCCAAAAACCAATCAATTCCCAACCAGATCAATCAGCATCCACTTCACATCCACACTTCACGCTTCAGCGCGGAATCGATGACGAGGCGGAAGAGTACAGTCGTCGGGGAACCGCACTCTTCCAGTCGAAGGCCTATGAAGAAGCCTTTCAGCAATTCACCGCCGCTCTTCGATGCACCCCTTCCGATTCGATTCTCCTCAGCAACCGCGCGGCCTGTTTGCTGGCAATGAAGAAGCCGAATCGGGCTCTGAAGGACGCGCTTTACGTGACCCAACTCGACCCGGAACGTTCTCACGGCTTCATGCGGAGCGGCCAGTGCTATCTGCTTCTCGGAGAGTTAACCAAGTCGGAGTGAAGCGAGTCGTTTATAATAGAGCGCGCGAAATGTACACAAAGGCGTTGGAGGTCAGCAGTTTGCTTCTGGACACTACGGAGAAGGAGAAGCAGGAAACGGAGCGACAGCGGTACAACAAGTGTCTGAAGTGTTTGAACCAAGTACGTTCGATCGTTTCCGATGAGCAACAGCTGCGAGAGCTCGAACAGATCAAGCACTCGCTTCCTCTTTCCATCACGTCACCGGAAGAGGCGCGTCGCAGCGTGCAGGAACTGACCGCTCTGAAGCAGAAGTGTCCCTACTGTCGCGAACTGTATTTGGAACTGGCGAACGGCTACCTTTTGCAAGGCGACGAGAAGCGTGCGTTGGAGGTTTTGTCCAGCGTGATGCCAAATCTCCAATCGGCGTTATCGTCTTCAACTCCTCACTCTGCGTCATCCACGTTGACCAACCCCGCACCCCCTTCAACTCCCAACGCCTACCCCTTTTGGATCGCCTCCTGGGACGCCGAGAAACTGGACCTCTTCAGCAACGACGTGTCCGAAGTCGACGTGGAGTTTATCGCAGCGTGGACGCGTCTGTTTGTGATGCAGAAGACTCCCTCGATGGCCGTCGCGTTGTGGAATCTGTGTTTGAAGGAGCCGCGATTCCGCGACTGGAAGACCTCCGACCGACTTCTCCAGCCCTTTTCCTTTCTCTCCACGTGGGTCGTACGCTTGTCTTGTCGTTGGGACGTAGAATGACTTCAACTCCGCGAAGTCGCATTACGCCTCTCACGAATATGCGAGTTCCCTTCATTCCATTCAGCAGTGCATCGACGCCATTACACATTTCTGCTCTCTTTTCGGAGACTCGAATGCACCCATCATGTCCAATCAGAAGCGTCGCTTCTCCGCTTGTTTGAACAATGTCCTCTTCGACAATCTGATGAGTGAGTGTTGCTTGCAGAAGGCTCGCTATCTCTTCCGCTGTCAGCGTTACCACGAAGCCATTGCCGAGTGCGACCAAGGTCTCGCGTTGCGTGGAGACTGCTTGTCATTGCTGCGAAAACGCGGAGAGACGTTCTGTCTCCTTCAGATGTATGACAAAGTGTGTGTATGTGTTTCTTGCGACCATAGGGATTGCCCGACCTTTCCGAGTACTTGCAAGCGAAGCCCGACAACACGCGGGTGGCTTCGACGTATCGCTACTACAAGGAGAAGGCGTTTGACTGGGTCGGCCGGGTCAGATGTAGAGAGTCGACGAAGACGCAGAAACGAGATAATCAAGAGTTCCGAATGCCGTCACCTGAGTCGTTCGAGTTCGACAGAACCAAGAGAGATAGATCCCAGTCGTTTCAGTCGAAGCGGTATCGCGTCATGTCGCGGTTTCCAAAGAAGGAATGTGAGGTTTGCACCTTCTTCTCATGGGTAGCGTATTACTCGCTCCTGGAGATACCGCCCCAGGCATCCGACGAGGAGATTCGGAAATCCTTTTATCGACTCGCTCGCATCTACCATCCTGACAAGAATCATGACAAACAAATGCAGGTAGGATCCGTGGACAAGGGTCACCTGTAGGAGCGGTTTCTGAAGATCAAGGAGGCGTATGACGTCCTCTCAGACCAAGTGAAGCGAAGACAGTATGATCGGATCTTTTCCCTTTTCCCCTTGGCTGTTTGTTCGTAGGGATATGCACATTTTATTGTTTGCGATGGAAACCAAACAACCAAAACCGATTCACAATCGGGAGGATCCTTTTCAGTATTCGCGTTTTGAAGAACACTGGATTGGAGAGAGTGAATCTTTGTCTTATTCTTGTCTTTAGAAGAGGATTGAAGGACATCCTACTTCCTTGTAGGTATGGAGCGCCCAAATAACGGAAGGAGGGAGATACTTGATTTCGTGACAGAAAAGCTGTATTCGGATCCAACTCTAGATGACAAGGAAACTGGGAAAATGACCATTCCCAATCGCATCCCATAGCCGTCACAAATGGAAACGAGAGATAGGATGACCATGTTCATGATGAAGAGACCCATGTCGCGGTAGTACTTGCTTGTCAAGATGTAGTTCTATAGTGGGAACCGGCTCCAAGCGGATACGATATCGTTTGATTGGATATTCGCAACCATGTCAAAGAGGAGGGTGCAACACAAGAAGACCTGGAGGAAAACGAGGAAAGAGACGTGGTACCTATACATGAGAACACCACTGAACCGTTTCGTTGATAGGAACATATAGACGAATCCACAGAGAGTCGTGATGCAGCAGAGAACGACGTTATATCTCTCGTACACGATTGTCTGCGTGAACTACGTGTTGTGCGAGCGATGGAACTACGCTTTTGAGGAGCCAGTTGATCGATTCCCTTAAGTTCGTGGCTGATGAATTCAGATTCGTTTCTGCGGGACGGTTGAGCGCCTTGTAGTCGACTTGTGGCATGAAAGAAATGATAGTGAAGACATACAAGGATACGCTGGCGAAGCAGAATGAAACAAACACCCGAAACGGAAAAATAAAGTACAGAGTTCAAAAGAAAATAGGGTGCACGTTCTCTTTTCGGATATGCTTGGTACAGAGAGGACACTTCCACTCCTGGTACGGTCTCTACAAATGAGAACGACGCACTTCCACTACGCGAAAGAGCTGACGCATGCACTTGGAACAGTAGATGTGGCCGCATGTCGTGGATACGGGGCGAACAGGAGGTTCTAAACAAATGGGGCAGCAGTACTGCGATCTAGAATCGGAGGAACCAACAGCGCAATACAGACTATCCTTGGCTTTCGCCACCTGTTCCTGTCGAGTGGTGGAAGACTCTTCTTCTTCCGATTCATCGAAGATGTTTATGATCTGGGAGTCTTCCGACTCCTCCATTGGTTCGTAGTCTTCCGAATCGTCCCTTCCGAAAAGCACAGGAGCGAGTCTACATTAGGAGGCTTCCCATTTCACATACAATTCTCTTTCGTAAATTTGCCGCAAGAACTCCTGAAAAGCAAGGATGTCTAGGTAACAGCGAATAGACAATAATACCAAAATCTGGAGCAGAAGAAGAATGTGTTTCCGAATCATTTTCGCTGATGGGCTCATCGGAAGAATCGTCATCGCTTGCAGAGTTGGCGAGGTCAATAACCTCGTCATTTGATGCTTGCTGCATAGGAGTAACGACGGAACTTTGAAAAGAATAGGGTGGCGGAGCGCTGATGGATGGAAACGGAATGGGTTGATCTGGATTGTTTCCTTGCATAGGCTGCTGGTATATATAATTTGGAGGCACAAACCAAGAGGGCAAAGGAGAATAGCCATTCATGTTGCAACCCATGTTTTGACCATTCACACCGTTTTGACTTTGGTTGTCCATTCAACACAACACTTCACAACGAAATGAGTACACAATAATTGAAAGACTGATACCAACAAACAAAGCCACTGACAAACGGATTTCAACTGAATGGAGGTACGCAAGCTACGACAGAGACGGGAGACGCCTAATACCTTTCCAACGTCATCTGATCAATAAACGAAACGGACTTCGCGAACACCTCCGTCGCCTGATTGCGGTTCATCTGATCCCAGATGCGAAGCGTGCATGTCTGCACCACCATGGAGCTGGAGTAGAGTCCCCTCATGAGCAGGTCGATGGTTTCCTACACTCGGAGCAAGGAAGCGTCGCCACATCGAGCTGGTAGAGAGTCTTCACGAAGAAGAGTAGATTGGAATGGTCGCGCACGAGGATCTCCAGCGACGAGTAGAGCTTCTCGAGTTCTACATTCAAGACACCAACGACGCGGACCTTCCACGCTGACACGTCGCTTCCACTTCAGAAGACACACGAACTCGAGGATGGTGAGCTTGCTGAGTCCCTCGCTGCGGAATTTGCCCGCCAGACTCTCGTTCTTGGTGAAAGGACTGCTCAGTCCCTTCATCTCCCTCTCGTGACAGTCACACAGCGAGGAAAAGAGCTTCGATTTCCGAATCCGCTGCAGGCGCGAAGCGTAGAGCGTTTCGCCGTCCCGCGCGATCCGCTCCACTAGCGGGTCCTTCACCGCGAGATACACGATGCGCTAGATGATCAGTCGACTCTGGGTTTACCAGCAGATACGTGTGGAGGTGAATGAGCAGTTTCCGTTCGTTTTGCTCGCATTTCCACTACCTGTCACCATCTCGACTTCGCTACCTCTTCCAGCAATCCCCGGTCGATCGCCAGCGTGACGTCCGGAAGACCCTTTTCTCACTCGCTTCTCCCAGACCTACCGAGGTTGAAGAGCTGACGACCGTCCCCGAGTCCAGCTGGAAACAGACGTCAAAGAAGCGAGTGCAGCGGTGAACTGCGTCGTCGGCGGTCGCAGCGATGAAGAAGTCGGCCGAGGGGAGCGTGGCGGCGGACACGAGAGAACACACATGGTGATAGATGAACGGGAGAAAGGGAGCCATCAAATCCGCCAGTAGAAAGATGTGGTTGTGGAGCTAGACTGGAGGGGTTTCGTGGAAGTACATCTTCGATGGAGAGTTGGGTGGAAAAGAGAATGATGCGTCGTCCGGTTAAAATGGCATCGAAATGATGAGTGGAGAAAGCAAGTACCGAAAAGCGTGAACAAATGGATTCCGAAATGTTTCACGCAGGAAAAAACGATCCCTTTGTACGGAAAGGTGGTGGAATGTGTCCCGACGAGCAGCGAGTAGTAAAACGGAACACTGGACTGAGGAAGCCACTCGACGTTGATCTGCATGATGGTGGCATCTCATGACGACTCGGGAGAAACCACTACCTGAACTCTCAGCAAGCTGTTTGGAAAAGAGAGACGACGCCAGCTGGCGAACGCTCGTGTAGTCTTCCATGATCGGCTGAATGGAGATGGGGAGGTTGGACGCGTTCAGCGCCTCGTAGACGTGGCGGACAATGTTTTCCGTATTGAGACGGAGAACGCGCAGGAGGAAAAACTCGACGGAGGAAAAGGTGTAGATGGAGCTGCTGACCAGTCCGATCATGCCGTCGCCCTTCGCTTTCTACGTGATAGGTCGCTCGCTGGGGTACGTAGTCAAAGGAGACACCGAGTCCATAGTAGACTTTCGAGAAAGGGGGAATGAGTCCGGACGGAGGGTCCAGTCGCTTCGGCTCGTTATAGATGTGTCGCAGCTGGTCGTAACAGTCCATGAACTGGTCGCTGAGAGATGAGCTCCAGAAGGACAAAACGAGCAGATCCCTGCCTATGAGTCCCTTCGCTCCCATACGATTTGTTCAACGTGATCGAAATGTTTTTTCCGGACTGGTAGTTGATCCACGAAGACTGGGGATCAATCACGCATTGCCACCGAATTTCCTGCTCACGCCCCTCATCTGTTTGTCAATGCAAAGAATATGCAAATACCCGTTGATAGAACACCTAGATGGATGGAATCGTGGTGGAGAAACGCCACAACTGGGAGAAAGGAGTTTCCAGACTACGTTTCACCCGATTCAAAAACGGTACAATCGCCTCCTTGGCGGGACCATTCTTTCGGATCATCTCAACGACAGCGTCAAACGTTGGCGTTTTGAACTTGATATTCGATAAGTGAGTTTCTGTCTTCTTCGACACGAGAAATCGGATGTACTGCAAATAACAGAATGCATACACGCACACATTGTACGGTTTCAGGATGCCACGAGGATACAACAACGACTCCAGAGTTTGATCCAGTATCTTCGGATACTCCGCCGGATAGATGGATTTGATAGAACATCCAGTCTGTGGTTCGTTGGTAGCTAGAAACGCACATTCAACGAACGACATCGCAGTCTGTAAAAGAAGAAATAACCGTGGTTTCCGTTTTGAAACTGAAACTCCGGTTTTTCACTCCTCTTCAGTCAAAAGGAATCGTTTTTCCTTCCGTTTCTCATGTCTCTTCCAACAGGTGTCACTCTCCCCCCAAACGGACTCAGTGAGGGTTACATCAGGAGTATTCTCCAACGAATCGAGTCTGGACTGTCTGTTGAAGAATCGGTACGTGTTTACGGCGGTGGAATGACACACAGACGATTGTCTACCAAGACAACCCGTCCCTTAACTATATGATTTCTAGTGTATATACGATGCCAAAGACGGGTTGGGAGGAGCGAATTCCGATGTACATGTGTGAAAGAGCTCAGAAAGTGATGGAGAAACTCCACTCCCCACTCGTTGATGTGTTGACAGAATTGACACTATCCAAAATGTCCACTCTGTGATGATCGTTCATGGGTAGCTGGGGACAGTCGGCGACTGTTAAATCTGCTTCCATTCTCGTCCGTGACTTGATGGAGTATTCGTTGCGAGAGCGAGATGCAGTGTCCCTGTTCTACATTCTCTTCGTCGTGTTTGTGAACATGGACGAGTTCCGCCAACAGTATCTCTACTATGGTAAGAACAGGGTGAGCGAGTAATCCGAAGAAACGCGTCCTGCGCTCTCGTTCTCCCCACTTCTCTCCGCTTGCTTTCTGTCTGCCGATCATCCGCTGCATCAGATACTGCTGAAACTGCGCTCCATCTACGAGGAGACGGCGGAAGCCGAAGAACGATCGAACATGGTCAGTTGGGATTTCATCTTCTCCTCGCTGCTCGTCAAAGTCACAGCGTCTCTCTTTCCTCCTCTTCTAATGAACAGACTTGCCATCTACGCGTCGTCCCGCCCGTCCGTCAATACGATTGGTCTCTCCGACTCTCCCATTGTCCTCCAGCTCCTCTTCCTCTCCCTTCAAACTGTACTGCATCGCATCCACTCAGACGGAGGTGATTGGCGACCAGCTCAACCGGGGCACGCGAACGCCCTTCAACCTCGTCTACATTTACTGTCTTCTGACCCTTCTCTCGCTCAACATCACGCGCTGCTCGGGACTGGTCGTCGGCTCGGTGGATCTGCACACCTTCTTCCGACCATCGGTCGTCGTCCGTTCCTTTCCTCATCCGCAGAAGACGGACAACAATCTCTTTGTCCCTTCCGTTTTATCCATCGCTCTGAAACTGCTCTACGGTTCCTTACCGGAGGGTTTCTATCCGGAGAAGGCTGCGACCAATCGGTCCAAGATCACGCTGCAAGTTCGCTGCGCCTGCTTGTCGCTGTGGGAGCGCTGCTTTCCCCTCTTCTTCATGTCCAACAGCATGTTCGACACGATGGAGGTCGTTTTGGAGCTGGAGAAGGAGCGGATCCGCGCGGGAAAGTATTCCTTCTGGTTGAACTTGTTTGGAAACCGCATCGCGCGGTTCATTTCCCTGTCGCTTGGGGAGTTGCTCTTCTACGACGAAAAGGAGATTATCCAGTATCGTGGCGACGCAGAGGATGAGTTGATGGACCCGGACGTCCCGTTCAGCGGCTTCACGAATCATCGTCACGTTCGCAGGTGTCTTTATGTCGGTTTTGTGGTTTGCTTCCAAGTAGACGGGGAAGATTCTCATGAAGGAGGCTTCCATTCTCCAAAGCAACGTGGAGACTGTGTTCGCGGAGGGCGAGGTGGAGGGCGACATCCATGGCCCCATCCGACAGTCGGCGTTGCGACAGTGCGGTCTGCAATGCGGCGACGTTGGTTACCACCGTTGCGAGGAACGCGATCTCCTCAAACGTCACCTTCTCCTCAAGATCTATGTGCGTGCGAAGAGGGTATATGACTGTAGCGAATTCTCCTGTCAGTGTACAAGCATTCGTGGCTGGCGCTAACAGGCGCTCGCTCTCCTGTTCTGGTGAGAGAAATGCCCGTCGTGTCTGTGGAGTATTATCCAACGCACACGCTACTGTCACCGAAAGATGACACTTCAACCAATGTGATTTGGTCTCGCCAAGTAGGTGCACAACGTGTCTTCCACGTAGGCGGTCGTTTCAACAGACGGCATCAAGCAGTATCACATCGCAATCTACCGCAAAAAGGGAGATTTGCTCGTTTCCTTTGGTTTCTCTCGACGATGCGAGCGGATGCCATTCATTGGCGCCTCCGACAACTCCTTCGGATTCAATCCATCCACGGGCACCTTCTACCACGGCTGTCAGTCTGTCTATTCCGCGTCATCGTATTCTCTCGGCGGTGACTCGCTTTTGGAGTTTGACGTTTTTGTGGATGTGATGGTCGGTTACTTCTGGGTGGTGAACAAGAGGGGAGAAGTTCTCTCTCCCGTGGTAACGTCGCTGGGGCAAGCGCCTCTCTATTTCGGAGTGGTCTTTTCTTCGAGCTCCGTCTCACAAATCGTGATCGAGAGCGTGGTTCCGCATCTTCCTCTTCAGGACGTTGTGATCAAGGGAAAGGAGGGTTCTTCGCCCATGGAGTGTTCGGACTCTCCGTCAGAGAGCATTTCATCACCCGTGGATGGTTCATCGCTCCACGATCAGACTTCTCTCATGCACATCACTTCCCACCTCAATAACTTGTTGCTGCATGAAATCTCCTTTTACACCTTCTATTTCACTTGCCCTTCCTCCAAGGGAGAAACCGAAGTTCGATTATTCGGAAAGCGACCTATTTACCTAATCACTTACTACTGTATGCTGTCGTTGGTTGATACCGCGTTGAACGTTCGTTTTCCCCTTCCCATGACGCTCGTGAAGAGTGTGTTCGAGGATCTCTCCGTTCGCAAACGCATCATGGACGTCTATCCCAATCTGTTTACAGAGGACACAGGTCATCCTCTCTGAACTATTTCATTGTAGAGTCGATTCCCTCCTACGCTCGGTACTCCGTTTCCATTCGTCAGGACTGGGACGCGCCCGCTGCTCTTTGTTCCATCACAGAGTTGACGCTCCATAGGAGTCAAACTCTTGACATTTTCTCCAACAACCTTAACCTTCACTTTAGCGGAAGGAGTACGAAGAGCGTACCCGTGGTGTATGGAATCGATTCTCCTTATTCACTCACTCTTCTCCGTTCTGCGAATGGGTTTACGGGAGTTGCCTATTCTTCTGACAGGAAGTCGCCTGTTCTCATTATGGAGATGGAGAATCAGTCTCCGGTCGATTTGGGACTTCAGGGCATGCGTTCACCCACACTCTTTCTGGATTGTATCGGAGCAGTCTTTTCCACACTGATATGGAACCAGCAAAATAGTATGCAGTACAACGAATCTGCGGACGTGAAATGGCTGTCTTCTCTTTCGTTTCTGCGAGAGGGTTTTACATCACGATTAAGGGGACTCCTCATCGAGCACCTCTTGAACTCGGACTATCGTAGTTCTCACCTCTGGGAGTCTGTCGATCTCTCTGAGTTGTCAGATGCATCAAGTTTGGAGATTCCTTCAACTGATCATGCCAACTCGGTTAACCAGGAGATTTGGAAAGCGTGTGAACCCCTGCTTCCTCCTCTTCGATCCGTATCCGAGGTGGAAACGAAGGTGCGCTCCTTCCCCTTAACTGAACTGAGTCCCCTTGATGTTTCTGTATTTGAGAAGTCTTCGAGACCCGCTTTGCTCTCTCCCTCCAATCCCCATTCAAGCGAAATCGCCTCGCTCTTTCACGAGATTGTGTGTTTCCTGAGCGGATATTCAAGCTGTATGTCTCATTACCATAACTCATCCATAGCGACGGAGGTCTTGTATAAGCAATCGACGCGTTTGTTGATGTTCCTGAATGGTTATCGTGTGCGCAACCAGCTTTCGTGGGAAGTGATGCGTGGTATTCAGAGTGAGTTGAGAATACTCGCTCGAGTCATTCAGCCGGTAGAGATGGATTTGGAGGAAGTGGTCGATGTGGGATAAGCGATGGAGTGATTACGTAGGGAGTTTCCGTGATCGTGGAGCGCCGTCTCTCTGCGAAGACACTCTTCTCTCAATTGTTTTCGACGGAGATTATGCAGATCCAGTTCTTCTTCTCTCTCACACTCACCCACCAACAGGACGTTATTCTGATGGACAACTACGGCTATTACTGCGGACGCCCCGCTAGTGGCATTCTGTTGCTGAAGAAGAAGCCATCGGCCCCATGGATGCAGAAGTCCCACATCATGAACGCAATTGGAGATCAGATCAACGAGATTCTTGATGGAGTAATGGAGCAGCAGCAGACTCGATTCTATGTGAAATGGCTCTCCGACCTTCTTCAAAAGGTGATTGCTCCGAATTCGCTGGATCAAATCTTCTCCTTTGTCGAATCGGTCTGCAGCGATGCAGCCTGTGAAACGGATTCCTCGATCCTTCTGTTAACAGCTCACCACCTTGTTTGTTCCTTGGCTGGTCTCCCAGAGTACTTCCAAGCGCTTCAGCAAATAGTCCGCCTTCTTCTTTCCTACGTGATCCGTTTGGCTTCACAGGGACGCGATTCCGCTTCGTTCTGTTTTGGAGTGTCCGTACTAACATCTTCCTTCCTAAAGGTTCCTGGAGATGCATTTCAGGAGGAGTGGATTCAGGACATCATATCGCTGCTGGCGCTTGTTACTTCTCCGAAGGAGTACACCCAAGTTCTCTGTCTCCTTCAGCTGACTACGGAGTACTGCAGCGAGTATGTCTTCACGTAAGTGGTTGGTCTGCCGTGTAACGTTGAGTGCGGAACAGATCGAATTGATACTGGATCACGGAATGGAGAAGCAATCTCCCATCACGGTGGAGAGAACCTATACATCCGAGGAAGATACGATTCGCAACAGCGAGTGATTGTCAGTATCTTCTGTCATTCCTAGAATAAATCGACTTCGCAAAACGGGCCAGACATCACTCTTCCAGTGGGTTCTTTCCGTTCTCGTATCCTTGCAAATTGGACATCTCATCTAGCGTCAACCGTCGATGGCTCCCTGCATGGACAGTGTGCTGTTCTCCCTCTTTCAGAGTCCAATGAGTGAAACTGTTGCCCATCGTCTTCTCAGTTTGCTTCCGTATTGGTCGAGTATCTCCTCCCAGACTACGGAGACAAGTGGACTTTTGGAGGTTGGGGTTGAAGGAGAAAGCGATATGTAGTTCCGAATTCAGGTTTCTACATGGAACGCTCTTCTCTTGTTTATGCATATGCTCCTCAAATCGTCGCTAGATGGATTATCAGATTCGTACAGCGAAGTGCTCTTCCGTCTGCTCCAGCTCATCGCCCTTCTTCTGAGTGTAAAAGACACTCACATGATTCCACATAGATTCCAAATGTCACTTCCGTTCCATTCTGTTTCTACGGGAAGATGTCTCAGGAAAGCAAGTCGGCGCTGAGTCATTTCTTGACCAGTTGTGCTCTGATTCCCGGGATGCGTTCTCGTTCAGACACCATTGCAACGGATGTTCATCCCAATCTTGTGTTTTCTACTCTGAAGCCAGACTGGGACTGTCTAATCGGGAGGAAGGTAGATGAAATGCACATGGTTCCGAGGGTGTTTGGAAAGAAACGGACGGACTTCCAGCATGTGATAGTTCCTGATAATGTCCGAATCACCTCCGGACAGTGGCTATTTAAAGTAACCAGTTCGACTGCGTTTGTCTGCGGCTTTGTGGACGGTATCTATCCGCTGGACAGCACGTGCTCGCTGGGGTATCCAAGTCGCCACAAATGGGTCTGGTCGACGGAGACCTGCTCGGGTGTCACAGACAAGTGGCTCCCCTTGAATGGCATATCAGAGGACGATGCAGAAGAAACAACTGTTCATTGCCGTCTTGATTGCGAGAAAAGAGAGATCGCCTTTCGCGTAAACGATGGTGCGGTGTGGGTCATCGTGGCGACCGATGTGATCGCTGAGTCCTGCTTTATCCCAGTCGTGGCGTTGCGAGAAGATGAGAAGTTTACATTTTCACTTCTCTATACCGGTGAGAACGAAGCGGCCGTGACTCCCATCACGCTGCTAGAAGTGGAGAAGATCCAACGAAACTCGCCCAGAGCCGCTTCTCCCGAAACGGATCGAATCGGGATGCTCACTCGCAGCATTCTCTCTTCAGTCATCGAGCTGTGGCCCTCGGAACGATCCCTATTCTCATACTTCCCACTTGCCATTTGTACGGAAACGACCAGCGTCCTGGAAGAAGTGATTTCTCTCCTGAAGAAGCGTCCCGACCTAGTTGCTCCCTTTCTGAAGCAGCTGTGGGGAATGCGCAAGTCGGAGTACTGGCTTCTCTATCGCGATCTACTGCTACTGGAGCTTCTCAAGGAATTCACCTCCCGGTCAGAAGGGTCGACAGAATGGGCGGAGACATGCGTAGAATCGATATTGTCCGAGTGGTGTAGAGTTTCGTTGGGTTCCCTGAGGTGTAGTCAAAAAGGTGTCTCCGTATCCGCGCAACGCTCTCCCAGGCTACCTCCTCTATGCCCTTTCTTCTCGTAGCAGATCATTCAGTCGCTTCCTTTCCACTCTCTGCAAGGCGTACGCTGAAACAAACGCCTCACTGATTACGGATTATGTGTGTGTCGATCTGATCGCTCTCGACGGCATTCGTGCCGTAGAAGCCATTCGCTACGAAGGTACCTCTCCGGAACGCATGGTACCGTTTCTCCTTTGTGTCCATCGTAGTATGCTATCCAGAATGCTCTGCTCCTCAGTCAGTTCTCCAACTCCTTTTCATTGCCACTCATGCATCGTTTGGTTACCGCTCCCATCCTTCCTGCCCCTGGTATTCCTTCCCTTGGCTATATGTTGTTGCATTATAATGCTGGAGCAACGTTTGTGATGACTCTGGTGTCACAGCAGCATCCTCCGATACCCTGCATTCTCACGCTCGCTGTCTGTTCATTTGACAAAGATGGTAGTGTATGGGGAGCATTCCAAGTAAATGGAAAAACAGCCCATCGTTGTTACTGTATGTGGAAGTGGAAGGAGAAAACAGGAGACTTCTCTATGACAGTGAAGAGTATGAACACGAATAGGGAGGATGGTTTTTCCTTTTTTGGGACAATTGATAAGGAGACACTGGAAGTCTCACTCGTTGCGGAAACCGCAGAGAACAATCTACAAATGCTAACGGGAGGTCCTCTTTCATCTCGTTCGGCATTCAAACAGTCCGACGCAGCAGTATCATCTCCATTCATCATCAACTGTCTGAATAACGTGGGGAAGGAAGAGTTGGAGATACGAGAGGATCTGTTGAATGGCTGTTTGTATCTGTCGCTGTTCAACGACACAGTCATGATGAGACCGCCAGTGTTCACGTTGAAAGGCAGGAACCGAGATTGAGTTTGACGAATAGGCACAGACAAATCGATCACCTACGATCCAACGACTGGCATCACCATCAATCCGGGAAAACAGCACGTTGTGTATGGAGGCATGGTCTACTCCGGAGACTCGATTGGTTTGATTGTGAATCCGTCTCGCTCCTCCTTTCAGGTATTCAGTGACTCGACGCAAATCAACTACGAACACCTCGAAGACTATGGAAATCCGTTGCAGAAGTGTACGAACATGCGGCTACGAGATCTGATCGACCTGAAGGCATCGATCACTGTCTTCCCCGAAACACTTCTCCGAGCTGAGGAGAACTCTCTCTATCTTCGCGAAATCCCAACCCTGGAAGACTTCGGCAGGATCGTTGATTCACAGTCCTTCCTCCTTCAGTATGTGCGTGATCAGAGCATTCCATCGGATTACCTCAAATTTACGTATCAGGATACCCAGCACTGGGTTTCCCACAGGTTTGAGTACCTGAAGACTCGAATTCCTGGGCTCATTGTGGAGGTTCTCAAGGACCCGGAAGCGATGGCATCCAGATTCCCTTCCGTCTATCCTGGAATGCTGGTGAAAACAAGGCAGAAAACGGGAACGGCTCGCGTCGTCGGAGTCAACGGACAGCCGTGGTACGTCCCCGTGGCGAGCAATCCCTTCGAGAGCGGTCGGGAGGAGTTCCAGGAGGCTTGGATGCTTCCGTACTCTTGGTATTCCGCGCATTCTGAGAGGGACACCTGCATACCGCCTCCGTTCTTCAAGATTGAGTGGAAGATGACGTTCGAAGAGTACATCGCCGAACTCGCTCGACCCGATCGGAGGAAGATCCACGAACAGATTGTAAAGGAGCTGGATGCTGCGAGTCGTTCGTCGGGAAAGATGGTGTGGAACCTGTCTCCCTATTGCATTCACGTCGATTCTTTCAAGGAGTACAACCTGACGGCAGACCAGGTCTACGCGCACGCAGGATTCCTTCTGACTCTCAATTCTCATTGCCTCCGACTGCTTTCCTATGTGACCTCTGGTGTCCCCATGCCCCAAGTGGAGCCGTTTCTGTCAATCCGACCCTATCTGTTAGCCACGACAAAGGATCTGGTTGCGTCGCTTCGCATCCAACAACTGCGTCCGCCCGTCACACTGAATGAGGACGTGACCGCACTTCCGCCCGAAGTGAAAACGTACCAGTTCAACCGGCTGGGCGCGCGACCCGACCGTCTTCGCCAACTCCCGATCGGGATTTCCAATCACGCCGGCTCGGAAGAAACGTCCAACGCAGAACCGACTCGTTGGAACCAATCGACCACGGGCGCCTTCATCCGACTGGTGATGCGACTCCCTCCGTCGACTCTCCGAATCGGCTACATCCACCCAGCTCACGGAGGTCAGCGACGCGCCTTCCACGTTGTTTTCGCCGGCGAGGGCGGAATCGACAACGGCGGACTGTATCGCGAGCTGTTCCGAACAGTGATGCAGGAGCTTCACGACGTCGATCTGCTTCCCTTCTTTTCGCACACGCCGAACTTCACACAGGAGGCAGCGGAGTACGGACGCGACGACTACTTGTTCTCCACCCACGGAACGCCCTTCGTGTACGAGGGTCTGGGTCGCATCGTGGGAACGGCGATCATGTCGGGAGTGCAGCTCGACTTGTTCCTGTCGCTGAGCATCTGGAAGATGACAGTGCGGGAGCCGGTAGATCTTCGCGACCTGAAGAGTATTCACTTCGCTCTGTGGAAGACGTTCACGGACATGCTGCATTGCTCCGTACGGAAGAGAGGAAAAAGGTGAAGTGTAGGAAAGCGAATTTGCGGAAGTGTACGACGATCAGCGCTGGACGTACGTGGATTTCTGGGGACACGCGTTTACGGACGCTCGCTATGCTCACAGACGCGTGTCCTATTCAGACCGCAAGGAGTTCGTCGAGAAGAGCGTCGAGTTCATGTTTGCGCGACTGCAGCCGTCGGTTGACGCGTTCCGTCGCGGAATCAGTGCTGTTTTCGACGGGTGCGAAGGAGGATATCTGCAGGGTCGCGACCTGATGGAAATGGTCGTCGGCGTGGGCGACGTGGACGTGGAGGAGCTGCAGAAGGCGACGCAGTACGAGGGCTACGAGTGCGACGACCAGGTGATTGTGTGGTTCTGGGAGATCCTGAAGGAGATGAAGACGTCGCAGCGGATCGCCTTCTTGCAGTTTGCGACCGCGCGGTCGCGGCTGCCAACATTTTCGTACCAGGCGCAGTTGACGGTAGGCGATTCGACCGTTCGATGACGTAGTTCAAAGTGATTCGACACCTAAGTCACGGGTTGCCAGACATGTTTTTCCCAATCGCCCACACATGTTTCAATGGCTTGGAGCTGCCGAATTACTCTTCCAAGGAAGTGATGCGGAGGAAGATTCTGTATGCGATTGAGAATACGACGTCTATCGACGGGGATACGGTGGAACATAGCGATGTTCAGTGGGAATAGGCTTTTACACTTTGTTTGTGATGACACAATTATTCTCTCTCCAGATCGCTATGATCAAAATACCATTCATGGTGGGTCCTCTTCGCCGTGGTTCACGTGAAGGATTTTGAACCCCTATTTGTGAATTGGGTGAGCAATCTCCTGGATATCAAGCTCTCGAGCAATCTGTCGAACGAATTACGCGATGGCAACGTACGTAATGTCTCAAGATTATGATCGAGTAGATACTTGTTCAGGTGATTGATGCGGCTTGTCCGTTTCTCAGTTTACTGCCGGAAGAGAACGATAGTAGTTGCTGGAGTAACGAATCAGAAGTAGACGAACCAAGGCGTTCGGCAGATGCCAATTTCGAGTTGATTCATATGGCACAACGCAGACTTGGCATTTTGGAAGAGTACTACATCCAGCCCTACTACTTCGTGGATTGCAATGTGGTTCCCTCCTCTTTCCTTCCAATTAGATGAGTCCGGCGATCACCTCGCTTTCTGTGCTCATTGGTCGAATCATGGAAGTCGTTGACGAAGATACCCATCACGTTCCCGCGTGTTTGCAATCCCTTGGTTGTTCGTTCTACTTACCTGTGATGATAGTGAAACAAACTACACAACAGCTGAGGTCAGTCGATTCGATTCACTGCATAAGCTCCTTCATAATGAACCACTCGGAAACCGATTCCTTTTCCTCCATTATTGCTGACTACGGTGAAGAGGCGATTCAGCGCTTCAAAGAACCGGTTTCTCTTCCGGAGGAGACGCTTGTGCCGAGCAGCGATGAACAGATCATCCGAAAAGACGATACCGAAGCAGATGAGCGGCGCTCGATGGCGATGAAGGACGAGCTGTTTATGATCCTCCTCTACCGTCTCCTCGACCAGGGGAACGACAGGGACATCGATTCGAAAAGCGATCTGACGGATCACAGTGACACAGAAACCGAATTCACGGAGAATTATCACTTGGACAACAGTACCGCGTTGCTACACATGTTTGAGCGTCTCTTCTCGGGAAATGAAGGTGATGATCACTCGAATCTCTACACCGACAACCTCAAATCCTATCTGGCAGGGAGGATTCGGTCTCTGGAAGATGAAGAGCTGGAAGAGGGACTCGAACAATCCGTCGAGGAAAAGAGAGACGAAATCGATCCAGATGAGATTCTATCCGGAAATATGCACGATCTCTCTCTGTTCAAGTCACTGGGATACATCCCGAACGATGATACCTCCCTAAGTGAAACCGAAAATGACGAGTCGGAAGACACTTTAAGTCGACAGCGCATCGAAGGTAGTAGACGAAGTGTGATAACAGAGTAGGGATGAAGTCGATTCTGCAGTACATGACGGATTCTATGGAGGGAAAGAAGGGAGTATCGCCTGCTCCGAAATGAAAGTGATTGCATCATGGGTTGTCATGTTTCTTCGGGATATACAATGATCCGGACGACTCACCTTCAAATAACGGGCGTCCGTTTGAACCACAATGAATACGAACTAGTAAGAAAGAGGGGATGAAGTCACTGGAGCGATTATCTGTTCAAAATTGTCTTAATCGGCGACTCGGGTGTCGGAAAGTCGAGTCTGCTGCTACGATTCGCAGTAGGCGACATGGTGCCATTTCACCACAGGACGGAGCCTTCACCGACAGCTTCATCAGCACAATTGGTGTCGATTTTGTAGCGATTGGATCGGATCCACATGTAGCGATTTCGTACTGTTGACGTGGAAGACAAAGCCGTAAAGCTCCAAATTGTTTTCATTTGCGATTTTGTTCACTGTACAGTGGGACACGGCGGGACAGGAGCGTTTCCGGACAATCACAAGTGCTTACTATCGTGGAGCAGATGGAATTATGCTTGTCTATGACGTGTCGGATAAGGTGGATTAAGTATTCTGGTATCACCTAGTCATCATTCGAGGGCATATCTCTCTGGCTACAGGAAGTTCGGAAATACACATCCGAAGACATTAATCTCTGTCTCATCGGAAACAAGAGTGATCTGAGTTCAAACCGAGAAGTATCAAAGGAAGCGGGTTGGAAGTACCACTCTCGATAAACAAGTAGGAGCAATTCTTGCCAAGGAAGTTGGAGCGTCCTTCATCGAAACATCGGCAAAGAACGCGAAAAACGTGGAGGAGTCGTTTCTTCGGATGGCATCTGAACTCGTCAAGAGACAGTACGCACTCCGATTGTTCATGTCCATAGACGGATGAGGAGACTCCGGGAAACGGATCAGAGAAGGAAGGTCAATAAAGCCATCAATGCGGTTTCATACAAATCGTTTATGACACTCGGAAAGGAAGGAAGTTGCTGCCCATAAGTTCTTGTTTGTTTCTGAAGATCCGAACAATTAGAGAGCGTTCCTTCCGATTGGAAGAATTGGAGTGTGTACGAATGAATCGGTGCATGCCTTGGTAAACATGTAATATGCGAACCACTGGACGCACAAATGATATTGTTTCCAGATCATCCTTCAGCGCACAAGGCAATTGGATATCTTTGATGTCTGTATGGTTTTGTCCCGAATATCCTAATTTGCAGCTGATCGGCGATCGTTTTCAGGATGTGTCCGATACGCCTGATTCGATCAACACGCAGTACGTTATCGTGAAGGAACTCGGAAAGGGAGCTTATGGAACTGTTTACCTTGCCGAGGATGCCAAAACCCATAAGAAGTAAAAAAAGGACGACATTGTGCACTAGATACGCAATCAAACGGATTTCAGATGTGTTTCGCACCAAAACGGATGCCAAGAGGACCCTGCGCGAAATAACCATCCTTCGTCAGTGCAAACACCCCAATATCATAAAACTGAAGTAAAATCGATGGGAGAGCAATACGTAGAAATGTCCTCCTTCCTCCAGACGAGGAGACATACAAACAGCTGTGGATCATCCAGGTGTGAATCGGTTCAATGGATCACGCATAGGACTATGGGGGATGGGATCTCTCGAAGGTTCTCAAGTCGTATCGCAGAATTCCCGGGTGGTGTGACAAGCATGTGAAGAGCATTGTGTACCAAGTGCTCTGTGGTTTGCAGTACATGCAGGTGGGTATTCGTTTCTGTTGTTATTCTCAGAGTGCAAATATTGTTCACCGCGATCTGAAACCATCGAACATACTCGTCGACAGCAAGTGTCAAGTGAAGATCATCGACTTTGGATTGGCGCGTCAGATGAGTCCTCAGACTCGCAAGATTGCATTGAGCACGGTATGTACAGGGAGAGGACGTGACCATCAGGTGGATTCCTCTGAGGGGCTCATGGAGCCGTCTTCGGGAACGGAGCGTCAGCTGACGCTCCACGTGGTCACACGGTGGTACCGCGCTCCCGAACTGATTCTGATGCAGATGCACTACGGAGGTGCCATCGACGTGTGGTCGGTGGGCTGCATCATGGTTGAAGAAGCCCATTCGATGACACGTAGGCGGAGTTGCTTCAAACGCTGGAGCCCTCGATCACTCGCGTGAAGCCGCTGTTTCCCGGAACGACCTGTTTTCCCCTCAGTGCGACGAAGAAAGAGAAGAACAAGTCGGAGATGCTGGAGCGCGAGTTCAAGCAGGAAACGCACCAGCTGGAGAAGATCTTCGAGGTGACGGGGACTCCCGCGGTGGAGGACATTGCTTGGATGGAAGAGGGGTCGATGAAGACGGTATGGGTTGGTGAGTCGATTCATTCCAGTTTCTCCTGAATCTCGAGCGGATCAAGCCCCAGAACTTCCATCAGCTGCTTCCTTCGGCCTCGCAGGACGCAATCGACTTGTTGACTGGAATGCTTCAATTCAGTAGGATTTGAGAGAGGTGATGACGCAGATCCCGAGAAACGCCTGACGGTCACGGAGGCACTTCGATCGCCGTTTTTTGATGAGATTCGCAATGAAGAGAATGAGAGGCGTGCGCAACAGATTATGTCTTTTCCGTTTGAAGACACGCTGGGAGGAAGTGTGGCGTGCGAAAAGATGCGCATCCGGAAACTCATTTACAATGAGGCGCTTCAGTTTGCGTAGGGACGGAGGGAGCGATGCATGGTAGTTCGCACATAAAAGTTGTGAAACCTGCTCCGAGTGAACAAGCAGTTCCTCCTGTTTCCGTAGTTACTCTCCCGATACCTAGTTCAGATTGTGTTTCCATGAATGCGATGCGTCCAGAACAACGTTCGTCTTTACGCTATCACTAACATGTAGCTGGTTCCCATTCGTTCATGGATTGTTGTTCCATACTGTAACGCCATCCATTTGTTGCCAACAAACAACTGACTTTTCTAAAAGAACAAATGCTACACACATGTCATTCTCGTGACTGATTGATACAAAACTCCTCTAGAAAGAACACCTCCCAATCAACGATACGGTTATTCCCGCCTCCTCCGCTGCCTTCTTCGCTTTTCCGCAGAGCTCGATATGAATAGGACTGCGGTAGCCCTTGAAGGAGGACAACACGTGGATGTCGTTGAAGGGTATCTCACGAAAGCCGAGCGCCTTGTATGTTGCCTCCTTTACCGCCCATCTACCTCATTTCTCAAGCAGATGATCATTACCTGGAAGATAAGTACTGCTCTTTGGGTCTGGTGTATTGCTGGAACTCAGTGATTTCTTCGGCACTCAGAATTCGGTGAACAAAGCGATCGCCAAATCGCTGGAAAGTGGAGGCGATTCGGGACAGTTGGACCAAGTCTGTGCCGATTCCGTGAATCATTCCAAAAGCAGATGTGAACGAAACAAACACTGATCACGAAAGAAGCCACAAATCCATTTTCTCCTTAAACGTATCGAACACAGAAAGGAAGGCACTGTAAAGTCCACGCGCTTCACACGACATACTGTTGGGATCGGTGTTCTAGGATTCAAGGTGGATGAGCAGAAGTACAATACGGTGGACGACCTTATCGAGCGATAGGAATACCAATCCAGTACTCTCGAACTTGTCAATCGGACCTTGTCGATACGCCTCCAAGAGCTCGTCTTCAGTAAGGTCCACAAAACAGCAGAAGAGCTGGACTTGTCTTCCATGCGTTAACGCACTCCTAAAGGATGATACATGTGAACAGCTGCTACGCCTCTACTCCGAGAGCGTAGACTTGCGCAATGGAGGAAATGGGGATGTTCATCTCTTCGTTTACTTCACGCTTCATGCTAGCAAACAATTCGGAACGAACTGCATGGGGAGGGAGTGCGTCCACATCTGCGTACTCCTTGATGTTGATGTCCTGTATATGAGTGAAAGAATGAAAGGATACGAGAGGTTCCGGATGTCCGCCGACACAGGTCAAACGTCCCTGAGCCTCCGCGACATTGAACCCTCGTTGCATCAAAACGTGTTTTCCATTTCGCAGTACGATAACACTGATATTTCCAAGAGGATTGCCGAAATACGCGGTGGGACAGCCAATGCGTTCTCCCTCTTGGAAGAACGTTTTCCATTCCGAGCTCATATTGGATCCAATGTAACTCTTGTAGTCTGTCAATCCAAGATACAGATGAAACGGTACTGTGCTGTTCTCATCATAGAAAGCGTTATCATATCGGAACTTCGACTGATTGTACAAGAATGGTCGCAGTTCCCGCATCTAGTGTTCAAGGCAGATATGAATACCCACCTTGTCCCATTCTTTGTCTACAAGAAGCTGTAGATCCGGTCGCTCATCCAGTTTTGATCCATACTCCTTTGCCACTGTACATTCCACCTGGTTCTCGACAAGGAAGGGAGTAACAACGAGCAATTCGTATTCTGACTGGAGTGGATCCGAAAGAATGGGTGCCATGAATCGATTCTAACAAACAGAAGAGGTGAAGCATCTCATCTGATGCGCTTTAAAACAATCATACTGTTCCGTTAGGACGGTATACAGAGCCCTTGTCTCAGGAACCACCTTCTCAGGAGATCGATTCTACTGTTCACAATCGATTGGAGAACTACAATCAGCTCAACGATATTGTCCAGAGACAGAAACTGGATTCCAAGACTCTCGTATTGGTCGGTCGGTCCCTGCTTGTAGCAATCATACACTTCCTTCGTGTTGAGATCTGCAAAGCAGCAAAACAGCAGTGCCTGTCGTCCGTGCGTCTTCATGCAACTTCACTCAACACACTCGTTTACTCCTACGAAGCCACTCCGAGCATGTACATTTCGGACAACCTCTCTGGCGGCAGATTCGTCTCCTCAAAGATCTCGCGTTTCATACAGCCAAACAACTCGTCCGTCACAGCGGATGGGTCCACGTCACTGTACCTGCGGATTCCGATATGCTACCGGAATGACTCCAATCCACATTCGCTACAGACGGCTCGGGATGACCGCCGACACAAGTCAGCAATCCCTCGCCTTCCGCTACCCTGTTGCTGCGGTTCAGAAGAACATGGTTCTTGTCACGAAGAACAAGAGCACACAAACTACCGAGGGGATTCGCAAAGAATGCACAGGGGTCCCCTATCTTCTGTCCTTCCCGCAGAAACATATCCCACTTTCTTCCCAAGTTGGACCCCACATACGCCTTATAGGATGTGAGTCCCAAGCGAAGCGAGCACGTCTCCCTATCACATACGGAAGAAAAATATCGAAATTTGGATTGGTCAAAGAGAAACGGTTTCTCCTCTCTCGCCTACATAGAATGGAGGCATGATGGAAACCTTGGTCCATTCCTGGTAAATAATACATTGCAGATCCGCTCGACCGTCTGCTTTCGAACAATATGCCTCGCATACAGATGAAACAACATGACTCCTCGTCAAAAAGGGACACCGCGTTAGTATCGCGTACTCCGACGCTAGACAGTCGCGAATAACGTAGTTCATCCTTCAGAATGAAAAGGAAGTGAACCAACATTATCTAAACTCGACATTCGATTTTATTATCATTGATGGAGCAGGTGCCTGAGGTTTCCAATCCTGCCATTTCCGAACCCGAGAAGGTATCGAGAAGTGACCTCAACGAAACACCCCATCTTCTCAACTTCTGCTACCTTACTGTTGGAATGGAAAAGTAGAATTACGGAAAGATGTCATCACTTCGCAATTACGCAGAAGAATACAGTTTGGTTATTCCGGAAGATGCATCGCATAGCGATGTTGCGAATATTGTATTCAGGTTGTCATGTTATGGTTTTCTGATTCACAGACACTTCAACACGATCGATGTGGACGAGACACAAGTGCTTTCCGATTTCGCTGCAAAACTAGAAAAAGTACTACACAGATTGGTATGTTAAAGCAGATTCGAAAACGAAACAAGCACGGAACCGAGACAGAAAATTCAGATAGGAAGCGGGTTCGAAAACCCAAAAAAGTGGATTTCGCGTGTGATTCTGAGCCGTAGTACGAAGAGGAGGTTGACGACACCTATTCCGTTGCTGGAATCGATGACGAGGAAGAGTACGTTGACGAATCCGTAAAGGCACCCTCTCAGGACGATGAGTCTATGTACTGTTTCTGCCAACAGAAAGCGACGGAAGATATGATTTGCTGCGACAACCCGAAGTGCCCCTACAAGTGGTTTCATTATCGATGTGTGGGACTCACTCCAGATTCCATCACCGATGGTCTCTGGTACTGTCCCATTTGCAAGAGTCACTGTTCTACATAACTATTGTTTCTTCATTCACATGCTGAAAGCGAACCACTAAACGTTCATCAGGCATCCTCATCATGAAGACGAAAACCGAATCCTTCGTTTTATCCTTTCTCAGATTATCCTGAATAGACTGTTGTTTTCTCATGTTTGGATAACTCAGAGCATGTAATTGAATAGGGACGTAGCAAAAGGCTTAACCGATTACGAGATGCAAATGAACAACGACATGCGTACAAATTTCGTTCGTACGTTTGTTGTGTCCTGTCTATCCCAGGCAAAGTTCTTGCGACGGCTTGTATGCAACTCATCTTGACAACGGGAATCGTGTGGGGGATCTGGTCGTTTTCTCTCGTTCTCTTTATTTTTAGCAGCATCTCTGCACTTTATGACTTGTTTATGCAATTCTACCTGCCGATTATGGTTGTCAGTGTCGTTGGGTCCTTTGCGATTGCCTGTGCTTCCTCGTGTTTGGAGTATAGTGTTAGAATGAATAGTAGGCATCAAGTCTCACCCCACGGACTTCATCATGATTACTCTCTTCGTACAATCGACGTTGGAATATCATCGATAGACTATCTTCGAATCGATGCTGATTGCGAGTTGCTGTGTGTTCGTGAGTCCGCAGATCCTTCTGGCGGCTTTTGGAACGACCGCTCTCATCACCGCTTGTCTCACGGTGTATGCCTTTGTGACCAAGACGGACTTTACTGGATGTGGCCCCTACTTGTGCTGCATGGTGTTCGCTCTCATTATCATTGGACTACTTTCCGCTTTTAAACTCTTCCCTCCCAATTTGTATGCATATATCGGAGTGGGGATGAGATAGAGGTGTTATGTTGTAGATCGCAGTCTTCTCGCTCTACCTTGTGTATGATGTTCAGTGTTGTGTCGGTTCGAAGGACGGAAAGTTCAGCCATGAATACGGAGTGGACCAGTATGTCGTTGCTGCGTTGAACATGTACGCTATTCTCGTTTTTGTCGAATCTAGTTACCTCGATATTCTGAATCTCTTCCTCTACATTCTCCAGCTCTTCGCGAGTAGCGACCGTAACTAAGCTGTTTCCACTTCCTTGTTCGACAAACAATCGTTCCACGGCAGTTAAGCAAATCAATTACGCTCTTCCTTCTCTCCATAAATGTTCTCTCTGTCCAGATCCTTCAACATGCTACGCAGCGAGTCCTTCTCGTTGTCCTATTTCATCACTCCCATTCCACACACGCAAACAATAAACTTCTTTCCGTAGTAGAAACTGAATCCTCCCACAGTCATATACAGAACATGCTCCCACGGCTCTACATGCGGGTAAACACCCGTTCATCAAACCAATACACATCCTACCACGCATATAGGGGAGTTTGCGCAGGGCATTCGAGTACAGCTTGGTGCACAGACCAATGCAGCATCCAGTGAATCCAGCAAGGAAACTCATTGCAGATCGTTCCGATGAACAATAGATAAGGAGAAAAACGACTTCAAAAGGGGAGAAAAATCGAGCCTTTTCATGGAATAAGCCATGACTCTCAGGTTCCGCCGTGAGACTCCGTCTGATTTCCTGTACAACGCCTCGACCGGATTCTCCATCCTCATTGATTTCGTATCGTCTGTTTCTTCATTTCATTTATCATTGCCAATGAGCACTTCAGCAGCGCCAAGTAGAAGATGGAACAGAGTGGACATGTGTCGTAGACTCTGTTGGTTATCACCGTATTGACCCCAAGAACGATAACAGAGTCCAGACTATTGTAGGATTTGCGTGTCTGATCGATCGGGTAGGATGTGAAACCGGTAGAAGGAGAAGAGTTCGAGAAGTACGGCCTGAAGGAAGATATCCTGAAGGCACTTTGTGAGAAGGGATGGGAGAAGCCGTCTCCCGTCCAGTCGCAGACGATTCCTGCGATTTTGGCAGGCAGGGATGTATTAGCCCGTTCAAAGAATGGCACGGGAAAGACGGGTGCGTACGTGATTCCGTGCTTGAACCAAGTGGATACGAGTGTGAATGCGATTCAAGGTGGTTGACTCGTGGTCGCCCTAACGTGCAGTATTGATTCTCGTTCCCGCGCGTGAGCTCGCGTTGCAGACGAGTCGCGTGGTGAAGGAGCTTGGTCAGATGATGAAGGTGAAGTCGATGGTGTGTTTCGGCGGCCAGTCGCTGGCGGAAGACCTGTATCGTCTCCGTAAGGGCGTCCAGGTTCTGGTGGGTACGGCAGCCCGTATTCTGGACATTACGAAGCGAGGCCACTGCGACCTGAGCCATTGTCGCTATCTGGTGCTGGACGAGGCGGACAAGATGCTGTCGGACAACTTCCGTCCGGTGGTGGAGGAGATCATCTCGCTGCTGCCGGCGGAGCGTCAGATCATGCTGCTGTCGGCGACGTTCCCCACGGCGGTGAAGAGCTTCGCGGACGCGTTCATGCACGAGCCAGTGATGGTGAACATGATGGAGGAGCTGACGCTGCACGGCGTGACGCAGTACTACGTGTTCCTGGAGGAGCGTCAGAAGGTGAATGCGCTGCACACGCTGTTCTCGAAGCTGGAGGTGAACCAGTCGATCATCTTCTGCAACAGTGTGGCGCGCGTGGAGCTGCTGGCGAAGAAGATCATCGATCTGGGCTACAGCTGCTTCTACATCCACTCGCACATGCCGCAGGAGGACCGCAACCGCGTGTTCCACAACTTCACGCGTGGCGCTGCGCGTCACCTGGTGTGCACGGACCTGTTCGCGCGCGGCGTGGATGTGCAGTCGGTGAACGTGGTGATCAACTTCGATCTGCCGCAGAGCAGCGAGACGTATCTGCACCGAATCGGTCGTTCGGGTCGGTTCGGACACCTGGGTCTGGCGGTGGATTTCATCACGGAGAAGGACAAGGAGACGTTCTACACGATCGAGCAGGAGCTGGAGACGGAGGTGCAGCCGTTCCCCAAGGAAGTGGATCGCAATCTGTATTGCATCTAAGACGAGGTTGTCACCTCGTTGGGGGTTTGTGTTTGTTGAGAGCATAGTAGTTGAAATAGGATGAATAGCTGGCTACACCACACCGAATCACCGTGATAACAACAAACACTCCAGTTGACAGACTTCACAGGAAGAAGAGGCTTGTCCTCGCTGCTTCCTTCCGAGACAACAGGCTGGTTCTTGTTGAGAATGGAGTCTTTCTCCTTCTGCGCCTTCTCTCTGTCCATCTCGTGGCTTCTCACCTATCGCTCACCCCCACAGCCAACCCCTCACCAGCGAGTACATGAACGAACCGAAGAGGACACAGAAGGTTCCAAAGGCGGAACGCATGGACATCTTGTCGCCCAAGAAGAGGACGGCGACGAGGGTTTGCACGCAGGCCTTGGCAGTTCCCGAGATGTTGTGCGTGAGAGGCGACGTCAGACGAATCTGAGCAATCGTCACGATGCCGATGAGGAATCCGAAGATTCCAGCCAGGTTCATAACGAGCCAGAAGAAGGAGGACGAGAATCTGCTCGCGTACTCCCAGAGAGTATTACGCTCGAAAATGATGATGAGGGGAATGAAGAGGATGATACTATTCGTATTGTTCTAAAAGTGATAGGGAGAAAGCAGAATAACGTAAAAGCACAGCTTCCAGCTATTGTTATCAACGATAGGAATCATTTTCTTCGTATAGATACTGTTGAGAGAAACGAAGAGGGAAGACATGACACCGAAAATGGTGCCTATCAGAGAAAAGTTGATCTCTCCTTCCGCTCCAATGAAAAAGCCGAAAATAACGACCAGGCAGCACAAAATCACCTTGAACGATGTGCGGATATGGAGGAAGAGATAACTACAGGTAATGACAATCCCATTGACGCACGAGAGAACCACGTTAAACACAATGGTCAGAGACCGAGCGACTAAATAGAAGGAAACGGGGACGTATCTACAGGTCAACGGAACAACAAGCATCAACTTGAGACAGAGATTGTTGAAGGAAATCATACTCACAAATACGAGTGACAAGGGAAGGATCGACATAGCAACACGGATGTCGTAGTGCTGCTCGGGGAACTGATGAAGGCAAGAAGCTACACCGTAACGATCGCAAAAAGGTGCGCACAACTATCTGTATTCTTTCCCATGAGTCCCAGGACCCAACAAATGATGGACGTCAAAACACACTGATACCTAAACGCTATTCCACGAGAATGGGTCGAATACCATGTGACGAAAAAGGGAGCAGGGATACTGTGATCCTTGGAAAGAAGCGTCTTGTTCATCAGCACCATCGAGATGGAGATGACAAAGTACGCCGTAACGACGAGTGCAATCTTGACCTTTTCTCCAAGCATTTGTACAATGTCAATACTACTCTATTGACGATTCAAGTCAGTACAATCCAGCAAATCTGATTGGCTGATAGAAATCGAAGCCGCGGAAGAGTCGCTTGCCTTTCTTTCTATGTACTGTGAAAGGTGATTTGATTTCCGACTCCTTGAGAGATAAACGAGGAGATGGACTTCATGCTTCATAGATCCAACCCATCAATTCATTCTTTGAGAGAGGAAGAGAAACGGAGCGAACAGAAAGAATCAATCGACTCCTGGTTCATGTACTTTTTCGTTCATCATGGATGATAATGAATTGATTTCGGTTTGTAACAACTTGAAGCAGCTTCAGGAGGTGATGCTGAACATTAACAGTTTCGTGGAGGGACTGACTGATAGCAACCTCAAGGAAAAGATGTCGAAGATGTCGTACATCGAGTCGGCTCAAATGCATCTAATGATGGCGGAGGTCTCTATCAACATGTTTTACGGTACGTGGTCTTTGGCGCTTTTTAGTCGTAGCCTATCTTAAGAGCAAGGGTGTTGATGTAAGTGAACATCCAATTCAGAAGGAAATGGTAGTGAAACGCATCTCGACAGTCACATGTAGAAGCGTCTGGAAGAGTACAAAAAGAAGCTTAATGAAGTAATCAACGGAAGAGGTAGCGTATGCTTTGGGGAAACGAGTGTGTAGAGATGCCCACTCTTCGGATTGACAAAGAAGCAACAGCCAGAATCATTAAGCACAGTATTGGAAAGCAATAGGCATAGTTGTTTTCTCTTTGTTGTTTCATACAGTTTGTTGTTTGGAGGATGCAGAAATGAATCTGGTTCCTTGTCCCTATGATGACAATGTGATTGGAGGAACAAGTGATCCATCTTCGCGCTTCGTTCGTATCCCCTAAGTAATATTCCACTTATCACCGACTCATGCTCTTTGTATTGATTGCTGCGGCTGCGGCCGGTGGAGGAGCGGCGGCTGTCCTATTGATCCTTGTTCTTGTCGTGTATCTACGCAGCCGGGTATGCTATGTGTGTATTTCTTGATTGAAGGGAGTCCAATGGATCGATTCCATTGGTATTCACTTTCTTACATCGAAGCGCTACGGGTCCACATCTGTCGTACAGAGTCTACTGACGTTCAAGAACAAGGTGACCTACGAATCGTTCGTAAAGAAATGGGGTTCCATGTCATTGCGTTTGGAGGGTCATCAAGTAGAATCTCCTACTACCCCATCTTCACACACAGCGTAAAGAAGAGACGATTCCTCTGGTCCTATTTGTAACAACGAAGATGATACATGAAGAGTAGTGATGAGAAAACCGAATTCGATATATCCAATCATGTGTTTTGTGTTGAGGAGCCGCTGACGATGGAGGAAATCACGCGCTACTGCCAGCAGCAAGTGCTCGTTGCCCCTCCGGACCTCCTTGATTCCTAGGAGCCGCTAAGCGACCAACTGCCTCTTTGGAGAGTGCTCATCTTTACGAACCTCCAGGGTTCCGAGGAAGCATCTTCCATCCTGCTGTTCCGCTATCACAAGTGCTTGGCCGACGGCTTCTCGATGCTCCAATTGCTCCTCACCGAGTCCCAACACATTGCGGAAGTCCTCTTGCAACCTCCCTCTGATCATAGCCGTCTGTTGCGGACGACGAGTCGATTGCCCTTCAGTCGCAAGACCCTCCTTCTCCGGAGGAGGTTCCCCGTCTCGGGTCGAAGGAGGAAGCGTATCTGGATCTCTCAGTTCCTCCCGAGGGCGACTATTCTCTGAACCCCGTCGTGTACAACCCGACTCCGCACGCACAATGCGGATTCAAGTCCACATATATGGGGAGTTACTGGAGCATGGTCGGCACAAGAAAGGATGGCGAGAGTCCTCTGCGATCGAAGAAGATCGTCGATGCGCCGCAGTCTCGTTTCTTGGGATCGCGCATTCTGGACGCCTCCATCGACGATCTCGCGGTATCTGCGGTGGGGGCTGTGAACCGAAGAATCTGAGTCACTTCGATATGACCATCAACGACGTCATTCTGGGCAGCATCTATCACAGCATCCAGTACTTCCTTCACCCGCGCTTCCAGCAAATGGGCACGAAGCGCCTCCACGTTGGCAAGAGGTTAGTGTGATAGGTAGAGCTTCCTGTGGGTGAGTCGAAACCCGGATCGCTTTCTGTTTTCCCCGCTCATGGAGCGAGAGAAGGTGCAGCTGAGCAATCGGGACGTTTCGGCGCTGGTGATGGACGTCCCGCTCCAGCTGGAGAGTCCCTGGGACTGTGCCATGAACGTCCACCACCAGCTGTGGCTCCGGAGCAACGACCAGGAGGCGCGCGTGGCGCAGCGCTGGATGAAGTGGTGGGGGTGGATGCCTCGCTTCTGGGGAGACCGTCGCTTCGCCCAGTTCATGTCGTCGTGGAGGAAAGGAGTCAGGCGTAGGCGTCGCGGTAGCTTCTCGGTGACCATGATCCCGGGACCGAAGAGCTCCACGTCCCTCAACGGGAACCCCATCACGTCCATCGTGACGGCGGAGGCTCCCGTGGGAAACGAGGAGATGCACGTGTCTGTGATGTGCTACAACAACAAGGTGGGGAAGAGGAGGGTGATGTCATGTAGATTTCGCTATCCATCATTGCCAACAGTACCATCCTGACTCAGGAGGACATTCAATCTCTGCTCGCCAAGTGCAACGAGAACATGACCGACATCGTGACGAGGATCACCAAACAAGAGCCATTCAGTTGCAGGGAAGAAGCCGTTATTACCGTTTGTCAGGATGACTCCCTTGGGGAATCCACTGTGTGACCGTGTTTCTTAACAAACAAAACACGCATGTCTAGAAAAGAGGGCGTGGATTTCGTCATCCACTTCGTTGGGATGGTGGAGCAGGTATTGTTTGCGATGGTGCAACGAGAAGGGAAGGGCGCTGTACTTCTCCCACATGACTCGGTACTCCGCCAGCATGTCGTTCGCCGCCTTCAGGATTTCCACCTTGATCGCCGGCGAAGATACATCCACATAAAACTCCGCAGGAACGATCTGGTCGTAGATCTGGTTAAACTCTGCAAAGACGCGCTTGATCGCGCGACGGTGCTCCGATGCCATCGACTTGTTGTTGATGAGAGGAGGATTCAGTCGGTTCTTCGCCAACTCCATCAAGCGACCCCACCTACGTGACCACACACGCAGACGCCTACGTGAGCGACATATAGGCGTTCTTCTCCTCCGCCGTCATTGTCTGGTAGAACTCGCGTGTGAAGGCGCCCACGGAGATGATGTCCGCGTTGGTAGCCTCGGCACTACGTTCCATCACCGACTCCAGCCATACATGTTGTTGTAGTTATTCAGCAGATACAGGTGGTTCTTGAAGACGTCGTAGGAAGCCTTCGTGCTGCGAACCAGGTAGCGCTGGAGAACCAGCAGGATCGTCGCTACCGATCACCTCATTCGCCCACACAAACAGGTGTAGCGCTGGTAGCACGTCAGGTCGAAGTCTGCCATAATCACCGGCTCTGGCGACGTGAATCCCTTCAGCGCCAAGTCATTCAGCTTCTCTGCGTAGCGGTTGATCGTTCGCAGGTAGTTGAGAATCTGCGGTCAACACGCGTCTCCACTCCTACCGAGGTCGTCATCGCGCTCACCGTCGCCTCTCCGTTCATCGGCTACCTCTCACGCCCCTCCCGCAACCCACGTCCTGGTTCCGCTGGATCATCTCCAGCACCAGCTGCATGAGCTGGCCGCAGTCCGACTTCACCTCATCGACCCGACGGTTCCATTCGGTCGCGTTCGTCTTGTTAGCTTGCAGCTAGGTCCCACCCGTCCCTCTCTCCTACAGCGAAGAGCGCCTGGTAGCGCGACTCATAGAGACCGATGAAGTCCACGAAGATGGCGCAACTGGTGACGTTGCTGCACAGGTCTCCAATGTACTGACTGATTCCAGGCGTCTCGTCCACGGGGCGGTTCAGCAGTGCCTGGATGTCCGCGAGCGTCGTCTCCAGCTGCTCGTTGTACTAGTGTCAACGGAGAGAGGAGGACTGACGAGAGAGAGCGAGTCGATCATCACTTTGCAGAACTGCGTGGTGTTTTCGCCGAAGACGTCGTTGCAGAGGAGACACTCCATCTCCAGGTACTTGATAATGTGAAAGTACACGTAGGCGATGATCTCGATGCGGGGTTTGTTGCTAGGTGGGAAGAGAGTGGGAATGCGACATGTGTTTCTTCTCCACGTCGCTGATGATCTCTCGGATCATGCGCTTCAGAAACCGAGTCATGTAGGTGTGGCACAGGTTCATGAAGGCGTACTTGCCGCAGTGAATTAGCGTGTTGCTGATCTGCTTGATAAGATCCAAGTCGGAGGACGAAATGCCAAAGTACTTTTCCAGGTACATGTTCTTGTTCTCTGGATTCACTTCGTTTGTTTCACAGGGAGTATATGAAACCTACAATCAAACAGACATTTCATCCTCACTTTGTCTCCCTGCAAATACTGCTCCAGCACAGACATGCACTCATCTTCAAGTCGCTTCAACACTTTGCGCAACAATTCCATGAGGGAGGCGTGCTCCTTCAGAGAAGGGTGATTTGTGATGTACTCGTAGGCTTTGTTGATCTCCACGAACGCGTCCAAATATCTATCATTAAACGGCAACATAAATGCATACGTCTTCGGATTTCGTCGCAAATCATCCTTTCCTATGCACGATCCAAAACGCGTGAGGACAGTGCAGTAATCGTTGATCTGCGGGTCACTCCATCGTTTTCACATATACGATTTCAAGCTGCTTGTGGTACTCGGTCATTCCATCAACCGCATAGCGATACTGAAGAATATCCGTTTTCATTCCCTTCATGAGTACTTCCACTTGACTTAACTCCTCTTCAACGCTCCCGATATTCTTGATCACGTCCTCTTGAATTGTTTCGTTGTCTTGGACAACCTTCTTCAACTTTTCGACTTCGGAAATGAAATGGTCCTCGTTCTGATCCATCATTCCTCGTAATTAGTGAGAACGACGTGGATTTCTTGATCGACCCAACGATCGGCGAATAACCGCGGAACAGCCAAAACAAGCAATTCCAACACTATTCAAGTCGCTTTGAACGAGAGGATGAACGAAGGGTGATTGGGATCAATTGTCTCCAGCGATGACGAAATGGGGGTGATTCGAACAAACAGCCCATAGAAATGGTTACAGCTTTATGATTCATTCACATTCTTCTCCAAACGTTCAATTCTCTGCTCGATACGGTCCATGCTATCGGAAACATCCACGCTAACATCTGCCAGAGTCTGCTCCATCTGGTTGGCACTCTTCCAGATTTGCTGGTACACGAAGAAGTAACCAGCGATCACGGTGAACAGACAACCATAGAGGAAGGGCTTGAATGAGCTCTTCTTCTTTTTGGGAGCTTCCTTCTCGACTTTCGGCTCCGATTGCGCCGGCTTCACGCTCTCCGTCACTTTGACAGTCTCGGGCGCCTTCGCAGCAACCGATTTTACGGCCTGTTCATCAATGATTTTCACAATGGGTGCATCCGCGAAGAAACGCTTGGCTATAGAGTCACGTCCCCAAAACGAAGCATACCGACAAATGCAACATTAGAAACACGTCGGAGTGCAAACATGGAATAACACGGTATGTTTATAACGAAAACAAGCAAAAAGCAACTCTTTACTCCTCCTTACGTTTCAAATTGAGCTCATTGTACTGGAGTCGAAGGACAAGAAAATAGTACAATGAAAAGACGGAAAACGAAAATGCAGAGATGAGAACACTGTGAAGGTCGGGATACCGACTCGGCGGGGGCACCGTGTAATAGAGAGAGAGCAGACACATCATGACAATGAGCATCCGAACTATCCACCGATTGAGGCGATCCCATCGCGTGAACGGGACACTCGCAGCACTGTGAAAACAGAAGTAGAAGGCAAGGGTGTAGGCGAATGCCGGGAGGAGATTGGCATCTTTCACATAGAGGGGAATCATGGAGAAAGACGCAACAAACTCAAAGAAGAGAGCGACTTCGGGACTCTCAACGAACGAGAGAATCAGCGGGAGGAGGGGGAAGAGAATAGTTTTTTCATGCACTACAAGTCAGCGAATGGTGTAACGACCACCCTGATAGGAGAAGAGGAAGAAAGAGATGGCACAGGAGAAAAGCGTGTAGCCGAAGCTCTTCACTGACGGGCGAATCGCCAGCATCCCGAGAGACGGCGAAATGGCCGCCAGAGTGGTGAGAAGACAGGCCGTTTTCAGCTGGTCTCGAGAGAAGCGCAGATTCCACTTGACGAGCGTGTTGGTGGTGCACCAGAAAGAGGCCACTTTATCCTCAAAGAGACCGCGGTCCCAGGGGAACATGCGTTTCACGACCGAAATGAGGCCGTCGATGCAGGAGGTGTTTGGGGCGTGGAAGAGACAGAAGGGGAGGAAGAGAAGAGCAAAGGAGAGAAGGACCGTTGAGGCGATGGCAATCAGATGGGAAAGACTCTAAAATGAATTGAGGGCGGGAGAAGGACGCGACGACGAACGCACTTCATCAGGAGATAGACGAAGAAGGCAAGCGAGTAGTAGAGAGCGATTTGCTTGTATCCAATGGCCATTACGAAGAGAAAGGAGCCGAGACAATCGAAGTCGGCGTCGATGGCCACGATGGCCAACAGGACGAGGCCTAGACAGACGGAGTTGTACTGGAAGTGGGCGTGGTCGATCAGCAGCAGACTGGGAGAAAGGAGGAGGGTGCAGAGTGTCTACGGAGATAGAGAGGAGAGGAAGTACCCGTCGCTGTATGGACTTGGAACACTGGCGCAGACAAGTGGTAACAAACAGAACACAGGCGGGGATGTAGACAAGGCAGTCGGAAAGGAGAACAGAGAGTCGCATGATAAGCTACTTGAAACTGTTGGCCACAAACCCCACAACTGAAGTGTCTGTTTCAAAACCGCGACTTGTATGGAGAGCAATCATCTCGGGATAGATGCGCTGCACAGTGGACCCCATGAGCCACTCGTGAAAGGCGGTGAGTGGGGGATAGTCCAAGCCCCAATATAGCAGATCATTGTCGGTGGTGTTGCGATACCTTCGCGTTCATCGCAGCGATAGACCCGTACCAATCTCCCAAAGGCAAATGTGTTGTGATCTCCATCCAATGACGCTGAGCCTCCATATCTCCAAACATGGGGCTCCGGTTCATTCCTAGAGTATAGGGAAACTAGTAATACAACCTGAGTAGTGATTGAGCGAAATGAGATATCTCACGACGATGCCCACGAGGACGATGTTGACAATCTCTCCTTTGGATAAGTTGGTCATGTCGGTTTTCTCTTTCGACCAAGGATCGCTCTGTTACACTCATTAGGGCTACGATCAGTTTGTTATCAGGTGCCTCAATAGCTCAGTCGGTAGAGCACTCGCTTAGTAAGCGAAAGGTCGGGAGTTCGATCCTCCCTTGAGGCTTTTTATTTCTCTTTTATGTCCGTTGTTGTATGCATCGATATTGGTTCTGTGAATGTCGCAGTGAAGTTCAAATGGGGCGAGGAGGAGGAGTCGTTGGACTTTATTAATGGCGAGACATTACTGCCCAGTGTCGTGAATGTTGGGAATGGGATGAAATTCGGCAAGGCGGCCGTCCTTTCTGTGTCTTCTGGAAGTGTCCTCACGAACCTGAAGTTGTTGATTGGAAAATCATTCGAGGACGTGGTTACGCGATACTGTAGACTCTATCTTAGGAAATTCAACGTTCCTCTAGAGAACCATGATGGCGTGTTGTCCATTCCGGTGACGGAGGAAGGCGAAACGAAATACTACAAACCGTCGGATGTGTTGCGCGCAATGTTCAGTTACATTTTCAATTCCTTGACGGAGCGATATGGTATGGATATAGCCAAGACGATTGTCACCGTTCCGGAGCGGTTCAGCGATATCCAACGGGAGGAGTATGTGGCAGCAGCAGAGGGTGCCGGATTCCAGGGCGTGAGCTTATTGGACGAGTCAGTTGCTGCGACTCTGGCGTTCATGAAAACGAAGAACATTTTCAGTATGCGAAAGGTGTTGGTGTTTAACTTCGGCGGTGGTTCCATCAGCATTTCTATCTTGCAGGTAGATCCAAGGACGAAGAGCAACGCGGACGGAAGCATCACTGTTGAGAAGTACTTCATTTCGACCCTAGCGACGAGCAAGATACCCAAGGGCGGAGACGACGTGGATCGCGAATTGATGGAGCATCTCATGACGACCTTCCAAAACGAGCACCCGATCGTGCAGTACATTTCCAGAGAGAACAACAAACAAGACTATTACAACCTCCTGTACTCGGTATCACAAATAAAAGAAAGGGGAGGCGGCGACGTGAGTTTGGATGGCGTGATCGACAACATCGAAAGCATGGACGTGCTCTCAATCGAGTTGAAAAGGGATATGATCAACTCGGTAGTGATGGAATACATGGAAGAATCGATTACCCTCCTTCAAAACACGATCGCCAGAGCCTTCCCTCTGATTCCCGAGAAGAGTCGTATCAGTCAAATTGATATGGTGCTTCCTGTCGGGGGAATGTGCAACATACCTTGTGTAACGGAGTCTCTGGAAAAGAAGTTCGGAAAGACGGTTGTTTGTCCTCCGCAACTCAGTTCAGTTCTGGTCGATGGTGGTTTGGTGTATGCTTCCGATCAGCGTTACATACTGGAGAATTATGAGCCGATTACTCGAAATGAATGCTACTTCAAGGGCTCGAAAGATGCGCTATACAAGGATGTGATCATTCCGAAAGGAACGCGATTACCCTATGTCAAGAGAAAGTTCTTCAAATCAAAACAAGTGAACCAGGAATGGGTTGAAACGAAGTTCTATGTGGAAAAGGAGAATAAAGAGACGAAGGAGATTCCTGTGCGATTCAGAAACAGAAAGGAGAGTCCGTTCATGATCACCGCCGAGGTGAATACAAGCTTCGATGTGATGATCTACGTCTCCTTCTTGTCAACAAAGGGAAAGGAGTATATTCAGATGTTCAATCTCAACTGATTTGTTTGTTAACATCGACTGTAGAATGGTTCCCAAACAAAAACAAACTCAGCTATGCAAAATATATCTACAGAGGATTCTACTCCTTTGAAGATAGTTGCTCTGTGTCCTTGGTACTGCGATGATATATAAGAGTTGCTTGGTATACTTCTCTCATCTTTTGCTTCGTCAGTTTGGTTGTGCTACATACCCAACACGACCGCGGAACAACATAATGATACGTGGATTTCACTGGAGTCGCCACAGGCTTCGAGACGTTGTCTCCTGCTTCCTTTACAGATGAAACACCGGTTGGTGTGTAAGGATCCTTGGGAGGAACTGTTGCGGACTCAGATAATGAACACAACTTGGACGGAAGCGTTATACCAAATGGTTGCTGTGACTCACTACTTCGCTTCCGAGATACGGATACAGCGGGTAACACATCATGATGCTCAAACTCTACAATGAAACCACTATGTATAGAGAATACTGGATGAATTGAGATTCCTGCAATTTGAACACATATAGGAAAACCGATTTGTTCCCGCCAAGTAGAAGGCAGTTAATGGAAGCGTTCCACCACAACTACTGCACATATAAAGCGCTGACTCCTGATTGTTTCCTAGCATAAAGGATGATACGAACCAGGTTGGAAGTGAATCCATTCTCATGATGTGAGATATTCGTTCGCCAATCAGAATCGCGTATTCCATTGCTCTCATTTCGTATCCCTGCTAACATACCACTCCTCCTTTATGAGAAAAAATGAATTCTACGGTCTGGGGTCAATCCATTCACGCTTGATTCCCGCATACCCGTCTCAGACTCCAATTGAATGAAGTACCACATTCCACGTCAGTTGCTCTACGGATGGACGCTCTCTCTTTTGATGATTGGAGCATCGTATTGGCTCGAAACCTTCCCTCCCAAGTTTACCGAATTCTACGAGGGAGATATTGCGCTATCCTATTCTGTACACGATACAGTCCCGTATCCATCCTATTTCCTATCGATTCCATTCTAGATACAAGTACGTGATCCTCTCGTGCTTTGTTCTACCCACCATCCTCCTATGCATCTTCGTGTGGGTGTGTAGTCCAAAGGAGGCGCCTGCCGTGTGACTTGTCAGGGAGATCTCAACACTAGTGGATCCACGACATTCTCTTTCTCGCAGTTCGTTCCTATGCGTTCAACGAAGTCGTTATTGTGGCAATCAAGAACTTTATCGGGCGACCTCGTCCCTGCTTCTTTCAGCTCTGCCAGTATGAAAAGAATGTCACATACCTTCCAACAGGAGAAGCAATCGTTACGTACGGTACTTTCGGGGTACTGGGGAATGTGAGTAAGTGCCACGGCAGCGTAAGAGCGTGTTGAGGTCATCACCGGCAGAAGCAGGATGTGTACAATGCTTTTCGTTCATTCCCGTCTGGTCATTCTGCAACTTCCATGAACGGATTATTCACCGTTCTGCAGTTACTATTTCTCTTCATCGATTCGACCTTCACTCTGAAGCAGTACCAGGTTCGGTACACCAAGAGTCTCTTCGCAATCCCATTCGTAACGTGGGTCTGTTTCATTCTCGGAAGTCGAATCGTAATCTCTGCAGAGAGGAAGCCATGCATAGTTCGACTATCGTCATCGACCCGAGGATGTGATTGGAGGAATGGTTTTCGGAGTGCTTTCTTCTCACTTCGTTGTCAGACTGTTCCACCCGTCCACGCGAATGATCAAGCGAGTGGTCACGGACAAATCGAAGCTGGGATTCAGTCATTACTTTTCAGATGTCACCGAATCGATCATCAATGTGTATTCTCCTGTATCTAAACCAGAGTCAGCTATTGTGTAGTATCTGTTTGTTGACCAATCCACGCTTTCGCCACGTGACTTCCCTTTCTATGCACTAACGTTCAGATTATTTTCAAACGATGATTCGCGTGGAACAAGTCGTACTCAGAGTGGTTTCTCAGAAACCGTTTTTCGCCTATTCACCCTTCTTTTGCCCCATTTCAACGCAATCCATCGAAGCCGCTGAGGTATCGATGATGTGGTATGTAAACAGGAGAGTGGAATCGGAAACCGCAAGAAGAAAAACAAACAAAAGAGGCGGCGGAGTTGTTTCGGATTGTTGGGTTCATCCTAGTTGATTTCTCAAATACTACCAAAGCAACTGCCAATTCCAGTATGCCAAAGCAAAACCAGGAACAGGAGCATGCTTCGGAGTATTCTCTTAAGACCTTCCCCAAACGCGATCGTAGGAATCGGACGTTGCTAACGAGAGCAGGTCCTGCAAACTTCATCATTGAGTTGGTTCCACACTCAGAATCCATTCCTCCGCTCCGCGATCTCTCCCCCGAAGCACTTGTTTGATTCGTATTTCGCTCTTCTACCATAGGAAGACGCTCTCAAGTACATTGGTTGTGTGAAACCCTCTCTCTCCCCTCGCGATTGCTCCATCTACCTCCAGTATCTTGGGATCGACCTGTAGCAACCAACGCATGATTACTATGCAGAGAGCCATCCAGAATCGAGGAGTACGCGTCGCATTGGTTTACACAATCCTCTTCGCTTCATTATGGCGAGGACCACATGCTACACATGGACTCGAGACGTTTTTTCCTCCCATCCTCCATTCGTACTTTCCTCGTCTCTCCTCCACCAATCAGAGGACTCATTTATCCTGATGCTTCTGTCGGAATGGGATTCGCCCTCTACTCCTCACACGCGTTCTGAAGTCACTCTTCTCCCATTCGTTTCCCGTAGATCCTAAGAACATTGGCAGAAATGGGATCGCAGGACGAGAGCACTCGGGAATGCACTCTGGTCAAGATGTGTGAGTACCTACAGAAAACAAAAGGAGCGGCTCTTTCCTTAGTGAACTCACGAGCTGTCATCAATATACTCATGGGCTCTCGTCATTGTGTACGATTCCGCTACAAGAGTAAGCGTTAGGAAGAGTATCGTCTGCTGGTTGAAAAGATATGGAATCGTCTCCAGAACTCCGTTTGCTATATCTGTTTGATAAAGAAAAATGCACGCTGTGGGATTTGAACCCACGAGTACGTCCGTACAGTAGAACTTGAGTCTACCCCCTTAGACCACTCGGGCAAACGTGCTTACATCCTGTCCAAATCAAATCCCTTTAAACGAACAAACAATCCTAATCACTCTTGTTAAACTTCGCCATGCGGACCTCTCGCTTCTTCTGGCGCTTGCTCTTGCTCTCCTCGATCTCCTATGTCTGATATACCAAAAGCACAGATACCTCAGGAGTCACGTCGGGAGTAAACACCCAGTCAAGCAGCTTGCGAATTGCAAGATAGCCCAGGTACAGCGGGATCTAAGCATCACTCCTGGAGACTAGAACAACGATGATATACACCCACATCCACTTCCGAGAATACGGAAGCAGAAGGGACACAATCAATGAAAGGATAAACACGTCGCCTCCGTACCTATATTTCAGGGGTTTCAAACCACTTACCCCGTGATCGCATCCATGAAGAGCATCGTTTCCATGTTTTTCATAATCCAGATGTACGACAGTCCCTGGAACAGAGCGTGGATGATGTACAAAACCATGGTTCCCCAAGAGAAATAGCGTCCCTTCAGAAACACCAAATTGTACAAGAAGAACCACGCCTAGTGATCACAGGCGTCATGTAGTGACTACGTTAATCGAAATGAGGAACACACGGAGAGAGAAGATATACGTCGTATTTCCTCGCTCCCTCTTCTTACTCGCCTGATTTGCCTACGAATATGATGCGTATCATTATTCTCCGACCATTTACGATACTCTTATGTCGGGTTTTCATTTCGTTCATCGTGTTCAAGCTTTCTCATGTCTCCTGTTGGAGTGTATTTTGAGCGAATCGGGTCCAACATGACAATCAAATAGGGTTGGGTGTAAAATGGTGATTCCATTCAATTCTCAATTCAACCGTTCACATGTCGTTCTTCCTCCAGTAGAGATATGGTCTCATTTCCGATTGAGGGGGGTGTTGGGGTTCCGTAATTACACTCTATGTAATTTCATTTAGGGCATGCCCATTGACTGAGCCGAATTCGGTCATTATCTCCCAAGATTCGACAGTATCTTTCAATCTTCCACCTTGTAACGAATAGTACCGCTCTCTCGAGTATAATATATCATGATCAGCGCGTTGTTGTTGATTGATGCTAAGGGAAAGAACATTGTATCTCGTTATTATCGGTAAGGCGAGGGAGCATTGTTGTAACAGCGTAGTGGCGATGTGACGAAGGAGAGCGCCGATGCGTTTTGCACGAACGTCATTGCCAAGAAGGACACGGGCAGCAAGCCCCCAATCACGTACATCGACGGAACCACCTTCATCTACGTGCGTAACGCCGATCACTACATTGTTGCTGTGACGAAGAAGAACGCTTCGCCCGGTATGCAGCCCTATCCATTACAGTAACCATGCAGGTCTCATTTTCCACTTCCTGTTCCATCTGGTGAAGATGTTCAAGAGCTATTTCGGTGCGGACTACAAGGCTGTAAATCCATCCATCCCGCACTCACATACAGGACAATCTGCGTGACAAGTTCTCTGTGGTGTACGAGATCTTCGATGGTACTTTTTCCATTCCAATGTAATGCCTAGAGGTGCTGGACTACGGCTACCCTCAGAACAGCGACATTACGCTGATGAAGTCGCTGATCCGTCTGGGGAAGGCGACGGAGGAGCAGACGGAGGACGAGAGCACGATCACGTCGCAGATCACGGGAGCGATCGACTGGCGTCGCGAGGGCATCACGTACCGGAAGAACGAGATGTTCATCGACACGTTGGAGAGCGTGAACCTGCTGATCTCGAACACGGGCGCGGTGCTGCGCAGCGAGGTGATCGGCAAGATCGTGATGAAGGCGTACCTGACGGGCATGCCCGAGTGCCGCTTCGGTCTGAACGACAAGCTGCTGATCAGCAACGAGAAGAAGGCGAAGGGCGTGCGTCGCGGGAAGGGCACGGGTGTGGAGATCGACGACTGCTCGTTCCACCGCTGCGTGCGTCTGGGCCGCTTCGACCAGGACCGAACGATCACGTTCATTCCGCCCGACGGCGAGTTCGAGCTGATGAAGTACCGCGTGACGGAGAACATCAACCTGCCGTTCCGCATCCTGCCGGTGTACGAGGAGATCAGCGGGACCACGCTGAAGATCAACATCAAGCTGATCGCCAACTTCAGCAAGCAGGTGGCTGCGCAGAACGTGGAGCTGAAGATCCCCGTGCCGCCCAACACCGCCAACGTGATACCGAAGGTGGCTTCCGGCACCGCCACGTACAACTCCGCGGACCAGACGATCGACTGGGTGCTGCGCAAGCTGACGGGAGGCATGGAGGTGACCTTCGCGGGTAGGCGTGGAGAGGGGGCGTGAGCGGTAGCCGAGGTGAAGATGCTCAAGATGACCCAGGACAAGGTGTGGAACAAGCCGCCCATCAACGTGATCTTCGCCGTGCCCTCGTTCACCTCCTCCGGTCTCCATGTCCGCTTCCTCAAGGTCTACGAGAAGTCGTCCTACCAGACGACCAAGTGGGTCCGCTACATGACTCGCTCCGGAGATTACCAGATCCGTCTGTAAGCTTGCTGCGTTTGCTCTGTTTGTTGGAGAGTGGTGTGTGTGTTGGGTGAAGAGTGACGCCTTGTATTGGGAAGACTATCATTCACCCATTACCCACTTCCGTTTCGGATGAACAACAAAAAGAAGGGAAAGTCCGTGGAGAAGAGTCTCGGCTTGGAGTGTGGATTGGAAATCCCCAAGTTCCTCCGAGAGTACAAAAACCTCCTGAGCGAAGACTCTGTATTCCGAAAGTCAATGCGGAAGGAGCTGGAAACGGGGTTTGAGGAGGAAGAGAAACCAGCTGTCGTTGTTGTGGTGCTATTGTGACATGCAACATGAGTCATAGGAAGAGGAAGATACAAATACCGAAGAAAAGACTATAGAGAGGGATTGCGCTCGCATGTCGGAGTAGGTATTGCTCAAACAATTGAAACGATAGAGAAAGTCGCACCAAGATGGAAAACGCCCTCTCCAACAAGAATGTGGCGCAGATCCGGGAACTGACGAAGAAATTGGTTTCGTCGACAAAAAATGAAAAGGGAAGTCAAAGTGAAAAGCCAAAGGTGATTATGGGGAAGACGATCAAACCGGCAAGTCGAAAACGGCCTGCGGAAGCGAGTGCGCTTGCCTCCAAGACGAAGAAGGGAATGCTGGCGTTTAGCGATGATTCCGATAGTGATAGATTGTTGGTTCGCTTGTTACAAACACGAGAATGCACATTTCTTCTCCGCGCACCCTCCTCTTCTTCTTCCTCCTTGGAATCCTTCTCGTCGATCTCTTCAATCTTCACATGATCGTCCTCCTTCTCCTCTTGAGGCTCGTTGTTTAGAAGCAGGACCTTGTTCACCACAATGTCACCCTCTTCGCTCTCACCCATCAACTTCATGACTAGCTATTGCCTAGTAAGAATTCCCTACTCTTTTCGTCGATTGGCTTTGCGATATCTTCAGCGTGTTTCGGCTCCACGTGGTCGAAGAGTGAACGGTAGATCACTGGGACTGAGGAAAGGACCTTATCTCTCTGCAAATGAAATTAACAATGAATAACAACCTCCTCCTTGGTGTAATAGCGACAGTCCTTACAGAGCGGAAGCTCGATCAATCCTCGAATCACAGCGAGCAACTGCTGGATCACCTTGTTTCTGTTCTCCACTTCCGCAGTGTTGAAGTACCGCGAGTCGATATTGTATTTGACCATGAGTTGCGTGATGTCGGGAAGACACGCCTTGACATGCTACTCGTGATTTCACTTCACCCATCTCCTACGACCAGCGTATTGAGAAGTCCAACACGCTCACTCTCCAGGTCGGAAAGCGACTGATTGACCTTCTTCAGTAACACTCCATTCACTTTCCTGAAAGCATATAATAGAATCTGAACATGATAGCAATCGAATGCACCAACAATCATAAAGAGACAGATGATCCAATACCAATAGTAACGCAAAACAATGTGGTAGTTGTAGAACAGAAAGATAGATAGCGAGAGGACCAAAAGGACGGAGAGAAGAATCACCATACGATGGAGGAGATGGTGCCGTCGTTCATATTCCTTCTGCGTCGCTGTAGACTTCTCAATAGACTACATTTTGATAACGACAAGCGACTCACGTTTAGAATGGCTTGCATCTTCTTGTCCCATCCTTCATATGTTTCCGTATCGTACTTTTGTTTCCTTGACATCCAGTTTCCCATAGTGTGAATCAATGCACTCAATCAGAATTAGTATTGAATCCGATGCTTCGTTCCTTTTCCCGGTTTCTATCAACTAAGACCGTGACGAAGAAGCAGATCTTCTTTGATACAGTCACGGTTCGTGTAGTGGGCGGAACGGGAGGCAGAGGTGTTTCGGCATTCCAAAGTAGGAATTAGAGAAAAGGAATAATGCTGCAGTGATCCAGCCTGGAAAGATGACACCCACAGGAGGCAATGGGGGAAAGGGTGGAAATGTGTATGTCCGAGTGCGTTCGCACTTGGACGCCCTGTTGCTTCCGAAATCGGTGTATCGTGCACAAGATGGTGCCAATGGAAAGGGAAAGTGTCAGCACGGACGTGGTGGGACCGACCTATTCATCGATGTGCCTCTCGGGACCTTGGTGTATGAGTTGATCGATCATGGGAGTGTGGATTCTTCGCGGAACGCGAGGGAACTCAAGGAATCGTTCGACGAGCAAATGTATCAGCATATGGGAAAGCAGTATGATGAGATCAAGGGAGAGTCACTACCGGAGAGTGAAGAGGAAGTTACCAAGACTCTTCTCTTTGACAGTTCCTATTCGAAGGACAACGACGTGTTCTGTGTGGCAAGAGGGGGCGAGGGCGGTGAAGGCAATCATGACTGGTACGAACGCAGCAAGCACCAGAATTTACGCTACTGGGGAAGCAACCGAGACCGTCGCCTGCAAGCCACCTACTACAAGGTACATTCACATCCGCATGAGGACGTAGCACGACGAACTTCACAACAAGGGCGAGAGCGGCGAGATGAAGAGTCTCCTTCTGGAAATGCAGCATTTGGCGGACATCGGACTGGTCGGATACCCGAACGCGGGGAAGTCGACGCTGCTGAGCAAGCTCACGCGGTCGGAGCCGAAGATCGCTCCCTACCCGTTTACGACGCTTCGCCCGATGGTGGGTTTCATGAAGTTCTCAAACGGGTCTTCGCTGTCGATTGCTGACATTCCCGGTATCATTTCGGGAGCACATGACAACCGCGGTCTTGGTTTGTCTTTCCTGCGCCATATCCAGCGAACGAAGGTGTTGGCGTACGTGATTGACGTGGCGGATACGGTGCATCCTCCGGATGTGGTGTTCCACGAGATCCAGAAGGAGCTCCTCCATTACGATGAGAATCTGTTGCGAAAACCGACCGTTGTGATCGCCAACAAGATGGACGAGGAGGGTGCGGAGAAGGGAATGAGTCTTTTGAGGCATTCGACATCGCTGCCTGTGATTCCGACCAGCGCGAAGGGAAACAAGAATCTCGAGGAAGTGGCAAGAATCTTGCGGCAAGCGTGTATCCAGTCGGACAGATTATAGTTGCGTTTCTTTATTTCTCATGATTGTTGTAACATGATCGATAGTTATGTTGCCAAAGGAGTTCGACCAGTGGGGAGAGTCCTTGATAATCAACGTGGTTGATCACTATCGTTTGTTTCTTCATAGAAGTCGTGCCTCTACAGGATTGTTTTTGTTGAATCGTCCTATTTTCAATCTGACTGTGCAATGAGTAACGAACCTGAGTTGTCTATTGAAATGATGCGTTCAGTTAGTTGGCAAACGAAGTGGGAATCGTGTGGTCCCGCCTTATGGGTAGTGATATCGAGATGGAGCAGATCGATGAATCCAAAACTGGAATGCAGTTGCTCCGCGACGAGGAACTCATGGATTCGGTGAATCCGATGAATTCAACACTAGTCAGCTACGTGAATCTTCCTAGAATAGCAAACGATCTAATGAAGTAGGAGTAGTGGCTTGTTTTGATGGCAGCATTTTTCTCTCCGATGTGAAAGCAAACGACGATTTCACTGATTACAAGGCGCCATATCTTGCTGCGAATTGCCTCTCCCTTTGTTCTCCAGATACACTGCAAGATCTCTTTTCCAAAGAGGACTCATTTCACCGTCTTTTCTCCCTGCTCTTTGGCCAAACTCTCAATCGATTGTCCTTCCTAAGAGATCCCTGACACCTAGGCGCTTGGGTCTGTTTCAAGTGGTCGTACAAGCCCTGGTGCAGAAAATCCCCTGTTCGCTCTACGCCTATCTGTCAGCGAACAGTGACTGGATTCTGCGCGAGCTTTCATCTCACTACAACAATCTTGTTATGCTAAATATTAGTCGCTTTCTTCTCGACATCCCTCTGACGAGTACTTTTTCTTTTTTCCCATCATTCCAGATGATGTCGCATGGTGGGAAAATGACCTCGATTTCTGCAACCGTTTCGTCGACCTGCTCTGTAACCCCTCCACCAGCCCCAACGCATCCCATTTTTTTACATCCCTGCTCTACCGAGCCTTCTTCACTCCGTCGCCTTCTTTTCCCTCTTTCATCGCAGAGACCAAAATACCTCCTGTTTTTCACTCTCCAAAATCGTCACTTCTTCCGACTTCGTTTCCCGCCTTCTCCACATCGCTCTCACTCATCCCGATGAAACGGTCGCAGAGAGTTCCCTCCAAGTGGTTTCTCGCATTCTCTGGACCACCTTCCCGACGGGTCATTTTTTGATTTTCCCTCCAAAATTCAGAGGATTTCGGACTTGGCGGTTTCGATCCTTCTTCGACGCTTCGATCGACGACACTCGACTGGGAGCATGCGGGCGTTGTCCCCGCAGAACAGCGGGAAGAGGCGTTGCAAGTGGTCGTCGCAAACGCGGAAAATGTGCGGAACGTTCTGGAAGATTCGGTGCGGAAACCGAAGGAGAAGATGCGATTGAGTGTAGAAGTGGGGTTGGGGAAAACGTGTGACGGGAAGGTTCCGAAGTGTCCGAAACGCGTCATCGGGATTGCGTCCCTCGTTCGGTATGCGGTAGTTGCGAGTTCGATGGAGCAGTTGATGGCGATTGCCGATTCTGTAGTTGTTGAAGAAGTGTGTGAAATAGGGGGTAATTGATACACTCTTTGAGGCGATGTTTTCATTTCCGTTTTGTTCTCTCTTGCATCTGCAATTGTCCACCATGATGGTAGACAAGCTCAAAGACCAGGATAGTTTTCGGGTGTTTTCGAACCACACTTCGCTGTTGCATTTGCTGTGCCAGAATGAAAACACCGTATGTCCAGAGGGGGACGGTAATGGAAAGATGGGTCCTTTTAGAGGCCCGATTCAGGCGATCCTCACGGAACTCCTCTCGACGCAACGGGAAGAGTCCTGTATTCCCGCCGCGATGAAAGAAGATTGGCTAAAGATTAAGGAAAAGGGTGTTGTGAATGAATGTTTTGATTGTTTCGGCGGCGATGCCTCCGGTTGCTCCATGAAAACGGATATCGACCTTTCGGAGATTCCGTCCTATCTAAACACGGGTGAGAAAGTGGAGAGTGACTCGGATTTGCCGGTAATTCAGTATGAGGAGATGTCGAATCTCCTTGACTCGAACTTCGAATTGCCTCCTCTCCCTTCAGAATTTAGTTCAGAAATGTGCGTAGAGTCGGAATCTCCTTCAACACCACAAAGTGCTACATCAATATGTGACATATCGGACTTGGATCTGAGCAATGTGCCAGATATTGTATTCTAATAGTGTGAGAGATTTCTATTTCTTTCTTTGAATTACCAATTCCGCGGGATTATGAAACGAAATGGTGGAAACGTGGAAGAAGTGGTAGAATCATCACAATAATACTCGCCATGCTGCGCCTGACTAAGAACGTCGCTCTGCCTACCCTGAGATGCTTCTCCTCCCGCATCACCATCGACAACATCAACCAGAAGATTCGCACTGCTGATTATGCTGTCCGTGGAGAGGTTGTGATTCGTGCCATTGAGATCGACAACGAGATGAAGAAGGGCAAGAAGTTCCCCTTCGACTCTCTGCTGTACTGCAACGTCGGTAACCCTCAGGCCATCAAGCAGAAGCCCATCACCTTCCTGCGTGAGGTGCTGTGCATCACCTCGTGGCCCGAGGTTGCGGATAAGCATCCCGAGATGTTCCACCCCGACGCTCTCCAGAGAGCCAAGGAGCTGCTGGCTGCCAACCCCGGTGGTTCGGGTGCCTACTCGAACACTGCTGGTGTTCCCAAGGTGTGCGAGGATGTTGCCAAGTACATTGAAAAGCGTGACGGATTCCCTTGCGACCCCGCCAACATTTTCCTGACGAACGGAGCTTCTCAGGGTATTCAGGATACGCTGAAGCTTCTGATCGACAAGCCGACGGACTGTATTCTGATCCCCATTCCTCAGTACCCTCTGTACTCTGCCTCCATCCACATCTTCGGAGGACAGTACGAGCCCTACTACCTGAACGAGAAGAACGACTGGGCTCTGGACGCGAAGGACATTGAGAAGAGCATTCAGAGCGCTCGCGCGAAGGGTCTGACGGTGAAGGCCATTGCTGCCGTGAACCCCGGCAACCCCACTGGCAAGTGCTTCTCTCGTCAGAACATTGAGGATATCTGCAAGATTTGCGCTCGTGAGAACATTGTGATTCTGGCCGATGAGGTGTACCAGGAGAACATCTACCGTCCCGGAGACAAGTTCATCTCCTTCAAGAAGGTGATGAGCGAGCTGAAGCTGAACTGCCAGCTGGTGTCTTTCCACTCCACCTCCAAGGGATACTGGGGTGAGTGCGGACGCCGCGGAGGTTACCTGGAGATGGTCAACTTCCCCAACGACGTGCGTGCCGAGCTGTACAAGCTGCTGTCGATCTGCTGCTGCTCGAACGTCGATGGTCAGTACACCATGGACGTGATGATCAACCCTCCCAAGCCGGGTGATGCCTCCTACGAGCTGTTCGAGAAGGAGAAGAACGGAATTCTGGACTCCCTGAAGATTCGCGCCAAGAAGCTGTCGACTGCTCTGAACAAGCTGGACGGAGTGTCCTGCCTGTCTGTGGACGGTGCTCTGTACACCTACTTCAGACTGACGATGCCTCCGAAGGCTATTGAGGCTGCCAAGAAGATGGGCAAGGCTGCTGATCTGATGTACTGCATGGATCTGCTGAACGAAGCTGGAGTCGTGTGCGTGCCCGGCTCTGGATTCGGACAGGAGGAGGGAACCTACCACGTCCGCTCCACCATTCTCCCGCCCATGAACGAGATTGATCAGGTCGTCGAGAGAATGAACAACTTCCACAAGAAGTGGATGGCTAAGTACCAATAAGCGGTGCATAATTGAAATGGAGTGTTTGTTGTTAGCAAGGTGATTGTGTTTAAGACTATCGTCCACCTTCTCATCGAATGATCTCTTACAATCGGCTCTCCACAGACATCCAAATGCATACTCCAAACAAACACGCCACATATAAAAGACATCTATTTCCCTAGAAAAACAACAATGATCGTTGTGTCGTCCACCACCTTCTCCTCGTCAAACCAACGTTTCCACGCAATAGTACAAAGCCGTTCAACCGCTTCCTACACTTCACGCCCCTCGCCACCGCTACGTCCGGCTGCTCGCAGTCCTCGATCAGCTCGATCACCTCGCGCGAGGAGATGAACTCCCACAGCCCGTCGCTCCCCATCACCAGCACGCGGTCGTCATCCGTCAGGTCCCGCTCGAACACGTCCGGCGTGGACACCACGCCCACGCTGTGCGCCACCGTGTCGCAGATCGACCGCGACATCGCCAGTCCCGGCACGTCCTGGTCCGCCAGCCACACGCGCATCGGCCCGTCGTAGCCGTCGTCGTACTCCATCGAGAACACGCGTCCGCCCGCCTGCTCGATGCGCTCGCGCTCCGAGGGAATGCTCGGCTTGTGGTCCCACGTCAGGTCCGTCACCACACAGTCCTCGTTCACCTCCGACGCCAGGATCGCGCGCGAGTCTCCCACGTTCAGTGTCGTCAGGTGGTTGCCGCGGATGATGCAGATCACCGCTGTCGTCCCGCTGAACTCCGTCTTGATGAAGCGATCTACTCTCCATCGCCGATTCTTCTCCTACTTGCGTTGCACTCCTTCTCTGCCTGTGTGAGGGCATCCACAGCTGCCGTTTTCACATCGGTTGCAAACTTGTCATGGGAAACCAAGTGGTTGTAGAAGTTGGTACAAATAAACTACGTGGTAAGCGACCGATGCGACTACTTCCGAAATACAGTGTCCATGTTCTCCATGACCATCGAAGGTGCCGAGCACAAGTGTTCCTGTGGCCGCATCTTCCTTAATCAGCATCCAGTCCTGGTTCACTTTGCGAGGATTGTGTGGAATGAACCCTTTCTGCGACTTTCCCGCAAACACGCCAACAAAAACGTCCTCATCTGTCTGCTCAATTGGCGGGACATCAATGTCCATCGTAAGCTCCTCGATTCCATCCAGGATCGCTTCATCACCATCCACCGTCAGTCGTCTTCGGACCTTTGAGAGGGGCTCCGTCTGCTCGCATCCATTCAAATTCGGCTCCAAGTTCTGAGATGGAGGGACTGGATCGACAGAAGGCAACTCATCCTGCGTTTCAGATTGTTCATCTCCTTTCTTTTCCGTCTTCTTCCCCGACTTCTGCTACTCTCATGAACCCAATCCAGTAACCCACAGAAAAGGACTGAAAGAGCTTCGACAACTTCGAAGACATGTCAGTGAAATTGGAAAGCAAGACAGATAAGTGGTTTCTGGTCGTATGGCTGACCTGTGTGCCCTTTGTCCACATTCTTTTGCTTGAAGAGGACCCTATTTACGACTATCCTGTCAAACCGATACTGTATTGTATTACACAAACAGGAGGGACGCAAAAGGTACAATTACACACGAACAGAATCCTCCGGTTTATGCAGACCATCAAAGACCGATTGGAATTCCCTGAGTTGTCGGTCTTTTTCCTTCATCTGCACCTTGAGCTCCCGCAGTGCTTCCTTGTATACCGTCTCGTTTCGTCGTAGCACTTCCACTGTCCGTCGCAGATCCTTCTTTCTGGATCCTTCATCCCGTAATCGTTGCAACTCGCTCTTCACTTCCACCAGCTCATCGCACGCTTGCTTGTACTGCTGACGCATCAGCTCATCGCGATGCCGACTGCGTTCAATCGACTCCGCCTTTGCCTCCGCCATGCTGACACGCAGGGACATCCTTCGTAGCAGTCGCTGGATGGATGCGGGATCGTCCACGGAGACGGGTCCTAGAATGGTATCCATGACAGGTGCGGGTGGAGATGAGGTTTTCTCGGGTGATGGCATACGTGATGATTCTGATGACGTCTTCTTGGGTGATGATGCTTTCACGTATGACGACGAAAGCGATGGCGACGATGACGCTTTTTCGATTGATGACGGAGGCGATGGCGGCGATGACGTCTTCTCGGGTAATGACGAACGCAATGCCGTTTCCGGAGCAGACGACACATTCGCCTTGTTTACAGACAACGATGGTGAGAGCAGTCGCATCGATGGAGATGATGATGTCAGCTTGTCTTCCAACAGCGAAACCACTCCTAGGACCGAATTGCCGACCGCTTTTAGACACTGGATTTGCAACTGATCACGCTCTTTCTCCCATTGCGCGAGTTGACGCTCCTTTTCCCATTGTTGTTGTTCTTGCGCCATGTGCGTTTGAAAAGAATTCAACTTCATCTCAAGCGATGCGATGCGCGCATCCTTGGCAAGAAGCGTCGATTCGATGGAATTCGCCTCCATCTCCATCTTCAGTCCTTTATTCTCAGCACGACAGCGTGAGAGCTCCTTCTCCAATTGCATTGATGTCTCCCTCATCTTCTGATACTGTGTTTCGTCATAGGCAGTAGGTGCAGTTTCGTCTTCTGCATCTTGGGATTCGGTTTGCGCGTCCATGGAGGAGATCGTGTTGATGAAGCCGTCCTTCAGTTTGGCGATTTCCTCGTCCTTCTGAGTGATCTCTGCGTTTAGCTCCTGAATGTGGGTCGCGTGGTCGTCGATGATCGAATGGAGATGCGCGTTGTTGGCGTGAAAAGCGGAAAGCCGCTGGGGAAGGGCGGCGTACTCCTTCTCGAAGTCCAGGTGAATTGTCTGAAGATGATCCAAGACGCTGCCGTTCTCGTCCACGACAGTCCGCAGCGTGTCAATGCTCCGTTCCAGTTCGTCAACGGAACTCAGCTCGTCAGGAAGGGAACAATCGGAATGGACTAGAGACGGAGGATCCACTGTAGGGAGAGCGTATGAATCGGCGATATGTGTCCGGAGAGAAAAGATATCGTCCAGAAGACTCTGGACACTAGACACATCACACGACTGAGAATCCTGAATGGCTGACTGGATCGACTCCGCCTTTAGCTTCAACGACGTGATATCAAAGAACGTTAAGGAGAGAGCTTTTCGCAACGTGAACAACTCCTCCTCCTTTTGCTGCAGATCCGTTTGCACTAAGGGAGCTCCGCTGATATCGGTGCCTTCCATTGCGTAAAGGATTGACATGCGCGAATTCTCCTTGTCTTCATCCGGTTCCTCCGAATTCTCGACGTCCGAGAGATGGGCTATGGATGAGAGTGCTTCACCAGTCAAATACGATCAGGTGACACGATAGGAGGGAGGAACCGCGTTGGATCCGATGCGGTTGTGTCCTTCATACCCTCAACAGACGGGATCCCCGACGGATCGCCCGTGGCGTTGGATGCGGGAGCACCTTCCAGTTCCGTCCCTTTGATTGCCTTAGGGAGAGTGCAACTCTCTTGCGACATTATTAACGGAAAGGGTGGGTATATGAAAAGAAGAATGAGGCATATCCACAGCGGTGATAGGTAACAAACACACGGTAAAGGACGATTGCGTTAAGCAACGAGAAGCGCTCATGCACACCGACTCATGATCAGCTTCCACTTGGCTAAAAGACAGTTTCCCCGCGTCCCGAGCATGGACTCGCTCTTTCGCACCTCCATATCGACTCTTCTCCGTTCCTCGGGATGGATGGCCTGCATGGTTTTCTGGAGCACATAGGTTCCAAAATGGTTATCAAGCAGCTGCACGATCGCAGAAACCCGCAGCAGTTCCTCGAACACCTCGCGTCGCCCCGCCACGGCAGAATCCGCCACCGCTCGCTCGACCACATTACTGCTGTATTTCTGTTTGCTCAACTCGACGAAACTCCCGCGCAGCCCGCGCACCACCTCCGCGAACACCTCTTCCCGCCAAGTATCCCCCGCGGGGCGGGAGAGGAGATGTTGCACGACGTAGTTTCCCACGGGATGGCGGGAAAGTGCGGGAGCGTCGGCGGCGAGTTGCAGCGCGAGCGGGCGTCCCCGCGGGGAATCGAGGATGTCGAGGGCGAGTCGTAACGCCATGCTGCCGTTGCGATCTCCCGCGAGACGACGGGCGTTTCGTCGGAGGGAGTGGTAGAGAGGGGTCCATTGGGCTCTGGTTGAGGGGCAACCCAGGGGGTACGGAGGGAAGGTGCGCATGATGCGCTGCAGCACGTGCGTCCCGCGGGGATGACAGAGGAGGGAGAAGAGGGAGTGGGGCGTTTCGTCGGGGGAGCTGGGGAGGTTGGAGGGAATATTGGTGGCGGGGAGGTTGGAGGGAATATTGGTGGTGTGGATGGTTGGAGGAAGAGGAGTTTCGGGGATGAAGTGAGGAATGGTATCTTTGATGGTATCCTTAAGAGTATATTCAACAGTACCCTTCATGATAGTCTCCATACCCTCCTTGATACTCTCCTTCTCAGTACCATGGTTCGTATCATGATCACCCTCATCCATACCATCATGGATACTATGGATACCATCATGGATACCATCATGGATATCATGGATATCATGGATACCATCATGGATATCATGGATACCATCATGGATACCATGGATACCATCATGGATATCATGGATACCATCATGGATATCATGGATACCATGGATACCATCATGGATACCATCATGGATACCATGGATACCATCATGGATATCATGGATACCATCATGGATACCATCATGGATACCATGGATACCATCATGGATATCATCATGGATACCATCATGGATACCATGGATATCATGGATATCATCATGGATATCATGGATACCATCTTGGATACCATGGATATCATCATCAACACCCTCATCAACACCCTCATCAACACCCCCCATACCATCCTCCTCCCCCCTCTCCCGCTCCAGCGCCGCCCGCAACAACTCCCCCAACTCCCCCTCTCCCGCCATCGCGTCCACGATGTTCTGGAACGCGAAGGTCCCCGTACGGTGCACACTCACCTCACCCAGCCCCTTCCCGCCATCTCCCGCCAACACCGCCTCCAGCAGTTTCACTCGCCCTGCTCCCGCACGCACGAACAACTCCTGGAAAAAATAGTTCCCAAATGTGTCGCAGATCACTCTCCCGCCACTCGATGAAACTTCCGAAACCATCTCCCCCACCACGCGTTTCTCCAGTTTCTCCAGTTTCTCCGATTCCAACACTCGTAATAACGTCTGCTTCGTATCCCCGCGGTTATCCTACCTGTAACGCCTTGGAGCCGGTTTGCGTGCAGACCGTTTCAACCACGTGACCGCGGTAAACGCAGAATTCCCGCCAACGACGATTCTCCTGCTCTACGCTCCATCCCCGCGGGTTTGACAACCTGTCGCGAACTGATCCCCGCGGGGGGAAAAAAGAGGCGCGTGGGGGGAAAGGCGGGAATCTTCACAGAAACTGACACTGTTGCGACGGTTCACCGCGCGCAACGAATCTATGTTGGAATGTTCTTTGGAAGGCGACGGGATTCCGAGGTTACCGCGAACGAGTTGGCACGTGCATGATGGGGGAAGCCGCTCGCGAGAGAAGATCGCGGCTCTGCGAAGAGCGGCGGAAGAAGCGAGGAAGAGGATTCGTCAAGAGGGAGGGAAAGTAGGGGATCTGCATCAGATGCATGGACATGAACTACCGGCGGAACGGTCGATCTCCGAGAGACGCAATAATCCCATCGTTTCCGCCGGCTTAAGAGAGGGACGTCCTTCATTGGAAAGGACACCGGTCGGGCTGGACGAGATCTGTTTATTATCATGTACTGCAAAACATACAGAGTACTCAGAGAGAAAGGGAGAACTAAAGGACGAAATGGAAACGGGATCACAATCGCCCAGAAGATCCATCGACAAACTCTTCTCGTTGTCGAAATTCGCCGGCGGTTTCGGAGATAGGAGAACCGCCCCCAATGAAGAGGAGGACACATGAAAGGAGTCTTCGATGGAACTAGTCATGAATAGAAAAACACAGGAGAACTAGGATAACGGCGACTCCTCCCATAAGTGATTGCCAAAGGTCTGCTCATCAGTTTACTATCGAATTCGTACACTCGATAAATGGCTAGAGAGCGTAAGCGAGGGAGATCCCAGCTCCCCAATCATACACAATCTACGTCTCAGATTGGACTACGTAAACGGACTCATAACCGCATTCAGAACAAAATTGCCCAGAGAGCACTCGCGTATGACAGTCTATCGCTGATCGACGTCTCCGTCACCGTACATGGACACTCCATGGAAGCGACCGTAGAGGATGATTGCAATATCGTTTCGTCAAAAGAAGATGGGACAAACAACTCCTCAGAGAGCAGAGACATGGTCACCGTGAACGTGTAACGCACTAGAAGAAACTATCACACAACAGAAACGAAGAGATGACAAGTGTCAAGAACAACAACAATAGGGCCGGAAGTGGTCAATAGGGACCGTATTGATTCTCTCTCCGTGGAGTGATTGATAGCAACAAAGAAGCGAAAGGACAGAAATATAGCAAGGGGAGACAGAATCCGTCAGCCAAACTCCGTTCTCACTCCGATAGAACACAATTCCATCGCGTGCCATCTGCTCAGCATTAATCTCCAGTACAACCGGGACTCCGTGGCGCATTCCAACCGATCGGGCTGTGGCTACGGAATATGAAAGATGGACGTACTGGCGTGTCATTTTCAATAGTCCCTTTTGTAGAATAGACGGAACAAACTGCTTTGCAGTTCCGTGGTACAACCGAGGTGGCGGTTGAATAGGCTTCAGCCCCAGATCCACCGAAATGGAGTGTCCTTGGCAGGCTCGTATCCGTTTCCCATTCGATGAAACCATAAACCGTTTCTTCTCATTATGGGCCACCACATATTGAATATCCTCAAGAGAAGCATTAGTACCACAAAATCGATTCATGTTGTGAAGCAGCTCCTCCATCCCGACCCATCCTTCCCCATCCATGGAGAGGTGAGCTGTTTCCGGTTTGTGACGAAGAAGCAAGCTCATCACCTTGCTCAAGTGCACCATATCCCTATTCATGTTCACACCGATTAACAACGAATGAGTCAATTAGCCTAACAGTGCTAGGAGGGTGAGTTGATTGGAATGATGGGGCTTGAAAAGTGAATTGATGTGGAGAATTGTGGATGGACGAATACAAACCCAATCCTATTGGTTGGGTCCTATAATTGAAAAATGAAACCATCTCCGTGCACCACAATATCAGAATGATCGACATCCCATTTCAAAGAAACAAAACTACACCGATGGAGCATCCTTGTTCAAAAGACTACTGTCGAGCGCCTTGCGTTTGTTCGACCGATTCTTCTGAGCGTAGATAATCAGGATCACAGCAATAATCAGCACAACGACAAGAGCAATTCCAATAATGATGAGTGTAGCTACAGGTTTTAGACAGTTGTTAGACATACCAATCGATAACAGTCCAAGGATGTTGTAGTCAATCACACACTTGTAGGGAGATACAATGTAACCATCAGGAGGGAGAGGAACACCATCCTCTGGGGAATCATCCACTCTCCATTCCTACTCATGTAAATGGTTGCAGGATCCGTCTTTCCAATCTCTTCGCGATAGCCGGAGATGGGATCGTTGTCCATCTTGCAATCGTGCTTCCTACCCAAATCAGTTTGCCGATATAATCCTACATAATGTTACCGTACTTTCCAATGAACGCCTTATCGCAAGCCTTCGCATACTCTGGAACAGCCGTTACGTTGTGAATCTGGAACCAAATGGACTCAAAGAGGAAGTCGCAATCAAATCCTTCAGAAGTTCGGGTGCAATTCGTCGCCCTCGTTCTATTCCATTATGAAACATCACAATATGAGACTTGAAGTAGTACGACATATGCGGATCCGATGAATGAATACTAGAGAAATAGAACACCACATCGCGATTCACCGGCTCCCCTTTACGGTTCATATACAGCTGGTAGTCGGACATGACTGGAATCATGAATGGAATGAACCGATCCTACTCCACACTGTACTGTTCAGAGAATACCGATAGCAGGTATCGAAATAGCTATTACGACTCTGCGCTACTGCCAAACAAAGAATCAGGATAAGTGAGAAGTTCATTCACGGCCAAAGAAATAAGGTACTTATTTCTGAGCTCAAATAAGCGACTAATTATGGAATTCCATCTTTATTTTTCCAATAATGTAACTCCACATTTGTAATTCGCCTTTTTCTCGGCTGGGAGGGGGTTTAGAACAAAACCAAGTATATCACAATAGTACTTACTATCTAAAGACTTTGCTCACAAGCTCTGAGACCGATTTGACTACCTTCAAAAAAGGATCATCCCCGCTAGGATTCCAGGTTTCCCCGCGGAATACTCATCACCTCATTCGCGGTTATTCTCGTTTACTGGCGACCTGTAACCTCACTTCTTATTGGATTCGAGAAGTCATCAAACGATTGGACAAGCAAATCTCAAGTGAGCTCCTCGGTACAGCTGCTAATAGAGACTAGCAACCAAGAGTACTGAGGAACTCACTTGCCGACTGCTGCACCAATTGCTAATGTCTACAGATCACAATACAACCAAATGACTTACTCTTGCTTCATCCTCTGTTGAACTACATATCATCCAATTACAACTACCTCATACTATGCTAATCAAGTTTTAGAAACTAATTATCACATTCCCTCAACCTCTCACACCTACGCTTACATGTTCATACTCCTTCAGAAAAATAACATCCACAGACTATACTATCATAGAAACCACCAGAATTAGAAGCTCTTTCTACATACCTTAAGCACTCCACTTGGAATCCTGATATAAAGCTATATGACACAACACAACCAATAAAATGAAAACTTACGAATAAACAATCTATTGCTTCTTTCCAGTAAATGATGAACAGATCTGTTAAGATGAGTAATCATAATCACAATCAACTACTACAATACATGTACAATACCTTCCTTACCCTTATAACTCCAAATTGTAAATAAATAAAAAGTGAAGGTAGGATCAGAATCATCACTGCGGAATACAAATCGTCGTTTACATATGCAACTTCACTATATAGATTGTATCAAGTGAATCAGCATTTGTGATAGATCCTCCATGAGTATTGATAACGACATAAGCGAAATAAGGAAATACAAAGAACAGTGCGATCACATAACTGCATACATGAAGGAAGTTCTTTGTACTCGTTTGGAGTCCATTCTAGGAGCAAATGTTTATTCTGACCACGACTTCACCAGTAACATCAATTTCCCCAAGGTAACCACATTGTATATAGTCAACAATGACAGATTCAATGGGAGCATAAAGGACGTAATCACCACAAGGCTTCCGTGTCTTATGAGCACAGATCAATTGTTCAAAAAAAAAAGAGGGTCACTGTTGCCTTCAATGGGAGTAGTTGAACAGCAATTCTTCGAACCACACACATACAACCGACACAATTCCCAGTTAGTAACGGATGAAGGATTTCGGCAACACTTGGGACAGAAGACATGATTGGTAAGGGACCACTGATTGCAATTGCGACAACGAATAATCTTCTTGATGTTGTTGTATATTCCACTTTTCCTAAACACAAGTTTCTTCATCTGATCGATTTGGAACCACGGGATGTCCGCCATTTCCGCATATTTTGCTGTGATTTTCTTTATTGGTTCTTCCGATCCGCAGTTATAGCTCTCATATACAATTGCAGCACAATTCAAAAGAGTATCGTCTCTAACTAACCATCAAACAATTAAACAAGAGAAACGAGAGGAAGGAGAGTACTTTTTACAGAAAGACAAATCGGGAGCAACTGCCTACAATCATGACATGATTCAATACACGACATCTGGGATTCTCCTTTTCACATTCTCGTATATATTTAAGACAGCCCGTTTGTCATCTAGACCATAGTGCATAGGGTAGTCATCATCATCATCTACATGTGAATCATACAAGAAACAATACTTCCGGGTTGGTCCAATGAATTCAACAATGTAGAACTCTCTCTATCTCCAATGCAGGGTACTGGTAATTCACCAGGAGCATTAACAACCCTATCCGATTCACCAGGAGTATTAGCATCCCTATCTGGTTCACCAGAATAACAACCTGGAGGATCAAAAACGTCAGGAACATCGCCATCACTAGTATCATCAACAGGATTTACTACTCTTGTGTCATTTTCACCAACGCAAGTCTATAGGAAACTAACACACATACACGGATACAGTAGTCAGATCAGTAGTCTCCCATAAGCTGACCAATTCCTTATCGTACATTCTACAATTATGATGATCAGTTCAGAACCGCACATGATTCTAGACACAGCATCCTTAACAAGATGAGGGGTGCAAGAATTAGTAAAAAGCCTCATAAATAGTGGGAAAACCTCCGATACTTCAACGTGATTATCCCTATAGTAGTGCTTAAGTGAATCACGCAAAATGTCTCTTCTTCCTGTAGTATCGAAGGGACAGTTCCACCCTATTCAATATAACGCATCAGGCATCTCCACATATCTCAAAAGAAGACCACTGTTCATACGGAAAGTACTGTCTATGATCATAATCCAAACACGAAGATCTAACCTATACTTTGATTCCAAGTTCTGTCTTTCCTCAGCTGAAAACGGATTCAAGCCTAGGATAGTATCATCACAAGACAAACTCAACTGTTTGCGCGAACACATGTTTGAATAAAGCGTTCATATTCAGAATCGATTTCTATAGTGAAGGCTTCTTGATCCATCGGAATATGAGAATTAGTGTTTGTTGACGATACAATGTCTACTGTGAAATACGGTTAATGGATAACGAGAAGAGTACACCCCTGCATGATTTGATATGATCAATCAATCACATACAAATACTAGTGAAACCAAATATCGAAAACACAATAGAATTGGTAGTTTTCAGTTATATACGAACAAACAAATGGAAAACACCATAACAAGTGATTTGTAAAAAGAAGAGAAAGGTCAATAAATCCATCAAAACGGAATATCGTCCAAAATACAAACATAAGAAGATACTATTATGGAGGAGAATAAGATGACAGCATCACAACAGAAGGAAAACACCAATTGCATAGCATGCTTTCATGAATATGAAACGGTAAGAGGAAAAGACAATATGAAAGATCACAAATGGAAGGAATGGCGGATCAACAGGAATGCTTATACGAACCGTATAAAACACAATGCATACAACAATATATTGCAGCTAGATCCAACTACACATCGGAGGTATGCAAACGAATCATGTTAACTGATTCGAAATCCCAAAACAACACTGATGAAGAAATATGTATGCTGCATACTAACAACAGTATCCAATGAGTCGGTTGACACACAATCTAGTTAATCTTGAGTACTTCACTCTGGAATGGAATCAGTAGTGTATACACATAATGAATATCTGTATTGAACTCGCTACGGATACACAGTTGAAATGGGAATACAGGGAATCCAAAATAACAAGGGTCGTGGAACAATGTACCTCTCCGGGAGGTCCAACGGAACAGGAGAATACTTGAGCCCCTTTGACAGACTGTGACAAAAGAACTCATTTGAATATCCAATAATCATTGAGAAATTGGAGTCCAAACGTTCGGTGAAACTCCCTAAATAAAAGTTGAATAAAGGAAATTTTGGCCGTGATTCTGAGAAATGACGTATCTAAAACTACCCGCGGGAATGGAGGTTTTGCAAATGTATCGATTCAATGGTTCAGGTGATGATCAATGGGAAGAAATACATAATGCACACAAATCTAGCGATAACAATCTGCAAGTCACAAAGAAACGAATCTCTTGGCATAAATACCCCCGATTTCCTTGCTCTAAAACGATCGTTCTTTTGTCACTCTGCGGAAAAGCACAAATCGCAAGGAATAGCATGGTGGGAAATGATGAATGTTATCGGCGAATATGCGTAACCATTCGTGTAGTCTATCGTCAACCAGGGAGAGTTCCAGCACATTCTCCGTGTGCTCAACACCAACATCGATGGAAAGCAGAAGATCGTCTACGCTCTGACCTCCATTAAGGGTATTGGTCGCCGTTTCGCCACGGCCGTCTGCAAGAAGGCTGAGGTCGATATTCGCAAGCGGTAGAGTGTTTCATTGGAGAGTGCTTATGGAGTAGTGCCGGAGAGCTGAGCAACGAGGAGATTGACAGACTGATTGCTGTCATTTCCAACCCTCTGCAGTACAACATCCCTCAGTGGTTCCTGAACAGACAGAAGGATGTGGAGACCGGAAAGTACAAGCAGATTGTCGCTAACAACCTGCAGGCCAATCTCCGTGAGGATCTGAACCGTCTGAAGAAGATGCGGTAAGAGAGGTGAGGGAGATGTAACAAACAGTGCCAACCGTGGTCTGCGCCACTACTGGAACCTGAAGGTCCGTGGTCAGCACACCAAGACCACGGGTCGTTTCGGAAAGTCGGTGGGTGTCTCGGCCAAGAAGTAAACTGGGTATGAAGTCAGTGCTATTCATCGTATCATGTTTCTTGTGAATCCCACAAACAGTTCAAAATGGATGTTACCAGAAGATGTCATCTGCAAAGAGATTGGTCTGGTTGTTTAATCGCTGAACCACCCGTCGCTGGCTTCTCCGCTTTCGGGGGAGGCGCCGATTCCTCCGCGATACGCTCTGGATGGGAAATACATTGGAGAGAGGATCCGAACTTCCGGTCAAGCATGGTGTGGTCTGTGAGGAGGGAGCGCTTGGGGAATCGCATCGCGCTGTCTCGGTCGTTGTGTTCGTGTGGTTCACAGTGGCTTCTGCCGACTGCTGATGGAGCACCTCGAGTTCTCGAGAGATCAGGATTTGCTCGTTGCGCATCTATCTATAAGGAAGGAAAGGGTGCAACGCGTTCGAGCTCCTTTGTCTGTGCATCCTTTTCCTGTTTGAGAGTTTGCAACGAGGTTCGCAGGGAAGACGCCGCTTGCTGCTCCGCAACGAGCTCCTCGAGAATCTGATCGTGACATGGAATCAATTCAGCTACTCGGAGCTTTGCGGACTGAAGGTTTCGGAGCTCTGCGTCTTCGTGCTGCTTCTGCAGCTGCAGAGAGGATAATGTGCTCACGAGACTGTGACGGTCCTTCTGGAGCTGCTGGAGTGACGAGGTGGCGACGTTTATGTCGGAGTTCGACTGAGCGATTCTACGTGTCTTGCAATAACAATTCGCTACTCTTCCTTCAGCTGCGCAGATTCTTGCTGAAGCTGCTGCCAGCGACTGCGGAGCACTTCCACCTCGATCATCAGCTGCTGCTTCTGCTGGTTGGTTCGGTCCAGAACGACTTCCTCTCTACGGAAAAGGAGGTTTCCATCTCTACCTCGTTTTTGTTGCAATCAGCAGGTTTGCCGATAGGTCGTTAGAGCTTTTGATTAAACTGTTCGGAAATAGTTTGTTCCATTGCTGGATAATGCGCGTACTGAGTTGGCGCATATCCTCCACCTCCCTCTTGTTGGAATCAACTGTTTCAATAGCAAAACGCGCCTTGGAGAGTCGATCGAGAAAGGCAGAGAGAAATCTCCATCATCATCAGAGAACAGACATACTTTTGAATCGTAATCACAGTACTTGTCACAGGTGCAATCGAACTGCTCATTAATACTGTTCCTGAGTTTGAGAGAAAAGGAGGGAACACCGGTCGAATCGAAAATACCCTCCCATTCAAGAAACGCGCTTCTGAAAGCACATCGAATCAATCGCATATCCCAAAACAAGGATACAATCAATAAAAGCACTTGGCTCATTTCGCGAAAGAACCGCGGGTTTCATTACAGCGAATCTCCCTTTCAGTTGCTTTGCTCTACGCCGGATGAGTACTACCCAACAAGCAGCGTGTACTTATAATTCGGATTCGAATACCTACTGCGTTCCACTTACCAATGGTGTTCTTACCATTGAGGTGTGGATATTGCTTTTCTTTAACGCGTAGGCAAAGTCAACGCAGGTCATTCTTTCAGGTGAAGCATCTCCCGTTGATTTCACGTTTCAGAGAAGTTGACCAACGACGACGACTTGAAATGCATGCTGCAGGTATTCGAGAATCCCTCCATACGTGAACCCCTCCAGCGGTTAGTTCTTTCCCGTAGGTCGTTATTGGAGTCATGAACAGAGATAACAACATAAACAACATTGGAGCAGCGTGCCTTGCGGATACGCTTCGTCTTGGATTTCCGTCTCTTCAGTACATTGATCTGTCGGGTCTCTGTTGATTTTGTGGTTTCATGGTAGACAACGTCATCGGCGACAAAGGTATCGAGTGTCTGTCATCTGTTTTTCGGCGAACTAACATTCTCCCCGTTCCCCTGTTCGTTACACTCAATCTGACAAGTGGGATTCATTTTTCGTGATCATTGTAGACAACGGGATCACAGCCGTGGGAGCGGTCACAATTCATAAGATGATCCGTCGTTCCGACGGAATGATGAACATTATCTTCGACAGTGAATTCATTCCTCCACTCTCATGTAGACAACCCGATCAACGGAGAGGGCATGGGTTTCATCTTCTCTTCCAAGTACTGGGAGTCCTTCTCCGTGGTCAGTACGTCCTTTTCCTTCCTTCTCACAAGACACTTCCGTCGACGAGAAGTTCTCTCTATTCGTCAAGAGCGTTCCCGCCAAGTCCTTCAACCTGCGTCATCTCCTCCTCGCCCGTACAACTTTTCCCGCCATCTCACCCAGATAACCACCTCTCTCCCGCCAGTCTTCAGCTTCTCCCCGCACTCCTCACCTCCCCCGCGGTTCCCTCCCTCCAATCGCTCCGCATCGGTCGCACTTTCCCGCCAACTCCATTCTAGAAGAAACGCTCGGCGACGTCATCTTCGACCAAATCGCCGCTCTCGCACGTGACCGGGCGTTACGCACCCTGAAACGCCTCTGTTTACGCAGTAGTCGATTCCCGCGGGAATAACGATCAGATTGCAACGTGTCGTTAAACGCGGTTTTTCGGTTCCTCCGAACCGTCGATGACCGCGGTTTTCCGATGCTCCAAATACTCGATATTTCGGAATGCCAGAAATACTCCGCTTATGTGGAGTTTGTGCCCATGCCGGCTTCCCACGTCTGTTCTTCTTTCTCCATAAATCGTCCCTTTTTTCCCTCCCTCTCAAATAGTGGAAACCGTGGAATTCGATTCTGCACAGCTCTTTTTGTGTCACTCGACGTCATCGCTTCGGTGGAACAGTATTCCAATGAAACCCATGTGACGCAGATTCTCCCGCCAGACCGTTATCGGCCCTTTTTTGTCCAACCTTCCAGATTCTGCCGTTGCCGGCGTTACGTCAAATCTCCGTCAGTGGAATCGTGGAAACCGAGCTGGAGCTGAAGAAGGCGTTGCGTCGCATTCCCGCGGGAACCAAACGTCTCTATCTGGAGAGTATCTCCGGGCGTTTCATCACCATCAGACATGACGGTTTCACCGAGTGAAGAATCCTCGTCGCCGGCGGAATCCGTGGAATCGTGTTCCTTGGAGAGTGTGACGTTGAGCAGTGGGAATGGGCGTTTCATCGGAGGTAGACGTGTGTGAAGTGTCGGCGTGTCTGCGAGCGTTGGAGCCGGTGCTGCGGAGTGTGAAGGACGTGGATCTGCGGAGTGGGTGTGGGAGAGGTGTGTGAGGTAGACGTGACGGTGGGAGAGAGGGAGGTGGAGGAGCTGTTCGCGCTGACCAAGCGTGCGGAGGTGGTCTTTCGCTCGCTGCTGGTGGAGGAAGAGGGACTGTCGGAGGAGGCGCGGCAGAAGATCGCGCTGATGGCGCCGGCGGGTGTGGAGAGTGAGAGGAATCGTGGGAGAGGGGGAGAGGGACGAGTTGTAGAGGAGAGGGTGGAAGGGTGTCATTTCTGTTCTGTATATTAGCTTTGTGTACCTCTTTTAGTTCCTGTTTGTTAACCAACAACCCATTGACAGAGGTCACAGTCCTCGTTCCACAGCAGCAGGCGGTTCGTCAGGTTCGTCAGCTCTGTGCCTTCGCGATCAATTCGTCTGCAGTCTCATGCTTCTCTCTTACTTACGCTGCGAAATGGTCAATGACCGCCATGTCCTTCGTGTAGCTGTGTGTTGTCAAGTAACTCTTCGTGAAACATCCCTCGCTTCCTCACGGGATCGATGTGCTCGCCGCGAACGAAGTCCTTCTTCTTGTTCTCCACTGCTCGCTCCGCCAGTTGCTTCCTCAGCGACACGTAGTTCTGCGCCGCCTCCGACAGCATCACGCGCTTGCACTCCTGTCGCAGCAGTCTTCACGTCACCACCGACCTCCTCGCTCACGCTTGTACGCCTTCCCACTGTTCGCTGCGGAACAACGTCGCCATCAGTGGCTTCTCCGCCTCTTGGAAGATCGACTGCATGAGCTGGAAGACACACTATGAAACACGTCTCCTCCACTCTCACGCGCAGCGCATACAGACGGATCATGAAGCTGTACGCCTCCACGCCGTTGCGACGACTCTCCTCCGTGAGGAAGTTCTTCCCCAGCCCATCGATCTGGAGTCGATTCACTCTCCATCTCCTACATCTCCTTCCAGATACACGGTCTTTTGAATTGTGTTTGTCGTTGGATCGTTAGGAATAGCTTTTGCCAATGGATCGTTAGGAATAGCCCTTGTCGATGGATCATTGGGAATAGCCCTTGTCGATGGATCATTGCAAATAGCCCTTGTCGATGGATCATTGCAAATAGCCTTTGGCAACACGTCGGAATGAAGACAAAGCGTCGTATCCGTAGCCGACGCTGCCCGTTTCATCGTCTTCAAATCGAGGAAGTCCGTTCCCAACGTCGCAAAGGAGAGACGGTCGCGAGCAGCAGCCATCATGGCGACCGTTTCCGGTCGAAAGAGCGCGGTTTCAATCACACTGCGTTGGCTTTTGTTGCGCGTTCTGAACTTGTCTTCATTTCGCACAACCATGTAGTAATTGCTGTAGAGAACCCACCCCGGAAAGATCTCCTTTCGTCAAGAAACCGAGCGACCGTTCAAATCGGATATGTTAAAGGCGGGAGAAACGCCCTCGATACACTTCGCCTGCTCGTTGATCAGCGAGAACGGCATTTCCACTCGCTACCCATCACACTTCTCCTCCTCGCCTTCCTGAGGGAGCAGCGTCACGCCCGACGCGACGATCGAGTAGGGCGAGCGGCGGAGGTTACACGGGTACTTCACGTTGCAGCCGAGACCGAAGAAGATGCCCTCGCCGGGAATACACTCCTGGTCGGGAAGACGGCCCGTGTGGTTGCTTCCGATGTTGGCACCGTAGCCGATGTTTCCCTTCCCCTCGAACCACAGCGCTACCTCGCAGCGACGAAACGGCCCTACCGCTGATCAGCACGCTGTTGTGGTGGAACCCGATGAACGGACCCACCAGCGACGAGTTGCACTCCCCCGAGGAAACGCCCGTGTTGGGGGCGATGATGCTGTTGACGATCTTCGCGTTGCAGCTGGCGTCCGTGTGCTCGCAGAGAAGACTGTGCGAGCAGTTGGAGCCCGACTCGAACTCGCAGCCCCATTGGAGAATCGAGTGGTCGATGGTGCCGTTCCACACTCTATGTGAAGACGACGCGAGAAGGCTACTTGCTCGGATGCGAGGCGCTGCTCAGAACCGTACAGCACTGCAGCGTGCTGTTCAGGAGGTGAGCGTTCGACCCAACGAACACGGAGTCGATGAGCGGACAGTTCTCGACAAGCGCATCCGGACCGAAGAAATTGGTGTTGGATTGGATGGTGTGACTGGATGGAATGGAGGGAGCGATTGTACAGGTAGCTGTCCAGTCCGTCGTACGCGTAGTGACCCGTTTGGACCACGTCGTGCAGATCATTGTACTGGAGGTCCGCCACCAGCGCGATGCGCAGACCGCCCGTCTCGTTCCCCATGTTAGAGACGGAACCGTTGCCGAAGGTAGTCTCGTCTGGATGAGGAGAATGGAGAAGACGTACGTTGACAGGTGATTCGACCACATCCCATCACTATAGTATTCGATAGGATCACGGTGTTTTCAATCAGTGCGTTCTGCAGCATACAGCAGTGGGGAAAAACTGTCGTGTTCTTAAGAGAGGAGTGGTCGATGCAGCAAGGGAGAGAGACACCGGAACCATGGGTACAGGACCCCTGCTGCGGAGCGAGGACAACGGACTCGATGAAGAAACAGCCCCGGACCGTTGACAAGTCGGCATTCGCGGTGTCTTCGGGAGAGGAAATCAACAGGCGGACGTTGTCCCACGTGGGATCGGTGCCTATTCCGGTTGTGGGGAGTGCGAAAGGGTACTTCGATTACCATTGACGATGAGGGCTTGTTTCTCGGCGGGAGTGAGCGGTCGGGTTTGAATGGAGTCTACCAATGCATGAAGTTGGCAAAAACTCTCTGGAATGAGGTGGGAGTGGGAATCCTACCGAGGAAAGGAGGATACGCTTCAGTGGATTGCATAATATTAGGGAGCGTCCCGGTGGATCCTCCCGACTCTAGGGGATATAGGTACATCCCGTGGACGGGAAGTCATCGATGTGGAAGGGAGTGTATGACATGTGAAATCGAGTAGGGGAAAAATCATACCCACAAAAACAGACATCAACATGAAATCTCCGAACAAACACAACTATCAGATTCACTTTGTTTCCTACGGGTCGATAACATGGGTCATCTTCCACGCGGATCCGGGGATGGAGATCAGGGTCAGGTTGGTGGGAAGTCCCTGTATTCTCTCTCCATACTGGAGTTTCATGAATCCACTTCCGTTGAAGCGATAATAATCGCCATTCTGCGGGTACCTTCGGGAGATGAGCGATCCGACGAAGATGTCTCCGTTCGCATAGAAGATGGAACTGTTCTTGACGGTGCTCACATACACGATCATCTCCGGAGAGAAAGCAATCTCCAGATGCGTCACGTCATCGCAATGCTCCAAATCGTACCCAATCACCTCTCCATCGGGGAAATGATACTCCATTTTCCCCACCGGCTTGAAGCCGTTCCACCGCCCCTCAACAAACATCCCCGTGGGAAACACAAGTCGACCCTGCCCCTGCGGCAGATTACTCTTATCAAACCGCCCCACGAACCACGCGCCGCTGCTCAGCTTCCGACTTCCCTCCTTCAGCCACCCCTTCTCGAACCTTCCACGCACAATCTGCTCCCCGCGGGAATACAGCGTCCCCATTCCATCGTATGCTCCCTCCTTCCACTCCCCGCGGTAAATCACCTCTTTTTCCGCCAAATCGTAGCTTTCCCCGCGGCCTTCCGGCACGCCCAGCTTCATCTGCCCCTTGTACATCACCCCCTGGGTCAGCTCGATCGTTCCCTCCACCGTCTGCATCATCGCCGAAATGTCCACATCCCCGCGGGGAGGCACTAAGTTCTTCGGCACTATGTAGGGCAGTCTGCGGATCTCCGCGGTCATCTCCACCTCCATCGTCATTCCCGTCATCACCCCCTGGGTCACCCTGGGGGTGTACCCCTGGGGGTGTCGTTTGCGCGGTTCGACGAGTTCCTCTCGCGGGAGTCGAGTCCACTCCCGCGGGAGGAATTCTACGAAGAAAGGGGATTGGAGGAAGGAGAGGACGCATGGAGGGAGGGAGGGAAGATCGAAGGCGGGGTGGGCGATACTAGATGGGAGATGGCGGGAAAGACGACAGGTTGCGATGGTTGAAGAGGAAGTGAAGATCGGTCTCGGTGAGGTGGCTGCAGAGCTGCACGCTGTTTTGAAGGAGATGATGATAGATGGCCAGCTGCTCCTTCTCCTGCTGTTCCTTCAGTCGCTTGGCTTCACGTTCCTTCTTTTCCTTCTTCTTGGCTTCTTCTTCCTTTCGCTTCGCTTCCAATGCTGCCTCCTCCGCCTGACGACGACGAAACTCCTTCGCGAAACGCGTCATCTCCTCCTCCCGCTCACGACGGATCGCCGCCAGTTTTCCCTCCAATGTCGCGTTGTCGCTGTCCACGTGACTCTGGAACCACTGGTTCCACCGTCGCAGAAACGCCTGCAGCGTCAGCTCGTTCAACGCGTATAAATTGCGCTGCACGTCGTAGTTGCGGTCGTCGATCCGGTCACGTGTCTCCTGGAGAAACGCCTGGTACTGATTCTGTAACTCCTTGTGACGCCGCTCTTGCTCTTGTAACTCCTGCGACGAAGATTCCGCCGCGCGCGCCGCCGCGATCCGATTGGCGGTTGCCGCGGAAACTACGACATACCCCGCGGGAAGAGATACAGTCGGCATTCCCGCGGAACTGGGTCATGGCGGGAGCCACGAGCTTGCTGTGCACGCAGAGGGGTTTCACCGACCCGCAGAGCGGGGAAATCACCTTTCCGAATTTCCCGCCAAAATGGGTGGCGAAGAAGGCATACTCGGTATTCCCGCGGAGAACGCTCTCCGAGACCACGGAGCTAGCGGCGAGCGAACAGTGGGTGAAGGAGGGAAAACAAAAAAAGGCGGGATATCTGCACTCCGCGTTCCTTGAGGAATTCCACGGCGCAGTCATGAAACGCCGGCGTGCGGAGTCCGTAGTCCATGATTTCGACGCGGTCGGGTTTCCCGCCAAGATTGTCGACGACGTCGGCGATGACGCGTCGCAGGTGGTCGCACATGCCGCTGCGCTCGATGCGGGCGCGGAAGTCGGCTGCGGAGAGCTCGACGAAGTAGTCGTCGCCCAGCTCGTTGTAGTTGGGAATCGTCACCTCCAGCGAGGCCACCGCTGCGTGGGAGTTGGCGGGAAAATTCTACACGGCTCCGAGAAGTTGTGCTTGGTGGCCACGACCGTGGGGAAGAGGCGGGAGGCGATGGCGGGAAGGTCGCGGAGGGAGGGAAAATCGTCGTCGGGGTCGCTGTCGTAGGCTTCGCAGAGAAGGTCGAAGAGAAGCGCGTCCACGTGACTGGAGCTCACGCGATCACTGGACGCGTAGTGGAGAATGCGATAGGAATCCTTCGAGAACTCCACCGCGTATGCTTGGGCGGCGGAGAAACCCACACCCACGAAGAGAACCGTGACCGGCTTCTCGAACTCGTTGTAGAGACTGCGATAATAACCGTAGTCCACCGCAACCGCGTCCACCTCGTCGATCAGAATGTAGTCGGAAACGTTCACCGCGTTCAGACCTGCTTGGAAATCCTCGATCTGCGCCGGAGTGTAGTAGCGCGGAACCTGCGGGAGAATGCACACGAATGGCTACCGAAATCACCACGCACACATTGTCGCTGTTGCGGTCCTTCTTGATGTCCGCAATGCGATCCGCAATGTACGCTCCCGCCATGTGGAACGGAGGGTACTTCGTCTCCTTTCCCGCGATCGAAATCACATACTGCACCTCCCCGTTCTCGTCCTCCTGCATGCACGTTACGATACTCTTGACATAGTCGCTGATGTCCTGAAACGGACGCTTGATCGAAGACTTCACAAAACGAATGCACGCCTTTGGATCCCGGTCGCTCTTTCGCTCACCCTCAACAAGTGATCCTTACCAGCACTTTCGCGGCCGTCGCAGTTAGACGATTCCCATTGTCAAAGTAGATTTCCGATCTATCTCATCAGCGTTCTCTCCCCAAATCCGTACGATGGCTCTTTCGAACCGTTTCGGTCCGCTACTTTTACCGGAGCGGAGCGCAATGGATCCGTCTCATTTGTTTGAAAAACAGACATCAGGGTGACCATGTTACCCATGTCAATACCAGAGGCAATTACGTCGCTCATGTTGATTTATCTGAGAAAGCAGGTTTCGGGTCGTTTGTTTCTCAAACGACCCTACCTGTTTCCGACGAACACCAGCCTAATCTCCGCTAGCGAGAAGGAAACCGCTTTGCACTCCTTCCCAAACACCCACTGTCGTAGTTTGCGGATCCAACTTCATTATCCTATCAACGATAAACCCTTCTCTGTGCAGCCTGAGTTACTCCGCTTCGTCTTACAATGTATGCGTATGAAGATGTGCAGTCGCTCATCGCGAATTCCTTTTGCCCGGTGATTGCTGTCGAATCGTCCAAATCGGCAGAACAAACATGCCGAGAAGCGAGTCTCTCCGTCATTCAACTCCTTCGGTAGGCATCTCTCTCTTCTGCTTCCCACTTAGTCCTTTCGTCCACAGAGATGATCTAAACTTTGATATCGCGTTCGAATTGCGGAATGTCACGATCAACGAATTGAGTCTCGATTTGGAGTACTCCTCGTTTATCAACCCTATGGATGCGGAAGAAATGGACGAGGAACTGTTGGAGAGCATCTCCAACACGGAGCCTTCACTCACTGGATTACGCGACCAGTATTTGAACGCGAAGAGTGAGAATCCGATGTTCAACACGGAACAGCCGTGGATTCTTGACTTTGCGTCCTCGCTCCTCGATTGCTGTCGGTACGGGGAATCGGACTGTCTGTATCATCCGATCGGCGTGATTCTCGTCGTTTCCAGCACCGATTCGGATCCGATCCGGCGCTTCGACGAATTGTCGCAGCGCATCCTCCAGAAGAAGGAATTCCGACAGCGGATGTACTCGAAATCGATTCCCTTCTACTACTTGCTGTTGCACAGCGGCGATTCGCAGATCAACCCTGAAGTCATTTTCCGCAATATGAAAGCGTCGTTCGATCCGCAGCGATGCTTCATCCTCTCTATCAACTCACTTCCTCCAAGTGAGGCGCGATCGAGCACTCCCGCTCCGTACGATCACTATTTCCAGTCTGGTTGCACTCTCCCCTGAACGCTAGAAAGCCCGTCGCTCTTCGTTTGAGCGACAGCGACATCGCCAACATGGACCGTCTCTTCCTCTCCATCTTCTGCCGCGGCATTCTCCCCAACCTCGCGAAGCTCATTTCGCAGTACACGCAGGACGTGATCGCGAATCGTCGCGGCATCGCCAATGCACTCTTCGGGTGGTTGCGAACGAGCAGCAGCAGCAACATGCTGGCGAATTCCCGCGACGAAGAACTGGCGCTCTACCACTCCGACACGTTGGAATTCAAAATTCGCTTCGTCGCCGATATGGCATTTTTACTCCACGTGGAATTCCACTTTTCCCTCCAATTTAGGACTACAAAACGGCCATCGACTACTACAAACTGGTCCTCGACGACTACCGCTCCCACACCGTACCCCCGCGGTTTTCCCTCCATCCTAGTCTTCCCTCCAACTCATCCAAACCTGTACCTCACTTTCCCTCGCTTTCTTCCTCTTGGCGGGAACTCCCGAGGAAAAAACCCTCTCTGTCCGCGAGGTCTCCTTCTACCTCCAACAAGCCGCCAAACTTTGCGCCAATTGCGCCACGGGCGCAACGCGCTGCCACGCCGCACTGGCCGCCGTGCTACAGCCTCTTCTCCTCGGAATCCGCGAAATCGCGGGAAAATCGCCCGTTTGTCGGGTCGATGAACAGATCCAAATTCTCTCCGATTTCGGTCAGATCGATGAAACGCCCCGTGTGGCGGGAGCAGTGAGTCTCACATGGGCGGGAGTTTTGCGCGTCACCGCGGGACTTCACCGCGGGGAACTCGATCTGGTGATGGCGGGAAAACGATGGCGGGAAATCGGTTCCGCGGGAATGGCTTTGTGGTGTTTGTTCTGCGTGTTGTCCTATTCCCGCGGGAAATGGGAAAAACTGAGGCGGGAAGTGTTGGCGGAAATTCAGGGGATTTTGGTGCAACGACAACCCATTGATTGGACGTTTCTTCGCGAGGTGCAAAAACAGGCCTATTTTGAGGCGTCGAATCATCATGTGTTTTCCCGCGAGGATGTGTGGAAGGTGAGTGAGATTCTTCCGCTGATTCCCGCGGGAGAGGTGTCGTTGGAGGGAACTTCGATTCCGTATATCCGCGGGGATTCGTTGTGCGTGCGAGTGCAGGAGAACCGCGGGGAGCATGTGATGGAAGAGTGGGTGGATATCCGCGGGGAGGAGTGGCGGGAGATGGTGGAGGGAGTTGGCGGGAACGTGGGGGTGGGGCAGGGTGTGTGTGTGGAGTGGGAGATGCAGAACCCCCTGGATGTGGAGATACGGTGTCGGGGGGTGGAGGTGGGTTGGCGGGAGGAGCGATGTGGGTTGGCGGGAAAAGTGGTGGTGGCGATGAAGGGGAGGGAAGGAGATGCTGTGAGTGAGGTGGTGAGTGAATCGGTGAATGGGTTGGTGAGTGGGTCAATGAGTCAATCTATGAATGAAGCAATGGGTCAATCAATGGGTCAAGCAATGGGTCAATCAATAGGTCAAGCAATGGGTCAATCCATAGGTCAATCTATTAATGAGTCAATGGGTCAATCAATGAATGAAGCAATAGGTCAATCCATAGGTCAATCAATGGGTCAATCCATAGGTCAATCAATGGGTCAATCCATAGGTCAATCAATGAATCAATCCATAGATCCATCCATGAGTCCATCCATCAATAACCCTATTAACAACCCCATCAACCACTCCATCATCAACCCCATCAACAACAAACCCCACAATGAACCCCCCAACGAATCTCTTCATCAACCACACAATCCCTTCACCAATCAAATCCCTCCATTTACCGCCATCTCCTCACCCATCCACCTCGCTCCACTCCAATCCAAACGCATCCGCATCCTCGTAACGCCCACTCGCACCGGCTCCTTCACCCTCCACACCCTTCACTTTTCCCTCCAACTCCAATCCTCTCCCACCATCTTCACTTCCTCTCACCCGATGAAACTCCCGGGTCGACGACTCAACTCCACACTCGAACAACGACTCAGACCCACCTATTCCCGCGATTCTCCCATTTCCCTCCTCGTCAGCCAAAACCCCGTTCAACTCGCCGTTCATCTCGACGGAATCCAATCCCTCCAGTATTCCGCCGAGCTTCTCGCTCTTTCCCTCCAAGTGGAAAACCGCGGAAATCGACCCATCACACAACTCCAATTGTTCACCGACACAAATCGGTGGTATTTTGGTCGTGATCATCCCATCGATGAAACTCCCGGACTCCACTCGGATTCTGCCGTGGGCGTTTCCTTGCTCTCCCAGTCGCTTCAGCCGGGCGTTTCACTGACCGTTTCGTCGTATCTTCATCTCCCTGAAGTCGATTCGTCTCCCGCGGGAATCGATTTCCCGCTTCGATTTGTCCTCGTTGCCCACGATGACGCGGGAACCGCGGGAGTCGTCCGAATTCGGCGGAATTTGCTCGTGAAACCCCTTCTGCGGTGTTCAGGGGAATTTGTGGAGTGCGGAAATCGGAGCTATTTCCGCAGCGTGGTGGAAAACGTGGAAGAAGAACAGGAAGTGGAGGAACTTGTGGTAGGCGAAAATCGGACCTTTTTCCGTAGTTGTTTTCTTCTTGCGCGTTTTGCCACCTGGGACCTTTTTTCCCGCCAAAACTGACGGGCGTTTCGCCGGGAACCGTGTATGCGATGGCTGCAGAGATCAGCGGCTCCCCGCGGGAAACGGACAGTTCGTCGCGGTATGTGTTGAGCGAACCGAAGTATGCGAGATTCGTGGTGTTTTTGGACCATTTCAATGCATTGGAGCGAATTCGTGGGAATGGCGGGAGAAGGTCATCTGTAGAGAGGGAAATGCAGTTGGCGGGAAAAGACGGTCGGTTTGTGGACGTTTTGTGGAGCACGAAGGAAGGTCGGCTCGGCTACTTTATGAAGTCTCTTGTCTTTCCTGTTTGTTTCAGCAACCATCAACAAACACGTCAACAGTGAATTGCAAAGCAAGGAGGATGGTCGACTTCGTCCATCTCTTCGGTCGAATCCTCCGTGTCTTCTCCGAAGAGGCCTTCCAACGAACAATCGCCTAGAGCCTTTGAATCGAGAAGAATTCGCTCCCACTCGGCATGAGGAGAATCCAGAGGTGAATAAGGGTCCAAATAGAGGAATTCTCCCGAGGAAGAGGGGAGGTGGAACACGCGACACAAATACTCCCAAATATCGAGACTCGTGGATGTTGGCTGAACAAAGAAATAGCGGGGAATGTGGTCGAGTGACAGTTCCAGTCCATTTTTCGTCAATCGTCCCAACACATACGCCACACACTGCACCGAATTCTCCACGATTTGTGGAAAGCACTGTACTACCAGCGATGAAACGTCCGTATGATTCACGCCGTATCGCACGATATCCCGCGGGGATTCAACACGAACGATTTCTCCCTCCTGGACACAATACGCCACTTTTTCAGTTCCCCGATATGACGGTTTCTCATCGACGAAACGCACGACCGTTTCACAGAAACAAGGTTCGTCCGGTTGTATGGCGAGCTCCTCAAATTCGTCCTCTTTTATCACGTTCACATAAACCACTTCCTTCGACGAATCATATGCTTCACAGACGTCGTAATACCCGAAAACTTCGTCATTGCGGTCATCCCACAACTTTCCCGGCTTCGAGCGCAACGACACGCCAATCACCTCGTTTCCCTCCATCTCGTCGCCACACTCTTCGTCGAAACGGTTTTCGCCAAGTGACTGGCTCACGCGCCACAACATCCAATCTTCCCGCCATTTCCCGCCACTTAAAATTCCCGCCAACTCGCGCTCCCAAGACTCCGTTTCCCTCCAACTCCCCTCTCCCGTGAAACCAAAGATTCGGATGTCGCTTGGTTCCCGCGGGATTCGAGGCGTGAAGGTATAATCACCCCCTTTTGAAACCCCGGGAAAAGGATCAAGCAGAAGCGGAAATAGAGCCGTTTTCAGACCGTCGATGGTCGTTTCCGCGGGGAGACTCAACACATGGGGGTCCCAAATTTGACGGTATTTCTGGAGCGGGAAACAGTACACGTGAAGAGAGCGCGATGGAACATTCTTTGGAACAATCGGTGATGAAACACAAATGAATTGTGTTCCATTCTATGCATGAAGCGATCATCGCGGAAATACCGTAATTCCAGCGTCGCCTAAAGTGAAACGCCCGTCGATGGAATCAAGAGAAATGTTCCCCGCGGTTTCATCCTTCAGGAACAGTTTCCTTTCCCGCGGAGACTACGGATGAATTCAAATAGCAAGTTTCACCCCGCCAATGTGATCGATTACGCGGGAAACGAAGGAACGCACCGACATCGCGGGAATGACCAGAAAATCCTCCGATTTCCCTCCAACCTCCACGAACACCAGAATCTCCTCCGTTTTCAGGTGTTTCGTTTCGGCGGCGAAATTGGCGTCACGGGCGTTTCGGCAGTAGAGGGAAAGAACGCGTCGCCCAGCCCGCCAAACCCCGGGCCACTCTCCCGCCTCTTTTTCCCACTCGCGGTTGGTTGGGCGCCGCGTCACTCGGATTCCCGTGGGAGTGGTGCTGCAAAGCCACCAATCCTGGCAGTTGGCGGGAATGCCGACTGAAACGCCCAGCTGGTGGAGTCGTTGTCGCGTGAGCAGTTGGTCCTTGAAGAGGGACGCGTTGGCGGGAGGAGCGCGGGCGGAGTGGAGTTGGAGGGAAACGGAGTGGTTGTCGAGAAAGTCCTGCTGACGCAGCTGGAGGTCGCTGCGGAGGAGTTGGCGGATGAAACGGTCGGTTGGTGTGGTTGAAGTGGAGTAGGTGGGAGTTTCGGTGAATGAAATTGGGAGTGGTTTTGTTAGGAATTGTGATGATGGATTTGTTAGGTATTGTGATGACGCATTCATTAACTGTGATGATGGATTCATTAACTGTGATGATGGATTCATTATCTGTGCTGATAGATTCATTAACTGTGCTGATGCATTCATTAACCCCATTGACAAATTCGTTCCCGCCAAGTCACTTCGCACATACACCAACATATACGCGCTAGTGACGCGCTCGTCTAGATGAAACTCCTCTCCACCTCCTTTCATCTGCAGTCGCGACGGTTTCCCGCCAACAGGATCCGTTTCACTCTCCGATGACACACTCTCCGATGACACACTCTCCGATGACAGAATTATGCTCGAAAACGAATCATCGGAATCGGAAACACCTTGACTCACAGGCGTTTCCTTTTTATAACCGAACGATTTCTCGAGTATTTCCGTCAATGAAACTTCACTCACATTGGCATCATTAAACTGACACCATTGGGATGAAACGCCCGAGCGACGCGTACAGTTGTAACTCAGATAATGACCACAGGAAATGGTTCCCCCATGAATAAACACACTCTGCAAACAATAGTCGTTTCCCGCGGGAGCCGTCGAGAATGGAGACATGTCCAGTTTCACAGGAAACGAGAAGAAATGGTTCAGTTTTTGCACATGCTGCGAGAGAGAGGAATACATGAACCGTTTCAACTGAATGACCAGAATCGGGGGAATCTCGCGGATCTGCGTCTGAATGACCCCATCTTCTCGAATCCCCTGGGAACTCACAAGCTGATTGGCTCCCGTCATCGGCTCCTCCTTCACGAACGCAGCCAGCGAAGATTCTAAAGAAGAATGACCGAACACTTCCTATGTGTCACTTTTCCCTCCCTTTTCTACCAGGGGAAGAACGTAGAATGACTCGTTGTGACTCTTGCTGAAACTCCCCGTGTTGCTGTGCATGACGCGAGTGAAACTGCCTCGGAGAAGCATATCTACGGTGAAAAGAGACACGATTCTTGACCGAATGGATTCGGTTCTTCCATACCGACCGAATCCGTGCAGAATCTGAGTGATCAATTCAACCCTGATTTACTGTCGCCATTCGTTCGTCAGTCTCGTGATGAGAAACATCAGCATTTCGTGGACGTCTCGCTTCCGTTGAGCCGAAACGCCGTTCCTACCTGTTGATTGATGTCTGCGAGATTCCAATTGAAGGAACTCAACAGGGGTGACAAATCGACGGCACTTCGGGAATGTTCCAGCAAGTAGAACACCTTCTGTAACGCCAGCGTCGACGATCGAAGAATCCATACCGTCCCCTCCACAGCGCTTGTTCCCGTGAATGTCGACTCCTGGGGGAGAAGTCTCTGGAGATCGATCGACTGAATAACGTTGCGAAAGGCTGGAATGAAATAGAGGGCCTGAATGATTGAGTTTAGAGAGCATGTTGCCCCAGCGTTGTAGATTCCCACAGGAAGACTCTCCGGCGGTCGAGTGTACTGCCAATCCATCGAGTAGGAGCTACGTAATGACGAGAAAGGAAAGAGAACGTGGGGTTCGTCAGGAGGATGCGACAACACAGCTTCTTGGACAGAGAAGAGTCTGGAACTTGCAGGTCGAGACGCAGCTTGGGGTCCGTTGAGGAGAAACACTTGTTTCCATTGGCTGATACTACAATCGTCTCCTTCTTCCTCACGATCGAGTACACCTGAACGTCGTACGTGAGTCCCATACGGAAGAAGTCAACATCGGGAAACCGAAGCGTCACAATTCTAGTCCATCACGGCGGAGGGGGATCCATACACAAGGAGTTTGAAGTCATCGTCCTTCGTTTTGTTGCGTCGATACTGGGCGGAAAACTTGCAATCATAGAGATAGTCGGGACAAGGTGCCGATAACAAGCCTGTTGGATTTGTGGGAATCGAGAAGGTGCATAAGACGGCATTTTGCGAATTGGTTGTATTCATCGTTGATTCGACGCTCTACGGAGAATCCCATTGTTCTCTCTTCCAAACCATTCAATGTACACCGATTATCCAACAAACAATGATCAGTCAAGCAACATTAAGCGAGCTGAGCCTTCAGGTGGTCCTTGCAGGCGGCAGCGATAGAAGCGTTGGAAGCGCGCACAGTCAGACGGAAAGCTCTCTTTCCCTTCGCCCACTCGAACAGGCAGAGAATGCCAATCGTGATCGGCTTGCCGCTGGCGGCAATCTTGCTCGTCACGAAGGTTCCGGCAGCGTACACCTTGTTCGCGGACTCGTCCACTCCCTCCACAATCGTCATGTTCAGCGAGGGCAGCAGCGTCTCCAGCGTCTCCAGGTCCTTGTCTTCTCCGGCACGGAACGTCTCCTGCGACTGCTTCTCCTCCAGAGTGGGGTTGCTCCATCTCTGCTGGAAGGCGTCGGCGTCCATATCCGTCTCGTTGCAGAAGGTCATCACCACCACAGGGAACTCGATGGGCAGCTCGTACGACTTGCCCTTGCACGTGAACGACACCGTCAGCGTGGGACTCTCCTTGAACGGCTTGCCGCAAGACACCGTGATCTGCTGCTTCGCGTTCGAGCCAGCCTCGATGGTGTCCTTCACCTCCGTGCAGTCGATGTTCAGACCCGACTCCTCGCTGCTCAGCTCCGCGCTGAAGTTCTTCAGCGTGGCACCCGACTTGTTCGAGTAGAACAGGTTGAAGTGCGCCTCGGGAGCCTTGATGTCCTTGGTCAGACCGATCTGGATGCGACCGTCCTGGTACAGAACAGCCTTGTTCTTCGTCAGGCAGTTGGTGAACCACACGGGGATCTTCTCCTCCACCTCGGGGTCAATTCCCTCGGCCTCGCCGTCATCCTCCTCCTCCTCGTCTTCGTCGTCATCCTCTTCCTCGTCGTCATCCTCGTCGCTATCATCGTCATCATCGCTATCATCGTCATCATCGCTATCATCGTCGTCATCCTCTTCCTCCTCCTCTTCCTCCTCCTCAGGAGCCTTGAGCTTGAGTTCCAGGACGTTCTCACGGTCCTCGGCGAAGGGAGGCATCTGGTCCAGCACGTCCGCCATCACGTCGCTGTCGGCAAGCGCATTGTACTCAACGGCACGCTGCTGCATCTCGCTGTCGATGTGGGACAGGTTGGCCTCGAACAGCTCGCGGATCTCGTCCTCCAGCTCCTCGAACTGGACGAGCAGCTTGGCAAAGGACGTCATCATCAGGATCTGGGTCTGCAGAGACACCTTGGGGTAGTGTCTCTGGAGCGTCTCCAGAATGGCCTCGGGCTCCACGGCCTCAATATCCTCCTCCTCGGGCTCGGCGATCATCTCGGCGTACTCACCGATGATGTAGGCTCCGGCACGGATCATAATCTCGTGCACGTTCGAGGGCTGCAGCATCTGGTACATCTTGTACGTGGCGTACTCCTGCAGATCGTCCTGCTGAGACACGATCTGCACCATACGGTGCCAGATATCATCGGACACGTAGTCTCCCGAGTACAGCATCAGGTCCACGATGACATCCACGTACCAGCGGTTGTTGGGAGGGAAACGCTCAGCCAGAATAGCCACCTTCAGCGCCATCTCCTCCTTGATCATGTAATCGGAGGTCTTCAGATGCTCCAGCAGTCTCTTGACGATCTCCTCAGCGTTCTCCTCGTCGCACATGGAGAAAAGCATGTGCAGCGCACGCTTGCGAATAGCCAGATCGGGGTCCTCCAGCGAGGCCATGATGGTATCCTCGTGCTTCTTGATCTTGTCCGTCACGCCCGACAGCTGAGCCAGACGCGACATGTAGTCCAGACCCAGGTAGCGGATGTTGGGCTCCTCGTACATGATGAAGCGGCCCAGGTACGACACCACAGAGCTACGCAGCTCGGGATCCGTCTCGTTTCCGTAGGAGATGATCAGGTTCACAGCCTCGAACAGCTCTCCGTGAGTCACGTTATCGTGGTTGCGGCTCTTGGTCTGCTCGTTACGCTGCAGAATGGTGTGCAGAGCCTCCTCCAGATTCGTCACGTCCTTCTTGGAGGTAGGATACGGGCACGACTTCAGGATACGCAGACAGTTGACCACCAGCCAGGGGCAGGGCACGTCGTAGTAGACGTAGGCCTCGGGGCAGCTGCGGTCCAGAACCAGCGTGCGGAGCACACCGATGGAGAGGTGGCGGATCTCGTCAATCACCTCCTCCTCCTTGATGTGGGAAATCATGTTAGCCAGCAGACCCGAGACAGACAGGCAGCAGCCGATGTTGGCGCGCACGTCGAACATGGGCATCACCTTATCGATCCAGGAAGTACCCACGGTATCAGGGCTCGAACGGAACAGAGACAGCAGCGTCAGAGCACACTTCTGCTTCACCAGCTTGGTGGTGGTGTCCTTCTGGACCAGCTGCAGAATATCCTCAAGAAGCGTTTCAGCCAGATCGCGACCTCCCAGGTTGGCCACGGCGGACAGAGCGAGGATCTGGTTCACCTCCACTCCTCCAATGACATCGTTTCTCATCGAGTTCACAATCAGAGTGAACAGCTGATCGGTGTTCTTGAACAGAACGGCGGCAGCCAGGTATCCGACCTGCTTCTCCTGGAAGTTGGGAGAGGAAATCAGCGTAATGACCTCCATGTGACCGAAGTCGATTTCGTATCCCAAAAGGTAGCTAGGAGAATGAGACACCCCACCCCACCATCCTACACGTAGACGAGGGTCCACACGTACTTCTTTCTGTCGTTCGGAGTCAGCTTCGCCTTCGTGAAGTTGTTACGAATGGTGGCAAGCTCCTGCATGACACGAGTCGATTCCGCCTCCTTTGTCTGGCCTACGTGGATGAATCGACCTCTTCCCAAAACCTACAGTTGCGGATCTCCTTGATGAAATTAGTCAAACTTCTCATACGAAGAGACATGGCTGTGAGGGTTTGAGCTTATGGAATTCCTTTATATGAGCAAACGCTGTTCTGTTGATGCTGCGGATTTGAGGCATCCCATGGTCATGCCTGTATTTTTTCCATAATAAATCTTTTGGCGCCTCAAATCCGCCACGGTCGATTCTCTCCAGTTCTCCCTTGGATTTCTATGCTGATCAAGCGTTATTGCAATGCATTTCGTTGGCTATCCATCCAGGAGTCTTCGTTGAGAGATGGTTCCTGATGATAGATTGGATACGACGAGCACACACAGGACGTTGAACCTAACCCCATTACGAATGTACATTATCAAATCAAAGAGAAACCAAATCACGATTCACACTCTGATTTACGTATTCACATTATCAAATGCACCTCTTCTCTTCACTACGTTGAAAACACTCCAAATCCTATCAACATTGATTATCTGACTCGTTTCGCCTATTTACCCTCTCCGTGAATATGAGCGTGCGGGTCTCTGGGATTTGTGAAGGGATTGTCAGAGAAGTCCCGATTCCATTGACAGATGAAATGACAATCGAAGACATCAAGAAACTGGTTGGAGTCGTGGATTCCTGGATTTCTTCATATACTAGAAGGAGATTGGAGTCAATGCGTCGTTTATTCAAATCAAGCAAGGATCCTTCTATTACCGCAACGAGGATTCGGTCAGTGACATATACCAAATGGATAAGTCTCCGTTTTCCTTTGAAATCGGAAACGGTTCTGTCGAAGTGAGTATCCAGTATGGAACAAAGCAGGTCAATCTGTTGGCCGATATCCACTGTACGGTGGGCTTGTTGAAGACCCGTTTTGGGAAGGTAGGTGTTTCGCGTCTCTTCTCACCAGATTATGAGTCGCTCCAATCCGGGTATAAACGTGGTCTATGCTCTTTATAACGACGTGGTGTGTGATGATTCGTCCACGGTTGAGGATATTGGAATTGCCCCCTTTTCTGTTATGTACATGTGCTCTGACCTGTATGAGATCCATGTGGATCTGTGTAATGAGTCCTCGATCACTCTGTACAAGTCGTACTGTACTCCCTTTCAGACACTTCTCCTGGACCTTTCCGTAGTCTCCGTTTCCGAATTCAACGTAGAACCAGTGCAACGTCGATTCCCGATATCTCTCTGTCTACTTCCTTCAGTCTTCCAAGGAGTATTCCCTTTCCGCCTGTTCCGAGCAAATCTACCGACTCTTCGACTCGTCCACCGTCCATCTCCGTTGTCAGCAGAGCGTCGTCCTTTATTCTTCCCTTCACCGTAGAGTCTCCCCGAAATCTCCAGTCTAATCCACCACATGGAGCTGGAGAACTCCGACGAAGGATCACTCCTCCAGCTGGAAACGCACATCGAAGGTCTCGGTCTGCTCACCGAGAAGGAAATCCACCGCATTCGCGGGAACGCGGAGCAGTCTCGTCAGAGCTACCTTTCGCGCATGACGACGTTGCTGTCGACAATTCAGAGTCTCAGCGGGTCGATGGACGAGGTCCTACAGATGGTGTCGGAAATCGAGGAGATTCGGCGCCAGCAGGCGATCATCGAGCGACAGTGCGAGTTGATGGAGCAGATGGGCGACGTGGTTCCCGAGGTGTTCGAGCTCTCGCGCAGTGTGGACGCGCTGGAGACGCGGATTGGAGGAACGAAGCATGTGTCGTTGGGAGAGGAGGGTTTATGCAAGTCGGTGGATGGGAAGGGAGTGGATAAGTCGATGGATGATAAGATGATGGGTGTCAAGTCAATGGGTGATAAGTTGGGTGTCAAATCATTGGATGAAAAGATGAATAGTAAATCATTGGATGAAAAGATGAATGGTAAATCAATGGATGATAAACCCACAAATGCAAAACCGAAAAATGAGAAGCCAACACCTGAAAAACCATCCCTTGGAAAACCATCCACCTTCCATTTCACGATGGAGAAGCGGTCGCCAGCCGCTCCTCCTCCATTCTCCAAAGACCCCTCCTCGCCACGATCCCCACGCACTCCCTCGTCACCAATCAAGTCCTCCACGCTTCCTCTCTCACGCATCTCCACAGGCACTCTCCCCACCTCCTTCCGCGTCTCCACCGGCACGCTTCCTGCTACGGAGCGTGTCTCTACTGGCACCCTTCCCGCTGCTGAACGCATCTCCACGGGAACCATTCCCGCGTCGCCTCGTCCGCCATCCTCGCCGGTACCCCCGTTACCCCACTCTTCCACACCGCCTCTTCCTCGAACGCCGCCTCTTCCACGCTCTTCACCCGCAACTCCGCCTCCTCGTTCTTCACCAACTCCACCACCTCTCCCGCGCTCCTCTCCCACGCCTCCTCCCCTCCCACGCTCCTCTCCCACGCCGCCACCCTTCCCCTCCTCGCTACGGGTGGCAACAGCCAAACCAGTCACATTGCCACCCAGACCGGCGGCGCTCCCTGTTCACCGACCACCGCTGCGAGCACAGAACAAACCCACTCCGGAGGTGTCGCGAGAGACACCGCCGATGCCGACGCCACAGGAAGACAGCGAGAGCGATGGCATGGAGTTCACGATCCTGAAGCCCTCGCAGATGAGGGGACGGAAGGACATCCTGGAAATGATGAACGCGGCGAACTGCAATGGAGCCCAGAAAGCTCATCTCCAAGCTCGCGGATCGGAAGAGAACGAAGCGATGCCTTCTCTGTACAAGCAGTTCGCGCCCCCACCTCGCCCAAAGAGGACTTAGTTGATTGTTCGTGTTTGTTTTCCACAGAGTATTGATTGCAATGAGTATCTTGAGCGTGAAAGCAGGCGACTCGATTGGGCCGTGGAGGCTGAAAGCAAGAATCGGAGAGGGAGCCTATGGATCCGTGTACAAAGGTAATCTATTCACTTCCTGAAGCATGCATAGCCACGTGCTCCGCACTTGGAGAGAAGGAGTATGCGCTCAAAATGGCGGCTGTCAGCAAAACAAAGAAGAAGAACCAAGCGGCTTTCATGATATCGCATGAGCGAATCATCTACCGTGTTCGTCTGAACGCGTTCCGCAAAGATATAGACGGTACGTGTGATGGATCCATTCACAAGCAGAAATCCCTCATTTCCCTCGGAGCACGAAAGGAGTGGAGGATCTCGTTTCAGGAACGACAAAGGACGGAAAAGTCGCCTACCTCGCCATGGAACTGTTCCCTATGAGTTTATCAGCATATGTGGAAGCGTCCGGAGGTCGTCTTCCCGAGCATGTGTGTTATTCGATTGCCGCGGCGGCGATGCGTATTCTCCAATTCCTCCACACTCACTCCGTCATTTTCAACGACATCAAGGTTGACAACTTCATGCTGCGTGAGACACCCCAGGGGTACCAGCTTGTGATCGTTGACTTTGGAGCAGCAGAAGTGTACGCCATGTTTCTCCTCTCTGATTCATAGGAAAGCGAAGGGAAAGAAACTCCCCTCCAACGGCGATCGAGGCACTCCTCTTTTCACCTCCATCAACAGCAGTCAGCACGGCCCCATGGTCTTCTCCGATGACGTGTCGGCTGTCAGCTACGTTGTTTCCCTCCTGCTTCTGGGCGAGTTGCCGTGGGAGACTTGCAAGAGCGAAGAAGCCATTCTGAAGCGGAAACAGTCGACTGCGCTCGAGGAGAAGCTGAAGGAGTTCCCTGAAGTGCTTGACTTTGTCACAACCTTCAAGTCGCGGAACACAGACGAAATCGATTATGCGAAATGGACAAAGCGTTTCCGAGCAGCTGCGCAAAGAGCATCTCCCAATGGAACGAATGTCGATTACCTTCCCCTCCTTTCCAACTCCAATCGCACGAACACGAAGCGAAAGTCTGTGTCGCAGGTGGAAAAGAAGGAAGTCATTCCACGTAAACAGAGTGTTCAGGAAGTCATTCAACGCAGGCAGAGTGATCAGGAAGCCATTCAACGCAGGCAGAGTGATCAGAAAGCCATTCAACGCAAACAGAGTGTTCAGGAAGTCATTCCACGTAAGCAGAGTGATCAGAAAGCCATTCAACGCAAACAGAATGCTCAGGAAACCATTCAGCGCAAACAAAATGCTCAAGAGATTATCAACGATTCCCCACTGTCTATGAAGCGTCGTCTCTCATTGAAGCGGCCAAGTGAAGCTTCAAAGAAGGAGACGTCCTCGAAGCATTCTCCTTCCAAACAGTCTGAAAAGAAGATTCAACCTACACGAATTCAACCAAAGCGAGCGTGTAAACGATCCTATCCCTCTTCTGTTTCGTTAAAGAGATTATGTAGCCACAGCTCCAGGAAAGTGATTCCAAACAAACATACCATTCGTACTTGATCATCTTATCATTAAGCAGTATAGTACCCGTTTCCTTCTCCTTCACAGTCAAGAACACAACACCTGACTCCTTGATAGTGAACGATGTTTCCACGGTAATCGTATCCTCGTCTTCAAACTCGCTCACATCATAATAAAACGGGCTGAGAGAAACACAGTCATCTGTGGACGACAACTCATCCACCTGAGTCGCCTTTCCCTGATACAGATAGGTAACTGCCCATCCCATAGAGGTTCTAACCCTCGCTTCCACTGTGTAGGAGGCAGGAAGGGGAGAATCCATGGGAATAACACACTGTACATTTCGCATGCCCATGAGCTGTCCAAGGCTGTGGGACGTTCGATCACTAATCATACCGTTGTAGGCGAAGAAGGCACACGCTCCTTCTGCGACAATCGTGTCCACATTCACATTGTCATTGGGTTGGAGATTGAAGTAATTCAAGATTGCTTCTCTCAAAATGCGGATGCGAGTCGAACCTCCAACGAGAATCACGTCATCAATATCTCTTCTCGATAAGGAACTCGCATTGAGGGCATCCTTGATCACTGCCATTGCCTTGTCAACAAACGACTGAATGAGAAATCCCAATTGAGCCTGCGTTAGCTGAATACAAAAGTCTGGGTCAACATCCTGAATTCCTTCAAAGTAAATATCTGTCGCCGGACTAACAGATAGATCAATCTTCGCCCTCTCCGCAATTGCCAATAGTTTTAGAAGCGGCTTGTTTGTTCCGTTCCTATCCTTTTCCGGAAGCTCCTTGCCCGTTAAGCTATTATACTCCGTTTTCATCCACTTCAAGATGGCATAATCGATATCCAGTCCTCCCAAATGGTTGTTTCCTCGATTGGCTTCCACTATAATCCTATTGTTATTCACTCGAATAATGGACACATCAAATGTACCACCTCCGAAATCAAAGATGAGAAGGCGGCCATTCTGCATGGGGTTCACATTCAGATAACTGATCGCTGCCGCAGTTGGCTCACTGATGACATGAATGTGATTCTCAGCAATACCCGCTTTCTTGACTGCGTTGATCGTTGCCGTTCGCTGGTTGTTATCGAATTGGGCGGGAATTGTCACACACACATCACCGATCTTCCTTTCAGTAAACCTCTTAACCGAAGATAGTAAGTACTCCACAATATCTGCACCAACCTCCTCGGGAGTTTTTCGGACTCCACTCTTGAATTCATAAACTGGTTTGTGATTAACCTCGATGAGAGGACAACCAAACTGATCCTTCAACTCTTTCACCTCCGGAGAGTTAAAACCCTTTCCCATCACTCTCTTGGAGTATCTGGCAAGATCAGTTCTTCCTTGCTTGATGTAATTGTTAATAATTCTTCCAAAAACAGGATTCTCCCTAGCATAGGAAGCAGCAGATGGAACCAAGCGCTCACCACCAGGCATTGCAACAGCTTCAATCTCATTATTCTTCACACAGGCAATGCATGAGTTGGTCGTTCCAAGGTCGATTCCAACGTTTACCGGTCTATCAGGATCCATCAAGAAATAACTGACTACTATAGCTAAGAACCCTGAATCGCGGGAATTTGACACTCAGTAACAAACAACCAACATATTATCGTATTTAAACATCTGCCTATCGAGAAGCACCTTTCCTGTTTCCCTTTCCACAACCGTTACATATACAATTCCACACTGCTCAATGTCGAAGGTGGTAAGGAAGCTCACCTCCCCGGCACTAGCTACCCGGAATCCAGTAAATGAATAGGGAGCTAGTTTGATCACGGAATCATTCATGGGCATCGTATCATCATTATTCTCTTGTTGCGCCTGACAGACATGGGAACAAACTTCGTCCTGGTCGTCACAGACCGTGTAGGTTACAACCGAATACTTTGCGGGAAGAACACTGTTCTTCGGAATGACACACATCAAACGATTGTCAACAATCGTCTTACTCAGCGAATACGCAATTCTCTCCTTGGGCTTCCTGTCCTTTCTCAGGTAGAGACAGGCTCCTTTCGCAACACATTCATCTGGATTCACCGATTCTCTCAGTTTCTCACTCCCGAACATTTCTTCCAACAGTGAATGCACGAGACGAAGACGACTGGATCCACCCACCAGCACCACACGATCGATATCGTTGGGAGTCAGATTCTCCTTATGCAGCGCCATCTCAACGGTCTTTCTGGTTTCCTCGATATAGGAACGGATGCAATCATCCAACTCGTTGGCAAATACCGTCATCTCGTAGGTATTGTCATCATCATCCTCCCGTAGTTTGGCTCCCGTAATGAGTGTCATTTCAAATTGAGTGTAATCAACAGTCGCAAGGTTCTTTTTGCAGTCCTCGACAGTATTCAGCAGCTTGTTTCGATATCGCGGACGAATATGCTTGGGAATGATATCTGGAATGAACCCTTCTCCTCTCTCCGCTCTGTACCTCTCTTCCAAGTGCTTCAGCAACTCGCTGTCGAAGTCACTGCCTCCCAGATGGGGGTTTCCCTCGTAACGGTCCACCATGAACTCGCCATCGCGGACCGTCATAATGGACACATCGAAAGTACCTCCGCCGAGGTCGTATACCAGAATGCGCGCGTTGTTCGCATTATTATCTACGCCGTAGCAAAGAGCAGCTGCAGTCGGCTCGTTGGTAATGGTGATGTGGTCTTTCGGAACACCCGCATCAATCACTGCCTGAAGAGTGGCTGTGCGCTGGTTGTTCTCGAAGTAGGCAGGGATCGTCACACACACATCCGTGGGCGTCATTCCCGTTACTAATCTCACGCGATCCAAAATGTGCTTCAGTAGTTCAGTTGCCACGTTCCCAGGAGTAACAACAAGATCATCACGGATACGCAACACTGGATGACCATTCCTATCTTCCACAGCGGCACCAAAATCGTCAATGCACTCCTTGACTTCCTTGCAGTCCGTCGCTTTTCCAATGATACGTTTCGTGTTATGCACAACGACATTTGAACTGGTACTCGGCAAACTCTTCGCCGATTCTCCAACAAGGATGGTTCCATCCTTCTTGTATGCAATATAGGATGGTAGAATTCTATCCCCATTGGGAAATGTGAGACATACGAGGCGTTCACCTTGGTCGTAATAGCAGCAGCAGTTGGTTGTTCCCAGATCAATTCCAATTCCAAACTTGGTGGCAAGATCCATCACAACGTCGGTAACAAAACAATGATAAACTGAGATGATTGCTCCAATTCCGCGGTTATGTTTACTAAACAGAATGAGGATGCTAATGGAAAAGGATAATTGTTGGAGTGTGCTGGTGTCACAGGTAGTAATGGGGCTGTAGATGAAATCATGAGAATCATCCATGATCTGGATCCGTTCAATTCTCCATTTAGAATTGCTGTAGTCATATAGGTGATTATACTAATACACAGCATTAGGAAGAAGGAATAGGAGCTTGTATTCATTCCTTTTTATAATCTTCAACGTTTTCCTCCATGTCATACAGTTCATTTTTACTAGTTAAGTAACGATTCCACCTCCATGGAATCAACGAAGCATTAAGCCTCAAAACAGCACCCTTTCATCATGCTCAAATGCCTACAAAGTATAATGAATCCACCAAACACCTCATTCACTTTCTACTGGACTTCAGTGAATTCATATGCAATCCTCACGGCGAATTGAATCTGCCTTCGTAAAGTGGATTTGGTGGCCGTTGCATCAGGAATAGGTATGATGAGAAAGGAGCGATTTCATGCAAACTCTGCAAGGAGAGCATTCGCTCAGAAGAGGAATGGGATGAACACTGCTCCTCGAAGAAACACATGAAGGTGGAAGATGCCAATTCTCTCTCATTTGAATAGATGATCGAACTACTAAAGGAAAAGGCGAAGAAGAACAAGAATCTCGTGAAATCAAAACGGTGGGCAGTTTCTTTCGGTTATCATTCGTGTAGACCAAAACAGCCCAATGTGAGTGCAGTGGTGGAATCGGTTGATCCATCGGAGCCTACGGCGGCTCTTCCTGCCAATTTCTTTGACAACCAGCTGGAGGGCGTATTGGCTACCGGAATAAAGCAGAAAGATGCGGAAAAACAGTTGAAGGAGTGAGATGCCCCTTCCGTTTGTTCATTTCTAGGAAGGAAATGAAGGAGTTCCAAGAGTTCTTTGATGACCAAATCAAAAGTGGGGGTTTGGTGTGGTGATGAGCTGTAGAGGGACAAGCGGAGGAGGAGGAAGTGTTAAAGACTCTCCAGGATGCCAACAATGCATATGAACTACAGGGAGAGTGATCGTGTTTCCATCCTGACATGTGTAGGGCATATCGTCTTTTGCTGGAGAACATGCAGTCGAAGGACGAAAAGCTTCCAGAAGACACGTTGAGGGAGATTCACAGTATCATCGAGGAAAGTGGCGGGTCTGGGTTTTCCATCAGCAAGGAGGAGATGGAGAAGATTGTAAGGCAAAAGAAGGAGGAAGAGAAGAAGAAGCGGAAGGCGAAGTGGAAGCCTCTCGACGACATGGACTGGAGGCACTAATCGTTTGGATTCCTTTTGTTTTCTTGACAACACGCTTCTCGACAGAATTCTCTATCGGAATCGACGGAGGAGTACCCGATTATTGACTGGTTAGGACGTGAGGAGTCCCATCATATTCCGCCGTGCCAGTCACGATGGTTTTCACAGGATTGTTCTTAGTGACTACTTGATTACATCATGGTAGGTGATTTGGGATGGTTATGTGAATCCAAATCCTTTGAACTGGCCAACTAACGTTTCTTTAGTCTGCTAACGGAAAGAAGGTATTCGGACTGACGGGAGGTCCCTCATTGATAGAAATGGAATAAGGGAAAGGTGAGAGATACCGTCGATAACAAGGTCTATTTCGAGCAGGCCGATTACGACAAGCTGCTTGCTGAGGTCCCCAAGGTGGGCTATGGAAAGAGGGGTTGAGTGCTAGATGAAGCTTATCACCGTCTACACCATTGTGGATCGTCTGAAGATGAACGGATCTTGCGCTCGCAAGGGAATTCGTGAGCTCGTCAAGCAGGGAAAGATCGTTGAGGTTTCCAAGCGTGGACACTACATTCTGACCCGTGGGAGCGAGGAGGTGGTTTGACGTGTAGGCAGCCAATAAGCTGAGGTTCAACACTCCATGTAGATGTAGCAAGGATACTCCTTTGAACGTTTTGGTTGTTTGATTCAAACACGGTCAACTATTCACTAAGCCTCACTCGTCTTCACCTTCTTGATACCTGTCGAGCCGAAACCGCCGGCTCCTCTAAACAACACGAAGATACCAGACACCAACCTTTCCGTTTCATCGAGAGAGTCGACTTCCACGATGGGAGCCATGCAAATCCGTTCCAGAATCAACTGCGCCACACGATCCCCCTTCTTCACTACGAGTCACTAAGGAGAACGAGGAATGCCTTCGAAATCCGTATCTGCGAAGTTGAAGAGCACGATTCCGAGAGGACCACGATAGTCGCAGTCGATCACTCCAGCGCCCACGTCAATGAACTTCTTCAGAGCCAATCCGGACCGCGGTGCTACCCGTCAGACAAGCCATTCAGAAAATACCGACGCGTCCGTAGCAATTCTTCGGAATGGCGACGGAGAGGTCTGTGGGAACGAGCGCCTTCTGGTGAGCAGGCACCACGATGTCCGCAGCACTAGGGTGAACCAAATGGGTCGCTTCCACCTGAAGAGATCGTAGCCGGCAGCATTGGGCGATCCGCGCACAGGGGTCGTCGCGTTGTCGCTAAGTTTCTTGATGTAGAGCGTTTCCTGTTCCATCGGACAGTGTATCTGCGTGGACAAGAAAGCCGTCCGATTGCCGCCAATTCTTCCCGCGCTTTTTCCTAGGAGACGAAATGAGTGACGGAGCATTGGAAAGACAATTTGAGGAAGAAACAAATGTTGTGTACGCCAACGAAACACGACTGCGAACAAACAGAACATAAATACACCCCCTTACGCACGTGTGATGGTGAACTGGAACTTCACGTCGTTGATCTCGTCTTCGTCGGACTTGATCACATCCTCCGTCGCGGGCACGGGCACGTTCGCGAACACGGGGCAGTCCAGTCTCTCCTCGATGGTCTTTGTATACTTCTCGATGGCGCTCGTCACGGATGCGTCGTCTCCCTCCTTCTTCTCGTAGAACACCTTGATGTGGTCGCTGGGCACCAGTCCCGCAGCCTTGCGCATCTTCTGGATACGGTTGATGAACTCACGCATCACGCCCAGAGCGCAAATCTCCTCGTCCTGTGTCGTGTCGATGGCGACGATGAAGGTGTGGTCGTTCGACACGCAGCCCTCGTACTTGGGGTCGCTGCAGGTGAACTCGCGCTTCACCACCAGCTCGTCCTCAGCGAGCTCGAATCCGGCGACCGTCAGCTTGTGTTCCGTCTCCAGCTTCTTTACATCCTCCGCCTTGAGCTGCGCCAGCGCTGTCATCACCGTCTTGAAGTTCTTGCCCAGCTTGCGGCCCAGCACGCTGAACTCGGGAGAGATGCTGCACTTGCACCAGTCGCCCTCGTTGTTGTCGTAGACGACCTCCAGGCAGTTCAGCTCCTCCATCAGGTACGACTCCAGCGAGCGGATGTCGTCCAGCACCTGCTGCTCCGACGACGCCACCACGATGCGACGCACGGGCATCTTCAGGGAGATGGTCTTGCGCTCGCGCAGCACGCGACCCATGTCGATCGCCATCATCAGACGGCTCATCTGACGGCGAATCACGGGGTCGTCGCAGCACGCGTACATGTCGGTCTCGGGAAGCATGACGAAGTGGATCGACGCCGCACGGCCGGGAGCGTCCACAGGGACGTTGGGATTGTTCACGTCCTACGCATGAGAGAGAGAGTCGGATGCGACGGGGTGGATGCGACGGAGGTTCTGGTAGAGATACTCCGTGAAGAAGGGCGTGAAGGGCGCCATGATGCGGCAGAGCGTCATCAGACACTCGTAGAGCACGCACAGCGACACGTAGCTCTCCTGCGTGTTGCCGTTGGCGCACTTGCAGCGACGACGGTTCAGACGCACGTAGCAGTTGGTGAGCGCGTTGATGAAGTCCACCAGACGGGGCACCACGGTGTACAGACGGTACGCCTCCATCTCCTGACGCACGAAGCAGATCAGCTCCTGCGTGGTGGCGAGCAGCCAGCGGTCCATCACGTTGGTACTGTGGATCGCCTGGTCCTTGGACGGCTTGAAGGCCTCGCCTGTCTTCTCCTCCCAGACCTTGATGTTCTGGACGAGGAAGCGGTACGCGTTGTACCAGGGAATGAACACGTCCTTCAGCACGCCGTGCACGCCCGCCTCCTTGAAGCGCAGCGGCTCCGCACGCACCACGGGCGAGTTAATCAGATACAGACGGACGGCGTCGGCACCATAGCGGTTGACCACCTCCTGAGGGTCGGGGTAGTTCTTCAGACGCTTGCTCATCTTCTTTCCGTCCTCCGCCAGCACCAGACCTACGCGTCACACTCGTACCACACGCTCACCGTTCACGATGAGGTTCTGGAAGGCGGGCTTGTTGAACAGCGCCGTCGCCAGCACCATCAGCGTGTAGAACCAGCCACGCGTCTGGTCCAGACCCTCCGCCACGAACTGCGCGGGGAAGTTCGCCTCTACACGTCACCGAAATCCCCGCTCACCCACCAAACACCTCCTTGTTCTCGAAGGGGTAGTGCTGCTGCGCGTACGGCATGGAGCCGGACTCGAACCAACAGTCGAACACCTCGGGCACGCGGTGCAGCAGACCCTTTCCCTGCTTGCTGGGAATTGTCAGGTCGTCGATGGAGTCGCGGTGGAGATCCGTCACCTTCTTGCCGGTCAGCTCCTCCAGCTCCTTCACGCTGCCCACGACCACCATCTCCTCGCCGTCGTCGCTCACCCAGATGGGCAGCGGCGTTCCCCAGTAGCGGTTGCGGGAGACGTTCCAATCGCGCGCGTCGCGCAGCCAGTTGTGGAAGCGACGCTCCTTGACAAAGGCGGGCACCCAGTAGGTCTTCTCGTTGTTGGCGATCAACTGGTCCTTGATAGCGGTCACCTTCACGAACCACGAGCTGATGGCGCGGTAGATCAGCGGCGTGTCGCTGCGGTAGCAGAACGGGTAGCTGTGGATGATGCTCTCCTTCTTCACCAGGCGACCCTCCGCCTTCAGACGGTTCATGATGTCGTTGTCGCAGCTCTTCACGTAGCGGCCCTCGTAGTCGGGCACGGAGCTGTCGAAGTTGCCGCTCAGGTCCACCGGGCAGGGGATCTTGCCGCCGAGCTCGATGATGCCGTTGGCGATGCCCACGCGGTAATCGTCCTCTCCGAAGCCGGGGGCGCAGTGCACGATGCCGGTACCACTATCGTTCGTCACGTAGGTATCGGCGATGATGCGGAAGGCGTTCGGCCAGTCCTTGAAGTAGGGGAACAGAGGCACGTATTTGCGACCCACCAGGTCCTTTCCCACACACTTCTCCACCACCTCGAACTCGCCTCCCTTGTAGCCCTTCTTCAGCATCTTCGGGTACAGCGCCGAGAGACGGCACTCCGCCAGCCAGTAGAAGCGGCCCGTGGCGATGTCCTTGATCTTCACGTACTCGAAGTCAGGATGCACCGTCAGCGCCATGTTGCTGGGAAGAGTCCAAGGAGTGGTCGTCCACGCCAGGAAGTACACGTCTACGCATCACGTGAAGGAGGAAATGCAACTCTCCTCACCGGCAGCCGAGAAGGCGATCGTGATGGCGGGGTCCGTCACATCCTTGTAGTTCTGGTTGGCCTCGAAGTTGGACAGAGGAGTGCCCAGAGCGGTACTGAAGGGCATGACGCGGTAGCCGCGATACACAAGACCCTTGTCCCAGAGGGTCTTGAACACCCACCACACGGACTCCATGTACCAGGGCTCCATGGAGCGGTAGCCGTGCTCGAAGTCGATCCAGCGACCCAAACGGTTCACAATCGCCTCCCACTCCTTGCAGTAGCGAGACACAATTCCACGGCATTCCGCATTGTACCTATGTCTCACTTCCGCTCCAATACTACTTAGCAATACCAATCTTCTCCACATCCTTGGCACAGGTAATTCCGAGCTTCTTATCGATCTCGAACTCTACGGGCACGCCGTGCGTGTCCCATCCGAAACGACGCACCACGTGGTGGCCAGTCTGGTGGGCATAGCGAGTCACAATATCCTTGATCGTTCCGGCCAGAATGTGACCGTAATGAGGCAGACCCGTGGCAAATGGAGGACCGTCGTAGAAAGTGTACTCGGGACGACCCTCGGACAATTTCAGCGAGGTGTTGAAAGCGTCAATCTCCTTCCAGTAAGCAAGCACCTCTTCCTCCGCTTTCGGGAAGCTAATATTGTCGCTCACAGGACGTAATTCGTTTGTCTTCGATTCCATCGAATAAATAACAGATAGTATAAAAGACCAAGCACCAGCAGAAGGAGAGGAAATTTCGCAGAAAGTTCCGTTGTCACACAAAAAATAGGAGGGTTTTGGCTCGGGAGAATCGGGGGTATTTGTGGAATTGTATCGGCGGAGGTAATTGAAAGTGAAACTGAAGAGAGGAGAGTGTGTCAGAGAAGATGACCAAATTGTAATCAGATGCTGCAAACCAGTGTGGAGAAAACGGGGTTCACCGAATCGCCGGTTATACCGATTCCTGCGTTTCTCACTTCCCTGCAATGTCTCTCTGCAGACAAGTTGCACGGACAATCTCAGGTCGTCTGGGGATGCAGAAAATGCTTTCGAATCCCATCAGAGCGTTTTCTCTCCGACATGATCTGACTCCCCGACCGAAACGAGACTTCATTTCGTCTGACAGTGTTGACAAGGACCAGGTGACACCGGCACTTCGCCAATATTTCGCATTCAAGGCTCAATACAAGGGTATTCTTCTTCCCCTTTTCTCTATTCGCAGATTATGTGTTGTTTTTCCGATTGGGAGACTTTTACGAGTTCTTCTTTGAGGATGCCATTCGTCTTTCGCAGATTCTGGGAATTGCCCTCACGACGAGAGGCAAGTACCAGGGTATTTGTTTGGAGAGTGTGATAGAAAAGGGAAGGACATCCCTCTTTGTGGGATTCCGTATTTCACGGTGGACAACTACGTGCGGAAGGTGATTCGCCGTGGATTGAAGGTGGCGATTTGTGAGCAAACGGAGGTGGGGTGTGGGAGAACGTGGACACATAGACTCCGGAGGAGGCTCGGTCGAAGGGGAAGAAGCGGAAGAGTCCCGTTTTGGAGCGTTCGGTTGTGCGTTTGATTTCTCCTGGCACGCTGGTGGAAGACACGCTGTTGAGTCCGCGCCGAAGCAACTACCTGTGCGCCCTCTCCAGTTCATCGGAGAGCGACCATTATGGTTTCAGTGTGGTGGACATCAGCACAGGGGAGCTGGCGGTCCACAACGTGGGGGAGTCCCAGTTGGCGAGTCTTCTCGCCCGCTACGATCCTCGGGAGATATTGGTGTCTCCCTCTCTGCAGTCGCGTCTCCCTCCTTCTCTCCAGCAGTATCTTCGCGCCACGGGGAGTGGAGTTGGTGTGGATCCTCGATTGAGTGATGTGATGGGTTTGCAGTGTGGTGAGGTGATGGATTCTCAACGTGATGATACAATGGATTCTCAATGCAATGATACAACAGATTCTCAACGTGATGATACAGCGAATTCTCAACGTGATGATACAATGGATTCTCAATGCATTGATGCAACAAATTCTGGTATTCCATTCATTCCACTGTAACATAGATCCCACAACAATCATACCAACCAATCAAACACCTACGAAATCTACACACACGAACAAAACCCAGAACGCCACGCCCTGTGATGACTCCACCGACCGCAGCTGCATCCTCACCACTCTTCCCGAGCCCGCCTGGAACCCCGAACCCCTCTCCGCCCTCATCTCCGCCCACACAGCCCTCTCTGCCCTCTCCAGCCCTCTCGCCACCGGACTCTTCTCTCACCTCGAGTCCGCCGCCCTCGCCGCCCTTCTCCACTACGTCGACGTCACACAGATGGGATCCTTCCCCCGAGTCTTTCTCGAGGAGCAGGAAACGCTCGGCGTCCTCGAACTCGATCGAAACACGCGGGAATCGCTCAATCTCACCAGGGGATCCCACGATAGTCCGCTCGGCAGCGTACTTCATGTAGGTCCCGCGGGCGTTTCCTCTCCAGACCATCGACGAAACGGTCACGGTGATGGGCAGCCGTTTGCTCAGCAGTCGACTCGCGTCTCCTCTCACGAATCCCCGCGAAATCAACGCGCGACTCGATGTTTCACCATTTTCACTCCTCAATGACAGATGTTGTCCTTTTTTCTGACACACGAGTATCTGACCATTTCCATCACGCCGTGCCTCAAATCCCTCGGAGACCCCGAGCGGGCATTTCAGCGCCTTCTTCTGCGCAGAGGATCCCCGCGGGACCTGGGAGTGATTCGTGACATGCTGCGCTGCTGCCAGCAGCTGACGCCGCTTCTCGAAGGTTCCATCGCCCTCTCTCTCACCATCAGAGCCTTTTTTGGCCTCAGGCGATGCATCGCTGCGCGATCTTTCCACCTGCATTTCCGCGGGAGCCGCCTCTCCGTTACTGTCGCAACTCTCCTCGGCACTGACAGTTTCACCTCCTCTCTCGCTGCAGGAGGGGGGTTTCATCGCGGAGGGATTTAGCGCGGAGTTGGACAGCTGGCGCGCGCTGGCTCGTCGTGACGACTCGCTGCTGCAGCGACTGCAGGAGACGTACGCGGCCCGCAGCGGCGTGCGTGTGAAGGTAAAGCACTCGGACTCGCTGGGCTTCTTCGTGGAGACGGCGGCGACGACGCCACTGAGCGAGCGACAGGGCTTTCTCCCCTGTCAGGTGCTGAAGAGCCATCTGCGGTATAAGACGAGCGAGCTTACTGACCTGGACACACGCTGCATGCAGGCGGCGGGGAAGGCGCGGCAGCTGGAGCGGTCGCTCTTCGAGCAGCTGAAGGAGGCGGTGGCGCAGGAAGGACTGCTGGTGAGTCGCTGCAATGCCGCGCTGAGCGTCCTCGACGTCAACTGCGGACTGCAGCGTGTGTGTCGGCTCTGCGGACTCGTGCGGCCCAGCGTGACACAAGGTCGTGCTTTGTCGCACGTGATAGGTAGATTCGGACTTGCGACTGGAGGAAGTGCGTCACGTGGTCGTGGAGACGCTTATGATGCGCCAGCGACGGGGAAAGACGTTCATCCCTAACAGTCTGCGACTGGGTTGTGGCGACGACGCGGAGGACGTGCGCACGTGCGTCATCACCGGACCCAACATGGGCGGGAAGACGACCTTTCTCCGCTCTGTGGCGCTATGTGTCGTTCTGGCACAAATGGGGTGTTTCATTCCCGCGCAGAGCGGACACGTGGGTGTCGTCGACAAGATCTTCTCGCGCGTGGGGAGTGCCGACGATATCGTCAACGATCGCAGCACCTTCTTCGCGGAGATCAGTGAGACTGCCGGAATCCTGAAGAATGGTGGGAGTGGGAGAATCGACTGACGCGAAGCCACGGCGCGCTCGCTGATTCTCGTCGACGAGCTGGGACGAGGCACCAGCGTGGACGAGGGAGTCGCCATTGCCACCAACGTTCTCCAATACATCCACTTGCAGATCCGCTGCAAAACGCTCTTTGCGACGCACTACCGCGCGGTCACCGAGTTGGAGCGGAAGGAGAGCCATCTTCGCAACTTCAAGATGTGCGCCGTACCGACGGGGTCGTCGCTCCTCCTGTCGTACAAGCTGGAGCCGGGAGTCAGCGACCAGAGCTATGGTCTGTTTGTCGCCAGAATGGCGGGAATACCGCAGTGTATTATTGACCAGTGTACGAAGGATTTGGTTGCGAAGCGGCTGAACAAGGAGAAGACCGTCTGCAAGGCGTTGCGCGAAGTTGACCTCAATCAGCTGACACCCATCCAATCCATGGTGTATCTTAGTAAACTAAAAGACATGCTTACCAAACAGCAAGACTCGTAAACCTGTTTTCTGCACAAACAACGGAGAATAGTACAAAACACAAATCATTACAATTCAACCTCCATCTCATAGTCTTCCGCATTTCTTCCCTCCGGCAAGTAACAAAGATCCTTGATCAATCCCCACTCGCCATCACGAGTACAGTAACGTCCAATATAGCCCTCGTGCGCTCCGGGACAGTCGATATACGCATATTGTCCCGCAGGTGTCTCTTTCCACGTGTTGTCTCCTTTACACTCTACCGACTTATATAACACAATTAAATCATACTGCACATGTTGACAAGACTGCTCCACACTGCAGAAGGGCCGTTTGATGTCTTCTTGTACAAACAGATTCGACGGTAGTACCCGATACCATTACAGTACTGCACTGCGCTCTCTCCAATCGCCTTTTCGGGCCATCTGTATCCGTTTGATTCCTCCGCTGGACAATTCAACTTCGGAACTGTTAAAGAGGTGCACACAGCTAAAAGGACGATCAAGAGAGAAAGGTAAGCAAATTCTTCTCTCATTGAAATCTGTCTGACGTCTTCTTTTGAAAATGACTCCAGTCAAATTCGCACATGCGTAAAGTGCGACTCGATCATTCCACTATCACCGACCCAAGCCCATGTATCCCAAAACAGGGAATATCCAGCAACAGATGGGATGGCGAAGAACTTGACAGAAGTGACATCAAATGAGGACGCTTCTCGTGTTCGCACTGCTTCTCTGCTCAGTGAATGCTTCATACAGGGAACAAGTTGCTCTAGAGAGATGGAGACTAAATTCCCTCTCCTACTGCTCTCAACAATCACTCTCTGTCTATTTCAAATCCTCCTTTTCCATAGAAAATGACCTGTCCTGAGTGTGTTCCATTCAGGACCATCCTATCGGAAGTGACGGCGTTTTCGGAACCATCACTCAGTTTATTTGGGTTCGTGGGATTGTGGAAGGAACAGGATTGTATCTCTCAGCCATTCTACCCATTTAGTAATGATTGTATTTCGAGCCTCCGATGACGACATTAACCTGATCGAAAACCTATCGTCTCCCATTCTAGCTCCTTTTTCAGTCTGCGATGGGTGCATGGCTTCTCTGACTTATCTCCTCATGTACGCCACCATCCGAACACGCGTGAGTTGCAAAAGCACCCTGTACTCTAGCTGCTGTCTATTGTATTGGGGAAACTGAAAGAGCATCCCGAAGCCAAGATACACACAACTGGCCATTCTCTTGGCGGCGTGTTTGCATCCTTTGTTGCAATCGATCTGCGTGTAAATGTTGCGCATTACGACTATGACGAGTTTCTTTCGTCACCCCACAGCTACGCACTCTTTCGTGGTCTGACGGATGTGGAATATGCATTCAAACCAAATTCACCCGTTACTCGGTGCAAAATGGCTGCTCATTTCATCGAAATCGCCTCCGTTTACACGTTCGGAATGCCACGTATCGGAAACGAAGCTCTAGCGACTCTGATTCACGACAGGATTCGTAATTCCCGGAATGACACATTAACCGTAGCTCACTTCTATCGAATAACCCACGGAAGGGACCTCGTTCCACTTCTCCCTCCCCGGCAGTTCGATTTCGTTCATACGGGGGACGAAGTGGTGATGGTTCATTCAGGTTATTTTGTAGTATTGGTATTATAACGATACGTCCCTTATGCGGTGTTCTTATCCAGAGAGTGGTTATTGTATCAATTCGGTGACTAGCCCCACAATCGAAGACCACTCCCTCTTTTTGGGAGAGAGGAAAAAACACTGTTCGCTGTAGTTCTCTGTTTTCTTAACACTCTTCCATAACGTTCTCTTTGAAACGTCCATATTGAACATATCCGCAAATGACTGTGTGTTTACCACGGTTATTTTTTGCATTTCGCCACATGATCGGATGGTCTGTTGGTTTGCGGCATATTTTATTTTTGTGATACATGGAGTTTAGTGATCTTAAGATTTGTGTCGTGGGCCTCGGATATGTGGGTCTTCCTATGGCTGTCGCTTTTGCTGACAAGGGCGTGAAGGTGATCGGTTTCGATATCTGCAAGCCCAAGATTGACGCCTATTTGAACGGAATGGACCCTACCTGCGAGGTCGGCGGAGAGAAGCTCACCAAAACTCTGGAGGCTGGCAATCTCACCCTGACTTCCGATCTGGAGGAGATCCGTTCGGCCAACTTCTATATTGTTGCCGTCCCTACCCCTGTGAACGATGACCGTTCTCCCGATGTGCGTCCCGTGGCTGGAGCGTCGGAGGTCGTCGGCAAGGTCTTGAGCAAGGGAGACTACGTCGTTTTCGAGTCGACTGTGTACCCTGGACTAACGGAGGAGCTCTGCATTCCCATCATTGAGAAGCTCTCGGGTCTGAAGTATATGGAGGAGTGGAAGCTTGGTTACTCTCCTGAGCGTATTAACCCTGGTGACAAGGTGCATACGTTCCGCACTATCACGAAGATTGTGTCGGGTTGCGATGCCGAGTCGCTGGACAAGATCGCGAAGGTGTACGAGATGGTGGTTGAGCCCGGTGTGTACCGCGCGAGCTCGATCAAGGTGGCTGAGGCTGCGAAGGTGATTGAGAACTCGCAGCGTGATATCAATATCGCGTTCATGAACGAGCTGGCGATGATGTTCGACAAGATGGGCATCGACACGAACGACGTTCTGGACGCTGCTGGAACGAAGTGGAACTTCTTGCACTTCCATCCGGGTCTGGTGGGCGGTCACTGCATCGGTGTGGACCCCTACTACCTGACCTACCGTGCTCAGAACCTGGGCTACACGAGCAAGATCATCCAGAACGGTCGTCTGCTGAACGACGCCATGGGTGCTTGGATCGCCACGAAGACGGTGAAGCTGATGGTGCAGTGCGGACTGGTGGTGAAGGGATCTCGCGTATGCGTGATGGGAATCACGTTCAAGGAGAACTGCCCCGATACCCGTAATAGCAAGGTCCACGACATTATTCGTGAGCTGAAGGAGTACGACATTGAGGTTGTGTCGTGTGATCCTCTGGCTCCTCCGGAAGAGATCAAGAAGTACTACGGAATTGATCTGGTGGACATCAAGGACGTGAAGAATTGTGATGCTGTGATCATGGCTGTGGCCCACAAGCAGTACGCCGCCATGTCGATGAGCGATCTGCGTGCTCTGTTCAAGCCCGAAATTCAACAGAAGCTTGTGTACGACGTGAAGGGAGTGATCAGCAGAGAGAACATCCCTGCCGATATGGTTCTCAAGAGATTGTAATCACAGAATAGTATGTGTAACGGAGTGTTTGTTTGAAATTGCGTTGTTGTCTTTGTTATCTACTTTGAAGGAAAGTTGATCGAATCATGTAAACAAACAAGGACAGGTTACATGCATTCCAGAGAGTCCTGGACGGTTCTCCGTACCCGCTTCTTAAACTGTGCACGGTCCTCGCGGTACTGTTTCTGTAGGTGAAAAGGAATAATCAGTTCAACAGCCGCATCGATGTTCGCAGGCGAGTTCTCGTTCGGCTCTGACAGCATATTCTGCACACTAATCAAAATGGCCTCGACTGATAGAATCGGTCTCCAGCGCTCTTCCCGCGATTCCTGCCCATTAGTCCACTTTCCAAAGGAATACGAATTCGTTAAACTGATCCACTCCGGGACTGTGCAGGATGGATATGCAAACCGAACCGTCTTGATATACTAGACGATGAAGAGGATCAATGATCAAGCACTATTTGGGTGCCACATGGGAGACAAGAACTTCATGCAGGGAGGATTGTTGGGAAAGTCGGAGGGAAAAGACAATTCCGCTCGAAAGAGGCCTCCTTCACTATTTCGTTATGGCAACAACAAGCTCCTACTAGTACGACCCCGGAGGACCCTCCACGATCACCTCCCACGTAAACAAGTCGCAGTCGTTCTTCAGTCCGACAGAGATCCCCGAGGGAGGATTCTCCGTGAGTTCTAGGAAATGAAAGCGGAGTACAACACATGCCCTTGAACTGTCGCATCAATAGACTCGTGGCGAATGCTACGGATGATGAAATGAGCTGATCGCCCACTGGACATTCCTTCACAGCGTTGGTATGATAGGATAGAAGAAGGCGAGAAAAGCGGGAATTTGACATCTTCCGCCATATAAACCCTGCGTCGCATCCTCGAAGAAAACCATCGACAGATCGATAGAACGGAACCATTCAAAGCATATACTCCAACAAACAAGAAAGCCTAAAGCATATCATCCTAGACTCCTCTCCCCGCTTAATACTGCTGGGCATCCTTGTTCTTCTTCTCACCAATCTCCAGGGACTTGCATCTCTTCAGAGGTCTCTGAGCCTTCGCCTTGCACTCCTTGCACTCCAGACGCAGCACCAGCTTCTTGGTCTGCTTGGCCTACACCCTTATCGTCCATCTTTGGGAATCACCTTCTTGTGGAAAATAGGCTTGGTCTGACCTCCGAAACCCTTCTGCTTGGCATCGTATCTTCTCTTACCTAGACAAATCACTCGTTTCGATAGCGCAAACCCTGAGGAGTCAAAGAAGCCTTTCCAGCCTTGTACTGAGTGACCTTGTGCTCCGTGTGCTTATTGCACTTCTTGCAGTACGTATTCTCGGTCTTGGGAACGTGGACCTACACAGAATCAGCTCCGTTCGGTAATCAAGCATTCCAAAAAACCCTATTCATTCACCCAAATCTTACCATTCTCCAATCGATATGCTATATTTAGGAACAGTGACGGTTCTTCCAAGGGTGAATCGAAAAGCGTACAGTGTGAGTTCCTTGATAATCAACCCGTTTCGTCAACAAACAGCAAAAGCAATAGGAGTCATACGGAGCATCTGAACTCCATGAACCGGAACCTGCTTAGCCACATACGAGTCGGTGAACACACCCAGCTCCTCGTGCTCGTACAGATCACGAATCGAGTACTTGTTCGCCGTGCCCACAATGGCAAAGTCAAGAGGAATGTCAACAACCTCATCTCCGTGGTTGTGAAGAGCCACAGCGATGTCTCCGTTCGCCAGAGGACGCGCCCACACCGAGCGCTGCTCCTCGAACGGCGTCACACGGATACCCTGCTTTCCCATCACATCCTGATCGACCGCGATGATCTCCTTGTTGCGGAGAATCTTCACAGCCCATGCAGGAAGCTCACGCAGATCGTTCGACATGATCAGAGGCGACGCCAGAATCGACCACACAGCGAAGTGCGACTTGGACTCGTCCTCCGTCAGGGTTCCGCCCTTCAGACCCGCCACGATCATATCGGCATCGTTCCAGTGGCCCGGTCCGGCATACTCAGCCCACTTGGTGTTGTTGCCGAACTTGTCCATGATCGACTTGATCGATCTCCAGTTGCACTCAATATCGTCCCAGTTTCTCCACAGGTTGCAGTTGGGAGGCAGAGGCGCGTAGTCCATGTCCAGGTCGTACGCGGGCCACGAGCACGAGTACACGATCTTGCGACCCGTCTCGTTCAGGAAGCGAGCCATCGCAGGGTACGCGTCGTGCTGGTCCAGCAGCTCCGAGTAGCAGCCGTCCATCTTCAGGTAGTCCACCTCCCACTCCGCGAACGTTCTCGCATCATCCAAAAGGTAACCCTCCGAACCCGTGTAACCTCCGCAAGTGTGCTTTCCGTAGTCGTTGTAGATTCCCAGCTTCACTCCCTTCGAATGCGCGTAATCAGCAAGGTACTTGATTCCGTGGGGGAAGCGCTGGGGATCAGGGTACAACTTTCCGTTCGCATCACGGTCGTGCGTCATCCAGCAATCGTCAATGTTGATCATCTACGATTCGTACGAAACCATCCAATCTTACGTCGTATCCGTACTCGATCCAGCCATCGTCAGCAAGACGGTCAATCATGTCGATGAACAGATTCTCCGAAATGCAGTCCTTCGGGTACTTCTCGCAGTCCACGTTGCAGCGGAACTGCTCCCACTGCATCCATCCCTACACCATGAGTCGTTCGTATCCAAACCCTACCATGGGGGGAGTCAGAGCCAGACCATTGTCCAGAGCAATGGCGGCAGCAATCAAGGCAAAAAGCACAGCAACCTTCATTGTCAGATACACAATTACTGAAGGAAAGACGGGGTCCACCCAAAACAGATACGCCAATCAGCTGGAAAGAGGAAATTGGTTCCACCAATCAATGAGCTGGAATACAGATATGGGGTCGCTTGCGTTTTCATCGGGATGAACGTGTAATATGAATGCAAAAGTAACGATGGAAGTGCATAAGGCAGTTGCCTCATTCTGGATGTCTCAACAGAGTGTTTCAACCAGTTGTTCCAACCGAGTGTTCCCATAAGGTGTTCTAACCAACCGTTCCAATAGAATATCCCAACAAACACAAAAGGAAGGTCTTCGATAATCCGATCGCTTAATCTCGTTGAGGTGCTGCTGGTTTTCCTCTGAGAGTGGCATCACGGTATTCAGTTCGGAAAGGAACTGAGCACAGGTGCAGATGATGTGCTGGAGCACCTCGTTGGACTCGAACTAGCTGTAATCCTGCCTCTAAACCCTCACCAGCTCCAAGAACACATCCATCATCATGAAGAGGAACGTCTCCATGGCCGCTGTCTCCTCGGTCTCCATTCTCCTCTGCAACCTCTTCCGCACATCTCCGAAGATAGCCTCCACGGACGCCACTAGCTCTCACCCCCCCATCACATCAACTAGTGATATCGTAAATCTCGTCCTTCACCGCCTCGCTCGCGAAGTCAAAGTAGTCGTAGTCCGCCTGCAACCCCTTCTCTCACCTCCCACCGCCACTCCTACCATCGACCTCGCCCTCCTCGCATTCTCCACCATCCCTCGCATCGCCACCACACATTCCACCAACACCGTCTTCCCTCCAACTTTCCCGCCAACCCTACATACATCTCCACGCCGCGCCCCACGCCGCGCAACGCAACGCCCTGCACTTCCCCCACCGACACAAACACGTCCGCAACCTCACCTTCCCCGCGGAACGGAAGACAGGGATATTCCACCTCGTGAAACGCCCATCCCACCCCTACCAAACACCCCAGGATCCGCCCCAACACCCATCCACTCTCTTCCCCGCGGTGAAGCACCAGGTTCAAAATACGCTCGGATTGCGCCAAACTCCCGCCACGTAACGCCAGCGCCAGCGACCGCTCGCCCAATAGCCTGCGTCAAAAAGCGCGGGAAAAACTCCCACCATGCCGACGGTGTGGGAACCGCGGGGAGACGCGTCGCCAGAATCGAGAGGGTTTCTGTCACCAGCTGGTAACTCCGCACGTCCAGTGGTTCCGATGGCTCGCAAGACGACTCCCGCGAGGAAACCGCGGTTTCGGCGACCTGCAGGAGATGGCACAAAAAAGTGGCGGGAAGAGTGGCGTCGCAGCTGAAGGACCGCAGACAGGCGTTGAAGCTACGTGGGAGAACCGCGGGAATGTGACAAGTCGAAAGCCGCCTCGAAATTGTCGCCGAAACTGACGCATTCGAGAAGGTTCCGAATACAGGCATGAAACGCCTCGCGGGAATCGCGGGAAATCAGCTCGCTATAGGCGTTGGCGCCACTTTCGCACACGTGAAACAGATCGTCGATAACCGCGGGATTCTCGATCCGCGGGTTTCCCGCCAACACCTCGTTGACGACGCGAATGCACATCTGCTGTCATTCCCGCGGTTTTCCTACCGTCAGATGACTCTCGCCATGGCCGCAGTCCAAAAACTCCAAAAACACATCTGATGAAACTCCCGCCATCATTCCTACCACTCTCCAAATACGCCGAAATATCGTCAACGCATTCCAGAAGCGTCGACAACACTCCCTCCAACTGCCCCTGCTTCTGCGAAATTCCCGCCATTTTCGAATGTTCCACCACGTCTTCCAGAACAATCAGCACTTCGCGTCTCTGCGTAACTCCCGCCATCTGCCACTACCGAATAATGACGCGCCACGAACGGAAGTAACTCCCCCACAAACACGAAATAGTCGCGGTTGTAGAAGGTTCCCAGAAGCTTCCACAACGTGTTCAGCAGCGAAACGTCCAACTGTGTTCAATTTCCCGCCCATTTTTACCTCCATCGTCGGCAAGTCGCGCAGATGACGCAACAGTGTCAGAAATAGCGTCTTTTTCGACTCGTACTCCTGCACCTGTAACGGTCGTATCTCCGGAGCCGTTTCCCCGCGGGAAGTATCGCTACTGGGGTGGGAAGAATGACTGAACTGTCGGAAATGATTCCCCGCGGGACCGATGAATTGCTCGCTGAAATCGCTGGAGCGCGTTCGACTTCTCTCGCCGAACGAACTACGGAAAACGGCCCGATTTCTGCTACAGTGACTCTGCGTGTGTTTTTTCCGCCAAGGAAGCGAGCGGCGCCTGAACGCTTTTGCTAACGAATCGCAACACTTCTTTGTAATGTGTGGAAAAAAAGTCCCGTGAGAGGCCTCGAACACACACCTCCATGATCATGAGGTCGATTCCGCTCAGCGACGCCCGCAGCAGCGTCTTCGCGATGATCTGCGCATCTGCGAAGGGAAACGTGCAGCTGACCAAATAGTGGAAACAGAGAAGCGTCTGCTTCCCGCGGGGACGACAGACCCCGAGACCGGGAAGCTGCAGCCAGTCGCCCAGCAGCTCGCAGGCGAAGTTGGCGATTGCCGCGGGAGTGGGCGGGAGACGGCTGGCGAGGAGTTCTGTGAGTGTTTTCTCTCCGTTGAGGAATGCGAGAGGGTTGGCGAGGGGAGAAGTGGCGGGAAGACAGGCGGCGAGCGAGTGGAGGAGGGAAACGAGCGCGAAGAGAAGCGTGTCGGGCGGCGAAACGGCCGTCAGGTGCTGGGGGAGACGCGAGAGAAAGTGCTGGAGAGAAAGAGGGTCGTGGCGGTGGAGGAGTGGGAGAAGCGTGAATTGGAGGAGAAAGCGTGGCAATAAATAGTGGAGAAAATGGGTGGATTGCCACAGGCGACGAATGAGGGCGGAGGGCGACTCGGGAAAGGGCTGCAGGAGAGAGGTGTGGAGAGAGGCGTCGGTGGGTGGAGAAGAGAATGAGAGGGTGTTGGACGAGGAATGGTCACCTGAGGGGTGATCATGTGATGATGATGGACAACCTGAGGATGATGTGTACTCTAGGAAATGAGAAGGATAAGGAACCGAGAACCGGATGAAGACGCACCGTCCGATGAAAACGCCTCCAGGGAGAAGAGAAATGACTGGTATTCCAAAAGAGCTTCGATGACACACTGCGGGAAAAGAAGAAGCAAAAACACACTTTGAACACGCTCGGAGAGAGGACGGGAGTCAGAAGCACCAGAGAGAGTTGGTACATCGCGAAGATGCTGTCTTCGTACTGCTTCTGCTTCAGATACTCCTTCGCTTCCTAGAGGAAAGAGGAACGATGGCTTCCACCTTCAAGAAATCATGGACGAAGTCCGAAAGCGTTGCTTTCGTCAGCTTCACCACGTGCGACTGCTTGGGGATGCGCACGAGGTAAAGGTCTTGGGGATTCACGACGAGGAATGACTTCAGCAACGTGTCCGAGTGTTGGAAGCGACGTACTGAATCACTCTCTTCCCGTTACTATAGCAGACAATCGATACGAAACCGCGAAGGCGGAATGAACATGGAAATCGACACATTCTCGTCCTCTGATATCTGCCAACTTAGAACACACAGAAATGCAAACAGTAGAGCAAGAACGCAAGAAGGTCGTCCACGCTTCGCTTTCCACTTCTTTCGGTTTCTTTATTTGCGTTGCGATCGTTGCCGACATCTGGAGAGTGAACCGAAATAGAATCCGTCATACACGACGACTATCACGCAACGACGAATTGTAGCCATGGTAGGACGATTCACTCACGATGGAGACCTCGCTGTCGCGAAGATCTTCCAGAGGATCCTCCGAACACGGAGTCAGCTCCAGGGACTGGGAGAGCTGCTTTGTCTTCACGTCTCGGAACTCTCTATCCGATGAGTCAAGCTTTCCTTGCCTACAGGATTGTCATTGTGAGTGATCTCCAACAAACAAACTCAGATACACGACATATACCTCTGTAGAGTGGATTCCAGCGTCTCCACCAACTCTTTCCAGGGATCCGTCAACGACCTCTTCATCGCCGAGACCACGTTCTTCACGCCGTACAGGTCGTGCCGACAACGCTCTTCCATCATCGCACACACCACCATCTTCAGCTCCTCCGTCACCTCGTACGTTTGCACGTATCGCTGGATCCGCTGGATCTCCTCCACTGTGATGAAGTCGCTCAGAATCGCATCCAGGAAACCGCGCAACGCTCGCTTCTCCTCCGTGACTCCCTCCACCCACGACGCCTCCTCCTCCTTCACGATCTGCAAGAACACCTCACGCTGTCTCTCGGGACAGCTCTTCTTCCCGTTCAAATACGCGTGCGCCATTTCTCGCTGCAGCTCCACGGGAAGGGTCTGAAACACGTCCAGGTCCAAACTCTCGATCGCCGGCAGCACCACCATTGGCGACGTCTCGCGACGACCCGTCGTCCGATTTGTTTTGGAAAGCAGGGACTCCAGAACCGACGGCTTCGACTTCACTCGCTTCAGCGGTCGCAGCGGCGAGGACGGCGAGGAATGACGACCCGAATCGGTCGCCTCGCGCGATGTCTCGGGAGATGGCTGCGACTGCGAGCGCTTCAGATTCGATGTTGGAGAGAAAGAGGGTTTGAGATTCGATGTTGGAGAGAAAGAGGGCTTGAGAGCCGACTTCGGGGAGAAAAACCGGTGGAGCGACGTCGTTTCCTCCTGCGTCTCAAATCGCGTTCAACACTACGTGCTGCTGTAACTCGTGGACCGAGAGTCCAATACCTCGCACATCCTGCGGCTGGAGTCCCGAGGTCTCGTAGAGCTGCGTCGCCAGGCGGAGAAGGAGCGCAAACGGACCGATGGCTGCCGGAGACGACGTGGAGAAGCTGCGTGACAGTTTCTAAGTACACTTACTTTACGATGTCCACGGGACCGTGACCCATGAACTTGGCCTACGGAAAACCAAACGCTGGAAACGAACGGTGGACTCGTTGGGACGCCGCTTATAGAGCTTCATGACCAGTTTATGTCCGCTCACGCCGGTTTCAGCGAGCTTCGCCTCCAGCATCTGTCGTTGAGAATTTGCACATCTCCTACCTTGCAGAGCGACGACAGCGTGCGAAGCACGTCCTCCTTCTCCTTGCAGCGAACGCCGTACGACAGCTGCACTCCGACGCTGCGGACCGCCGGAATCACCGTCAGCACACGCTCATCTTTTCCAGCTGCGGACGCCAGCAGCGTCTCCGCCGTCTTCTTTCCCACCGCGTTGGAAAGGACGCTCTACGCTCAGCATTGAGCGAAACGCCGACCTCGTTCTGACCCAGGAGGTCGCCGCAGGTGGTTACGTGGAGTTTCTCCAGCTGCTGGAGCGTGGAGGGACCCACTCCGGGGAGAATGGAGATGGACGCCTCCGCGAGCGTGGGAGCGATGCCGTCGAATGGAACGTACACGAGTCCGTTCGGCTTGGCTCTGCTTGAAAACCCATCAAAGCAACCACTTCTTGGTGGCGACGCGCGCCATCAGAAGACTGTGGCTGACACCGACGCTGCACTGGCACTGCGTCTGCGCGACGATTTCCTCTCTCGCTTCAGCCCCCCTCTCCTCTCCTACCGGATCTTCCGACAGACGTCCAGAAAGCTCCCGTCTGCGAAGTACTGCGACAGGTCGCAGAAGAGTTCATCGCAGCTCCCCACTTGAATCACGTGGGTGAACTGCTGCACGATCTCGTACACCTGAGCGCTGATGCGACGAATCGAGTCGTAGTCGTACGGGAGAATGACGAGGTCCGGACACAGCTCCTTCGCCCGAGCCATCCACAGTCCCTTCGTCACTCCACTCTCCCTTGCCTTATAGTTGCACGAACTGATTTCACTGTGGGCGCTAGGTGTCACCAACAAACAGAGTCAACAAATCACCGCTCGCAACCGCCACTGCGCGGTCCCGCATCTCTGGGTGCGACAGCAGCGCCACTTGAACGAAGTAGCAGTCCATGTCCACGTGCGCGTAAATACACTCGGGACCGGGAAGTGCTACATATGAAGCGGAAAGGACTCACGTACTGGGCGCCGGCGAGTTCGCCTTGAGGTACTCGCGTGTCACCTGCGTCTGCAGAGCACGCTTAATCTCTCCCATCACGTGAAAACGGCTCTTCGAGAACACTCTCTCGGGCGTGTATTCGCCGATTCGCGACGCTTCCTCGCTGGGAAGGTCGGTCCACTCCACCTCCTCCTCCTCCGATGTCTCCGTTCTCGAACGTCTCTGTGTGAACGACTCTGCCATTACAGTGGGAGAGAGAGGATACGGGGAATTCCGGATGACGATCGCAAAAGACTGAAGCCATTCTCCCCCAGTCGCTTTCCCTGCTCCACACTCTCTGTGATCCACTCGGGCGTCACGATGTACATGTCCTTGATCTCCTTTCTGGGAATCAATAGAATGCTCCATTCCGACAGTCGCTTCATTCGCGCGTGCGAAACGTTCTCCGCGACAAAGTGCGTCGTTCCGGTTCCATAGAAGTACGGATCGAAGTGACCTCCGTGATCGCAGATCAGTTGTCGAAGCGTCTGGTATGGAACTTGCGTGTGACCGTCGATGTACACGGAAACGCCCTTGAAGATGGTCGATTTCAATCTGATTGACAGAAGAACACGAATCCTACTCTCCTTGCTCCCTGATCTGTTCTACGATGCGTCGGTTCTTTTGCGCAAAGTATTCATGACGCGACCACATACGATGAACATGAATGGGATTCAAAAGAACAAACAGACCATGGTAACAGATACACTCACTTGCGAATTTCAAAATCAGCCTGCTCACTTAGCACGTCGCCATTCAGCAGAATTACCTCTACCATCAATCTCGACTCCTTTTCCTACCCTCCACGCCAAGCAACTGAAACAGATGACCCCTCTTGTTCACCTTCCGCAGACGATTCTGTTTGGTGACAACAACGAACTGATTGCGCGTCTCCAGCAACACAATCCCTTCGGCACCGATATCCTGTGGCATGGAGGAGCGAACCACGCTCAGAAGACATCCCTCCTTGTCCATCGCCTTGATCGCATCTTTCCTCCTACACTCAACGAAACGAATCGGTTCCTACTCGGAAACAGTTCCATCGATCGAGTGATAGTACTCCGTCCACATTGCGTTCAACGGAAGATAATCGGTGTATCTAGAATGAACCCATCCCTTCAGTCATACTGGAGGTCTGCTTCGTCCACAGGAAGACACTTTCGTTCCTTCGCGTTCAGCCATTCGCGACGAGCCGTCGAGTAGAGAGGATGGTCCTTGTGGGCAAACTGCTTGCGCTGCGTCTTCTTCAGGTTCAGACCGATGGGTCTGCCTGTGAATTTGTTGTCGATCACCTTGGAGATGTCGTCCCGCACATTCCCCGAATTGACGATACGGATAATCGTGTCGGTGGCAGTGGGATGGGCCTACGTTACATGCTGTGAAAAACAGATACTGTTTCCTTATATGCATTTCGCTGAAGCGCAATGGGAATCGATCGATACAGGGCATCACGATGAAACTCGCCGACTCTTCCACGAAAGTTCACTTGTCGTTTCGGTTGGTTCTTCACCTCCTTCTTTGGTAGTTCTTTCTTGTTCTCTTTGATGGGTTCATTTGGTGTAGTTAGCTTCTCCTTCTTTTCTGTATTCACAGGTACAGTAATTGGAGAAGGAATAACGGTGGTTGGAGGAGGGTTTGATTGAGCTGGTGTTGGTTTTGGTTTATCGGAAGTTGGCTTTCGTTCTTTCACTGCATATTCACTATTCCGTTCATTTCCTACCTGCATTCTTGAATTGACTGTCTAGTTTTGCAAACAGATCCTTCACCTTTTTCTTTGGTTTTCCGCTCCGTTTCTTGTCCATATGGAAGGGTGGAGTGATTAGCCAACAAACAAATGAGAACTACTGCTGATTCCTATTTCCAAACATCGCGGCAAACATGGATTCTACAGTCCATTCATCCTCTCACTCCTACGCATATTCCGCATGAGTGTCTGTTGTTGTTCCCATGTCATTTGCATGGGTGTGAGTTGTGTGGATGGTATAGAGGGCATAGAGGGTATGGATGGTACTGATGACATGGATGGCATGGATGGTACTGATGACATTGCCCCCATCGCACCCATCGCACCCATCGCACCCACCGGAGCATACGCAATCACTCCAGGCATCATCACAGGCACCATTCCCCCCACCGGCTGCACAGCCACCGCCGGGCCGTTACTCGGCTCATCCACCTGCATATCATCGCTCTCTTCCACCTTCCCCGAAATCGCCTCTTTTTTCTCCCTCTTCCTCGGCACCGGCTCTCCGTCCAACTCGCTCATGAACTCCAAATACGCCTGGTCGCGCTTTCGCGACTCCTCCACTTTTTTGCGGTCGTGGCGCAACGGACAATCTCGCGCCAAATGCGAGGTTTCCCCGCAAATGCTGCAAGTCACCTTCGCCGGCGTGAAACTCTCTAGAATGAAACTCCCGGTCATTGGTTACGTGGCTTATTGGGACAGTTATACTGGTTGTGGCCCCGCTCGCCGCAAATGGCGCAAAAAACGCCATTGGCGACCTGTCCGTTGATAATCGCCAATTCCCGCATCTGCGCCTGTTTGAACGGGTTTTTCGCGTCGTCCTTCACCACCAGAATCTCCCGGATCCTCCGCTCCGCAGCTTGGACATCTTCCTCGCGATCGCCGGTGATGATCACATGCAGCGGCTCATCGCGACCGATGCCGTCTAACGACCCCTTTCCGTCGCGGGAAGAACCGCGGCCTCGAATAATGATCTTTGTATGGGTGTCGCTCTCCAATTTGCGATGCGATTTCCCGCGGGGACCCAGGATTTGGCCGACGAAGTTGTAGGTGGGATATTTGTCCTGCGGAATGAAGATTTTGCGCTGATATTTGCAATTGTGAAGCGATTTCTAAATGACAGAAATCGAAAGGATTTACGCGGAGGAGCGGGTTCAGCGACAGAATCTCCTCCACCAGCTCGTTGCGCTCGGATTCCAGAACGTGGCGCATTCGCATCGCACGCGTGTTGATGCGATTTCCCGCGGAATCGTACACGGGAGGAGGCGATGGCGATCGGTTGGGGTCGGCCGCAGCTGCAGCTGCATCGGCTTCCACGTGATCCAGTCGCGATGTAACATCCTTAATGCGAACGCGGAGCTGAATCTCCTGAACTTGCTCGATGCTGATGACTCCCGATGCAACCGCAACACTCAATCCTGTATGTCATAGGAGTTAACATTGCTCACCCGGCTGAATATACCGTCTGTCTGCGTCCCAGCGCGAACGTTTGAGTCGGGAAGACGCATCGGCCCAGCGATTCCTCCTTTCAATAGGTTTCGATTGGTCTGCTGTCGAACTTTGCGCTTCGTTATAAAGTGACTCCACCTCCTTCCAATGATCCCATTCTTTCAAATCCTGCCAGAACAGAGGGAATTTTCCAAATCTACGGCTCATGAAAGTGATTAGCATCCACTTCTCTTTCAGAGACGGCTGGGTGCCGTACCATTTCCGAATCTCCTTGTGTCTCGTTTGCAGATAGCTGGTCTCTTCTCGGTTCTCCTCATCGTTGACGCTTTTCCTAACATCAACGGGTACTACAGATGAAAAGGCACTATTCAATTTGACTCTCCCCGGGTTCCATTTCGTCCATTACGCTGAAGAAATGAAACAAGACCGATGAAACGAGACTGCGAATGGGACGATTGGCCGCGGGAATGTTCACAAACGCGCGGACTGTCAGTTCCGGATGAATCGATATCTTCTGGTGGTCAATCCCGGACTCGAGCGTGTTCTTCTGGAAGAGGTTCGTTTGCTCGTTCCATCTCTCCAGGAGGGAGCGAATCGGATCTCCTGTATTCGCGGAGGGATTGAAATGGACTGTATGCGGAGTTGTGTGTATGGTTGATTTGATTAGTGAATTCCCGTGATGCTCTTGTGATTGCGTCGCATTCCCGCGTCCTCGGTATTACTTCCGATTTGGATTCATCAATAGAATCGATTCGAATGCGAATTGGATCTTTCTTCGCGTCGCAGTGGTATCAACTGGAAAACGGACTGAATCACCTTCCGTTGCCGACAGGATGGCGTTTTCGACCCGATCTCCACATTGTTTGGTCTTTCTATTACCATCACTTGAAGTCAACACATTCTTCCCGGCTGTACCATACAAAAGCAATTGCCGAGCGTGTCGAGAGGACACGTCTGTTCCAGTCGTATTCCGATACTACCGCTCCGACCATCCCCTTCTTCCTCCGCTTCCAGAACGACCGCTGCACGGTGAGCATGGAGATTGGTGGGAACTACAAGCGTGGGTATCGCGTGTTTGTCGGAGACACGCCTCTCCGAGAGACGATTGCGGCGGCAGGTAATGATTGTTCGTGGTGATGAGGAGAGTGGCGTTTTCTGCGTTGAGGCGTTTGGGGGATGGCAAGGTGTTGGCAAGGTGTTCTGATACGTCGACGCGGTGTTCTAGTATGTCGGCACGCTGTTCATTTGATACCCCTACTCATTCGTCGAATCCATCAACCCACTCTTCCATCACGTCAACCCATCCCTCCAATTCTGTACCATCGACTCCACTCACAGTCATTGACCCCTTCTGCGGCAGCGGGACGCTTCTCCAAGAATTCGCCAGTTTCGTGAAGGGCGACGGCCCCGTGTCTCAGCGACAACGTCTCGTCCCTGAAAGCAGCGAGCTGTGGCTTTTTTCCTCTTTTTCGACTCTAGTTTCTCCCACATTCCCCTGTTTGTAAAGCAGTCAATTCCCCGTCCGCTCAATCCCTGGACGTGGCTTGGCAACAGCGAAATGATCGGCTTCGATGCGAATGAACGCGTGCTTCGCTGCGCCGAACAAAATACCCGTTTGCTGGGAGCAGATGGCATCCGATTCGAGAGGCGAGACTTTGTTCATCTAATCAAGCAGTATCCTGCGGGAAGAAAGGTGATTCTGTCGAATGTGAGCTTCTCATTCTATTGCAATCGTAGCCGCCCTACGGATACAAGTCCAAGGCGGCGAAGGAGTCTCTCGTGACGCTGTACCGACAACTGGAGGAATGGATTCTCTCTCTCCATTCAAGGGATGAGTTGGCGGCAGCGAGTTTGCTGATACCCTCGTTCATCCTCGACCACCACGCGTCGAATGCCTTTCTCCAGTTAATCAACACGTCGAATAGAACTTCCAACCACGGTTTGAAAGTGGACCTTGTAACACTCTCCCCTCTTTGTTAACAAACATGTGTATTCATCTATCTCGTTAATCTAAGTGTGATGTGGAATATAAAACCATACTGCATCCGACACCTTCATCCACTCCAAACAATGGTCAAAGACTCCTCCTTCGTTGTCCTTGGGAATGGAGTCCGTGTACCATTGTGTTGCCTTTGTGAAGGAAGCGATCCCTTCGACTGTCTCTTTCCGATTCGCCCCCGTTGACCGCATCATCACCACTCCTAGGAGGTTAAACGATTTTACAAAACACACCTTCGATTCCCTTGGGCATGACAATCTCCTTTCCCCGTAGTAACCGTCCACGCAACATGGCTTCCCTGATGGGTTGCTCGCTGTTGACGACGAAATAATCAGAAACGGGCGCCCTCCCCGTGTATTGGATTTCACAGGGAATGTGGTGAACGGTGGAGTCGGGGACCATCCGTTTACGTGAGACGAGCGTCTTTTCGTTCATCGGAATGATCTATTGTTGCTTTAACCCCATTCCTTTTTCACAATGTGTCCCATTCTCCATTTCCATACTGTATCCCATTCCTCTTTTCCATACCACTTCAAACTCAAACAATCCTCACTGTTAATATGACTCCCAACAAACATGCAACCCTCTAAAACTGCTTACATGATTCTAGGCGTGCTATTTCCAGCATCCGGCTCAGGCTACCCATCACCTCTCCTCCTCACTCCAACCGCAGGATTGATCTTTATCATGTCGTCGATACGCAGAATCGTAATGGCGGCCTCCGTCGCGAACTTCAGACACTTCACCTTGTTCACCGTGGGCTCCAGAACGCCCTTCTGGAAGTTATTCACCACCGCTCCCGCCGCCAGGTCCAATCCGCTGAACTTCGCCTCCGGATCCTCCTTCGCCGCCTGTCGCGCGCACAGCTGCGCCATCAGCTCCGTGGCGTCCTTCGCTGCATTCACCGCCAGCGTCTTGGGGATGACCATCAGCGCCTCGCCGAAGGCCTGGACGGCGAGCTGCTCGTTGGTTCCCAGGGACATCGCGAAGTCCTGCAGGTGGAGATACAGCGCCGTCTCCACCGCGCCGCCGCCTACCACGAGCGACTTACTCTCCATCACACGCTGCTCCACACACACGGCGTCGTGGAACGATCGCTCCATCTCCTGCAGCATCATGTCGTTGGCGCCGCGCAGCACCACCGACACGCTCTTGTCCTCGTGCGTTGCCAGTCCCTCGAAGAACACGAAGTCGTCTGCAGGTCACTCTTCGCGTCCTCGCCCACAGTCGCCTAGACGTCGCTCCTCCACGCACGCGCAGTGGCCCAGCGCCGACGACTCCAGTGCCTCGTTGCCCTCCAGGTCGCTCATGTTCTACTGAGCAGCTCTCACGACGCCTACGACGACGATGGTCGCCTGCGTGGCCTTCGACACGCGGATGAGATCGTCATTGCCCACGCGACGCACGCCGATGGCGCCCGCCTCCACCAGGTACTTCAGACACAGGTCGTCGATCGCGTGTCCGCACACCACCACGTTGGCGCCGGTCGCCAGCACCTTCTCCATCTGCCGACGCGTGATCGCCTCCTCCTCCTTCTTGATCTCCTCCAGCCGGTCGGGGTCCGACACCTTCACCTCCACGCCCATCTGCGTCTTGTAGCGCTGCAGCGGGAAGTCCAGCACCAGCACGCGCGCGTCGTTCACGCGCAGCGGCATGCCCTGGGCCGCGCGGCTGCCGGAAAGAACCAGACCGTCCACCAGCTCGCTCTCCAGCGCGCTCTGACCGTGCGCCTTGATGATGCCGATGTTCTCGATTGGGTACCGTGCTTTACCGTCGCTACGAGTGAGAGCGGGAGAGGGGGGAAACAGGTCCGTCTTGCGTACCGCCTTCACGGCGTCCACCGCCATCTGCGAGAACTTGGCTGTCTCCGCGCCGAGGATCTTGGAGCTCAGCGTGGTCTGTGTGAGAGGGAGGGAGAAAGAGCACCTTCGCCACGTTGAACAGCACCTCGTCGTTGATGCGGTCGCTCGAAACCAGGAGGTTCTCACGGATGTAGCGAATGCTCTCCTTCAGCGCCAGACGGTATCCGCTCATGATGAGCGTGGGATGCACAGAGAGACGGATCAGTTCCAGTCCGTTCTAGAAGTGACATCGAAGCGTGAACGCCACCTTGAGGAGCTCCGCAGCGAAAATGACGACGCTCGTCGTTCCATCTCCCACCTCCTTGTCCTGGAGGTCGGCGAGCTGAACCAGCACTTTCGCCGCAGGATGCTCCACTTCGAGTCTCTGTAAAATGGTCGCTCCGTCGTTTGTGATCGTCACGTCACCGACTTTGTCCACCTACACGCTCAGAGGAAGCATGGAAATATGGACGAGCATCTTATCCAGTCCGACGGGACCGAGAGAACTCTTTACAATATTCGCAACGGCCATACACGCCATAGCTACGCCGATCAGAGTCCACACGCCCAATACGCACTGTTTTGTGTCCGAACGTCCTTTCCGCTCGTTCTTTCTCCGTCCAGAGAGAGTGACATTGCGAAGTAGTTGGTCTTCGATATGAACTGCGTTGAAGAGGCGCGATGTGGAATGGTTGGGATCCCAAGGGTTGTGTAGGGATTGATGAATTGGTGCTATTGTGTGAATGGTTGTCGTGACATTACCTTCACATGAATAACAGCTGCATGATTACCTTCATGACTGCTGTATGACAACCATCACACGAATGACTGCTGCATGATTACCACCACATGAACAACACGATACCATACTCCAACAAACACTTCAATGATAATACTGTTTCACACAATCGAAGCAGATATGGGATATGTAATTGCGGATAAAGTCCAAGTCCTTCGGAATCACGCTGATCCGACTGTTGCGCAGAGGAAGACTACCTCGCACCCACCCCCCACTCCTACTCCTGAATGTCCTTTGGCATGATATTCCCCGCCGGCGCATTCAGCGCCTCCGCCACAAAGTACGGGAACTTCCCAGGATGCGCCCCGTTGAGACACACCACGCAACACTCCTCCCCCTCCTTCACCACCCGCTCGAACGCCTCCTTCAGCTCCTCGCGCGGAGCCGCATACAGAGCCTCAACGTCCATCGTCTCCATCGTCTCGCCCCGTCGCTTCAGGAAATCCATCACCGAGAGCGTGACCGCGAAACTATTCGCCGTGTTGGGACACACGAGGTACTGAAACGGCGAGTTGTACAACACCTTGATCGCGGAGCGCGTAACGCCCTCCGTCACCGGCAGAATGACGATCTTCGCAAACACCTCTCGCACACGCTGCAGGGGAAACTCCACCCACTCGCGGTTTTCCACGCGTTGCATGATCGACGCCACGTTCCCGTCGTCGATCATGTGCAGAATGCTACGTGAGAAACGCCCGGAAACGAAACCGTTCCAGATTTGAGTGGATGAAACGCGGCTGGTGGCACTTGTCCGAATCATGGACTCTGTAACGCCCGAAGCGGAAGAGCTGTTCGCCGGCACTGTCGGGACGACATGCCAGAAGAATGCGGGAAATCGGCAGTCCCATCTGCTCGCAGAGACAAAGTGTGTAGGTGGATTTCATGTTGGAAATGGGGATGGAAAAGCCCAGAGGGGCTGGAAAGTGTTGCGAGCGGAAGTAGGCGTAGAAGTAGAGGGGAATCTCGCAGATCACGCGGACGATGTTGCAGCTGTTGGCGGAGATCATGTGGATGCGGTCGCGATGGGTGTTGTGGAGAACGAGGTCGCGCGTGATTTCAAGGACCTCCGTGATGTCGCTGTTCTACGGTTGAGACGGGGATGCGAAAAAACCTCCATGCAGAGACTGTGGCCGTTGGAGGTGACGTTGCTGATCATCTCGCGCTCCTGGATGTACCCGATCTTGTTTCGCGGGTAGATGCTGAATCCGTTCACGCGGTAGTCGATGTATCCCGTTCCGGCAAGCATGGACGCACCCGTGTCACTGTCCGTTCCAACGAGAACCGCATACACATTGCACTACATGGAATCCACGGAACAGAACACACGCGATCGTTCTCTTCGTCCTTGCGCACAAGGTACTTTAGGAAGTGGCCGATGAATTGCATCGAGAAGTCTTTGACATGATACGTCGGTCCGTAAAACGCTTCTGCAAAGTTGACGCAACCTATCGACTTCATCTACTTAATGATGCAGCAACAACACGCACGGTGACCAACTCTTCCTGATGGAAGTTCTCATAGGCCATTTTGATGATCGTTTCCAGCTCTTCCGTAGGGATTTCGCTCTCGTCGATAAAAATCGAGAGGATCGCAAGTGTCAAATCGAAGAAGTCCAATTGCTACGCGGAATCGTCTTTCCCAATATCCTACGCTCCACCTGTTGAGAGTCTCTTCGGAGAGGCGAGGAATCGTCTTCGGACACATGAGACCCCCATCGTCCGCGTAGGAGTTTAAAAATGCCTCCGTAAACGAGTATTCCTTGTCGCTACCGCGAGTACTGACATACTTCATTTGATGGTGATTGAATTGTGATTGTTCATAATCAAGTAGTTATGTAGGGGGTGTGATTCGTATTATGTTGGAATATGGTTATTGCGACAGAACAGTTCCATGTACCAACAATCCTCCTGATTCACCTAATACACTGTCACTACAAACATCGAGAAGAGTTGCAGAGAAGCTTTTCGCATCGCTGATGATACAGCTTCAGTTAAAGAGGATTATTCTCTATGTGTTTGGAGAGACAATCGGAAAATGGGTTTCTGTGCGAATTTGTTGAAAGGAATGTGAAGAATACGAATGATGAAAACAATGGCTGTTGTATCGTTATTATGGTGGGAAATAGAATTGTGAGCTGATAGACACTGAATGAAAGCTGAAGATAACTGAGTTCACGAATAACTGAATTATCATACAAGTGTTGGAAATTAGTTTCAATATCAGTGTTATGAATGATACATTGAATGGCGGTTTCCTCAGTGGGTTTGTGGAGGCGAGTGTGGAGAAACCGGTAGATGGACTGAACGGAAGTGAATTCACAACGGAAAATGTTGAAATATGTAACGGGAATGAAGAGAAGGAAATAACGATAAAAGAGTGGGATGGGATGGTGATGAAAGAGAGATTGGATACCGTGATGAAAGAAAAGAATGATGATTCGATGATGGAATATGACATTGAAACTGGAAGGGAGCATGGTGTGTGGAAGAAAGAAGAGAAGTGTTATGCGATAAAGAGAGGTGATGAGGAAAATCGAGTCGTTGTGGCTGATTTGAAAACACATGAAATGAGAGTGTACGATGGAGATGATTGGAAAGAGAGTGAACAGGATGGAGTGGATTGTATTGATCTGGATGTGAATGGAAAGAGATGGGAAGGAGGCGTGAAGGATGGAAAGCCATTTGGATATGGAGTGTTGTATGATGAAGAAGGGAAGAAGGAGTATGAGGGTTTCATGGTGGATGGAGTGAAGATGGGTTATGGAATCGAATACTACAGTGATAATGGAAGAGTGAAGTTTGATGGATGGTTTGCTGATGGTAAGCGATTTGGCGATGGAGTATTGTATAATCGAAATGGAATAATAGAATACAATGGACTGTGGAAGAATGATGAGGTCTATTCTCCCCATTCTAGTGGCAGTACGGTAGACAATCATACTGAGACCGTTACTATTGGCGATGGTTCATTCAATAACAGAGAACCTTTTATTCCTTCGTTCTATATACATTCCCTGAAACGGATTGTGATAGGAGATGATTGTTTTGGAAAGGTGAGAGTGTTAGAGTTGGATGGATTAGGTGAATTAAAGAGTGTGGTGATTGGAAAGGAGTGTTTCACATATGCCAAAACATATGATGATATCTGGATTGGTGAACGAAGTGATGGTTCCTGCCGAATTGTGAATTGTCCAAAACTCAAATCCATTCAGATTGGTGATCGGTCATTCCAGGATTATAATTTATTTGAACTGAACAATCTCCCTTCTCTTCGGTCCATTGATATTAGTGTGAGGTGTTTCTATTATGCTCCATCCTTCTCATTGACTGGTTTGATTGATGGATTGGTTTGAATTCACAGATCTTCCTCAACTACAATCAGTCAGATTTGATCATAGTACGTTCAATCGTGTTCATTCGGTTGTGTTTGAGAGTGATAGAATGGATGGATTGATGATTCAGATTTGCCTAAACTACAATCCATTCTACTTGGTGATGGAGCTCTTGTTGGTGATGGTGATTATTATCGAGAGACGATTAGCGATGAACCCTACAACTACGAGAACACATTGACAATGCGAAGTGGGATTGAATGGATTGATGGATGAATAGATCTTCCTTCATTGACAGTATTTGATGGAGGTGACTACAACTTCAGGAATATCGGATCAGTGATTCTGGAGAGTATAGATTTGGTGTTTGATTGATGTAGATATCCCTCGATTATCATCCAGTAGAATCTACTTCGGTGTTAACTGCTTCAAATACACCTATTCCCTCCAATCCTCAAGTACCCATTCTCCCCTTTCCTCATCATTCGATGCTGCTGCTCTCGAATCAGCCATCCGACGCAAAAGCCATTACGTCTAATCCCCATCCCTGTTTCTTCTCTCCCTAACAAATCGCCTTGATGCTCATGAACCACTGAACATTTAATCAATCAACTGCCAACTCCCTCACCACTTCAATCAAGGTTCCACTCAATCCATTTCCAGCGAGACCACAGGTTACGGGAGGAGAGTGAAGAGTGGAATCCCGTAACCTGTGAGTCTCGTTCTCTCAAAACGCCTCCGGAAGCCTCATCGATGGTTTTAGCATGCTTTGTAGGGTACATGGGTCGACCGACAGAGTGGTTGGTGAGCTGCGCACACTCACTTCCCACGCTGGACTTCTCCCTCATCACCAAGCATCCCCTCCTTCCATTCTCCCACCACTCTCCCATTTCACTCCTCTCTCTCACCCCATTCATTTCCCCACTTCTCCTCCTCTTTTCCCACTCCCTTTCCAGATCCTTCCAGAACTCCCCTTCCTTCCTCCTCCTTCTCTATCATTATTTCTTTATTATTCAATTCCTTTCAAATGAGTATGTTTTTCTGTGACCCTTTCTTTGACGATTACGATTCGTTCCTTACTCTTACTCCCTATACTAAGAAGGAGTCGGACCTGATCAATCCCGCTAGTGGATTCGGTCGTCTGGATGTGGAGGAGACGGACAAGGAGTACAAGGTGCTTCTCGACTTGCCTGGAATGAAGAAGGAGGAAGTCAAGACCAGTATTGAGAACCATTGTCTGGTCGTGGAAGGTGAACGCAAGAGTGAGAAGAAGGATAAGAAGTACCACGTGAGTGAGCGTTCGTTCGGAAGTTTCCACCGTGAGGTGTCGCTTCCAGAGAATGCTGATCTGGAGAATGTGACTGCTGTGTATGAGAATGGAGAGCTGAAGGTGACCATTCCGAAGAAGCAGTTGAACAATGGAAAGAAGGCGATTACTGTAAACTAAGTGTATTCTAGTGTGTGTTGTCTGTTTGTTGTAATAGCAATCGTTTCAATCACATCATGTGAATAAAGGTAGGAGGTGAGATGAATCGATCACTCCGTGAACGAAAGGACTCCAGTAGGCAGTGTTATAACCGTGTTGAAGATGGTGTTGATGAAGCTCTCTTCAGATAATAAGAGCTGGTTTCTCCGATGAGCAAATGACCTAAGGAAGATGTGATATCATTGCTGAGATGAAGTAACCATCACAAGGCAATGAAAAATCACAATAAGAAGGAAGTGATTCCTCGATCTTGGATTGGAAGTTGGAAATGCGCTATTGCAATCATCCATTACACACTCTGTAACACCCATTATTCGCTCATCACCACACCATGAGATACTCGTATACTGTTGGTAGGCTGGGCGTAATCGATCGGTATTACGAAATAAGTGATGGAAAGGGAGAATTCACATCGTATCAACATGGAGTCGTTTCCATTACCTGATGAAACATGACAGTATTACAGACCCATCGATGGGTGGATAGAATGTCACAGATGCATATTTGCACTGAAAGAGGTTTGCGAGAATCTAGCTGGAGGAGGAGTCGATGAGAAGAGTGTGTTTTGGAGAATGGGGAATGAACAAGCAAAATGAGTGATTTCGTGATTGACGAAGATGTACAGATTGTTTGTTGAGCGAAATGAAGGGAGTTGAGTCACACGCACGTGATAGGAGTATGGTCAAAATGGGCGGGAATGATTGTCTGTGATGATGTAGAGATGAAGGGCAGAGAGAAAGAGTGGTTTTTGGAGTGAATGGGTTGGTGATGAGTTTGGAGTACTGCAAAAGTGCGTGGTTTGGTAATATTGTGCAGTACTAGGAATATCCTAGAAGGAAATAGAGCGATTTTGAAACACTACCCTAACCAATCACCACAAAAAAGAAGAGAATGAGCTCCAATATTGAATTTGTGAATACTGCATTCAATGGCGGTTTTCTCAGTGGGTTTGTGGAGTCGAGTGTGGAGAAACCGGAAGATGGGAGAAACGGGGAGTGTATAGTTCACTATTCCGGCAAGTACAGCAAATATGAGATGATAGTACCGCTGGTAAACGGAATGAGAGATGGAAAGGCTATGATTGTGAATGATGGTGTAGCTTATCTGAGGTTGGAATATAAACGAGGGTCATTAACTGGAGTTGTTGAGAGAATAAATGAGTTTGGAGCGATCGAATTGCGTGGTCATTTGGTGAACGGAGTGGAGAGTGGATTCTTTGAGGAATACGATGGCAACGACAACGTGGTTTGGAGAGGATACTACAAGAATGGTAGAAGGGATCCTGAAAACCGCAATCGAATCGTTAGAAAGGGAAAGAACACTGTAAGGAGTATTGAACATGGCGAGTTTTATGAGTTGGATGAGAATGGGAAAGTAACTCAGCTATGCTTGTATGAGAGTGGAGTGAGGAGTCGTGTGATTGCCACTTTCAGCGGTAACACAATGACTGAGCTGGACTCCGATGGGAAGCGTATCTACGAAGGAGCATTCAAAGGCAGCGTGGAGAATGGATTTGTGAGAGAAGGGAAAGGAAGGGAGTATGCAAAAGGTAGGAAAATGGTGGAGTATTTGGGGGAATGGAAGAATGGGAAAAGAAATGGTGTTGGAACAGAGTATAGGGGATTGATAGCGTTGTATATTGGAGAGTGGAAGAATGGGATGAGGAATGGAAAGGGAAAGGAGATGGATGAGAATGGAAGGGTTGTGTTTGTGGGTGAGTGGAAGGATGGAAAGAGAAACGGAATGGGAGAGGAATGGACTGACGGCAAAGGGGCTCGATTTGGTTATTGGAAGGATGGAAAAATGAATGGAATGGGGTATGAAAAGGATGAAAACGGAGTGATGAAACGAGGGTGTTTGTTTGAGAATGGGGAGATGAAGAGGGTTGTTCAGGAGTTTAATGAGAAGACAATGGTTGAGTATGACGAGAATGGGAGAAAGATGTATGAGGGAGAGTACAAGGGGAGTGTGGAGAAGGGGTTTGTGAGAGAGGGGTTTGGAAACGAGTATAGGTGGATTAATGAGGAGATCACGTCGAGAGCAAAACCGACGATAGAGATTGAAAAGAAGCGGTTCTGCTGTTGGGTGAGAGAGATTGAACATGAAGTGGCGGGAGTGGAATTGGTTACAAAGAAGTATCGAGAAGAGGTTGTGGAGGGGTATTGGAGGGATGGAAAGAAGAACGGAATGATCTACGAGTTGGATGGGAACGGGAAAGCAAAGAGAGGTTGCTTGTATGAGAATGATACGATGAAATGGGTTGTAGTGGAGATAAGGGGATCGGAGATGGTGGAGTATGACAGGAATGGAAAGAAGGTGTATGAAGGGAAGTGGTTTGGAGACATGAAGGTTGGATTCTCCTGCCATGAACCAATGGAGGGAATGAGTGGGTATTTCAAGGAGGTGGATTCTTCAGGTCAATTGATCAGCGTGAGTGAATATGATGAATTAAACCTGTTTAAGAATGGGAAGTGTTTTGAGATAGAGAATGGGAAGGTGAAGCGAGTGTGTGTGTATGAGAATGGAGAGGTAAAGCAAGTGATGCAAGAGTTCAATGGCTCGATAATGATGGAGTATGACGAGAAGAGAACGAAGGTATATGAAGGAGAGTATGGAGGTGACATGAAGAGTGGATTTGTAAGGAACGGAAACGGTACCTGTTTCAATGGTAATACCAGAAAGTACTGTTTGTATGAGAGAGGTCGATTGATTCGAGTTCTTCAGGTGTTTAAGGGAAACGAAATGACGGAATACGATGAGAATGGAAAGAAGAGATATGTGGGTGAGTATTCGGGAAATAAGAAAAACGGAAAGGGGTATTGTTTTGATGAGAATGAACGAATGGTCCAGTATTGTGTGTTTGAAATGAATGTTATAAAGCGAGTGATAATGGAGTTCATGGGGTCAGTAATGGTGAAGTTTGACAAGAATGGGAAGAAGGTGTATGAAGGGAAGTGGTTTGGAGATATGAAGAGCGGTTTTCTCTGTCATGTACCAATGGAGGGAATGAGTGGGTATTTCAAGGAGGTGAATTCAAACGGTCAGGTGATCAGTGTGAGTGAATATGATGAATTGAATGTGTTTAAGAATGGGAAGTGTTTTGAGATGGAAAAAGGGAAGGTGAAGCGAGTGTGTGTGTATGAGAATGGGATAATGAAACGAGTGATTCAAGAATTCAATGGATCAACAATGATTGAATACAATGATAGCGGGAGGAAGGTGTATGAAGGTGGATGGAAGGGAGACATGAAGAATGGATTTGTGAGAGATGGGAAAGGCTTTGAATTGGATGGGAATGAGAGAGTGAAACGAGTATGTGTGTATGAGAATGGGATAATGAAACGAGTGATTCAAGAGTTCGATGGATCGATAATGGTTGAGTATGACGGGAAGAGAGTATATGAAGGTGGATGGAAGGGAGACATGAAGAATGGATTCGTGAGAGATGGAAAGGGATATGAGTTGGACGAGAATGAGAGAGTGAAACGAGTATGTGTGTATGAGAATGGGATAATGAAACGAGTGATTCAAGAATTCAATGGATCGATAATGGTTGAGTATGACGGGAAGAGAGTGTATGAAGGTGGATGGAAGGGAGACATGAAGAATGGATTTGTGAGAGATGGGAAAGGCTTTGAATTGGATGGGAATGAGAGAGTGAAACGAGTATGTGTGTATGAGAATGGGATAATGAAACGAGTGATTCAAGAATTCAATGGATCGATAATGGTTGAGTATGACGGGAAGAGAGTGTATGAAGGTGGATGGAAGGGAGACATGAAGAATGGATTTGTGAGAGATGGAAAGGGATATGAGTTGGATGGGAATGAGAGAGTGAAACTAGTATGTGTGTATGAGAATGGAAGAATGAAGAGGGTTGTACAAGAATTCAGTGGAGAAATGATGATTGAGTATGATGAGAATGGAAAGAAGGTGTATGAAGGAGGATTCAATGGGTTTGATCGAAATGGAAATGGTTACTGTTTCAATGTGGATGGAAAGGACATGGAGTATTGTTTGTATGAGAATGGTGAGTTGAAGCGTGTGATTCAGATGTTTAAAGGCAACGAAATGACAGAGAATGATGCGAATGGGAAGAGAGTGTATGTGGGAGAATATGCAGGTGATATGAAGAGTGGATTTATGAGGAATGGAAAGGGAAAGGAGATGGATGGGAATGGAAATGTAATATATACAGGAGAATGGAAGAATGGGAAGAGAAATGGAAGTGGAAAGGAAATGGATGCGAGTGGGCGCAAAGTATTTGTAGGAGAGTGGAAGAATGGAAAGAAAAATGGAGAGTTCTATGAATTGGACGGAAATGGAATAGTAGTGAGAATTAGTCTGTATGAGAACAGTGCGATAAAGCGGGTGATGATGGAATTCCACGGTTCCATAATGACTGAGTTCAACAATCGCAGAAAGAAGGAGTATGAGGGAGAGTTCAAGGGAGACATGAAGAGTGGATTTGTGAGGAATGGAAGAGGAAGTGAGTTCCAGGAAGGAGTTTTGAAACAGGTATGTGTTTACAGAAATGGGGAGATGAAGCGTGTTATGCAAGAATTCAATGGTTCTGATATGATCGAATACGATGAGAATGGAAAGAAGGTGTATGAGGGAGGATATGGAGGAGACAGTGTCAATGGGTTTGTGAGAGAGGGAAAAGGATACTGCTATGAAGGAAACGGATCCGATATGAAGTACTGTGTGTATGGTGGCGGTTCTGTGATTCGTGTGATTGTGGAAATCAAGGGAAGTGTAATGACCGAATATGATGAGAATGGAAAGAAGAAGTATGTTGGCGGGTTCAAGGGAGATCGGAAGAGTGGATTTGTGAGGGAGGGATTTGGGAAGGAGATGGATGGAAGTGGAAGGGTCGTGTTTGTGGGGTATTGGAAGGATGGTAAGAAGAATGGGATGATCTACGAGTTGGATGAGAACGGGAAGGCAAAGAGAGGTTGTTTGTATGAGAATGGAGTGATGATACGGGTTGTGATAGAGTTTATGGGGTCAGAAATGGTGGAGTATGACAGGAATGGAAAGAAGGTGTATGAAGGAGGATATGGAGGAGACAGTGTCAATGGGTTTGTGAGAGAGGGAAAAGGATACTGCTATGAAGGAAACGGATCCGATATGAAGTACTGTGTGTATGGTGGCGGTTCTGTGATTCGTGTGATTGTGGAAATCAAGGGAAGTGTAATGACCGAATATGATAATAACGGAAAGAAGAAGTATGTTGGCGGGTTCAAGGGAGATCGGAAGAATGGATTTGTGAGGAATGGAGAGGGGAAGGAGATGGATGGAAGTGGAAGGGTCGTGTTTGTGGGGTATTGGAAGGATGGTAAGAAGAATGGGATGATCTACGAGTTGGATGGGAACGGGAAGGCAAAGAGAGGTTGTTTGTATGAGAATGGAGTGATGATACGGGTTGTGATAGAGTTTATGGGGTCAGAAATGGTGGAGTATGACAGGAATGGAAAGAAGGTGTATGAAGGAGGATATGGAGGAGACAGTGTCAATGGATTTGTGAGGAATGGAGAGGGGAAGGAGATGGATGGAAATGGAAAGGTCATGTGGAGTGGGAAGTGGGTGGAGGGAGAGTATCAAGAAATGATAGTTGGGAATAACGGGTATAATGATGATAGTGTGACTGAATTGAAACTGAGTGGGTTGGCTCGATTGAAACGGATTGTGATAGGAGATGAGTGTTTTGGAAATGTGAGAGTGTTTGAGTTGGATGGATTGGGTGAATTGGAGAGTGTGGTGATTGGAGAGAATAGTTTCAGGATTGGTGATGATGAACGGACTGATGGTTCGTATCGTATTGTGAATTGTCCAAAACTCAAATCCATTCAGACTGGATATGATTCATTCCATGATTATCACTCATTCGAACTGAATAATCTCCCTTCTCTTCAATCCATTTATATTTGTTATTATTGTTTCTACTGGGCTCCATCCTTTTCAGTGACTAGTTTGATTGATGGATTGGTTTGAATTCACAGATCTTCCTCAACTACAATCAGTCAAACTTCATGGGTATGCATTCCAGTATGTTCAATCTATTGTGTTTAAGAGTGATTGAATGGATGGATTGATGATTCAGATTTGCCTAAACTACAATCTATCCAACTTGGTGAGAAAGCTCTTGATGGTGATTATCGTGCTGATCGAGAGACGATTAGCAGTTTTCCCTTCAATTACAAGAACACATTGACAATGCGAAGTGAGATTGAATAAGTTGATGAATGAATAGATCTGCCTTCATTGACAGAATTCGAAGGATATGGCTACAACTTCAGTAGTATCGGATCAGTGATTCTGGAGAGTATCGATTTGGTGTTTGATTGATGTAGATATCCCTCAATTATCATCTGATGGAATCAGATTCCCTCATAATTGCTTCTACTACACCTATTCCCTCCAATCCTCAAGTACACATTCTCCCATTTCCTCATCATTCGATGCTTCTGCTCTCGAATCAGCCATCAGAAGTAAAAGCAATTACATCTAATCCCCATCCCCTGTTTCCTCTCTCCCTAACGAATCGCCTTGATGCTCATGAACCACTCAACACTCAGTCAATCAACCGCCAACTCCCTCACCACTTCAAACAAGCAAGGTTCCATTCAATCCATTTCCAATGAGACTACAGATTACGGGAGGAGTGTGAAGAGTGGAATCCCGTAACCTGTGAGTCTCGTTCTCTCAAAACGCCTCCAGAAGCCTCATCAATATAGTACATGGGTCGACCGACAGAGTGGTTGGTGAGCTGCGCACACTCACTTCCCACGCTGGACTTCTCCCTCACCACTCGAGTGGCGAAGAAAAAAGTGACAGATCGACTGCTCGCTCTTCTCTCGCTCACGGTTTATCCGAAAGATCGTTGAGGAACAACAGGGGTTGGTGTTACGGACATTGGTTAACAAACTAAATCCGTTCGATTCGATGGGATAGATTGTATCACGGTGGGAGAGGAAGTGGAGGTGGCAATGGGGAGAATAGACAGGTTACTAGGAACCCATGAGTTAGAGCCATAGAATAGACTGATCGGGAAAGGATGCAACAGGATGGCTTCATACCCGTTTCACATCCCTTTCATGACCATGCAGATCGAGATCATGACCTGATCTTCCATCATTTCCAGCACGATTCGATGCCTTAGAATGAGAGTAGGGGTGATCCACGACGATATGCGAACGGGGATACGAATGGGAACCAATCCAGTTAGAATTCATCCTGTGGAATGCCCATTGGATTTGGAACAGATCCAGAATGGGTTTGCTCAAAAGTGAGAATGAAGATGTCGCCAATGTCACCTCTGAATCATCAAATTCATGCACTAGCCTGAAATTCCAACGCACTCGATGGAAATGGAGTTCATCATGGACATGAACGATGTCACTTCCATTCACCTCCTCTGATATCACACGCATACAACACTTCTCTTTACTTCCTCTTCCACGCCGAAGCATACTCACTCAGTGTATTCTCCAACACCACCAAATCTGTAATCTACAAGCAGAGCTGGTGAAGATGAACGAATTGATTAATGGGAGAGAGGATCATCTCTTGATTCCTTCGATGCCATGGTATCTAACACGAATTCTCTATTTCAAACCGAAGTAACACCGGTTGCTTCAAGATACCTCGACTTCACCCTCATGAAACCCAGTACATTCCCTATTCTTCCTATGCGATCCTCAGAAATACTCCATTCCAACACCAATGCGACGACTCGAGTCAGTTAATCGGTGATTGTGCTGATTCCTTCGATTCGATTGCTATGGAGTCTTGTCATCGATCCAAGTCAACTGTCAGTAGTACTCATCGAATTGGATCGGTTCAGGTAAACTGCTATTCACGTGGAAAGTGAATGGATTGTATCTGTTACTGGTTTTGCATCCAGAGATTCCATGGCATCTGTTACTAGGATCATGATCATTCTTCTTGGATGAGAACTGGTACTCTCTGTTGGTGCATACGACCACTCCATTCCCCTTATGACATGATACTCGCGTGTGTACTCTCATCTCCTCGGTATCGATACAATTCCCGTGTCTCTTCTGCCAGTAGCTGTAAACGATAACATTTATTGGTAAAGGCACTTTCAACGAGGATGATGTCGCCTCTATCTGAAACCGTTCAATCCGATCAGTATTAGAACGCCCTATCCCTTTACTGCAATATCCCATCAGTAGTTGGCACTTCCTACTCATCGTAATGGCAACCGATTCTATGATATTTCATTGGCTATGAACTGGAATCAATGTGGGCAACCAACTATAAGTAACTCTGAATTCTATCTTCTATCTCCGACCCGTATTCTACCTTCTATGACTCCACCTATCTCTTTGACTGTTGCTACTACCCGCTCATGACCATTTGTGTTATCAGCCTCTCATGGCAGTGCTTGCACTCGCGAGAATGGTATCCTTTATCAATATCGGTCATTCCTCATATATGAGCTTCCTTCGGACTACTTATCATAACCGTCATTCTCCTTATGTTACATTCAACACCATTCGCTCTGTGAACATCACCACAATGAAACAGGATTTGTGAATGATCTGTGATTAACTTATCAACAACCAACAAAAGAATGATCTTCTTTGTCTTTAACCTGTCAAAGAAATACTACTTGTAATCTATGCTGCTTTCAAATGCCACTCAAGTATCATCTTCCAACGCATTCCCTCTGTTTCTTAGATACAATCATCCCACCTAATCAACATCATTCACCAGAGTATCTAAAACCATCATGCATTGATATCATCATCATATCACCTATTTGCAATTGAAATCTCATCATTGCACAGTCCTCTTCATTCCATCAACAATCACTCCTTGTTCCCTTTCCATATGATAAGCATCCCACTCATTCAAACACACTCCCATTCACAACCATCGAAGCACACACCTACAGCTTCTATTCTTGCCACTCTTTGCAATCCATGGTTCCAATAATACATGCTGTAATTCAACCCATACGGTGGATTCATGACACTCATAACGTACAGGATATGCTCCATTGAAGATGGTGAGACCAGAGAAAACAACCATTATTCATGGTAGAAAGCAAATACCACGATGATCATGATGGGGAGATTTGCACTTACTGAGTCGATGGATCGCTATTCACTTCCCAAACAACTCGATAACATAATCACTTGAATAGTCAAAATCAAATAAACACACATCAAGTACAATACCATAAACAAAGAAAGAAACAAAACCAATACATGCATAGATAAACAATCACCAATTCCCTCCCAACACCCTCCACTCACACAAACACCACCCACACTCCACCTCCTCCTCTTCCTCTTTATTCACTGATTGGAATCGGTTGGATTTGAGTGTGATCATGAACAGTAAGAGTTACGATTCAGTTTCCCTCTGCTTCTAGCGCAGTTGTCGATTAGACCCACCGATGCATCGCTACATTCTGGGTTCGATTCCCATCCATTCTTCTCTTTCTATTCTACATTACTATCCTATTGCTCGAACTCATCGATTTTTATAGTGTTCATGCGATCCACTGCTCTAATCCTCTTTGAACTGCGATCATGTTCGATTCAATCTCTTCGTATTGATGTACAGGAATGACATTGTCATCTACTCACCGTTCATTACTCCTGTGACATTTCTTTGCTCATTATCCCCTGAAGAAGCAAGCTGATGTGTAAACGATGTAGAGTGTGATAACACACTCAAATCCAAATCAATTCTTCCGTTTTAGCCACTTTGGAAGTGTGATTGCCTATTACTCCTCTATAACTCTCCTCTGACACTTTTCGCCTCATTCATTATGAATTCAATTTTGAAGTCAGTTGTGTTTCTGATTCCCTCTTTCACAATTCGCTGGATCTTTATATTATCACCGTAAGCACAAGTGAAATATATTGGATTGCTGGTTGATGGATTGTAACTACCATCATTCATTTCTCATGCTCCATTATCCTAAAACAATCCACATTCACAAACACGACAGCAAATTGAGTCATCACAAAACCAACAACACACAACTACACAACAACACAACACTCCTGCTTAAGACAAACGCTTCTTCTCCGAATGGCAGCCTCAATGGCTTGAGGCTCAAAGAATGACGGTACATAATCATGGTTACGTTGTGACTGAATGGAATAGACCCACTGAAAGCACTCATTGCCAATACGAATTCCACGCCATGAAAACCGGGAAACATCTGCATAAAACGCTCCACAAATCTGTACTTTCAAGCATAACAGACCCAACAAACTGGAAGTTGCATCGATAGCTCTTGAAGGATGTCAGCGAAGGGAGATCTGTCATTACACCAATCATACTACACCCACTTTTCATTATCAACGTGTTCTTGTAGTTGTACGGTTTCTCTTTCAGAGCCTTCTGTTCATCCCGCTCGTCACCTCGAAGCGCGCAGTAATCGAGTTCAATGGAATGCAACTGAGGCAGATCCAAGTCGTCATACTCTCCAACACAACCGAATGACACCAACAAAACGCGTGTTTACCCAGTTGAATGAACTGCAATTGGGGCAAATCTGCAAATTCAATTCGACATCGCAATCAAACCAACGAGTGAAAACAGCGGAGCTTCATAGAAACACCATTCTCCCATTTGAATCGATTGGAGAGAGGGCTGATTCCTCAATTCAAGGGAATGATAATCCGAGAACGAATACTCACCAACTCGAATGGATTGGAGCTTGGGACAGTTCACTATTCGTAGACAACCGTCCAGCGACATGTCGTCCCACACTCGTTCCTTGTAACAAAAGAAGTTCTTGTCCCCAATCTCCATGATCTCCAGCTCGCTCAATCCCGATATCTCACACAGTCTGGCTCGTTCAAAACAGTGATAACCAGTCACAATCCGGCGTAGTTTGTGAAGCCACTGAGGGAGAAATAACGACTCCACACGATCGAATCCAAAGGCAGTGATGAAAAAGAACTCGGTACGATTAGTGAGAAGCCGACCGTCTATGCGGGGCAAATAGGGTTCGTCGTTCTTCCACAAACCATCATACTCGATTCCTCCTTTGCGATCGTAGAGAATACCCTCACCAAATCGCTGATTATTCATGTAACAGCCGTCATATCGGATCTGACAGATGTCTGGATAGTATTCCTTCCCGTAGCAGATCCTGCTTGTATCCAATAGGAAACCCTCATACTCCTTCAGACCATCTTCATTGTAAAGAGTACCCCATCCAAACGGTTTTCCGTCGTTGACTTCTCCTTCCAGTTGAATCCAAATCGATACAATCCACACATTCTTGAAACACCTTCTTCCATTACACACCCAAACCCGTACTCCGGAATCCACAACAATCACTTCTGTTTTCGTATCCCGATGCCAAAACACTTGGATCCAACCCTCTGTAATACCTACCCCACCAACACCCTCTTCCGTCTCCACCTCGTAGAATACAAGTGTTTTATCCTCTACCAGATCACAAAACATTGAAAGGCTATTATATAGGTCAATTCCAATTCCTTGTTTTCGATCATCATGGCAAATCACTTGATCCTGATTTGTATTATCCTTATCGTCCTCACATACACACCCTCTCCCCTCTTCATCCATTTCTCCTTATTCTCTTGAATCCCGTTTTGTAATACTAGGAACTCTGACAATACATTTCACAGTCCTTATTTATTCTCATCCAACCCATTCCAATTCAGCCAAACCATCTCATCATTCCACTCCCAAATCTCTGCCACCACCATCCCGCATGTCGTAGCCAGTTCCCCGTTTCCCTGATTCTCTCACCAACACAATCAACTTGAAAGAATGCTGGCATCTGTTCCCGCGATGATTTCCAAGCGTGCTGTCGCGTTGACCGTAGTTCCACATCTATACTCCCTAATCTCCGTAGCGTGGCATGGCTGGCGCTGTGGATCTGTCGAAGCCCTTTTCCGAGCGTCTGGCGGAGGCTCGTCATCAGGCTCTGGTCGGAGGAGGCGAGAAGCGTATCGAGTCTCAGCACAAGAGAGGCAAGCTGACGGCTCGCGAGCGCATTGAGCTGCTGGTGGATAAGGGTTCGTTCCGCGAGTACGACCAGCTGAAGGCTCACCGCTGTGTGAATTTCGGAATGGAGAAGCAGAACTACCCCGGCGACGGTGTGGTGACGGGTCACGGTACGATCAATGGTCGTCTTGTGTTCCTGTTCGCTCAGGACTTCACAGTGCTGGGTGGTTCGCTGTCTGGAACGAACGCGGAGAAGATCTGCAAGGTGATGGACAAGGCCATGGACGTGGGTGCTCCGGTGATTGGTCTGAACGACTCTGGCGGTGCTCGTATTCAGGAGGGATGCGACTCGCTGGCTGGATACTCGGAGATCTTCAAGCGCAACACGCTGTCTTCGGGAGTGATTCCCCAGATCTCTCTGATCATGGGACCTTGCGCCGGAGGAGCCGTGTACTCGCCCGCCATTACGGATTTCATCTTCATGGTGCGCGACACGTCGTACATGTTCATCACGGGTCCGGATGTGGTGAAGACGGTGACGGCGGAGGAGGTGACGCAGGAGGAGCTGGGCGGAGCGACGGTGCACACGAAGAAGTCGGGCGTGGCGCACGGCGCGTACGACAACGACGTGGAGATGCTGCGTGCGATGCGCACGTTCTACGACTACCTGCCGCTGAACAACAAGGACGGCGTGCCGTGCCGTGCCTGCAGCGACCCGCGTGACCGCGCGGACCCCGCGCTGAACAACATCGTGCCGCTGGACGCGAACATGCCGTACGACATGAAGAAGCTGGTGAAGATGGTGGTGGACGACCACGAGTTCTTCGAGACGTCGCCCGACTTCGCGAAGAACATCGTGGTGGGCTTCGGTCGCATGGAGGGTCGCACGGTGGGAGTGGTGGCGAACCAGCCTTTGGAGCTGGCGGGATGTCTGGACATCAACGCGTCGGTGAAGGGTGCTCGCTTCGTGCGCTTCTGCGACGCGTTCAACATTCCGATGGTGACGTTCGTGGACGTGCCGGGATTCCTGCCCGGCGTGAACCAGGAGCACCGCGGAATCATCCGCGAGGGCGCGAAGCTGATCTACGCGTACGCGGAGGCGACGGTGCCGAAGGTGACGGTGATCACGCGTAAGAGCTACGGAGGCGCGTACTGTGTGATGTCGTCGAAGCATCTGCGTGGAGACAGCAACTACTCGTGGCCGAACGGCGAGATCGCTGTGATGGGCGCCGAGGGAGCTGTGAAGATCATCTTCCGTGGAAAGGACCTGGAGAAGAACAAGGCCGAGTACACGTACAACTTCGCGAATCCTCTGATGGCGGCGCAGAGAGGTTTCATTGATGACATCATTGAGCCCACGGAGACCCGTCGCAGACTCTGCGAGGATCTTGAGATTCTCCAGACCAAGAAGATGACCAATCCTTGGAAGAAGCACGGTAACATCCCTCTGTAATGGTTTTTGGTTTATGCGTAACAAGTTGCGGTGTTTGTTGGTGCATTAGCATATCATGTTCACCCGTATTGCATCCGTAGAAGCGATTAAAGGAGTTGTAATGGATAGGTGTTTGTGGTCATGCTTTTTGAACTGGTATCGTCATACGATCCTATTCTCAGAACTCGCCTAACAAGTCTAGTTATCCATACTCAATAATCCCATCCTCAAACAAACACCACAGCAATAAACAGCAAATTAGGGTTCCTCCGGACCGTTCGTAGACGACTTTCCACCCTCCGAAGTCTCCATCGAGGCCTTAATATCCTGACCCAACTTCATCATATTCTCCTTCGCCTTCTCGAGGGCAGGAGCCGACTTCTCCTTCACCTTCTGCGCGCCGTCCTTCATAGCCTCTCCCGTCTTGCGAGCACCCTCCGCAACCTTCTGACCAAACTCCGAGTTCTTGACCTTGGTCGCGCCCTCCTTCATCGCAGCTCCCGTCTTCTTCGCTCCCTCCTTGATCGCAGCGCCCGTTTTTCGGCTTCCCTCAGCCACCTTCTGCGCAAACTCCGTCTGCTTGAATTTGTCCATCTCAGCGACCGTCTTCTTTCCAAACTACCAATCACCCCTTTCGATCACCCTCACCTCCGTCTCCTTGAACTTCTCGTTGGCCTTCGCAGCGCTGCTCTTCACCGCTCCCCATCCCTTCTTGAAGAAACCGCCGACGACACCCGCTCCCTTCTTGATCGACTTTACGGTCTCGCTCTCCTCCTTCTCCTCCTTCTCCTTCACCTCCTCAGGAGCAGCCTCCGTCACACTAAATGCTCACACTCCCACCCAGCAACTACATGAACTCCTCCGTCTCAACAGTCTCCTGCTTCTCAGTTTCCGCAGTTCCCAAGTTAAGTAAATCGTCCGTCTGGCTCATTTTGGAAGAATCAATAACATGCAGGCGTTGCATTACGGGCGTTTCATCGGATTCTTGTTCTCCTTTTGATTCTTCCCCTTCCTTCGCAATGAAACGCATCCAAATCGAGTGTTCAAACAAACAAGGAGCCATCAGTCAGGCTTCAACTCGGACTGAGTTGATTACTTGAAGGAGTTGCCGCAGCGACCGCAAGTGTTACGGTCAGCGTGCTTAGCCATGAACACTCCGGCACCACACACAGGGCACTCACGTCTCAGACGGGTCACCTTGCCACTCTCGTCGACCTTGTAGTACTTCAGAATGGCCAGCTTCACCTTCTTGTGAACGTGCTTCACCTTCTTGGGGGTCTTGTACTGCTTCTTCTTATGCTTCTTGCCTCCTCCACGCAGACGAAGCACCAGATGCAGGGTCGACTCCTTCTGAATGTTGTAGTCAGAAAGGGTGCGGCCGTCCTCCAGCTGCTTTCCAGCGAAGATCAGACGCTGCTGATCTGGGGGAATTCCCTCCTTGTCCTGAATCTTAGCCTTGACATTCTCAATGGTGTCCGAGGACTCCACATCGAGAGTGATGGTCTTTCCAGTAAGCGTTTTCACGAAGATTTGCATCGTCGTTCCTACAGTCTCATTTCACAAACCAAAGCAAGCTACCTCAAACGTCCTGTATTATTGTGGTGTTTCAAATCGAGTGCAATGAGCACAGTCTTATTCTCACCATTGCATTCGTCGCGTCGGGAAAACCGCGGGAAGGTTTCGATCATCCATTCTCCAAGAATTGTCCTTGTAACAACATCTACTTGTAGGGATTGCATTTCGTTTTCTTAGACGACGGGAATTGCTTATTTGTGTGTAGAGAATGAAGCATAACAACGTTTTGCCTAATGCTCACTTCAAGAAGGATTGGGATCGTCGTGTGAAGACCTGGTTCGATCAGGCCGGACAGAAGAGACGCCGCAGACTGCTCCGTAAGGAGAAGGCTGCTGCCATCGCTCCTCGTCCCGCTTGCGGACTGCTCCGTCCTGTGGTTCGTTGCCCCACTCAGAAGTACAACATGAAGACGAGACTGGGCCGTGGTTTCACTCTTCGTGAGCTGAAGGTGAGAAGTGTTTGCGTGGTGGATGTAATGGTGTAGGAGGCCGGAATCAACGCGAAGGAGGCTGCTACGATTGGTATTGCTGTGGATCACCGTCGTGTGAACAAGTCTGTGGAGGGACTTCAGGCGAACGTGGAGAGACTGCAGGCTTACAAGAGCAAGCTGGTTGTGTTCAAGAACGATAAGGAGGCTGTGGGCGCTACTCAGTTCTGCGGCGAGTTCATGCCTGTGGAGAAGGTGGCTCCTAAGGTGGAGTTCATGGAGGTGACTCCCGAGATGAAGAAGCACTCTGCGTTCATGGGAATTCGTCAGGCTCGTAGCGATGCTCGCAACTACGGTCGTCGTCTGAAGCGTGCCAGCCAGGCTGAGGAGGAGAACTAAGCTGTGCTTTCATAAGGACAATAGTCTTCTCTTTGTTGTGAATAAGGAGTATTGGGAGAGATGGACGTGTTTCCATGTCAATTGAGCAATCCCATTTGAAACAAACAGATTCACTTCTTCACTCGTTTCACCGCCTTCTCCATCACTCCACTCATCTAGGAAACCAAGCGGACCACTCGCTACCAGTTCAATCAATCTAGTTTCGACCGAGGACAGTGAGTCTTCAGGCAACTGAAGCGGTGCGAGACAGACACGTCGACGCTCTTCGTCCATCCTACAATGCAGGAAAGCACAGAGAAGGACAGCGACAAGAGATTGGTGACGCTGTTTGCGACCGAAGGAATCCCGTCCTTGAAGACGCGCAGCTTCATATCAAATCCCTTCCACCCCCACTTGCTTCGACTGGCGCTTGGACAGAAACCGGGTGGGAAACGTCTGCTGGACGCCGTTCATCAGATCGTGCAGACACTACGTCACACTTCGTCTCCTTCGTCACATGCTTCATCGCCTTCTCGATAGCCTCCTCTTCCACCAGACTCGTTTTGGTCAGCGACGTGAATCGAATCCTGTCATGCGAGCGCAGATGAGCCACGAGGAAGAGAAGGTCCTGCTCGCCCACCTCGTGCGCGCTCGCCCCCTTCTGACCGATCACAGCGATCCCGCTCGCCAGCTCGCTCTGGAAGCGAAGCGAGTAGCCGAAGCGAGCCCAGTGGCTAAACTTCAGGAGACTCCGTGTGAGTCCGCAGACGGCCGCGTGGGCCATCAGGGGTTTGCTGGTCGTGAGGAGCGGAGAGAGAACGCACTAATTGGCGTAGCGGAGGAGAAGAAGCGACGCGTGGTCGTCATACGACCGAATTGCGACGGCGAAGGGGGAGGAGGAGGGAATCACCGTGGCGAAACAATCCAGCTCGAATCGGTCCTGTTGACAGGAGGCGAAGAACGGGGGCGAGGGGGGCGGAGAAGTCTGTTGGAACGAAACCGTGTTGAATGCGTATTCCCGATTGGAATAGAGAGAGGGAGGGTGCTACGCATGAGAGCGTGGTGAGAAACAAACATAGTCCAACACTGACTCGTCTTGGATTTGAACAAGGAGATGAAAGGGAGGCGTCAGCGCGGTGAGTCTGGAAACGTACTCTTTCACACGCGGAACGAAGCGAGAGAGGTCGCCGGTGACGTGATCGATGGTGATGTGAGTGCCACTTAACGAGTCTTTCAATTCGGGAGGTTTGGGAGTGACCTTCTTCTTCAGGATGACGAGAGGAGAACTCTCGGCCACTCCAGGATCCATTCGGAGACGGTACGACGTTACGTTTGATTGGCGACGAGTCGAACTTGACACCGACAGAATGGAGTGGTAGTAGAGAAGAATGGCTTTCAGACCAACACCGTACTTGCCGACTGTCGATTGATTCCCCTGGTTCTTAGAGGTGGAAAAGACTCCGCCACAGAGAAGGGGGATCGCCCCTCCATCCATCCCGATTCCTTTCATCACTCACATGTTCATAGACTACCATTATCAACCGTTGAAAGCGTGAATTCGTTGGGTTGCTTTGATGATACCAAAGACACGCGAATAGTTGGTTCATCCACAGGATCCGGGTTGTTTAGAACTGCGTCGATCGAATTATCGAGTACTTCAGTGAAGGATGTGAAAAGGGCATCATCGGCGTTGCCGAACCCAAACAACTCCATATTCTCCTTTACAAACGTGGTTGACTTGGGGTCCATGACGTGAAGGAGATTATCCCAAATCCCATGTTGGAGGGAGAATAGGAATTGGTTTCTGCATCTGCATAATCCAATACCCGTTGCATTTGAACGAACAAACCAGTCTTCTTCTGATGCAATTGATCAATGGTCTTTTCATCCTCTCGTTTGTCATGGCAGCGGAACCATTGTTGCCGATAGCTACAGATCCATCATATTACATGGCATTGACTTCCTTTGGTGACACCCTGCTCAATGTAGCATCATTCGATTGTCTTCATTATGTAGACTGGATTCATGTGGTTTGAGGGGAGTCACATAGACCAGTTGCGAGCGACAAAGGAAAAGCACGAGGGCATTGACCGATACAATTGGGAAGAGTACAACATGGAAGACTATGGTTGTTTTCGAATCAAGGATGATGCCAACCATGTGAAGCTGTCCTTTTCCTTGGTCCGACAGGACGACGACTTGGTGGTGCGCGTGAGTGGAGAAGCGATCGACAAAACGGATCCTCCTGCCAATCTGACTCTGCTCCATTTCGTCCAGAATCCCTATGTGGATGACGCAGTCTCTATCGGTGATGCAGTTTCCAGAGAATCTGGACTGGTTGGAGTGATGGAGGTTTATCACTTCTAGGACGTGCATTCGGAATCCATCACCGTCACGGCCTCCACCCACTCTTTTCAACCTGTTTCCTATCGTCTTTTAGTCCGTGACGCGATGGAGAATCACGCTCCTTCGGAAGTGTTCTCCCGTGGTTTCCCCTTTTCAATCCTCTCTCCCTCACTTCCACCGAATCCATTTTTAGAGAACACTCTCTCGGTATCCTCATTCCCATCATCTCGTTCCTCTCTCGTGAAAATGGTTTCCGATCTCCTCAAATCGGACTTAGAAGAACAGCAATCTCTCCGAGACACCCTTCTCACTCATTACCGCCATCTGTCCGGTTTCCCTCCTTTCCCTCATTTTCAGTTACCACGGAAGATCTCTTCCTCCCTACTTATTTTCCCGCCAATCCTGGCCCTTCATCCCCTCTCTTCCCAACACCCTTTCCCGCGGGAACACCCTCGTCACCGCCCGCACACTGACCGTAGTTTCCCCGTTTCCCTCCAACCCAGACTCCCTTTTCCCTCGATTATTTGCTGCTTCGCGACATGGAATTCGGTTTTCCCTCCAACTCCCTCTCCCTTCCCCTCCAACTGCGCGCGCACGTGCTCACCGGACCGGATCTCTCCCACACGCTGCGTCATCATCGTCGGTGAAACTCCCGCCATTGACGCAGAGAGCCAGTTCCAGAAACAGATGCAGCGGTTCGTTTCGCATTCCCGCGGGTTTGGCGCCAATTATATGGGGCAACTTCTTCTCTGTAACGCCCTGGCGTCGGTCGAGCTTCATCCCCGTGGGGGTATTTTTCCGCGGTAATGGATAGTCCCAGGGGGTGGCGAAGAATGGAGTTTGTTTTTAGGCTGCGGCGATAAGTGTGTTTCCTCGCGGGGAAGCTGCGGGGAGGAAGAAGGGGTATTTTTGTCACTGGTGGCAGAATGGGGAGTTTCATCGTGTCGCCGGTTATTGGCGGGAATTACGGCGCGATTGTATCTGCGAGGGCGGGAGATTCCCGCGGGGTGTCGGTTGACGCTGTTGATGGCGGTGGACAAGTTGTTGAAGTGGGAGGGAAGGGAGGGAGTTTCGGTGGGTGAAGCGGATGGTGTGTTGGAGAGGTCGATTGATGAGATTGTTGATGAGTCGATTGATCATGTGTTTGATCAGGGTGTTGATGAGGTTATTAATGAGTCTATTGATAGGTCTATTGATGAGTCTATTGATAAGTCTTTTGATGAGTCTATTGATAGGTCTATTGATGAGTCTATTGATAGGTCGATTGATGAGTCTATTAACCATTCTCTTAATAAGGTAATTAATAAACCCATTGACCATTCTCTTAACAAACCTAATGACCCTTCTCTTACCAAACCCACAAACCCATCCACTCATCCCTCCAAAAATACCCCCAATTCCCACTCCCTCGCTCCCACCGCTTCCCTCCTCTTCCACCTCCTCTCTCCCCTCCTCTCTCTTATTCCCTCCAACCAGCTCCCGCCAAACCCCGATCAACTCCTCTGGCGCCTCTTCGAGCGGCAGTTTCTTCGCGCGCTTCTTCGCTTCCTCGATGTCGATCGTTCCCGCCAACTCCAACTTTCCCGCCAACTCGCCAACGACACTTTTTCCCTCCAATCCTTCTGGAACCCGCGGGAACACTGCTTCCAATACAACGATACCGAATCCTTGCGCTGCGTGCGCAACCAAACCGCCGTCTTGCCGATGATCTTCGGCTTGGAGGGAGTTTTGAACGCCGAAATCGACGACTTTTTGGGACTCTTGTTGGATCATCGACAGGTGAGCGAAATCGGGGCGATTTACGGTAGTTGATGTCCCCGCGGGGATTTCGATCGCTTGCCGCCACCGATCCCGCGTTTGGAAAAAGTCCCGATTTCGGTCCGGCGAAGCACCGCGGGGATGTGTTTGTGGCGGAAAACTACCTGATTTTGCGCGGACTGGCGACGCGGGTTGTTTGGCGGCGTTACGGATCCCCGCGGTTTTCAGCGGTAAGAGAGAGGGAGTTTTGTTTACGAAGGATTCGGTGCGACGAGGATATGAGAAGGCGCGGGAAAACGTGGTGAATACGGTGTTGGAGGAGGTGAGAGAACCGCGGGGATGCGAGGTAGATGAAACGCACGGGGACAGCGTGGGAAGCATATGACAGTGAGAGCGGGAAAGGAAGAGGGAAGCGCGATTCCTATTGGTCGGCGGTGTTGAGTGTGTTGATCATGAATGAGATGTTCGATTGGTGTGTTTGTTGGTGAGAATGAATCAATATGGATATAAGGGAGTGTTGCTGGTGTTATACGATGTAATAGTGTTTAACCTCTCTCAATCAGCGACCCTTGAAAACAACCACAAAGCAGCGGCTCCCTTCTAAGCTGCTCCGTCAATCCATCATCACTCACTCAATCATTAACCAACCACCCATTGATTCATTACCCAACAAACACATAAATCCAACTTCAACATCTTCGACAACTGGTCAAACTCGGTCTTCGCCGCCTCAAACTCCTTACACTCCCTCCCTCGCGACAGATACAGCTGATAGAAGTTGATCGTCTCTCTCTCACCCCTCTCCCGCCCCTACCTTGCTATACTCCGCCTTCGCCGCCTCCGCTCGCGCCTTCAGCAAATAACATTCCGTCAGCGACGCGTCGTAGTTCAGCGCCTCGTTGCTGTCCACCGCCGCACTCGCAGGGTCTTCCAGCGCCATCCGACGCTTCGCCCGCTCAAACAACACGCGCGCGCGAAATCGACCCAAATTCAGCACCTCGTTGAAGAAGAAACTTGTGTTCACAAACAACACCGTTTTCGTGTAGTTTTCCGCCATCTGCTTGGGGTCGTCCGTCATCTTCTGCGGCGAAAGTCGCTTCTATTTTTCACTTCGATTGACAGAAATCACCATGATTTCAAGCACGCACGAATGAGCCGCCAATAACATCACGTGCACGGAATAGGGCCAAATTGTGTCATCCAACGCCGACTCGCCACCCACAAACACATCATCCCCGCGGGACTGAAACGCCCGATGTTCTTTCACCAATGTCGCGAGATCCCCGCGGGACTGAAACGCTCGATGATCCTCCAACATGAGCGGGTCCCCGCGGGAGTCGTCTCGTCGACACAATTCGAGGACGCGGGAAGGTTGGCGGGAAGAGAGAAGAAAATCGTAGGTTTCTCGGTAGGCGACGAGGAGGGTTTTGGCGGGTTCCAATTGGTCGCGAAGCAGAAGGTAACGCACGACGAAGAAAAACTGACAGTTGGCGGGAAACGAAATACCGACCATTTCGGGATCTTCCCTCAAATCGCGGGAATATTCGTCGACGAGACAGAAGGTGGGCTTCAGGAATTCGGTTCGGTCGGGGACGTTTCGTCGCATGGCGGGAGAATTGCGGAAGTCTGTTTTCAGTTGGCGGGAAAAGTGCCTACTTTCGACAAAGGTCATGGTGTGTTTCATGAGCTTTTTCAGGAGTTTCCCCATTTCCACCCAATCGCCCATTTCGTAATGGCAGAAAAGGAGCCAAAGATGGCCTTCCCGCGAATATGGACTTGCCGCCAAAAACTGGCGGATGGCGGGAATCGCGCGCGCGGGGTTTCCCGCCCTCACCAGTTCCCGCGCTTTTTCGCGCATTCCCGCCAACGCCTCTCCCGCCAACTCCGCACTCTCATCCGCCTCCCGCGGGAATTGGCGGGAAATCTGTTCGTACTGCTTCGTCAGCGCGGGATTTCCCACCTGTTTGAAAAGCGCGGCAAGCATCCGAAACGCCCGCCCGTTCCGCGGGAATGCATACACCATCTGTCGTAGCACCTCGTGAGCCCGCGCAAATTTCCCGCCAAAAAGCAAACAGTGCGCCAATGCCGCGGAAACCGCGGGGTCGAAACGCCCGGCAAGAGTGGCGGCAAAAACCGCGGCAGCTTCGTCGTAGCGGTGGTTTCGCTGAAACGCCACTCCTTCCGCGGGGAGGGAAAGAGCCGGTCCCGCGGTTATCGGACCGGGAGGGAGGGAAAGCAAAAGCGCGGCATTGTGGGGGTCTGTGCGTAATTCCCGCCAATTCCCGCCACCATTCAAACGGTAGTTACGAACCGTCTCCTGAACCGCGGGAATGTCGACGTCGTCTGCATGGCGGGAAAGTGCATTCTACGATCCATGGAAATAACCGCGGGGACCATGAAGTTCATGAGAATTGCCGCCAAAATCAGGAAGTCGGGCTCGTAGTCGATTCCCCGCGGGAGTTGCGTGAGGAGGAAAATGGTCCGATTTCGGTCGCCGGAGAGGAACAGAAATTGGAGGTAAAAAAGCACCAGCTCGGGGTCCAATCGGCGACGGTCGAAACAAGTGAAACTCCCGTCTTCATTCCCGCGGAAAAGGGGTGTGTGTGTGATGAAGATTTCCCGCGGGTCTTCGCATCCTTTGTCAACCGAGTCACGTGCCGCGTAAAACACCTGCTCTAACAACGAAACTCCCGCGGTGTATTCCTTTCCCTCCAAAAAAGCGCGGGAAAGTTGGAGAAGTAACGGTCGACATCGCAACATCGGATCGACCGTTTCGCAATAAACCGCGGGAAAAACGTATTCTCCGACGCAGTGGCCGTTTTGCAGAATAACCACGGGAGAAGGATTCGGTTTGCAAAAGTTGTTTTCTGATTGGTCGCGCTTGGGTCCTAGAAATGATGGCGGGAAACGAGTCCCACGGGGAACCACGGTTTCCAGCAGCGGATGATGCGGCATTTTGTGGAACACTTCCTGAAACGCCCGCGCGACACAATCGAAACGCCCCTTCTTTCGGAGATCTCCCACCAATTCCGCGGTTTTTCGGACATACTGGATGGAGTCGGTGAGAGTTCCCACCAAAAAGGGCGGGAGATGGGTTGGCGGGATGTCCCGCGGGAAAAGCTGGAGGATGGTGCGATAGACGCGGTCGTTTTTGGCGGCAAAACGAGTGGCTCTGGGTGATGGCGGGAAAAGGGAGTTACTGAGGACTGCCGACGAGGAGCAGGAATACGGTGCAGTCGGAATAGTATTCCTGCATGGCGAGGAAGGAAATGCTGGTGCAACGACAGTCGGCTGCGTCATCGGCAGATGGCGGGAATCGGTCCAATTTCTGGAGTTCGATGAGAAGATCGGCGTCTTCGTATCCGCGTGCGAAAAAGGAGAGCATTTCTTCGCTGGTGAGGAAATCGGGGAGTTTTGTGGTGTCTTTGTCATTGTTACCGTTAATTGTATCCTTCCCTCCCTTGTTCGTGTTCCCTCCAACTATGTCATTTCCGTTAGTATTCCCTCCAACTATGTCATTCCCACTATTATTCCCTCCAACCTCACCATTCCCTCCAATCCTATCATTCCCGCCAACCTCATACAAACTCCCTCCCTCTCCCTCCACAACACCATCAAACAAGTTCCCGCCATCTCCACACAGACGGTCCTCCTCCTCCAATCGCATCAACTCCGCAAATCGCGCCAAAAACGCGCGCGTCGAAACCAAATCGCCGCGTCGTAACGCCAACGTTCCCGCCAACACTACATTCCACCTTCCCGCCAACTCTACCGTAGAAATAGGGGTAAAACGGGTAGGTGAGGATTTTTCCCTCCAACGCGCGCAACAACTCACTTTCTCTGGGTGAAACTCCCGCCAACTCCCTCACAACACGTGGACGCAGTGAAACAACTCGGGATGCTGAAAATACCCCAAACATTGGCTACGAAACTCCAGGTACTCCTTCTTCGCGTTTTCCCTCCATGTGACCCATTTCCCGCCAATACAAATTTCCGATGCAAGCGCGCATCTCCGTGCGGATCCGGTTGTCCCCACCATAATGCTTTACATAGCTGTTGAAGTCCATCAGTGCCTATGATATCCCCGCGGGAATACGCCTACCGGAATAAACTGGTTCGTCCGCACGAATGTTCGCGCGCGACGAAGATACAAAATAGCGGTGACCGAATTCCGCTCCAATCCCTCCGTACACAATCCTACATAATTGGTGCGCACGAGTTTGTACGGATGGTGCTTTTATAGTCATTCCGATAATAGCTCATATCTGCGCAGAAGTACAATAAAAGGGACCGCAAATGCGTCATTTTTAGTCCCGGAAACTGACTCTCCGCGAAGCCAATCAACTGAACCGTTTGATGAAACGTCTGTAACGCCTCCGTTTGTTTCTTCCGCACGTAATACTGTTCTCCCTCCTCTTTCAACTCCTATGTGAAAACCGCGGGAAACTGTCACGATGATCGTCTGCGCCAGGGAATTCATGGCGGGAAATTGTGGCGGGAATTCCGGACACTTCGCGATCGCGCGCGCCAAGTTCAAATAGGCGGTCGTTTCATTGTTCTGAAGGAGAAACCGGAGAAACAACATCGTCTACAAATTACCGCCAATTTCGGTCATGACGAATTCGGGGTCGGAATGGCCAATGGAACATTCGAAACACGTGTTCGACGAATCGAACAATTCGTATGTCATTATTTGGAGCGTTTTCTGGTTAAACTTCTTCTGCGTCACTTCCCCGCGGGATCCGCGAAGCGAGGTCGCCGGCGGCACTAGGTGTCATTTTCCCGCCATTTCCCACCCTCCGCCAAAAAAGCCGCCATTTGCTTCATGATGCGTTTCATCAGTTTCATTCCCTCCGTGAGCAGCGCTTTGTCATCTGCGTGAAACTCCGTCTCCAATAACGCCAAAACGGCGCGTCGGCTGTTCGGACAGAACTCGAAAACGCGGGAATTTTTGGCAAACGCGTCAGTCCATTTTCCCTCCCTCAGGCGTTTTTCTCCCTCCAACCGATCCCGGCGTAACTGTCGACACTACTTTACATTTCCCGCCAACTCCCACTTCTTCGACCCTTTCTCCCGCGGAAGGATGCCGATGCTTCTCGCAGCATTTCCACACGCGCATGGCTCTAGATGAGATTCCCGCGGGAGTGGAACAGATCGAGTTTCCCCATTCGTGTGAAGACGAGTCCGAGTAACGCCAGTTGTTCCAGCGAAAAAACGCCCCTTTTTAGTTCGGCGAACGCGTCACGGATTCGATCGAGTTCTAGAAGACAGCGAATGGAAAGATCGCGCGCGATGAAACTGTCGGGAGACATGGCGCGAATGAAACGGCAGGTCTCGAGACAGCTGGAATACTGTTCCGATTGGAAGGCGGCGTGAGCGCGGGGAAGATAGAGACTCTCGTAGAAACTCCCGCTGGGAAGAGAGGATTTGATTGGCTGGTTGGGGTCTGATGATGCATCGGGATGGATGGAGGGGGGAAGTGGCGTTGATGGGGGAATTTCGTCGGATTTTGGGTTTAGAGTGGATTGGTTTGCATGGGAGTTGGGTTTCCCTCCATCATCCTCCATCGCATCATCACCCTCCTTCTCTCCTTCAATGTGCGGATTCGTCTCTTCCGGGTGGAAATCCTCCGGATGTTGATTCTCCGATAGTTTGTCATGCACATCGACATCATCATGCAATGTGGGAAGTTCGCAGTGAGCTGCATTCTGAAGCGAAGCGATGAACGCGCGCGTGCTGGCGTCGATGTCGTTCAGCGACTGCAGCAAGCCATCGCAATCACCCGATCCATGAACTCCCGCGGGAGAGGGAAGCAACGCAGGAATGCTGTCTGGATTCTCCGCGGGACAGTACTAGATGAGAGAGAGGGAGGGAAACCACTTCGGAGGAATCGAGCAAGGGCGTGTTCTCTTCTTCGATTGAAGGAAGCGAGGGAAGAGGAGGAATGTAGTCCTCATAGTCGTTCAGGTGGAAACAACAACCCAGGGGATCATCAGAATGCAACTACAATCAAACGCTCACTCCATAACTACTACCTCCGGACGAGGTCGTTCCAACACGACGGTCGCCGAATAGGAGAAGCTGGAAAACACAATCGACCCAACTCCCCAGGCAACCGCAGGAACTCCGTCCAAGAGGGTCTACAATGAAGGGATATCGGCAAAACGACGTAAGGCTGCTTCTGCGAATCCTCTTTCGCCGAGTACAGGAGAACGGTCAGCTTCTTGTATTCGCGGAGATAGGCGAGGTCCGTTTTGCATTCGATTTCAAAATGGGGACTACCATTCAAGACTCTTCTCAAACCAACCTGCGATCCTGCTGATCGGCTCTGGCCTTCAATATCAGTCTCCGCATCTTGTCGTTTCCGATATAGAGGAACATAAACCACTTCTCATCAGGAACCAGCGCATCCATGATATTGGAACTCTTCACTTCCACCTACAAATCGCACTCCATCGTGAAAATACCCACTTTCAACACCCCAGTTCGATTCGGTTCTGGAATGTCCTTTATCAACATTCCCTTCTCAATGGCATCCTCATGCACGAACGATGCTACAGTTTCAAGTACTCAACAGACCATCTACGCAATGGAGGAAGGGAATCATCACAATCTTCTTTGTCATTCATTCTTCAACGATTGGGGTACAACCTATACAAAGTGAAGACTTGGTATTCAGGAAACCCAACAAAGCAAAACCCCGTTCACATGTCAAACAAACATCCGAGTCTAATTGAACAGCAAATAACCGGTTGAAGTTGGATCGCTGCATCGTATGAATGGGATGGCCGCATTTCTCCTCCGCAACGACAATGAACTCATTCTCCGGTGAATACGTGTAAACCCGAATCACTCCTGTGGAATCTGAAAGAACAATGTAATCGTTTCCCACCGCCTCCATTCCCGTCACCATCTACATCGCATCCCCTTTCCTCCTCTACCGAATCAAATAGCTGTTTCAGAAACACAATCTTCCCTGTGATCACCCGATAGACTCCGACAAATCCATCTTCTGTTCCGAACACGATGAACTGATTGTCCTTCCACACCTCGATCTTCGACACAGCCGCCTTCGTAACAAGCAGACGTTCACATTGTCTTCACTCATCACACCATCCAACCCATACCCCGTGTTTGTGTTGATCAGCCGAATCTCCCCGCCATTGTCGCACGTCACCGTGTAGTCATCGTTCGACGTGAACAGACAGTGCGTTACACTGCTACGATGATACGACTCCACTCGCCACGGCGCCGCTTCGCCCGTTGAACACACATACACGCGAGCGTCCAAACCGCCACAGACAAACCGGGAGTTTCGGTGACTGAAGCGAATACTCCACAGAGGACACCGCGAGAAGGAGTACACGAACTAGGAAAAACCAACACACAATCGCTACGACACACGCTCGCTCTTGAAGAGACCACAAACGCACATCGCCATCAATACTGCAAGTGAGCAGATAGCACGTGTCCCGTGAAATATCCATGGCTGTAACGGCCGCGTGGTGACCGATGAGACAGAACTAGGTAAAAGGGAACAAAGAAGGGTACTTGTTGGTAAACGGAGGATTGGGAGGAAGATCCGTAGTTGGTTTGAATCACGTGGATTTTCGCGTCTTCTGTGGCGACAATGATCTTTGGAATACGAGATGCATGAACTTACAGTGTTCCCTCCATCTCCTATGGTACAGCAAGTGATATGCGTCTCCGTGGGTGAGAGCGGGAACTCGTCCGAACTACATTGGAAGAGCTGGTGCAGTTGCAGAACCGCGATGGAGGGAAACTGACCGATTTGATCCAGTGAATCCTTCTCCTCCTAGCGATGAGTTTCGTATTGAGAAAACACCTTGGAGAGTGGAGTTGGTTGCTCCACAGATGGTTTCTTGGTGGCTATGGATGAAATGACGGATTTGTATTCACAATGCACTTGTGGTAGCATCGCAATGTCAATCATCTAAAAGGAGAGGCGATGGAGAAAGCCTACTCGACAGAAAAAGTCCTGGATCCCCTGCAACGATCTCCCACGAACGCGAGAATACAGAAATGCAAACGAATCCGCGGAAATTCGCACGGTTTGCTGAATGCGTTTGATCAGAGGATCGATGGAAACGATGAACGAAAACGGCTAGATGAAATAAAAGGGCAAATACTCACATAAAACACATAGATTTGAATAAGATTGATTTCATCTCTCGTAGTCTCGTTTAAAAACCGATTCACGTGGGCATCAAAGAACTTCCGTTTCACATATACATTAGCTTTCTTGACTTCATGGAGGAGAATGCACAGAAACAGGCGATACATCACTGGATGCAACTCATTCTTCATGTCCTATCCAGCTATCATTCGTACTTGAACAACGGAAGACTCTTGAGTCAGATCCTTGACAAGATACTCGTAGTCAGCGACATCGTTCGTGTGGCTGTCCGTGTAGAAATAGAAACCCCGATTCGACGGAGGTCTCTTTTGAATCGGATCGACGATCGTGGAAGAGGAGGGATTCTATGTTTACATAATACAGAGAACACAACCTTCTCTCGCTTTTTCGATTTCGGAAGCATCTCGCTTGTCCTAGTGAATACCAGCGAAGCGATAGTATTTACCTAAGCGACTCCATGTCCATTTCGAAATAGGCAACAGAACAACACGAGTTCAAGAATGAACTGATGGTGAATCCCCTATGAAACTATCTTGCAAACAAACAACGCAATTCACAGACACCTCCACCGGCTGCTCCGCATTCGTCAACAACGCCTCCTTCTCCTTCGCCTCCTTCTTGCGCAGAATCATATGGTAAATGACAAGCAAAATGAGCGCGACCACAATCATCGGCACTGTGGCCGAATAGGCGACTCTCGGGCCAAACTTGTCATTCAGCACTCCCAACACGTACTGGATGGGAATTCCCAAACTCGCCTGCATGGGGAGAATGCAACTAATCGGCACGGCCGCATCTTCCTTCCAGTAGCGCATGCATGTCACAATGAACGTCGGCCAGAAGAAGGCCACAAACGCTCCCGCGAAGGGCAAAACGTACACTCCCGTCTTTCCAATGGCCAATCCCACGGTGAAGATGACGATTGATCCGATCATCACCAAGTACTCGGTGGCAAACGCACCAATGGCATCCACTAAGAATCCTCCAACCAACCGTGCCAACGTGAACGCCAGATAAAAGCACGAGTTGAACCACGCGCCCTCCTTGGCGGGATCGAGGTGCAAAACGTCCTTCAGGTACATGCCGCCCCACGCAGAGGTGGCGCGCTCGCCGGTCGTCATGATGACCAGAATAAGCGCCTGGAACCACACCATCGGCGACATCAGTGCTGATCCCACCGTGTGTCCCGAGTGCGTCTTTTCCTGCTCCTCCGTCTTCGGCTTCTTGATTGCGAAGGGAACGCAGGCGACGATGAGCGCGAGAAGCGCCAGAGGAATGGTCATGCCGATGGTGATGCCGCGGAAGGAGTATTGCGGGAACCACTTGTTGACTGCTCCGGCGAAGATGGGGCCGATGATCGCTCCCAGACCATAACAGCTGTGAAGCAACAGCATCAGAATGCCCGTGTTGCTCGTAAAGAGAATCGAAGACAGCGCGTGCGGCGCGTCATCGAGTCCACCCATTCCCGCACACGCGAGGAGCTGGTAAAGGAACAGGGTCCAGAAATTGGAAGCTGTCGACGTCAAGAAGCAGCCAACCATCGATATGATAAAGGCAAGCAAAATGACCAGCTTGAAACCAAGTTTCTGAAGACTCATCGCCACAGCTAACGACCACAGAAGATAGGAAAACTGCGCCATCGACTGCAACGAGCCAAACTGGCTATAAGAGAGGTTGATATCCTTCTTCATCATGGGGTACGTGACCGACCGCACATTGTCGATAAAGCCCTGCCCCACCATGCAGGCATACGCGCAAAACACCAGCAACCAGAATTGGGTTTTCGTCAGGTTCCCTTCCATTTCTAAGTCACATGAACACAATAACGCCTTCCGCGGGAATTCAAACAAACAAGTCAATCCATTTCGTTCACTCCGTTATCTTCCGAATCACTCTCCTTCATGATCTTCAGCCGCTCTTGCATCTTCAGACGAATCTCATCGTTCAGCGACATCTTGAGTTGTCGCTGCGTTTTCATGACTCCGGACTCTCCCTCCTTCCCCTTCACGATCTCCTCCAGCGATACCGTCGTCTGCTCCCTTCGTCTACCCATCATCGGCCAATCGCTCCATCACTCTTCGTTTCCACTCAGTCGCTTTCCCGCACTCTTTCGCAACTCTTCCAGCATGAGCGACTTCTGGCGACGAATCGCGGGATCCACATCAGCCTCGCTTTACTCCCCCTTTCTACTCCTACCGGTCCGGAAGGCGTCGCTGGCTTCAACGACGGAACTTCCGACGGACTCGGAAGCGATCGCTGAATCACATCATGCGATCTCTGCACGGGACGACGCGGAGGCAGCTGATTCGGCAACGACGGCGGCGCCTCCACCGATACGGGCTGCGCCACTGGCGCATTTACGGGACTGCGGCGCATCGGAACGGAATTGCGATCGGGAGGCTGGTAACCCGCGGGTTTCGAGAAATCCATGACGTAATCGTCCATTGTGCGCGAAACGGCGGGAGTTTCACCCAGCTCCTGGAATCCCTGGTGATAGAGTGTTTCTCCGCGAGAGGCGTTTCGCGCGTAGAGTGGCTCCTGAGGAGGAAGTGATCGCTGCATGGAGTTGCGAAGGAACTCCAATTCCTCGGATTTGCGACGACTCTCCTCCTTGACACGCTCCATTTGTTCCTTTGTGAGAGAGGAGGAAAGAACGTACAACCAACGCTTCCAGTTGCTTTTGGATAATGTCTACTTTGTTGACTGTGATTGTATCTGCATAGGATGCGATAGAACGATCCCTACCGACGTCAGAGCGATCGGAGCGACTCTCTCGGTTCTCGTTCAGAGATTGAATCAGCTACCATGCAACTTCGCCACAACCACCTACCGATTTCCACTTGCTGACGAGAAAAGATCCTGAAACGAGTTCCACAAACAGCTTTCCCACCTGTTCGTACGATAACATATTCTCCGCTCCAAACTCCTACACGATAATCCCCATCCAACTACAAACAAACCAGAATGGAATAGTACGGAGAATTGAACTGCTCCAGGATTCTCGCCTGGTCGGCTTTGTACTGGCGAATTGATTTTTGGTCCATCATTGCCTTGTTCTGTTCCGCAGAATCTGATGGGAAGGAAGATGAACAACACGATACGGGGAGATGTCGTTTGGTAAGCAGAGGAATTCGACTGCTCTCTACCAGGCACGGTTCTTTGCATAGCGGTCGGGAGACAAAGAGCAAATACCGGCTTCAAAAGGAAACAAAGGAATCAATGATCCCTTTCGTGGTGTGGCGGATGCGGTCTTGGTGATTTGCTTCGTGATAGGACAGGGAAATTGGGCCACTGTTGAAGGAAAAGCAAACAACAACAACCAATACAACATGCAACAAACAGATGAAACACTGACACCATATTTTAAAAGATTCACGGTAAAGTACTGTTCAATCAGCGCACTCTTCAAGCACTCGACACACACATAGAAGTTGGCATAATGAACCCGCTTCCAGCACTGCTGGTGCTTCACGGGGTCCAGAGTGTCCTTGATGCTCCGACAGCTCGATGGCAGCGGAACCGAAAAGTTGTTCATGGAAATGTGCTGCAGTCTCCCCTGCGTGCATACGCGATTGTACCAGTTGTCACGGAAGTTCGGAGGACGCAGCTCGATGTACGTTGAATGGGGAAGGAGGAATACAATCGTCGCCACAGCGGCTCCATGAACAGAAATGAGAATATCCGCCTCGACCGTTCGTCTCACTTGCTCCTCCATCGGGATGGTGTGAATCAGAACGGACTGGTACGTAAAGCGATCCTACAACATCACCTCCCTCTCCCTTCCCAACCGGCATCGACCGGATCATCTTCTCCATCGCATCGACATTGATCAATTGCCTTCCATCGCTTTTTGCATCGCGAGGAAGATACAAAACATGTAACGTATTCGAATGTCTCCGATATCGCTCCTCTACCGAAACTCCGTAGTGGATGTATGTCGCTGCGCGCAGAACGTCGGCTTCAAATGGCATCGGAAAGTAGCCGCCACGACCGTCGTGATCGACCTGTCCGCTCACCGCCAACTCCCGCCAACACAAATAGCGAGCTTTTTGTGTCATTGTGTGCATGTCCTCGTTTGTGTAAAATCGGAGGGAATTTGGACCTACAAGAGGATGCGTTTCTTTCAAAATGGCGATAAAACCCTTTGTCCACTTGATTTCGTTTTTTCGGTGAAACTGGGGAAGAAACACGTGACGCATCTATGATCGACGAATGGGAACGAGCAAACGGGAGGGAGACCCGCGGGACTACTTGCATGATGATTCACCATGATTGCGTTCTCGGTGAAGTGAGACGTGTGTTTCAGCCAGCCTGGAATGATCATCCATGCGCCTGTTTCGTTGAACAGGATGTGGGAGGAGGGAGGGAATGCATCGATGCTACCTCGAAACCGCCATCGATGCTGAAATCCATTCAGTCTTCCCATGGAGGCACTTTTCTTGGAGTTGAAGATAAAGAGCTCGAGAGAGCGCATGTCCATGCATACATCCTTGATGAAGGCCCAATGAATTCCCTCGTTATCATACACACGAATTGGCGAGGAATCGTCACGTGAGCCTCGGTTTCCCCGAGGAACAGAGCTACGACTGATGGAGCAAGGCGATAGAATACGGCTTGTAGTTCTTGAAGACGCACTGCTGCGATCGCTCAAAGTCTAATCGCCTATACGTTGTACGGGGATGGATTGGGATACCAGTGATCGGATGCAAAATCCATACTCTCCTTGTAACAGTCATTTCCTGGGAGAGACGTTAGCGATTCCGCATACTGTACAGGCTTTTCATTGTATTCAACCGGACTGTCATTATCAGGTGTGATTACAGAGATATCTAAAGGTTAAATGGTATTACGAATTCCACTGAGTAGAGAAACGCTTTGAGACGCTGGTTTCGTGATACTCACATCCTCTACAGACACATAATGGGTTCTGAAGGTGGCAGTATGAAGAACTAGATTAATAAGTGAAGAAGGGAACGTACAATGGGAAATGGGAACAAAGATGCGAATCACATACTCAGCGAGCAGAACGATGACAAAACCCTTAATGAAACGAAGCACGTAGTTGCGATTGGCAGAATCTTGTTTCATATAAGGAAATGATGATTGTGCATACGACCGTTGAAGAAGCCAAATCACAGAGCAAGCAATAAACCAAGTAACATGCATCGTGAACAAACAACGCAAAAGTCAGAAGAAAAACACTTGGGGGCTCTTTGCATTCACATACCGAATCGCACGCGAAAGAGCGCTTCGCTTGGTGAGAAACAACACATCACACTGTCCCAGTAGGAGCAGCTCCAGATACGTGCGCATCAGTCCCGCTTCCGATGTCACCGATCCCGAGTGCATGCGCGGGAGATCACCAACCGTTTTCACAATTCCAGGATAAATGCTGTCGAAACGATATTCCATCTCCGGCGTATCGGTTGCGAGGAGAATTCGCGCGTCTGGATGCTCATGCAGAATCGCATCAATGGCTTCTCGCTTCTCTAACACTCTTTCCTCACTCATGTCGATATGCTTGTCATTCCAGTTCGAGTAGTTGCCTCCCATGCGAACATGCATTCCGATCACGAAGTGTTCCGAGAACAACGGCAAAAAGGGATCCAAAAAAGTGTGGAAAAAGGGAGATGGCTGCAAGAGGGACCGAAGACAGATGGGGTACCACGAACTCCTCGACAGACGACTGGAAGTTTCATTCAATCGGTCCACGAAGGAGAGAAAACTGATTCGAGTGGAAATGAAACGAATGAGGGAAATGGAGGTGCTGATCACGGCGGTCGATGGGTAGGCATCTGCAAAAAACATGTCGTTCGTCAACCCAGGGATTCGGGAGGTGATGTTAACATCGATCAGCGGAACCGAACTGTTCGATACGTCGATCACATGACTGTATCTATACAACTCTGTGGATGAAGGGGAAAGATAGCACAAACCCGACCCAGATGGAAGGGTGGCTGGAAATGTGAAGTTGAAAATGGGAAAAGAGAAGAAGTGAGATGGAATGCCAGGAGCATTAACTAAACGGTAAACAGAAACGAAAGGACGACTTTGGACGGGTCGGTTCTGCAAAATTCCAAACAATAGAGTGTCACATGTACCGTAGAGTTGGGTTGCAATTCCCACATTTCCTTTTCGCTGGTAAATCAGTGTATTCTGTGCATCTCCATTTGCGTTCATATGACTAGGAAGATAGACCGTGTTCATATAGGCGGTCAGCTCCGGTGATCCAGATTGCCACACTGTTTTGGGCTTTTCAACAACGCGAGGTCCCGTGCTCATAGGAAGATAATACTTCTTCAAATTGAAGTCAAGGGTTGAGATGGGTGCGTCTTGATTATCCAACGCTATTCCGTGAATATGGATTTGGAATAATATACAGTATGGACTAACATTCTCTCTATTCCAACGGATCGTGTCACATGAACGCAAATAAACACCGTTCCTGTTCCATCCACTGTCAAATGCCTACGCATCACAGTACACACGACACCAATTGCATTTGGGTTCAGATTACAATACAGCGCTCTTCTCCTAGTGATACCCGGTATATAGATTGTGACACCGAACAGAAGGAAGAAGAGGGATACAATAGACACGAGTTGCAATCGAGTTATCATTGTATGTCCTCATGTGCATGCGGTACAAACGAAAAATATACTTTCACTTCCAAAAAGTCACTATTCCTTTTACATACCATGGTATTCAACGAAGACGACGTTCTTCAGGTTTGCGAAATCACAGGATGCGATATATCACTAGCGGAGCAGTATATGGAGATCGCAAACGGAGATGTGAATGTGGCTATATCACTGTTGCTGGATAACGCCGCTATGCCACCCAGAGCGGCTCCAGATCCTATGGATATCGAAGATGTATCGTCAGACGACACGGAGTCAAGTGAGTCGGAACCGGAACGAATTCATCGAGTTTATGATTCACAGGGTGAGTGTAAGCGTTTTTCTTTAGAGTAGAGATATACAGACCGGAGCATGCCAATGATCAGTCTCATTCTGTGAATGCGTTTGCCGGATTAAGTGACGGTGGTACGTGCTATCCCCAAACCAGAATCGTAGAGTTAACACGGAAGTTCGATTTACCTGATGTGCTGAAAGGCCCCTATTTGCTCGAAAAGGCAAGAGAGGACGCGTTGTATTCTAAGGATCGAAAGTGGGTCCTCCTCTGTCTCTTCGTCCCATTTCTTCTTTCTCCTCATCAATAGAAGAGGAAATCGTTTGAAGGAGCTGTGGTCAACCGCGACATCTTCCACGACAGTACCATCATCGAAGTTGTGAAGGAGAACTTCATCGTCGTTCAGGTATCGTTTGTTTTTCTCTTTCATGTAGCAATTCGTATCCGATGACCCGAGTGAACTCTGTGAGGGCAATCGCCTCTGTCAGGCATATGATCTTCACTCCTTCCCTTCTATCGATGTTATCAACCCGCTTAGCGGAGGGTTGGAAATGGAAATCACTGAACGCTACCTGAAGGAGCCCTACATCTTCCTCGAACGAAGTACTGTTTTGTCTCTTGTTTCATTTCGTAACGGATTTTCTCGAGAAGAATCCAATTTCGTCTCTTCCGCAAATCCAGTCTCCAAGCATCGAAATGCAAACCACGTTCCGCAAAACCCCGATCACTCCTGCTCGAATTGCTCCGTTTCGTCCCTCTGTCCCCGCAAAAGAGTCGAATAAGAAATTGCCTTCGAAAGTGGAGTCGACGGAGAAGCCACGAGAGCAAGTGTCTCGATCGGCACCATCATCGACTCCTTTCCGCGATATCTCCACTACAGGTAGTTCTGGAGAGTGTGTTTAATGTAGCGGGTGCCGCTGCCTGTCGTATTCGTCTACGACTTCCCTCCTCGACGACCACGATTTGCGTCGTGAAAACTGCCACTGTGAGCGAGCTGGTCGCTTACATTCAGCACCTCCAGCCGGCGCTTGGAAACGGTCCTATCGACCTTCTGTGCGGAAATCCTCCTGTTTCGATTATCGGCGAGGTCGATGTGGAATGGCGTGTTGAGATGTAGAGCAACAAGACTCTGGACGAAATGAAGCTGAATGGATCCGCACTCATTGTGCGTACGAAAGTGGAATCCACCGAATACACTGTTTGTTCTCGAAAGACGTCATTCTTTTTTATGATAGGAACTTTCATTTATCGAAGAGATTTCGTTAAGCGCCTTATTATCGGAACTGTCGGATTCGTTCTTCTCTACTGTGTATGCTGCCGACCTGTGAAGGCGATTACAGGTCTAGACTCGTAGAGGTTCTCCTAGTACACTGATGGGTAGGGAACTTGCAAAGGGCAGAAAGACAACTCATCAAACAATACTTGATACAAACGCAGACATGCCCGAAGCGAAGTCCATTTCGGTTGATGAGCTCTACAAGATCCGCACGCAGAGCAACGAGCTCATCTACTTCATCGACGCCAGAAGTGAGGAAGAATTCAAGGCGGGACACATTGAGAGCAGCAAATCTCTTGTAAGTAGTGGATCTGCGACGTTATAGGTAGAAGTCGTTCGAGAAGGAAGATCTGGAGCACTTCCCTAAGATCCGCGTCTTTTTCTACTCGAACGACAACAACCGAAGCAAGGAGGTTGCCGACAAGTATGCGCAGATGGGCATCGATGCCTACTATATGATTGGAGGAATGAAGGAGTGGACGGATCCGTACAAGTGGGTCGTCTTTGGAAGAGATTACATGTAGGATTCTTCCCATTGTTTCCGGAGACAGTGAATAAAGTAATTGCGTTGTCTGACCATTTAAGACGTTTTTGCGTTGTTTGTTTTACAAAACGAAAGAGAAAAAATGGCGCAGGTCAGGCAGAATCGAACTGCTGAGCGTTTATTCTCCTACGGATTTGAAGTCCGCACCCAGCACCAGCTAGGCTCAGTCCTGCATGATATACAATTCTCAGAAATGACTGATAAAGTTCTTTTCTGTCAGAGTGGATTGGATTGGTGTTAAACGGAGCATAATAATGTGTTCCAACAAACAGGAGAGTCAGAAAAGTCAAATCGGGAATCACTGGAGTCGGAGTCGCTCTCGCTGTCCTCCATGACCTCCAGTCGGCTTCGCAGAAAATCGGCCAGACTCTGATCCGCCTCCTTTGGCTTCGTTGGCGCCGACTCCACCGGAGCAGCATTTTGGACCTTCTTTAGCTTTGACAAGTCGAAGCTGCGGATTTCATCCAGCAGCGGGTTGCCGGAGGAAGCGAGTGGTTTACTTTCATCTTCGCCAACATACAGGTTGCTGCGTTCCGTCGTTCGCATCCGGTTGAACACTTCGGTTCCGTAGCGCTCACCGCCGCGTCCGCCGCCTCCCAGCGTTCCCCGCTTGCGAATGGTGCCCGCACGACTGCCCAGCGTCCCGACGGGCGACTGCGGCTCCACATGATGGAGACGCTTCGTTCCTGCGGCAGCGATCTCCTGGAGGAGATCGGTGGGGAGTCGTGGTGGTTGGGTGGTTTGTGGAGTGGGTTGAGAGGGTGGTGGAGCGAATTGAGAGGGTGGTGGAGCGGGTTGAGAAGATGGCTTCGCCGCTGCTTCAGTGATGTGGTGTTGACGAGCAGCCGCTGCGGCTGCCAGATCGCCAAGGAAAGGAAGCGGTCGTCGTGGAGTGTCATCAGATTGTTTGGTGGGAGTGGATTGGGGATGGGACGACTGCGAAGACGTCGACGAGCGGGAGGACGATGTGGCAGGCGCTGGCGAGCGTCTGACGGAGGAAGTTGACTGAGGAGGAGATTGCTTGGGAGAAGTCGTCGATTCGGTGATGTGACGTTGACGAGCGGCCGCTGCGGCTGCCAGGTCACCGAGGAAGGGAAGGGGTCGTCGTGGAGTGTCGTCGGGAGTGGGTGATTGTTTGATGGGAGGTGGAGATTGTTTGATGGGAGGTGGAGATTGTTTGATGGGAGGTGGAGATTGACTGATGGAAGTAGGTGGTTGCTTAATAGAAGCTGATGACTGCAGAGTCGACAAAGGCGACTGCTGAACAGGAGTCGCCTGCAGCGACAGTCGCGCTGAAGACGATGCCTGTTTGGTGCTTGTGGTTGTCTGACCAGCAGTCTGACCAGCAGTCTGACCAGCAGTCTGACCAGCAGTCTGACCAGCCAACGGCAACGACTGTCGAATCGAAGCCGATGACCGAGCCGATGACCGAGCCGACGCCGACTGCGATACCGATTGCGATACCGACGATGACGGTCCCAGCGACGCGCTGAGCACGAAGGGCGGGAGCGGCGGGGGCGCGCGCTGCTGTCTCGCCGGCGGCGGCAGCGAGCGCGTGATATCCGCGGGGGGACTGTAGTCGTCGGCGGGAGGCAGGGAAAGGGGCGGAGGAGGCGGCTCGCGTGAGCGGTCGATGAGAGAGGATGAAAGGGAGGGAGCAAGACGGACGGTCTCGGAAAACTCCCTCGCCAGAGAGGAGGTGAGAGAGATGGATTGCTCGGGGGCTTGGGGAGACTTCCGTGTCGTTGGCGTGAGGGAGGGAGGAGGTGATGCAATCAGCGAACACAACTCCTCTTCGATGGGCACGTTCTATAGGTGACACTTGAGGGACAGAGAAACTGGATCCTTGAAGAGTCGCTGAACGCTTCGCAGATCGGGAATGGGCGTTTTGAAAGTCCGCTTCTTTCGTTCCTTGTCGGGAAGCGAAAAGAAATCAAACGGCTCGTAGGACTTCTCCACACAGGATTCTACGCCTTATGGGAGATGAGGGATGAAACCCGCTTCTTCGGAGATAAGATCATCAACGGAGTGAGAGAGCAGATACGACTCCTCCGCTTCCACCTGCTCCTTGATCCGCTCCACACTCTTCTGCGCCTTGTCGATCCGCTTGTTGAGAGTGAAAAAACGATCCGACAGCAATTTGAATAGCGACTCACATTGCGAACTCGCCTCCGCTAGACATCATGGAAAGAAGAAAGAAAAAACAAATTTGATTCAAAATACCAAGTGCTGTGCCAGTGTTCGTTGCCCGCAGCGCCTTGGGAACACTGTCCGTTGAATTGAGCGAAAGGCTCTTTAAAACCGATGGATTGGCATCCAGGAGAATGGAGTGTTCGTTCATCGGTGGATCCTAGGAAAACAAAGGAGATTTCTGAATAAACGAACACAATCTCTTTCGCAACGGAGCCATGGACGGGAAGAAGAACGCTGGTAAGGAGAAGGCGAAGAAGAAGGACAGCCCGGTGGTGCTGTCGGAAGAGCTGAAGAAGGAGTTGGGTAGCGGAGCGGACATCCTACTGGGTGAACCCAAGTTGTCGAAGGAGGAGAAGAGACGGAAGAAGCTGAGAGAAGAAAAGAAGGCGGCCAAGGAGCAGCGAAAGGGAAAGCGGGCTGCGAAGCGCGAGGAATTGGAGGTGAGGACGGTTGCTTGTGAGTGAGTGTGTAGCGAAAGAAACAGAGAAAGATCCAACATGACACCGTGCTGGCGGAGATTGAGAAGAAGCAGCTGAGTCCGGAAAAGTTGGCAGTGTTCAAATCGAGCGGTACGCTGGGAAAGAAGCAGACTAAGCGCGATTTCGTGAAGCAGGCGTTTTACAAGGAGAAGCTGGGTCTGAAGCTGAGTCACGAAGAGGAGACTACGTTGCATGTTCCCGTGGAGCCCCAAGCCGAGTCCCAGACCGTGGAGGAGTCGAAGCCAGTGCAGCCGACTCCGATGGAGGTGGAGTCAGATAGCGAAAGTGAAACGGAGGAGGAGTCCACGCATGCGGAGTCAACTCCTCTCGCCAAGCCCTCTCCTATCGATACGGATCTTCCGAAGGTGAATACACCGCCTTCCTCCCCCTCACCTCCCCATTCCCCCACCTATGCTGAGCAAGTGGCGTCTCTCGAGTCCTCTGCCCCTCACGGACTCGCAATTCGCCTCAACGACGACGATATAGAGGATGTGCGTCGTATTCAGGAAGATCTGTCAACGGCGATTCCGGAATCGCTGCAGGGCCGCGCGTACTTCGTGAAAGTGAACCGCAGCGCGAAGATCCAGCAGTCGCGGAGCGGACTGCCGGTGTGTGCGATGGAGCAGGAGATCATGGAGGCGATCGGCTACCACGACGTGGTGGTCATCTGCGGCGAGACCGGCAGCGGCAAGACGACGCAAATTCCGCAGTTTCTGTACGAGGCGGGGTATGGGCGGGAAGAGAGTGGTCACGGCGGGATGGTGGGCGTTACGCAGCCGCGAAGAGTGGCGGCGGTGGCGATGGCGCGAAGAGTGGCGGAGGAATTGGGCACGATTTGTGGTCCCGCGGGGGAGGTGGGATATCAGATCCGCTACGACTCCCATTCCGTGGGGGAAAATTGCAAAATCAAATTCATGACTGACGGCATTCTGTTAAAAGAAGTATGAATTGGGGAAACTGTGGAAACTAGATACAAGCGGATCTCCTGTTGCGGAAGTATTCCGCGGTTATTCTCGACGAGGCGCACGAGCGCAATCTGAACACCGACCTGCTATTAGGACTGCTTTCCCGCGTCATTCCGCTTCGCGCGCAATTTGCCGCCAAAAAGCAGCTGGCGCCGCTGAAACTGATCATCATGTCCGCCACGCTCCAAGTCTCCGACTTCCAGAATTCCCGCCTTTTTTCGCCGCTCCCGCCCGTGATCCACGTGGCGGCGCGTCAGTTCCCCGTGGGGATCCACTTCGCGAAACGCACGGAATTGAATGACTATATAACCGCGGCATATCGGAAGGTGGTGCAGATCCACAAGCGGCTGCCCGAAGGCGGCGTTTTGGTTTTCCTCACCGGACAGCAGGAGATCGAGGAACTGTGCGGCCGACTGGCGAAATCGTGGGGGTTTTGGGCGGTGATGAGATAGCTTCTCCCGCGGGGCAATCGAGCGACGACGGAGAGAATTGGCGGCGAGGGAGGAAAAAGAGGCGGAATGGGTGCCGCCGGTGGGTGAAACTCCCGGGAAGACGCCGGAGTCGGTGCGGTTTGTTCCCCCGCGGAAGGAGAATGGGGAAGAGGACGTGGAGGTGGACGGATTGGCGGGTTTTTCGGACAGTGAGGAGGGAGAGGAGGAGATGGCGGAAGAAGACGGTTTTTATGCCGCAGCAGACAGAGATACGGCGCCGATGCGGATTCTTCCGCTCTATTCGTTACTGGAGGAGAAGAAGCAGTTGCGAGTATGGGATCCGGTTCCCGCGGGGGAGCGATTGGTGGTGGTAGCGACGAACGTGGCGGAGACGAGTATAACGATTCCAGGGATCAAGTACGTGGTGGACAGCGGTCGCGCAAAGGAGAAGGTGTGGGAGAAGGAGACTGGCTTGTGTGAATACAAGGTACCTTTCTGTTTGTTGTATCAGGCGTAGATCCAGTGGGTCTCCCAGGCCTCCGCGCTCCAGCGCCAGGGCCGCGCGGGAAGAGTGGCGCCGGGACATTGTTACCGACTCTATTCCGCTGCTGTCTTCCAACAACAGTTCCCGCCCTTCGACCTCCCCGAGGTCTGCAGAACCCCGCTCGAGGATACGGTTCTCCTCATGAAGCACATGCACATCGCGAACGTGGAAACCTTCCCTTTCCCCACCATGCCGGAAAAAGATGCCATTTCTGCTGCTGTGGCGTTACTGAAGGCCATTGGGGCGCTGACGGGAAAAGGGGAGATTTCGGCACTGGGGGAGGAGATGATGAAGTTCCCCGTGGGAGTGCGGTATTCCAAGATGGTTGTGCTGGCGCAAGATTTTCCCTCCGTGCTGCCGTGCATTATCGGCGTGATTTGCGCCTGTTCGGGACGATCACCGATTATTCGTCCTGAAGAAATCCTGAATAGGCGACTTGGAGGGAAAGAGGAGGAAGCGTCTGAAAGTGAAAAAAAGAATGACGAAGGAGAAGAGATGGAGGGAAATCCTGAAATGGAGGGAAATCCTCCCGAGGACAAGAAGGAGGACGAGGAACTCCAGCAGTGCCGAAATAGCCTCAATTTGTGGAGAGACGCGTCATCGGACGGATTGTCCCTATTGCGACTGTTAGGGGCCTATTTGCACGCCGATGCCCCATCTGCCTTCTGCAAGCAGTACTTCCTCCGCGAGAAAATACGCTTGTTTTTTGTCTTTTATCGATAGACAATTCGCGAAATGGCCGAACTGCGAAGACAGATCATCCGCATCATCATCAACCAACGGTCGGATTTCGCTCCAATCCTCTCTAAACCACTTGTTCCACCCACTCAGAAAGAAGCAGCCACCATTCGACAGATCATTGCATCGGCGATGATCGACCATGTCGCTCGTCGCATGACCTCCATCGAAATGCGCGACCTCGACCTCCCGCGGAACCGCGTTCCCTACGTAACGACCTCTCTCAACGAAAAAACGCCCGCTTTCCTCCATCGCGAGAGTTTCGTTCTTCCCGTGAAACTGACCGATTTCGTACCTTTTTCCGCCATCCTCCCACACAGGACAAATATCCGGACTATATTGTCTTCCAAGACCTCGTCCAGAAAAACGGTCGGTAATCATCACATCTCCCTCTCATGTAGCATCTACCTCCGGGGCGTTACGGAGGTGACGAAGAACTGGCTCCCGCGGTTGGCGGGAAACGGACCGATGTGTGTCTTCAGCGCGCCGCTTGAAACGCCCCAGCCCTTCTTCGACTCCGAAAAAGATTCGGTTCTGTGCTATGAAACTCCCCGATTCGGCCCGCATTTGTGGGAGTTGCCGGCGACGGTGCGGGAGTTTCCGAAGGAGGACGCGGCGGTGTTCAAGTGGGTGGCGAGATTGCTGTTGGAGGGAAAAATCCTACCGCAGGTGGGAATTCTTACCTCCTTCTACGCGTCGAGTCCCGCGATGATCAACAAGCCGCAGATCCCCGTGAAAGCGATGACGCTGATCCAGGCGCTCAAGAAGGAGGGAATTGTGTCGAAGAAGACGCTGATGGCGGCGTGGAAGCGAAACGCCTCCTATTTGAGGGCGGAGATCGCGGCGTGGGTGTTGCCGCGGTATCAGAGCGCAGTCCAGCTGATTTGGCCCTTTTTGATCCGCGGAGAGCCGGTTCCGGACCGAGTTCTAGAGGAGATGAAGAAACGGTTCCAGTAGAGGGATTGGGTGTGTTTGTTTGGAAGAACGTTGAGTTGAGAGGGAAGAACAAACAATCGCATCATTCACTCTTCTTCTTCAAGTAACTCGAATAGTCACTGCAGTGCGACTTGATACCAAAGTCAACCAGATCCATGAGATTCTACGGGAAAGGGCAAAAGCCAACCGTACATCGAGGGACTCCAAACGCTGGCCGAATGTCTTGTAGTAGACGTTCTCACCTACAGTGAACGCAGAAATCCAAAGCAACCATTCACATACACCATAAAGGAACGGGTCATCGTACTAAAGTACGAAACGGTGTAGAAACCAACGGCAATGAAGTAGATGACGAGTCTGTAGGAGTCGACGAAGTCATTGAACCCATCGCAGCGTGTGCAACCCACAAATGTCAAGAACTAGATGAATAGGAAGGAAACGGCGGCTACAGCCTTCGAAAACATCAGGATGAGAAAGAGAAACGCGGAAGAAAACAGACAAACGTAACTCAGAATCTAGGGAACACAGCAACTCGAATCCAAACTGTTCTAAACTTTGGACACCGTCGAATCGCAGAATGCACAACCACTCGCGAGCTGTACTTGTCATGAATGCGACGTTCCAACGCCGATCCCATCGATTCATACTTCTTGGACCAGCAGCGACCGATGAACACCTGAATCTGGGGAAGAGGGGTCGTCTTCTTCACTTCCTTCGTCATGTTCAGAAAAAGAGTGGTCTGCAAACAAACAGGCGGATATGAAAAAGGAAGTTGAACTGTTACAACTAGACTAACAGGGAAGGATACAAGATTGAACTAAAAGCAGACGCCCCACGACACAGAAGAGCGTATTCCTCTTCGAGCCTCTTTGGAGGCTGGCCCTCCGGAAAGCAGTCGCTGGGTCGATGGAGGTACGCGTGAAGCATTTCCTTTCATGACGCAATGAAACGACACCCTACAACCAGTTCGCGCCGAATAAATGCGTTCTTCTTCATCTTGCAGAATGCATGATTGGGTCCGAAATGGCTGAAGTACTTGATCGGCAAGTACTTCTCAATCGCAGGCAATCCGACAAGATGAATAACTGCACATGAGAAAACCAAGGCGATCGCACAATGAAGCGCACCATACACCGTTCCCACCGACGCCGAACTGGAATTGAGCTGAAAGAGAACGGTTCGCAGCAGACTCTCGTGACATGTCCCATTGCTTCGCCTGCTCCTACAGTTCATCCCGCGGTTCTTTGCGACTTGTCGTAGATGGTGATGAGACAGTGTGCCGCCATATTCCGAATGCGCCAGTGGTTCTCTTCTTCGTAGAACGAGAGCTGGGACGCCAGAAGGCATGAAAGCGTGGGAGGGAGAATGGATGCGTACTAGGATCAAGTGAAACGCCCGCTTTCTACGAAAAGGAGGATGTCGAATGTGTCGTTGCTGACGAGTGCAAAAAGCGTTCGGATGAAGCGAAATAAGTCGGTTGCCATTGTCACAGGCTTCACTCGCAGGGTGGAGAGAATCTACCATTGATCGACTGATGAAGTGAAACTTCGTTCGATAAGTAGTCTGAAAACTCACCAGCAAAGGAGAGAACAGAGGGATTGGTTTCTAAGTAATCCCAGAGGTAGCTCAGTTTTGCATCTTCTCCATTGTCGCAACTCCTTTTAAAGACTACGCGAAAGTAGTCGAAGGAAGAGTTGGAAAGGGAGGGAGAGGAATGCAGTAGTTTGTTTCCGTCGATAACAGTCCATCGGAGAGAAAACCGGTATGAAAGAACAGGAACACTCTCAATGGGTTGGTTCATGCATGCATTGAGGGGAATGATAACGGTATCCTTACGACGTTCATTGGTCCGCTCTCGCCTCCTCTCGGGTATCATGCACAGATCTGGACAGGGAAGACCCTCCTACCTCTTATCCACCTACAGCAACTTCAACATCAAATCCACAAATCGGAAGGGCTCGATACAGATCGTCAAAACGAAGGACAGAGCGACGACAACTCTTTTGAATCTCCATGGCTACCTAGCCGATTGAATCCAATCAACTTACGTACTTGGATAAGATCCCTCAGAGCGTCGTTGACAGCATCGTTCAGGGAAACAATGGCATCATCCGAAAAGCGGATCTTCCTATCATCTGCAACCTCTTGGACGTATTCCGAAAGGAGACGGATGTCCATTGGAACCACCGTACTCTTTCAGAGCAGAATAATGAAACCGAGCTATCACGTGAATTTGTCTCTGGTTTTCACAAACAATCGACAACCAAAAGAATGTACAAGCACGACTATTACAATTCCATTTCCAAATCGGACACATCTCCCTCCTTCAGATCCTCCGGTGAAATCCACCCCTTCGGACAGACCTTCAGACTGTTGCACACGTTATCGTCGATCGTCTCTGGATAACGACGCATTTGCTTCCCTAGTACGGCGATCTGGATCTTGTGACCATGGTCCTTGATGAACTGGTTGCAATACACACGAATCTCTTCCGGAGTAAGCGCATACCTACATACAACCCATTCTCTACGCATACCCTTCAAACGAAGACGTGTTGCAGATGGAATTGACTACATTTCGCGTGTTCGCCACAGATACAATACTCCCGATCCGTTTTACCGATTCCACCACGATTGCGTGACATAAATGACAGTCCTGATCTAGCGGATAGTCAATACGGCGTTTCTGTGGTCTATACATCACACGCCTTCATTCCAAGGATTACAGCGGATAGCTTGACGACAAAAAACAAAGGGAAAGAAATAGCAGGAAGAACACAGAATTCATACTACGTGTATGTTCATGACGGTATCGACGAACGACTTCCCCACCGTTTTGTATTATCCTGAAGAGTAACTTGGGATCTATATCCTTGCTTCGGGGAAACATGGAAGCCACTCTTCCATTTGAATCACATGGCGCACTCTATGAAATCGGTTGATAGCGAAAACAGTACTGGAACGGTTCTTCATGTCACTTCCTTCGACTCGATCTATAGAGACGCGAAAGAACTGAAGCGAATTGAAGAGCCCACCATCCCAAGTCACGAATCCGTGTCCAGTCCCATCTTGCTACCGAGAGACTTGCCCCTTTCCGATGCGAGTGACTGGGCCTGGGATTTCCAGAGTGCCCAGGAACAGTGGAGCAAGCGAATGGTGCGGATGCGGAACCTCTTCAATCGCAATCGATGGGGCGTAGGTTTGTATCCCTGATTCAACGTGGAGACGAGCAGCGAGCAGCGTAGGTACGCGTTGATGAAGGAAAAGTACCTGACCATCGCAACCCACATGAAGATGAAGGTGCATCGGAAGTCTATGGAGTGGAACCCGCCCGTAGTAGGACCGTGAGATGAATGTGACGCGGAGAGCAGAGATCGGGAGAGCGTAGACTCCCTCTTTCAGCGAAGGTTCTCCCTTTCGCAAGAAGAATACGTGGTGGTTCGGTTTCCCTGTCGCGTTGGAAGAACGCTCGTAGCGATTCACCCATGCTGCGATTCCTAGGGTGTTGTGGAAGTGACTACGAATCACATCGGCTTTCATGGGAGGAATGGGAACGTCTGGCTGGTAGAGAATGCGAAGATCGAGGGCGTCGGACAGCTCGACGCGTCTTCGCTCCGAATCAGTTGCTCCGACAGAAGCTTCTGCTGCGAGGACGTGCATTCTCCGCCCGTTCTTCTTGCCCTGCTGAAGAGCATTCTCGCGATGCGAGAGCCCTCGACGTCCCCTTCTCTCTCAGCGAACGAAACATGTGTTCGAGCCGTGGAAAAGCAGCGAGGCGTCATCGCCTCGGGAACAGTAGTCGACGTGGTCGCTCCCGTCCTGTAGGTCTCTTTCTCTTCTTCGACGTAGCTTCGACCGCGTGGTGTCGCGTTACGTGATGTCTCCTCGGTTCTACCGCTCGCTGCTGGAGCTGGGAGGCGATTCCGCCATCAGTGTTGGAGAGTGGCACGAGAAAGAGGGCGCTGTAGGTCTTTCGATCCTCTCACACATCCGTGCTGCAAGGAGCGTCGTCGCGTCGTCGAGTACCAGCACGACTACGTGATCATGAAGAAGCGTGTGACATGTGGGCGAAGCGATGGAATCACACGTAGGTGTCACGCAACAGCACCAATGTCTGATTGTTCACAAGGCGATCTCCTGTGCGTCGCTCAACGTGCAGGTGGCCATCCACAAGATTCCTATGTGTGACCCGCTGCAGTTTGTGCTGAGCTGGGTGATGGAGAAAGAGGGATCGAAAACACGCATCCGAATAGGCTGTCAGCTCGAGAGCAAGATCCCTTTCCTGTCTGGAACGGTAGGGATGGAGGGGACGCTTGACCCCAGGTCGCCTCGTTTATTCAGAAGGAGGCGAAGCGAGTGTGCAACCTGTGGATTCAGACAATTCAGAAAAAGGAGCAGAATGAAATCGTCCTTCCCGAGCCCTCCATGCCGCCAACGGGTCAACGAAGACAGCTCGGCGTGTGGCTGTTTGTGTTTGTTGTCGTCCTTTCCTTTCTCCTTCTGTTCCATTCACGTGTTTGTTAACAAGGAAACCATATCACATGGAGATCGTATGGATACAAAATCAGTTCTTGACATGAACAACCTTCTTTGGAATCGTCCAGCCGTCTTCTCTGTCCTTTCTGCTGATGTTGCTACGAATAAGAGAACGCATGCTTTCTAACGGTCTGGGGCCTCTCTTGTTCATCGGATTCCTTCCGCCACGAGGGAAGTGACGATACTCCTACGTAACGACACGCAAGGACTCTCTACGTCGTTGGTTCCGCGGCGGCGATTGGGATAGTGCTTCTTGGTCTCGCTGGACTTGTTCGCAGGTTGGGGTGCTTCCGCTTCAACGGGCTGCGTCGCCTCCTTGGGTTCTGCGATTGGCTTGTGAGAGTCCTCAAGGGGTTCCTCACGCGACTCTTCATGAGACTCTTCATGCGACTCTTCATGCGACTCCTCACGCGACCCTTCACGAGACTCCTCACGCGTCTCTTCACGCAACTCTTCATGCGACTCCATAGGAGTCTCCTCAGGAACCGATTCAGCAATCGGCTCCACTTGCTTGTCTTCAACCTCCACAGCTTCATTGACTTCTTCCTTCACTTCAGCAGGAGCGTCTTCGACGACAGGAGAATCCCCTTCGGGAGTTGCAAAAGGAACCTACCCTCTCATCACACCCTCTGAACTGCTACCACTTCAGGATAAAGCTGGAGGAACTGCGCCTTGATTCCATCGAGTTCCTTCAGAATGGCACTGTACACTTCCAAATGCGAGCAAAGCTCCTTCTGCTCGGGTTCGAGATTCTAGAAATAAAATGGGAGAGAGAGAACGACCTCCTTCTCTTTCAACACATTGATTCGCTCGATTTTCTTCTTGTAGGCCCGAATTCTCTTGTTCAGAATCGTCATATACGAATCCGCTCCGTTCGAAGAAGTCATTCCCTCCATTGTCTCTACCTCTCACCGCCAGATATCAAAGCGTACAAAGAATGAACTAGGTTTCTTGATCACTAAAACAAACAGTAAATGAAAAGAGGCGACTACAAAACCCCGAACAGGTTGTAACTACGAGTACGAGTGCGCCTTGGCAATGGTCTTCGCGAGACGCCTCTCCTTTTTCTCATTCTTCTGGACCTGTTGTTAAGGAATGGTTCAAACGAAAGTGAGTGGATATGGACTTCATCTCCTTCTTCTCCCAGTCGCTCTTCTGGATCTTCATGGGACGGTTGCCGCACAGCTTTCCGTTCATTTCCTTCATCGCCTTGATTCCCTCAAGGGGATCAGAAAAGGCGACGAACCCGTATCCCTGCGACCCCTTGTATAGTTTGTTTTCAATCACCTTGGCTTTGGTGAATGACGCGTAGCGACGGAACTGATTTGTCAGCACTTCGGTCGTAACCTCGCGACCCAGGTTCCCCACGAAGAGGCGGAAATCGGAAGCGTTCCAGTCGTTGAGATTGCGAATGAAGGAAGTGGAAGATGCCCAGAAACAGGATATGTTGGATCCACCCACGTTTCTCCATTCGCCCTTCGGAGATGCGGCCTAGCTTTCTTGATATTTGCCTGGTGGTAAACCAATCGGATTCTCCTCGTACCACTTCATTCTGGAAGAACTTGTTTAATCGCTCCTGCTTCTTTTCTTCGGGGTCTACCTCCGCAAATCTCATTGATAAGTTCAAAAGGAGACGTACTGTGGGGGGATGTACCGCTCCTCCACCTTTGGTTTGGCAGGCTCCTTTATCTTTGGTTTACCAACAATCGCTACAAGTGAATCACGCTATTGACTCTCACGATCCGCATACTCCACGAATTTGTTTGTTGTGATTACAGTTTTCTACGACATGACAAGGTGACATCAAACCAACTTCTTCCACCTTTGGTTGTTCGGATGATGCGGGAGTTGGGAGACTGTTGATTTCAGCGAAAAAGCTGTTCAGCAGGTCATCTTCTGCGCTCATTTTTCTTTGTTGCGCAATTCAGTTGAATAGGAAGTCCTGAAAACAAACGGGTGAGGGGCAAATAGGGATAATCTCCCCATGAATACAGACGAGTGGCTTGATCCGATTCCGTATGCTACAACAGAATACACTATCCGCAACACCATGAAGGGTCCTTGGGAAAGCATTGCCGCCGGTCGCGAGAAGGGTCACAAGACGCAGAAGCTGGAAGCGATTCCTCGTCATGTTGCCGTTAGAGTACGATAAGAGTGATTCCGTCATCAGTAGACTGCTTCGAAGAGAGTGAAGGCTGTTCGCGAACTTGTCAACGAAGTGGCGGGACTCCTCCCTTATGAGAAGCATCTGATGGACATTCTGAAGGTTTGAGGAGGAGAGGAGTGGTGATAAATAGGCCGGAGGCAATAACACGGAGAAGAAGATGTACAAGTTTGCTAAGAAGAGAGTAGGAAATCGGATTTGTGTTGACCTTGCAGCTGGGATCGCACAAGAGAGCCCTGGTGAAGAGAGATGCTGTGAAGGAGATGTACGCCAAGATGCGTCGTCATCACCACCACTAATCCCTCTGCTGTCGTATAGAATTCTCTTTATGGTTTGTTTGTTGAGTCCATCGTTTTTCATGGAGAAGAGCCACATTGTATTTTCCTCTTCTTACTCTTCAAAGGACTTCAAGATCATCCAATTGGAGAAGGACGTGGAAGAGGCGATCGAGAATGGAGAGACGTAGGAAACGCCTGTGAATTTGAATTGACAGTGTCTGTATAAAAGGAGAAAAGGGAGAGCAGTGCGTTTTGGCAACAAACAACAAATCCTATGCAGTTGAGAAGATAGACACATCCAATACAGTTCTCCTATCCCAGACACTTGGTGAAGGAGAGATGAGTGTCCAGGGATGTTGTGGCACCATTCTGGAGGTACGGATGAATGAGAATGTATGAGGGAAGTAGTTGGTGAACAATCCGCTGGATGTCCATCGGGTTCTCTCTCACATTCCCGATATCGCGGACACGACCGCGTCGCCCGTGGATCTTGATGTCCTCACGCAGTGTTGCACGTATGCGCGAGGCGAAATCGAGCGTTGTATTCAGTCCTGTCCCTATGTCGTTGTGGACTTGGAGAACCACTACCACCAGTTGGAGAATCGGGAATACTATTCTCTGATGATGGATATGATCAACAAATGCATTCTCTCAGGCATCACCTTGTCTTCGTTCACTCTAGATCAAGTGGTCAATGTGTGTGATCAGATCCAACCGTTCATCACTGTATTGCCATATTGTTCGTGTTAAGCTAGAAACACCTGGTTGCACAGCTAACGGACAACGAGCCGGGATCCCAGGTATTAACGGTACACAAGCCGAAACTGGTTCAGCTGATCATTCGAGACATCTTCGTTTCGGTGGCAAGTGTGTTCGTTCATATCGATTCAACGTAGATAATTCGGACTGGCTTTCTCAGGAGGAACTACAAATGCGCATTGACACATTGCTTCCTTCCGGTAGGCTACCTTCCCTGCCCGCTCTCTAGAGTTTGATTTCGATATTGAAAGTGATTATTCGTGTCTTCGCGGGGTTGCCATTCATGAGAATCGAGGGATCACGAAGGGATTCCGATTTGTCGACAAGGACAACTTGGCGATGAAACCGGAAGCACGCTTTCGTCAGCTGTTTGAAATGGAGTCGGAATGGAGCCAGGAGGATATACTACCATTCATCGAGTCCACTATCTTCATCTTTGTCATTCCGTAGAGATTTGGATTCCTACGGCTACGGAAAGCCGGGAGACCTGTTGTTGAAGTACTGTCGCGAGGTGACAACCGAAGAGAACGGCGTGACAAAGAAGCATTACGTGCTCAGACGATAGAGTCCTGTTTGTTTGCAAACTCCGTACTGGATTCCGTGAGGATGTGTTGTCAGTTTCTTCTTCATTGTTCCAAAGAAATCGAACTACCAGCATGGAACACACAGAGCCATCTAATCCAAGCACCCTTTACAGCGTGGACGCTGTCATGATCGAATCAAAGAAGAAGAAGAACCCCAATCTTCCGACGGATCCGAAAGACATGGAGGGAGTGGTCAAGGGGAAGAAGGTACGCAATTGGATTCGGGATTGAGATCGAGATGACCATCACCTTTGACGGTGTGAAACTCGTTTACAACAAACAGACGTACGCTATCGGTGTGTTTTTCACTAGATTGTTTGTGGATGACATGATTGCGGTGGCTTCCTCGAAGTCGAAGGAGATTATCATTCACAGCTTACCGAGAGTGGCAGAGGGTTGGATTGTTGTTTTCGTTTGATACTCCAGGTCGTCGCGAACGCTACTGGAAGAAGTCAAAGATTGTTTTCGAGACGAGTACCGATGATTCTGCCTTCTGATCCGTTTTAGAGGAACAGGCTTCGGATTGGTTGACCATCATCAACAACGCGATCGAGACGAGTCGTGAGGAGGACCGTTACGAGCGAGGCCCCATTGTGGAGTTCAGTTGGTGTTTCCGATCTGTCATCATCGTAGAAGACAATACGCGCTACAAGCGCGTCCGTGTGATCGTAAATCCTCACGGTGGCAAGGGCGACGCGCAACAGGTGTTCAACACGCGCATTCTCCCCCTTCTCCAGCTGGCGGGCATCCAATGCGATTTAGAGATCACCAAATACTACGGTATTCCAATTCCATTCGATTCACGGTAGCGAACGCGAAGGACATGGCGATCACGCATGAGCCGGACAAATACGAGGGCGTTCTTCTCGTGAGCGGCGACGGTCTCGTGCACGAGTTCGTAAACGGACTCATGGAGCGGTAAGCATGGGATCATCATGGAATGTAGTGTGGACTGCTGCTACGCTGTCTACAACACGCCCATCTGCCACGTATCCGCGGGGACACAAAACCAGATCGCGGGTGGCATCGGGACCAACTGCTACGAAACGACCGCCTACTGCATCATCAAAGTAGTCCCGATTTCCGCTCCCGAAATAGCGCAAATTAAAGGGTCTGGACATCCTGCGCGTGACGCCGAAGAGCCAGCCGGTGCAGTACAGTCTGTGCGGGGTGGTGGCGGGGATTGGCGGGGACATGGTGCAGGACTACGAGACATACCGGAAATACGGCTGTTTTCGGTACCCGTTGTTGAAAGTATCCGCACGCAGGGAGGTGAAGGGTAGGTGAAGTGGGGGGTGGTGAAGCGGCGGAGACACGTAACTGACTTGACCTATGTGCTTGTTTGTTTGTTGTTGCACCGTAGACGCCGGTGGCGCCTCGCATCGCGCAGTCGCAGCTGCGCCGCTGCAGGCCCGGCCGGGCCGCCTGTCCCGTCTGTGCGGACGGTCGGCGGAACTATTACTATAAGCCTCTCCGGTGTCCTCATATCACCTCTCCTGCCTCATCGGAGGGCTCAATGGAGGGTGAGGTGCGACCGGAGATGGCGGAGGGGGAGGAGCTGCCGCTCAGGTAGGGGTGAGAGAGGGGTGAGAGCCAGCGTGGCGGGGTTTTCCGCGGCGTGTGCGTGTGAGTACCCGCGGTGGTGTCGGTTGGTGAGCAATCGTGAGTTTGTCGACGATGACGTGTTTGAGATCACGGCGGAGGAGCCGATGCGGTGTTGTGGTTGTTGTTGTGGTGCGACGAAGCGAGTGGTGAGGTGGCTGTGAAGTGGCTGTGTGAGTGTAGCGAGGAGTTCCCTGAGCGCGTGGCGACGACGCGGGAGCCGGTGACGGAACGCGACCTGCAGTACTTGACGATCGGCATCGTGGTCAATGCGCCGTATGGTAGGCGAGGGTTGGAGGAGTGACGCGGATGGGGAGTTCTGCCACTGCTGCGATGGCAGTTTGGACCTGATTGTGGCCCGCAGTGGGAACTGCTGTCAGACGGCGGGGCTGCTGGGACGCTATTTGAACCACACGCATCTGAAGTCGCCGCTTATGGATTATATCAAGGCGAAGAAGGTGGTGTTGACGAATCCGGGGGAGAACACGGTCAATGTGGACGGGGAGGAATTGACGTACGAGGACGAGTTGACGGTGGAGGTGTGTGAGTCGGGAATTACGTGTTATGGTGAGATTTGGTGTGTTTGTTGGTGGAGTTCATTCTTTGTGTCATTGTAGCATTGATTGATGGTGTCATAGCATTGATTGATGGTGGTTATCTTATCATTAACTTGATGATAGTTATCATATCATTAACTTGATAGGTCCTTTCATATCTTCTCCTTGGTAAATCCCTTTCGTATCATTGACAAACCCCTTCCCATCATCACCACTCATTCATCAACAAACACACATACAACTAAATCGACCATCCCTCCTCGTCTCCATCCATCGGAGCAGGCTCCTCCTTCTTCAAGTATTGGTGAATCTCCTTCTCCTCAGGCAACACCTCCTCAAAAACCGACTCCTCGTCAGGCTTCTCCACCTCCGATTCCATCGGCTCTATTGGTTCCATCGGCTTCATCTCCTCCATTTCCTTCATCTCCTCTACCGGCTCCAATGGCTCCACAACCTTCACAGCCACGCGCGAACGAGACCCCATCGACTCGTGACTCGACTTCTTCTTATAGAGCGACTTCTGCTTCCCGTACACCTCCTTCATCGGAATCGCAGGCGCAGCCGGCCGCGTCTCCTCCACAGGCTCGTACGCCCCCGTCGCCACCAGCGTGTCATAGTCCGAAGAACTCACCATGATAATCTCGCTATCATTCCTTCCCCCCACCACGCGCAGCCTCTTCAGCTTCTTCGTCCGCGCCTGCTTCGAACCTCGCGTCGACGTCGGTTTCGTCGCGTGCTGTCGCGAACCTCGCGAGCACAGCGGACAGGCTGCTCGTCAATCCTCTCTTTCGCCTACAGAGCGTTCCGTTGTTCTTCCACTTGTTCACGCGGTTCACCACCGTCTCCTGCCACTCGTTCCCGCAGCCCTCCGGACGCTTCCTCTCCCCGTCCAGCAGACTCACGTCCTCGTCGCGTAACGAGCTCGGGACCCCGTTGCAGATCCACCACACCAGCTTGTCGCTGAACGGAAACACCATCTCCGGCGTCAGCGGGAGGTTCTTCGTGGGATGCCACTGGTGGGAGACCTCGGGATATAGAAAGGCGAGGGAGTGCTCGTAGCTGATTTGCCGTCCGGAGCAGATGGGACACTCTAGGGGAGAAACCGACCTCATTCCGACTGCTGTGGTGCGACGACGTCCGGTTGTTCACGGAGGTGATCCACTCGTGACCCTTCTCGCACTTCCACCAGACGCGAACGGCGGAGCTCTTCGACACCTGCGAGGGCAGAAGGTCCCCGTTCTTCTCGTAATCCCACTCCTTGGCGATCTCGGGATACTGGGACTGCAGGTTGCGCGTCTCTAGCACCATCCCGCTGCAGAAGGGACAGAGCGCTATTGATGACTCATTTGCAGAACCAACCTTGGGTGGCTGTCTTCGGCGTCACGCGCTGGTTGATAGGACGGCGCCAGACGTGACTCGGATTCTTATCGCACTGCCACCACACGCTCTTGCTCGAGGTGTACGGGACCGAGGACGGGAGGAGACTTCCATTCTTGGTCGGATGCCATTGTGCCGCGATCTCGGGACACTTCGTGGACAGTGAGTTGGTAATCGATACGCGCTTGTTCTTGCAGAAGGGACAGCCGAGAAACTTGCCATCCTTGTCAACCACATACCGAACACAATTCTGCCACTCGTGATCCACTCCCTTCGGACACTTCCACCACACCTTGCGAAACGACTTGAGTGTCACATCACTCGGAGTGATGTCCTGGTTTTTGGTCGGATGCCAATACATCAACAGCTCGGGACTCGTTTCCGATAGGGGAGGAGACACCAGATCTCGTTTGTAGAAACGGCGGAATTGGAGCGTGTGCATTTGAAGATCATATATTCCTGCGGATGCCGGACGGATAATTTGGATCCCGCACAGCATTCGGGAAAGAGGACGAATGGAAGGAAGTGCCCTCCTTCCTATCATATCAATGGCCTTCGACAACATAGAGAAACGCTATGCGATGTGCAGCAGCGCCAGTGGTTTGAAGTGATACGCAATAATGTCTCAGACAGAATCGTTCGAGTTCTGGATCTATGGGAATCGAACCGAAGTACAGATCAGGCAATTCTTTTCGGAGGAATACGGAGGGATGGTGTGGCCGGCGGCAAAAACGGTAGGAGCGATTCTCTCTGCGAATCCCGAACGTGTCCGAGGAAAAGCGGTGCTTGAATTGGGATGCGGAACGGGATTGTCGGGAATTGTGGCTGCAAAGTGTGGGGCGCACGTTCTGTTTACAGACAAACGGGATCCTCCCGAGATTTTGGACAACTGCAAGGAGAATTGCCGTCTGAACGGTCTCACCGATTATGAGGTGGTAATGTATCCTGTTTCGATGGGATGTAGATTCCAGTGCAGTGGGGAGAGCCGATTCCGCACCTTCCCTCCATCGACATGATTATTGGGGCAGACTTGTTTTACGATTCAAAGCGTACCCTTTCCTCTCCTATCTTTCCTAGTTCTCGATGATCTCTTATTCACCGTTTCCTACATCATGCTCCACAATCCCCAGTGCCAGTTACTCTTCGCCTTTCCCTACCGAGAGTAGTTGTCGTCGTCGTCTTCCATCTAGATCGGTTCAACTTCTCAAGCAGTACTTTGACCGCTGGAGCCTGTCGTTGCTGCCTCCAGTTTTGTATGAAGACGAGGAGTCCGAGACAAACGTGATGGTGGTTTCTTCGTTTGAATGGAATGAATCCACACAATGACAATGCGATCTGTTTGTTGATAGAGGGTAGAATGAGAGAGGAAAGATGAAGGGGGTGTAGCTCAGATGGTAGAGCGCTCGCTTAGCATGCGAGAGGTAAGGGGATCGATGCCCCTCTCCTCCAACTTTTCTTTTTCCAACAAACACTCGAATGTGACGCAAATGAAGAATTGGCGGTCGTTTCCACGATCATAGGCGCGTGCGTATCTTGGTCCTGCGGAAGATCCACTTCCCTAGATGTGACATCCGCCGATCGCGAGCACTTGGCGGATGAGTACACGTCATAGTCCTCAGGCTTCATCTCCGCAGGATGCCGCTCCCTCGCGCTCGTCCACTCCTGCTCGATCATCGAATGGAGCGTCTCCTCGGGAACGTCTACCCCTCATCCCTCCTCTCCACACAGACCTGGTTTTTCTTGCTTCAGTTCGCTCATCCGCTGGGTGACGTACTGCTGGAACTCCTCTCCCTGCGAGTCGATGAGACGCGGCTGCACCTGCACGTTGTGCATCATTTCCTGCTCCTGGTGGCTGCGGTCCACATACACCTGCTTCTGCTCGTCCGACAGCGACTTCCATTCATCCGCCAGCTTCTTGCTGATTTCTCCGAAACCCAGGTCTACGACTCGACCCCGCCCTTTGCCGCCACTTTCGTTCTCCCCCCGCAGCTGGGCCATTTTCTCCTTGTAGAAGAGCGTGTAGGAAGTGCGCGCGCGTTTCGTCCGTTTCGGCTTGGAGGTGGGGACCACGAACCCGTCCTTGATGCTACACTTGACTGGTCGAAACGACCGGACCTCTGACGCACCTTCTCTACCTCGCGCTTGATGCGTTCCTTGTCGTCGAACGCGTTGGCCTCGTAGGGCGCGCGCTCCTCGTCGGTCATGTTGGACCACATCGCGTTGAGATGTTTGTTGATGTCGTTCGACGAGAGTTCTCTTTCTCACCCTCGCTTCGCTCCTACGACTGTTCTGCGCGTGGATCTCCTCGCGTTTCAGCGAACAGAAGTATAAATAGGCGGACTTCGCCCGAGAGGCCGACGCCGTGGAGTTTCGCGTGCAGCGCTTCACATCCTCCATGGTGATCCCTCGCTCCGCGAGATCGTGAAGATACCGCTGACGATCCTCCGCCTCCATCTTCTTGTATGGCTAGTTGAGAGAGAGAGGAAGCGACTACTTCACGCTCCTCCGGCGAGAGGGCGTTCCACTCGGCGCCCAGACGACGACTCACCTCCACCGGACTGATGCTCTCGTTCTGCCCCTGGATGCGTGAGCGGTGCTTCAGACAGTAGAAGATGTACGCTGACCGCGCCTTCTTCGGCAGCGCTGGCGTCAGCAACGGCGTGCGGAAGGAGTAGTCCTTCTCCTTGCGGGAGGAACGGTCTTCGCGCGGTTTCAAGTAGATGCTGCGACTAGGGGAGAGAGAGCGAAGGGGAGGTACAATCGATCGTCCAGATTCGCAGTGTAGCGGGAGGACGCGATCGCACTCAGCTTGGCGTAGCGCATTTTGTCGCTGAGAGGAATGGACTGCCACTGTTCCTCGAGAAGCTTGGAGAGTTCGTGGGGAGGCAAGTCTGTCGTTCACAAGAGCGAAGGAAGCGGACCTGGATTCTTTGAATGCAAAAGACTCTGTTGTTCGTTACAGAAGTAAAGGTATCCAGAGTGGAGGCGCGAATCCCCCTCCATCTGCCCGTTAGCACGATGCACGATCACCCACCGAATGGTCTATGAGATTGCTGTATGATTCGGTTGAATAGAGCTGGTTTGAAAGAGTTTGACTCTCCGATGATCCCTTCTCATGTCGCTCTTGGAATTCCTGAATCGTTGCTTTCTGCGAAAACATGAAATCATCATTCTTACCCGAATAATATCTTTGATTTGTTCTTTCCGGTTTTCCACTTCTTCTCGTGTGATTCCGAGTTTGTTCTGGAGGTAGTTGAAAACGGGCTTGAATTTCAAGCGTCTATTCTAACACATGATTGCTCACTCCTACTCCAACGAGTCTACAGTTTTGACATATTCATAAATTTCCCTTGTAAGAGCGTCCAGAGGATCTCTGTTCATTCTAAACACTTGTCAGACTCATCCATTATTCATGATCCTATTGGAATCGAATATCGAGATGCCAATAGAAAAAGAAAGCGATCGAGATTTCAGTCAAACAGTGCATACGATATGGCGCTTTGAATTCAAACAAGGCGAGTGAAGACTGATTCGTATGGTATAACCTTTCTAGATTCGCGGGAATCGATTCTCCCTATTGGGGTGGGGCAAAATCCATCCCCAACCCGAAGATTAAAACACTCTTGTTTACTCGTTTGATCCGAGAATGATTTTTTATTCGAATGACAGTATCTGGCAACTTCATCTCATTTCAGCTAGTAGTCCCTTGAATTGGTTGAGAAGTTGGAGATGATGATCATTTGCATGTAATCATGAACGTATGTGATCGTTGTGCAGAGGAATCTTCCCTCAAACCAGTTTGACGTGTAACTGAATTATCCAGTAACATCAAACCCCGGTTTTGGGTTGTGCAACATAAATCATTATTTGCTATTCTTGGCATAATGTCTATGAGTGATTGCTCATGTGAAGACACGATACGGCAAGGAATAATGAGACGGATCAAGAAGATCATTCCCAAGGAGCAACTATCGGATTTCAATTATGACGCGCTTATCTTCAATCGCCTAGATAGGATTCGTGATGAGATAGCGGGGATTCGTGATTCAGGTAAAATTCCCTTTGGTCCAATCGAACTGGAAATCCTTCAGTTTTTCCTTGCCCATCATATGAACCGTCTGGACCGTACTGCTTTCAAGGCTATTAACGATTTGTTTACCGATCTTGGTTATCGCGGTTATCGAAAGCACCCGTTGCGTGCAAGACAGCGGAAGGAGAGCTTGCGAAAGAGAGGTGTATCTCCGGAAGAACTTGTTAAGAATTTCCGTGTTTTCCATGTCCCTTCACCGAACCCGAACCCCCCTATTTCTTTTCCTAATTGGGATATATCAGATGTTTCATTTGATTTGCAAGATACTCTTCCTGTGAGTAGTCTACAGGGAGAGATTTCTCCTCCTGCGGTTGTTGGTACCCAGGAGATTGAGTTTCCTCCTATGGACATTCCTTTGACTCTGAATGGTGAAGCAGAGTATTTCTCTCCTGCGGGAGATGATCTCCTCCTCGGATTTCATGTCAGCTACGAGACAGATCCTCTGTTGGGTGGTCAATCTGAGAATGATACTGTACACTAGATTTGTTCATCTTTACCCTTAGGATGAAGGCCTTCGCCTAGAGAGTTTCCTACCGGATCTTTGCGATGACTTGGAAAAAATGATCGATGAAAACTATCGTTCCAACAAGCAAGGAACGGATGACATTGAATAAGTACTGAGGTACTGACTGTTTGTTTTCTTTGCATTGAATGGTATGAAGATCCTGTGGATAACGTGTGTCAGGATGATAGTACTAGTGCATTGATAGCTATTGCCAGATGAAACCGATTGTGATCCTGAAGAGCTAATTTGATGTAATATGTCGGAATGATAGTTGTAGAAACGATAAACATGATAATCTGATGATACTAAACACCATTAACCCCAAAGATGCCCAACTGATCCCTGACGATCCAAAACATAGGAAAGAAATAACAACAATCGTTGGAAGAAGGATACGCATTTCCACGTTTTCTAAACCGAATTCTTGTGATAATAATCGCGATTATCCGATAACAGCATAACTGAGTTAAGATACCACCATTTCTCTACCACTAGTATTTTGTTGTTCTCAATGCAAAATAATATACTGTTGCTTCATATCGTCGGTATCTTGGGATGTGACACATATATGAAGAATCAGGAGAAAGTGAGAAGACTAGTGGATACAATGTACTGTGATTTCAGTCCACCATATAGTGGAGTGGATGGATATCATGATTGTGTTTCAGTTCAACAGGGCAAGAGGACGAGGGTCGAGTTTTCGGATCCAGAGAAGTATATCATTGACACTATCGTTGGAATGATGAAGGACAACCTGAATAGAAATGGGAATGAAATGCAATCAAGAAACTTGCGACTTGACAATTCAATCATTATCCGTATGAATTCCCTTTTCCGGGCGCTGGGGTATTCAAACTACGAGGATGGATCTAATCGGATTCGGGACTATATCGGAAACAGCAAGAGAAGACGGAGCAAATTGGATGATGAAAGTCACAAGCAAGTTAATAAGACCATTTCACAAGAGATTCCTATTTCAGAGACGTCGGTGATTGATATCATACGTCCTTCTCCATCTTGTGATTCCCTTGAGTCTTCTCTACCAATGGACTCCATTGAGTCTCAGAACAATCAGATTCCGATTAAGGACATGCAAATACTGGAAATGCAAAACTGCGTAAACAATAAAGGAGGTCCAACTGATGACACTGTACAGTCGCTACCTATTGATAATGAAAAACCCCTATGCGATGATACCTGGTCTTAATTTATGAATACCTACCCTAACACAGTTTCCATAACTTCCGATGTACAGTCTAACGATATTCAAGGCAACGATTTTATCAGTTCCTGATAATTAGTCTAACGTCTTTTTATAAGAATCTCCCTATCATACTGTAAGCAAATGAACCTTTTTTCTCAAACAAACAAACCTAAACCGTCGTCAGGGGTTTCTCCTCCTCCTTTTCGTCTCTTCTGCAGCGATTCACGATTGCCACTCCCTAGCCGTCATTCGTTCCTCACAATCCTACGATCAGCGTCACCGCCAGAATGCAGATTCCGATGACTGTGACGCTGATGCCAACTTGACTGGCTTCCTTGTGCGTGATGCCCATGCATTTCGCCTCCTCCAGGGAAGAATCACTGCAGCCCTCGGTATAGAAGGAAGCGGAAATGGCGCTATCCTTATAATAGCGAATCTGATGGTCAGAAGAGGTGCTCTAACAAACCTCGATGGGAATCACCGACTTCTTCTCCGTCGAATACACGAAGGGAGCCCACTTGTTGCCGTATTCGCAGCCCACGTTCTGAGTAGACAGATCCCAAGCTCTATAAATGAGAAAACTCGTCAATCCCAAACGCAGGCTTGTCCAGAACAAGATGATTGTTCTTCAGGTTCACACGATAACAAACGCGAGAAATGTAATCGTTGTATGTACAGGTTTCCTCCTTGGAGTTCCACTCTCCATGGTACTTATTGCACTCATTCACGCATTGCGTTCTACCATGATTAACGATTTATACAACTACGTGTCGTGATCGCAGTTGAGATCATGAACGTAGAGCTTTCTTTCAACAACTGGAACCAGCGTATCCTCCACAATCAATGACTTGTCGTGGGACAACGTAAAGGGAAGAGAAGAGTTGGAAAAGGGAATGTCCACCTTGTAATACAATGCCGAGGTATACACGCATCCCTCCTCCGGATCTCCATCTCGATTGCAAGAATCGCGAACAGGATAGAATGCACCAGTCGATGTTGTATCAGGATCCATTTCCTTCTTATGGTCGGGGATCTGAGCCAAAATGTGCATTCCTTCGAACTCTTTCAGACCCGTCGTATTCCACTCCGTCGCACGCTTGTTGTATCTACAAGATAGTCTACTGGGTAGGACGTATTACAGATCGATATTCATTGAACGCGTGTTTGTCTCCAGGAGCAAACCAGCACCACACATCAGCAAGATGATAGGAACAACGCAGAGAATGGTCACTACGGCATAGTAGCAGCGACTCTTCTTTTGTTTTGCCATTTTCGCTTTCTACAGAACAATAATCTGAATTGTGTTTCATGGATTAGAATGTAGCAATATAATTCACACAGAAAACAACACGGAAGCAACGCAGCAACTGTCATTTTCGATTCCCATCATTACTGTAAACTGCTCAGATGGCGAATTATCCATCCAATACCTCCTTCGAGGAGGTTATGAAACCCATTTCAAACGAAATCGCGGTTTCTGTGTTCTATGCTCTTGTTGTTGATAAAACCGACATCAGTCGACTCCTAAGGTATCTGGGAACAAAATACCCACTTGCGGAAAACGTACTCTTGAAGGGGATTGTGAGATCTAGTTTCGTCATTTAAAACGGGTAAATAAGCTGGAAAACGACAGTACAAAGTTATGTGCCCTGGTTTGCGAGAAGGTTCCGGAGATGCCAATTCCTGTGATCCCAGATTTTACAACGACTCCGGTTACCGAGGTCACCGTTCCTTCCTTTCCTGCCGAAACGAAAGAGCAATTCCTGAAAGGTCGAGCTCTGTGGCCTATCAACTACTATCCTCCGAGTCGTCCACCTCCTCTCACGGACATCGAAAAGGATAAATATGAAAATGCCATGAGGAGAGCGCTTCACTTGGGAGAGGAAGCAGGCTGCAACGGTAACGCACCTGTTGGAATGGTGATCCTTGACGCGGATGGGTCTGTACTGGCCGAGTGTGGTGACAATCGGAGTGACATGTTTCTCGATCATTGCTGCTTCTGTGGAGTCCGGAGGCGAAGCAATCAGTTGCGTGCGCGTTTGGGAGGAAAACGTCCCTCCAAGGAAGATCCCTATCTGTGTACGAACTGTGATGTAGTTATCACACGGGAGCCATGTATAATGTGCTCTATGTGTCTGCTTCACAGCCGAGTGCGTCGAGTTGTATATGGATGTGATGATCCTCACGGTGGATTGAAAAGCCAAACAAATATCCATTACAATCCACAGTTGAACCATCATTTCCGGGTGTTTCGGGGTTGTTTAGAGAAGGAGTGTGAAGAATTGTGGAATGGTTATAACGGTTATGTATAATGTTCTGTTTGTTGAAAACACGATAGTGTACATTAGTAGTGAACATTGCGTAATAGGGGATCAGCATGACGGGGTCGAAGAGTAGAATTTGCAACCTGAATAATGAGTGAAACTGAGTCGTTACCTGTTTCTGGCGAACACGCTTCATTCTCTCCTCATTCGCTAATCGCGACTCCTCTTCTTACGGAATGATAGGGCGATGATAAATACGTGATACAAGAGGTGAGGAAGAGGATGATTTCCATGAATAGCCTTGCAGAATCAGAATAACGACAATACTCAATCCGATGAATAGATACAGCCCATAGCGCTAGACTTCACACAAAGAAAACGTGATCACGGTTGTGAATGCAATATACCCATAGTACAACCCGTCAATATCTTCCTTGATACTGAATGGCGCATCTGCGTGAAAATCAATTCTCATGAGATTCGATGGAACAGAATAAATGAATGAGGTGATAGAGATTTCTACTGTGTGTATGTAAAAAGAAACCATAGAAAACCCATGATAAGAACCATCGCACATATGAACAGTTCAATCCTTAGCAATCGTCCATTCTCTTCATTCCATGCTGCACCCACGAAGATAATCAACAAGCAATCCTAGTTGCGCCACAATCGCCCATGGCGCATTTCTGGCGAACAGTCAGATTGTCCATTCCATGGAGATTGAATGCACCAATTCACAGGATATCGGAAGTAGAACCAGATCGCCAAGTTAACTGTAGTTGCTAAACCGATATCCGATGAATCGTCAGAGCGAACTGCCTTTTCCAACAGAATGAGTGACTACGTCGTTGCTGGTTTTGGGGAAATCGCATACGCACTTGAGGAGGAATCGAAACTTGATTCGGAAGAATCGGAGATCTGTATTATCCTTTTCTCAATGATCACAACTAGTCCATCAGATGGTAAAAGACTTTCAGCAAGAGTGTGTGAGGATCATCGCAGCAGCTTCAATCCCGGATTCGAATGAAGTACTCCTGATATGCTCTTTCCCATGAAGGATTCGCTGAATAAACAGCATCAGTGTCATGTGGAATTGAACTATCTGGAAACCAAACTTGAGCACCTGAAATGTATCCGCGAAGCGTACTCTTTCTGATCTACGATTTCCGTTAGTTATGAAGAGGAGAAGCATGCGTGGGAGGAGAATCTTAGCTTCTTCAAAACTCCGTTGTCTCTGACTTCTACTGAGGCGGGAGATTGTACCTTTGACGGGATCAACGATACCACGACGCTCTCTAATCTCTACGAAGACGTCCGTCATTCTCTTTCCACCTCACACACAGAGTGGAACGCTTCTCTCCACCCTTCGCGATGTCCGAGATACGAAGAACGAGATTCTGGAGGTGCGACAGCAACTCGTCCAAGCCTATCATCAAGACACGCTCACTCGTTGGAACGCCAACGACTTCGCCTTCTCCTCCGTCGAACCCGACCTTGCCTCTTCGCGACCATCTACTCTGTAACCTACCTCTTCTGATTGTTCAAACAAACACGAAACAATTGCCCTCGGAACTTGGAAGCACAGCTTAGTTCTCCTCCTCAGCCTGGCTGGCACGCTTCAGACGACGACCGTAGTTGCGAGCATCGCTACGAGCCTGACGAATTCCCATGAACGCAGAGTGCTTCTTCATCTCGGGAGTCACCTCCATGAACTCCACCTTAGGAGCCACCTTCTCCACAGGCATGAACTCGCCACAGAACTGAGTAGCGCCCACAGCCTCCTTATCGTTCTTGAACACAACCAGCTTGCTCTTGTAAGCCTGCAGTCTCTCCACGTTCGCCTGAAGTCCCTCCACAGACTTGTTCACACGACGGTGATCCACAGCAATACCAATCGTGGCAGCCTCCTTCGCGTTGATTCCGGCCTCCTACACCATTACATCCACCACGCAAACACTTCTCACCTTCAGCTCACGAAGAGTGAAACCACGGCCCAGTCTCGTCTTCATGTTGTACTTCTGAGTGGGGCAACGAACCACAGGACGGAGCAGTCCGCAAGCGGGACGAGGAGCGATGGCAGCAGCCTTCTCCTTACGGAGCAGTCTGCGGCGTCTCTTCTGTCCGGCCTGATCGAACCAGGTCTTCACACGACGATCCCAATCCTTCTTGAAGTGAGCATTAGGCAAAACGTTGTTATGCTTCATTCTCTACACACAAATAAGCAATTCCCGTCGTCTAAGAAAACGAAATGCAATCCCTACAACTGCTTATTCGTCCCAGGACAAATTGGCGACAAGCGCTTTTCGAGGAAAGTGCAATGGTATCGAATAAAGGGAATGACGGGAGTTGCCAATTCTGTCAATTTTACCACGACCATTGCACTCGATTTGATTTCTGTTTGCGAATGAAAAGGAGATTTGATAGAATGGACATGAGAGAGTGTTGTATGGATTTGGATCATGCAATAGCGAATGAAATAGAGAGCATTCCTATTGATGTTGTTTCGTTAAAAGCATTGGGTCTGAGGGATCTCTCTGAGTTGGTAAGATTGCTGGTGCGTCCTTTCATTGTCTGCCTCTCTGTTTTTTCAGTGTAATCAGTGCAGTAAACAGACAAACTGTTGCGGGTAATTAGCTCAAATGGTAGAGCGATCGCTTTGCATGCGATAGGTAACGGGATCGATGCCCGTATTATCCATTTTCTTTTCTCCCACGTTTTCCCTCCATCCTATCGCGCCAAGTGCAGGATGCTTCAGATCGCTCATTATTATTGCTCGTATGCCGAGGAAACTCCGCGTGTCGCCAACTGCGCAAATCGATGTCATGGAGAAAGGGGATCGTGGAGTTGCGTTGTTTCCATAACGAAGTAGAAATCGACATAAGTGGTGATGAACCGCTCGACCGTCTCTGTGAGTCTCTGGAACAGTGGCGCTCTTCAACGATCCATGATCGCAATTCCCTCCTTTTCCAGTCTATTTCCTTGTTTTCATCGTCGTCTTCGCCCATTGAGCGTGATGATTCACTCTCCAAACTGAAGCGGCTTTGTTGTGATATGGATGAAGTTCTCGTGGTTGTCCGCTCATCTATCAACGAAGCTGGTATTCAGCCCAGTGACTTGGAGCCGCTTGTTTCCGTTGGTCTTCATTTAGTCGACGCTGTCGCAACCTCTCTTCTTCGATCGGAGAGCAGGCAGTTGTCGTGTTTCCCGTATCGAATCATGGATAGTCTCTTATGCGACGAACGTCTCCTTCTCATCTTCCGCTTTCTTCACGATACCCAACGATTCAGCTCTGCAAAGTGGAAGTGTTTGCAAGTCGTCCTCCCTCATCTGCTCTCCACGCTGACAGAGTTCTCCCAGACAATTCGATTCAGTGTTCCTGTCGTGGCCACGGCCCTTGGACTCGACCCCTCTGAAGCCGTCCTTCCACTGTTTTCGGTGAGTTTTCTCGTTGAAACTGATAACTAGTCCCTCTTCATCACGTCCGTCGACTCTCACGACCTCTTTCTCTCCCTCCTGGGAGAACCCAAGTGTTCCAAGACGATTTCTATCAGCACCCTCCAGACCAGAGTCTCCTTCTTCACATCCTTTCTTGTCATGGCAATTCAGGAGATGGCTGCTGAAAACAAGTCCAACGAAACCGGACTCCATTTCTACCACCACTGCATCGACCGCCTATTAGTGAAGCTGGAGTCCGCTGCCGAGCGCGAGGAGGCACAAACTTCCTGCTGCTACACACTTCTGAAACTGCACTATCAGGAGGTAGTTTCACTTCTGACCAACCCACTGACTCCCGTTTCCCATGTCTTCATCCAGTTGCTGAACTCTCTGTTCGTGCGTCACCTGTCCTCGCGTCCCCCGCGTCTCATCCGACTGGTGGTGGAGCTGTGGCCAGATCTGATCGTCCACCTTACCACACTCCACAACCAGACAGGGACCCGCGGATTCGCACTGGAGGGTGTAATTACTCGCTCTTTAGAGGAAGTGGACTCGATGGCGACTTCGTGGGTGAACGACGCCTACGCGGAGGAAAGGCAGGAATCGGACCCACCAGCCCCCTTCCAACCCATCTCCGTTCTTCAGGAATTACTGCTCAACTCGGCATCTCTCGCATCGTACTCCAAGAACCCAGTCCCTTGGAATGCGGTTCAGGCGGTGCTGCGAAACCAGTGGCTGCGAAAGCCGACGGCAGGAGAGAGAAAGCGCGTCAGGACCCTCTCCTTCCCCTCCAAAGAGAAACCCCCATTGGAAGAGCTGCTTCAGCTCCCCGTGTGTCCTCGGGGATCTCTCTGGTGGTGCTACCGCAGTTACACCGGTCTCTGTCCCCTCGTTGCCTCCTTGTCGCGCATCCTGACTGTGCTGCTGTCCCTCTTTCCCTCCTCGTCCATCCGACAAAAGTCCTCCATCCTCACCGCCCTTCAGCGCGTGGTCCTATGCTCTCCCCAGCTCCTCGTTCAGCCGTCCGTTCTGCGCGTCCTGACGTCATCTCTCTCGTCCTCGCACGCCACTCTGGTTGAGCGCGTTCTCTCCCTCCTGACGGTTGCGCCCTCCGTGCTGGTTTCACAGCCGCTGCTCGTTCGCACCGCCGTTGCCGTGGGACTCAAGCAGCCGAGTCGGGCGGTTCGCACGCAGACCATGCAGATGGTCCAGAGCTGCGAGGACGTTCTTCTGACGAGCGCGATGGACGACGACGCCGTCACGCTTCTCAAGCACCTTTCTCAACAAACGCTGAAGCATCTCGTACTGGAAACAGACGAGGCGGTCATCCGTCACACCCAGAAGGCTATTCTTCTCCTCTGGACGCACCCCCATCTCCATCTCCCGACGCTTCAACACCTTGTGGAGGTTGTGGACGACTGCGTGGATTCGCTGGTGGTGACGGACAGTGCGCTCCGTCCCTCTCTCGTCGCAACCCTCTCGCTCCCGGAGGCGAGAGAATCCGTTAGCACGCTTCTCCACAGCACGTTATCCAGACTGGCGAATGATCCCTCTCCACTCGATCTTCATTTGTTGCTGGTTCTACTCGATACCCCCTCTGCTCCGCTGAACGAATATGTTCCTCTTCTTCCGGAGCTTCTTCACTCTTCAGACTGTCTGCCGCTTGCTCTGCGACTCCTGAGTCGCGTGTTGCGTGAGAACGCGTCGCTCTCCTCGCAGGAAGCGAACTCTCTCCATCAGACCATTCTCTCTCTGCTCCCCGAAGTGGATACAGTGAAAACGATCCAGGAGATCGCGCGTTGTCTGTTGCAGAGTGCCCTGTTGGGTCAGTCCCGAGATCTCCCTTTCATAGAATCACTTCGATCATCTCTAATTGACAGCATGGAGCGGGTGACCCGTTTCGTGGACTCTCCGACGAATGAGCAAGCGGAAGCAGACTCTCTTCACTATACAGACGAGAAGGAGGTGCTGCGCGCCGTCCTCATTCTCGGTCAACTCTACCAACACATGGATCGACGTCTCTACGCAGCTCTGATCGAAGCCAACCCATCTCTGCGTGTCAGCTCGGTGGCATCCGCCCTTTCCTCTCTCTATCTCCGCACGGAGTCGTCCCATCCCATCCATCTCTACGCACTCGAGTCTTATTTCCGGTGTCTTCTTCACTCTCCCAGCGGGATCGCTTCCGAAATGGTTCAGCAAGTCGTGGAGGTTGCCTTTCTCGTCCGAATGAATGGTAGATCCTGCGCGATGGTTTCGTCGAGTCGCGTAGCTTTGTCCTCCAGCTTCTGCTCATGGTCCTGCAGACATTTCCCACACTGCGTCAGGAGAGGCAGTTAGTGTCCACTCCAACCAGACCAACGCAAGTCGCTGTGGGTCCACTCACTCACTCTAGGTCACAAACGAAGAATGGGACTCCGGCGAGGTCTACGACTGGCTTCCCAGTCTCGTTCGAGCGGTAAAGAGCAGCGTCGTAGCGTCCTGCTACAGCTCAAACGACGCGATCCAGGCGCTGGCGCTCTCCTTCCTCTACAACGCTCATCGCCAGGGAATTCTCTACGGAACGGACTGCATCCAGCCGGCGATCCACCTCCTCCCCTCCAAGGTGCGCACGGTAAGAGTTGTCGGTGACTGTGAAGCAGGTCCGGAAGGTTGCGGAACGCTGCGTGAAGGACGTGATTGAGTTTTGTTCGTCAGTGGTCGTCACACGGATGGCGGAGGAAGTCGTGAAGGAAGCCGCGATGGACCAAGTTGACGCTCTCCAGTTCCCACTGAAGGTGCTTCTCTCTGTGAATGGGAAGCTGGCTGTGCGGTTTGTCGTGATCATGCTGACGATGGCGTTCGGCGACCGCGTGGATCTGAAGAATGATGGAATGAAGCTAGCGGCGGTGGCGCAGCTCTGCAGCCAGCTGAGGTCGCAGGAACTGGTGGGGAGTTGTCGACGGCTGCTAACGGAGGCGCTGAACCAGGCCGATCTGTGTCATATCCTATCGCTTCACAGGAGATCGACCTTAACTGCCAGTGAGTGACGACTCCACGGAGGAGGAGAGGTGTTTCGCGATGAGCAAGGTGACGCTTCTCCAGAGTCTCGTGGAGTATCTCTGTGAGGGACGAAGCCGTTACGAGGTGCCGCTGTCGGTGGTCACGAAGGATATGGAGGAAATGCGAGAGATGATGGGCACGTGCTTCACGAAGAAAAACGATGTCGTCAGAAACATAAGGAAAGTGGTAAAGCGGAAGCAGGTGAAACGAAGGAGGATGGAAGAAGATAGTGATTACAGTGAGTGGACTGTTTGATCGAAACGCTTTGGAAGAAACAAAGGAAATCATCATAATACCCTTCTCACTGGAGGGATCCGTCTGTTCGAGAAGAGAACGGATATTCTTGATATCATAAACCATAGTTGTGAGGAAGAACATGGAGGAAACCACGCTGATGAACTAAACATGACGCCTCTTCCCCAACCCAACCTCTCCGAGTCCCCGGAAAAAATGCAACTTTGGACAATGATAATACTGCCGCAGCATCACCACTATGCGTCACACGACAGCCCAACACCTACCATTACGACTGCCCCACACCTTGACTTGTTTCGCAAAGCAAAAATCGTCGGAATACTGTTTCAAGCAACGATCCATCGGAAGCATGAAAGCTGGGATGAGGGGTCCGCAACAGTCTTACAATGACATGGTACATAGGATCCTAGAACGGCAAAGTTCACCATTCCCAAAATGGAGAAAGCCGATAAATACGACTTAAAGAGAAGATAATCCTTTTCCTTGGGATCTACTCATTAGGAGTGTAGGGAACGGGTACTGTTCTTATATAGAGTACACTTCATTTGGACCAACTGAATGAGTTCCATCACGTTGGTTAGAATGACCCACGAGAAGGAAAACAAGGTGTGCTGATCCGGATACGTGTCCATATCACAGTAAGCAACTCCGATTACACTAACCGCACTGTAATAGAAGAGAAGCAATTCAACCACATTGATAATGGTGACACAGAAACGGATAAAGGAGTTCGTTTGCCGGTGGTTGTACCTGGTCATGACCTTGAAATAGTTGGTGGCAAATATCACAGAAGGAATAAGACCCACCGAACAACCGATAATGAAGATTAGCTTAAATATACCGTCTCGGATGACCTCGGAGACATAGGGATATAGGTTCCCTCCTTGATGCCTAACATCACAGACCAACCTCGGAAGTACATATTCAGAAGTGGAGATAATAGTCCGCAGATGATTCCAGCAATGGAGCAGCCGTAGGCGTACACATACGCCCCATTCCATTTGCACCACTCGATAATGGGGTACAAGGAAAAGGAACTGCGGGCCTTTTTCTCCTGCTGGATCTGCTTTTCGGGAAAGTCAAGTTGAGGATTCTTCTTTGCTAGACGGTTCCCAAAGAGATCGATAATCATATCAACGGCAACAAATCAAACGAATCCGTTCGATGATAAAACAACTGGACGATAGGACGAAAAAAACGCCCGCACTGGCTCACGTACAGAAAGATCGTGTTACATAGATGATTCGAAATCAGTCGAAAACGGTTGCATATGCTTAACAAACACACTCAATCACGAAAGACACTTAGTTCATGGTCTGCCCAATGGCATACACTTGGAAGCCGATCTTTCTCAGCTTCTCATGGTCGAGAATGTTCCGACCATCAAACACAAACGCGGGTTTCTGCATCTGGTCATAGATGCGCTGGTAGTCCAGGTCCTTGAACATGTCCCACTCGGTCATCACCAGAATGGCGTGCGCTCCCTTCGTCGCTTCGTACGGGTCCTTCACCATGATCAGGTCCTTCTTCAGATTCGGCATCGTCTCCTCAGTGACGCCGCACGTGTACTCGAGCTCCATGAACATCGACGTCTCGGTGGTCTTGGGATCGAACACGGTGATGTGCGCCAGCTCCGTCAGCAGCATCTTGCTCACGTACGCAGCCGCCGTCTCGCGCGTGTCGCCCGTGTCCTTCTTGAACGCGTATCCCAGCATCGCCAGGTGCTTTCCAGCGACCGTGTCGAACATGTCCTTGATCACGCGGCGCGCGAACCGCTCCTTCTGGTAGTCGTTCATCTTCACCACCTGCCGCCAGTACTCCGCCACCTCCGTCAGCCCGTAGCTCTCGCTCAGATACACCAGGTCCAGAATGTCCTTCTGGAAGCACGAGCCGCCGAAGCCCACCGACGCCTGCAGGAAGCGACTGCCCAGCCGCGGGTCCGCGCCGATCGCGCGGGACACCTCCAGCACGTTGGCGCCCACCTTCTCGCACACGGCGGAGATGGCGTTGATGGAGGAGATGCGCTGCGCCAGGAAGGAGTTGGCGGTCAGCTTCGCCAGCTCCGAGGACCACGTGTTGGTGGTGATGATGTGCTCGCGCGGCACCCAGTGCGCGTAGATGTCCACCAGCGCCTGCACGGCCTCCTGACCCGCGGGGTCGCTCTCGCCGCCGATCAGCACGCGCGCGGGACTCAGCAGGTCCTTGATGGCGGTGCCTTCCGCGAGGAACTCGGGGTTGTTCACCACCTACAGTGGAGGGGAGAGAGAAGAGAAACCTAGAGTGAAATGATGAGAGAACGCAAACCTGAAGGTTGAACTCCTTGTTGTTCTCGGCGAAGATGCGACGAAGCGTGGCGGCGGTGCGCACGGGGACCGTCGACTTCTCCACCTACAGTGAAGGCGAAAACAGAGAAGGACGATGATCTTGTCGCTGTTCGCAGTCTTGGCGATGGTACGGGCGGCAAGCTCCAAGTAACGGAGGTTGGCAGCACTGCCGGCACCGATACCGAAGGTCTTCGTGGGAGTCTACCTCTCACTCCTCGTCATCACACCCACATTCACAGCCAAGAACACCATATCAGCCTCCTGGATGGACTCTTGCACCTTGGTCGAGAAATGCAGATTCTTTCCACGGGTCTGCTCCACAACTTCAAACAGACCAGGCTCATAGATGGGGAGGTGGTCGCTGTTCCACTCCTTGATGCGCTGCTCGTTCAAATCCACAACGTTCACAGTAATCTCGGGGCACTTGAGAGCAATGATGGCCATCGTCGGTCCACCCACGTAGCCAGCTCCAACACAGCAAATGTTCTTGATCCTAGAAGTGATTCTGATCGAACAACTGTGTACTCCTTCATTCTTTCTGCCAAATAATGTATGCCCATCTCCGTTACCACACAATAACCGCGGAACAGTGTATTCTTCGATTGATAAAAGCCAAATGGAGAGTGGTGGTAAAACGGAGAAGGAGGGACTCTGCGCTGTTTGCTCGCAAGAAAAGGCAAAGTCGAAACCATGTGAGGAATGATATGTGTAGATATAAATGCCCCGCTTGCAATGTCGGCTATTGTAGTGTCGGCTGTTACAAGAAACACAAGGAATGCAAAACCGTAATGATTGAGACGTAGGAGAGTTGTTCTGCTAGCGAGACTCCCGTTGCCAAAACAGACAAGAGGGATAAACAGCAACTGTCCTCCGATGATGACGATGATGGTCGTACCGACATCACCGGACATCTCATTCCGAAGGAGAACCTGCAGCGGATCAAGGAATCAGGTGGGATTGAATCTTGACCATCATCGGTAGAGACGATTCGAGAGCTTCTCAACGAGCCCTACATCCAAAAGGCAATTCTGAGCGTGATGGAAAGCGATGATAAGGAAAAGCGCCTCAACGAGCTGAAGGGGAACTCCGAGTTTTCAATTCTAATCGACGAACTTCTTCTGTGTGTGGGGGTGGCAAAGCGACGTGAAGATGGAAGCATCGAGTTCACAGGGGTATAATAGTTGTACTAGTGGTTTGTTTTCATGCGATATACTATTGTGTTGCTATTCTCTGAGTAATGATTCGTTAGCAATTAACTGGAAGACTAACAGAATGATGGTGGAAGCAATATGAAGAGAAATCGATAATTACTTCAATTCCAGTAATCAGTTACTTAATCTACTTGGTACACGGATAGACATCCATTCCTATGAGGAACACAAAACGGTTTTCCTTGCACAGTTTGTTTTTGAATTAAGCAGATTGTGTCTTGTAAAGATAGAGAGAATATGAAAATATCCGCGGTTAACGCATTATGCACCAGCTGCGGGTGCCAAACCATTCTTTTTTACTAGAAGGAGCGAATCGTTTATTCAATCCGAAACGAGTTATATGGCAAATACGCTCAAGAAGGATTCTGTTGTTTTCATCGACGAAGTCGATGGATATAATAGTGGGGTGAATGTGGACAAGCTAAAGGAAGTTCTGCGGAAAGTCGGAATTGTAGGGAGTTTGGGATGATGATGTTTCGTTAGACTGTTGCAAATTCGTATTCATCGAGCGTGACGCACTTCGTTTACTGTCTCTCTACGTACGATTTGTCTTTTCATTTGAGTGAAGGGATGATATGGAGCGTTCCACCGTACAGTCGGAGTACTATGGTCCGCGTGACGACATTGTCGATTTGTATAAAAGGCAACATGCCGAGCGATGTCGACATGCGATCGAGGACGGAAAGGCCGTGATCAGTGTAGAACATATCCTTGAACAATTATCCTTTCATTTCCTTCACACCACGATTAACAGCACTGGTGAACTCCCTTCGAGCGCAGATCGGTTACGCATGCATAAAGCACGCAAGGTTCCCCTTCTCTCCACCCCTCACTCCCAGTTTCCTCGAAGCAGACGCCCATCAACCCAACATGCAGCAGATGATCGTGATCCGCGACGGGACCAAGCACTACAAGCCGGTGAGTCTCGTCAGCCTCTCTCTTCTCCCTTACCCGCAGGACCCCTCCCAATACACTCCTCCCCTCTTCAACCGCGAGTGTCCCGCCGGCATCTCCCCCTTCATCCCGCAGGAGCTCTGGAAACAGTACCTTTTCACCCTTCTCCCCACCTAGGTTCCACGAGGAGCTGCGGCGCAAGCTGCTCAACCTGCGCGCAGACGCCCAAGCCCGCAAGGAGGGTCGTCTCCCCGAGAGCTGCTGGCGCGAAACCTACCTCAAGAAGAGCGTCCGCAAAAAACAGGCCAAAGTCCGCACCTGCGAACTCTGTCGCGTCCAGTTCAACAACTACCTCCAGGTACCCCTTTTCCCTTCCCCTCACTCCGCACGTTTTCTCGCCCCAGCATCGACAGTCCCTCGCTTCCCCCAATTACCTCCCTTTTCTGGCAAACACCTTCTATCGTCTCCAAACTCTCGCCTGGAGAAACGCCTTCCTTTCCGCCATGAAACGGTTGCCCCCCGCGGAACCTGTCCGATGCATGCGCGCGTTGTTTCCCGCGCCCGATTCCGAGCCGTTATCGCCCTGTTTTTCGTCACTTTCCACCGAGACCGCCGATCTCGCCGACTCGCTTCGTGACGCCAATTGCGCCACTGGCGCAGTTTCTGCGACAAGTAGCGGAACGTGGCCCAGTGGCGCCAGCACCGGCAGTTTCACTTCGCTCGACTCGGAACCGCGGGAATCTTCCGTTTTCGCGTCTTGTCGAGTGGCGACGCCTGGCACTACGACACTTCTTTTCCCGCGGTTCTACTCGTTCGTGCAAGTAATTGTGTTTCGGGAGTTTCACGTAGTCTGCGAAGAAACCCCAGGCGTTCCAACGTGAAGAAACGCTTTCGTTGCCCTCGGTGGCGTCATCGCCGATGCGATCGGAGTCCCTCGGGTCGCGTCGGCTGCCGCGGAAACAGCGTCGATCGGAGATGACGCCGCTGCTGGCGGAAGATTCGGTTGCGATGACGCTGATGCCGTCGGCTTTGTCGCCCGCGCCGACGGAGCCGTCGCTCCCCTCCTACCGACTGTCGCCGCTCGTGGCGATGCCGTTTAGAGACTTGGCGGACCAAGTGAGAAGGAAAGAGAAGGAATTGGTGACGGACGGAGAGATGATGAAGCCCCAGAATAGACAAGTACCTGTATATTAACATTCTCTGTTTATATTGAGTGTGTTTTGCTATGACAAACCAGGAAGAGTGTGAAAAGGGGGTAGGGAAAGGAGAATTGTCACGATGAAGGACCCCGAGCTCGATTGGATTCAAAATGCAACAGGAAGGCTGGCAACGCTCTACGGGGTGGAGCGACTGAACGAGGAACTACTCTGTTTTGCGAGTTGGCTTTCCCTGAATCGATACGAAGAGGATGCGTTGCGAAAGGTCAAGACTGATTGGAAAACGCTGGTGGAACGAACTCAGTTGTCCATCGCATTCTCGTTCGTCGGAAGTACGGAGTGCGGCTTGTTTGTATTTGATTTGATGATTACGGATAGAGCCCATCCAAATAGTGATGTGAATGTCGTCATCGACACAACACGCTCTCCGAATACTATCGCATCCTGTGTCCTTGCATTGCTAGGAGCATCCACACTCTTTGGAAGCGTGGAACAGACCAACGCTATCATTCAGGCGATCCACATCGTACTCCTCTCTATGTATCTTCACATAGGAAACGGGAATCCAGCTGACCATCGCGTTTGAGAGTCATCCAGACGGTCTCCTCACGTCCTTCTGCAAGCAGCTGGCGACGCGTCCCAAGTTCCGTTCTCTCTACTTGTTTATCAAGTTTTACTTTTTGCAGCGACATCTCGCGTCCCCAGCCATTCCCCACTTCGTCCTCTTCTCCGTCCTCTTTGTGCTGGAGGGTCCGCGAGACACGTCGCTTCTCTCTCTGGGAGACCTCTTTCTCCAGTATTTCCAGCTGTTCAGCGAGGAGACGATGATAGAGCGCGCTCGCGACCGTTACTCCTTTCGTGAATACTACGACCAGATGCTGGAGCAGTTTCACTGCTCGTCCGACACTGCGTCGTTTCTCCAGTATTCTCGAGTCATTCTCTTCCCCTTCTTCTATGTAGTGCGTTTCCTCCTCGCTCCGCGATACGTATCGTCGTCTGCAGAGGCGGATGAGTGACGCGAGTGGCTCGCCGAGCTACCTTTCCGTCGTCTACTGGAATACTCCGCGTCACAATGTTTGCACTTGGTGCGTTGTCGAGCGTAGTTGCGGATTGCGTCGTCGCCTCGATTCGCGGTGTCTCCCCTCCCTCCATCCTCTTCTCCGTCTGCTTCGCAGAGTTCACTGTTTTCGTGGTCATGCGATGCGTTCACGCGGTGGCTTGTTGTCGCATTCGTCGTCTGTGTTGTTTATCTCCTTGTTATGATGCTTCTTCTCTTGTTACTTCTTTGTTCATAACATCTTTCCACTCTCCAAACAAACACTCTCGCAAACTAATCCTTTAAAAGTAACGGAGCCTCCTCCAAGTGGTCGTCTTCGTGTCCACGATTCGACGCTGCCGAATTGCGAAGACTACGCACCTCTCTCCCCTTTATCGCGTTCTTCATCCTCCTCAATACGTGTCCGACTCCCACTCCAGCCATTCGCAGCGAGTCCAGAGACATGACTCGTTGCATCGCCTTCGGCGACTGCGCAGGGTCCGGACTGATCGCTTCACAGTGAGGCAGCGCGCTCAGCGTGAGCGCCTCCTTCGCGCTCTCCACGTCGACTTGGAACTGCTTCTGGACCGCGAGCACGTACTCCATGACGCGCTGCTCGTCATCTGCGTACGTGTAGAAAAGACCGAAACAGATGACGCCAGCCAGGTAGAAGAACTCCGTGGTCCGGATGAGCGCGTCGACCCGATTGCTGCCCCTAGAGTCCATATCTCTCCTCTCGCCCACTTCGTGAAGTAGATGAAGACGATGGGTCCCAGGATCCTCCCGACGTTGTTGAAGACCTCGCTGACGGCGATGACGGTGGAGCGGCACTGCGGCCGATTGACGTTGAGCAGCATGGTGCGGATGCAGGGTCCCGGGACGCTGAGCAGCAGGCCGAGACAGAAGAGCACGAGCGCGTGGAGGACCAGTGTGAGGAGGAAGGCGTCGGAGGAGAGCTGGAAAAGCGACGCGATGAGAGGCAGGGAGATGAAATAGCAGACGGCGACGGCGACGGGGAGAAGCGACTTGTTGAAGGAGCAGCTGCGTGAGAGGAGTCGAGAAATCCCACAGGAAGTGACAGATGACGCCCGCGGCCGCGCTGCCGAGTCCGGCACCGACGCCGAAGACGAGGATGAGCGTGGAGGCGAAGTCGATGGAGAACTTGTGCTCGACGGTGAGGATGTTGTGGAGGTAGATGGTGTAGACACCCCAGGGCATCGAACCGGGAAGACCCTGTGCGAAGACTAGGTGGGAGAGAGAGGACAACGCTACGCAGCCAGTTGGAACGGATGCAGAAGACGTCGCGGAGAATCGACGTGTCGAGTGACATGCCCTCGCCTTCCAGCTCCATCGAGGTCTCGATCTCCGCAGGCTCCAAGAGAGTCGCCAGCTGCTCGTTCTTCTGACGCTCCGCGGTGTTGGGAGCCAAGACGCCGTCCGCCTGGCCGTTGTACGGGAAATCGACAACTAGAGGTGAGGAGGGAGGAGGACGGGTACAGCGAAGGATGAAGAGGGAGAGGAGACCCAGCAGGGCTGTTAGCTGGAAAAAGAAACGCCAGCCGAAGCGAGAGCCAATGAAGCCGCTCAGGGTTTGACCCATCAATTGACCCAGACCCACCACCACCGATGAAATGACGGACGCGGTGGATCGGAGACTATTCGGGAATATGTCACCAAGAATAGATAAGAAGATGGGGAGACTTGTAGTCACAAGAGCACCCGAGATTCCTCTCCATATGTAGAGTAATGTATAGGATTTGAACAGTGAAAAGAAGAGTGCCGAGAGGTGACACGCCAATGAGACAATGAAAAACATGGTTCTACGACTGTTTGAGTCGGCAATAAACGAAAATAGCAAAGAGAAAGGACATCCAACACAGAAGAATATAGTATTCAAACGACTACCTAATGATGATATCGTACAGAATGAAGATACCCAAGTAGGTGTCGCGCTCCTCCTCGTTGAATCCAAACTCACTTGCCATGAGGGACAACACGGGAGAAAACGCATTGTAGTAAAAGTATGTCAGCGTTGTTACGATTGATAACATGATAATCGCAGGGAGATATCGGACGATTTCCCTGGACTCCTTCACTCCAAGCTTCTGCTGAATGACCGATTTGAGATAATCCATTGCAATTTGACGACAGGAATGTAAACTCACCAAAGAGTGTTCTTTCAGAAACACTCGTTTACGAGGATAATGACAGACTGTGTGTTTAAGTCCGACCCTATTTCAATAACGACCCGATTCTTTTAACCCATGAGCAAGTTCTCGCCAGAAATCCAGTTCACGTCAACAAACAGTGACACAGAAAAAATTACACTTCCCAGCATGATTTATACGAAGAGTCGCTGGGATAAGAAGATGATTTTTTATACACATCTAGGTATACAGTACTCAATAGTTCTCGCAGTACAGCTGTATGAGCGCAAGAAAGAAGTTGATATGACACATCGCTCGACTCTTTTTGCAATACATGCGGCAAACATGAAGAATCGCTAAGCTCCATTGATTGACATGACTTGAAACCAAGAAGAGGCATTGGATTATCGTCGATCACATTTTCAATGACAGCATAGTGATCCACAGGAACTCCTTTGCAATTCCTCTTCAGTGAATTCGATTCTACCCGAAAGAGGACTCGTACTCCCAATCGGATTCTATCTCTAATATATACTGGAATTTCATCCACAAAGAAAATAATATCCCGCTTTCCCATGATCTTTGATCCACAGCGTATGAATCCTTGTTTCTCTTGGCAATACTGAATTTTTCCAGTACGACAATCGCCCGAACTCATACTCATAAAATGGCGTGAAGATGAATTAATCTGAACTCAGTTTGTTTGCATGAAGCTCCTTTTTGAATTTGTGGGATATTGGGATTGGAGCGGGAATAACACAATAACGAGGACTCCATCCGTAACAGAATAACTGAAATCATGTGACTCATAACAGCGTTATCGAAGGAAGTGGAGGGGTGGTTTAATCACTTAACAAAGCGTACAGACATCAGCTCACCATACTCACTGTTTGCGAATCAACATTGACTATCCGAACCTTCGGCTTCGATAACTGATAAATTTCAACTCCCCATACGATGCTCCAGATCCATCCCACAATCAAAAAGCCCGTTAAACACTGAAGGACTCCTGCTAGGAAGATGGCTCCGTCGCAGCTGTCGGAGTCCTTTTCACAACACGCTCCGATCATTGTTCCGAGCCCTATGTCGTATTGGGTGAAGTAAGATACCTGGAAAGATACAATTCACGATCAACAACGCGATTCCTTTGTTTTCCGAGACATAGGGGATTCGCATGCATCCCGTTCGTTCTCCATGTTGCGTGTTTGTCGTTTCTGTCGTGGACATTTCAATGAATAGTAACAGAAAAGAGGGATCTGTCTTCATCCCTAGCGAAGAAGGATACACAACAAACACAACGAATCAGATGGGAAAAAAGATCATTCACGCAATGCACTGCTCTATTCTTCAAGTACTCTCCATCGCACCCACATGGAAAACAAACCTTCGATAAAACGCATGTTCCCTGAATGCATCCAGTAGCAGCTGACAGTTTGCGTCTTTTTCGGAAGGTCTTGAGGTGAACACGAACAGATTCCCCCACCTGACAATTAGGATAATCACTCGGTATTTGTGAATGGAGAGAGAGGAGAAAATGTCATCTTTCTGCAACTAAGAACGCCAACTCGCTTCTACTTGGTGTTGAAAGTGGTCACTGGTAAACACGTCCAGCGAATACTACACTCAACTCGTCCAACAGTACCAACGTTATAAATCGTCGACCCCCAGACTTTGTAGCATTCCTCGGTATCTGTCTTGAGTGCATTGAATAGCTACCGTTAACCCCTCTTTCAGGACCAACGTCCACAAACACCAGGTTCTTCCAGTCACTCCTCTTGAGCCGCTCCAACTCTTCCGCTGTGATTTCGTAGTGGAACGGGTGGCTGCAGTAGTCGTATCCTTCCTGGATCGTCCCTTCTTCGATAAGCGTGTCGATTCGAGAAAACTCCCGCTGGATACTCCGTGGCAACGTCATGTAGACCATCACCGTTGTACGAATCACGGAGGCGAAATCGACCATCGGAATGTTCTCGTTCATCTCCTTGAACACGCCCATCACCTTCTCGAACCCGTTCTGCCTGTTACGCTTCTGCGAATCCTACATGCATGATAATCGGACGCAGCTCCCCAATCAGCGCCACTGAGAGACAAATCAGAATGAGGTCGCCGTCGTTCACGGAGAGAAGAAGATCCACAAGAATCGCACTCTGCGGGACCGAAAACAAACTCATAAACAGCTGGACAAACCAGTCCCACGCATAGAACTCGGGTTCCATCTGCAGCTCAACCATGCGATGATAAAGCTGTGGAGAGAACACGCGCAGCAGCTCGCGATGAAGAGCGTTTCGACTCTCAGCGACCGCAAGTCGATGGGGAGAAGACACGCACACATCGAATCGACGCACGATCGCATCTGCCGTCAAGGAGAAATGATTCACATCGAAGGATATCGAAAATGGCCTGGCGACTCTCCCTATCTTCAATCTCCAAAACGACCAAACCGCCGAGCGCAAGCATTCCCTGGACGTACTCGTGATCCTCCCCCTCTTCCAGCCACGTCCTCAGCAGCGTCTCCAGCCTGTCTGCTTTCTCCTCGTCTCCGTGAGGTGATTTCTCTAAGCCTACTTCGCGAGACTTCGCTGAAGCGACATCGTGTCTTGTCCTCGGTGATCAACGCCAGCTGGCGATTCAAGGAGAGAGTCTCCGATGGTGTTTCGATGGAAGAGTGTGTATCGTTCGTCCTCAGTGAATTTCGTGTTTTGTTCGGAGTAGCGGCGTCGTCTGTAACGGTTACGTGAACTTCGTCCGGTCGCTGGGTCTTCCAACGGCCGCTTTGTCGGTCGGAAAAGGGGCTGCTTTCTTCGCTTGGTTCTTGGAAGAAGCCTGTAATTGGGTATGTGGAAGTATCGTTGAATGGATAATCAGAAGAAGTATCGTTGAATGGATAATCAGAAGAAGTATCGTTGAATGGATAATCAGAAGAAGTATCGTTGAATGGATAATCAGAAGTCCCATTGAACGGATAATCAGAAGAAGTCCCCTTGAAAAGCTCCTCCGCCAAATGCTGGGTTCGTGCTTGCTCTCGCAGTCGCAACATACTGGGATCAATGTGTAGAAGAATCTTCCAGACGTCGGAACTATCGATGAAACAGACCACGGAAAACTACCGCAAGGAAGTAGAAAAGAAAACGCAGGGATACGCAGACGCAAACTCCAGCGGCTCGCGAGAATAGGATCTAATCACCAGACACAGCCCATCAGTACAAGAGTTCAGAGAGAAAGAGGCCGAAACGCTGGTCGTTCACAATACCAATGGTCCCGTGACTCTTCAAAGAGATAATATCGAGAGACGATAACCGTCTGAAGAAGGACGGCGACACCCACAATCGAGCATAGGAGTAACTACACATGGGAATCCTCTCTCTAAAGTACTCTCTTTCGATTTTCTTTATGCGATATGAGAAATACGTACGATGGAGCTTCAAACGATCGGACAAACCCGATTTCCGTCCATCACCGATCTACCCATTATCGGAATCTAAGTGCAGATACTTGACGCATCATTTTGTCCTTTGGATAGTCACTGATCCGATGATTGTTCAAACAACCAAAAGCGATCCACACAATAGACACACATCCCAGCCTACAGATAAGACAGAGAATGATATAGCAAACAAACTACACAGAAGAATCGCACTTGTCACGAGCACAACCATCATCAAGAGCTCTGTAGTTGCAAGGAGGGGGATAAACAAGGATAGCTGACAGAAAGTGTGTGAAGGCCGATTTTTGCCCTTCACAAGTGACGAAAATCGGAGGTATCTTCCGATCCTATTATCATAAAGACGTTGAAAGATGGATTCGCGGAGAAAGCGCAAAGAGAAGCCACTCATAGCGGAGGATCTGATTATGTCTGGAGTGAACCAGGAATCCACTTCGTATGAACATAAGACCAGTCGAAGTAATTCGGAAGCAACGGAAAAGAGAAAGCACTCTCTCATCTTTCAAGATCTGGACGATAACGTACGATGTCGCTTGATTTCTTCTCCCTTAGACGGAAGATATTATTATTTCAAAACAACACGACGGAAAATGCGGATGCATGGACGAGCGCTCGCGTCTCTATATCATTACTTGTTTCACCCTCGTTTTCGGAATTGTACGTTTCTGGTCTCCGCTCTCCTCTAGTTTTCATTTGCTTTCGGAATATGGCTGGTTTTTTCGGAACCACGAAAGATGTCCAAACTCCAGAGTGGTGTGATCGCCATCATTATCAGCGTTTTACGTTCCCATTGGAAACCGTATATGACGCCTAGTGTTTGCTCCTGCGTCGTATGGAATCACGCGTATCATTCAGTCCATCTCCAAGAGTCGTGAGAAGAAGCAGTCTTCTCGCCTTAAGGACGAAAACTTTACCTACCATCAGACTGTCACTGTGTAACATGAAGGCTCTGCTTACAAACAAACACCTCTTACAAACCATCATAGTACTTGCGTTTTGTTGCTGTTTCTTTCTTATACTCGGGAGTACCATACATCAGGTCGTCAAAAGTTGATGAAAGATACTCCTAACCCTTGAGCGATGGATGCTCCCATACACGAGATTTCGGCGAATGACTGTTACAGGTCGTTTTAGCCATCGTGTGGGGATCAAAAACATACTTTGGCTGCTCTGAAGAGGAACGAACCGTTGAACTACGACTCGAACGATCTCATTCCATTTACGGAGTACACTGCTTCATTTCATTGCTAGCGTTTGTTGTTCCCATCGACTCAGGTTCCTTCGGTGATCGATACACCTTCTACTGGTAATCGATTGCACAGAAGCAACTTCGTAATGAGATAGAAGAGCACTCATATGTTTGTCACCTTCTCGGCGATCCAAGCTACAATCTCAAAAGACAGAGGATCTCCTACACTGCTTTTCCTTGGCTTTTCTTCTTCCATTCTCTGCTCTGTCAGTCGCTCCGAACAATGATACCTTTCCGCAACTGCTTTTCGATTCTGTTCCATGAACTACTCACGTCCCCTTTCCTATCTTCGGTGATTTGACTTTGAATGAACAAAACAATAGGATCGGGTTTGAAGACCCACTCGATGGCTGTTTTCGTCGCTCTCCCGCGGGTGCGCCTCTTTTCATCTTTAAGAAATGTCGTCAAGGAAAGGATTCGCCCTCTTTAAGAGGAAAAAAGACAAACAGTCCATCGATGAGCAAGTTCGTTATGATGGATACGTATTCTGTAGCTTCCTACAGAACCAATTACGGAAGTGACCGTGCTACCGCAACAAACGACGCTTGTAGATGTCTCTCCGTTTGTTGAGAAGGAGGACTCCCGATCGATGTCCGATGAACGGTATAGAAATCCCCTCGTTTCGTGACAGGTAGCTTCCAAGAACTCCTTTTGCAGTCAAGGCGATGGAAACTCGATTGGATCAACCAGGCTCGGGAGGAGTCGGAAATGGATCTGTGGCCTCTTCTCCGTGGCGAACCGAATATTTTGAAGCTCACGAACCGGCTTCATCCAAATCAGAATCAGTGTGTTCATGCCACCGAACTGATCTCTAGACTGAAACGACTAGGGACCCAATTCCACCCGACCCTGATCATCCCGCCATCCCTTAAGACGTTGGAGCAGCTCGTGTCTTCCCTGAAAGAAGTTGAGGCATCGGCGGAGGAGAATTGCTCGCTTTCCAGTATTTCATCTTCCGAGGATTCATCGTACACGGAACCCCTCTTCGGCGGCGACATCATTCATCAGATGGAGGAGATGCAACATCCCGAAGAAGAGAAACTGCGAATCTGCGACGCGATGGATACTCCGCAAGGAATCGGAATCGACGCCAACGACGAGGTGAATGGTCGATCCTCCTCTCCCGTGACACCTAGTAACGAACGTCCAGTACAACGAGTTTCTCGACTGGCTCAAGGACACTCCAAACCACGAGCTTTTCATCCGCGTGAAGAAATTCGTTTCCTCGATCAACGCCATTCTGCCACAGACTTCTCCCAGCGAGCGAGAAACACAGTCGGAAACGCTGAACCTGAGCATGCGTTCCTTCGTCCAGGAATCCTTGGCGAACATTCCATTGACCGAGGAACAGCGCGCGTTGTATCCTTCCTTCCTGCTGAAACTCATTCACATCCTCTGTCACGACCAAGTAGTCTCGGATTCCTCTCCACATGCAGATGGTCCAATGTCTCCCTTCTACCAAGTCGCGGAAGGAGGACTTTTTCCTCGAGCGGTGTCGAGCGCTGTCCTCCGTCATCACCTTCGAGAACCTCGGTCACGACAACCGACACACCGTCGCACAATACCGCGAATTCTGGGATTGCGCCATCGAACGTACCCACACGGCCTCGCAAACACGTAGAACTGTCCGTTATGTCCACCTACCGCAGCGTGGCGGACAAAGTGACCTGTCTGCGAAACGCGGTGAACATTCTGACGCGACTACTGGAGACAATCTTCTCGGTGGTCGGAGCGGACGAACTGATGGACGGACTCTGCATCATCGTCTGCAGGGCGCAGGTCCCTCGTCTGAAGAGCCAGCTGGAGCTGATGGACTTCTATTACGAGCCCAGCGACAGTTACCGCGGAGTCTTCGAGAGCATCAAGCTGCGCGTGCGCGGAATCATCACGTTCATCAAGCATTGCAAGTACCAGGACTTCACGAAGCTCTCTCTGGAGGCATGGGAGGCGGCGATGGGAAAGGAAGGCACAGAACTGCAGCGGGTCCGAGCCAGAGAGGAGCTGAGCAGTGACGACCAGCCGGAGGACGAAAGTGAGGAGACTCCCGAAACGGAGGAAGCCGAGAGTGTGGCGACGTCCGTGCAGAGCAAGGTATCGCAGAAGGCCATTCGATCGCTCTTTGGGAAGAAGACGAAGAAGATCATCGACGGAAAGTGGATGGAGTGTCTCGACCCCATGCCGGTGTACACGAGTGACATGAAGATGAACGAAGAGAGCGTCGTTTGTCGTGTCGATCGAGGGTGATGTGTAGGTGAAGTGGAAGAAGCAGCGATACCGATTCTACAAGGAGAAGCCACAGACAGAGAAGGAGCAGGAAGAGCTTTTGGAGGTATCCATGGAAGAGGAGAGTGAACTGTAGGAATATCGGAATGTGATTCGCACCGTTGAGAATCTGTTGTATCTTGTACAAAAATGAATTGTTTGTTGAACGAGATCTGCCGTTACATAAAATGTTGCTGAACGTCTGTAGAGAATCGATGGCATTCCATTGTTGTGATTCTCCTATGATCATTCTCTTTCGTAATGTGCGGTACTCCTCCAATTACGATCTTCAAATGAAGACCCAAGATGTTCTCAATGACCTTCAAGTGGGAATTATCAGTGTTACTCCACAGATAGAAACGGTTTAAAATCACGAATGGAATCACCCTTCTCTTCCGTATGGACACCAAGGAATGCCTTCAGCCCTCGTTGTCTTTCGTTTCCCAAGGGGTTTGTGAAGACACGCAGCTTTTTATGTGTGTCCGGTTTCAGTCCGTGCTTCATTATCAAGAAACGAGAATCAGGGTATCTTACTATGAGTCCCAACTGATTGCGGTAATCCTTCAGTACGGACTCAAGGTATCACTGTTTCTTTTGCTGGACGCTCTAGTTGCTTCATATTTGTGAAGACTCGTCGCTTTATGCACTGTACGATTCAGCCGGTTTTCCGCTACGGTCTGATGCCACAGTGGGGCAGAACGGTCTTGAATCCGATTTGTATCTCAGGAAAGAAGAGCTCATTCAAGTCATTCCAGACAGAGCAATCAAGGTCCCGTATAAATACAGGTTAACGAGATCGATTCAGTGTCATCAGTCCACTACCATCGCACAGCTCAAGTCCGATATCCTTCGAGTTTTCCATCTCCGTCTTCCTGATCCCTAGGATCTCTTCAAAGAGAAGTACTCCAGTGGCTTCGACGTTGGCTTCGTGCTCGTTCTGGAATCAGCCCCCGTCAAGGCGTTAGAAGACAATCAGACGGTGATGCAGTGCAACATCACGGACAACACGCCGCTTCTCCGTAAGGATTCGTTTCCACTCCCACGTAGTGGAGCATTCCGGAGTCCTCGTCTCCGTGACGTCTCCCTTCTTCCCCACAGACCCTCTTCCCGAAGTGGATACTCCCTTTATAGCGGATTTGAGTCAGCGTCGCGCGCGTGTGGCGGAGTGGAAGGAGAAAAATCCCAATCCAACTACGCCGCAGAAGAAAACTCCGAGCAAGAAGGAGGCGCAGCCCTGTCGAGCACCTGTTTGTCCGAAGAAAACAGACTCTTCGTTCTTCGTCCTGCTGAACGTCACTTCCACTGTGATGAAGCTGTCGTGTTCTCCCAGCACGGCTGTGAGCAGCCTTCTAAACAGCGGCGTCGCGTTCGTGCTGCGACGCAAGCCAACGGACTCGGACCTCAAGGACTACTTCATCAAGATGGCGGATCCTTCTGTCCAAGTGCCCTGGGAGCTGGCGCTGACAGCGACCTTGGAGGAGAATGGAGTGAAGGAAGGGACTTCTCTGATGCGTACTGCTGAGTAGAGCGAGAAATGCGTAGTGTGTAAACGGTCGGCAAAGGACACCTTTTCTCTTCGTGTCAAGTACAACGATACGATTGTGTCCGTCAACTGCCAGCCGTCGCTGACGCTACGACAGGTAGCCGAGCTGGGTGTGAAGCAACTCTCGTTGTCCGAATCGATGGAAGTGATTGGAATTACCACCAACAAGGGAAAGAAGATGCTAGAGACGAAAACGGTTGCGGAGAATGGACTTCAATCTGGGACGCTCGTGATAGGTGAAAAAGAATGAAAGGACTGATGACTAGTGCAGTTGCAACGTGTTATACACGTTTCTATTCTTGTCGATGACAAGAGGGTGATGTTAAAGGTTCCACCGTCGCTCACCGTCAGTGAGGTTGTGCAGAGGGGATTGTCTTCTCTGTGGAGGAGGCCAGTCAAGGAATCGGAGATAGAGAACATTTGTGTTATCCGAGCCAGTGATCCTTCGTTCTCTCTCTTGGCCCCCACCTTTACTCTTGAGGAAAAAGGAATCCAAGATATGGAAGAATTGTTAAGTAGGAACAGAATGGATATGAGAACGTAGTCATGCTCGTATTCTGAGTGATTTGTAAACAAACAGAATCCATATTACATCTGTTTTCTCCTTGTGAAACAACCCCGGAAACAACCTCTGCCTACACAATAGAATGAACAAAACACACTTACTCGGCTCCTCCTCTTCTTCTTCAGATTCGATCTCAAATGGCGGAATTTCCAGGTCTGTTTCGTCACCATACTCGTGCTCCGGGAGATGGGGACTCTCCTGAATAGGCTGGGGCGGAGAGACAGACTGCGCCGGCTGTGTGTGATCCATTGAAAGGACAGGAGGAATCTGAGCGGCTCGAGCGACAGCGGGGGCTGGTTGTACCGAAGGAGCCTGCTCCACCTCCATGTTGGGATGCGACACTTTCTGTTCCTCCACCGTGCTTGACGCAACAAACGAGAACGACCGTAGGTTCTGCAAGGAGTTCAGATTCACTCCGTCCTTCGATCCCACCTCGTTTCTCGAATAGATAGCCGAGTTCGGATCGTGATCTTCGTCGGAAACAGCCTCCGGATTCTCAACGGGAGAGATGGATTCCTCCGTTCCAGCAGACACGCAAGCAGGAAGCTCCGGCTCCACAGGCTCCTGCGGATCGTGCGTTCCATGCGACTCCTTGTCGCTCTCTTCCTCCTTGTTCTCCACCTCGTTCAGCTCCACGCTGCCTTCAGGATCGTAGGATCCGTTCGAGAGCTCATCGTCCGACGATTCTTCCTGCGCATCTTCCTCTTCCAGCAGACGCTTCTGCTCTTTCATGCGCGCGAGCTTCTCGTTCATCTCCTGAATGGCGGTCTTCGACTGCTCTTCCGCCTCCTCTTTCGCCTGATTACGGGCTTCTAACTCCTTCTGCATCTCCTTCTTCTTTTCCTCTTCCTTTTCCTTCTTCTCCTTCTCCTTATTCACTTCCTGCTGCGCCTTGTTCACTTGCTGAATCTTGACGCTCTCCTTATAGAACTTGCGCACCTCTTCCTCCTCCCTTCTCTTTCTCTCCGCTTCCTCAGCAGCGTGCTTCTCCTCTTCGACGCGTTTTCTCTCAGCTTCTTCTTCTTCGATGCGTTTTCTCTCCGCCTCTTCTTCTCTCTTCCTGGCTTCTTCAGCAAGTCTCTTCTTCTCAGCCTCCTCAGCCAAACGCTTTCGCTCCGCCTCGACCCGCTGTTCTTCTTCAATGCGTTTGCGCTCGGCCTCTTCAAGGAGGCGTTTGCGTTCAGCTTCCTCAGCAAGTCTCTTTCTCTCAGCTTCTTCGGCAAGTCTCTTGCGTTCGGCTTCTTCGGCAAGTCTCTTTCTCTCAGCTTCTTCGGCAAGTCTCTTGCGTTCAGCTTCTTCGGCAAGTCTCTTTTTCTCTGCTTCTTCGGCAAGTCTCTTGCGTTCAGCTTCCTCAGCAAGTCTCTTGCGTTCAGCTTCCTCAGCCAGTCTCTTTTTCTCTGCTTCTTCGGCAAGTCTCTTGCGTTCCGCTTCCTCAGCAAGTCTCTTTCTCTCAGCTTCCTCAGCCAGTCTCTTTTTCTCTGCTTCTTCGGCAAGTCTCTTGCGTTCCGCCTCCTCAGCAAGTCTCTTTCTCTCAGCTTCCTCGGCAAGTCTCTTGCGTTCAGCTTCCTCAGCCAGTCTCTTTCTCTCTGCTTCTTCGGCAAGGCGCTTTTGCTCAGCCTCTTCAAGAAGACGTTTTCTTTCAGCCTCTTCAAGTCTCTTGCGTTCAGCCTCTTCAAGTCTCTTCCTCTCCGCCTCCTCAGCCAGTCTCTTCCTTTTTTCCTCAATCCTCTTCTTCTCAGCCTCCTGAATCAGTTTCATTCTCTCAGCCTCTTCAGTCAACCTCTTCCTCTCTCCCTCAATTCTCTTCTCAGCCTCTTCTGCCTCTCCATCGGAAACCTTCTCTTTCATTTCCTCGGGATCATGCTCCTCGTCCGAACCCTCCTTCACCTCTTCCGGATCATGCTCCTCATCCGACATCTCTTTCACCTCCTCGGGATCATGCTCCTCATCCGACATCTCTTTCACTTCTTCAGGGTCGTGTTCTTCATCCGATCCTTCCTTCACCTCTTCAGGATCATGCTCCTCATCCGACATCTCTCTCACCTCTTCCGGATCGTGTTCTTCATCGGACATCTCTCTCACCTCCTCGGGATCATGCTCCTCATCCGACATCTGCCGCATACTGCTCTTCGTAAGCTCCTTGTCGCTGTCTCCGTCCGACAGCTGACCCTCCACCACTCGCACAGGATCGTACGCAGCCGACTCTCGGAGTCCGGTCACATGCTTGTTCGGCGTAGGAATGTAGGAGAACTTGTGCGGCGACGACGGTTTCACCGAAACCTCGTCCAGATGCCGGTCGCGCTTCCCCGGACTGGAAGGAATCGACGGTAGAAGTGCCGTCGACTTGCGCCCGTTCGCCACCTGAATGTGGTGGTCACCCACCGGCGCACGACGCACGGGAGGCGCAGGGGGAAGTCCCGAAGGCGCTCGCTTGATGGCCGTCGCCTTGCTCGGAATGATCAGCGGGACCGCGGGCGGACGCGACTTGGGTGTCTGTAGCTCGATGAGACTCGTGCGGCGATTGAAATCTTCCTCCACCACCACCGTCGACTGGGAGAGAGTGCGCGTGCGGTTGAACTGGGAGGGGAGGTTGAACTGCTTGCCGTTGAGACGGCTCTCTTCCGTCTCCAAGTCGTCCGAGGCCTCCGAAATGTTGTCCATGATCCCAACCTGAGGTTTGCTCACGCGGAGCACGCGTGCAGTCGGGTTGCTCTTCAGTGTCATGGACTCTCTGTTGACGGCGAAACTTCCGAAGTTCTCCTCATCGGAAATGACTTGATCATCTAACAAATTGGGATCAAAACTAGGATCCGAATCTCGTACGCTACGACTAGCAGTGAGCACACACCGTTGTTGCGTACCCCGAATTGGGGAACGGACGTCCTGCCGATGGGAGTCGGCTGCTTCCCGTCTTCATGGCACCTTGCAGTGGTCGACGACCTACAGTTGGCATGGTCTCTAGATGCGATACCTCCGACAATTGAAGACGCGGAGGATGTTGTTCCTGGACGCACTGGCCTGGAACTGCCTGCGCCAGGGTAGTTCCGACTATTCTGGTTTGAGTACAGTTGCGGATCTACATCTTAGGGACCATGGTCAAACGGAACTCATATCTCAAAAAACGAAAAGCTCTAACCCGTCTAGGATATGTGGGACTCAAATCGTTCGAGTTCTGAAACTAACGGAACGATTTCTGATGCCACCCTGTTCAGTTTTGTGTTGCAAACAAACAGAATAGATAGCAAGCTGCAAAAATAAACTACTACACAGAAAAGAGTATATTCCCAAACCGAATCACGACATCCCGAACTACACCGCTTCTGAATTGACCCGCGCTCCCCCTCCAGGAACACTCGCTGCACTCTCCGGTGCCTGTCCCTCCTTCCCCGACCCCGACACGCCATCGCCATTCCCCTTGCCATTGCCCTCCCTCCGCTCCGAGATGGCGCGATCCCTCTTCAGCCCCGACAGCACACTCGATAGCTGCATGTCCTCAACCGAGAGCGTACTACCCCGCACCTCGGTCTCCAGCGAGTGTCCCAGCTCCGTGGCGTACAGTGGCGTCTCGTCGCCCTCGCTGGCCATCTCAGGCCGCTTCGCGAACACCGGCCAGTTGAACTCGCTCTCGCTGGTCCGCCGAGCCACCACACCCCCGTGGAACGGCAGCAAGAACGACATGTCGCTGTAGGAGGTGTTGCGTGGGGCAGGCGACAGACCCGGTATAAACTCGCTGCTTAACCCCTCTTCGCGGTATCCCAGGGGGTGTCCTTCCGCGGGGAGGTAGCCCTGCGAGAAAGAAGCACGCATGTCCATGCCGAAACTCCCGCCTTGGTTGACCATGATTTCGGAGGGCGGGAGGAACCACTGTGCGGAATCGCGATTCAGGTGCGGGAAAAGCCCGTTTTTGGGGAGGTCGGGGTTTTCGACGATGTTGGGAATATTGGCGGGAAGAAGTGCTCCTGAAGAAGAGTCAATTTGGGCTCCGTCAGGGATGGGTTCGTCGGGAGGGTTGACGGAAAGAGGTTTGGAGGGAAGCGGCTGCTGCGAGGAGTTGGAGGGAGCGTAAAGAGAGGGTTGCGGATACGATTGCGACCAGACGGATGTCATTTGTTGCGAAATGACGTTCATTGGGACTATTTGTGGGTGGGATGTGGGCTGGGGAGGAACGGGAGGCCGGATGTGGATGATGATGCAGCGGTTGCAATTGATGGGGTATGGGAAGGCATATTCCCGTAGAACGGACATGGCGGCGATTTTACTTTCCTGGATGTGAAGGAGGGAGGGAAAACTCACATCGTCGAAATTGATAATGACATTCTCGTGAATAAAGATGAACTTCGTATCATCGATAAAGAGCTTCATGGATGAAATCAACTTGCGAATCTGCGAAAGCGTGCTCTGAAAGGCATTGATGGGGATCATTGTGAGCACTTGCTGTGTCTTGTAGAAAAGGACAGCAACGTTCGGACATTGGATTTTCACTACTTGTGATATCTCTCATCGAACCCATACAGGATGTACTGTATCCTTGAGCACTTTTCATTCTTGAAGGGTCCAGACTCGCCATCATGGAATCAGGGTATACGCCTTGGGTCGGGTTGGGAGCCATTCCTAGTTCTTCACCAGAACACAAATCTTGTACCCTTCTTGTCCATCCGTTGCTGGTACAACTGTCTGTTCTTCAGTTTGTTCTTTTCACAGGGATTACAGACCAGTCTTCGTTTATAGCGTTGATTTTTGCACATTTCTCCAGGAGCATGATGGCAGTTGTTCTGTCCAGTGCATCGGCAATGATTACAAGTCACCTTTCCACACCATTGGCAAGCAGAGAGACGGGGTCCAGGACGCTTGTAGGATACCTTGTCTGATTCTCTGGAGACATCTAAACCGCCCTTGATCATTCCTCTCAGATATGAATCAAACACTATTCATGGGATAGAGATCACAACTCTTGGTTATCAAGGCGCATGAATCACTATACGTGCAGTAGTACAGGAATACAAACTTGGTTGGAGATATACATGAAGAAAACAATCACAAAAAGAGAGCTCTGGAATCTAAAGACTGAAAAGGATACAAAAGGACTTAAAAGAGGGAGTTCATTCAATTCAAACATCAAGATACAAATCCCTTAAAAAGATGCACAGTCTTATAAATAACGCTCAATGGAAGAAGAAGTATTAGTAATCAGCCGACGCAATTCTCCACGAATCTCGCTGCTCTCCTGCAAATAACTCAATCAATTCACGCTTACATCAAAATCAGAATCCCGGTTCAATGGAGACCATCCACTCTACGCGTAAGAGAAAGGAAAATGTGTTCACTCGAAGAAGAATTGCCAGGCCATAGAGAAGTTCAACGATGCCAATAATAAAGAACACAATTGGATGGAACGATAGGAATGCTTCCAGCAGCATGGTAATACCCTTCCTAGAGCGTTACAACAATGATCAAGATGGACAGGATCACGATGCACCCGCAGATTTGTCCTTCTGACATGGATCTCTAGGAGTTAGCATAAGCTTCGCGAGCATACAAGGAATGATTGCAAAAAGAGTGGTACAAAGAGATGAACATAGTAGAGAGCTGCTAGAATAATGTCTAATCCAAAGAGGGACTGAGAGAGCTATGAATAAGGGAAAACGGAAAAGACAACGAGACCGATGGTCTTCCACATCGTAGCAATGCAGTAGAAGGTAATTCCAAATAACGTGGATAGGATGATTGTATCCTGCTGACATAGCCCTTTGCAAGATCGCATGACGCCTTCACACTCTCGGAAAGTGCCTTTCATATCAAGACGCTTTATGTATATCTTCGGCAAAAGAACAATTCGGTAGAAAAGACAAAACTAGTGTCAGAATCGGTTCGTTTTGGGGTCGACAAACCCAGATCACTTCCATAAAGGAATTGATAGCTGGGATAATTCGTTGATCGACATGACAAAAAGGAGCATTATGCCTGTTCACAGGCAGTACTCTCGTTTATTTCGATGTCGTCGATCTCCTCTTCAACTCATTGAAGGGTGTCTACAGGAACTAGAAGCGGCTACCGGTAAGAAGCCTGTGTTTCGCCATGAAGTAGTGCTCATTGCCTGGTCTGAAGAGTAGAATCATCTCCGTTTCCAAGAAATGCTGATCTATTTCAAGAAGAAAGTTGGGTTTTGTTGTTTGGTTCATTGGTAGAAATCAGAACAGCGGGAACTGATCGGTTTGATCTTTGAAACAAACCTGCTGTATCTCTTCGTTGCGAATATTGCGCTCCTGACGCACCAGGTAAACGTGTGTTACGTGGGGTGAAGAGTAGGAGAAAGTGGCCTTTTGCCAATTGTTCTGCTATATAATCAGAAACAATGTTGGCAACGTTGTGAACGTGTACATGAACCAAGATATTGGGAATCGTCTTCTTGATTGCCTCCTTTCCTCTCATTCCAATGGGTCGTCTCTTTATGTCTGCAGTCCAATGCTATCTGAGTGTTTTCATTACCTTCCATTCCTGAACCATTTCTTGAGCCATGTTGAGTGTTTTTCCCCTTTGTTTTCCGTTTGCATGCATTCTGCGAGTTGGACGAATCGTCGTGTACTCTTCTGCACGCTTCGCGAACTGCTCCTCGGTCACGCAGAATGCGGATGTCCCAGTTACGCATCCTATGTAGGGAGTGAAGGATGGATTCGACGCGTAGTTTTTCGATAACTTTAAAGCATTAATCAACACCTCACTCGTTGATATCCAAAGTGAGGGTCTCGCCTTGTTGTATGATTATCTGGTGTTGCCGACAACACCCATTTATGTGTTTCTCAACGATGTATCAAACCTCATTGCTATTCTCCCCTACATTCTGTCAAGCTCTTCGATCGTTGTGGCAAAGTGCTACTCTGTGCTGAAGCTCTTTATCTGCAGTCCAAAGAAAGATAGAGCTGTCCGCCGATACCTGTTTCTCAATCGCCAGAAACTGATTATTATCCTCTCCGTTATGACACCTCCAAAAGGTAGGAAGTAGCTGCGTTCTCCCATGTAGATGACCCTGGATTCCTCAAAGAAAGAAAGTGCGTCATCAGTATTTTACAGAAGATGGTCTATAGTGATACTTGGCGTGTTTGTTACAAACAGACCACGTGGAATTGGCAACAGCGATGGTATCAAAGGACTCGTAGTTCACGTACTTGTCCTTGGCGTCTTTGCACCACACACCAAAAGCGACCTCACGGATCAGCAGCCCCACATTCACGATCTCCATCCACAGGTGAACTGGCGACAGCAGAAGCGCCGTCACCGGAATATTGCCGTGGAGCATATAGAGCTTGAAAACGAGGTAAACGCCCACGAAGTGGACGAATCCGACGACTGTCACGAGCGTCCGCAGCCACTTCGCCGTCGAGGGAGCCATGACAGCGCAGTAGTATGCGAAGAGCGGGACAAAGAAGCCGAACAAGTAGAGAATGGCCACCTGGTAGAGGTCCAGCCAGAGACTGTAGTGCCCCGTGCTAGTCGCCGGAAGGAAGATCATGCCCCAGAGCGTCTGGATGCCGAACTCGTCGGGGAAGCGGCCGATGGACCAGAAGCCGAACGCCATCCAGAGCGGCGCCACGATGAGGAAGGAGGCGACGTAGCGGTCGGAGGCCATCAGTAGCACCGATCGCACCACGGACGGAATGCGGAGATCCTTCGCATGTTCAAAAAAACGCCACACACGCATGCGGCAGTCGAAGGAGGAGTCCAGCGGGTACGGAAAGACCTGCCGAATGGTAAGCCGGGCGATCATCACGAGGACGGCAAGAAGAATGCTGCCCGTGTAGGAGACGGTGATGATGATGGGCACCAGCGTGGTCTTCAGGAAGAGTCCGCCGGCGAGCGCGCCAGGGTTGGTGGCGGTGAACACGTTCATGTAGGAGAGCGTGGCGTTGGCGGAGGCGATGATCGCCGCAGTCTGGTGCGACGTGAGAAACGACTGCGAGACGGTCGCCGCGTGGTGGTGGTTCGAGTAGGTGACAGAGATGCTGTGGAGTCCGGCGCCGTAACACGTGGGCGTCCAGGGCGCGTAGAAGAGATGGGGGATGGCGGAGGCGGTGACGGTGACGTTCAGCGGCTGATCGTCGATGGCGATCGAGAAGGCTTGCAGGTCGATCTGGCCGCCCAGACTCACGTCGTACGCCCAGATGTGGATGAATTCGGTCTTCGCGATGTCCTCCATGTTCTGCTTCGGAGAGATCATCTGCGAGTTCTGCGGTGGAGAGGGCGGAGAAACCGTACCGGCGGGTTGCTGATCAGGATCACGGGCCGCGTAAGTGCTTCTTCGAGCGTTACGTCCGCATAGGAGAGATAATCGTTGTCGAACACGAAGAGACGGAAGCTGAGAGTGAGTTCAACACGTCAGCCAAACATGTGTTTCTTCTTGAAGTCCTTTACGACCAGCTCGATCGTATCGTCGTTCAGCCGCGTCTACGTCTCATCCTCGTCCCTCATGCGCACGTTGGCTCGCTCGCCCAGCGTGGCGTGCACGTGACCCGCCAGGATGAAGGAGGGAGGGTGTTCGCGGTAAAGCGCGTGCAGTGCGGGTGAATTGGCGTAGAGCGTGGGGTAGTGCATGAATACGACGGTGTGGTTGCATTCTTGTGCGTCCGCGATGAGGTAGCGCTTCAGCTGCTTCCTGTCGGGCGCTGTAACGTAGCCAAAGTAGGTCATGATGCAGCCGGGAGCTGCGTGGGAGAGAAGGCGAGAGAACTACAGGGACTCAGCGTCGCGTCGACGCCGATGAAGCAGTAGTTGCCGAAGGACTGGCGGATCACACGGTTGTAGACACGGTCCTCGTCTCGACAGGTGCCGTACTGGAAGTAGAAGTGCTGGCGCGTGGAGTTCTGGTTGGTGTTGTCGTGATTGCCACGGACATCCATCCACACGGTCTTGTTGTAGTACCCTCCCGCGAGAAGAGACGATCGGTACATGATCCATTCCTCTTCGATCTCGCCCGCTACACGTGAGGAAGAAGGGATTTTGGTACATGCGAAACCGTGGGTCCACCCGTCCGTAATGTCTCCGGTGTGGATGACGAAGTGCGGGCTGAACTCCGGGAGAATCGTGGAAGTGAACAGTCGAAAGTTGACGTTCATCATTTTTCCCGGCTTTCTAGAAATGTGCGTATCGGATATCTGGATAAAGGGGAGCACACTGGTATCATCGAAATATCAACAAACGAACACCATCACGTACAGTGGGAAGGGGAGGCACTGCGAGAATACGGTAAAACACAGAAAAGACACAATAGAATACAATAAAGAGACATTTGGTGACGATGGGTTCAACGAATGAATATCCTTTGGGATTGAATGTGAATCTTCGGTTTGGAATGCTCACGAAAGCTATTTCTGCACGGATTTAAAGAAGAAAGGAATACAGTGAAGTGAGAATCCCGCGAGGTAGAAAAAACTACCTTCTCTTTTTGGTAGTTATTTCGGTTGTCAACATGCTGTCGAACGTGATTCGCCTCTCTTCAAAGACGTTGAAAACGCAGGCAGTGGTTCCTGTGCGAACCATCATGACTTGCACCAATCACAACGCCTTCACGGCGCAGAAGACTCCGTATTCCCCGCTGATCTACGAGCAGAAGCGAACGTTCCTGGGACCGCTGATGCGTTATGCGACGCAATTCCTCGCGAGTCTCGGCGGAACCTCGATTCGAGCCTTCTTCCAGGCGTTCCAGCAAGCTGCCGGTATCGATTTGATGATGTGGATTGATCGTAGCGCAAGCTGATTCCAATGAGCAGGCGCCTCAGGCGCCCGCGCAGGACTTTTCGCTGAAGAAGGGCATGCAGATTCCGGAGGCACTTCAGATTCTGAATCTAAAGAGAGAGGAGGTGAATTCGACCTCTCTTGCGGACGTACTCCTCCTTTCTTGCTCTCACGACTAGCGATTTGATAAATACTTTGCGGCCAACGACCCCAAGACCGGTGGCTCCTTCTACCTGCAATCGAAGGTGTACCGTGCGCATGAGGCTCTTCTGGACGAGCTGAACAAGTACGGCTATATCCGAGACGAGTCGGCGAAGGTGGCAGCTCCTGCGCCGGAGGGACAGAAGCCTGCCGGTGAGGCGAAAACGGATTCTGCGTCGGATGCGGACAAGAAGACCCAGTAATATGTTTAGTTTAATAGGGATCGGTTGTTTCCAACACACATAAGATGGACTCTTGTTCTATGCGGAACTCGCTTGGAATGCACCTACCTGCTCGATAAATCTCTTTACATTGTTCAGATCCTGATCAACCTTCTGGTTGATTTGCTGGATGGTTTGTCTGAGGTTTACAATGAATACATCGCATTACAGGATGAGGTGGAGCTGTGTAGAGTGGTTTGTTTTGACGGCGGTGGGAGAGGGATTCGCTTCGAGTTGCTCCGATAGTTCGACAAGCAGCAGGTCGTCGTCAAAGTCAGAATTGTTAATTGAGCTTGTTTGTGACATGTTTGTGACAGAGAACGCATTGGAGGGAAATGAACACTAGTGAAATGTACATCAGATGGATGTATAATAGAGATGCATCCATACACTTCTTTGTGATGAACAGTGAATCACGTTAACAACTTCACCTCTTTCCTTTACTTCACATTCCCTTCCAATTTGGACTCACTTCTCCAAAACGGACGTTCTTGTACCAAAACGAGGGAAACGGAGAAATGGAGGTCTGGGGGGAATCGTGGAAACCGAGAAGGCGGTCGGTCTGGAGAGAAGGCGGGAAATGTTCCGATTCCCGCGGATGCATGTTGTTTCTACAAAAGACGTATAGAGCATAACTGGCCAAGTTCTTAAGTGGTACGATCAATATGGCAAAGGAAACTACGGACGAAACGATCACCTATCATATTGTGGTGAGAGGACCGAATGGAGAAGAGGAACAGTACGCGATTACTCCGGAAGAAACCGTCAATTCGCTGAAGCAGAGAATTGGCGTTTCGCCCAAGTTTATCACGTATACGGCGTACCATCTGGAGGTGGAGAACAACAAGGGCGGAGAGGACTTGATTCTGGACGACCCGGTTCCGTTCTCGGGCATTCCTGTTGTTGGTGAGGGCTCGACTCTTCTGGTGGTTCCTGATTTGTACAATGCGAAGAGTATTCGTTTCCATATAAAGTATTCGATTGCTCTGCTTTCGAACAGGGTTCCCCTGATTAGCCAGATTATTAAGCTGAATGGTGACCAAGTTCCCGAGTCGCTTGTAGAGTATGCTGCGCAGATGGTCGATCGTGCCAAGAAGATCGAAGAGAAAAAGGAGGTGGAGCCTCTGGACTTGAAGGAGCGTCTCAACGAGTCATTGAAGCAGGAGGATGGCACCTTCAAGGATATTGTGTCTTCTGTGAATGAGAGCATTCGTGGAAACGATTTGGCCACGCTGGCGATGCTGCGTGAGCGTGTGAGTGGCGATAGCAAGGTCGCGATCCGAAGCCTGTCTCTGTCTTCCTATAACCCTCCCACCGCTTCTCGTCTGGCGATGGGTGACTTTGTGTACCTGCGCGTAGGGTTTCTTCTCCTCTTTCACGTAGATGCACACAGTGGAGAACAACGTCTTCCACATCACCGGTAACGCCTCCGGTTTCTTCGCCAACAAATCAACGGACTCCGTGTTCAACCCTGCGGAGAACAGCGACTTCCCGACAGTCTACCCGACACTGCCCGCCATCCTCTGCTCGCTCTCCTCCGGCTTCAAGAGCTGGTACCTGCGCTTCCGCCAGGTGGCGCGCTCGAGCAACCTGCCCAGCATCGTCCGCTCGCTGCCGCTGATGCCCAACCTGAAGGCGTCCAGCGCCGGCTGGTTCGGCGAGGCGCAGACGCAGGACAGCGGCAACCTCTTCGAGTACGCGGACGTGATAATGGAGAGCTCGCTGCCGGTGGCGCAGCTGAAGACGGTGGAGTCCACGCGATGGATGGGCGAGTACACCATGATCAAGGAGCTGAAGTCGGACGTGAAGACCTCGCTCTTGCTCTCCAAGGAGCAGGCGTTCGCCGCCGCCTCCATGTACGCGTGTCAGAAGATCGTCGACGAGGGTCTCCCGGCGTTGCTGCTGGGCAAGGACGCCGCGCCCTGCTTCATCGTGGAGGACATCTTCATCACTTCCGTGGCGACGCACGGCACCGACGTCATCTCGATGGCCGACTGCAACGACGAGATCAACACCATGCGCTTCATCAACAGTCTGCAGCTGGAGGGTCTCTTCAGCGGCCTCACCGCCGTCGTCGACTACAAGGGCCGCCGCTTCCTCACACAGAGCACTGTGCCCGGCGTGATGGCGGTAGCGGCCGACGGGATGGCTGACGCGTAGATCTCCGCGACCAACATGGTGATGTGGGGCAGCGTGGACGAGGGCGCCACCATCTACCACGACGCGCGCGTGAAGCAGTTCCTCGAGAAGATGGCGGAGGAGGCGCACTGGAGCGAGTCGAAGGTGCACGCGGTGAAGCCGGCGGAGCCGCTGGAGCAGCCGCTGCCGATGACCATTCCCGAGGCGTCCGCCAGCAACGAGTGTCTGAAGGACGGCGAGGAAGGCACGTTGCTGGGTCCCGTGGAGGGTCGCGTCGTCCGCGGCTCCGACAACCGTCTCTACGCCGTGGACTTCCTGCACGTGGCGCCTGTGGACGTGGCGTGGCAGGAAGCTCACAAGAAGCTGTTCCCCGAGGAGGCGGAGTCGAAGCTGCGCGTGCGTCGCCAGCTGGTGATCCAGTGGATCATGCGCATGGCGCTGTTGAAGCAGCGCATGGAGAGCACGAAGGAGCTGCTGGCGAAGAAGGAGAAGGGCGAGGAGGTGCCGGACGTGAAGGAGGAGGACGTGCCGAAGCTGAAGGAGCTGGTGGCCACCATCGAGAAGGAGCGTAGGTGTCGCGCGAGTCGTTCACCGTAGTCGCCTCCACGCCGATGACCTTCGACGTCAACGCCTTCACGCCCTACGCGGTCGCCGACGCGAGCGCGGAGTCGGCGGTGCGCGAGCTGTGTGCGATGATCAGCGACGTGCTGGCGCCGAGCGTGGCGTCGGAGCTGGAGAGCGAGGGGAGCATGTATGTGGACACGGAGAACATCGTGGCGCTGCTGCACAGCACGGGTCTCAACGTGCGTTACCTGGGCGCCGTCGCCAGCGCCGTGAAGACCGAGCAGGCGAAGGAGGAGGTGGAGCGCGAGATGGTGGCGCGTGCGGCGAAGCACGTGCTGCGTGACGTCATGGAGGACGAGGTGTTGTGCGGTGCCAGCGCGTTCACGGTGACGGCGTTCCTGAACGGTCTGGTGAACGACGGCCGCAAGAAGGAGATCCTGCTGAGTGGCAAGAACAAGAAGGCGAAGAAGGTGCCGTCGCAGGTGTCGCAGCGCATCCTGAAGAAGGACCTGAGTTCGGCGCACCTCTGGGACGCCATCGACGCGGACGTGAAGCACCACTTCCACTACGAGCTGACGCTCTGGGGCAAGAAGCCGCAGAGCGCGGAGACGCGTTTCCGTCTGCTGCGTCGCGTGTGCCAGCAGTCGGGCATCCGCCTGCAGGCGCAGAGCTACAACCTGGAGGAGCCGCACGTGGTGCGCGTGGAGAACGTGCTGGAGTTCGTGCCGCATGTGAAGTTCGCGAGCACGCCGATCGTGGACCAGCGTTGTTCGGAGCTGCAGCAGGGCGCGACGGCGCTGGTGGAGGACGCGCGTCTGCCGGAGGCCTACGAGGTGGCGAAGCGCTGTCTGATCCAGGTGATGACGGCGCACTCGCAGCTGCACCCGCAGTGTCTGCCGCTGCTGAACCTAATGACCGGCGTGCTGCTGAGCGTGAACGACCTCGCGATGGCCATCGAGTGCTCGCGTGCGGCGCTGTACTGCTCGGACCGCATCAACGGCTGCGACTCGCTGGAGAGCGCGAAGCTGCACACGGAGGTGGCGTCGCTGCTGTACCGCAACGGCTGCTTCAACGAAAGCGTGGTGCACAACCTGATCGCGATCGGCATCTACAAGAGCATGTACGGCGAGGAGGCTGCGCGCGTGAAGATGGTGCTGCTGAACCTGGGCATGGCGTACATCCAGTTGGACAAGCGCGAGGACGCGCTCCGCTGCATGAACGGCGCGATGGCGCTGAACGACGCCAACAGCGACGTCTACTTGAACGCCTGCTTCTACGCCTGCGTGCTGAATGCGTAGGTGTTTGGGGAGAGTGACAGCGTAGGGTGCTGAAGAAGAGCGAGGAGGCTGCGCGCTGCAAGAAGCTGCTGGCGGAGGGACTGGCGGACAAGGACGAGGCGGTCCGAAAGGCGATGATGGAGTCTCTGGAGAAGCAGCTCAAGGAGGTTCATTAGGGGGTTTGATGCATTTACGTTGTGTTTTGGTTGGGGTGTTTGTTATGATGATGAATTGCATGGCTATGATTACAAATTGTGTGATATCACAAACACGGCACTTGCGCTTATGATACACTGCCTCGCCACTAGACGTGATCGTGTAGTGCGGGTCGATCACAAGACCTTTGGGAAGAGCGTACTGACGGTAAAAGTTGGAACACTACAGATGAAAAAACTCGTCCAGAACCACTTGATAGCCGACGCGATGGGGAATGTAGGTGGAGAAAAGGCCCCACTTGTCGCCGCAACCGAACTGCTGCGCTGTAAGAAAGAAAAGACGGATCTCCTCGTGGGTCCAGTCGCCCGTCCACTGCTGGACATCTACGTGACATGGAAACACCAAACGCACTTGGCTCCACGTGACGATAAAAGTACGTATTGGGATTGGATCGGAGACACTTCCGACTCTTCTCTTTGGCGGTGCTCTACATCCCACCACCCCCTCTATCCAACAGTGCCAGAAGAACGACGTTTCGGTTTTGCGGAAGGATTCTCTTCCATTTCCGTTGCCGGCTCTTCTGTGGCCGGAGACTCCCCCTCCACGGGAATGCCGTATCGTTTTGCCACTACAGGATCGACAGAACTGGAACATGAAATCGTAGAAAGAGGTTCCCTACCCGTGGTAGGTTCCGTCGACGTGAATGGGAAAGGTGATTCCCGTCAGGTCGGCCGTATCATACGACTCCTTGAATTCGCGAACGACCCTCACCTTGGGCTCTTCCAGCTCTGTTGCCGTGAGTGGGTTCTCTCCGATGGTTTCAGTGTCTACAATTTCCGGCTGCAGACCGTGGAGTCGTCTGCGGGTGAGAGGGCTCTCTTCCCTGTGCCTACCTTGACTTCCGCCGCTGACTCTCGTCCACCACGATGGGCGCTCTTCGTTTCCTCTTCTTCTTTTCGGGGTTTGGAGTCGCTGGAGATGCCAAAATATCTAGTATTCACCCGATGCCGCCAAGGAGACTCATGTCTTTCAGCATTTCCCTTCGCTTCTCTAGGTTTTGAATCCGCTTCTTCAGCAGATCGCTCTGGTCCATGAGGAGAGAAATCGGTAGGAAACAATGGAGATATGAGAGTGTATTGAACAAAAAGACAATTCGGTGTTTGTTTTAATCCACTTCCGAGCGTTTTCAAGTTGCCGCTCTCTCCGCTGTGATCGTGTCTTTCCCTCGCTGCGGTTCGATTCAATCGTCTGATTGTAAGCAGATCTTCACGCATACGATGTCCATGAGATCCGAGTAGCTCAGTTGCTGCGACACAATGGACTGGCGCGTGAATGCCTTGTACTCCTCCGTTTTGCTGGAATGAATTCCGTGGACTGTCCATACGATGGATCGTACTCGGCGATCTTCTTCATCGTGATTAGTCGTCGCGATATCAGCAGCGTTAGCTTCTCCTCGCTGTTACTAACCAGTTCCAAACAAGGATGCTGAGGAACTTCATCATCGGTGTGTCTGTTCATTCAAGTTATAACTATCCGATACGTTCCCAGTGTAGGAAGCAAGAAAGCAATTCGCTTTCCAACCCGGAGCATTCTCGCGGCAATGTCCAGAAGATCGATGATCACATCATCGGGCTTATACACTTCTGTGTTCGCTTTATGTGTATTCACAGCCGTGAGATCATCCTCGTGACTACGATGAATCATACAAAGAGAGCAAACGTTTTGGTTCGTCGCGCTCCCGCACGAATGCCGTAGGGAGGATCGCACGCAATTCCGTCGAAACTACATCACATGCGAGAAATGCAAGCGACATGGGACGTTTCGTGATGGGGAGGGAGGAGAGATCCATTCGCACCAAGTCAGGTTGTACCAAATTGTACTGCGCAAAGTTCTGTCGGATAGAGCCTGCCTTCTTGCCCTTTTTCAGTCCGGAGAGAACGCGCTGGTCGATGTCGCTACCAAGACAGATTCCTCCATGAGCAGATGCCGCCACGAGAATGGAACCCGTTCCCACAAAGCAGTCCCAAACAAAAGAGCCTGGCTGCGTTTGGATCTGATTCGACATCAGGAATGCCAACTCGGCGCAGGTCGATGTGGGTCCTATATAGTGCCGCTTCTTGAGATCGTATCGATCGTTCGTTTTGCGCTGGCCTTCTGCAACGAATGTTCCCAGATACAAGTGCTGGATCTCGTCGATCTGTTTTCGGTAGTGAAGAACGCATGCGAATGTGTTGTCTGGGTTTCTCATTCGGACAGGTCCCTCAAATGGCAGGTAGGGCTCGAACTTCAAACGGAAGTGCTCCTGCTCGTCCGGGAGAAGGTTTCGATTGAACGACACAATGTCAAACTTCCAGGAACGGGACGCCTAGTGACCACTCCATTTCCAATCGTACTGTGTAATACGGCTGTGTGAAAGAGGACGGGAGGGCCTGAATGGCGGTAAAGAGTTCTTCCCAGGAATCGCCCTCACACCAGAGACGATAGATTGATTTGATAAGCACTGCTCTGGATGCAATCTCCGTGAGACAAGTTAAATACAGCCCACTTTTCTCGCGCAGTCATCATCAGGGAAATCGACGATCAAAAAGGGATTCTCCGCGATGTATTTGGATCTAGAGAGTATTCCACCATTGTCTGTTACTTGTCATACACTCGGTCCTTATCGTATCCGAACAAGTCGAGTAAGGAGTCCAGCTCCGGAAGTCGAAAGTTCAAATAGGTGTTGGAGAAGTAGATGAGATACATTGCGGACAATTCTGGAGAGATCGGGGTTTGTGTCTAGGAAGACGCGTCCATTATTCAAGAATGGACACTTCGTACGACGGGAAAGTGTCAGAGAATCCATCAGTAGGACGTGAGAAGCATATTTCATAGATTAGGAAGGGTATCAGTGTGAGATTGGTGTCCGTGATCATTCAAACGGTAGGAAATCGGAACGAATTTAATTGCAGTGACTGGACACGACCGATCGCAGCCCATTCTCCCAACTCAGTCTCATGTTCCTATCACTTCATCTTTAAATGGAATGCTGTTGCTGCAGCCCGGATCGCGCGTCGTTCTTCCCAATATTATCACTGTACGTGTTCATCTCCTGTAGAGGATGTAGAACGAGATTATTCAAACGGCTCCCGTGGAAAACGACGAGCAGACCGTTGGAACGGTCATCGGAGAGACATACGCTCCTGTCGGGAGTGTGATGATCCCCTATCAACCTGGAGACGAGGAGCACGGAGCGGTTCCTTCCAACATCAAAGAGTCTTCCCACGGCGAAGACGGCTCGAAGACGCGTTTTTCCAACACGCTGGTCGGAAGCATCGCCAGCTTCATCAGTAAGTGATTTTCCGCATCTTCCAGCTAGAAATGGAGAAGATGCCGATGAGCATCGACGAGCTCGTTCTCCACCTGACGCCCATCTTTCCGGACCTGCGGAAGATGGACGGGACGCGCTACAAGGGCAACATCGTGAAGGCGGTTAACGGCGCGCTCAGTTCGACGGGCATTTTTCAGCGTCTGGAGGTGCGTTTCATCCTCTCATGCGAGCTAGAACGGGAAGTGGGTTCTGAACGAGGAGGAATACGACCAGTACGAGCAGCGCACACAGAAGAAGATCGATTCGCGAAGTAAGCGCAAGCGAAGTGATGATTGGTTCATTGAGTGACGTAGACGGCGATTCGCACGCAGATGACGAGAAGGCGAAGCGCAAGTACGCGAAGCGTCGCGATCGGCGACAGACGATCATCTCGCTGCTGGAGACCATCAGCGAATACCAGCGACGGTCCAACGCAGAGCGGAACGCCATCTACTTCAAGAACCCGTTCATCGTGGCAATGGGGGAGGATGGCGACGTAGGGCATCACGGGGCTGGAGAACGTGGAGTCGTTGCAGCAGAAGATGGGTCGCACGCGGTTCTTGTTATGCATGCAGATGTACTACATGTTCAAGGACTACTTCCGGCTAGCGACTGGAGACGCGCAGCTGAACTACCAGAAGGTGATTAACTCGGGAAACGACTTCAATAATAAACGGATTGTGCGGCTGAAGATGGAGTTGGAGGATATTCGACAGCGGATTATGGCGCTGGAGAAGGCGAGAAATGGGGAGTCAATGACGATTTGATGTGTTTGTTTGGAGAAGAGTGATAAACTGAAGTGGCTGTTGACTAAACACAGGCAATTCGTTTAGGGTTAGTTATTGTTAACAAACAGTGATTGCACAGAATTCTATTCATTGAAGTAAGGGTCTGGGAATTCGGTCCCAATACAGCTGTCAATAGTGATAGCTGTGGTGGTGCACTGGTTATCTTTGTAGTTCTGAAGACAGATTTCTCTTAATTCCGTATTATTCAGCTCTTGGTAGTTTTGACTGGGAATACTGATGATGCCTTCGTTGTTGAAGTTGCCATGTTCATGGAACTCTGGAGAAACGTGAGTATTCTCCAGGCCACGATGTGGGAATAAAGTAAGACCGCCCGAAGCCATTCCACGTTTCTGATTGTGGACGAAATCCTCGTTCTTCACGTTACCAGTGTAAGACTGACTTCTCTTCAGGGCTTCGATGCACCATCTCGCGCGTAATGGCTTTGTGATGTAGAATGAATAGCCAATAAGGACCATTAGTCTGTTAACTCCGTTGATAACAGCCTCTGTCATAATTGAATAAGGAGACATGACAATCTTTACGATCCTCTTCTCATAGTGTTTGAACAAGAGGCGACATCGTTTGTGCTTCCCGTTGTTCAGTTGTTGTAATTTCAGCACTTGGACTTGGGCTTCGTCCTGAATGCCATCTTGATTGTGGATTATGTAATCCACGATGTCCGTCTTGTCGCATGCTTCCTGGAGGCCACATTCATTGTCCATGAAAGAAATGAGATCTTTATAGATTATCATAGTATCTATCTGATACAAATGATCACGAGTATGTCGTTATGGCACATGCTCCCTATATATGGAAGCAAAAGCTCATTCAGTGACACAAGGTTCTCCTTTTTGACGATGATACTCAAGACCGTTCAATCAATCCCATAACACTAATTCCTCTATCACCCAGTTGGAGAATCCATCATTCACATAACAATCACAATGAATTGGAAAAAACAAAGGAGGAGACTCAGAGAATAACGTTACTCTTAAGAGTCCAGAAACGGATTGGAAAAGAGCAATACGTCAGGGTCTGACTCATTCGTTCTTTCATTGAGACTGTCCAGGTCTACATGTCATAAACGAAGTATACAACGACTATTGGAGAAGAGAGAATGCTGAATGCTAATGGGACTCAACGGAATAGAGAGGTCATTGGACGAAGTCTCACTGTTCGGATTAAACAACAGCGGGGAAGCAGGAGAATTGTCGGAGACAGCAGTTGACGGAAAAGTGGTACCATTTGGATTAGACAACGACAAAGGAACTGGATGATTATTTGATATTCCAGTTGACGGAATAGCGATACCAATACGAGCAAAAAGTACTGAAGATTTGGCATCATCGTCGATTGATGGCAACGCAGAAATATCTGCATTGAATTGGATCGTAGGCATAGAAGTACAAGCATCCTCTGGTGGAGTTGCATGATCGTTATTCACAACACGAGACGGTAAAGTCAGTTTACTTAATTGATCACGTCTCTTGACATACTCGATTAGTTGTCTTATACGAAGCTTCCTTTCCTTATAAACTCTGTAGCCGACATGGATCATGACATTGGTAAGATCCTTAAGGAAGCGGGAATTCATTTTATCGCATCCGGATAGGGCGATCCGAATGATTAGCTTTTCGTATTTACCAAAGCGCATAGGCGAAGTGACCTGGGCTCTTGTTTCTTCCTGGATCTCCTTCTGATAGCGATACAAGACAGCTTCCAGTATGTCTGCTCGCTCTTCTGGGATACCATTGGAATGACAGACCTGTCGGAACTCCTCGATAATATCGGGGAGACAGTCCATCGATAAGATAATAATGAATTCCCATTTCTTGGCAATATATTTGCTATCGACGCCCTCTGCTATCGCTAACTGAAAAACAGTTATTGCCACGATACTGCTTCAACGAAGAACGTGGCACATGTCCATCTTATCCACATCATTATCCAACTTACCTGAGTTCATTACGTTCCCGCCAACGTTATAACAATCTCAATAATGCAACGGAATGGCTTCGAATGGTCAACAAAAGAGTGTGTGCTAAACAAACGTTTCATGGTCACGTGAATCAGTGACACTTTGTTTTCTTTACTAATGCTAGGTAAGACACTACACAGTAACGAAACTTCTAGAGAAGAATAACTGCGTGCGTGAGTTTTGATGAATGGACTTCCGTTTTCCTCTTCTATTATTATTATTATACAACTGAGGCAAGGAGCATTCAACTATCTCGCTCTGACCAAATCGCTTCATGGATTCATGCTGTAGTACATACCTAATGGCACATAATCGCATGTACTATTCTCAATCTCCCTCACGCTCATCCCTTTCACATATCTTCATATACTCCTCCTCTCCCACTGTCGTCGAAACCAACTGGGCAGACTTCCCACACACGCAAAAACACACTCTCAACACATCAACGATCTCAACACAAAACACAATTCCATTTGTTCTTTTAGCTTTCAATTTGAAATGAGTACTACCGGTACCGATAAACACGAATGTCGCTGATTCCGTAGAAGAAAAGACGACAACGAACCCCACGGAGCCCGCTGTGCTTCCTGAGCCGGCTTCGGATGTTGCTGCTCCTCTTCTCCCTGAAAAGGAGGAAACGGAAGTGAACGCAACCATCTGGAGTTCGATCTCCAACATGACGAATAACGTGCTTGGAGCAGGCTTGGTTGCTCTTGCATACTCTGTTAGTCAGGTCCGGATGAATAATATTGTCCTAGCCGTAGTGTTCTTTGATTCCAGGCATCTGCCTTCTGTTCATCATGGCTGTGATAGCTTGCTATTCGCAGAATGTAATTGTCAGTTCGTGTCGTATCGTGGATAAGTATACGTACAAGGAGATGGGAGAGGCTATCTTCGGGGCAAAGGGAGGCATTATCATATCCGTGATTATGCTCTGCTACACCATTCTCTCTTGCACGTCGTACTTTGTCATTATCGGCGATCTGGTTACGAAGATCGCTTCCTTTTTCTTCCCTACCTACTTGATTCTCTCCAAGCGCTACATCATGGTCCCTGTGATCTGCGCCCTCTTCATCTTCCCCCTTTGCATGATGCGAAGTAGGTGCATCGTTCTCCTCTCACTCCTAGCTGTCGATTCGCTGAAATACGTCTCTGTCCTGTCCGTCCTTGCGGTGGTTCTCGTAGTTGTTGTGATCACTCAACAATTCATCTCCTACCACCACATCAACGAAACGGTCCGCATCCTCCAGTGGAGTTCCGGAATCATTCGTGTGATTCCTGTTGTCTGCGTATCGTACAATTGTCATTACAATGCGCCACGCTACTACAAGGAACTGAAGAACCGTAGTCCGGCGCGCATGTGGGGCGTCACCGTTGGCTCGACGTGTATTGTTTTCCTCCTGTATCTTCTCGCCTCCGTGTGTGGATACTTGCAATTCGGAGCCAGCACCAAGGGAGACATTCTCAACAACTATCCTTCCGACTCGGTCATTCCCGCCGTAGCACGAATCTTCCTTTTGGTTGCCATCATCTGTACATTCCCCATTGCCTTCTTCGCCGTGCGTAACAACCTCTACACGCTGTTCTGCCAGTCGATGGACTTCCAAAACGTGAAGCTGAGACTGACGTACGTTTTTGCGCAATGACTCACATCCAGCACTGCTATCGGCGTTCTTCTATGCACATGCACCGTGGCTGTGTTTGCTGAGGAAGTGGAAGTCGTCATCGGATTCAACGGATCACTGTTTGGATCGCTGATTATGCTCGTCATTCCCGGACTCATGTACCTATGCTGCACGCGTGACATCTCCATTTGGAAGGCGAATCGCTTCCTGGCACTTCTCCTTACCATTTTCGGTTTCTGCGTGTGTATCGGAGGCACATACCTCACTGCGATGAAGCTGATTCATCATTCTCCTGTTTTCTCAACAAACAACCCAAACCAACTAAATCGAAATTAGACACATGTACGAAACACTGATTGCGGAGTCTATACATATGCGTATAGCCCTCACCCTGTGGACAACGTTTCTCCAACCACTGGCGCCAGTAAACCATGTAGACGGTTTCCAGAGTGTTTAAGTTGGAAAAGACATCAAGGAAAACCACTTACCTTTAAAACTATAATGTCCTTTCCCACCGTCGTCTCCTAGCCAATCAGACGAATGAATTCAAGGACCCAGTTCCTATAATGGAGGCCTATATAAGAATATGTCTTTGGAGTGAAAAGGGCCTATTTGCATTTCTTGATGCTGATTCAGAGCAGTGGATGGGAATTTGGAAGAGGAATGGGTTGCTGGCAAATACACAAACGATGAGCAGTCCATCAGGGGAGAATGGTGGAATGAAGAAAGAGTGGAATCATCCGAGGCAGTTCTCGATACGTATCTTCAAACACAACAATTATTACTACATAGTAGATCATGGAAGCCATTCACCCAAATCGATCCTATTTCATCTGTATTTCACTCAATGCAACAAACTCAACACAAATTAGCTAGATATGAATACTATCCCCGTTGGAGCGAATTGGAGGAAAATCCAACGCAATCCATTCTTTCTATTCACTAATCTAGAAGAATACAGTTAGGCAGACTCGTTTCCACGAAAGAGAAACGATGATCCATCAAAGAAAGCGAATCGTACCCTCAAGAAAGGAAGGGGATCTTTCTTTTGATGAACAAATCGACACGTGGAAGATCAAACAACCAGCATTCGAGAAGGAGTCTGTGCCAGTCATTGCTTTGATAATCAAGAACTCCGATGACTGTACTGAAAAGGGTCTTCAACTCATTATTTGTTTTGTATCCTATTTGATATGTCCTGTGAAGATAAATTTGAAGATCATGAAGAGCCTCAGGCTACTGTTTGGATTTGCGAGAGCTGTCATGTGTAGGGTCAGCGCTGGCTCGTTCCTATGGATTTCTCGATCCACGCGAATGCCGCTCTGGATTGGGTGTTTTCTGTCATGAAGCCGAACGACCACCTGTTGATTCTGAACGTGTTGAATCTGAAGACTCCCAGTAGGAGGTGGCTGATGTGTGATTATGGATAGCTTATGCGCATGATATTGTGGTGAACGACCGTTTGAAGAAGGAGTCGCAGGAGAAGCTTGCTGCCATGAAGGCGACGGCTGTGGAGAAGGGATTCAAGTTTGTGGAGACCCTCTGCAAGCGTGGAGATCCTGCTAAGATTGTGTGCACTGTTGCGGTGGAGGACAAGATTGACTGTATCGTGATGGGAAGAAGAGGAATGAGCAACCTGGAGAGGTACGTTGTGTACGCTGTATCTCATGGGTAGAATGATCAACGGTTCTGTGAGTTCCTATGTGTTGAGCAATGCTCCTTGCGCTGTGTGTCTGATGGGCAAGGGTGTGGAGGACCGTGAGAAGGCGAAGGAGATGAAGAAGCAGGATGAGGAGATTGCCGAGCTTAGCGCGAGTGCTAGTGAGAACGAGGGAGAGGATAAGAAGATGCCCTTCTTCCTTCCTCGGAAACACAGCGTGAAGAACTACTATAGCGATTCTGATTACGCTTGTTTCTTTGAACAAACAAAACACAAACGACCTGGAAGATGGGTGGAGAAAGAAAGCGTGTAGGACAGATTACGTGAAGAAACGACACGAGTCAACGATTTCTATGACTGAATCACGACACAGATTTCGACCCTTGAAGAAATGAGCCAAGGAGACGCCATCACTCTCTCCATTGATATCCTCTTTTTCGGGTCCTTCTCCAACATCTGTCGAACGAGGACCATGGCGTTCTCCGAGACGTGACTCCAATCCTCTTCGACAAACAGTACTTCTCCATGCACGGCTTCCTCCATAATGCTCTCCATTGTCTCATTCACATACGGCGGATATCCCATCAGCAAGAGATACAACATCACTCCGAGCGAGTACACGTCCGCTTTCGCCGAATACTCGCATCGCTACCCATCAAACCCACTCCCCAACTCCACCTGAATCACCTCGGGCGCCATGAATCCCACCGTCCCCACCATCTCACTCCCGTAATACACTTCCGTCTCTCCTTCTAAACAACACCCGAAATCCGCCAGCTTCATCGTCGACCGCTGGTCGTTGCACTCATAAATCACATTCTCCGGCTTCACATCCAGATGCCAAACCCCTTCTCTGTGCAGAGCCAGCAACGCCGACCCCACACGCGCGATCACGTGCGCAGCCTCCCCCTCTACCGTTCATCTCTCCGCCTCGATCCGACCTGAGAAGGCTCCGTTCTGGACGATGCGGCTGCGCAAGTCTCCTCCGCCGAGATACTCCATCACGATGTACACCAGGTATGGGTCTTCATAGATATCCCAGATTTGCACGAGATCCGGACTGCAGACGCGGTCTTTGATCACTTGCAGAATCGAGAGCTCGTTCGACAACACGGAAGACTGCACTTTCCGCTTGTTGATGAGCTTCACTGCACACATGGCACCTGTTTTCTACATATCGCAGGAGTCTCCATGCGCTACGATCACTTGTCCTAAACGAACCACGCCGTACTGGCCTCTCCCGAGCGTGTCTTGAAGGGAAATGACGTCGTGGATACACACGTTGCTTCTGCGGTGAATGGCACGAACCAGCATCTGGATCACCAGAAAGCAGTGAACCCACAGCTCCTATGAATGAACGCGTCCGCAAGGTCCGACGCGCTGTTCGAGAGAGAATGCCTCGAGCATGTAGGGGATATATCCCTTGTAGGGAACCATGCTGAAGGCGTAGGGACGGCCCGCTATGTTTTCCACGGTAACCTGACAGTCAGGAGTGATCTCACAGCGGCGACGGGGTACTTGGCGCTCGTTCTTCTACCCTTCAGCAGAGGGGAAGATGGATACATCAAAGTAGACCAGCTCGTTTCCGTTCAAAACGAAGTACCGGCGTTTCCACATGCGCAAACCTCGGAAGCCCTTCTTCATCAAGTACCCCTCCAAATGGATTTTCAACAGGAACTCCGAGGCGTAGGTTGTACTCATACGGTCGATATCCACCTGCGTCATTGTGGCAATGTTCATCCCATCCACTACCAGACTCTTTTGCATCCTGCAACCCTCCGAAGATGGATCGAAGCGGTAATCATCCGAGATCACCTCTCGGATCGTATCGAGGAAGGAGTGTCTTGGACTCCGGATTGGAGACATCATTGGAGAAGACCCAATGGTCCCATACGACAGGGCGGGCTTCTTCACCGGCTCTGTACTGCCATCATTGTAACAGATCGAATCGTTGCTTTCCAACATCAGAATGTCTTTATTACTTTCCAATATCTACAAAGACAAGCTATTCACGAGACATTAAAAAGGGTATGCAACAAACAGGTCAAAGACTATAGGATTCTGCCTTGTTCATATCAATTCCCTTATCGTGCAGACTACAAATTAATCGAATCAATCCCTTCCATACGCATTCTGAAGATCAACCAACAGCAACGCATCGTCATTCTATGTATCATCCATGCAAGTGAACGGATACAGCATCTCCGGTTTTCCCGTCTCGCCGAGCCACATTGTATTCCTTCGCTTTGCTAATCAGTTCTGTAACGTAGCGCTGTGCCGCTAGTGAAACCAAACGAATTCTACGTTGTCAGCAGCAACCCATCATTACGATTCCTCATCTTCCACGTTGCAGCCGGCCGTCTGAAGCAGGTACTTTGTGACCTCATCGGGAATCTATGCTAAATACGCAAACAGCGTTTGTACAATGGGAGTGTACTTTTTCAGACCACTGATGAGCTCCTTCAGCTCATCTTGCTGCGCCACCTCCGAATAGTTCATTTGGATTGTTCAACAAACAAAACCATGGGATTCAATCCTGTTGAATCTTCTTGTCCTTATCGTAGAGGTACCTTCTAAAGTGGACGAACAGCTCGTCGTTCTTGGAGAGACGATGATCCGATCGGAATACCACCTTGAATTTTCCCGTTTTTCCAAACGGAGCGTCAATCACACCTTCCACTCCGTCCTTTGTAACGACTTTCAGTCCAACGAACTACATGTCATCCACGCAGGAAACCATACTGGCTGAACGCTTCCGCCCTTCTCCAGCAAGTTTGTTCCGATGACCTCCAACTCCGACACGACGCGATCCACCACGGCCGAGCGCATCTTCGGCTTGTACACACGCAAGGCTGTCAACGCTTCCTTTTCGGGACTCAGCACCTGAATCACTTTTCCATAGAACGCGATTCGGCAAGACGTGTCCGAAGAGGCAACATTCAGATGGCTGCCAATTAGGAGACATCCCCGCGGGGCGAAAATGGGCGTCTCCAACTGCAGCAGTGCCCAGAGAGTGGCTACATGGAAACGCACAACCTCATTTACGACGCGGTTCATTCGGAGCAGGCTTCAGTGGAATCAAGATCGCCATCACAATCATTCTTCAGGATATGATACGTCGGAACGTATTGGTAGCTCTTGGAGAAGTCGAAGGAATCCACCTCCTCGGAGAAAACGTTCACGCCGAACCGACTACGAATCAGTCAATTCCCGCGGAACCACTCTGCAAACACGACTTCTTTCAATTATCACAAAAACGATTTCGTACCTTCCTTCGACTCGTCCGCAAAGAGTGTGATCGTTGCAGGGATCGTATGATGCCCGATGCTGATGTGGAATGTCGATCCGCTGGCGATGTCTCCCTTGAAGAATCGAACCTTACGCAATCGAATGAGAATGGTCTGCATCGACGAGAGAGAGCCAACGGAACACGCCTCTCCTCGTTCCGTCTTGTAATCGAACGATCGGTTGATAATCAAGGAGAAACCCATACTGAACGCACACGCCGGCTCGGTCGCCTTTGTACGCGCAGTCAATGTTCTTATGGAACATCTGGATACTCTTCACTTTCCGCATGATGTGGAGCGACGGGAATTCGATTTCGTCGTTGACGGCGATGCGACCGGATTGGATGGTTCCCGTCATGACGCATCCTTTTCCCGCCAACGAGAAACAGTGGTCGTACACGAAGTATAAGGGTTCTGGAGAGGAGAGGGGAATATGAGTACGGTTATCGATCTTGTTGGGAATGGAGACCATGCCGCAGATCGTTGACACCAGCTGGTCCATCTGATTGCCATCATCACGGAACACTTACTCCGATACTGGTCGTATTGGCATCTTCGATGCTTCCACCTCCGACCTGCGCCGCAACAGCGATCTACGGTTATTCGCGAGGCACAAAGAAACGATGGGAGCGTTCTTGAAGCGCGTCTTCGAAAGCGTCTTTCGGAGACCCGTCTCGATCGACTGAATGCGGCTGCTGCGATCCTTCTCGGGAAGAAGATCGATCTTGTTAAGCACAAAGATTGCCTTGTCTGTTGTGATTTCACCAATCACCATGCACTCCGCCGTTTGCGTCTGAATTCCCTTCAGACAGTCGATCACGATGAGAAGCATGTCAATAATCTGGGCGCCGCCGAGAATCGTGCGGATCAGACTTGCGTGACCCGGACAGTCCACCAACGTGTACTGGATGTATTTGTACTTTGAATCTACCGGTGGGTTCCCTAGCGTTCGCGTACCTTTCAGCTGACTCGGAATGTCGGAGAGGAAGGCGCTAAACCCGAGATCCAGCGTGATTCCACGCGCTCGACTCTGGGGGTTCTTATCGAGCGATGCAGTAGATAGAATGGCACTCAGCGACTTCACTACCCGTGAGAAACGAAACGATTATGAACCCAGGGAGGTTTTTCCCGAATCCACGTGGCCCATCACGCCCACGTTAATGTTGCAGACTTCTGCGGGGTTGATATCAGGAGGACTCATTTGGAGGGAGCAATGAACAATGATGTGATTGGAATGGATGCGAATAGTGTGTTCACTCGAGAGAATGCCCAGACACCAATAATTCAAGGAATTTCTCATAGACCAACGAAGGGATTCCCATTGACACTCTCAAACAAACAGAACAATTACAACTGATACATATGACCGAGAGAGGGTTCGGAGCGCTTGCGCGAAGGCACTCCCAGGAAGGTCATCAGTTCATCGAAAAGATGATAGTCCTTCAGACACTGGTAATTGGTCTTCAGCACGGCAGCAATATTGGCAGTGGGAACATCCCTTCGGAACGCCTTTCCCACACTGACAACGCCGCAGCTGGCGAAGGAGCGTTCTACGACGGACGAAGTGACGACATCGCAGAAGAGATCTTTATAAACCTCGTAGAGAATGGGGTATTTCCACGCGGCCTGGTCGAGATACACGCGCGTGGGGAGTCCCTCCCTCTCCTTGTAGTTGAGGAGGAAGCGCAGGATCTCGCCGCTGGCGGCGTCGGCCATGCTGACCAGCTCCGCCTCCTTTCTCTCCACGAAGAACACGCCGCGCTGCTGCGAGAGAATGTGCTCCTTCACCGCCTGCTGCACGGCGGCGGCGAACTCTTGCAGCGCGGGGTTCTCCTCTGAGAGATTCTCCTTCCACTTCTCGCAACAATCGATGCGGAAAAAGTCGTAGATGGTTTCAGGGATCCCCACGGAGCAATCCATTCGCTCCTCGAAACACTCCTTCCGAACCGCCGTCTCCAGCGGGAAGAACTCCTGCGTGCGGAAGAAACTCTGCAGACTGGCGATCACTGCCGTCACGTCGATCGGCGCCGTCGTCTCCTGCTGGCAGTACACGATCGCCTGCACCAGCGGCAGCATCACGTGCAGCGCCTTCTCCAGCGCGAACCGCTCCAGGCCCGCCATCGCGTGCAGGAAACGGCCGCGCCACTCCTCGCTCCCGGGAGCCAGCTCCAGGTCCATTTTCGCCGCCTCCAGCGCGGGGAGGAGCGCGAAGACGTGTTTGGTGACCACGAAGGGGGCGTACCAGCGACTCTTGTTGCAGGGGACGAGAAACTGCTCCTTCGCCTGCAGGTCCAGCTGCCGCGTTATCTCCGTGTCCCCGTCGAGTCCTGCGAAGCTGAAGTGTTCCTTCACGCCGATGAGCTTCTCGAGGTCCTGCGGGTCGGTGTAGTGGCTGCAGGTCTCGGGGAGCTTCCCTTCTATGGATTAGCCTGTGAGAACAAACATGCCCAGATAGCGCCACAGCCACTCCTTCTTCCACGCAATCTCCTCGTAGGGGAAGCTCTCGCGCTTCTTCAGCAGCAGCAGCGCGCAGTCGAGCGACTCAGTGGCCACGTGCGTCAGTTCCTTCACCGAGGCCCACAGCGACGCCAGCGAGGGGTCGCGCTTCACCATCTCGCATAACACGTTGCGGAGAATGTGCACCGCGCTGATGAGCCCGCGCACGGGACGTGGGAGGTTCAGATTCACGCTGCGTTCGATGTCCCGGATGAACTTGCAGTTGTCGAAGACGATCGACTTCACCTCGATGTTCTCCGCCGACAGCTCGATCACGCTGCTACTGATCGCCACCGTCAGGTCCTCGATCTGCAGCTTCGTCGGCGTCAGCCGCTTCAGTAGGAACGTCTCGGGGAGAAGAAGCGTCCCTGGATGCGACGACGACAGGTCCAGCGTCACGTAGATGTTGCAGAAGGCGTGGTGCGAGCGAGAGCCCTCCTCTACGATCAGCATCACACGCTGGTTCCGGAGACGCGAACGCACGTAGGAGGAAACGCGCTCCTGCGTCTCGGGAAGCCACTCGTAGAGGAACTTCTTCGGAGTGACCGACGACAGGTTCGGAGCGATCACCTTCAAAAAGTCCCGCATGGAGGAACTGCTCAGGCAGGAGAGGTTGATCCCCGAGTCCAGAACCCACATCACGAACGTATCCTGACGCGCATTTCGGTTCGGAAGCTCCATGCTCGAATACCCGCGTTGGGTTGAGGTCTGCTCATGATCCCAATCCATCACACCGACAAACAGAGGATCCACCGAGGATGGTGCGATCGCGTTCCCCACAGCGATCGGAATCTGCTTTTCATTGTACGACGACACGTACTGCATGTGAATGGAAACGCAAACACCCACCTCCAGAACACGCTCGCGATCCTTCCGGATGTGCATTCGCACATGGTCTGCAAACTTTTTCTTCTCCGCAGAGCGGATGTTCCCGCAAATCCCACCTATCCATCAGCGTCCATCCTCTCGCGTACACTCTGCTACCGTTCGGAAGCGAACCACCTCGCGTCTCTTGTCCTTGCGCACCACAAAGACGTGCAGAATGCGCTCATTCGACATGTTGTCAATGTCTGTCACGATCAGGGACTGGTAGTTGTGCAGTGCAAGCGTCTTCTGCTCATCCGTCAGGGAAATGCCTTCGGATTGGATAAACTGCTCGATCACGTCCATGGGGAAAAACAAAATGCACGGATCTCCGAATCCGCGGCATTTCAAATATCGCGTCTCTCCTACAATGGAAACGGGATGAGGCCATTCGGCACGCAGCGAAAGGCGAGTCAGGGCATTGCGCCATGGCGCTGCCTTGGCGTTTCCTTGGCGCAGGACTGAACGAACTCAATGAAATCTGCTGAGAATGAACGTCCTTGAAGTCCGTGGAACGGTGGGCGCGTGGCTCGACAAGGATGACCGGAAACTGATCTGCATCGAGTTCTTTTCGCGAACGTACTCTTTGAATACGGATTCCTATTCTAGATCGGAGGACTGCAAACGTATCGTGATGGAATACAATCGTCTTGCTCGGACCTATCCTCAAGCTGTCTTTCTACGACTGGACGTGGACGCACAAAGCGAGGAAGTGTCCCGATATAAAGTCACGCGAGTACCCACATTCATCTTCTTCTATTGCGGCGAAGAGAAGGAGCGCTATGTGGGAACCGACGAGTATCTGCTAGAGGCCGCAATCCAGCAGTATTCGCAAATTAATCAAGTTCCCTTCCCCCATTCCGCTCCAGTCGAATTATCAAAACATAACGCTCAGCGTGTGGAGACGAAGAGATTGGAGTCGAGAGACCAGGCTTCCGTTTCTCCTCGTGGCGATCTGCGGAGGCAGGGTTCTGCCAGCCACAGTCAGCCACAGTCCTATCGTCTGGGAACAAAGCGAAATCTCTCCGCGCAGTCTCCCTCGCCCGCCCCAGCTCCCTCGCCCGCCCCGAAGCCACAGCCAGTGGATCCGCTTTCTTCCGTCCGTAGCACTCTGAGCGAAATGGGATTCTCCTCGGAGGTGATCAATTGCGCCCTCCGACTCACGGACAAACGTGACGTTGAATCGCTCGTAGAAATGGCTACACTCGTAAGCAATAACGTTTCGAAGTCCGCCGGCACTGAATGGGACATGGCAGTAATGGAGTGGAGAAGGGTTCACGTGCAGGAGCAGATGCTGCGTTTGTCGAAGTCCAGTATCATCGACAGACAGCGGGAGAAGGTGCAGGAAAAGAGTGATAACGAGGTGCGTGCGAACGAGGCTGCGAAGGTGCAGAAGAAGCGGGAAGAAGAAGAGCAGCACCGGAAGAAGGTCATCGAGCAGTTCAACAGCGATCACAACTTCTCCACCGAATCGCCGTAAGTCTCGCTGAATCGTAACACGAAGGACAACGATCGAGACGACGTCGGTGGAGAAAGCGGTGATTCTGGTTGACTCGATCTTCGCGCAGTCGCAGTACAACATCGGACGAAACGCGTTGCGGATGATCCAGAAGATTCTAAAGAACACGGAACTCGTGGGGATGCAAAATGGATGTCACATAGCCCGATCCCAAGTATCGAATGCTGCGGAAAGACTCGAACGTCCTGCGAACGACGGTGGGCGCTGCAACGGGTGGAATCGCATTGCTGAATGTGGGAGAGGAGACAGTGGCTGATGATCAGATTGCGGGCTTCGAGCTGGTTGGCGATAACTACGTGATGAAGACCCGGAACGACTCTCTGGTGAACGGAATCATCCAAACCATCGACAAGCGAATTATGCCCCAGTCACGCTTGGTGAAATAGTCTGTTTTCAGAAAACAAATGATGATACAAATGCTTCTTCATCCACAAACCACACTAACTCGCCCTTGTTGGGAGCAACGAGTGCGGATGGCACGCTTGTCGTTCCTTCACGAATGGCTCGAATCATGGGCCCCTTGTCCTTTCCAGTGACCAAGAAGAAGACATGACTAGCACGATTGAGCACGGGGAGAGTAAGTGTGATACGCTCCTTGGGAGGCTTCGGACTGTCCAGAATGAACGTGACGTTTCGCGACTGAACCGACACTTCGGGATGATTCGGGAAGAGGGAGCATGTGTGTCCGTCGGGACCCATTCCCAGCAGAATCACGTCAAATTGGGCGTAGCCGTCTTCCACAGGGAGTTTACGCAGTTCTTCTTCATACTGATCGGCCACGTCCTGTGTTGATTTGCACTGTGGGTCGATGGTATGGATCCTCTCTCTGTGGATCCCTTTCTACGAATGAGCAAACGACACAGCGATCACCTTTACGAAGAATTGTGTGTTCCAAGCAGCGAAATTGCTGTCAGGGTCATCTAGTGGAACCACACGTTCGTCCGAAAAGTAGAAATCCACATAGTCCCAATCGATGGGAGCCTCCAGAAACCAGGGGGCCATGAGCTTCGGTTGGGATGATCCTGAGACAGCAATCGTTGTTCGCTTCCCCGCTCTTTTGTTGTCTTCCACAATCGTCACAATGCGTTCACAAACCTTTCCACCAATCGATGTTTTCCTAATCTGTGAGAAAGATAACGAACAGTTACGGTGCAACTACAAATGTCGTCATGAGAATTTGAACAAACAAGTCCATTCATAGAACTGTATCCGTTCTCCGGACTGACAACGCTCCACATTGTCGACGGAAACGTCTTCGGACTGAAGATCTTCCTCCGAGTCTTCGATGAGATCGGGATAAATGAACTCGTTGCTTGGGCAGAACGAATCCTTCGTGAACGCGTACGGCATAACGTGCGTATCCAGGAACCGTTGCATGATGGGTCGTAGCGATTCCGGGTAGCGTTTGGGGAAGTCGCGGAACCGATCGTTGCTGACAACGATGGCTCGGTGCTGGATCGCGTACTCCAGAATGTACGCGTCCTCGTAGTCGGGACAGGTGTTGATGATCCGCTTGCGAACGAGCTCCTCCAAGTAGGGGATGTCATCGGGCGTCTAGGAGTCACGTTCGCTCGCTCGCTCCGACCATGCGCTCGTAGTAGTCGGGGTGGATCTTCTTGATCCCGTCGATGAACTTGCGGTGCATGAAGCCGATACACTTGTGTCCGATGCTCTGGAAGTACTCCAGCGCCAGTCGGATCCCCTGGCAGCAGTAGTACTGGTTGCCATAGTTGACGGCGATGTTGGAGATGTCGAGAACGATGATGAACTAGCGGTCAGTCCGTTGCTCGACGCGTACGCTGTTGTTGATGTTGGTGCGATTCACCTTCTGCAGCAGCGCGAACTCTTCCTTCGTCGGAGGAATCGCTTCTACGTGTTACTCCGCGCCACAACTGCCTGCTTCGGAAGTTCTGCGCTCGCCACATGGGCTTCTTCACTGCCTGCGTCTTCTTGGGTCGTCGATGGCTTCTTTTGGGGTGTCGTAGGTTGGCCGCGTGGTTCCGCCGCTCCAGCTCCTCGTGGTCCATGAAGATGTCGTCTGCCATCGTCTTCATGAACTCGTCGACGGAGTCATCGGAGGAAACATCTTCGTTGGCTTTCTCAATGCTGGAGGTGGATGATTCATTGGTTTTCTCGGCGCCGGAGGTGGACGATTCGCCGTCAGAAACAGAATGTCTTGTAGCATCCACCATCTGCGTCACCTCGAAGACGGGAGCGAGGAGTTGTCGGAGAAGGACCGCTGTCGTCTGCTCGTCTGTAATCGAGTCCTAGACGTGATTGGTCTCTCTCGTGCCCACACGAATCTTCTGGAGACAGGAAATGCCCTGGCAGTACGTCAGACAGTAGGGAACAGAGGAGGGACAGTAGCTCGCGATCCGCTTGATTGTCGCCAGCGAAGCCTCCTCCAACGTTTCCACACAGTCCATGAAGGAACGCGTTAATGCAATGAATTCCTGTGGTTTCATGAAGGAGTCGAGATGCGTCGCCACATAGTGCAATCCGACGGCTACGGGGAAGAGGAACGCCGACTTGCAGGATCTGCGTTGGAGAAACAAGCCACAGCTTACTGGGTCGTGCAAGACCCCATGTACAGCGAGAGGACCAGAAGAAGGAGCTTCCGTCCGTAGGTCGCCATATCTTTCTCTGGAGCTCACCGACAACAAACAAACATACGGAAGGAAACACCGGATGTCTGTTCCCTGTACGAGATGGTCATTTCGATGACAAGGATGCAGATGAGCACCGTGTACATGAGGCTGGAGAGACTCGGCGCCTCCTCGTTCTCCATCATCGCAGCGAAGTGGATTCGCAGATGCTCCGTCACGTAGTCAATGTCGCGGACGCCGACGTTCATGATGCAGATCTCCGTGGTGTACAGGAGACAGTAGACGAAGAGTCGCGTGTTGAGAAGGTCATGCGCCTCCGAGAGCGCCTCCATCGGCATTCCTGAGAGGAGGTCGGTGCGGAGTCGGATGTACTCGGACCGGTAATACGCCAACACCGAGCAGAGTTCCTGACGCGTGGTCTCGTCCTTCATCGAATCCGCACTCAGCGCGGAGAGGAGGAAGAAGACGGATGCCAGAGGGTTCTTCAGGAGTCGTTGGAGACGACCGAGGAAGAATCGAATGACAGGGTTTGTGGGAACCATGTGCAGCGCCTGCATCGCGTAGTTGGGATGGTAATGATGGACGGAGCCTTCTGTTTTTAGTCCTGAGAGCCTCGCCTACCCTGAACGAACACCTGCTCCAGTGAGAAACACTCCAGTAGGAGGAGCAGGTCGCCGATGTAGGTGGCGGGCAGCTGCTGGGAGTCGGAGACATAGATGTGGAAGCCGTCGTAGCTGATCAGGTCCACTTCGTAGTGACGGACGATGGAAGCGATCAGCTCCTTGATTTTGGCGACCTGGTTGTCGATGAACGCTACCATGACCTGACGATTCTCGTCCTCCTCCTTGTATCCCAAGATGATGTGATGAATGGCACGCAGCTTCATTGAACAGAGGAACCAAGACCTACGGCGACAAGGCTGGCCGACAGGAAGCTCATCCCCATCATGAGATCACTCGCGCCCTCGATGTCCTCGATCACCATTCTCTTGAAGGAACCGTACAGGACAGACCGCAGCTGGGCGTACATACGACTGTCCTTTGGATTGTCCTTGTCCGCCAGAATGCGCTTGGAGATTGCCAAATAGTCTGCGATCCAGTAGTTCCAACAGCTCTTGATTGTTTGAATCGTCTAAGAATCATATGTGGACAAGAGACACACCTCCTTCTCAGGGACAATATGCATCACGTTAAGGATACATGGAGTATTGATCCGTGGTTCGCTGTAGCCAATTTCTTTGATCAGCAGATTCAACAGAAGTTCAATGCTCTCTCGTTTCTTGATTGCTTGTCGTTGTCCTATATTCATTCTATGGTACAGAAACCTGTCACACGTCAAAGGGGTAATGAAAACGGTGACACGTCAAAAGGATAAGTGATAAAACTACCGATTCGTTAGCTCGCTAACAGCGGATTTTTCCCGGAAACTTCCTCTCAAAACAAATCAACCTCAACGAAAAGCAATTCATCGCGTGTTTGAACAAACTGATGAAAGGTATGATACAAGCACCTTTCATTCGGATTCCTTTTTCTCCTCTTCCTTCATCTCCTCTTCCTTCTTCTTCGCCTCCTCCTATCTGTTACATCTGAATGACAACTCATACACTCTCCTGCTGGTTCTTGTTGATTTCGTCCATGAGATCAATCTGTGCCCAGACTAGCGCTCATCATTCCCATTCAGTCTTACTAGGCTTCGAAGAGATCAGCTGCGCCTTCATCTGCTTCGAGTAGCCCACATTGATGACCTTTCCAAAGAGTTCGGCGTCTATATCGTCACAATGAAGCAAGGGGCCGCACTGTTCATATTCGCACGCGCCTCTGCTGCATCGTCCGCTTCCTCGAACTCGACGAATCCAAACCCTCTTTTCTTTCCGGTTCCAGCATCCAGAGGGATAGTCACTTCCTTCACCTCACCAAAGGGAATAAACGATGCAAGAAGGATCTTTTCGTCCACTTCCTCATCGAGTCCTCCTAGCAATGAACCTCCGTTCAAAAATACAAACCAACGTACAACGTCTTCCTGTTTGACATTATATGTTCAAGCAATAATCTGATTTTGCACATGCGAAACCTGCTGAGTGGATTCAACAAACACCTCAATTGTAATGTAACGCTGAATTCACAGGAGCCTTCCGTCGTCGTCGACCGCACTGAAAGAACACGAGGTAAATGAAACCGAAGCACTAGGGTAAAGACTCCACGCACACAGATACAGAAAGGATACTGCCGCTCACTACGAGCCGATTTAGCAGTCCCCAGCGAGAACCCTTTTCATCGGCGACGATGCCTGCGAACTCAAACGCCATGTCGAAACCGGGTGTCTCCTCTTTGTTGAGAAAGGAGAGAGGGATCTCGGTGACTCTGGAGACAGCTCTGTCCATCAGTGCCCTCATGCATTCCCACTTGTAACTGCGACGATGTGCCTGGTTGGTTGGAACGAGACGAATGTCCAGATCATATCGGACGAGATTGCGTGGAGAGTGGGGAGAGAGCGTGGGTGATGGAGTGACGGATTTACCGTTGATGGCGAACGAAGTAAACGTCGGAAACAGTTGGAGGAAATCCAACATTGATTCGTCCTCGAACTCGTCGGAAGTGAAGAAGTGAGCAAAGCGCGATGTGTCGATATGGATGAGGAATTTGGACTACAGGAAATAGGAAAGGCAGAACGAACGGTTGGCGCCTTCAAATGAAGGGTTACTGCACATTGCGGATGATCACGTCCGAAATCCGCTGCGGTGAATTCGGAACACTATTGGAAATAATGCCGCGAAAAGCCAAACGCGTGTGAGGCCCTGAATCAGTTTCATCGACTTGTATCCGAGACGCGAGTACAGATGAACATAGTCGTTGCAGGATGTGCAGGAACCGGCTACGGGAGACTCAGCATCCGGAAGGATGCATGTCTTGTCTCCTTTCGCCTGTTTGTTGATGGCAACCTCCAGGAATCATAAACACAGGGATCCTACGAGAGTGTTCTCCGGAACGGATTTCAACTTCTTTGCAAACGGATACGCCTCGGTCGAGGAAGGCGACATGGAGATGGTCTGCTGTTCAAGCGGATATCCGTAATAGTCTGTAACAGCAATGTCCATAAACGCACAGGGGACACTAGAATCAAAATGCGTGTCCGCGATTACTTGGAAGACTGAAAAGCCACATCCACATCCACCGCGTTCGGAGCGTTTATATCAATGGAATACGAAGAGCGAACGCCCTGAATAGTCAGTACACATCCCAAAGTCCAAACGCTCGAGGAAAAGGAAATCGCGACATTGTAGAAGATGACGGAGAGAACGGCCAGGACGGAAACTAGCGATGAGAGGGTCGATGCTCACGAACAGAGAATTCCTGTTATGGACCGCTGCATGAAGTAGGAGTCAACGGTTGGGAGATAGTCAAAGCGTCGGAAGAGCTTCATGTCTCCTTCTGTCGATTATTGTGTGGAACAAACAGGATGTAAATGACTACTGCTGGGTGACCAGATTCGCGAGCTGCTCCTTCACCTCCTTAATGTCCTTCTCCGAGTAATGCGAGTGGAAGTATGCGAACTCCTCAACATAGGGCCAGTCCTTCTTCGGTGGCAGTGAAGGAACGCAAAAGGAGACTCACCAGGATATGTTCGCAGGAATGGCAGCAAGTGAACACGATCAGCGATCCGAAATCGATCTCCGGGTACGCATTCGTCTCCTTCTGGTCCTGTCCGAGCAGATAGATGAGCTGCGGCATCACCTGGAACTCGAACTTGCGCTCGCCCCCGCAGCAGGGACATCGCGGCACCTGTTCCAGCGGCAGCACGGTATTCGCGTTGGCCCAGAGAATGGCATCATTATCCCAGCGCCGCAGCCGCAGCACCTGGGTGTTGGCGCGCTCCATCACCTTGTTGAAATGCAGGTGCACCGGGTCATCTTCCAGACGACCTCCGAGAGCGTTTCGGATGTCGGCGTCGGTGAGATCTCGTGGTGAGGAGGGAGAGGGACGTACCGACGGGTCCGTCAGCGACTTTGAACTTGTTGAGACGCTGGCGCTCCGCCTCTTCGGCAGCTAACTCTTCTTTCGTGGGCTCGGGCTCCGGGTAGATCTCGACTTCCCAGAGAGGGAACTGGACGCGGGGGAAGATGATGGAGTCTGCGTACAGGGATGGGAGCAAGACGTCCTTCTTGCCGCACTGCTCCTTGTGACCGTGGTTCCAGGCGACCACTTGATGCTCACGGCAGCAGTAGTAGACGTTGCATCTGGAGCACTTTGAGGTGGCTCGGAGTCCGCACACGTTACAGAGATGGATTCCGTAGTGGAAGGGACTGCAGGGACTCTCGGGATCAAAGGGACGCGGATCAAAATCCTCCGAAATAGTCTCGGGGTAGAAGTCGTTCTTTCTGGGAAGCTGGCAGCGCAAAACTTTCATTCTACGAGTGAGGGAAGGAAGGATGGTTTACGATCCCTTTTCGAGGCACTTCTGATTGCGACATACGAAAACATAAATGCACCGATGGTAGGAGTCGATTCGGTCATCGCAAGGGTTATAGAGCTGCAGCATGAAACACAGAGGTTTGTTGCAAAAGGGACACGTGAGATCACTAGCTGAAGGGACCTTGTTGGGAATCAACCAGATGGGCTTGCCACCAAACTTCGCCGAATCCCAGATTGCCCAGTGGTCTTCAGGGGATACCAAAAACCCAAGTTCCACAGATGTATCAGCCATAATGTGTATGAAATCCACTGAGTGAAATGAGGCGACTATCTAGTTGGTAATGGTATTCCATTCGGTTTTCTATTGTTTCTATCTCAGAAGACGACATGATTCAATTGGAGTGGCTGGATACTGTAGTAAATGGGATAAATGAATGGAGGAATAGGTGTATACTGGTTTTCACCAACATGGGCCGTATACAAGGATGATGATTATCCAAAAGAGTATGGGTAATCCTTGAAGCCTCCCTGCAAAGACTGCAGCAACAAGGAGTACTCTCCAGAGGACAAATGATGTAACGTCTTCAGTTTGATATCATTCCCGCGGTTATTTGGAAATACCATCGCAATTCCCTTAGCATCTTAGGAAATGGCAACCCGTGTAATGAAAACACCTCCTTTCCCTCAAGTTAGGGACCTTGCCGACTATTTCAAGTCGAAACTTGATAGTGTTCAGGAATCTACCTATTCTTACATCGAGAAAAGTAGAAGTAGGAAGTATCCTGAGACGTAGAAACGTTAATTCAGTATTATCTAACTGTAGCAAACCTTGATTCGATCGTTCATCGCTTATTCAATCATCCCGAGTTCCCTTTTGAAGCAGCTATAGACCTAGTGGGTTTCTCTACTAGTCTCTCTGAGAATTGTGTTTTATCCGTAGAACTGAATGAAAGCTTTACAGAATTGTGTATTGAATACAACCTAGATGAAGTTCGAAAAGCAAACATCGATGTCGCCATTTCTGTTGTTATCTGATGTAGACTATTGTAAATACGGCAAACGAGAGTCTGGAGTCCATCGATGAAACCGATGATAACATCAAGGAGGATTCCTTCATTACCATGGCAAATGAAAGAGTAATCGAAGGCGATGATAATCCAGACTCGCTTACTTCCTTATATGCAGCTGCCCTACGCGACGCGGAAGGATCTCTCGCGTCTCAGATTGGTGAATACAATTGGGAAACCGAGGTGGCTCCTTTGCTAGTAAAGGGAATCAAGAACTTCTTTAAACGACGGAGTGAGAGGTTGCATCACCCTGCAGAGATTGAACCGGAAAACAATAACATCGATGTTGATGCTTCTGAAAACGAGATGAATACTGAAGCTCAGGATAAGGTACATGAGGCGAAGATGCGTAAGAGGCAACTGGATAGTCAACGCCAGAAGGAGGAGGAATCGAAGAAATGTGGTAAACCTCGTTTGGATCAGGAGGAAGGGAATGATGGAAACTAGAAGGGGACGCGATGAAGAACAATATGGGGCTTAGAGAATAAGCAAAATGAATGATAAGAGATTGAGGAAGACAATATTCATACTTACTTTGCATTCCATGTCTTGTTTCAATAAACGCACAGAACTAGCAGCGGGGTCAGTAGTGGAGATGAAACATAGACCAAAACGAATGAAAGGAATAGTGAATTATTGAAATGTTGAGCACAATACAACTCATAACTACCTAGATCATGATATCGTCAATTATTAATCGGACCATAGTACACGTCAGAAGAATATACGGAATGAAACAATCACGGTGATCAAGCAAAATACGTAGAAACCTGAGATTGTATACATCACATAATCTGTTTCCAATCACAGAGATAAGCCAATCAATGCATAGATATGCTACCACATATGCACATATGGAGGGAATAACGGCGATATTGTTCACAGTGGACATCTCATCAGGGTCAGTGGATATCCAAAAGATGACATAAATACTAATAACCGCGGTGAGATTGTTCCCGTTCAGTATAATCGCTCTCTATGAATATAGCCGATGGAGAAGAAGGAGAAGATGCAGAAGAACGTAAGATTATAAACTGTAATTTGATTTAACTAGCAAGAAACCATCACCATAACTACAACATCAAACTGCACTATATCAATCAAATCCGCAATGAAAATTCATTGTTACGTGAGGAGGCAATGAAGGTTGCTCAAGATAACTTCAATCGTCATCCCTTGGAAGGTGGAGAGGATATTTCTTCCATTTCTAATCCTCCGTGTACAAATATTACATTTTCTGCGTGATAACATGTTTTCTTGCAAACACGAGTCATGCCTAAAGCGACTAATTTGAAAAGAACTGCTTATTCTTAGCATACTCCTCAGGACTTGCCGCTCCAAAAGGCTTGCTCTGAACCCACACCTTGATTTCACGGATGATCGGGAGGTCCATCTCAGGAGGAAGAGGTGTCTTACCCGTGATCCACGCGAAGATGTCCACTGTTTCGCTGTTCAGCAGCGCTTCATACTGATCCAGCTCATCACGCGTCAGACGATTGATCTACTTCTCAAAGCTCAAAAACATTTCTACATTCTCCTTCGACCACTTTCCCAAAAGGAGATCAACTTCAAGCATTCCTCGTTGACGAGAGCGATGAATGAGACGTTTACGCAACGCTTCATCCTATCGTAACAAGAGTGTCATGCACCTTACCACTGTCACCTTTCCATTCGGTGGCTGGCTGTTTGCGGGGAATTCCGTGGGCATGTCGTAGTAATCCTTTCGGAGCTCCTCATCTCGCTTAATGATCTTTTTGACCATTTCTTCTGTCAGTGGCTTGGGCTGGACAACAAAGCTGCGAGAGCACACTCCTTTTATCGCATTCTATGCATAAGCGAACTGTACTAGCGGTTTTATACACAGAGGAAGAAACACTGAAGACTCTTACGAGCGAACATGGTGATTAATGAAAGTTTGTAGAAAAGGTGCAGCAGTCATGGAAAAGGGAATGACAACATTGGGACACGGTGAATTCCCTCCTAACGGAGATTCACGAATGAGTCCCAAATACCCATGCAACACGTTTGGAAGCAAATGGAAAGGATTGCCCGGAAACCAAGCGTTCAAGGTGCCATGGAAGCTTCTATAGAAGGGTATGATCCAATTCTAGAAGGATAGGTTCGGGTTGGGTCCCTTCATGAAAACAAGTCTCACATATTATTCTAAAGAGATATCATTGTGGAGATGGCTGAAAGACTGTCGATCACCAAGAACGGAGCTAAGCTGAACGAGGCTATTAACAAGACGCTGGACGATATCCGCGCCGCCGGAACCTTCAAGGAGGAGCGTGTGATTACCAGCAAGCAGGCTGCTGAGATCACCGTCCAGGGAAGCGACGAGAAGGTCCTGAACTTCTGCGCCAACAACTACCTGGGTCTCGCCAACAGTCCCGATCTGATCGAGGCTGCCAAGGAGGCTCTGGACTCCCATGGATTCGGACTTGCCTCTGTGCGTTTCATTTGCGGAACCACCGATATGCACAAGGAGCTGGAGCACCTGATTGCCAAGTTCCACGGAATGGAGGATTGCATTCTGTACTCCTCTTGTTTCGATGCCAACGGAGGTTTCTTCGAGGCTCTGTTCAACGCTGAGGACGCTGTGATCTCGGACCAGCTGAACCACGCTTCGATCATCGACGGTATTCGTCTGTGCAAGGCCCAGAGATACCGATACAACCATATGGATATGGAGGATCTGGAGAGAATCCTGAAGGAGACCCAGAACCTGCGTTACCGCTGCATCGTCACCGACGGTGTGTTCTCGATGGATGGAGATGTCGCTCCCCTGAAGGAGATTTGCGACCTCGCCGACAAGTACAACGCGCTGGTCTGGATCGATGAGTCGCACTCTGCCGGTTTCTTCGGAAAGACCGGAAGAGGTACTCCCGAGTACTGCGGCGTCCAGGGTCGTATTGACTTCATCAACTCGACTATGGGTAAGGCTATGGGAGGTGCTTCCGGTGGTTACACTTGCGCTTCCAAGGAGGTCGTGACCCTGTTGAGACAGAAGTCCCGTCCCTACCTGTTCTCCAACACCCTGGCTCCCTCTCTGGTGGGTGCTGCCATCAAGACGTACACGATGCTGATGGAGTCCTCCACTCTTCCCGAGAAGGTGCTCGCCAACACCCATCTGTTCCGTGACAGAATGACGGCTGCTGGATTCAAGCTGGCGGGTGCTTACGATCATCCCATCTGCCCCGTGATGCTGGGAGACGCTGCTCTTGCCTGCAAGTTCGCTGACAAGATGCTGGAGAAGGGCATCTACGTGATTGGCTTCAGCTACCCTGTGGTTCCTCAGGGCAAGGCTCGTATCAGAACCCAGATGAGCGGTGCTCACACTCTGGAGCAGGTCAACCGCTGCGTCGACGCCTTCATCGAGGTCGGAAAGGAGCTTGGCGTGATTGCTTAAACCTACCTAGTTGTTTCTGTACCATCTGCTTGTTTGTTGGAGAGCACGCACAATCTTCTTTCGTTGTCGCGATGTTTCTAGAGAGTTGCTCCAATTATTCATCGAAGTCCGTGCTGACGACGCTGTTCGTCCTTTTCGCATTGTACAGATACATCGTCGACTTTGCAAACTCACTTCACCGTGATGACGTAAGGCAGAGAAGTGATTTACAAACGTAGAATTCGTACAGCGAAGCCATCGAGATGCAACAACGGTACTGGATGAAGCGTGCCGATGATGTAGGAGTATGCGTCTATCGTCTTACGCTTGTAGGTCAATATGCCGTCCAGTTTTGCGGAACATGCCAAGATCAATCGGATGATTTCTTTTCTATCGACTCTGAAGTCGCAGTCCTGAGTTTCTGTTCACTGTACATTCACGTTTTGTTTGTTCATTCGGATCAATTGCAGCGACTGGCACAACTGCTCATTCGGTACAATCCAAGGAAGATTCGCTACCGAAAAGAGAAATCACCTTGAGGCGATCGATTATCCGTGAATTCCCGTTTCAGTGAATCTCGATTGAATCTCGTCGGATGAGTGGTTCGCTCAAAGTTTGGTAGAACTCTCCGAAAACATGGTCAGCCTGAAGCTCCAGAAGAGACTTGCTGCTTCCGTCCTCAAGTGCGGAAAGCGCAGAGTGTGGATGGACCCCAGCGAGATTAACGAGATCGCCCTCGCTAACTCCCGCCAGAACGTCCGTAAGCTCATCAAGGACGGTCTGATTGTGCGCAAGCACCAGCTGATGCACTCCCGCGCCCGTGTGCATGTGCGTCACGACGCCAAGGCTCGTGGCAACCACACTGGTTACGGAAAGCGCCGTGGTACCATGAACGCCCGTATCCCCGAGAAGCTTCTCTGGGTGCGTCGCATTCGTGTGCTTCGTAGACTGCTGAGAAAGTACCGTGAGGCTGGAAAGATCGACAAGCATATGTATGCCCACTTCTACGCTCTGGCCAAGGGTAACCGTTACAAGACCAAGCGTGTGCTGATCGAGCAGATCCACAAGAAGAAGGGTGAGGACAAGAAGGAGAAGCTGCTTGCCGAGCAGACCAGCGCTCTTCTCTCCCAGAAGAGAAACGCTGCCAACGCTGATGCCGCCGTCGCTGCCCAGTAAAGAGGTGAATGTGGAGATGGTCTACAACCTGTTTCTTTCAAACAATGAATCCTGAACGAAGATGCTCAAATGATCTTACTCGTTGCCCTTCTAATCATTGTTGGATGTCACTGTGAGCTCCAGTGGAGAGGATACGAAGAGGGTTTCCATGAAATAGAAACAACGCATCGGCCTGGGATACTCCTCGTTTATCATCCACAATGTCCAGCGTGTCGGAATCTGAATCGAATCATGGAGCAGAGTGATTCCATTCGTGAGTTGGCTTCTCACTTCGTGCTCATTCGGTGTTCCAACGGAAAGGTTCCGGCCGATTCTGCATTCCGAGGAGGTTCCGATGGACTCCGCGTGTGATGAGTAGATGGGCTTTATGTTCCACGTCTCTTTTTCATATCCAAGGATGGGACTCCTCTCGTGGACGTGAAGGCAGCCGAAGACTCCAAGTATTCCTATTATTACTACCACGAAGATCCGCTTGTGCGTAACATGAAGAGAGTGTTAGCGATTGTGTAGTGAACTGTTTGTTGTAGTGCCAGTGAAGTCTACAACAGAATTCTCTTCTCAACAGGTTTTCCACAAACAGACAATCGACGCTTGCGAAGACCACATTGGTCGTCTTCCATGCTACAAATCACTCCCATGCATCGTCCACTACTATTCGTCCAAAGAAGTGACCGTATTTCTGACAGCAGATGTGTTGGTGTCCGCTGGCTTGCGCAGTGAAATCTACGGAAAGAAAAGACAATGCGACCCACAGTCTCTCCCTCCTTCTTCCACAACTGCTTCTCACGCTGCATAATTACATCACGACACTGTGAAAAGGATTGAAGACTCTCTTCGCAAACGGCTACGCTAGAGGCCAACATCTCCTCTTACCGTCGCTCTTGTTGATGGTAGTGAGGATGGTCCAGTGAAGCTTCTCGACAAGGAGGAAAACGTCGTAGGCGCAAGCGTTCATAATGACAATCAAGTATCCGTAAGTATTCTTCAAGAGGTTGGACAAAACCACATCATAGGTAAAGTGCAGAATGATGTTGTTCTACGGTGGAGAGACAAGGGGATACTCACGTTGAACTTGAGAAGAAGGACACCGCAAACACAAGCCTTAATGAAGGATCCCTTTTCCAGATAGGAGCAGATTACAGAGAAAAGCCCATAGAACACCCAATACTTCAACCATTTCTCCCGTTCATTCTCATCTTCCAAAGACGTCACTGTTTTGAAGACGGCGTAAAATAGGATACAGAATCTATTGTATGAGAGGAAAAACAAGAGTGAACAGAATACAGTTCACGATGGTTGTAAATACGAAGTGAAAGAATGCATCCAACAATAGATGGGTTTGAGACGAGTTCATATCATAAAAGAAATGAAAGGAATCCGAAGAGAGCTGTACCCATAACGAATAATCGAGATCGCCTTACCCTAAATCGGTGAAAGGAATGAAGAATTGTCCTTGCGCTTGGGGCATTACTGTGACGAATGAGGCTAAGCCGACGTACAGTTATTGCTGATTGAAAACTAAATCCAAGACCCCGTGATGTTGGCTTTGCTGACATCCAATTTTTGACAGCCCCTTAAAGGCTTCTGAGAAATGAAGTGTGTGTTTTGCATAGGTCGTTGTTGCATTCCCTCTGTGGACACAAGTGTCTTTTCGTAAGAATGAGAGTAGAAAATGGTATTGTAGTCTCATAGAGGCAGAATGGGAAGCGGACACGTATTTGGAATGGTCCGTTCCATGGTTTTGTGTCTGTGAGTGCCTAAGACCATGGAACGCTTCCATTGTGAAAGAAGGCTGATTGATCACTGAGGGTGACGTTGTGATATGCCACAGATTGTGAACTATCGTGATATGGGATGGTAGTTGCAATCCCTTGTCATGACGCTCATTATGAATAGAAACGATTACAGATCGTTACTAGATGCTCTCACTAGGTTCGATTCATCAAGGAGCCAATCAGCCTGTATTCTCCATAACGACTCAACCGTTTCATTGCAGCTACGACATAACGCAGTTGAATAGACTGATCACTTTTAACTACCATGGGCAACTGTCAAACGATCGTGGATGATCATAGAACACTTCTTGTCATGTTTGGTGTCCCTATAAGCGTGGTGGAGAGAATCAACTACAATTCCATCGTTCAGGATAACAAGAAGTCGATTCAACAAGAGACGAAGCTAGCCTTAAAGAAACGTATGCCTATGGGAGACGGAGAACACAACATCATTGTGATGGACTTGGTGTTCCTTCCTAAATATACCAGACCGTTCCTTCTTGCATTCAACGAAGTAATGAAGTGTACGGGCTTTCGCATCTATGAAATGGTACCACTGCGTGCAAGGTATCATATGGAAGCTCTCAAGAAGAAAAGATTCGACTTCAGAACCATTCTTGCGAAGTACCTTCTCCCTGTTCCTGTATTCGCGATTGCTAACCAGCCTGATCCGACGACAAATACGAACCAGCTGGAAACCGATGAGGAGTCCGTCGCTTCTCTGGATATCAGCGATTCCGACTCCAGCCAAGAAACCCGTATAGTTGGTACTCCGGAACTAAGAGATCAGTTCGAGATGCTCCATATACGCTGGTTCCCAAGTATGGTCCGACTTGGTGGGTGGGGGTATTTCGACAGCATGTGTATCGCGAATACTCTGGCAGACGATGAGAGGGCCCTTGCTATTGCAGGAGACCTTCCATTGAACGAAATGGAATCCATGTGGTAAGATAATCTGATGGTTCTGTTTGATAACTGACAATAACTAATCGTTACAAAACTCACTATGAATCTTCATGTGGGCATTCTCGTATTACTGGGTCAGAAAACCCAGACCTAGGTAATGGATGTGGTTATTACATGAAAGAGAAACCCCTTCGGAGTGGAAAAGAAACAATGTCTATAGCATGTTGAAGAGTATTCTGTATATATTGCAACCGATTGAAATGCATCACAATGCATGTCTCTCTAATACGGAAATTGTCGTGTATCCATATAAAGTGAATGCTCCACAAGCAATAGGTTCCTAGGAGAGTATCGATGAAGTGATCCAAGAACTTCTTATAAATTACCTATCATCGTGATCCGTTTTCTTGTCAAGCTCACTCTGGTCATTCAGAATGAACATTCTTGTACCAACTCGTTGATTCGTTCCGGATTCTCTTCCGCTACACTATGATTCACAACAGTTTTCTGTCCTAGTCATGGTACATCTATATATCGAATATGTAAACTCCATGATGATTTGTGCCAAACGACGTCAAGGACTGTGACTAACCCTGGAGCTAGTAGTTGTGTGTTCATCTTGGTTGAAGAAATGGGATGGGGAATACATCATTCACATAGCAAGGAATGCATTGAGAGTATTCTAGTCTAGTCCCAATGATGATCTTGGAGCTGAACCAACTCCATAGCATTGCTTGAAAGAGGACGGTTATTTTGAGGTCGCGGGAAATCTCAAATAGTGGCTCTCATCATCATGATTATAAGATTCTTTATCTGAACACTCTTATCATCATGAAACCAGAGGAAGCGGCGAATGCTCTTCGTGATCTGATGCTTCAAGCCAATGTCGATCCAAGCATTATTGACATGATCGACTTCAAGAAACTAATCGTCGATAAGTGGAAGATAATTCAAGAGGAAGGGATGGTTAAAATGAAGAAACGTAGTTTGTTTGGAAAGATGGAAGACGTTATTACCATACTTGTCCTTATGATGGTTCCTACTAAGACGGCGAGAATCCTATCTCAGTTCAATGCTATCATGGTGAATATGGGCTATCTTGTTTATGAAAAGAAGAAGAAACGAGGGAGATATCATGTTGAAAATAAAAAGCAAAAAGACAAGTACTGTTTCAACATATTTATGGAGACGTATTCACGTAGCGCTGGCGCTGTACCCGACAGTGCAAATCCCAATTGTCGGGATCTAGTCAATCTGGAATATGCTTCAACTGTATCCACCAATCCGTATGACACCGCTGTATCCACCGACTCGTATCACAATTATCCCGTATACACCGCATCTGACGATCTGGATAATAACGATTTAAGACAACGTTGCCCTTCCCTGCCAGTCCTTCATTATGTGCTGGCCAATGATCAATTGCAATCCCATAATGATATGGAGTATGATGATGATCCGCAAACGCATTTTGCCGTGATGATGCCCGAAAATTGTACGGACTCTTCTGCTCTCGATCCTTTCTCTCACCTTGATAATCCTAGAAGATTTCCTAATCTCTCTCCCAACTCTCAGTCTTTCACCACTCTCCCTTCGACTGTCTCTAACTCTATGGCGCTTGCTGATCAACAAATGACTGGTGAAACTCAGGGATGCACTGAAATGAGTTATGAGGAAATGAACGAACATATTCTTAAGTCCAAGGGCACTGGACTACTGGTCTCGAGTGAAATGGAGCCCAATGACAGCGAGGTCGGTATCCCCAACAATATGGAAGACAACCCGGTTACTCTGGATGTATGGTTCAGCGAGTAATAACAAGAACAACAACCCTTCTCTTGAAGAGTAACTAGTACGCATCGGCCCCATTCTTGTTTGTTAGAATAGTACAACTTCCAAGCAGAGGAACAATTCAACGGAACAGAACGCATACCATTCCCTTCTAGAACCCACTTCTGATCATGAAAGCCATCAATCCAACGAATGATCAGATCACAAAAAGGTAGCACACTCTCCACCGTGACTCCCACTTAACCCATCCCAACCTTTCCATACGAAACACCTTCATCTCACCAATTCTCGTACCATTCATTCAACTCTCTGTGATACAAGTATTCGCATAATCCAGATGAAAGAATAATCCACAATAGTCGCTCACCAAACTGGAGAAACTCGAGTTTCCCCAATTCACCAGACGGTTCTCATCCATAATAACGCAACGAGCATGCTATCTAAGGTATCATCTCGATTAACGCATGGAGTGCCCTATGCGACAACTGTCGTTCGCGCTTCCCAGATGACACGATGTACTCTTCTTCCTGACAGAAAGTAAATCGATAGATGTAGCGCCCTCCATGTGTCAAAACGTGCCGAACGTTTACATTCAGGTACGGTGAGAGAAGTGGTGTTTTTATCCATTAGCAGCGTTCCTTCGGAAAGTTTTCAGATTTCACTGCGGCGTTTAAGGAGGAGTATGCGAAAGCGAAAAAGGAGGCCGCCGAGAAGACAGCTGAGGAGAAGAGTGATCAAGCGTCTGCACAACCAAAGAACGAGTCTACTTCCTCTCCGGAGCAGAAGGGACAGAATACTGAGGAAACTGTCAAGTCTACAGCGAAGGAGAACACGGAGGAGACGGCAAAGCCTTCTGTAAAGGAGAATGCGGAGAAGGCTGCGAAGGAGGCTTCGGAGAAGATGAAAGCGAAGATGGAGGATTCTACCCAGAAGCTGAAGGACGGTTTGGGAGAGGCAACCAGGGAGGCCAAGGAGCAGCTGAAGGAGGGAACGAAGAAGCTGAGTTCTTTCTGGAGCGACTTCAGTAGTGAGGTGGGTTAATGTGTTACGGAGTACTGGATAGATGAAGTCGCAGTTGAACATCAAGTCGTCGAAACCAACCCCGAAGAAGGTCAAGAAGGCGAAGGCGAAGAAGAGTGCTCCCAAGACGGAAACCAAGGTGGATGCGGCTCCTGTTGCCGCTGCTGCGACAGAGAAGCCTGCCGATGCCACCGCTGAAAAGCCAGTCGAGGCGACAAAGGACGTGAACGCAACCGCCGCGACGGCAACGGACGGACAGAAGATCGAGTCTGTCGAGTCGTTGGAGGCGGCAGGCGAGGAGGAGGAGGAGGAGCTGGATCCCATGAGCGATGAGGCTCTGGGAATCACGCCCGAGATGAGCGAGGAGGAGGCGGACGAGATCCGGAAGGAGGCAAAGCGCAAGCAAATCAAGGCGGAGAACTACGAGAAGAAAAAGTCGGTGCTCCGCGATACGCTGCGGAAGTCGAAGGAGCGAGCAAAGGTGCACATGCGATCGATTACATGGGACAGCGTGAAGCACTTCCTGCGAGACGGCTGGAACGACATCAAGGGCAGCAACCAGAAACCGCACCGTGTACTGCTGGACGAAGAGGAGGTGGAGAAGCAGCGTGCCGAGATCCTGAAGGCTCGCGACGATGCGGAGAAGCTGAAGGAGGAGCATGAGAAGTCGGGCAAGCCGATGAAGACGGACCTGATGAACGTGGACAACTCGGCGAACATCTGGGCGCAGGTGGCGGACTTGTTGAAGGACGCGCCTCTGATCGAGTCGCTGCTGGAAATGGGAAAGAAGGTGAAGGAGAGCAAGGTCGGAGAGACCGTCAGCTACGCCACGGAGGACTTCCGCGAGAAGTGGGAGACATCGCAGCATCCGCTCGTGTACAAGCTGTCGGCTGTCTACGACGAGCTCTTCTCCGAGAGCGATACCGCCAAGGCGATTAAGGAGGTGCGTCGCACCGACCCCACGTTCCTGGAGGATGCTCTCCGCGACGAGATGAAGCACCGCATCGTGCCGGCGATGCTGCGTGCGTGGGTAAACGCCGATACGAAGACGTTGAAGCTGGTGATGAGCGACCACGCGTACGCGCAGGTGTACTCGATCATCAAGATGCAGCAGGCGGAGGGACTGGAGATGGACAAGAATATCCTGGATATCAAGGACGTCCAGCTTCAGGTAAGTCATGTGGGGAGAGTGTGTCGTAGAGTGCTCACGTCATGGAGCGTCAGAACCCCGCGTTCCTGTACTTGGTGACGGTGCAGATGGTGAACTGCATTCGTGACAAGGAGGGTCACGTCGTCCAGGGAAAGGAAGACGAGATCAAGCAGATGTACTATTACATGGCTCTGCAACAGGAACACGATGATGAGCTGAATATCATGCGCTGGAAGATTGCTGAAATGCAGCTGGTGGGAGAAATGGATACGTGGTAAGATTGCTTTAGTTTTCTTGGTTTGCCTGTTTGTTAACAAACAAGCCAGCGATGGGCACGATACTCGGAAAAGGCCTCTTCGTAGTAGTCCAGAAGAGTCTCCTTCTTCATCACCACGCGACCACTTGAACTCGGACAAACAAATACCTTGGAAACACTTTTGAATGGCCAGTCCAAGGGAAGATCCTTCTGCTGCCCCATGGCAATTCCACGTGTCTTCCTTGCTACGACAAGGAACTGCTTCTTCCCCGAGAACACAACCACATGAGGAGAATGACACACCAGCGAGCACTAGAGAGGAGAAACGAGCTTGTTCTACTTCCGGGTCATTGTGTGTCTGTTTGCAGACTCGCTTCAGGTGATTCCGAAGACGTCGGAAGAGATCCTTCCTCCACTCACTTAAGACCTCCGATGTAAACGCGTCCGATTGGTTTCCTGGAACAACTCCCAAGTCGCAGAAGCCAATCCGATAGTCTCTTGGCAGAGTGTTCTGATGATCGATCGATAGGATGGATGGAATCACTCCCTACATGTTACCAGACATAACAGATATACAGGATAAGAGGGAGACGCGATTAAACTCCCCGTAAGGATCTTCCACATCCGATTGGTTGGATTACTGTACATATTCCCGCTCTTCCACGCATGTTCCGAAGGATTGTGACCGATAATCAGCATGTCCAGTCGTTCTTCTTTGCTATGACGACACACGATGCTAGTGAATCAACTCACCGTTGGTATACCATTTGTTGAAGCAGCTCTCGCAGGGAGAACTAAACTTATCTCTATACTTGTTCGGAAACGGTGCAACAAAGGGATCATCCTCGCTTGATAGGATCACATTCTCCTCTTTCTTCTCGTCTGTTGAGGGAGTACTCGGTTTCACCGCCTTCGGTTCTACAATCCCAATCTCTCCGAAGAGACACACGAAAAGCAAACTGGTTACAATAATCCTGAAAGGTCGAGAAGGGCGCACTTCTCTTCATGAAACACGTGCTCCAACAAACAAATCTAGCCTACATACTAGCAGCATCTCCCTTCATCCGGATCATCACCTGCTTCATGCGACTCATGTCATGCTCCTTCTCCTCGTTCATGTCGACGAGCTTGTTCACACGCTCCCAAGGATTGGCGCAACTCATATCCTCCTTGTTTCCCTCAATAAGCTTCTCCTCCTCCTGACGGTTTATCTCGGCCTTCGCCTCCAATTTCTTGGCTCTCTCCTCTCTCCACTTCTGCAGCTCCTCCTGAGCCTCCTTCATGATCTCCTTCTTCTTCTCCAGAGCCTCCTTATCCTTCTCCTCGCATCGCTCGCGGAACTTCTGGTTGAACTCGCGCGTGAATTTGAACTCATCCTCTACAGGAGCGCTCGGGGTCGCAGGAGCCGCGGCAGGAGCGGCGAAAGGATCCTCCTCAGCGGGAGCCGCTGCGGGGACATCTGCAAAAGGGTCCTAGTCTCACACTCCATACCCAAGCCTACTTCCGTCGTCGTCTCCTCAACTGCATTCTGCTGAATATCTAGGTTTTGTTAGTATGAGAATGGAGGACACGGGAATCATCCAATTCCGGAAGAAACCAAGAATAGGAATTCCTAGAACCACATGGTGTACAATACTCAGCACTCTACATACCATCACCGAAGAAATCGTCAGACATTTTATATGTTCGTACTTACAAACAGAGTATAATATCAGAATGGACTCTCCCGAACATGAAGATGTCTCGACGGATCGCTCCCATTCCAGAGGCTTCAACTTATACAGGAAGATTGACAATAATGACTGATGAGATTCTGCCGTGCTCTCCAAGATTGTAGTTTATGCCTGAAGACACGTCAATGTCATCATCCGAAGACAAGAAGGGCTACAATCCAGACGACATCAAGACCGTGATTGATGTGCTCGATCAGAATGCTCTGATGCGGCTTATCGTGGACGAACTCCCTTCATACGCGGGGTCAAAGATGCTGAAATTGTCGAGACTGGGTATTAACAAGTTGGAACCATTACAGTGCTTGGATGGTTTGAATCGCATCGATTTGTCGTACAACAAGCTGAAGTCTGTTCGCGTATGGAATGAGTGGTGGGTGAGAAGTAGGCGCTGGACAGTCTGAAGGGACTGACGTATATCAACCTCAGCTACAACCAGCTCTCGGGAAAGGGCATTCGTGGAATTCTTCTTTTGAAGAACGTCGTCTTCTTGAATCTGGGCTACAACCGTATTGCCCTTCTTCCGGATGTTGCATTTGTGGAGATGAGCGGCTTAAAGTGCCTTCTCCTTAACAACAACAAGCTGGAGAGTGTGATGTTTATTCGTGAGCTTCCCGAGCTGAACACGCTTGTGTTATCGAACAACATGATCTCCTCGATTCCTGATAACGCATTTGAAAACTGCAAAAAGCTGCGAAAGATCTCCCTGTGGGTATGATGTGAGTGAGTCACGGTGCAGAGGCCATAACCAGTTGACGGAATTCCCGAACGTCTTCTCCATCACCAACCTGAAGGAACTGAACTTGAACAGCAACCGGATTTCTTCCATTCCCGACCGCATATCGGAGCTGCAGCATCTAACGCAGCTGGACCTTGGAAACAACCTGATTGAGAGCGTGGGGAGTCTTCAGGTGCTGGCTTCGCTTCCCGTTTGTTCTGTGATTCCTGTTTCATTCGTAGTCGCTCACCAAACTGAACGTTGCGCAGAATGATTTCTACCACTGTTCAGCAGAGGACAAGGACACGCTGGAGCAGGTGAACAAGCGAGTGCAGGAGATGCTGCCGCGTCTTCTGACGCTGAACAACCGGATTCTAGAACTGGGACAGGAGAAGAAGAAGCAGCGGAAGCAGCACTATGAGGAGAAGCATATGAAGGAGGGTATGAAGGAAGGTGCAAAGGAAGGTGTGAAGGAGAAGAAGGCGATGGTTGCAAAGGAGAAGAGAGGAATGGGAGAGAAGAAGAAGGAGGTGAAGGTAACGAAGACAAAGGAGGTGAAGGCAACGAAGACAAAGGAGGTGAAGGCAACACCCAAGCAAGTAACGCCCAAACAAACCATCGCACACAAACAAACCACCGCACACAAACAAACCACCACAACCATCCCAGACACTCCAAAGGAACCCACATCACCCGAATCGCCTCCAACGAAGCCGGAAGCCAACCCGTCGGGAGTCGTGGGCGTGGAAACGGCGTACAGTGTACGCAAGAACACAACGAAGCCGGAGGACCTGGAGGCCTTCTTTAAGGTGAACGGCGAAGCACAGGAAGACGTGGGAGGATGGGACGACTGATGTTCATTTAGTTCATTCATTGTTTGTGGTAATTTCAATTCCTGTATTTTTACATTCCAGTCATGTCGCAACAACAAATTGATAATCTGTAACGCTTCCTTGGTTGTCTTTCATCATCAGTCTAGCTGCGCCAGGCAATGCCTTCGTCTTCAGTAAGCTCGTGAAGTACTCCGTTATGATGGTCGTTTTTCCATTGACAGTTATGTTCGCGATGATGTACATTATTCTTCCTCGTATTTCCTTTCCATCTTTCTCTAACGGGTAGTTCTCCAGGTGACTAGTCAGAACGTCATTCATACGGTCTCGTAATGGGTGAGTCGTCAGAAGTGAGTCGTAGAGGTATCTCTGCTGTCGTAACAGTGAATATTGTTATTGCTTGCTATGTTATCGGAGCATTTAAGGAGAATCTTGATGTTGATAAGGAGAAGAAGGAATAAGAATAGGGGTCTTGCTGTTTGTTTGCTCACTCTCCCATCACACATGCATTCTTCGGTTTGGATTCTTCATAACCGCGGTTCTATAGCATTCTTCCAGAGTGAATAAGGAAATGTTGCGGATTCTCTCTCGACAAACGACTTTACCTGCACTCACAGCCGGAAGATTCTCCGTTTGCAGGTTCTTCTCATCAAGAAGATCCTCCTCCGAGCAATCATCGAGTTTTATTACAGTCCCAGAAGATAAAATCGATTTTGTAATCAACCGCTACAAGGCTGTCGGAGGTTCTCATTCTAGGAGAGTCTCATAACCAGGTAACGCATCTCCCAATGACATTAACAGTCGCGTCGTAGTCTCCTTCAATGTGAACGAAGCTGCGTGGATGCCTGAGTACGCTATTCCTTGGGGCTGAGATACAGAAACGTGAAGAAAGTGTTCATGCAGCAACAGGCAATGCATATCGACGACAACGGAGTGTTCACGTTGATTTCCTCTCTTCATCGTTCCATCGTGGCAAATCGTGTTGAAATAATGCGGAAACTCCAGAAGAAGGTGAACCAGGCGTGCATTTCTACTCTTGATAAGCACACAATCGGAGGTGGGGATTCCTTTGCTCACTCATTTGTAGTCGTTGACCCATCTGTGAATGAAAAGCGACTGAAGGAGAAGCGGAAGAGGAGTGAGCTGAGTCGTCGGCGTCGACAGGTGGACAAGGATTATGACATGGAGGACTTCTTTTGATTATACCATATTTCGGTTGTTTGTTCGTGCCACGAGGCGAACCTCTGCAATCTGTATTGGACAGATCGGCACGATGATTGGTTCACGAGTGATTCTGGATGACGGAGAATCACCACAGACCGTTCATAGACAAACGTCTAATTGGAAGGGTTAGGGTTGAAAAGCCTCCTAGAAGGCTATCGATGCGATAAAGCAGTGAACAGCGTTTCGAGGCGGCACCACTCAAGACGGAATTCCCACCTTCCTATTACGTTATGGGTATCTCGGAATGAGTCGATTGTTGTTTCTCTGTTTGCAACATTTTTGTCTCTCGTTCTTGTACAATCTTGCAACAACCACTTCTCCATTGGAGCATTGACAACAGTTCGATGAATTATGTATTTGAACGATCCTCATTTTCCACGATGATACCAATCCAATGTTTTTTTCGCCATATTGCGGATGCCATCTCTTGAGAAGAAAGAAAACTGCTTCCTGAATATGCAATGAGTAATAAAACCCATACGCACCATTTCTGCATTTCGCTGATAATGAAACGTAATTGGGGTTCTGGAGAAAGGAAACAAATCACCCGCGTCGACTCTACCATGCTTCCGCTGAGTTGAATAGGACCGGAAAGACCCCTTCTCTTGATCAGAATTGTCTCATCAAAACCCGAATGAACTCTCCCGTTGTTGATGAGCAGAAGAATGGGGCTACGGATGCAAATGACACAATCTGTATCTGTAACAAACCTGCCGATGGGCTCGTTTTGCAGTGTCACGGGGAGCACTGTCGCTGCAACAACCGTATCCATCCGTCATGCTTTGGAATGACTCCTGAAGCGATTCAAAAGGCACTTGCTTCTAGCTGGTAGAATGGTTGTTTTAACTTGAATGATACGATAGTTATCTTTGTCCCATGTGTGTGCAAGATGCTGAAGTATCGACTACCAAGAAGGTAGGGGTAACGGGACAGGAACTGAGAAACTAGTCTTCTGTGAAGCATACCAAGGCGAAAAAAGAAGAGAGTGACGAGGAGTTCGAAATCAAAGCAAATGACATGGGAGACATGCCGTCTGAGTTGGGATGATGTGTCATGTTCACGAATAGGGAAGAGGATTACGATGAGGATTCCGAGACAGACAGCACAATGGAAGGAGAGACTCGGAAACGACAAGGACAGTCGTATCGCGGACATCCTTGGAGTGATGATGACGAAGCCGAGTCGAGCGTACGCGGAACGGGTCGAGCAAAGCGAACGAAGGTGGTTCCGGAAACGGAAACGACCCGTCGCAGCACGCGTCGTCGTCGTCAGAACTACTCTCCGCAAGATCTCCTTTCATTGGACAGTTCCGACAAAGAGGAGGACGAGTCGCATAGCTACCAGTACACAGCGTCCCCCGTTGCAGTACCGGATTCGGGCAGTCGGATCGAGCGAATCATTGGTCGTCGTGTCCTTCCTAACACGAAGGAGGCGGACGAGATCATGCGTCGCTCCCGCTACGCCATTGTAACATTCTTCACTGCCTCCTATCGTAGGGAATCCATGGAGACGAAAAGACGGAATCGGAGGAACCTCTCTTTGAGGATCTGAATAACGCCGCGTTTGAGTATCTCGTGAAGTGGAAGCACCAGTCTTACCTTCATCTCAGCTGGGTATCGTACGACTTCCTCCTTAACGACAATCCTCCCCATGGCAAGTCGCGTCTGTTGCGATTCGTAAAGATGCTCCCACGCGACGAGATGGGTCTGATCGTGGAGTATCCCCCGTCCACGCCCACCGAGTCCTTTTTCAACCCCAACTTCATGGAGATTGAGCGAGTGGTTTTGTGCAGCAAGGATTTGGACGTCGACATGGACGCCTTGTGGCAGCAGGGCTGCGACGACGTTTACAATGCGCTCTGCGAGGTGACGCACAATGGCTACTACTACTGCGACCCCTTCATGAATCCTGTGGATGAGGAGCACGATGGAGCTCCGGGCTACTACACCGTCGTGACTAAGCCGATGTGTTTGAAGCACATCCGAGAGCGTCTCGACGCAGCGATCGCCAAGCGCAAGGGAAAGGAAGTTACGTAGGTCGTGGAGGAGCGAAGTGATGGCAGAGCGGTCCCTTACGAGAGCAGCGATGAGTTCTTCGCCGATCTCGAACAAGTGTTTGAAAACTGTCATTTGTACGGAAGGGAGAGGGCTTTCAGTGTAGATACAACAAGGACCCATCGTGCGATATTGTGATCATGTGTCAGGCGCTGGAAACGACCTACCAGCAGACGCGAGACGTTTACGAGGAGCGGCGGCGCGCAATGGAGGATCTGCTCTCTTCCATGAAGGACTCGTCCACCCAGGCTGATGTGAAGTAGTTCAACTGCCTCGTTGCGACGTAGATATCTCGTAAAGTGGATGGATCTCTCGTACAAGGATTGCACATGGGAGAGCAAGGAGGACATCTCCGACAAGGAGTTGCTCAGAGCCTACGAGGAGCGACAGGTCATTCCCTCTTACAAGCTGGAGCCTCCACAGTCGCGCGGCGTTCGGATTGCGCGTGGAGAGAAGGCGATGCTTCAGTTCAAGGATAACAAAGTGAGGACTCTTCGAGATGATCAGTCAAAGACTCTGCGACCCTATCAGTGGGAAGGATTCCGTTGGTTGCGCGAGAACTACAATCAGGGAAAGAACAGCATCCTGGCGGACGAAATGGGTCTCGGAAAGACAATCCAGGTGATCTCTCTCATCGAGTACATCATCCACTCGTGAGTCTTGGCGAGGGGGGTCATTATTAGACAGCAAACGTCGCAGCCCGTTCTGGTGATTGCACCTCTGAGCACTCTTGGGTTCTGGCGTCGCGAGATCGAGTCCTGGACCTCGCTGAACGTGGTCATGTACCATGACAACGAGGGCGGACGCGAGGTGCGTCAGCTCATTAAGCGGTACGAGTGGACGTACACGCAACGCCAACTTGGCGGAAAGCAGTACGATTGGCCCATCTACAAGTTCGACGTCCTGCTGACGACCTACGAGGTTGCCATCGCCGATGTGGAGGAGCTGGAGCCTGTATGATTGTTTCTGTGCGTGGACTGTAGATCCGGTGGTCGTTGGTTGTTGTGGACGAGGCGCAGCGTATGAAGAACAAGTCGGGTCGTCTGCAGCAGACTCTTCACCAGCTCCACTACCAGCAGAGTGTGCTGCTAACGGGAACGCCGCTGCAGAACAACATGACGGAGCTGTGGACGCTCCTGAACTTTGTGGCGCCCCAGATCTTCCCCTCTGCCTCGGACTTCTTGCAGCAGTACGGAAACCTGCATGACCAGGACCATGTGACCGCTCTTCAGAAACTGTTGCGCGTGTACGTTCTGCGACGTCTCAAGGAAGATGTGGAGGACAGCATTCCTCCCAAGGAGGAAACCATCATCGACGTGGAGCTGACTACAAAGCAGAAGACGTATTACCGAGCCATCTACGACCACAACCGAGACTTCTTCATTCACGGCTATGTGCGCACGGGCATGGGCGTGAGCAAAGTCAGTCGCAGCGGTCGTGGGCCTCGTCTCATCAACATGGAGATGCAGTTCCGCAAGTGCTGCAACCATCCCTACATGCTGGAGGGCGTGGAACAGTTGGAGGAGGCCGAGAACGCGAAGGCGAACGCCTCTCCCGACATCGCAGACCACCCTCTCGTGAGCAGCAGCGGAAAGATGGTTCTGCTGTTGAAGCTACTGACGAAGCTGCGGGACGAAGGCCATCGCGTGCTGATCTTTTCCCAGTTCACGGCGATGCTGGACTTGCTGCAGCGTTTCCTCCGGCTCGCCAACTTCACCTTCACTCGGATTGACGGCAGCATTCGCGGCAACACGCGTGAAGACGCGATCCAGTCGTTCAATGACGAGAGCAAGGGCATCTTCTGCTTCTTGCTGAGTACGCGGGCTGGCGGTGTGGGTATCACCCTGACGAGTGCGGACACGGTGATCATTTTCGACAGTGACTGGAACCCGCAGGTAGCTGCGCGCTGAGAGAATGAGGAGTAGAACGATGTCCAGGCGCAGGCGCGATGCCACCGAATCGGTCAGACGAAAGCCGTCCGCGTGTACCGTCTGATCACGCGAGGAACCTACGAGGCAGCCATGTTCCAGCGCGCCAGCATGAAGCTGGGATTGGAGCAGGCCGTGATGAGCAACGGAAAGAAAAACATCTCGGCGGACGTGGTGGAGACGCTGCTGAAGGAAGGAGCCTACTCGGCCCTGCTGGAGGACAAGGAAGGAGACGAGCGCAGTCGGACGTTCTGCGAGTCGGACATCAACGAGTTGCTGGAGAAGCAGTCACGCGTTATTAAGTACGACAAGGCGACGACGAACCTGTTCAGCAAAACGAGCTTCGTGTCGAACCAGGCGGACGCGAAGCTGGACGTGAACGACCCTCTGTTCTGGAAGAAGATCTTCGGCCAGGACACGCGCGAGACGGTTCTGGAACGTCTGGAGGACGGACGGGCGACGGAGAGCAGCGAGACGAAGGCGAACTTCGTGAAGGAGCTGACAGACATGGGAGAAGAGGTCATCCAGCAGAAGCTCTCCGGCGCGAACGTCCCCGAATGGTACACCGTTCTCCACACCGCCCTGCGCCAAGTCTCCATCATGGACCAGGCGTTTACGGAGGAGCAGCGGAAGCAGGCGGCCCACATGCTCTCGGAGATCGAGCGACCGAGTCGGAAGCGCAAGCAGGTGACGGTCCGCGAGGAACCGGAGGAAGTTCCCAGCGTGGACGACCCCGACTACAGCAACAACAACAAGGACGCGTTGGCTGACGAGATCTGCTGCAAGTGCTACCGCGACTTCTACCTGATCCAGTGTCACGGCCCCTGTCGCCGCTGCTTCCATCCCGAGTGCGTTGAGAGTAGGAATTGACGAAAAGGATGATGTTCCAGACCCGCCGATGCGCAAGCAGCGCGACACGTGGCAGTGTCCCGACTGTCAGAACCACCGCTACACGTGCTGGATCTGCCACAAGCAGGGCTACGACGCGGCCTACTACCAGGAGATGATCGACCAGGGACTCATCGCGGAAGAGGCTGCCGACGGCGACAAAAAGGTGAAGCTGAAGCGTCGCAAGCTGAAGCGCCGCTCGAACGACGACGACTACGAGGTCTACAACAACCACGCTGCGCGCGGGCGTCGCGGACACGTGAAGCAGAACCCGCTGGCGACCAACCCCAACGTGGTCTTCAAGTGTCTAGTAAAGAACTGCGGCCATTTTTACCACGTGAACTGCATCCAGAGCCTCGACTACGGCTCGAAGGAGCATTTCTCGGACCTCACGCGCTTCCGCTGTCCCTCGCACTTCTGCTGCAAGTGTCACGAGACGGGCAACACGAAGCATCTCGTGCAGTGCATGCTCTGCTCGAACGCCAGTCACGTGGGCTGTCTGGACGCGGCCGCCGGCCACCGCATCTCCAAGCTCTATTACATCTGCAACCAGCACGAGGTCCCCAAGGGCGTCCCCACGTGGGATCCCAACAAAAAACGCTCGGTTTCTGATGACGCGTACGGTCGGGACGATCGCGACCGCTCAAGGAGTCGAACGCCGCGACAGCGGGCGGAGAAGCCGGTGTACGAGCCGGTCACGTATGCTGTGCCCATTGAGGAGTATAAGGGCAACTGGTGCAGGTACTGCGGCGCGCGACGAAGCAGGTAGGAACAAGGGGGAGAGGTGAGAAGCAGTGGGTTCATGAAGGGACCGTGGGGACCGAAGACACTGTGCGTCGTGCACTATGTGGCGTGGTTCCGGACGAAGAAGCTGGATCTGTCGGCTTATGTGGGGAGTATGAGGGGAGATGACATGTAGCCGGAAATGCCAAAGAAGCCCATCAACATTGAAGCCAACTCCGAGCCAAAGTATATGTATTTCCTACAAACAAAGAAGAATAAGGAGATGCTGTAATTTGTGTTTGTTGGAGTCATTCTTTTGTTTGCAATCATGGTGGGCAGAACAAAGGAGCTGTGTGTTCTGAGTCCATGGGACACGGACGATGCACGTTGCCGCTACACACGAGTTGGTGTGATTCGGTTTCTTTACGCTCAGATCCTATCGAGGTGGATTGTGCTTCAGCGGGACGCAACGCGTTTTCACATCTTCTACGATGATCAGTATCGCGTATGAATTGAAGCTGAAGTGGATTTACTAGGTTTTACTACACGTTTCCAACACAGTCGCGTCCTTCTATTGCTGCAACTCTAACGATGCTCTCCTCATTGTGCTCTTTTACACAAGCTATCCTTATGACTGTCTTTTACTCACGCGCGATACGATGGATCAGATTCAGATTCAGCGAGCAGAGAATGGGAAGTGGATTGCCGTGGAATCGATCGGGTCATCTCTTACTGTATGTTCCCTCTCTGTTGAACTATCCAGCGAATCGTTTTGTGTTATTCGGAAGATCGCTTCCTCCTCCTCCTTATGCTTCTATGGTTGCGATCTTTTCAACCGCATATGGAAATTCTGTATCCAGTTGGATGAGTCAACTTGCTCCATTCAATCGTCTCTTCTCTACTCAAATCTGTCCTGGAAAGTGGACGCGTTTGCATTTGCTGATTCAACGCTCGTTGTATGCTGTGAAGACGGTCACGTATACTGTTTGAAAGATGATGCCTTTTCCCCGCTGCATACGTTTGATCCGCCGCGCCGTGTGCAGAGCATCCTCTCAGACTCAGGTCATATTTTCCTCATCGACACCGAAGGAATCGTATTCAATTGCGAATCATATACTTCCCTCTCTCTCGATCCATCCGGAACCAATCATCTCATCGTAAGCCATGCCATTATCTACATCGCAAACGGAGAACTGAAACATTTCCAACTTCCTTCGTTTCCCGCCATTTCATTCCCGCGGGATTCTTCGGTTCGCTGCATGACGCTGGATGCGTCATCGCGTCGTCTTCTCCTCGTACATTCATATGGCTCCGTGACGCTTCGTTCTCTTGACGTCGATATTGCGCCAGTGACGAATTCTGCGCCAATGGCGCCAAACGACTTGATGACCTCTTCGAGGGCGTTTCATCAACTGGGTGTCGAAAACAGCTTCCTTTTCAACACTCTTTCCATGCGAGAACAAGCGCGGGAACTTTTGGCGGGGTTTCCCTCCATATTGGATGCTCAATGGAGGGTAGATGTTGGAGGGAATGTGGGATGCCGTATCGCCGTTTCATTGGAGGGCGTTTCATGTGTCCAGTTGGTCCTTCGAGGCGTTTCATTGGACAGTTGTGTGCAGAGTGTGGCAGTGCGAAGCGGAAGCGGAATTTGTGACATTTCGTTCAAGGGAATTCCGATGGTGTTGAATGGAGTGTGTGAAGCGGAATTGCGATGCATCGCGTGGGTGGGCGAAACACCTCCAGTTACGAAAACAATTTCACTGGGGCATGTGAGTTTGATCGATATGGGTCAGTCGTCGCGACGCGGATCATCCATGGAATGTGGTCCGGAGAATCATATGACGATTCCGTTGGTCGAAGCACCGTCGCAAAGCGATTCGTTGGATTCGTTTGGACTGAAGGAGAGAATAGGTTCGGTTCATTGCCAATTACTCTCAAGTGGTTCGAACCGGCAGATCCTGCTTCAAAGCCCTGACGCGAGGTCGTTGCTTCTGGTTCGCAGTCACATGTTGCAGCGAATGCTGGATCGGTGGGGAAAGGGCACGAAGGGGTGGATGATCAACTATCCGCAGCAGCAACCGATCGAAGAGTGTATGCGTCGTCTGGAAACGCTTCCTGAGGGCATTCTCGATCAGATCAAGGAGCTGACGGAAGTGAATTCAATTTTGGCGTCTCTCTTGCAGTTGTTCCGTGTTTGTTTCAAACATATACTCACTCTTCTTTCAAACCATTATTCTCCGAAACGGAGAAAATGCTTCCAGAACAGAATATTCCGGAATTGTTGCTGTCGATTCGAAATGGAAAGGGATGGGAAGGAGAGTGTCATTCCTAGAGATCAAGGAATCCCTAGGCCAAATCATCCGAAATGAAGATCTGGGAAAGCGAAGGAAGGTGGCAGTGAGGGAGGAAATGTTCGTATTCGCTTGATGGGTGAGTTCAGGGGTAGGCGAAGTCCCTCCGACAAATCGAGGAGTATGGAGAAAAGGTGGGGTTTACAAGCTCTGTATTAGAAGAAGTGGGCTTTCGGGGCGAACATGACCTGTAGCTAGCGGATACAGTGGCGATTCCCCAGTTAGATCCATCCATTGCAAAGCGTTTGGTGTATTGTATGAATCCCATCGATGTGTGTCAGTCATTGGTTTTTGAAGGTTAGAAAGTGGGCTCGAACACGGTCATCACGTTACTGAGCATCCTACCCTCCTGTTCCACAGACTTGAAGAAAGCCATCTTCAAATGGCTGTGTGTGACTTATCCCTACTGTTCGAAATCGGCCAAACAAACCTATGTAAAGCTCTATTCCTGTGTGTTCTACCATCTCTCCAACGAAGAGATCCTCCCCTACGTCTGCCATCTTCTCTACGCAATCACAACACGACAAGTCCATTCTTTCTCTTTCTCTCATGTAGACGGTGAAGCCCCACCGTGTGCGCCGTCTCCACTCTCTCTATCAACACAATTTGCATTCGGGACAAATGGTGCGTCCACTCTTCTCGCTCATCCAGTTGTTCGACCAATACGATTCATCGACGCTTCTTCCGCCGCCACCAAAGAGTTCTCTCGGATACACGCAGTTTGTTCATATCGACGACGATTGGAGCCAACACATCCAACATCTACGTGATGTCGCTTCATCTTCCGATGAAACGCTTCTCCGTTCGGATGTTGATGGAAACGCTCAGATCATCGATTTCAAACTTCCGACGCAGTTGAATCTGTCCTCTGCAAACGATCATGTCCATCGACGACGCTTTCATGTCGATTTGTTCTCTTCATTTCATTCGCAGTGGCCGTCTTCACAGGGCTCTGCGGGAAAACGCGTCGAATCCTCCGTAACCATCGATCAACTGAATTCCCCGCGGGAACTGGTCGCCGCACTCCGTAGTCGTCGTGTTCATCTAATTGTTCCTTGCGAGTGAGTTTATGGATCGATCGTCAAGTAGATCGTCATCACTGATCGTCCCGCGAGATCCCCCTATTGGAATATTCGTCTATTTCTGGAGTGGAAACTCCGCACTGCGTCAACGCTTTGACCGAAATCGTGGGAAAAGGGGAGAAGTGACACCTAGTGGCGGAAATGGCGTCTTTTTTCTGTCTGAATGCGTCGACGACGGAAATAGAGCGGAATTCGGTTTTGCGGTCATTTGCGTGGTTGGCGTGGCATACCGGAACGCTTCCGCGGGACTTGTGCGGATTTGTGCGCGAAGTGATTTTCCGTCAAGACTTCAGCGATGCGATTGGGCTGATGTTGGGAGGTTTCTTGTCTCCCGTGCAGATGAGAGAAATTGGAAGGAGGATGCGTGGGACGTTTCAGTGCAGCACGATGAGGAAGCGAGGACAGATGATGCGTGCATTGGTGGAGGCATGTGGGATGTTGCGAGTGATGCTGCGCAGAAGGAGGTCTGGAGATGTTGAAGCGACGCTAAGAGAGATGGAGGAAGTGATGGAATGGTATGCATGTCAGAGTGTGTTGGATGGATGTTTGTTCGGAGTCGTGGACTCCTTCTTCGTTGAGTACTTGCGAATGCAAGTGAAAGTGAGAGGGATTACGAAACGACTCTTCTTCCCACGCGAGGATACGGTGAAGTTACTCACTCTGACGAACAACCTGATTGCAATTGATGGAATCAGCATGTTCATCAAGGAGTGAGAGTAGTTTGGGTGATTCATGAGTAGGGTGCGAGATGTACTTCGAGAAGGCATGTCTGGAGAAGTTCTCGAGCGTTGTGTGCGGTTGGAATCCATCTTGAAGGATGCAGCCAATGCCTCTCCACTTCAAACCTCCATTGTATGGATTCGTTGGTCTGTCAAGCGTAGATATTCGGCAGCTTCTATCAGTTGGTGCAAACCAAGCAATCAGGAGAAGATGGGCCGCTTACCAGCTTTGTTAACTATATGTGTCGGTACCAGTTTTCTGGGCTGGACCGTCTTTTGCTGTGTGTTGTTTGTTGATGAATCCAATTCCCGCGGTTATTTTACTCTTTGGGTTGGATTGTTCATCATAGACGCCTTTGAAAAGTGAGCTTTGCGGCGATCTCTTGGGAATCCTGTCGACTAACGATTTGTAGTCTTAACGGAAGTATGACAGTCTCTGGAATCTACATTCTTGGACCGAACGGCAAGGTGATCATTTCGCGTGACTACCGAGGTGATGTGACGGAAGCTGCTGTCGATCGGTGCGTTGGTGGGGTTGTTCGGTGATTGTCGTAGATTTGCTGTGATGCTTCGCGAAAAGGAGGATACGGAGCTGAAGCCGGTGACCACCGAAGGAGATACCACGTATATCTACGTGAAGGTAGTCTTTGGAAAGGAGAGGGTAATAGCTAGAGCGGCAATTTGTATCTGCTGGCACTGACGAAGCGAAACGCGAACGTCACCATGGTTATGGAGTTTCTGAACCACTTGGTGAAGGTATTTAAAGACTACTTTGGTGTGTTCGACGAGGAGCGTATTCGGTAAGAGCTGTCTCTCTCCTCGATCTGTAGCGATAACTTCGTGATTATGTATGAGCTCTTTGATGAGATGATGGACTTTGGTTTCCCTCAAGTGCATATCCTTGCATTTCCTGACTTGTAGATTACAGACACACAAGTGATGAAGGAGTACATTACACAGGAGAGCCAGCGCCTGGAGAAGACGACGGTGGTTCCGAAGAACCTGACGAACGTGGTCAGCTGGCGCCAGGAGGGCATCAAGTACAAGAAGAACGACGTGTTCCTGGACGTGATCGAGAAGGTGAATCTGCTGGTGGCGCGCGACGGGACGGTGCTGGACAGCGAGATCGTGGGTACGATCGAGATGAAGGTGTGTCTGTCGGGCATGCCGGAGCTGAAGCTGGGTCTCAACGACAAGGTTCGCTTCGACATGGGCGACCACAAGCTGGACGGTCCGAAGAACAGCAACAACATCGACCTGGAAGACGTCCACTTCCACCAGTGCGTGCGTCTGGCGACGTTCGACAACGACAAGACGATCTCGTTCATTCCGCCCGACGGACAGTTCGACCTGATGTCCTACCGCCTGCACACGCAGGTGCGGCCGCTGATCTGGGTGGAAGTGACGACCAACCGCAAGGCCACCTCCATCGACTACTTCGTGAAGGCCAAGTCCAACTTCAAGTCGCACAGCACCGCCACCGACGTCGAGATCTTCGTCCCGCTGCCTTCCGACGTCGACACGCCGCAGTTCAACGTGAGTCTGTGCGGGGGGTGACAGCTAGACGTCGCTGGGAACCGTCTCCTACGTGCCCGACAAGGACTGTCTCCTGTGGAAGATCAAGCAGTTCTACGGCATGCGCGAGTATCACATGCGCGCGCACTTCGGACTCCCGTCGGTGCAGCGGGACGATGGCGTGGGGCTTGGGGAGCGGGGTGAGGCGTAGCAGCAGGACGACTACCAGATGCGACCCATCTCGGTGAACTTCGAGATCCCGTACTACACGGCCTCGGGACTGCAGGTGCGCTATCTGAAGATCGTGGAGAAGAGTGGCTACCAGGCACTGCCGTGGGTGCGGTACATCACTCGCAATGGCGACTATCAGCTCAGAATGAAGTGGTGTGTTTGTTACAAACAAGGGATTGGAAGAGGATGATGAGTCCCGCGATCACGAGGGGAACCACGAGGAGACCGACGCAGGTCGCGATTCCACACGAGTTACCCAGGTTGATCGTGTATCCGCCGCCCAGTCGCTTCGGGACGCAAATAGCATCATCCTACAGTGAAAGGGAAAGGGAGAGCCGTACATCGCCATTGCAGTAGCAGCCATACTTCCAGTGGCTCTCTTCTGGGGAGAGGAGCTTGTCTTTGCTAACGTAGAATAGGTCAGGAGCTTCTTACTTTTTACCTTGCATAATGCTGCATGTGAAGAACACTGTGACCGCAATCATCAAAATGGCAAAGACGACAATCTGGGGCCACATAACAATCTTGTAGCTGCACGGAATGGCCTTCCCTGGAACGATTTCGCACTTCATGTTGTACTCCCATGTTGGTTCAATTATGGAAAAGAGGAAGACACCAATCAGCGATCCATAGGTTGCGATCATATTCATAATCCTAGGGTTCATTGCAAAGAGAGAGAATCACATCGACTTGAGTTGGTTGAAGCGATTCTCTTCCTGGTAGTAGGAAACGTCGATTCCGTTGTAGGCGGAGATGGGACAACAACCTATAGTCAGCGCGAGAAGATCCAATGAGACAACCATTGCGAGAGGGAAGAGGAGAGAGAACAAGAAAAAGGCATTCTAGAATTGGATGACGCCACACAATCCTACTTGTGATTGCCATCCATTGGGAAGGTTATTCTGTCCAAAATGAGTAGCGCACACTTCAGGGAGCTTGGACTTGTTCATAACAGTGTAAACGATGCATGGGATGCAACAAACGATGCTGATACAGTAACCCCTACAATTAACTTCCCTCCCACTTCACTACGGAAGGGCAAGACGGTAAGCACTCTTTCCAGCCATTTCAAGAAATGTGGGAATAAAGATTGGGCTTCGGATCCGAAGGTTCACCTAAACCAAACACCTTTTATTGAAACGCCCATATCTCCGTAATCACTTGACCAATGAACGTATCTCTTTGTTGCTTGTACAAAGAAGGACGTCGACTATCATAAAAGAGTGCAAACAAGAATACGTGTCCTGTCGTTACAGAGAAAATCTCATTTGAAGACAAACCTACGATTCCCCGTTATTCAAACCGTCAAAGGTAGCACATTTTTGCAGCTGTTTATTTCCCAGGCGGCTGTTCCAATCTTTCTGTAACGATTCGCGATGATAGATCTTCTGTTCTCCTTTCTAAATCCAATCATTCCAGTGCGGAATCATTCAATGTACTTGAGGAATTGTTGAGAAAAGAAGGTCCTTGTTTTCAGTTATAACTCATTTGAAGCCCATAGAACAAACACTCCAACTAAACAGACCCTACTCCTGTTTCTTTCCTCCCTGCTTCATGTACCGCTTCTTTCCGTCCTTCTTGTCTCGAATGGCCTTTCTCTCCTGCTTGTCCTTCTTTTCGTATCCTCCCTTCTGTCCTTCCGCCTGATTCCTCTTCTGCTGGAATCTCTTCTGAGGTCCCTTCTGGAATCCCTTCTGGAATCCCTTCTGAGATCCCTTCTGGGGTCCCTTCTGAGGTCCCTTCTGAGGTCCCTTCTGAGGTCCCTTCTGAGGTCCCTTTCCAAACTTCGGCTTTCCACCCTGCTTCTTCTCCTGCTTCTTCTCTCCCTTCTCCTCTTCCTCCTCTCCCTTCCTCTCCTCCTCTCCTTCCTCCTTCTCCTCCTTCTTTCCCTTTCTCTCCTTCTTCTCCTTCTTCTCCACCTCCTCCACCTCCTCCTTCTCCGAGTCGTCATCCGCCGTCTTCGGGATCTCGTTGCTCACCTTCACAAACTTGGCCACGAAGAAGCCGTCCGTGTTGTGCACGTGCGGGTAGTAGCGGCGCGTCAGCGACATCGTCGGGTGGAAGTGGTAGTGGCGGAACGCGGTGAAGCCAGGAGTACCGAACGACAGTCCCGTGTCCACCAGCTTCACGTGGCGCTTCCGCAGCGCGTAGTTGACCACGTCCTCGTTCTCGAACACCGAGATCGAACAGGTGGAGTAAACGAGCACCGCACCGTGCTTCGAGCTACACATCGCTTCTCCCTTGAAAACCTACTTGGCGTCGATGGAGTCGATGGCGTGGAGAATCAGCTGCTTCTGAATGGCGGCATTCGCCTGGATGTTCTTGATGGTTCGGTTCTGCTTGACCGACGCATCGTGTGAGATGACGCCGAGACCCGAGCAGGGGGCGTCCAGTAGCACGCGGTCGAAGCCTCCCATCACCTCGGGGAACTTGAGACCGTTGTAGTTGGTGACGATGGTGTTCGTGACGCCCAGACGGTGCAGGTTGGCTACCGTCGCCACCAGACGCTCCTTCTTCAGGTCGTTCGCGATCAGGATGCCCGTGTTCTTCATCAGCTGGGCGATATGGGAGGTCTTTCCACCGGGAGCTGAACACATATCCAGAATGCGTTCCTCGGGCTGGGGGTTCAGCGCGATCACAGGGAGCATCGACGCTGCACTCTGTAGAATGTAGTGGCCGGCCAGGTACTCGGGAGTGGCGCCGATGGGGACGGGCGTGTCGTAGATCTTGAGACCCAGCTTGCTCCAGTCGGCGAGAGGGTCCAGGTTGACGCCGCGGTTGATGAGCGCCTGCGCAAGGTCACGACGACGCGTCTTCAAGGTGTTCGTGCGGATGACCAGAGGACGGTCACTTTCGTTGGCCTCGAGCCACTCCAGACACTCCTTCGGAGAGAAAATGTCGAAGAAGTAGTCGATCAGTTCTGCGTTGTATCTACATAAGAAGGAAGAGGAACAAGTACCCATAGAAACGAGCGCAGTCCTTCTTCAAACGGATCATGTAATCCTCACGACTCATCGAGGGGTCTCGCTTGTGGCGGAAGTCCGAAAGACAAGTGACAATGTCCTGAATACGCTCCTTCAGCTCGTTCAGATCGTAAACGGCGTCGTCGTTGTCCTTGTCGAAGGTGAGATGACCCTCCTTTTCTAGATCCTCCTGCAAGTTTTCCTGTGCTTCCTGTTCCACGATTTTTTGGTTCGCTTCCTCCTCCTCCGCCTCGCGCTCAAAGTCATTCTACAAATCAGCGACAAGCCACCAAAGCAAGTACCTTCTCCTCCTCGCTTTCTTCTTCGTTCTCTTCCTCCTCATCGCTCTCCAGAGCGTTCTTCTTCAACTTAAGCCACTTGTTGTCCTTGTCGCTAAATGCCTTTGCATTCTCATTTGACGGAACGGCAGACTCGTTGTCCTCTTCCTCCATCTCCGGACTATCACTCTCCTCGCTCACAATGGCAGTAACCGAATTGTCGCCTATCGGAGTCGCCACCAAGTTTTCCGAACCCTCATTACTATTGAGCAGATCCTCGTCTTCTGAATAGGTCATAGCTAGGCACACGCAATGGCTCAGTAGTGAGATATGAGCGTTTGCAAGCGTCGCGGGCCGTTTCACCTCATTTCCAAGTCTCCACAGTCCCTTTTCACTGGTGTTCTGTTGAGGATCATTGTGGCAACGATAGGAGCAACAGAGTTTCTTCAAAGCAGAATCACAGCGATACATGTATCTTCGTTTTGGACCAAACTGATCCGGTAGTGAACCCTATTTAAATTAGATGGAAGACATCAATACAGACAACTACAGTCTTCCTGGTGTTCTCAAGTTCATTGCGGACAAGTTCAATGAGTTGGCTATGTCGCAAAGGTGTTCTCTTTTAGATTCGACATGGAGCGCGTTCGTTGGACACAGGAAAGAGAGGATCTCCTCAGACAGATTGCGGATCTCAAAGCGGAAAAAGAAGTTGTCCTTGCTGCTGTGTGATCACCTAGTTTTTGGAACAGCAGTTAGGGGATCCTGTTGGGTCGTCAGTTCATTTTGATGTAGTCGTTTGCTGCTTATTTCATGTGCAGGACAATACGATGGGCTCGCACCATTCTCATGACAGTTATCTTGAGAATTCCCTAAGGAGAAATCGCAGGTACATTTTGTAACTTGTCTACCATCTACTAGTACCAGTCGTTTGTCAGCAACCAGGAAAGTCCTCCAGCGTTATCTGAATCGATACGAGTCGGAAACCTACTCGGGCTCTTTCGATTACACGAATTCTCTGAATCGGAGTCAGACTCTCATCGATCCTGCGCTTACCAGTATGATTCCGCCTCGTAGCGAATCTGAGTCTGCTATTCTCTCATCGCGCCATTCTTCTGGTTCCATTCGCGAGACCGATTCACCGAAGCCGAAGCAGACGCCGTCTCCTCAGTTCTCCGCAGTGACGCAGGAAGACGAGAGCAGTTTCGACGACGTGGGCGACATCGACGTCCACTCCATCTACGAGCTCCAGTCCAAGAGGAAATGCAGCGGAGCTCCCTGTCCTCCTAAGGTTTCTCAGGGGACAGAGGAGGTTGCGGTGTTAAATGACGAGGGGGCGATGAAGCCGATGGAGTTGAAGTTGATGGAATCCAAGCCTGTGGAATCCAAACCGATGGAATCCAAGCCTGTGGAATCCAAACCGGCAGAAGCGATCGATTTTAAGCCCTTTTCGCGGCGCCGAGCTCGCGTGCATGCTCCAGCAATATCACAGATGAACTCCATCTTCAGCCCTCCCTCCATTCCTCCTCCACCTCCTCCACCAGCGATGATGACCAAGCCAGTGCAGGTGTCGAAGTCTGTTGGGCTTGTACAGGCTGAGAGTGTTCCTTCTGAACATCTCGATGTTGATCAGCCTACACAGCCTACACTGCCTACACAACCCACACAACCTTCACAGCCCACACAACCTACGCAATCCAAACAACCCACACAACCCGCACAGCTGGAGTTCCCGCTAGACGCGGAAATGACCGATCCTCCCAAACTCCCTCAGTACACCACCGGTCGCCGCAACGCCTTGTAGGAGAAGCCGCGATCTCTTTCCACAGCCACCTCTCTCCCCTCTGCGCACTTCAGTTCAGCGAAATGGAAGAAAACGCACTCCTGAGCATCGACCGGAATCACGTCATCTGCGTTTGGGAGACGCAGAAAGATATGTAGCAATGATGCATGAACTCAACGCTAGGCTGTGCATCAACGACCAACCCTCCCAAGTGATCTACGGCTCGCAGACCGACTGTCCCGTCCTCACGGGAATTTGGTTGCCGGCGGTCCAGGGAGTGGCGACGGCGGGAAGTGATGGAATCATCACGGTACATCGCGTAAACAAGTGCTATCCGTCGTCACGTTATGTGGACGGGAACGTTCAGGATGTGGAGAGAGAAGAAGAAGAACCATGCTCGGGAAGGAATGGTCTGTTTGATCCGACTCCGAATACTCCGTTTGCATGATTTCATTGAATGACTTGCAGAATTGAGATCTTCACAGAGCACAGCGACGCCGTTTGGTCTCTTTTCAACAACGAGAAGGCGCTGGACCGCAGTCGGTTCCTTCTCTTCTCAGCGAGTGCCTCGGGAAGTCTCCTGTGCCATGATCTGGAACGCGGTATGTGCTGTGATTCTACGTGACACGTAGACTGTGTGAATCACTATCCATCGCACGAGACGGAAGAAGGACAGGATATCATTTTGAGTTTGACGAGCAATGAGAAGCATAGCTCGCACCTCTTCTGTGGACATCATTCTGGGTGTGCGACGATGATGGACGTCGAATCGCGACTGATTGTTCGAGAGTTCAAGCCGCGCGGCGACGACTGGAAGGGAGACGCTGTGGGTGAAATGGAGTTATGCGAGGTAGATTTACTCGCTGGCGATGTACGAATCGCTTCCCCTCCTGGCTGCAGGAACGAAATATGGGAAGATCCATCTGTTTGATGCTCGCGACCCCGCTGTGTGCGTTAGTTTGGACGCCCACGGCGACTCGGTCTCGCAAGTGTGTTTTCATCCGTGGTGCAACATGCTTATGTCGTCAGGATACGACGGTGCTCTGCGATTATGGAACACACGCGAAAGAACTCTCATTCACCAGTATAAGGTAGGAAGAAGGAGAGAGGGTGATCGACAGAATATCTGCCCCTCTATCTGCGATGAGACGGGCTTAGTCTTCTCTATTTGCATGTCAACAGGCTGTGTGGCGGTCGGAGGCGCGACAGGAAGTATCTACTGCCTAGTTTCCTCTTCTTGTTGCAACAAACAATACACAAAGCAATACGCATACGGATAGCCTCGATCAACTCACCACTTCCTGCCACGCCAGCATCCTCTCCGTCTCGGACCCACGGCTGCCAGCCAGCTTTCTTTATACACACACAATAGATCACATGATAACCCTCCAAATTAAGCAGCCGAATTCGGATGCTCTCCATGCGGAGTCCCTGTCTTTCTGTACCACACACAACGTTATTGGACACTTCCTTCATCCAGCCCATGTTTTCCACATAGGCTTGAAGAAGTAGTCGCCCAGGACCAGCATAGTTTACATAGAAGGCTTCGAGACGAAGACCTTTCCCATTCATGCCAACGATCTGATTATCGGCAACAAAAGAAGACCATCCATGATTCTGAATATAGGCTCGATATAATACACGGGGTTCATCGATAGTCAATTGGATCTGAAAAGCAACGACAAAACTGTTTCCCTCCGTATCCCCTGCAACACCATAGTCTCGTTTCCAATCTGTCCAGAGACCAGAATTCAATAATAGACGATAGAAAACATGATAGCCAGGAGAAGACACTAACTGAATACGAACTGCTTTAATTCGCTTTTGCCGATTGTTGTCACCACACGTCTCTCCATTATGAACTGGGGACAACCAGCCATCCTCTTCCAAGCAACACTGCATCACAATATTACCCGTTCCCGAGTATATGATCTGAAAACAGGTCATACAATCCTTTGACTCCATCTGACCTGTAACCTCACCAATCTTCGACCAACTATTCCAGCCGTTCGATGCTGAAAACGAACGGTACCGGATGTTTTGATTTGTCCCCATACGCGCTGAATACAGAAGAGGAATGTCAAAAGGCTGAACCATTGATGAAACGCCCATTATCGTCCTCACAAGAAATGGCGAGAAAAGTGTACACCTCGCATCCTACATTGGATGTGACGTTTTTCATCATGTTCAGCACATTGGCTGCCCATGTTTGGTAATCACCTTCTCGAAATCGGTTCATCGTAGTTATTCCCTGTTTATGGAGGGAAAGATGTTCAGAGCCCTCGTGATCTCTACTGTGATAGTTGCAATTGCTGTTTCCGCAGTCGAACAGCTGCTTCGCATAATCGGCAAATGGGTGTCGCATAGGTTCTTAAATGATGAGAGACATGGTATAGCTTGAGTTTGGCTGCGAACCGTAGGAGATCCTCTCTCGAAGGTGTATGCACTTAAGAAGTTTGTTGATCAGGTACATCTGAAAGTCCTTTTTGAGTTTAGGGATGGCAACTTGTGTACCATTGCTCCTTCTCCCTCTGGGAGTATCTCCTTTTGCGGAAGTACAACTGGTTTGCGAGTTCTGTGATATGGTTCTCTTCGGAGGAAACTGTTGAGGCTCCGTACGCGATTCGTCTCTTGTTCATCGCACAGATTGTACAAGTCTCTTTTTGCATCGATCTTAGTCCCTCTGGTTCTTCCAGGCATATAGACACGTGTTTGTGAACCAGCGGAAGAAGGACTACTACGAATTGTTCCTTCACCACATCGTGACGCTGAGTCTTTGCTGTTGTTTTTCATGCGTATGCTGATTCTTAGACTATGCACAGTATGGAAACTATAAGTTGGGATTGATTATCCTGTTCGTAGGTCTTTGAATAATCCTTTCAATATAGCTTCACGACAACAGTGACATTTTCATCGATCTGTTGAAGATGTTGAATCTGATGAAGATTGATGGACCGAAGGATTTCTTCATTATTGAAATCGAGTATGTGGTGTCTCTCCTTGTGTGGATTTACGAGCGCCTGTACACTCTCCCTATTACGTTTATGAGAGACGGATTCATGGTGATGCTGGACCACTATAAGGGACTTCCGATGGCTTCGATTTTCCGCAAGGAATGGGTGTTCTGCATTGAAATCGGATGCCTGTGGATTCTGTATGGTCTTCATATTTACTGGTTCATTCTGCTCGTTCGCCTTGGATACCGTGCCTTTGTTTCGTATGGGTGAGGAGGACGTGTGATGAGTAGAGAACCGGAGAACATTCGCAACATCTCCAAGGAAGGATACGAGGGTGATTCGGACGTTGAGTCTGACGATGAGTCGCCTAAGAAGAACGAATACGTCTGTTTGTTGTCAAACATTTCTTGTCAGTTGTCTTAAGGATGTCTGGAATTCAGTTGGGCGAAAAACAGGTGACCTTGGAGGATTTGGATGCGATCCTCTTCGGAAACACGCCTGTCAGCGTCGATGATGCGGTTGTCAGCAAGGTATTGCGATCTTTGGAACGCATTATCGTGTAGATTCAGAAAATGGGAAAGGGAAAGCACGCGAAAACAGAATGCGTGAAGTATGGATACTCGTTGGAAGTCAAGAGTAGGGTGGAACCAATCACAATGTCCCCCGTGGAGGGAGTCTCGAAAACGTGCGCTTTGTTCGCTCTTCTTTCCCTTCTGAAGGTAGGGGCGGATACGCGTTGTGAACCACAGGGAGAGGGAATTCGCCCCGAGCTTGTTCAGACGCTGGTGGAAGCGGTGAATAGCAAGGATGCAAAGCCTCTGGACGTGTTCCGCTTCGTCGAGTCGATTCAGAAGGAGGATATGACTCTGGGAGACCACGAGAAGGAGGTTCTGTCGATGGTTGTTCCATTTCGCCTGCATCATCGCTAGTTGTCCCCCAGAACGACGGCGCTCACCTACCTGGCGTTCATTCGCGGCGAAAAGGCGAACGTTCTTCTCCTGGCGACGGTCGCCTTCCTCATCGCCACGCTTAACGGCAAGATCGACTCCCTGGCAGAGAACATCTACGAGGTTTCGTTCCTTGTCCCCTCTCAGTGCAGGTCGACCACCCCCATCGCTGCGCGGCGTACATCGCGCAGATGCTGCGTCTGATGCTCTTCGGCGCCTCCAACCTGAAGGAAGACCGTGAGTCGCTTATCCAGCCGCTTCCGGAGCTGCTGGGTCCCCTCTCCGATGACCTCAAGCAGCTGAAGCTGTCGCTGCAGGCGGAGCTGAACGCGCCCGCGACGACGCAGGGCTCCGCGATCCTTCTGGCGCGTCTGGAGACGCTCTCCGCGCAGTACGGTCACGTGCTGTCTCGTACATCCCCTCTTCTCCCTCTACCGCAGACCTGTTGACCATGTGCACCGCGCTGGGCGACGAAACGCTTCGCTCGCAGACGCAGGCGGCGGAGTCGGCGTTACAGTCTGCGGAGTCTGCGCTGGCGGGCGTTCCCGCGTCGCTGGGGCTGCCGCTGCGTGTGTTGGAGCAGCAGCGAGCGTTCCAGCGGGTGATGGCGGCGGCGCTGGCGGCGAGCGTGGACGCGCTAGCGAAGCTGGCGGCAGAGGCGGCGGCGGCGAGCGAGGCGAAGGCGACGAACCCCGAGATCGAGGCGCGGCTGGCGGCGGAGCGCGCGAAGGAGGAAGCAACGATGGACCCCGCGACATTGGCGCGCATCCGGGAGAAGCGCGCGGCGAAGGAGGCGAAGAAGAGCAAGAAGGCGGCGGGAAAGAAGGAGAAGAAGCTGAACGTGGGCAACGGCGTGCAGGCGGTGGAGGCGGAGCTGCTGCGGCTGGCGCCGGCGGGGGCGGTGGAGGCGATCGAGGCCGCTGCGGAACTGACGTGCGGACCCCTGGCGGAGGCGGTGGCGCAGCAGTTCGAGGCGCTGAAGTCGGGCGGCGTGCACCGGAAGCCGAAGGTGCCGAAGGGGACACGGGACTTCCTTCCGGAGCAGATGGAGATCCGCGCGCGGGTGATGGACACGATTCGCGGGGTGTTCCGTCGCCACGGTGCGGTGGAGATCGACACGCCGGTGTTCGAGGAGAAGGAGACGCTGATGGGGAAGTACGGCGAGGACAGCAAGCTCATCTACGACCTGGCGGACCAGGGCGGCGAGATCCTCTCGCTGCGCTATGACTTGACGGTGCCCTTCGCGCGCTTCCTGGCGGTGCACCAGGTGGGAAACATCAAGCGCTTCCACATCGCGAAGGTGTATCGGCGGGACAACCCCGTCGTCACCAAGGGCCGCTACCGCGAGTTCTACCAGTGCGACTTCGACATCGCGGGCAGCTACGGCAGCATGATCAGCGACGCGGACGTGCTGGCGGTGGGCGTGGAGATCTACCGCGCGCTGGAGATTGGGGAGTTCGCGATCAAGGTGAACCACCGCGAGCTGCTGGACAGCATGATGGAGATCTGCGGCGTGCCTGCCAACAAGGTGCGCGCAATCGGCTCCGCGATCGACAAGCTGGACAAAGAGACCTGGGAGACTGTGCGTCACGAGATGGTGGAGAAGAAGGGTCTCGCGCCGGAGGCCGCCGACCGTATCCACACGTTCGTGACGATCAAGGGCGACCCGTGGACGGTCCACAAGCAGCTGTTGGCGATGGAGGCTATTCAGAAGAACGAGCGTGCGATGCGGGCGCTGGAGGACCTGCGACGTCTGTTCGAGTACCTGGACGCGATGGGCTATCTGAGCCACCTGTCGTTCGACCTCTCGCTGGCGCGCGGACTCGACTACTACACTGGTCTCATCTACGAGGTGGTCCTCGTCAACAACCCCTACGGCGTGGGCAGCATCGGTGCGGGAGGACGCTACGACCATCTCGTGGGCATGTTCAACGCGGGCGGAAAGGACATTCCCTGCGTTGGCATCAGCATCGGCGTGGAGCGCGTCTTCACCATCCTGGAGCGGAAGGCGCAGGACGCGGGACAGCTGCGCTGCACGCCCTGCTCGGTGCTGGTCACCTCCATCGGCAAGGACATGACGGCCATGCGCATGAAGGTGGCGGCGATGCTCTGGCGGGCGGGCATCTCTGCCGAGTTCGGATACCAGGAGAACCCCAAGCTCCAGAAGCAGCTGGCCTACGCCCTGGAAACAGGCATCAACTGGGTCGTGGTGATGGGAGAGGAGGAGGTGAAGGAGGGAAAGGCAAACCTGAAGAACCTGAAGACCCACGAGGAAGTCACCATTCCCATCGAGTCGATTGTCGAGGAGCTGGTCAAGCAGGGAGTGAACTGAGGTGTTGGCTGAAAGATGAGTTCGTTGTGTTTTTGTTTGAGACACATTTCTTTTCGCTTGTATCGCGTTTCCCTTCCTTTTCCCTTGATTCTCACCGGATCGAGTACCTTTCTTCTGAAATGACGGTGGAAGTGGATGTGGACAAGATCATCACGATGCTCCTGGACGTGAAAAAGGAAAAACCGGGAACGCAGGTAAATCTCCCCGCGGAGTGGATCCGTGCGTTGTGCCAAAAGGCCCAGGAGTGTTTTATGAGTCAGCCGATGCTGCTGCGACTCGCTGCTCCGATTCAGATATGCGGTGTGACTTTATTGCGGCTGCTAACAGATAGGTGACATCCACGGACAGTATTATGACCTTCTGCGCTTGTTTGAGTATGGAGGCTCTCCTCAACAGACAAACTACTTGTTTTTGGGGTATCTTCTTTGGATAGTTCTCACCTGTAGCGATTACGTGGATAGGGGAAAGCAGAGCATTGAGTGTATTTGCCTCCTTCTTGCGTACAAAGTAAAATATCCCAACAACTTCTTTCTCCTTCGAGGCAATCATGAAACCGACAACATTAACAAGATCTATGGCTTCTATGACGAGTGCAAACGTCGTTACAGTATTAGTCTCTGGAGGACATTTTCGGATTGTTTCAAGTGTCTTCCAGTGTCCGCTTTGATCGACGACCGGATTATCTGCATGCATGGAGGACTCAGTCCCGAGTTGACCTCCATATCCAAGCTTGCCGAGATCAAACGTCCCGCAGTGGTGCCGGACCACGGTCTACTGTGCGATATCCTGTGGTCGGACCCCGAGTATGAACTCTCTTCTGGGTGGGGTCTGAATGACCGAGGCGTCAGTTACATCTTTGCAGAGGACGTTGTCCACGCGTTTCTGGAGGACCAAGATTTGGACCTGGTCTGTCGAGGTCATCAGGTGGTGGAGGATGGATACGAGTTTTTCGCAGACAGACATCTGGTGACGGTTTTCTCGGCTCCCAACTACTGTGGGGAGTTTGACAATGCGGGAGCCATGATGAGCATCGACGAAACGTTGATGTGCTCCTTCCAAGTTGGATTGGGAGAGACGGGTGACGCGTAGATCCTGAAACCTGTAACATCGAAACAGAAGTTCCACAGCAACGGGGACCAAACGTCGGACCCGCTTGCTGCAGATACAAAGACGCGCAAGCATTATGACAAGGAGAAGTATACTGAGTAGTTGGAATCTTGTTTGTGGAAACAAACACAGTACTGACGCAACTGATAAAAGAAAATGTATGCATCCCGATTGTCCTTCACCGCATTCCGATTCAAGGGGTACTTGTACGTGTCATCGTAGCAGTTCCAGTCGAAAACAGTCGAGTCTTCGGGATCCACACAGGAATTGATGTAGGCGATGTAGTGTCCGCCACCTGTTGTTCCCATGTGGTTCACAACCCCAATAAGATCGTATCTACAAGGTACAAATCTCACTCTTCCGTACACAATCGTTCCCACGGGGAGGCCAAAGTACTCCGAACAGTCGAGTCCCTACGTGAAGAGCCAAGACAAGTCGTACGTGGAGAGGATACTGAACATGTTCGTAGAGTTTCACCGGACCTGAGATGTCGTAGGCGAAACGCATGAGATGCAGAATGAGAATCTGAGGCGGATGCTCCATCTGCGTGTCTCGCAGCAACTCAACAACACGTCCACACTTTTCACACAAGTACTCTGCACTGTAGTCCATTACTTCGCGATGGAAATAGGAGTCCAAACACTCTTCGAGAGTGAGAGTTCCCGTAATGGAGCGATCCATGTTTCGGAGTTGAGGGTCGATGAAAACAAGGTTCTGACTCTTCTGGGAGGAGGCCATCTCGATCAGGGTCGAAAGAAGAGAGGATGGAAGGGAAGAGGATGCCAGAGGAGGAGGAGGATAAAACCGATGCTGGATCGAGATGGCGTGGGGATCCAACGTCACAATTAACTGAGTGAACGAGTCTTGGAGAAGATCTTGTCATTAGAAATTGGAAACAGTGCTACCGTTGAAGGAGATAGACGGATCTTGTTCATGGAGATTGATTGAATCTGATTTCTTGTCAGCGGCTTGAATGTAAATGGAAACGATCCCGGGATCTACATGCTATCGACGAATGGAGAACACACATATCTGACGCAATTGGGTGATGAAGCACCCAATGGAAAGGTTGTTCATGTCCACGATAAGAACACGAGGGAGTCGCTTCAGCTTTCCTTGTTGCATCAACTGAATGATGAACCATCGTGGAGAGGAACCGAGTTCGAGCATCTCATCTACTGGAGTACTTAACACCTATTCCTACCCGTCGAGTCCTCACTGAAGCACTGCGTCTGATGATTCTGGAACCATTCCACGTTCAGCAGATTGGATTGGTACGGAGGAACGATCCGGCAGATGAGGTTTTTTCCTTCACAGATCATTCCATTCACCCAGTCTTGAGTCTTCTCCACATCATTCGACGAAGTCTGGATGCTGTAGAAGGAAGGGGGCAAATGAAGTCGATCAACCGAACTCAGGAGCCCTTGGAGTTCCCCGAAACGGATCCCCTTTCTGACTTGCATGGAAAACTGCTGGGGAGGAGGCGCCACAGCGCACTTCTCTGTGAGAAGGAAGGGAGGATACAGAATCACCGTGATGATCATCACGTTATGGAGGGGAAGAGGGAGGGAGAGGGAGGTCACTGCTTGGTAAGTAGAGGTCGTGTGGTTGCAGTTACTGCATGTGGACGTGGTGTGAAGCAAAAATGAGAAAAGGGGGGAAAAGGGAGACAGAGAGTGATTACACAGAGCCGTCCATGCATTCCGATACTCACTCAGGGGATTCTGAAGGATGTGTGCATGTTGCGACTCCACATCGAGCTGCTTCATAACGTTTGTCTCCTCAATCATGGCTACGAAATCAGTTTTGAACACTGTGATTACTATCGAGAAGCTTGACCAGCGTTTCATGCGCATCCTCTTGTCCCCAGAGCGACATATTAGGATTATGCCGCAGTAGTGCCGAACGAACACTTCCCTACGTCTTACCGAAGCGGCATGACAACAATGTGAACAGACGACCGTCGAAAGCGCAGATCGCGGAACACGTTACTCAGAGAAGACGTGACGCAGCCCGGATCCTTCTTCTGCCATTCACAACACCCACAAAACGATACGTCAGGGAGGAGGTAGCGCAGATACTGATCACTCATGAGGAGATGGCGGAGTTGCTTCACTGTGAAGAGACACTGCACTGTGGAAGCCAAGAAACATGTGTTTCCCGAGTTGATGATTCCTTCTCGAATGAGCTCGCTTCGAACGTAGGAAGGAAGGACCGAAGGGCTCTTCATTACGGATTCCGACTCGTGATACTGGTCTTCCAGACTCTGCTCACACATGGAGTGGTGGTAAGGGTAGTGAATGTCATAGCACGCCTTGCTACAGTAGTAGCAACGTTTGCACTTTCCGCAACGCATAATGGAATCATTTCCGCAGACAACGCAAGGAATAACGCGGGAAAGCGTGATCACTGATTTGTCATGAATCAAACACGGAATTGGTTGCTTTTGGATGGACTGGGAAGAGGAGTGATATGCGTTGATATCAATGGACACGGATTCCACCGACGATTCATTCAACCCAATCTCTGTATCCGAAATTGACGCGTTGGTAGGAAGTCGAGGACGTGGAATATCACCGCTACTTCTGACAACGAGACACTCCACATCTGCTCGGTAGATGCGTCTGAGAGCTGTCCAAACGGATGATGTGAGTAGATAGTAATCAATTCCCTGAATGAGTCCTGGCTGCAGAATCACCACATCGGAGTGATCCAAACCACCGCGAGAGTACTACACCGTTAAAAGGAGTTATTTTGCTTACGACCAGTCCCATATTTGAAATTGTATCAGGAGGAGACGCATCGTTCTACCCATCATTTCTGTGACCAAGACAAACAAATATATAGTTGACCCACTGTCGAAGCCATCTCCCGGAGATCAGATAATACTGGAGATCGTGAATCTGCCAGGTTGGAAGAACTGATTCCAGTTCTGCCAGCCGCTGACAACGAGTGTCTTCGAACAGATTCGGACTCCTTTTCCTTTCCGCATCGACGTAGGTATCAAGGTCAAAGAAGGGAGACAGTCCATCGGAAGCCTCTATGAACTCTTCCACACTGACTCGACAAGTATACAGCATAGATCAAAAAGAATGATGATCAAAACAAAGAGAGAGCAAGCGAATACAATACACTCAAGACGAAGATACGACTCGCTTACCAGCTGAGGAAATCCTCCTCGTTCGCGGCAGCCGGCTCCTCCTCCTCCTCCTCGCCAAAGTCCTCTTCCTCCTCCACAGGCTTCTTCGCCTTCTTCACAGGCTTCTTCACAGCCTTGCGACGAGGACGCTCTTCCTCCTCTTCTTCTTCCTCCTCCTCTTCCTCCTCCTCTTCATAACGAGAAGCCTTGGCAGGCTTCTTCGCAGCTTTGCGACGAGGACGCTCCTCCTCCTCTTCCTCCTCCTCCTCTTCCTCATCATCATAACGGGAAGCCTTCTTGACAGGCTTGCGACGAGGACGCTCCTCTTCCTCCTCGTCATCCTCATCGTCATAACGCGAAGCCTTCTTCACGGGCTTGCGACGCGGTCTGTAATCATCATCGTCGTCATCGTCGTCATCATAGCGCGACGCCTTCTTGGCAGGCTTGCGACGCGGTCTGTAGTCATCATCATCTTCGTCATCGCTCTCGCGGAAACGCATGCGCTCCGTCTGAGGACGCGCGCTCGCTCCCTTGCGGGCCTTCTACACCTCACACTCTCTTCCCTCCCCCACCGTCACCTTCGTGATCACCTCGTCGTCGAACTCGCTGTCGCTGCTCTCCTCCTCCTCCTCGTCCGAGGGCGCGTAGTCGTCGCGGAAGGTGCTGTTCACCTTCTGCACCGGGCGCGGCACACGCTTGCCCACCTTCGGCTTGATCACCTTGAACAGCTCCACCGCGGAAGCACGCTTCACGGGGTCTGCCGTCAGACACATCTTCAGCAGGTTCACCAGCTCCGGACTGTAGCGGTGGCGCGGAGGAATCGTGTACTTGGCGCCCAGAATCGCCAGCTTGCCCGCGTTCGCGAACGGCTGCTTCATGAACATCAGCGTGTACAGAATGCATCCCAGAGCCCAGATATCCGTCTTCTCCGTGATCTCGCTCACGCCAAAGAAGTCCACCATCTCGGGAGCACGGTACATCTGCGTCGTGTACTTCTCGATCTGCTCCTCCTCGCGGTCGCAGTCGTCCTTCGTCTTCAGGTGCACAGTGCCGTACACCACGGAGCCGAAATCGATCAGCTTCCAGCGACCGTCCTTGCCCTGCATCACGTTCTCCAGCTTCAGATCACGGTGCACCATCGGAGGGTTCTGCTTGTGCATGAAGCCCACCGCGCTCACCAGATCGTACATCATACCCCAGATGTCCTCCTCGGCAATGAAACGCTTCTCCTTCTCCAGCAACTTCAGGTAGTCGAACAGACCCACGGGACAGTACTCCATCAGCACACGCGCCTCCCAGCCGCCATACGCCTTTCTCTTCTGGAGAGCGTACACCTTGGCAACGTTCGGGTGGTCCTTCACCACACGCAGCACGTCGAACTCCTTGTCCATCAGCTTCTCCATCTCCTCCGTCTACAGGATATGAAATGAAAAATCGTTTCCTACCTTGCATTCCATCTTCTTCAGCACATAATCCTTGTATGTGTTCTCGTCCATGGCGAGATACACAGTGGCGTAACCTCCCTGACCGATCTTCTTCTTCAGCTGGATAATGCGGTGACCCATCTTCATTCTTCCGAGAATCTGGGGCTTCGCAGCAGCACCGGAAGCTGTCGAACTGGAAGCGTTGTCGTTGGAAGAAGTCTGCGTGAACTTCTTTCCAGGAATCATATCTCTCAGTTTTTGCATTGGTTCGAGTCGATTTTTGATGATCATTCTCATGCCGTTATTCGTGCGCGCTTGCGATTGGCTGCACCATTCTTCTGTGAAGAGTTCGAGCGAGCAGTACGAGGTTCTCCTAAAACAAAATGCTTGCCATTCGGTCCCTGATCAGCGCGAATGTCAGACATTCCATTGGAGCATCCCAGCGATTAGTACAGATTGGGAAGGACGTATGTTTGGAGTGTTGACTGAACGAGAAGACGTACTGCTATGTGCATTTGGTTCCGTCCACCCAGAAGAGAGAGCTTCAGACGACTCCTCCCAAGCAAGGGATCATTGGTGCCATTTTCTTGATTGGAGGTCTGTCGTGGTCGTACAGCTATCTAAAGCGAGTACGTGTGTTTTGTCCTGTTAATCGCAGGAAAGCTATATTCGTCGCGGAATGATGCCTCCCCCATCGACGGGACTCCTCGGAGCGACGCTGAAGACGTTTCTGTTTGCAGCCACTCTTCCCATCACCTTTCCTTACTTTATCTACAAGATGGTTAAGGGAGAATTGAATATGGACCCATATGGCTCAAGAGGAGGTCCGTATACGAACACGCAGAATAGTCAAGAGACCAGCAGAGAGTATTCTCGGTAGAATTGATTGGAGCGAATAATAGGTAGTACAGAAAACCCGGGAGGATATGGAAGACGCATGGTATGGAGCTACATTCCGGGTATCGGATGGCGATACGTGGAAATGGACTACGACTCCAATGGAAACACGTACGTGCATGAGTGCTGTTAGGACCGTAGCCAAACGAATGGAGATGCCAACTACCACAACTTCTATCAGGACTTTGAGGACTTTTTCCAGAACTCCTATCAGTACCAGCAACAGCAACAGCAACAGCAACAACAGCAAAGCTGGAACTACGACGATATCTTCGGAAATCGCTCGGGTATGTCGCGTCAGGAAGCATACAAGGTTCTTGGCTTACAGTAGCTTTGGGAACGGGTTTTCATATGCAGGCCAAACGCTACCAAGCAGGAGATTAACCTGGCACACAAGAAGATGCTGATGAAGTACCATCCTGATCATGGTGGTTCCACGGAGATGGCTAGCAAGATTAACCAAGCTCGCGATGTTCTTTTAGGGAAGAATTGGTTTGTTTGTTGGAAATAATGCTGCAAGGGTGATAATAGTTACACTACTTAGTAGAAAAGCTCTCTCCACATCCACACGTAGAGGTGGCAAGCGGATTATCAAAAACGAATTCAGCCGAGATGTCATCTTCCTTGAAATCGATCTTCGTTCCCAGCATATACATGAGGGAGTCAGCGTCCACAACAACCTTAATGCCTATACATGTTTCTCCATAGGCGAACCTACCATTCTGTTCAATGACCTCGTCGAAAGGACCCTCTTGTCCGGGAGCGCAGTACTTCATGACGTACTTGTTTCCGTTGCAACCCTCTTCCATGAGAACAACTATTTCACTCCCTACTGGTAGTGGTGGCAATCAAAAGTCCTGTTCCCGCCGGCTTCTTTGACAACAGTTCGCGAACACGATCCTCGGCTGCTTTTGTCTGTTGGTTAGAAGCAATTTATTAACTCACCAGCGTGACCGCCTGCGTGGCTCCCTTCAGGGTTCGCTTTTCCTTTCCTGCGTTTGAATTGATCACTTTCGTGAACGATCGAGGTAGGACTGACGAGACAGCAGAGATACCACGGACTGCAGCAATGCAACGAAACATAGGTGCAAGACTAATAGTGACGGCGTTCTTTGTTGCGTTTCCCCGTTTCTCCAATTGCTTGCAGTTGCAGAGATGTCGTAAGCGACCTCATGTCTATTTCAATTCTCTCCCGTCGCCTTCCTGGGATCACACGCGGTGTTTGGTTACGAAGGTTATCATTCCTGTTTCCTTTTTATGCAGATTCATTGTGTCCAGTGAGGTGCTCTATTGTCCGCGTTGCCAATGTGGGCTGTAGTTCCATTTGAGGAGTTTAGTTGCAACCGTCTCAGATAACTCAGAGAAGAAGCATTTTCAGGGCAAGAAGGAACTCTTGGGTCTAGGAAAGAAGTTCACGAAGATGGGCGGGACTCGAGTTGTTGTTGCCTATTTCGGACTGTAGCAATACGGTGCGTATTGTGAGTGTAGTCACTACGGATGTTGGTTAGGATTCTATTTGCTGTTCAAGAATGGATTGCTTTCTCCCGATATGATTGCTTCGTTCATGAATCGGTACGAGTTTCTGAGCCGTTACTCCGCGCTGATTACCGAGAATCCCAATGTGGGGTGATTGCCTCCTCTTCATTTCTAGGCGAGCTTGCTGACACTTGCTTACCTGTGCAACAAGATCATGTACGAGTATGAACTATTGTGATAGAAAGAGGCCCTCTGCGAATGGCGATCATTACTGCTTACGGAACGTACACGGTCAAGCAGTCCAAAAAAGGCAGAGAAACGCATCTCAATTGAACTGTTGAGTTAACAAACACGCGAGTGAATAGGAAGAGAGTAAGAACGAGATGTACACTTGGGGATACAGACACACAGCTCCTTCCTGTTGGGAACTTCATTAAACGACACCACGACAAACTTGGGATCCACGAAATAGGAAATGCTGCAGGAACAATACTCTATCATCTCGTTCTACCGCTCAAAGGAACAACGAAATCCTACGGTAGGAGCACGGATATACACTGTGAAGGAGTTCGCAACAGCACTGTTATCATTCATCGTCCAGCAAACACTAACGTTGTTCTACAGGTTACCTTTTCCCATCACCACTCACTCTATCCACGTTCAGGGGCAACTGGACAGTATAGAGCTTTACGGAGCCCATGTCCTTAATAGAATAGCGAGTTCGATGAATGAGAGTGCTAAAGAGATTAGAGACATCGCACATCAAACTAGAAATGAGAAAGGAAACAAAAAGGGACTTGTTCAACACGACAGAAGCTTGGTCTGGATACTGGTGATTCATAAGGTATCGCATTCCGAGATATACACCTCCCAAGGCAAGCAGTCCGATCGCTGGCATGTTGAAAATACGGTTCAGCAAAAAGGCAGTGATCGGAAGAGTGACGGGCTTGTTGAAGGGAATGACGTCCTTCACCTTCTCGTTGTCTTCGAGAACCTTGAGGACAGCATACGCAACCACCGACGGACCCACTCCAAAGAAGGCCATCGACACGATGGTGTTACCCACGCCAACATAGATTTTTGACTGAGGGAATGGGTTTAGTGAGTCAATATTTGCTAAGGAATTCAAGTCTGGAGCAGACATAATAAAAAGTGGACGGAATTCTCGACGATCGAGTTTGCAAACAAAGAGAGTAGCGAGTGTGCTCATTCCTTCAAATGATGCTGCTGGTACTGCTCCTTTCCCTTCGTAATACTCTCCTTGTACTACACGTAAAACATCATCCCCACACCTACCATTTCGGACATGCGAGTGTCCTCCGGATTCAGCTCACATCCATGGTAAAACGCTTCTGCTGAATCGATATAGCGCTCCTGATGGAAGAACACCATTCCTTTCCGGTAGTATCCCTTCGCCCAAGAGGGTTTTATGCGAATGCAAGCTTCCGCGTCTTCCATTGCCTTTTCTTCGTTCCCCAGACGTAAATAGCAGGAACTGCGATTGCTGTGCAATCTACACGTGGATTCTACTCACCAACAGCTACACAGCATTCTCAGGGTCGATCTCCAACGCAGCCGAAAACACATCCAGTGCCTCCTGGAACTTTTCCTGCTTGAAGAGCGCCGTCCCCTCCTTGTCCTTGCGAGCTACAATCTCCTTGTCCATCGCAGAAAGGACATGGACTTCGGGCTCGCTTTGTGTCGGCTCCGGCTCCTTCGATTCCTCCGCTTCGGGTTCTTCTGGAACGAGCTTCATCATCGCCTCCTCAATCGTCATGTTCTCACAACCCTCCGTCAACGGGAGCAATCGCTGAAGCACCTCCAACTGGGAGGACTGGGCGGCATACACTGCAGGCACATACCCCTTCTTATCCTTGGCGTTAACAATCTGCTTTGCTTCCGGATGCTTGAGGAAACACTCCACAGACGGAAGGTGACCGCATTCCGCCACAATATGAAGAGCCGTTTCGCCCTCAGGAAGTGTAAGCAGCGGATCAGCTCCCTTGTCGAGGAGAAGCTGAATCACGACGGAGTTGGTGTTCACGGCAGCGTAGAGAAGAGGCGTAATGCCTTCTCCGTTTCTCTCATTGACGTGCACATCATGCGCAAGAAGAATGCGCACGAGATTCGTCGAGTTGTGAGCACAAGCGTGATGGATTGGGAGACCGTTTGACATCGGCGAAGAAATATTCACGTCCGCGCCGTGGCTCAGTAGCAGGTTGACCATTTTTGGATTGTTCTGGTCGATGGCAACATCCAAAGCAGGGACGCCGTCTGCCTGATTGACATTGGCTCCTCTTTGAAGAAGAAGCTCCACCATTTCCACCAGATCGTTGATTACTGCATGACAAAGAGGAGAGTAACCATCCTCGTCAATCACCGAAATCTACATGACAAAGGAGGAAGCGATCTTACCGACTCTGGATCCTCGTCCAGGAACCACGTCGTCGTATCGAGGTGATTGCGACTGACCGCAAAGTGGATGGACTTGTGTCCTTCTCCATCGCTTAGCTCCGCTATCAGCGCTTTCATGGAGGACACCTTTCCTTCTGCTACATACTGCTCTGCGAGCGTCCTGACATTCTGGAATGGTTGTTCTACACATGAGAAAACGATCGCAACACACACCACACACGGTCTTCAGCCATTCGATAAACCACTTTCTTTCATCTTGATAGATCTGTCTTTTGTCGACTTCTTCCTGCAAATGAACGCATCTCCACACGCCTTACCGTTTGTTCACTCATTGCAATAACAAATAATGGAGCACATGATCGTTGTTTCTGGAACAACGTTTCTTTGTATTTGTAGAATTAATTCGGTAGAATCAAATGAGAAATCACTGAATTAAGGAGAATTCATTCCGGTAATTGATTATAATTAATAGCAACCAAATTGGATGAACGATTATTGTGTCTGAATTAATGAAACGATTCATTCCTATTTCGTTTCAATTAATCTGCAATCCTGACAATCCGATCCCATTTGACTTCGATTGTTTGCTGTTGTTCCTAACAAACACGCCAGTTCATGTACAAAGAAGAATCGATAGTATCCGGAAGAGAAGGCACGTCCACGGCGAACTTCAGCTGCACCTGCTCCATAATCTGCGCGTTCTCCGGCGAGGAAATGAAGGAGATGGCCAAACCCTTCGTTCCGAAACGACCCGCACGACCAACGCGGTGAAGGTACTCGTCCGCCTTGTCGGGGAAGTCGTAGTTGATCACAACGTTGACTCTCTCCACATCGATTCCGCGACCAAAGAGTCCGGTGGAAATCAGAATACGCACCTCGAACTGCTTGAACTTCTTGAAGTTGTCCAGACGCATGTCCGTGGGCATGTCACCCGTGATGCAGATGTTGTGGAAGCCGTCGCTCTCCAGAATGCGAGACAGCTCCTTCGCACGATGGCTTGTTTTCACGAAGATCACAATCTGGTTGAAGTCCAGCGTGTCCAGCAGATTCATCAGCTTCTTCGTCTTCTCAGTCTGCAACGTCATCGAGTGTTCTCGAACCCCACCTCATCAATCTTCAGGTAATACTGCTGCAGACCGTGGAGGGTCAACGCGCTCTCGTCCAGCTCGATCTTCAGAGGCTACGCATCAGCTTTCTCGCGAAGACACACGTCCTTCATGAACTTCAGACACACGGCCTTCACATTGGCAGGAAGGGTGGCAGTGAACATCATCACCTGCTTGTCGATGGGGCACGCCATGAAAATGCTCTGCAGGTCCGCACGCATCTTCACGGATTCCATAATGTGATCGCACTCGTCCACCACAAAATGCTTCAGATGGTCCACCTTCATCCAGCCACGCTTGATCAGATCCAGTACACGACCCGGCGTGCCCACCACGATGGCGGGATGCTGCGAAAGCGCCTCGCGGTCCAGATTGATGTTGCGACCACCGAAGAACACCTCCGTCTTCACGTTCGGCATGAACGTCGTGAACCGCTTGTACTCGTTCTGAATTTGATACGCCAGCTCCTTCGTGTGCGCAATCACCATCACCTGGATGTCCTGGTTCTCAGGATCCTCCTTCAGCATTTGGAGAGTCGAGATGACGAACACGGCAGTCTTACCCATACCCGACTTGGCCTGGCACAGGACGTCCTTGTTCGTAATAGCACGAGGAATGCAAGCATGCTGCACTACACGCGTTAGACAACTCCCCAAAAGCACGAAACCTACCTTCCGAAGGGTGCTCGAAGCCACAGTACGAGATAGCCTTCATGATGGCATCCTTCAAGTAAAAGTCCTTGAAACCGCTTGTGTTCATGCCGGCATAATGTCCCCTAGAAACTATGAGGAAACCCGAAGCAGCTCTCACTTGCGAGCGTCGGCATCCTCTTCTTCCTGGATGGGAGCCTCGTTCACCGTCACCTCGTCGGCCTCATCATAATCAACAAGCTGCGCTTCCGTGGGATTCTCAGTACTCATCTTCTTTTCGTTTTTCTACCATTTCATCATGGTGACAAAAAATCGCCCAATTATGTATCGATTTGAACAAACAGAATCCCTCACAATTCTTCATACTCCTTCCACTGTTTCGGCAAATGGTCCTGAATCTGCTTGAAATCGCTGGAAGTGTACAGCGACCATCCCTCCATGGCAGGAGAATACTCGCCCCCCTCCTTCCTGCCATACTCTAAAACGACCACATGGCGATGCCCCTCGTCCAGAAGATAATTGTCGACGAGAGAGAGAACATCAGCCTTCTTCAGAGTTTCCACAGTCTCCGCCAAGTGAGCGTTTCTGGCAAAGTCGTAGTGCCCATCGGAAATGGCGTCCCAGAACTTGCGGCGAAGCCGACTCAGTTTGAACACCTTCTCCATCAGTTCCGCCTTCAGCGCTTGTTTGAACTCCTCAAAGGTCGTCTCCTCGACGCCCTCCAGCTCCTTGCGGAACAGCGTCACACTCTCCAGAATTGCCTCGGTGATGTACTTACAGGAGTACTACGTTTCACATCCTCGTCGTTCCTACGCTGTTGCTCTGGACGATCACGTTGAATCCGCTGCTGCCAGCGAGTCCGGAGAAGAAGGACCACACGATGTACCCCAGCTGTCTCTGCGTCCGCAGGTTGTTGAAGAAGAAGGTGCGCGCAGACACGTCCAGCAATCGTCCCGCCGCCTCCAGCGCCGCCGGCAGCTGCCAGTACACCAGCGTCGCGCAGTTGCTGCAGTTCGGGTTCGCGCTGACCTCGCGAACGAGAGAGATGTGCTCGGGGACGGCGCGAATCCACATGTTGCCCGGAACCCAGCTGACGGAGGGAGCGTCCTTGATCATGTTCTGGATCTGCCGCGTCAGCGACAGCGTGTCCTCCTCGGCGATGTTTCCAAGCACCAGCCACTCCAGACGGGACGAGTCGAGGATGCGGCGCTAGGTGGCATCGGACGAGAACGCTTACGGCGAAGTCCTTCACCTGCTGCAGCGTGACGACGTGGCTGTCCAAGTACGCCAGCTTCTCGTCGACCGAGTAGTAGGAGAGCAGCAGCGACACCATTTTGCTGTAGATGAGACGATAGGGGTCCATCAGGAGCGTAGTCTTCAGCGAGTCCTTCAGCTTCCCCAGCTCGTCCTGGAACTCCTCCTCCGTCAGCGTGATGGTCTTCAGCGATCGGAACACGTCGACAGCCAGCTGTTGGATCTTCTCCGTGAATCTACGGTGAATCGTCCGCTGCGAGCTCACCCCTTCACATACACGCGCAGTCCTCGCTCGAACCCAATGGTCAGCTCATACTTGTAGGAAATGAGAGTGGCTGGGTAGAGAGTCGTCACGACCTGGCGATTCACGACTCTACGTGCAAACGGAGAGCCAGTCCCACTTCACCAGAAGCGCCGTTAGCAGCGCGTTCTCCACGGACTCCAGGAAGAGTCCGTTATTCAGCAGGACAGTGAGGCCGCAGTAGGGCTGCTTGAACTCGGTGCAGCAGGAGAACCAGACTTTCAGCGACGGCTCGTCGACGATCTGGAGTCAAGGAGTCGTCGCAAACCTACCAGATCCGGGAGGTGGCTGGCGGGAACGCCCTGCAGCATGTTGAATTGCGTGCAGATGTACGGATTCGGAGAGGGGAGATGGAGGTCGACGGCGTGCGTCACAGGCGCGATGTCGGTCACTACGTTGAATCTCCAGAACAGTCGTACGGCGGAAGGGGAGCAGGCCATATCGAACGCCGTACACGGGCTCGACGTCCGTCGCGTACTCCTCCAGGAAGCTCTCGTTGGTGCAGAGGTAGCCGATGGCGTTGTTGGGAGTGATGAGCTGGAGAAGCGAGCGGATGGCGCGGAAGTCGAAGTCGCGGAAGGGAAGGTGATTCAGAATGAACTGCAGCGGCTTGACAGCCATCGCCGTGGCGACGTTGGTCACGTACGTGGTGCTGTTGCTCTTCTGCTGGAAGCGGAAGCACGTGTGTTCGATCTCCGCCAACTCGTCATAGTAGGTGCGCAGTCCTTCCTCGCTGGAGAGCAGCGCGATGTAGTCGAAGACGACGGAGAGAATGTGCTTGTACTCGCGCATTCCCTTGTCCGTCAGAAGGATCTTGATCGACAGCAGCGTCACAAACGAGGTCTCCTCCATCACTCCCGCGCTCAGATCCGTGGCCAGTCCTTCTTTCTACGGCTCATTCCTCTGACACTCGCGAACGCGGAGCTTGCACAGGATAGAGCCCTCGCCCTCGTGTCCCAGTAGCGAGCTCAGAATCGACATGCTGTTGGACACCGTGTCTCTCATCTGCGAAGGGAGCGGGAATACGACCCGGAGAGCCTTCATGGTGCCCACCGACACGACACGGTAGAAGGACCCCAGCACGCTGGACGGAAAGACGTCCGTCTAAAAGTAACCAAAAGACTTCACTCTCACGCAAATGGGGGTTTCCTTCACGTTGCGCGCAGGGATAGAGAAGAGATCCTTGACATGTTGCTGGATTGCCGCTCCATCATACCCGCTCAGAACCACGAGGAACATCTTGGAGGGAGTGTAATATGTTTGATAGAACGCAACAGCACGATCGCGAATGGTGGAGAGCGTCAACGTCTCCTTTGACCCAGTTTCTATGATGAAAGGAGAATACGAAGACCGACTGTAGTGATGAAACGGATGGTCCGGATAGGACAGATGCTCGATGAGATGGCTGAGTCTCCACACATCGCTCTGCAAGTTCTTCGAGTGTTCGTTGTCCACAGCCTGAATCTCCCGATTCACCGAGTCGGGGTTAAAGAGAGGACACGTGAAGAAGGAGAGGAAGAGTTCCATGGCCTGGAGGAGTGCACTGTTGTTGACGTCAAAATAGAAGGTAGTCGACTCGTTGTCGGTGAATGCATTCGACGAACCGTTGTTTCGGTCGAGGTACTGGTTGTACGCGTCCTCTTCCGGAAATTTCTCCGTTCCCATGAAGAGCAAGTGCTGCATTTCACACAACACGACTTTCGTACCTCAACAAAGTGAGCCAGACCAGGTACGTCGGTCGGGTCCTGTATGGAGCCGGCATTGACGGTCATGGCAACACATGCCTTGTCCACTTCGATGTCTTGGATTGTAACGACGTGTAACCCGTTCTCAAGTTGAAAGTGTGCGTATGTGCGGTTGTCGTTGATCGATTTCTCGATCCCATTCTCCTATTCCATTATGCGCCACAGCGACGGATACAGTGATAAAGTAGTCGTTGGAATGCATCGTTAAATAAACAAGAGACAAACAAAGACTAATTATGAACCTTCAGGAAGAGTGTGTTCGCATCCATAGCAAATCCGACGCGATTGTCATCGCTCACCATCACTCCCTCCTCACTCTCGACATACACGTAGTACGAGTCTGTGTTCATCGAACCCACATACTCTCCCTTGATCAGATCTCCGTGCGTATCTCCATAGTAGTTTCTTCCGGGAGCCAGAATCATGCCGGGAACCTTCACCATGCCGGACACCGCAACCTTCACCTTGCTGCTGTCCTTGTCGATGACCACTCCGAGAGGAAGCGCCTTGATATCCACCACGTGCATCTCCGAATGGTTGTTCGTGGTGTTCTTCGAGGAGAGCGACTCCACCAGAATCAGGCGGTTGCGATGCACCGCCGTCTCCCCGAGCCAGTAGTACTCGTTGTTGGGATCGGTCATCGTCGCCGACAGAATGTACTCAGGACCCACAGCGATCAGATCGTTGGCAGGCGTCACTTCTCCCAGACACAAGGCAGTGGCTCCCTGGTTCAGGAGATTGGAGTAGAACACTCCGAAGCGAGACTCCGACAGGACACGGACATGGATGAAGTTGTACACTCCCATCTCGGAAGCGCCCGAAGCGCCACCATCCTGATTATCCAGGTAGGGTCCAATGATAAGCACATCCTTTCTATCGCTGTACACAAGAAGGATGGACTCCAAACCGTTGTCCAGGTTACCGTCAATGAAGGTGACGATGATCTGGTGGTCGTTCAGATTATCCATATCGAAGAAACCGTAGTTGGTACGGTTCATCATGCGCAGCTCCTTGCCGACCTTGATCGTTCCGTTGGTGATCGTCGCCAGCTGGAAGATGATGTCGTTCATTCCCGTAGCATCTCCAGCCTTGGCAAGCACGTACTTGGTGGCAGACAGACCAGCAATGGCATGGAAGTTGTAGTTGTCCGAGTACAGGTTCTCAGGGCTTAGCTCGAATGTCTTCTTCTCTCCCTCTCCAGTCAGGCACGCAGTACGCGTTCCGAGCTTGCTATCCGTCGCGTTGTGATAGTAGAAGTAGCCAATAGCAACGCACTTATCACCAACCGTATCCATCACAGGCTGGAAGCTCTCCGGCTCCGTGAAGCGCTGGGACTGTCCCGGCGTCACCTTCGCCTTCTTTCCGTCCCACTCCACAGTGATAGGAACGATTTCGGTGTTGCCGACAATCACCACGGTGTTCGAGTCCAGAGTAGCAATGTCATCGGGACGACGCAGCTGCTTACCCGCCAGAGGAAGGTCAAAGCGCTCGTTGTACGTGACCTTTCCATCGTCATTCACGTAGGTGACCATCATGTATCCATCGTAAGCTGAGGCAACAATGTTCGCGCCAATGTTGGTGGAAGCAACGTGCGTCATCAGCTCCTTCTCCCACTTCTGAATGTTCTTGGTAATGGTGGTACCTTCACCACGACGCAGCTTTCCGTCCTTCGTCAGGGAAACAACGTTACCAACCTCCACAGGTCCATCTACATCAGCGACAGGCATCGTGTAAACAATGGTGTCAGACACAGTAGGCTATAATTGACCACGAAAATCCACTGTTACCTTCTTCAGATAACCAGAAAGTCCCAGAATGATAGCAATAACGGACAGGAAGAGAGACGAGTAGAATGCCCAGTTTATGGCCTTCTTCTTGGGAGTCTCCTCGTTCAGGAGAGGAACAGCTATATCCGACATGATACTGCTAAGACAAGAATAATGTGCATATCTCACCTCTCATTCAATGGAACATGTTCCGCCATCTGATTGGCTGAACGAATTAGAGTGGCGGTATGTAGGAATTGGGGAAAACCAACGCATTGAGAATGATAATCTAACAAACAATCAATGCAACCTTCATTAATAATAATAGGGAATGTTCTTCTTGGGGAAATACGTTGGGTCGTAGCGAGTCCACATGTTCTCCCACAGACGCAGATGCTTCGAGGAGGCATCGACGCGGATCGATTCCTCTCTGCGAATGTAGTTCGGATTGATGAAATCATTCACGCGGACAGGATCATTGATGAACGACCACAGAGAGAGCGTGCGGTCCTTGGCATGGAAGTCGAAGCGCTTCGCCTCGCAATCAAACAGGAAGGTACCAAACTTTCCAGAGTACACATGATCGTTAATTGCCAGCAGCAGCGTCTCATTGAACTCGAACGCAGTGGGGTATTGCTGCATGATCTGGTAAATGCACTCCAGCCACAGGATGAACACGGGAGACCGCTGCTCGTCATCTGCGTTTCCGTTATCCTGTCCGAAGCGACGGCGGAACTGGTGACCGAAGGAACACCACTCCTTCTCAATCAGAATCTCAAAGCCCTTGAGCGTGCGGTAGAAGGGGTCCAGCATCAGCTCGGTTCCCGCAACCATCTGCGCAGTACGATCCCAGCCATCACTACGGCTTGAAATACACACGAACTCTCACCTGCAGTGACTCAAGATGGAACAGCCCTCGTCCTCAAGGAGCTCCACGGAACGCGCAATGGCGCACAGAATGGTGCGGACCTGCTGGTACCACTCCGTGTCGCCCAGAAGGCGGTAGAAGTTGTCGTCGTCACCCTTGTACACATCGGGGTTGAACAGATCGCTCATCTTCTGCAGGGACTTGCGAGCTGCGTGGATGTTGGCGATGTTCATGAAGTAGATATCGGAGCCTGGGTAGTTCGCAGTGTTTTCTGTTCCCTTTCCAGTGGCCTGGTTGCCCATGGCGGCGGTGTAGCTACGCGCATCGACAAAGTAGTAGCGCTTCGAAGAGGCGCCACAGCAGCTCACCAGGCGCCGCAGCAGACGCTCATCCATGCTGCTCTTCTTCATCTTCAAACCGACCATCGGCTGCGCCGAGCGGCAGAGCACCGCGTTCGTGACGGGGTGTCTCCACACCGGAACAGGGACACGCGCCTTGCTTCGGTACTTGCACACCTCCAGGAAGTCCTCGTCGGAGAAGTCAGCCGGAATTAGGAAACGAGAAGGATACGTAGGGTTCGTGTCGTATCCCTGGACATATAGGCGCAGCTTCGGACAAGTGAGGAGTCCCACACGGTCGTAGTCCAGCGCAGCATCGTAAAGCGTCCATCCGTTCAAATCGCCCTGAGGAATCAGCTTGGCAGCCTCCGGTCTACGATTGCACTCCCCATCCTTTCCTACCTAAACGCGAACACTTCGTCGCTGGTCGTTGGGATCGCGTGCTTGCGGACGTCGTCCAGGAACTGGTCCATCGTCTTCGACGAGCCGAACATCATGTTTACCACCATCTGGTCCTTCAGCGTCATGCTGACCATGCGCGGACCCGTCTCCTCCACCTTCTGGATCTTCAGCAACGGATGCTGGACATCTTCACGTCCCAGGGGACCGCAAATCAGCTCGTTCTCGTCCACCTTCGCGTTATCCTCACCTTCCTCGGGAGTGGGAGAGCGCGGCGACTTGGACTTCTTGGTCTTCTTCATCTTCATGTACGGATGGAAGATGAAACGGTAGTTGGTGAAGAAGATGCGGCCCTTCTGCATCTCGAAGCTGGACACGTAGAAAGAACCCACCACGTCGGGAACGCGGATGCTCACCTCCATGTTGCGGATGATCTTCTCTCCCAGATCGAGGTAGTTGGGCATGTAGTCGTCGCTCACGTAGTTTGACTTCTTGTTGGACTCTTCCTCCTTCTTCTGCTCCAGAGCCGACAGCAGCTGGAAACGAAGAGTCACCTTCCCGTTCTCCTCCTTCAGCTGCTTGATCTTCTTCGACGCCTTCGACACGCTCGTTCCCTCAGAAACCTCGTCTTCGTCGATGCCCACGAGGATCACGCCGGGAATCAGCATTCCCGACTCCTCAGCAGCTCCCGGAGTGCCGTCAGGATTGCGACGATAGCGGCCCAGCGAGAGCATCTTCTTGACGGACTTCAGCGTCAGGCCAAGCGATCCCTCCTTGAACGTCACCTCGCTTCCGCCCCACAAGTTGCGGTCGCGGTTCTCCAGCTCACCCTTGCACGCCATCTCGTGCTTCTCTCGGAATCCGGCAATTTTGTATCCGGGAATCTCGCGCGACAGAGTGCGCGCATCCGACACAATGCGAGCAAAGTCCTCCTCCTTCAGGGCCTTCTGCGCCTTCGACTCTGCCTTGTCCGCCTTCTTTCCATCCTTCTCGTTCAGGTAGGAAGGGGAAAGGACGCGCAGCAACGTAACAACAGTCGCCATGTAGTAGGTTTCGGGAGAGAAGCCGATCTTTCCCTCGCCACTATACACCGCGCAGAAGTAGCTATCAAAGAAACGCTTCGTGAGTTCCGTGGACACATCGTTCGCAAAAAAGGTGAGCATCCAACGGAGGAGGATCTTGTCAAAACTCATGGAAGTCTCGTTCGCGTGCATAATGATTTGCGGGTCCTTCTCAAACAGCAAACTCTTCACGACACGTTCCTCGCAAAGGTATCCGCGGGTATCAAACAGGCGGCCTTCGGGCCAAACACGGTGGAAGAGAACGTTCATGACGTTGAAAAGCTCCTGCTCCGAAAAGTAATCGAGCAGCATGTACAAAAGGGTCGATGTGCCAGGAATAAACACTCGCTTCTTGTCGTAAAGGAGATATGCCTTCTGGACCTTCCGGATGATCTTACATTTCTCTTCATCCTCGCTCTCCAGACTGTCAATGTCAGCGTCGATGTCTGCAATTACATCCTTCAACTCAGCATCGTCCGTGGCTGCAAGATCATCGTAGGCACCCAGATTATCGTTCGCCTCCTCCTCCAATGGCTTGCTCAACAGAAAGCGCCACGCAGCCTTACGCGAATGATTCGGAATGCCGTCGACGGAACAGCATTGCTTCACCACCTCATTCACATCGACATTGTCGGAATCAACAACCTTTTCCCAAAACGCTTTCTTTAAATCGTTCGAGATCTCATTGTCATATAATTCAGGCATCTTTCTCCTTGATAACCCTTCGATTTGACTCGAATTCCTGCGATCAATCCTACGCGGTGTTTTGGTGATGATTCCGTTGATAATCAATCCCATCCCGACTACCGGACATTTTCCCTACTCTCCAATTCTACTCTTACAGTTTTTTTCAATCCCCTCCTTTCCATTTCAACAACAAGATAAATGACGGATAAATACGACTGGGAAGAATGGGATCCGTCGAGTCTCAGTTTCCGACAGCACATGATTGCTGGATGTGTTGCAGGTGTTGCGGAGCACGTGGTGTTTTTCCCAATTGATACGCTACGAGTAGGGAATGATAGGAGTTTGTCATCTTCCTCTAGACTCACCTCCAAGCAGTGTCTAAGCCAACCGCAGTGCCCAAACAGGATCTTCGCCCTCATCATCTCCATGTGGTCCGTTTTCATCTCATTCTGTCATGTAGAGAAATGAGGTTCAGTACTCAAAATACCTTTCGGTGAAAACGATGGTCCGCTCCAAAGGAATTCGCGTATTGTGGAGAGGCATCTCAACAACGATCGTTGCGTGTATTCCGGCACACGCCCTGTACTTTTCCATATATGAATCTATCAAATTGCGATATGGAGGAAATGACAACAAACATATCCTGCTCTTCCTGTGTCATTGCGTCTTTCATTCCACTGCATGCGAACGCGTCTGCAGTCGGTGGCGCCCTCGCTTCGATGGCCCATGATGCTGTGATGACTCCGTTGGATGTACTAAAGCAGCGCATGCAGCTGGGTCTCTACACGAGTCCCGTTCAGGCATTGCGCGCTGTGATACGGACGGAGGGATTTGGTGCTCTCTACTCTTCCTACTTCACGACCATTCTCATGAACGTTCCGAATGCTGCCGTCCTCGTCGTTACAAACGACTGGATGAAGAGTATCCTCAACCCTTCAGGAAACCAGAACTTTGGCGCCTTTTTGGTCAGTGGTTTCTTCGCTGGAGCGCTCTCTGGTTTTGTCACCTGCCCGCTTGATGTCATCAAGACGCGCATCCAAACGCAGAACGTGGAGGGAGTGATCGACGCCAGCGCGAAGATGGTTGCGCGCAAGTACACGGGCTTTTGGCAGACGCTGACTCTCATGCTGGTAGTGATTGTTTTCCGTTGTTACTCGTAGAAGGAAGAAGGAGTCCGAAGTCTCTTCATGGGAGTGACGACACGTGTTGCCCAGCAAGCGCCTTCTGCTGCTCTTAGTTGGACGGTGTATGAGAGCATGAAACGTCTTTTAGCCTATGTCTCCTTCCTTCTTTGTTGAATACAGTAGTTAAGGTATGCGCACGACGTGTACAGCGTCTACGGTGAATTCCGGTCCATTGTCACAACTCCCCCAGCTTGGAGAACGCTCCCACGTCCAAAATCACACTGTCATACACACGACCCTCCATTGGTCAAACAAACACTCCAAACCCTAGTCAATTTACAATTCATCATCATCATCGTTCGGAGCCGCATTCTCCGAACCACTCGCGTTCTGGTAGAACTTGGACATGATCGGATTCGCCACCGCCTCCAGTTCCTTCTGCTTCTCCTCGAACTCGCTCGCCTCAGCGTTCTCATTGTCATCGATCCAGTCCAGCGTCTCCTTCACCGCGTCCTCAATCGTCGTCTTCTCCTCCTCCGACAGCTTGTCAGCCACTCCCTTCTCCTTGTCGCTGATCGTGTTCTTCAGCTGGTAGCAATAACCCTCCAGAGCGTTCTTCTTGTCCACACGGGCACGCGCCGCCTCGTCCTCTTTCGCGTACGTCTCCGCATCCTCCACCATACGCTGAATCTCTTCCTCGCTCAGACGTCCCTTCTCAGCCGTGATCGTGATCGACTCGCTCTTTCCCGTTCCCTTGTCCTCCGCAGACACCTGCAGAATGCCGTTCGCATCGATCTCGAACGTCACCTCAATCTGAGGAACGCCACGAGGAGCCGGAGCGATGCCGCTCAGGTCGAACTGACCCAGCTTGTGGTTGTCCTTCGTCATCGATCGCTCTCCCTCGAACACCTGAATCGTCACCGACGGCTGGTTGTCCTGGTACGTCGAGAAGATCTGCGACTTCTTCGTGGGAATCACCGAGTTACGCTTGATCAGCACCGTCATCACGCCTCCCACCGTCTCGATACCTAGAGACAGAGGAGCCACATCCAGCAGCAGCAGGTCCTTCGTCTCCTCCGCCGCCTCGCCGCTCAGAATGCCTCCCTGCACAGCCGCTCCGTACGCAACAGCCTCATCGGGGTTGATGCCACGGTTCAGCTCCTTGCCGTTGAAATAGTCGCGCAGCAGCTCCTGCACCTTCGGAATACGCGTCGAGCCGCCCACCAGCACGATCTCGTCAATCTCCTTCTTCTTCAGGTCCGCGTCCGCAAGCACCTTCTCCACAGGTCCCAGCGTCTTCTTGAACAGGTCCATGTTCAGCTTCTCGAAACGAGCACGCGTCAGCGTCTCCGAGAAGTCGATTCCGTCGTACAGAGCCTCAATCTCCACCGTCGCCTGATGCTGCGTCGACAGCACACGCTTCACGCGCTCCACCTCCTTTCGCAGCTTCTGCACCGCACGCTTGTCGCCCGACATGTCCTTGTTGTACTTCTTCTTGAAGATCTTCATCATGTACTGCATCACCACCTGATCGAAGTCCTCACCTCCCAGATGCGTGTCTCCGTTCGTGGCAAGCACCTCGAACACACCGTTATCGATCGTCAGCACCGTCACATCGAAGGTACCGCCACCCAGATCGAACACCAAAATGTTCTTCTCGCCGTCCTTCTTGTCCAGACCGTACGCAATAGCGGCAGCCGTAGGCTCGTTGATGATACGCTGCACAGCCAATCCAGCAATCGTTCCGGCATCCTTCGTAGCCTGACGCTGCGCATCATTGAAGTACGCAGGCACCGTAATCACAGCGTTCTTCACCTCCTCACCCAGATACGACTCGGCAATCTGCTTCATCTTCGACAACACCATGGCAGAAATCTCCTCGGGAGAGAACTCCTTCTCGCCGTTGTTCGTCAGCACCTTGATCGCGGGCTTGCCCTTGCGGTCCACCAGATGGAAAGGCCACATCTTCTTGTCCTTCTGCACCGACGGATCGTCGTACTTGCGACCAATCATACGCTTCACGTCGAAAATCGTTCTCTCCGGATTGATCGTAGCCTGGTTCTTGGCAGCGTCTCCAATCATACGCTCCTTGTCATCCCAAGCAACATACGAAGGCGTAATACGATTTCCCTGCTCGTTGGGAATAATCTCCACCTGACCCTTTCTGTACACACCCACACACGAGTAGGTCGTTCCAAGATCAATTCCAATCACATTTCCAAGACTCTCCTCTTCGCCCATCGATAAGGCGACGAGAGCCAGCATCAATAGCATCATTGCACGCATTCTTCAATGTCAATAAAGAAAATCTGACAGCTTCATCGCATTCATCGAATCCGCCCCGATTATGTGTATTCTATGAATGGAAGGCCGACTCTTCCTTCTATTTCGCGCGGGAATTCGGAACCATATTGGGACAATTCAAAGAGAATGATGGGGAATGAAGGACGATCAGGGAGAAGGAAATTCGTGCTCGTTTGAATTGTGGATTGGAGATAGTGTTCATTGGAACCGCCACCAGTGAGTGCGATTAACAAGAGGCTTCTTTCTTCCACTGGGTGTATTTCGATTCTGTGTTCTCTTCCATTCCGTTGATTTGTTCACTTTTAAGCAACCTCAGTGAATGATGAGGGGCAAATAGCACATGTAGTATAAGAGAAATGCATTCATCATGGAAACCCCTGGGTCCAGTCGATGCCCCTTTTGATCACTCACATCAAGTGTATAGGGACTTGTTTTAGATGGTCAAGAATACTCAAGGTACGTTGGGTTGCCTGGCTGTAAATTTGCTCGAGTTGAGCTCTCTCTAACTCGCCATGTAGCTGCTGCTGCTGCCAAGAAGGTTCAGCGTGTTCAGAAGAAGAGAGTGGGTCAAATTCACACCAAGACTCACTTCTTCCGCCCTCACACTCTGGAGCTTGCCCGCAAGCCCAAGTATGAGCGCAAGTCGGTGGCGAAGGAGAACAAGATGGACGCTTACGCCATCATCAAGAAGCCCGTCGTCACGGAGTCTGCCATGAAGAAGATCGAGGTGAGTGTCCTATAGGAGCGGTTATTTTATAGTCCGAGAACATCCTTTCCTTCTTCGTCGACCTCCGTGCCAACAAGAAGCAGATCCGCCACGCCATCAACAAGCTGTACGGAGTGAAGGCCCAGAAGGTCAACACCGTGATCACTGCTCTCGGTTTCAAGAAGGCGTTCGTGCGTCTCTCTGGAGATGCGGAGGCCATGGATGTTGCTAACAAGATTGGTATCTTCTAAACTGGGTGTAATAAACTTGTCCTTATTCGTCTGTTTCACGGGAACACTTCATTTTTCTTTTGTACGAACGGTGTGGACTTGTTCACTGTCATTTCTTACATCTACACTCGCTGACCGTACAAGCTAGAATATCGGATCTGTGGGTGTTTTGCGATGAACACGCGTGCTCTATTTTGAAACTTTTGTTCTCACCTACACGTAGAATGTCTTCGCCTAGTGTTCAATCCCAGAATGGAGAGCGGAATAGTGTGGGAAAGATGTCGGAGTATATTGGGATTGTAGGATGAGAGAGAGAATACCTCATCTGTAGCTTTCTTATCTGTACCCCGAATGCGACGAGTTGAACAGAATTCCGCAACCCTGGAAATGGGATAACGTCCGTGCAATATTTGAAGGGCTCACATCGATACTGAAACGTTGTGATAGTAGCAGTTTAACGGAATCGCATGCGCTCGCCGTATTCTTTTGTGCGACGAACGGGATGTGCGACTATCCGGGAACGGAAATTGCACCCCGTGTAACGTGGATGATTGATGTCTTTCAGTATCTACCTGTTACGGCGACTATCTTGTATAAGGTTTGTGTTGCCCTTGGCTGTCTCGTTGTTGCCTGTTGCCGTCCTGACCCATAGGATGTCTCGGTCAGTGGAAGTCAGTTCATCCACAACTTGTTGTGGAGTCTGTCGCAACGTGTGTCTCTAGTGGGGTTCAGCTCAGTTGTGGGACGTTCTCTTTCTGTTCTAATGCGCAGATTAATGAGTTGGAAGGAATGAAGGATCAACCCTCCATTCGACAACTCTACACCTCTCTTTATGACTTCTTCCACATGCACATTGAGGACATCAAGAACAACCAAACGACCATCCTTGCTGATTACGTAATGGTGAATAGGAACGTTAAACATCAGAATGAACATCTCCAAACGATTCCGGATACGAGTTTGGACGCCTCCTCCATTTACACGGACATTCTATCGGCGCTTTTGGAAGTGTTGACCGTTCTTGTTTCGATAGATAACCCTGCGACCGTTTTTTCATTTGCGTTTTCTCACTTCTAGTTGGCCAACCTACTTGTTTCCTTAAAGAAATCCCTGAAACGTCCGAATGCAAAGGTTCAGCTCCTTTCTTTGCAGTGTCTCTCCGCGCTGTGTAGCAAATCGCCCCTGAGTTCGTCGCAAGCTCAGTCTCTTTCTCAATGCCTTCTTCCCTTGATGGAACAGACGAATGTGCAAGTCCGAGATGCATGCTTTGGTTTGCTAACATCTCTCATGTGGACAGTCTACGGTCCGGAGCCCCAGGAAACGCTCTTTGCCTCTTCTTCTTTCTTCTCGCAGATTGTCGCAAAACTGATGGAGAAGCTGAGCCAAGAATCTCCATCTGTGAAGAGTGACGTGACTGGGTCTATCTTGAAGTGGCTTCTTTCGCACAAAGCCTTTCTCGAGAAACTCCAGCGGAACCAGAAGATGCAGCTCGTGACAAAGTGTGTAAAGCTCCTAAAGTACCGAAGGAACGAGAGGCTCATCGTGGATATCATCTTTGCTTCGGATCTGGAAGTCTCGGATTTAGTCGCCATCGTCAATGACCAACCCAATGACATTGGGTGTCGTTGCATTGAACTCCTCTCCCCGCTGATCACGATGGAGGACCTGAAAGTTGCTCCCTCGTTCGCCTCGTCACCACTCCGAAACAGTGGGAATTCCATGTCCTCAAGAGTACCAACTCCGCGCAAAACAATCAACGTGTCCCTATCTCCCAGAAAGTCGTCAGCTCCTCGTCGAAATCAGCCTCTTCATTTTTCCTTCGATGAGTCTTCGATTGAGATCGCTTTCTCCTCTCTATCGTTGCCAACACAAAATAACGTGCATTCTTCGACGGAGGAACGAAGTCCGCGGAACAAGGCGAGCGTTTCCTCTCCAGTGTGATCCCTAGATATCGCAACGCAATACCCGTGAGCTAACGTTTGAGGGTGACGTCTTTTCATTGATGTCCCAAGGAACGGTGATGCAGTACATTTCAAGGGTCATTGGGGACAAGGTGTGGAAGTCGTTTTACCGGTCCTATGACTCCAGAACAACCGTTCGCCCACTCTACGTCAAACTGCAAGCGAATATTGCTTCCAACAATGGATTCATAGGCCCTCTTCCTGAAGAGGTGGATTGCGTGATCCTTTGGTTGAGTTATCGCCTTCTGCAAAAGGATGTTCCAGACGGTGAGGTCCAGTTGGCTGTCGAACTAATGGAGTCGCTCCTCAGTTGGATGAGAATGCATGACATTGCCATTACGGTGAAGGAGATGGAGTTTTTGCTCATGGGTCTATTCTATCAGAACTGCAAACATGACATGACGTACTCCTTGAACACTCTGAAGAAACAGAGCATTTACAAGAATGTAGGTTCCGTATATGCTTTTCACTTGTAGTTCCAAGCCTCCATGTTCCGAATGATCAAGAAGTACTCTCTCCAATACCAGTTTAATACCGCTCACTACGCCCTCCTCGACAGTCTTATCGTCGGCATTCTGCGGTATATTAGCAGTCTTCTGGACGATCCCGACTTTTGCAACCACAACAGCAGCGGGAACGCACAAATTCTGAAGGAACTCTGTAACAATCCATCCGAGGTGGTCAGATCGGAAGCGAAGGCAATCGTGTATTTGTATGCCCAACAGGGTGAAAGGGAACTGGAGCTGAGACCACTGCATTACACATTCCCCATTATTCTTTACAACCTCTACCAAGTCTTGATTATCATCTTCACTCACCACTAGAAGGACTTACAGAATTCTATGAATTCATCTCCTCGCTTGCGTTCAGGCTGTCCGTCCCCTTCACGTAGCTGAACGATGGCACTGTGACTTGTAGCAGGAAGTCGGTCTTATCACTCGAGTGATAAATCGTCAACCGATAAAACTTCCTTAGACAAATCGTTGGCGGACAGAGTTTCTGTAGACCGGTCATTAGCGGATAAGGTTTCTACGGATCGATCAATGGGGGATAAAGTCTCTGTAGACCGATCACTGACGGAAAAGGTCTCTACGGACAAATCGTCTACGGATCGATCACTGAATGACCCTTCATCCAAAGTCGTCCCTAGCGAGATTACGCCCATGGGTGATGGTGTCCTATCTTCAGGAGCTCTCCAGCCAGCGGAGGCTCGTTTGCTGAGAAGAAACAATCTCCCCTCTTCTCCACCAAATGAAATGCCAAGAGATCCTAGAATGAGTCATGAGAACAACCAAAACGAGCGACTGGACTGGGTACGTGAGCGAAACAGCAACACGGCAGTCATGGAAACTCTTGTCGAAGAGAGCTCGCCTCGGGTTTCTACGGTTTGTTCCACCGAGGACGAAGATAGCAACGATGGGTTTATCGTTCAGTCGCAATGCAGCCAGATTATTAGCGATAGTAGTTCCCTACCGGACGACCAAGAGGAAGAAGAGTTTCAGCACATCAATCGAGTGATGTATGTGGCAGTGACATTGTATCAGAGCAGTCCATTTGTTGTGCTGCTGGAAAAGAAGTACTCCAATCTCTATGGACAGTTACTGAAGTCTCTCGATAAGCTGGATGATCTTGTATGGTCCTCTTTCTGATCTAATGTGTAGCTGAAAAACAACAACTTGCTGTACGAAGAGGCATTCCTCAATTACCAGAGTTCAATTCTCTCGCTCTTGTTCAAGTTGTTTAAGCTCTCGCTCAAACAGAAACGGGACTTGCCCTATGCCCTCAGCAAATGTGATTGGGAGATCAACGAATACAAGCAACAAATCGAAGACATGCGTGTTCAGTATGAATCAACGCATTCCTCGGAGTTCGTGAACCGAGCAAAGGAGCTGTATGACAACATGGTCGACAAGTGTTCCAAACGGGAAATTTATCTGCGTGACGAGATTCCCCTGACTGGATTTATCAACATGATCTGGAGTCATATGGAGACGATTATTCACTGCTCCTTGATTGAAGAGGTGGTTACGATAAGGATGAGATCATGTGTAGATTTGCCGCAACATGGACTTTGCCACTATCTATAACTTGACTTCTGCGTATTTTGTCCTGATCGATGAGTCCTTCGACAAGCAATGGAGAGAATCAGTTTATTCGCTCTTCCACGGGTTGGCGCCAACGTTTCCCTTGATTTCTAGTCTGCTTCCCTTTGCCAATCCCATTCATATAATGATCTCTCTTTTGGATTATGTAAGGATTTACTGCTCTCGCCGCAGCTCCGAAACATGGGACCAAGCACACATCCTCTGTATCAACCAGTTCCTTTGTGATGCCCACACAGTGTATATGAACAAGGATATTCCATATAAGGGTGCGAAACTGCAGAAGTGTAGGATATTGTGATAGTTTCTGATGATAGTGATTCTGTACGTTCAGCAGTCTTTAATGGAGGAGCCACAAGAGCCGCTCAACACAACCATCAATGGCATTTTCACTGATCTGAATAGAGTGTTCACAGACCATCCCGACCACGACAAGTACACCTACGAAGAGGGAAATCAGAACCGGTGCTCTGAATTCGTTAAAGAAGGTCCATCCTATACATGTTCCTGTTTGTTTGCTTAATTCCCGCGGTTACGGATTATCAGTGTTCCTACATACACCACTTCGTTCTTCTTGTGATTGTGTGTATTTTGGAAGAGAAGCTCAGAGAAGTATAGTTGAAAGAGCGCTATGATGGTGTAGTGAATCTTCGAGATTCTGTCCCAAGATATTCTAAGCTTTCGAGCCGTATTAACATTACGGTGTCCGTTCCAGCTTTGAACTATTCGTTTCCTGTGAACCAGCCCGAAAATGGGAATTCACGTCTTATCATCGTTCTTATCAACAGCAAAGTTAGCGTAGGATACGGATCATTGAATTACAATATCAGAACCTCCTTACGCAGGATCAACAAATCAGTGCCGTGACTTTTAATGGAGAAGTGTTAGATACGTCGAAGACATACAAAGAACTGGGAATTAGAGACACAAGCGTGGTCTCCGTTATTATCAGTAGTGGAGTAAGTAGTTAAGATGATTCTTAAGGAATTAGAACAAACAGGCCGCAGTAGGCATGCAGCAAGCAAATGGATTTGAGTATGGTAGGTACTGTCATTCCTGTGTGAGAGTGAGTCCTGGAGAAGCTGACAGAAACGTATAAAGAGAAGGGGATTGACTGTTGCCTGTCCCTGGTTTATGACAAGTACATCGAGTACGATTTCTTCTTCAGTCTTCTAAAGAATCTGCGCAATATTATACCGATCGGTAGAGTTTGTCGTTGCTTTCCATTTCAGACTCTTCGACGGCCTCTGAATTGGCGTCGTCTCTTCACTCCATGTTTGATGCATGCGTTCAACATAAGAAGCCGACCCCAGTGAGAGTTCTTCTTCTTGAATGGATTGAGCAGGTCCAGAGCTACTGTTTGCTCTCTTCATTTCTGTGATTGTAGGTCCATCGTCGGAAGTGGATACGAATGCCTTCTGGATGTGTCTCTTCTGCATTCAGTACAATGCATCGGAACCCCTACTCTCTGCCCCCTCTCTGCGAATTCTCCAGCATCTCCTCGAACCTGTCCAAACCCAGTATGCGTGGCGCGTCGTGCTCTTCAATTCCTCCAACATCTTTTATTACTTATGGGACTTCATTCAAAGCAATCTCTCCAAGGGGGCAGTCGCCGGAACGGCATTGAAACTAATATCCAGTTGGTTTGCCTGGCGTAGGTATTTCGTGGTTCATTCTCTCTAGACCCATCGGTCCTTTCTTCTCTCACGCTGCAGCCCGAAGAGGATACCATTGTCCGGTTCCTGAAGATGAAGGATTTGACGGCGGAACAAGTCGTGATTGTGTTGGATATCCTCACCACGCTGATCCAACAACGTAGGATTGTCTTCACTGTCACTCTCAATAGAGCAATGCACCGAGGACATGGTCCGCAGCCCTATTCTCTCGACCTTGCTTCAGCTTTTCACGATGCGAGATAGTTCTATTACGCTGGAGTTGCTTCGCTTCATCGAGAATGCGCTGCCTAACGGGACGATCCGCCACGCTCTTCTCCTAAGCAATCTAGTCGGTATTCTGGAGTCGGTAACCAACTTGTACCCTCGTCATATGGACATTGCCCTGAAAGTCCAGAGCATTCTGTCTAGTCTGATCAACGAGGAACTGATCGGTCTCTATTTTCTGAAGAAGAACATCATGGCCATTTTCACAACGACTTTCTTTGCACAGAGTTCCTTTCCACAGATCCTTGCAACAACGGTCCGAACGCTCACTCGTTTGTGCTCCGTGTCTCGTTTGTTCTGCCGATTCCCCTCATTTGTAGCTCTCATCGTAAACGAGCTCACCGACGAGCAAGTGCTGTCGGATGCTGTGAGCACTACAAAGAACCATCCCTTCAATGTGGATTTGTGGAGTGCGGTGATGGATCTGTTGGAGAGTCTCCAGCAGACTCCTCGTGGAGTGAAGTTCCTCTCAACACGTCCCATTGTCAACGCTATTCACAGCTGCATTTCCTACCTACCGAAGAACATCGAATTGATCACCAGAGCACGTGCTCTCCTCGATCACAAGGAGCCGGTTTTTCCTGTGGAGGATCAGGTTATCATCACTCCCATCGCACCCGTTCATGGTGTTCCAGTACTGAATTCGCGTCGACGCGGAAGCAACGATGAAGCGGTCCAGACCACCTACAGGCTGGAGCGATTGCCTACTGAAGGATTCTGGTTGAGTCTTCAGGGTCCGGAAGGGGCTGACTTCCTCTCGCTTCTTCTCTATGGACTGACAGACGCAGACTCGACAGAATGGAACAGCAGTGTGTTGGAGGTGTTTATTGCGATCATCGATGAGAGTATACATCTCTCTATTGAGTTGACTTCAAGATACTCTTCCCTATCTGTTGTCGCGCATCGATCTGGACATGGTGGTTCCTTCCATATCGTATGCTCTGCAGCATCACACTACGGAACTCCGTTTCGTTGCGGATAGTATTCACGTTTTGGAGATCTTTTCGCATCGTTTCATTGGATCAAATAACTGACGACTAGAACCGTCGTGTTTCCATTGCTTTTTCTACGATGAAACACTGCTTGCGTTGATCGAAACGGTTTCGACCTATTCAACTAACGTGACCGTGGTGACGAGCAGTCTTCGGATTCTCTTCCTCCTCTCGCAGCAGCGTATGATTTGTGTGCATGATTTAGGGATAGAGGATCTACGCGGTCGTCTCAAGCGAGCGGGCGTAATGCGGATGATTGACTGCATCTACGGCACCTACAATGTCCCAGCGACGACGGAGCTCTCTCTCTCCGACCTAGAACGGAATACCTGCTTCCAAACGGCAGTGAAGGTGGAATCACCGGCTGTCACCATCCTGCAGTTGGTTCGCATGATCGAATCGCATTTGGGAATGCGAAGTAGGACAGCATCACCGAGTCGAGTTGTAGACTTGCAGGATGAAAACGATGATGACAGCGCGGAGAGAATGGTTGTGGATGTGCTGCTGTCGAAGCTCGTTCATTCCGATCGCAACGTTCAGCTGCAGCTTATGGACAGTTTTCTGGAGTTGACAGTGTCCGACTGTGGGAAAGGACTGGGAGCGTGATCGGTAGACCATCGCTTTCTCATCAGCTTCCTCTACTGTCGCGGGGTGTACAGCGTGATCAAGGTGGCCGTGAGCAATATTGCCGACAAGGAGCTCGTCGCTCGATCCATGACCATTTTAAGTTCCCTTGCAGAGAATCGCTCGTTCCACCGTTTCCTTGATCTTACCGCGGTGACGGCAATCTGCATACGTGTCCTACAGGAGTATCCTTCCACCATGGTGTGTCTGAAACCTGCACTGAACGTATTGAAAACGGTATCCTCAAACGAGGCGATTCTTCGCCTCAGTGAGTACTGTACTGTTTTTCACGTCGTCCTCCAGACCAATCTCGCGAATTGTGATATCTGCAACCAAGTGATTCGAATATGCAAGCCGGTTATTGAGGTTTCGCCTGTTTTTCGTTCGCATAGTATCAAGTGCGCGTTTCTCCAAAACATGCTGGAAGCGATCAATCGCCATAGTAACCATCTGGACATGTTGTTTTGTGTCTGTGAAATATTCACTTCGTTGTCGAAGGAACCTCTGTTGGAGAAGAACGCTCTCCGTTTTGTCATTATTGACTATACGCTCCAGTTTGCTTCGTCCTCGATCTTCTCGTCCGACCCCGCATTCATTGGTGCTTCACTGCATGCTCTGCAAGCCGTCGCGTGCATGTCTCTTGGATGTGTCCAGTTTTTTGTAAGGAGGCAAGGTTTTTTGCATGTCGCCACTCTTCTCAGCGAGTTTGGTACTTGCCTCGACGTAGTAACAGCGTGTTGTGACCTCATTCTTTCTCTCTGTGCCCTCTATCCGTCTTCTCGCAACGTTCTTTCGACAGGCATTATTCAACGCATTGTTTCCGTATTACCTGTGAACAGTGCTTCCTTCGGAGACTTCGTGCTTTGCTTTTCTTCCCTACGAGCGATCTCGACGCTTTCAGTTGATTGTACAAAATCCCTGCTCTCAACGAGAATTGTCTCGATCCTCAGCAATGTGGTTTCAAAGGAGACCAATGAGACGATCATCAAAGAGAGCGTGCAGCTTCTCTATCAACTCTCAACGGTGAAAGAAGGCTGTGATCAGCTCCAAGAATTCAAACTCTCCGAACAGCTCCATAAGTTGCGAGAGAACGTGCGTGTGGAAGCGGAAATTGCGGATAGAATCGATTCGATTCTGAAGAATCTGGAAACCTTCTCGAAGAAGCGATTACGCAGTGGAACCAACTCCAGCTATAGCGCTCCCTCAGATCCCTTGGATTTTTCGTCCGTGATCACTTCTCCGTTAATGGGTATCATGGATGTCCTTGTTTTCTTGGATCGTCACACGGAGGCGGAAGTACTGGCCAGTCTTCAGCAACTGCAAGATTTGTGTAGAACTCGTAGGGTAGTGTGCCTAATAACACGTAGAATTGAGTGTGGAGCATCTAGAGGAGTACGGAACCAAAGACAGCTTGTTCGATATTCTGAAGCGGTATCCCGGCAATCAGGAGATTGTCTCTTTGGTGTTTTCCATTTTGCAGTATCTCATTCGTGACAAACCGAATCGGATCCGTCTGACCGAGAGCTCTCTCTCTTCAATTGTTACCTGTCTTCTTACGCCCGGAACGGGGATGCAGTTGGAATATGTGCTAGCCATTTCTTCTTTTCTCTGTACTCTGGACATTCCTGATGATGATCTTCCTCTCATTTCTTCGAGTGCTCTCCTGCCTGCCCTGTTCCTCTCATCTGGAGTGCAGTGTTGTGAATACAATAGTGCACTGGATATTGAGAAGGAACGAAGCGCCCTCTGTTCTGCGTATCACCTGCATAGTAACAAGAATAGTGTAGCCGTCAGTACGGAAGATGACAGTGATCCAAGCCACTCATCAATCAGTAAAGAAGAAGAAGCCACTCAGAAGAACGCCCTTCTGGACAACGTCATTCAATTCCAATTCAACCTTGTGCTACGTAATTCCCGTTGTTTGTACTCATGAATAGGCACGGTTGTTCCCGATTACCCACTCTTCCGGCGTTTCTTCCTTTGCTGTAAAGAGCGCATTTGCGATTCGCTTCTCCGGATTCTCCGCTGTGATATCATCTGCCGTCGGATCATGAGTACTTCTTTTCTTGGCTCCTTACGATTCGACCGTCCACTAATTTCCTCCAAGGAAGAAGAGTCATCGGATTCCATCCAAATGAGAGAATCGATTGTGGACTACGCAGTTACCATTCTCAATCAAATGGGAGATGATGTGACAAACATGTGCGAAGTGATGACGCTCCTTGGTCAGGTTCCCGAGTATAAGCAGGAATTCGTGAGGAAGGGTGGCTTGAACACGCTATCCAGCATGTATGAACGTTACAAAGACACTGTTCCTTTTGCAGTATTTGGAACTCCCCTGTTATGTCTTCTTCCAGGTACGTTTCCTCCATGTTTGTGAGGAGTAGATCACAATCTCTCCAATGTAATTGAAGGGGAGTCAATGTGGCATATCTGCTTAGACGCGCTGGAGCAAGACTTGTCGGAAACCTCCACCGTGGAGACGGTTCTTCGCGTGCTGGATCAGTTGCTTCAAACGGGAATTCCCGTTCAGGAGCCATCCGTTTGTTCTCTTCTGCACGCCATCGAGTCTATGAGCAACACCGAAACAACGCTCGACCTCGCCATCCTGGTTCTTGGAGACGTTCTGCATTTCATTCCACTAACACCCGCACTCGCTACGAATGTCATTCAGCAACTATTCAACGAGGTTTACAAGGGTGCGCAGTATTCCCAAGTTGTGACGAGAGCCATTCATCTCTGGACCGATTTCAAGGACAACCGTTGTTTCCGATGGAATTGTTGATTCGTAGCCTTCATCATCCATGAGTTCGACGTGGTCGCTGCAGATGCGTATCAGAATGCTTTTCTGTCGAGCTTGAACACGCAAACGGGACTGGAAATCACGACCAGACTATTGTGCTCGTATATCGTCAGTGAAGGTTCATTTGGGAAACGCGAATGACGAGTAGATAATGCGCAGCGGCTGCTGGATAACGGTCTCTTCGCTCTTCTCTCAACCCACATACAGAGCAACGTCAATGAGCATAATCGAGTGTTCTTCTTGCAAATTCTATACCAACTTTCTCTTTACCGTGGTTTTGAAAAGGAGTTGTCATTTGTAGAGTGTTCGTGTAAAGCGTTTTTGCAGGATAAAGAGTTTTGTGATAATGTGAAAACAATGGTGTACCATACACCTCAGTCGACGGACGAGATAAAAGTGTTGTGTAGCTCCATAATGGACTGTGTTCTGGATGGATATCAGCAGAAACAGAAAGTGATTGTACAAGTAGTGAATCCGAAGGATGTTGAGTTTGGCAACCCTCCCGAGGGGGATGCTCTTTCATTTATTCCCTCCTGAGTTTTTCCTTGTTTGTTTGCAGGCAGAATAGTTATTGTCGGGTTGGTCCCAATTGTCCCATCCACCCTTTTCCCACAATTGTGGTAGGTTGTGTGGTTTTCTCTGCTGAATGGTATCTCATTCGTGTGTAGTGGTTTCTATCCATCCCAAACGTCATGAAGGCTCAGATGTCTGCTAGACAAAAGAAGGAGCTCTACTTCGTCAAGCTCCACCAGATCCTCGAGGATTACAGCAAGCTGTTCATTGCTGATATCAAGCACGTCAGCTCGAAGCAGGTTGCTGATATCCGTAAGTCCCTCCGCGGACAGGCCATCCTCCTGTTCGGAAAGAAGACTATGATCCGTTCTTGCATCCGCAAGTTCGTCGACGAGCATCCTGGTCATCCCATCGAGAAGATTCTGGATATGATCCACGGAAACATTGGTCTGATCTTCGTGAACGGAGATATGGCTAAGGTGCGTGAGATCATTCTGGCGAACAAGGTGCCCGCCCCCGCCCGTATTGGTGTGTTGGCCCCCGTGGACGTCATTGTCCCTGCTGGACCTACTGGTTGCGATCCCGGTCAGACCTCGTTCTTCCAGGCTCTGAACATCGCCACCAAGATTAACAAGTCCCAGATTGAAATTATCAACCCCGTGCCTCTGCTGGCTAAGGGAGATAAGGTCAACCCCGGACAGGCTGCCCTGCTGGACAAGCTGAACATCCACCCCTTCAGCTACGGTATGCACATCCGCCACGTGTACGACGACGGTGCCATCTACGACCCTGTGGTCCTGGACCTGACCGAGAAGGACATCATGGAGAAGTTCTTCAACGGAGTGAACAAGCTGGCTGCTCTGTCGCTGGCTGTGGGTTATCCCACTCTGGCTTCTCTGCCCCACTCCCTCAACAACGCTTTCCGCAAGCTTGTTGCCATCGTGATTGGCGAGGGAATGACCTACTCGTTCGAGAAGGCGGAGCCGTTCAAGGCTTTCCTTGCCGACCCTTCGGCGTTCGCCGTGGCTGCTGCTCCCGCTGAGGCTGCTGCTGCTGCTCCCGCTGAGGAGAAGAAGGAGGAGGAAGAGGAGGAGGAAGAGGACATTGATATGTCTGGAGGCGGTCTCTTCGGTAACGATGACGACGACTGGTAAACGACATGAAGTGTGCCACACAAGAGTGTGTTTGTTGAAAAAAGAGGGTTGGCGAGAGGAAAAAAGCGACAACGACGTGATTCGAACACGCGCGGGAAAATCCCATCAACTTAGCAGGCTAACGCCTTAACCACTCGGCCACGTTGTCTTGAAAACCTTCTTGTTTACAACATACATCAGGCCCCATATTCCACTCGCCTTCTCTCCCACTCTCATGGCTCCTGGATTCGATAAGTTCATGCTCTACACGATATCGTTCGCTACGCTCTTTGGCGTATGCGGTCTCACCTACTGTCGCAAACATGTATCCTTTACGTCATTCTACTCAATAGAACATGGTCGAACCGATCGATTTGGACGAGGGCGATTATCGGAGTCTCTTCGGATTCGGAAAGAAGTCCAAGTCCTCCTGATTTGTATAATGAGTGTCTCTTTATCTGCCGTTTTGTTTGATATACGTATGACAAGTCTTTTCTTTTGCAATCACACACCATGCGAATTGTATGAGAAGGAGTGTTGGATTATGAATTAGAACAAACCAGAAAACGAACAGCAGAAGAATGGTGGGAATCCGATGAGTTGAGTCATCTCGTAGAAGAAACGATCGACGATGTGATCAATGGTTGCAACTTGCTTTTGGAATTATGATTTTGTAGAAATGGAGAACGCCGAAGTCGATGAGGGAGAGGACATGATTAATTTGGATGATGATGGTAGGATTTGCTCCATCTTTCAATGAAATAGATTTGGTCGTTATGGATGCGAAGGAATTCCTGGATCGCATGGATCAACAGCGTATTGATTTCATTTCCTATTCACCAAAAGAACAAGAGGACGAGCAGGATGATTCGGATGAGATCCACCGCGACTCGGTTTGCGTTCGTGTTGGCTCTTTCCTCTGACTCACAGAGCTTCGAGGGTCATCATGACTCTGTCCTCAGCGTTGTATTCAACCCTGTGGTCCCCTTCCAGCTCGCAACTGGTGGTCAGGACGACAAGGCTTTTCTGTTGACAATCAGCGAAGAAGAAAAGCCCTCCGTGGCGAGCATTCCCCTGGAAGGTCACCAAGACAGCGTCTGTTGCGTAAGTTTCAGTTCCAACGGAGAGTATCTCGCCACATGCGACATGAACGGTGTGATCAAGGTGTGGTCGTCACGCAGCGGTGAGCTCGTGAAGTCGTTGGAAGGTCCCGAAGAGCCCGAGTGGATTCGCTGGCACAATAAGAGCAACGTCCTCATGGCGTCCGGAAACGATTTTTCGGTGTGGAGCTGGAGTCTTCCCACCGGAACGCAACTTCCCGTAGCTCAATCGATTGTGTGTCTCCTAGATGCTGAGCGGTCACACGGACACGGTGACGTGTGCGACCACGAACCCCTCGGGACAAGTGAGATTGGCGTGAGTGTGAGAAGTAGCTGTTGCTGACAGGCTCCATGGACAACACGCTGAAGCTGTGGAAACTCAAGTCGCACGAGCTGGGCTACAGCTTCAAGGCGGACGAGTGGGAGAAGAGGACAGATGGGACGTAGACACAACTGGCATCAAGGCGGCATCGTGTGCATCGACGTGCATCCGGTGAGCTCGCTCTGCATCACGGGCGCCCGCGACGGGTCGGTGAAGATTAGTAATGCGAAAACACATCGCGTAACCATGAGAGGAGGAATGAAGGATAGGTTCTGACGGGATATGAACACAAGAGCAGCGATCCAGAGATGAACTGCAGCGTGGAGAGGTGAGTGAGGGTGTGGAATGTCATCTTCAGCGTCCTCTTCAACAGGCAGTTCAACTGGGTGGCGTCGGGAAGCATGAACGGGAATGTGCTGATCTATGATTACGATACGAATCGCATCCGCCAGGAGCTAAAGCACAACGGTGGAGTGGTTCGCATGAAGTGGCATCCGAACAACGTGGTGTTGGTGACAGGCTGTTTGGATGGCTGCATCTATGTTTGGGATGTGCGGAGTGGACGGAATCTTTACACACTCTCTGGTCATACGGTAGGGCTGAAACGTGTGAGATGAGTCGTAGGATCTGCTCTTGGACATGGACATCTTTGTGAAGGAGCATATGTTGTACGTGGCGTCCGTGTCCGATGATAAGACGTGTCAGATCTTCCGTGTGAGAGTGTAGAGTGTTTGTTGGATGGAAATGAGAACACAATCGGTTGAATAGTAGAAGTAATCACTGTGAGAAGAGAATCATTTGACCAAACTCGCTATTCTCAAGAACATGCCCGGAAATCCTGAGATAGTCACCTGCGAGACTGCGAAATACAGCGTGAAGTGTAAGGCGAATCACCCGCTAATGCCCATTAAGGTGCAGTCAAGTACTAGCAATGATCCATTAGATGTGGTGCGAACGCGTTGCTCCTTATATGCCTTACGATCCATGTACCCTCTTCCTGATTAACGGAAAGCCTCTCTATGTACTGTAAACGGTTGAAAGCTTGTCACTAGGGAGAAGAGACTGTGAAATATCAGGAGGCTCCCATCATGGGTTCCGAGTTTGAGAGTATGTCAGTAGCATTAAATTCTTAAGTAGAAATGGAATCTGGTTTAGTGGAAAATGCAGCGACCATTATTGATGGAAAGACGGCGTGTGTTCAGCGCATTTGGAAGTACTGTACGTCTGTCAACTTTTCTTTGAATTAGATGATGCCGATGGAGAGTACTACATCAGCAAGGCCATTTTCTGGCTCTGTGAATCAAACTGCCCGATCTGCCAAGAGAAGGTGAAGAAGGCAATGGAGTGTTCTTGCTGTGATCATGAGTGTCAGTGTTGTCATGACGACCATTGTGATCACAGTGACGCTTCTCATGATCACACATGCTGTGCATGCCTGTGTTAGTTGCATTTTGTTGTGTTTGTTGAATGAAAACGAATACTCAATGAGACTTGAACACCAAATCCACAGAATCACGGTTTCCCTCACGACAACTGGGCTACGGATTGTGGTTTTGGGCCCAAGGGTTAGCGCTTTTCAGCCAGTTCTTCTCAAATCGCGATCTGGAAGCTAGCCATGGACCCGTTGAACATCACTCACATGAGCAATGACTATTTGTCTTCAGGACAGATGGGGAATCATGAGGAGGTGAACTGCTTTCATGACTACACGATTCAGTATTGTTTGTCCGCGAGAGTGACTACCTAGCAATATCGTAGCGACTATCAACATCAACAAGTCGATTAATCTCGAGGATGTGATGAAGAAACTCCGAAACGCTGAATACAACCCGAAGGTATTTTCACTATGTGTCTTTTTATTTGTAGAGATTTGGAGCTCTGATTGTTCGTATTCGGGAGCCTCGTTGTACGGCGCTCATTTTCAAATCTGGAAAAATCGTGTTGGCGGGAACAAAAAGCGAGGAGGAGGTGAGACAGGCGGCCAAGAAGTTCGTCGAGATCCTCTCTGTTTCTACATCACATTCGTCATAACGAATAGAAATGTATCGGTAATTTGAAAACGGATGATGCTGCTCCGAGAATTCATAACATTGTCGCCGTGGGCGATTGCAAGTTCCCAATTCGCTTGGAGGGTCTATCAGTTGACCACATTGAGTTTACAACTGTTGGGATGTGGAGTGGGTTTGACTGTAGTACGAGCCGGAGTTGTTTTCTGGTCTCATTTACCGTATGAGCGAACCGAAGGTCGTTCTTTTAATTTTCGTTTCGGGAAAGGTTGTCGTCACGGGAGCTACTGTAGTGGATGAGATTGGTTGTGAGTTCTAGAAGCAATCGGAGATCAATGATGCTTTTAAGAAGATTACTCCCCTGTTGTTAAATTGCAGAAAAGTGTAATGTACAATACGGACATGTTTCTGATCAAACACACTACAGATCGGTGTTGATAATGATGCGACCACCACCAGGCTTCTTGTGATCAATGACTTCGATATGTGCCTTCGCCGAATCCTCGATAGGATACTCATACGAAATCAACGGATGCATCACGGAATAGCACTTCTCCGTAAGCTCGTAGAAGAGACTTAGAGCTTCTTCGCGCTGTTGTTTCTACTGTGAAAGAGAGAAGACACCAGTACCGTTTGGTTGAACAAGGAGATTCCCTTTACGCTTGTTCCCTTCTCCATCATGAGACGAGGATTAATCGTGACCGGACCACGGTCGCCGATGACGATGACCTCTCCTCCCTTGTTCACCGCTTCCTACATGGAATGAATCTCCATCACCTACCAGATCACTCGGCAAATTTACATTGGCCAGCATTTCAAAGACCACGTCAGGACCCTTTCCGCTGTTCACCTCTTTCACCTGTTGCATGTAATTGGGATCACGACGATTCACTACAAGATCGACACCTATCTCCTTCAGTATCTTCTCGGCACCATTGGAACTGCAGGTGGCAACGAGCTTCATGTCCTTGCACTCCGGCTTCACCTCGCGCATACTGACCAAGATCTTAAGAAGACTGCTTCCAACTCCGCCGCTTCCTCCATGGATAAACACACAGCGACTTCCAATGGCACTCGCCGACTGCAGAGCACTAAACGTTATCTGGATCGTTTATGCAAACTAGAGAGACGTGAAGTATCCCGTTCCGATGCAGGCGCCTTCCTTGAAGTTGAATTCAGCAGGAAGCCGGTACAATTGGTCTGGAGTGAAGACTCCGTGTGTAGCATAGGTTCCAGAGACAGACCCACATGAAAAGACGCGATCCCCTTTTTTGAATTGTGTAACATTGCTTCCAACAAGGAGCACTTCACCGCCGCAATCCAGTCCAGGAGTATACGGACACTTTCGGGACTGAGAATGCCCACCCTCACGAATATACGTGTCCACAGGATTTACAGCAGCAGCATGAATGCGTACCAGGATCTGAGTTTATGATACGATAAAAGAAAGATACTTCATTTGACGAGATGGTGGGGAGTCGCAGTTGCGACAGGATACGGATGTTCTCAGGTCCACCGTGCTTTATAACTTGGGCGAATTTGTACATATTGAAACTGTGTTCAGGATCCACTTTCTCACAACGATGTCAATCCTGTGGGATCCCAAGATGCAACACGATCGCGGTTATTCACTGTTTTTTTTCGTTAGTATCTCGGAATGCCTCTTTTGTAATACCCGTATGGGAGAGATGATATTGTAGGTATTCGCTGATTGCTCGCGGCAAGGTTGTTCTTGCAGAGAAGGAGATGACACCAGGCAACTTCCCTACGATTGGTCGTGTTCTCCTGAACAAGGTGAAGCCGACCGATACGAAGATGTCCTTTGTGTATGACAAGTTGGTGTTTGTTTATGTTTCTATCTGTAGGTACGTCTTCCACTACATTGTGAGTGACGACGTTGTTTATATGTGTATGGCTGACAAGGATTCGAAGAGGCGCATTCCGTTTGCGTACCTTAGCGACATCAAGAGTCGCTTCGAGGAGATGTACGGAGACACCATCAAAACGGCTGTGGAAAACAATATGAACGAGGAATTTTCCAAGATCATGGAGAAACGCATGGTGGGTTGTGCGGAGGGAATCTCATTTTAGGATTTCTACAACAACGATCCGTCGGCGGACACAATCACTCATGTCCGTGGTCAAATCAAGGAGGTGAAGGAGGTGATGGTGGACAACATCGGTTTTTATTCATGAGCGAACTCATGTACAGACAAAGTGCTTGGTCGTGGCGAAAAGCTCGACCAGCTCGCTGAGAAGACGCGCGATCTGGACCAACAGGCCTTCATTTTCCACTCCGATGCTCGCAATCTGAAGAATAAGATGTGGTGGCAGAATGCTCGCACGACGGTTCTCATTGCCATTCTGGTCATCATCATCATTTTTATTCTCATCGTTACTGCTTGCGGTGGTCTTTCCTTCAAGCGCTGCAGAAAGTCCTCCTAATTACACTGTTTCCCCCAACAAACAATGCAATCCGACTCGTCACCAAACAGATCATCCACCTCCTTGGCGATCGCATCCTTTTCGGGCTCCGAGGAATGATCGCTATCCGCATGAGCATCCGATTTCTCCTGTGACACCTTGTGCGGCTCTTCAGGAGACTTATGAGATTCCTTTCCATTCGATTCCTCATTGGACTCCTCATGCGACTCCTCAACGCGCGGTCTCTTTTCCTCCTCGTCGTCCGAACTCGCCACCGCTCTCACTCGCTTCTTCGGACCCTGCTCCTCCTCCTCACTATCACTATCGCCTCCGAACACGTCGTGATGCATCGCCGTCACTTCGTCCTCGCTCATCTCTCCGTTGTCGTCCGTCTCGCTGCTGCTGCTCTCCACGATCTCATCGGGCAGGTTGTGGCGTCCTCGTGGCGCTCGCGACGTACGCACCGTCGAACTCTTCGGAGCCCGCTCGCGACGCGTCTCGTGCGCCGTCTCCGACATCGACAGCGCCTGCATGGAGGCGGCTAGACGCTGCTTCTCCTGCGCCACCATCTGCTGCACGCGCTGCGCCTGCTCGCGCTTCTCGCGCTCCGCCTGCAACTCCTCCTGACGACGCTTCTCCAGCAGTTTCTGCTTGTCCAGCGTCGTCTGTGTCGCCTTCTCCTGCAGTTCCTGCAGCTCCTTATCCAGCTGCTTCTGCTCCTCTCGCTGCTCCCACAGGCCCTTGCACTTCACAAGCTGCTGCTCCAGTCGCATCGCCTCCACTCTACGCGTCAGCTCGCTCCTCTACGCACACTCTCCGCTTTCATCCTTCTGCAGACTGCTCAGAATACTAATTGCCTCCTGCAGCGAGGCCTCTGCCTGCGTCAGCTCGCCGGGCTTGCGCTGGCTGCGAGAGCAGCACCCTCGGCTCTCACGCAGACCTCCACAGCAGGGATACGTGTTGGTCGCGCTATCGAACGGCTGCTTGTGGAAGGACACGACCTTCCCAAAGAGCATTTCGGCGAAGCTCATGTGACATATGGCCAGGTCGTAGCGTACCACGTCGCTCTACCCATCACAGACAGACAGCGCCGCTACCTCGGGACGCAGCTTCTGCGCCTGCTGCAGCACCTCAAACGCCTCTCTGTGGTTGTCTCCACGCGCTAGCGCCAGTGCCAAGCAGAGATACAGCTCTAGGTCCTCCTTGCCGTCTTCCTCCTGCAGAGCCGCGCGATAGAGACAGGCGGCGTCGTTGTAGCGTTGCTCCAGGAGGTTGAGATGGGCCACGTTCACGCAGCAGGACGTGAAGTTGAGCGCGTTCTCTCGCACGCGCTTGAACACGTGCATGGCTGCCTGCTGCTTTCCCATGCGTTCCAGCACCACACCGCAGCCGTTCGCCAGGAATACGTTGTGGGGGTTCTTCCGCAGCGCGCGCTGGAGCATTTCGGAGGCGAGACGGAAGTAGTTGCGCGCCTCCTGCGACTGGGACAGCTGGAGGTAGATGTTCACCTGGAGGAGATTCAAATAGAGGTCGTGAATGTGACTGCGTGCCAGGTACGACCGCGTGATCAGTCCCACTGCGTCCTCGAAGCGGCCCAGCTGCATGAGTGTCTGCGCGAGGAAGCACAGCGCGTCCGTGTAGCAGCCGGTCACGTAGGTGAGAAGAGTCTGCGACTCCTTCAGGAACTAGAGAGTACGAACGCAGCAGCGCCTACGCCCGCGTTCAGCTGGCTCTCCAAGTCGGTACACAGCTGCTGCAGACGCGCGGACGCGTCGTCCCATCGCTTGTGGCGAACGAGCTGCTTGCACAGCCGCAGCTCGCACTCGTAGTACTGCGGGACCTCCTGCTGAATCCGCTCCAGGATCTGCTTGGCCTCGTCCTCCCGCCCTCCCTCGTCGAGGATCACGGCGTAGTTGTACATCAGCGTCACGTTCGTCGGCTCGTGGAGCACCTTCTTCAGCTCGTCGGCTTCCAGAGCCAGAGGCGACCGTCCCTGGAGACTCACGCCTCCCAGCGAGCAGCCCAGCTGCAGCGCCTCGTCCGCCGCCACCAGCGCGTCCTTCTTGTCGTGGAGCGCCAGACGCAGCATGGCGATGTTGTTCCAGAGCAGCGGCGAGGTCGCGAGCGACGTGCCTGCCGCCAGCTTCACGCAGGACTCGTAGAGAACGCGGGCCTTCTGGAGGTCGTCGGGGACCTGGAAGTTGCCCTGAAGCAGCTGCGCTTTCAACAGCTGCATGTTAAGGAACGTCCGCGGCGACAGCTGGTCGGGACGCTACGTGCGATCGACATCGGTCTCCTACGTCGGGCAGCGCCTCTACCGTCGACAGCGCCTTCGTCCAGTCGTTGCTCTTGAACTGCAAGTAGGCGGCGAGGAAGGTGATTTCGTGGCTGCTGCCGCCGTACTGTGTGCAGCTCGCCAAGTAGGTGCGCGCCTGGTTGCGCAGGTCCTCCTTCTCCTTTTTCGTCTTGCTCACCGAGGCGTAGTGGATGCAGCTACGTCTCACGACCAGAGAACTCCCACATCTGGATCATCTCGTACTGCGCCAGGATGTTCTTCTTGTTCGCGCGGATCGCCTTCTCGTACATCTCGCGCGCCTTCGCCCAGTTGTCGTTCACGTGGTAACAGCGGCCGGCCAGCTCGAGGGCCTCCGACCGCAGCGACGACACCTTCGCCACCTTCGCGCTCTCCAGAGCGTAGGCGAGACAGCTCGCCGTGTCGCGGACCTGGATCTCCGCCTTCTCCGTGTCCTCTCCGGCGAACGGCGTCGCCAGCAGCAGTGTGTGCTCGTCCACTGCGTCGCGCGAACTCTTCAGACGGTAGGTGACGCCGTTGATGCGCACCGCCTGCGCGGGGTGGAACAGCTCGCTCGACTCCCCACTTAGCGTCACATGGTCGCTGCCGTGGATCGCGCGCGCGTGCAGGCCGGCGGGCGTCACCCAGCTCCAGAAGTGGTGGTCGGCGATGTAGTTCAGCGCCTCGGGGTGCTTGGGGTTCACCGCGTAGAGCTGCTTGATCACCTGCAGCGACGCTACCACGCGGTCCTGCGGCGACAGGTCGGGCGACGAGCGGAGAAGCGACGCCTTCATGGCGAGGGCTTCCTCGCAGGCAGGGTCCAGCTGCAGCGCGCGGTCGATTGCCTTGAACGCCTTCTTGTAGTTGCCCAGCTGGTAGAAGCAGTAGGCGATGCCCACGCGGATGGACGCAGGACAATTCGGGTGGGCTACGGTGGAGCGGAGAGGGAAGAGCGACAGACGATGGCCATGTGATAAGCGTTGAGGGCGTTCTTGTAGTTGCGTGTCTGGATGAAGTAGAGGGCGGTGGCAATGCACGCGAGAAGACAGGTACGGTCGCGATCGAGAGAATGACGCATGAAGGCGAGTGCGTTCTTCAAATCGTCCTACAGAGTCAAAGGAGACAACCGAATCCACGGTTCGCAGACAGTAGATGCACTTCAAGGCAAATGCGGTAGCGGAGGCAGAACGGCTCTGACCCTCCCAATTAATCAGGGGATTCGAATCCAGATCCTAGGAATGAACCGTTGAGGAAACGAAGACATATTTCTTGTACTCCTCGGATGTGAGCGTATTTGATTTCATCTATCATTCAAAGGAAGACCATTCGTCCTACTTTGTAGGCCATACGGTAGTTCATGAGAATCAGCTTGTTCTCGTATTCATTCTTAAATTTGTCATAATTCTCGTCCTTCAGAATTGTATCGATGATACAGAGAAACTGCTTGTATTTCTTCTGAGTATAGTAGCCAATCTATCCTGTCAGGACCAACAATCCTTCCAATACAGCAATTTGGATCCAGTACTTGGGAGGGACGTACTCGTCAAAGAGAAGAGATATCAGACTTGTGGGATCGTCCTCCAACTCATCAACGAATAGCTGAATGTATTCGTCGGAGGCACTCAGAGGGATCTTAATCGAATTCCCGACGTTTTCGGTCTCCACTTCCATTTTGAATGAGAACCGTCGTTTTTTATCCCCTTTCCAGGCCCGAAAACGGACCGATTTTGGTACTCTCTTTCTCATTATCATTTTACTCCTATTCAAGGCTTTACATCCCTTCCCATGAAAGTTGCTGCTCTGTTAAGCGGAGGAAAGGATTCTTGCTATAACATGCTTCAATGTGTGAAGCGGGGACACGAGATCGTCTGTCTTGTTAACCTGCTTCCTGGTATTCATTGGGCCGATGTGTTTGACTTCTTAGCGGATGAAAAGGTGAATGAGCTGGATTCATTTATGTACCAAACGGTGGGACACACGGCGATCGATGTAGGAACAGCGTAAGACTGGATTGATAAACAGGCGATTGCAGAGGCGATGGAGGTCCCTCTTCTCCGTTTCCACATCAAGGGAAAGTGTCTGGAGTCCGAGCTTCAATACACGCCCCATTCGGGAGATGAGGTAGAAGATCTCTACTACGCTTTGAAAACGGTGAAGGTCGACTTTTTGCATCCGTTTTACACGTAGGACCGCTTCCCGGACGTGGAAGGTGTGTCCAGCGGTGCCATTCTCTCCAACTACCAGCGCGAGCGTGTGGAGAACGTGTACTCTTTCCGTCTTTCGCTCACCCCTAGCTGCAGCCGTCTGAACCTCGTCTCCCTCGCCTTCCTGTGGGAGCAGGAGCAGCGGTCTCTCCTGCACAGCATGATCGAGGATGGTCTGGTGGCGGTGATCATCAAAACGGCCACGATGGGCCTCGACCGCCGCCACGTCGGCAAGACGCTCAACGAGCTAGAGCCCTACCTCCTGCACATCAGCGACGTCTACGGCTGCAACCCCTGCGGCGAGGGCGGGGAGTACGAGACCTTCACCATCGACTGTCCCCTCTTCAAGCGCCGTGTAGTCTTGTAGGTCTCCTCGACGGCTCCCACGCAGCGACTCCACACAGGTCATCGTCCACTCTAACGATATCGATGCCCCCGTCATCCTCCTCGTCCCTCTCGCCTGGCATCTCGAACCCAAATCCCCTCCATCCATCATTCCACTTCCAACCCCCATTTCGGCACATCCTCCTACCATTCCCATTCCACACCATTCCCCGCGGGTTCTTCACGCATCCTTTGCATCGTCGCTTTCCCACCTCCAAACACTCGTTTCCACTTTCCCGCCTTTTTCCAGAATTGCGCTCGTTGCCGCGCATTTTGCCGCCATCGAGGAGCTGCTCCGCCTTCTTCCCTCCCCTCCCGCCATCACACCGATCATTTCCGCGGGAGTCGGAGACTCCCTCCTCTGCTTCCCGCAGTCGTTTCCGCGGGAAAAACTCGTCTCCTGGCAGTCGCGGTCGTGTTGGTGTCCGCCTCCCGCGGGACGATACGCGATGATCGAACAGGCGGAGCGCTACTTCTCGTTCCCCACGGTTCTTCCTCTGGATCCCACCAGTGCGCTTTTGCTTGTGGATTCGGCGGAAGCGGCGATGAGCGATGTCGATGTGGATGGAAGTGACGAAATGTAGTGTGAAACGATTGTGAAACGAATGCTAAAGAAGGTGGAGGGAGAACCCAAACGGGTTGTCGCGGTGATCATGCGCAATCGTAGGAGTGGTGAAAGGTGTGAAGGGAAGGGAGATGGGGAGTCGAGGAGACGGAGTTGCTTATGCAGGATTCCTATCCCGTGATGATTGAGGGATGGGTTGATGACATCGTGGAGGAGTGTCCGCTGATGATGGAGGTGGATGGCTATACAATGGACCGATACAATGACGAGTGCGAGGAGTCCGTTGAGGTTTCACCCGACGCCATCGTCGTGAAATATGGAGACTTTATTACATTCTCGATCAAGGGATATCCATCGACAGAATCCATCACCCTGCAATCGTCCTCACCGTCAGAACGCATTACCGTTTACTATGAGGATTCGCAGTCGCACACAATTGAGGGTAGTATTGTGTCAGTCGTTGGATTGTGTAGGTGTTGCGGAAACGAAGGCGGCGCTGATTCCCCTGGAAAGGCTGAGAGCGCGTCTAGGGACGTCGGAGTGGAAATCCTACTCCGTCCTTGTGCAGTCTGTTGTTTTGGGATGAGAAGACTTGTTTTCTGAACACAAACACAATTCGGGTCATAATGAGACTATCTGTCCCGATACTGGTACTGTTTCAAATCACAACAATACACTCTGAAAAGATGATTACCACTGCTCCCAGAGAAAAGCTGACTGTTTTCTGTTTGAATGATGGTTGTACATTGTAACCGAATAGTACAGCGAGACAAGGAGACGATTGTGGCGTTCCGAGTGCGCAACAACAGCGAGAAGACGGTACGAAGGCGAGATCGATTGTCTTATCCGCTAGGTTGTTTGTAAGGTGAACTCCAACCAGAAGGAGCTCTACGTTGTCAAGCCTACTCGATTCATCCTCCACGGCGGCAGCACGAAGCTCGTTAGCGGTTGGAGCGACGGCAATGATTCATCCCTTAGTGCGCTGCGAGAAGGATACGGTGAACGACCTCATGGACACGGACCTTCCCACGAGGTAGGGTAGAGGGTCCCATAATGAGCTTCAGAAACAAGCTTCAAGTGGCGTCGTACGAGGTCAGTGAGCAGCTGGAGAAGACGATTCTCTCGGCCAAGGGAAACACGGAGAAGGAGAAGATCGCTGCTACGGTACCTTTGGTGTGTCATTCTCATGTTCAGTGGGACCAGATAAAGAAATGCCCGTGCGAGAAGGTTGACATTGACGTCCGCTTTACGAATATCCTGCATAGTTCTGTCTGAGACTCCTTCACCATCACTGAACCCGATGGACGTCTCGTACTCTGTGTGCGTATCTCCGACTAGTGAGAAGGAGGATGATTGCTGCAGTAGCGTAGGAGTCCCGTGAGTCCTCGACGGTCTAGTGTGTATCTCATGTGTCTTTCACGCGCAACACGTTGGTCGCCGCGGTCCTTGTGGTGTTCCTCGCCATGTCGCTGAGCTTTCTCTATCGCCACCTATAATCTGGTTGTTTCCTGTTTCCTAACAAACACCCCAGTTCTTCTTCGCGTGCGAGCCCACCTTCCGCAGCGCCAGCTGAACGCGGTGGACGATCCCCACGACGCCAAACAGCACCAGCCCCAAGCTACGTCCCAGCCGTCTCCCTCGCCTACCAAGTGCCAAGCCACCCCACATCGTCGACGCTCATCGTCCCCATGTCCCGCCGCTCCCCGCCGCCCACACTCTCCACGACCGTGGCCTCTCTCTCCCTCCGCGCACGCTCCCACATGCTCTCATCCACCGTCACCCCCTCCAGCGCCATCAACTGTCGCATGCAGTCACGCACCGTCGACTCCGTCCAAAACCCCTCCGGAAACTGGATCGCCGCGCGCGCCGCCACCAGGCGCTGCACAAGGAGCCGGTTGCGCCGCGAGGACACACACAGCAGCGGCACCTGCGCGTGCAGCGCCGCCTGGACGAGTAGTCCGTCGCAGAAGGAGATGACGGCGGTCACCAGTCGCGTGTCCAGCAAGTAGAACGGCGACACTTCCTCCCCTGCGAGGAACAGCGTCTCCTGCGCGGAGGTCTCCAGCGGCCCTGAGAAGGCGCCCAGCACCAGCACCTGCGTCAGCGGGTCCTGGAGCCCACGCAGCAGCGTGCGGATCTGCCAGACGTCGAAACTGCCGTGGTCCCCCAGGTAGAGCAGCACGCGCGAGCCGCTGCGGCGCCGCTGGAAAAAGTCCATCAGGCGGAGCTTCGCGCCGGCGGCGGCGAAACCGCTGGGGTGGCTGGGTCCGAGGAGGTGCCAGTTGGCGGGCAGCGCGGGAGAGGGGAGAGGATGCTCGGCGGGAAGCGGGAGTGCGGCGGTGAGACCGTCGAAGATAAGGACGGGGGAGGAGTAGAGAGGAAGGACGGGCTGGGGGAAGAGCGACATGGACTGGATGAAGTTGGCGACCTAGATGGGAGGTGGAAAGGGAAGAAACGAAGTGGGAGTAGTGGTTCATCGCCGTTTCCACGAGAAGATGGCGCCGGATGTCGGAAAAGGAGAACGATGCCGGGTAGAAGTCATGAAGGGGGTCCGCCGAATACAGAACGAGGGGAATAGAGCTGGAAAGTGACGCTAGCTGCGCGCCAATGAGGTAGGAGTCGCAGATGACGGAGGATGGGTGATACCTACATGAAACCGGAGCCGTGTTCCAACGATTCAATGTACGACTGAACTGATGAAAAGAGACTGCTTATGGACAGGCGACCAATCTAGATCCCAAGATCCAGAAAGAGAAAACCTCAAAAACGGAGTTGTCGTAGTAGTCGAGCAATGAAGATGCATGGTACGAGGAAGTGACGAGTCGATGGAGTTCCTTTTCTGATATCGGAAATGCACCGAGATTGTACAGCTACGGTAGAAGACAGACACAGGGAGAACCTTGTAGTTGGAATGATCACCGAACTCTGCATATGGAACCGTATCGAATACGCCGATCGTAATGTCATACTTCGTCCGCAGCGACTCTGCGATCAACAGCATTGCATCTTTCCATCACTCCGAAAACAGGAATCCTTACTGAAATGCAGCTGCAACGGCATACTAAGCATAAACAGGGGAGGACGTGTATCCCCGCCTGTTCGGATCCCACTTTCATCGGGTATCTCATAGGATGGCTGGTTGGCATCGATAATAAGGGAATCGCTCTTTAGGAGTACAGTAGATAATAAAATGACAAAATATACAGCTCGTTGTATCAACGGCATCGCATTGAATTAAAACTCTGATATGAAAAGAAGAACTCTATTTGGAACCGTAGCGGTTCGTTCTTGCGAAGATACGCTTGTGCCGAGATGGGATGAGGAATCCAGTGTCATGGATTCTGCTGGAAAAGGCAAACTGTGTTTATGATATGAGTGTAAAGGGGATCATAATCGTTTTGTGATGATGGACTTGACGGGAAAAAACGTCAATGGGTGGATCATCGAGAACAAGGTGAATACGAATGACCTCTTCACGTTTTACATTGGTATCATTCCGAAGATGAGAATACCTGTTAGTGCACCATGAAAATGAGGCTAGCGAGGAGTATTTTTTGGCGATCCGAAACGATTCCGTTCAGTCGGGTTGTGATGATGAGGAACTGAAGCATCCTGTTCGCTTTCAGTGCTTTCCCGAGTACACGTATTACGACTGTCACTGTATCGGCCTCCGGAGCTTCATGTCCATAGGTTTTCCGATAGTGCCTCCGGAGTGTGGGAAAGGGATCTACTGCGGTCAACAGTACTACGTGTTTGAGAAACTCTATCGTTGTCTCCGAGTGATTACGCAAGATACGGAATACGTCAGATCGAGGAAGGAAATTGCGTTGGTTGCACTGCAGCTCTTGAAGATTGTTTATGAGTTGTGGACGCGAAGCCGCGTTTTGAAGAGCATCCATGTCGATGACTTCTATTTGAGGAAGACCACGAAGGGTTTCCGCATTTTTCTGACCAATCAATACTTTTCCGATGAGTAGGGGTCCTTCTATCTTGTCATGTAGTGATTCCAATGACAGCATGGATTTCACCTTTTCTTCTCTCTCCCAAATGGAGACTCATCGTATCATATGTGCAAATCGTACGATGTAGAATCCACATTGGCAGACAATCTTGTTTCAATCGGCTACATCCTGATCTATCTGATGCATAATTCCCTTCCGTGGGTGAATGCTTCTGCTTTGGAAATGGAAGCTCTGAAAAGAGCATATGTGCTGGATGTTCCCTTCCTCTCAAGTCGCATCAAGGCGCTTCTGAATCCAGACCGAGAGAGACCGGAAAAGACCCTTGTTCAGGTGATTAGTTCGCTGTGGAACTACGAATCCAACAATCTCACGTTTGGCGTATGTGTGTTTAGATGAATGAAGGGATAGATGGATTTCTCTCATCCGCGTAAAACAAGTGAGAGTAGTTCATCGTTGTTATGAATAGAAATGATCTCCCCCTATGGAGATGGTAGGTTGTCTGTTGAACCGGATCGTGTGGAGAGAACGCCTCTTCGAGGTGAAAAGGGAGTTGTGACGATGGGTATGAAGGAGTATGCGATGACAGGGTCATCGAAGGTTGTGTTGGTGCCATTGCGTAATGTGTCTTCAAAGGAGAGTGTGGATCATTCTAGTACTTCGGATAATGATGGTCACTCCAATGATGTGGATCATTCTAATGATGATCATTCCGTTGGTGTGGATCATTCTAGTGATGATCATTCCGTTGATGTGGATCATTCTAGTGATGATCATTCCGTTAATGACCATTCTAATACAGATGACCATCCTACGGATGATAACCATCCCAACAATGCCAGTCATCCCAACGATCATGACCACTCACAAGATGACACTCCCTTGGAATCTCCCTCAAACCATTCAGAAAAGAATACCCCCTCGCTTCAACCAGAAACCCCGCCAATCAACCCCATACAAGATCAATCAGATGATCCAAAGCACACACTGTCACGAAAACGATCCCACGCCCCAGAAGAATATCGCAGCAAACGCGTATCCCTGAAATCGTCCTCCCTGTATTTCTGTTTTCCTCCTCCCACTCTAGTTCCCCGCGAATCCTCTCCTTCCTTTCCTCCCCTTCCTACGTTGGACTCCTTCTTATCGCCCTCGCCTCTCGCCTAGAAAACCAGTGCTCTGTTTCTTCCCAACAAACATACCATTATAAACCAGGAGGAGCTTCATCGTCATCCACACCAGGGGGCGCCTCTTCAGGCTCCGTAGGTTTGGGAGGAGCAGCTGGTTGCTGAACGACAGGGTAAGGCATCATCGGATACCCCATTCCCTCCTTCGCCTCTCCACCCTCCACAGGTGGAGGCATTTGATAAAACGTCGGATTGTTCATCTGCATCTGCATCTGCATAAACTGCTGCATTTGGTCCAAGTCGGCAGCTCCGTTGAACATCGCTTGCATTCCTGACCACGGCGTGTTCATGCCTCCGCTCTGCTCCTTGTATTCGTTTCCAACTCCCGCCGTCGTTCCGATCATTCGCTGGATTTCGTCCTTTGCCGCCTTCATCTGTTCCTCCGTGCCCGCAATGAACACCATTCTACGATAAATGCTCTCTCCTTGCCCAACCGAACAGGAGGATTCGATCCTTCCACGGGCTTCCCAGGAATCTGAATATGAGCCTGCGTTCGCAGCTGGATATCCTTGATGATGGAGCCGCCCTTTCCGATCACCAGTCCCACCTTGTCGTCGGGAACGGTCATCTGGATGGTCGGAAGTCCAGCGGGCAGCGAACCCATCTGTCCATCCACGATATCTTGGATCAACTTCTTCGCCTCCAACACGTTCTTCGGGTCGCCCGTGATCACCACCGAACGCACCTCGGGGTTGTCTCGATCGGGGTCGCGCGGCACCTGGATCTGCGTGCACGTGCGGGCCATCAAGTCCTTGATCACACAGCCCTGACGACCGATCACCAGTCCCACACGGTCGTTGGGAATCGGTAGCTTCTCGAAACCGTCGCGACTGTTCTGGAGAGACGCGATGACGTCCGACCGTCCTGTCTGAATCACCATCTTGATCGCCTCCTTCGCCTTCTCCACCAGCTCCTGACGACCACGAATGGTCACGTCACGCATGATGCTGCCGTCCGTCACCTCGTTGTCTCGTTGCACCTACGTCGGACCCGCTCCGCACACTTACACGCAGCTGCACGGAAAACATCTCCTGGAGGTGCCGCAGATTCTCGCCCTTGCGACCGATGATCAGACCCACCATCGAGAAGGGAACCTGAATGGTCTCTCGGACCGCCTCCGCAATGTCGTTCTGGTCGAAGATGGTTCCGATAGCCGCAACGACCGGATTGGACGCCGGCGTCTCTGCAATTCGCTACTCATGAGGCCTAGCGAGCGTACCGACAGCGTACTGCTGCGCAAGACGACGAGCCAGGTCCGGCTGCGTGAACACTTCGTTCACACGACTCTCCGCGTCTCGCAATGTGTCTTCGTTGCCTGCAGAAATTAGCACGTGTTGCGGCTCGTCCATTTCTGTCACAATCACCTGTTGTGGAGAGAGAATAATGCGCCTACGGGACTGCCTCCAACGGTGAGTGTAGTGTGCGTATCTGTTTCAACTCCCACCTTCCATGGACTGGCGAAAATCGCCGCATAGTTAATATCCGCGTTGTGAACTGGGAAGTAAATCTTTTTGGTCAACACGCTGTTGCTGAAACGAGAAACGCGCGGTTTATGGGTAGTGGGAACTAGCAAACAAGAGCTATCATCGCAACCTACCACTCTTCGATAGCTTCTTCGCTGCCTCCATTGCAGCGATTGCCGCAGCATTCAAATCGGTCACAGCGCCGCTACTTGGAGCACTGGGCTGCGGAGCCGGTCGTTCACTCACCGGACTCACTTTCGGAGCATCTCCAAACAATGGTTGGCGAGGTTCTTGGTGATGATGATGGGAGTGGTCCCGATCTCTGTCCCGATTGTCGCGACGGCTCCGGTCTCTGCTGTGGCTCCGCGAACGGTCTCGATCGCGATCATCATGTCGCCTATCTCGACTCCTTCGATCGCTATAGCGCGACGAATGATGTCTATCTACATGCTTACATTTTTACATTATCTGCATCTATGAAATGAGCACGCATTCGCGATAATTGTTACACGTGAGCTTCTGTCCTCAGATGATGGCATCCTGTCAATTCAAGGAGTGAAAACTAAGGATCAGCAACCCCATTATTCCCATACCTCGTGTTTATGAAGATAGTCGCAAGCTCCCATTTCTGGAGTGCCAAAAATCGAAACTGCGAACCGAATCTATTGGTTCTCACATCCTCATTTCAACAATTATGCAAATCGGTACTATCTTTTTAATCATCCTAATTGCTCTTCTGCTCATCGTAGGATTTGAATCGACGGTTCATTCTAGTACTGGTTCATTTGCAAGTGCTGCATTGTGGTGGAGCAGGGAACTGCTGTGGTCATTGAGCGATTTGGCAGATTCTTGAAGATCGTGGAGCTTGTTCCGAAGAGTGAGGAATAGTGTGAGGCTGGCTTCTATCCGATGATCCCTTTCGTCGACTCTCCCAGACCGGTTATTTGGAGAGAATATGTTGTCCTTCTGGTGTCATCTGAAGTTGTAGGAGGAGAATAAGCGTGGTCGCGGAAAGTACCGTGACTCCTTTTCTCCCCGCATGGATCTGCGTCAGTCGATCTTCGATCTTCCGCTTCAGTCGATCATCACGCGTGATAACGTGGAAATCATCGTCCATCCGATGATGATGATCCAGATCACCGATCCTGTGCGTGTTGCTTACGAGGTGAGACTGAGTGAAGGGGATCACCTCTAGACCTACGATATTATCGAGGCTGTGGAGCGTCTGGTTCAGACGTCTCTCCGTAGCGTGATTGGTGACATGGGTTTGGACGATACGCTGGCGTCGCGCGAGGAGATCGAGAAGCTGGTGTCGAACAAGGTGTGCAAGACGTGTCAGGATTGGGGTCTCACGATCTCGGGCATCGATCTTCTGGAGATTGACCCCACCAACACCATCCAGACAGCCATGCACGAACAGATCCGCGCAGAGCGTTACCGTCGTACACAGAAGGTGACGGCGGAGGGTTACGCGGAGCGTGTGAGACTGGAAGGTTGCTATGGCGGTGGGTGATGATGTGTAGCGGAGGGAGAGTGTCAGGCTACCAAGGCTGCCGCACAGGGTGACAGCGAGAGCATGAAGCTGATCTCCAAGGGCAACAGCGATGCCCGTCTGGTCATCGCTCAGAAGACGATGGAGTCGCTGAAGACGGTGGCGGACGCCATGAAGGGTCTGAACGCCGATCCCACACAGTATCTTATTGGCATCCAGTATATCAAAACACTGGTGGCGTTGGCGAGCGCAGGAAAGAGCGTCGAAGTGTATATGCCATTCCAGACAGATGTGGGTGGATTGACGAGTCGTTTGTAGTGTCTTTCAACATGTTTACTGAAAACACAGTCCTAAATGAAACGTTACTGAAGCAGCGCCGTGTCCTCCTTCATTCCCTCCTTGTTCGTCATGGGCTTCGCGTTCTTCTCACACACAAACTCTCCCTCCTTCATCTCCGCCTCGATTCTCTTCTTTCCCTTTTCGTTGAGGGCATCGAACTCCTTCTCGCTCTTCTCCGTAATCGGAACCTTCTCTCCCTCGCGAATGGCTTCTCCCTCCGGCATCGGAGGAGGAATGAAGTACGGAATCTTGCCTCGCTGCAGATCATTGATCAGCATCACCGCCGCCTGACGCGAGTCGCCCTCGCCGCCCTTCAGCAGCTTGCCGAACTTCTTCGCCACCTTATCGAGGAAGTCCTCCCAGTCCTTCCACTCGCCGATGTTGTACGTTTTACGCAGGTACTCGGGTTTCACCCGACTCAGCACCTCGGGAATCACCATTTCCGGCTCCGCCAGCTTCTCCGCTCGCACCACACCCTTGATCACGATCTCACTGTCCTTGTCGTCCGTCGGGGGAACGATACCCGGACAGTCGATCAGGTAGATGTTTCGCAGAAGCGTGATGTACTGCCAGACCTTGGTCTCTCCGGGAATCGGAGCCACCTTGCATACGCGTTTCTTCTTCAGCGTGTTGATGACGCTGCTCTTTCCAACGTTCGGGTACCCGATGAATCCCACCGAGATCTGCTGCTTGTCCTTGTGGAGCAGCGCCAATTGTCGCAGCAAATCGAAGAGCGCCGCCTTACCGAAACAATGCTGGAAGGAAGCGTGATAGGCGAGCGTGGGGTATCTACGTGAGAGCATTGACAAAACCCGACTCCTCTGAGAGAATGGCGACCCATCGCTTCGTGCACCACGTGGGGACCAAATCGCACTTGTTCAGAATGAACACGAGGTGCTTGTGGCGCATGTTCTTCTTCAAATAGTCTTCCACTTGCTTGCTGCGTGTGCCCATCGGATCACGTGCGTCCAGCACTTGGATGACCACGTCGCTGCTGTCGAGCACCTTGTACAGCTCGTTGTAAATTCGCTTGCTCTGCCCCGCAGTCAGGAAGATGTCCTTCAGCTTGGTTTCGCCACTCTCCTCACTGAGGGTCGGCTTGTGCGCTAGCTTCTCCTCATGTGTCTTTTGCTTCTTGTTCACGTCGTTCATCATGTCCACCAGGTCACTGTTCTGCAGCTTCACTCTACACAACACTCACAACCGACGCTTCTACCTCTTTCGCTGCTTTCCAGGTCCAAATGTTTCCTGGAACGATTCCGTGGTCAGCAGGTTCATACGCTCCACTTTGGTGGAGTCTGTGATGAGACTCATGGGAAGCGTCTTTGTCCGCAGAACCACCGAGTAGCTATAGCGTAACGCACCTCTTCCACACATACGGATCGTGCACTGTTTTGGCCATCTCTTCTCGGAACGTGTCGAGTTTCTCCGGAGTGATCGTTCGCGTGTTTCCGAACCATTTTCGGTTGGGAGCGATGCGAGCGGGTCCGTCGATTACTTGGTTGGCAGTTTTGTCAGTGCTTCGCAAATAGCCACCGATCACTTTTCCATTGCGATCGTGCTTCGCCTTTCCCTCACGATACATATGAATGCGGTTGATCGTAGAACGATCACGCATGTTGTTATTCTTGCGCACTCTATCGGGGTTGTCCGAACTGTTACCCTTGTTGATCGTGTGTTTCTTCATTCTAAGAGACCGCGAAAGAGTAATGTGAATGAGTGAGAGAGCAATGGAAAGTGTATTTGGAATTTACGCTTTATGATAACACGTTCAATGCATCCGTTTCAACAATAGGGAGAAGGAATCGCCTTTCGCTTCCCAATTGACTCATTGGAGTGTCAATCGTCTTTACAACTTATCTGCGTCAATTCTAGTTTATCTCAAAAGAGCTTGGTGTTCTCTCGATAATGTGAGAAGCCCCTGGGGTGAAATGAATGGAATTCGCGTCTAATAAAACTACTCTGCCCCATCCTATTCCCGAAAAGGCGGGTATTCCCGTGGTTTTGATTCACCCACACACAATAAAGGACAATTACCATGAAGGGACCTTGGGAAAGCATTGCTGCCGGAAGAGAGAAGGGACACAAGACTCAGAAGCTGGAGAAGACCACCAAGCACATTTCTTGCAGAGTACGTGGCAATGGGTGGGTCGTTATGGGTGTAGCACGCCACGAAGAGAGTGAAGGCCGTCCGTGAGCTCATTTCTGAGGTTGCTGGACTCCTCCCCTACGAGAAGCACCTGATGGATATCCTGAAGGTAGGAGACGCAAACGGAAGGCGTAATGGACTAGGCGGGAGGCAACAACACTGAGAAGAAGATGTACAAGTTCGCTAAGAAGAGAGTAGGGAAGAGAGGGTAGCAGTGATGTTGTAGCTTGGTGCCCATAAGAGAGCTCTTGCCAAGAGAGACGCCGTCAAGGAGGCTTACGCTAAGATGCGTCGTGCTCATCATCACCATTAAGTGTGCTAATCTGATCACTTCGGGTGTTGTCATAAGCTTTGTTTGTTCAAATAAACACACTCATTGTCCTAATAGAAGCACAGCTTAGTTCTCCTCCTCAGCCTGGCTGGCACGCTTCAGACGACGACCGTAGTTGCGAGCATCGCTACGAGCCTGACGAATTCCCATGAACGCAGAGTGCTTCTTCATCTCGGGAGTCACCTCCATGAACTCCACCTTAGGAGCCACCTTCTCCACAGGCATGAACTCGCCACAGAACTGAGTAGCGCCCACAGCCTCCTTATCGTTCTTGAACACAACCAGCTTGCTCTTGTAAGCCTGCAGTCTCTCCACGTTCGCCTGAAGTCCCTCCACAGACTTGTTCACACGACGGTGATCCACAGCAATACCAATCGTAGCAGCCTCCTTCGCGTTGATTCCGGCCTCCTACACCATTACATCCACCACGCAAACACTTCTCACCTTCAGCTCACGAAGAGTGAAACCACGGCCCAGTCTCGTCTTCATGTTGTACTTCTGAGTGGGGCAACGAACCACAGGACGGAGCAGTCCGCAAGCAGGACGAGGAGCGATGGCAGCAGCCTTCTCCTTACGGAGCAGTCTGCGGCGTCTCTTCTGTCCGGCCTGATCGAACCAGGTCTTCACACGACGATCCCAATCCTTCTTGAAGTGAGCATTAGGCAAAACGTTGTTATGCTTCATTTATACGAATTCTACGAGTGGGTAAAGCGATGGAGGACAATGGAATGAGAACAACTTACCAAGGACAATAAACGCTGCGAAACACGTAACCACAGGTCATCGATATGCGATCCCCCATTTTGAAGATCGTGCATTCCAAGGGTTTAGGGAGTTCCATAACTCTAATAACCAACTCTAGCGAACGACCTATTATAGAGAGAAGTAATAATCGATATTTTGGAAATGACCTGCTGGGGACTTGTAGTCTTCATTTTACTTGTCAACAATACAAAGGAAGTAATGTGATGATCACAATAATATGCTTGAAAATTGTTTACCATTAGCGAGTATGATGATTGTCCATTCATATTCAGGACTATAGACGATTAATGGATGAATGATGATTAGTCAATTAGCGTTTCCTAAATAGCTATTTCATAGGTAACTGAGCAGCACAAGAAACAGCCATTCTGTAGTATCGAATCAGACTTACCCTTTAATGATGCTCACTATGAACAATCTAGTATACCAAAGAGAGGGGGATAAGAAGTTATTGTTGTATGCAAACATACGGGAACAACTAATCAAAAATGAGAGAGAATGAGCCCAAATAGTCAACACGGGATTATCATAAACACCCCAATATATAATGGGTCTGGAATAACCACGAATTTGGTTATTAGAGAAAACAGGTCGATTTCAAATAGTGCAATGAGTGGAATAATTTTTGTATATGGCTTCGCTTTCTATTTCGATGATGATCTCGCTGGATCTGTAAACGGATAGGTTGGATTGTGATTGTTTTCACGCGGAAAGAGATGGAATACGAGTTTCCATGATAATGCATGCAGAAGTATTGATTACCTTCGATGATATGTTTTTGGATACTGTTTTGATTGTTGCACCGAATATAGGAATTAGGATACAAAATGGAATGAAGTTTGCTTAGTTTGCTATCAAAGAGTACTCATTCCAATCAACCAAATTGCAACAATGACATTTGCTACGGAGTATTAGTTATCAAATAAAACAGCGTTCGAAGCCGAAATAGTATTTGTTATGACATCTCGTGTCAGTTTATTCTTTATTGTTATGAGTTTTCTATGTATCGATTTCGGCACAGCCAAGATCAAGACGCTAATGGGCATTCAAAGGCAAGCAATCGATTTCCATTCGAATTCGCTAAATGTGCTTCCTCCTTGTGTGTCATCAGGAAAGGAAGGTATTCTCTTTGGAGAAGCAGCCGAAAAGTGTCTTTCTCATGTTGGGATGACAGTTTATCCAGTCATGGTTCCATTTTTGAACCCACAGGCAGGAGCCAGTAGCAGCCTTGATTATTGGAAGTCATTGTACAATGTGGATTGTGATTTGGATTCAAAGATGTACTTGCATGGGATGGACGATTATAAAGAATATGCCTACCCAGTCAGCGTTTTTTCCATATGGCTGAGCTCTCTATATAGCGAATTGATGAAGTCGTTTAGTAAAGTGAATGAAACATATGTGTCTATATCTCCCTTGGTGAGTAGGAGTGCTGTTCATGGGCTTTTGGAATCGATGTCCATTGCGAAGATGCCTTCTCCTAGAGTAGTGTACCAACCATTCTGTGCTGTTTTGGATTCCTGGAAATCTGTTCAGAGCAAAACACGGATCATGGTGATCGACTTGGGAGCCACCTACTTTACCACTTCCTTTGTAGCGAACCAAGATAATTCGCTTTCCCTTTTGGATACAGTGGATGAGATTCTCTTCGGAGGACATGATATTGATAATTCCTTGGCGATGCAGATTCGCGATCAGTACCGTCGATACAACTACTATATCAATATCTATTCAGAGCAGTATTCCCAGCTTCTCAAGATTGCGGAGAGGACAAAGCGGGCTCTTTGCGAGCAGACAGTTGTTGAAGTGACGATCGAGAATTCTCCTTGCTCTATCACGGTGAAACGCGAAGCGTTTTCTCGCCTAATCGAGTATCCGATGAAGCAGATGGTGGGTTTCATCGGTCGTCATGCCCGCAGTCTTGGCTGGGACGACGGCTCCTTTGTCACCCTCGTGGTCGGAGGCAACGCGCGGAATGACGAGATCGTCCGTTTTATTCGGGAAGGATTTCCGATGAGTAGAATCATCATTCCCGACAATGTGGAAACGAGTACCATTCGCGGTCTTTCGATTGCTGGAACGATCGAGAGGTGTCGTAGGAGTCGTTTTCCAACTCCAGAGTATCCGTGGGTTCAGTTACTACCCAGACTATTGTACAGTCTGGCGATTCAGTATGAGGGGAGGGAGGAGGTTATTCTGGAGAAGGGACAGCCATTGCTACCGGTCAGGAAGAGGGTGGATGTCCAGAGCCTTCGGAAGAAGCAACTGACGCTGGTTGAGTTGATGGATCAATTGATACAGACTGTTTGGACCATCGATTTGGATACGGATCAGGCGGAGGTTGTGTTGGAGATTACATTTAATGAGAATAATGAACCATATCCTCGCGTGGACGGAAATCTCGTGAACCCGAGGCCCAACTGTTCCCTGAATGAGGATGAGAGGACAAAACTGTCCGGAGTGTTGGATCTCCAACGACGTGTGTCAAATACGGAGTTTATGTTTCAAAACCCATCTTTGCCGCTGCGAAAGGAAACACTAAAGTATCTTCAGTCCATTGAAGAAAAGCTTCCCATTATCGTTTTTCAACGCCCAAGTGAAGAACGTTTTCAGTACATTTCAAAGGTCCATCTACAGCTGGAAATGTATCTTAATAAACTGTTCAGCAGTAAGAAGAAACCCTATTCCTTATCTGTTTGTTCGTGAAAAAGGTGCGAGTCCCGCGGGATCCATCGTTCTTCGGAAGGGTCTCACTTTTCTCTGTCACCTGAGTGTGCTTTGTTCTTTAGGAGGCCATGAACGGAGAGGAGGAAAGAAATCCACTTGATGTTGTGCGACTCGTCTTGGGTGTTTTGATTTTGGTGTCGTTGCTCACTCCAAATGCAAAGAGCTCAGACTCGTCCAATCTGCGAGAGGAGGAGGAGATCCGAAGACAGAAGATGGAAGCGCGGTCGCTTACAAATAAATTGACCAACGACGTGAAGCGGATGCGTGAGACACCGTCCCGCTACGCTTATAATGTGTCGGGCATTTTCTCGGGTCATTGGAACCGTTCTTCGGACTCTGTTGTGCTCCGCAAGTTGTGGATCGCATTGGCGTACAAACAAGACACGCCTCGTCTTCCCAACAACTCAAGCCTTCACGGGAGCGAGGGTTCCTTTTCCTTGCAGCTCTATGATCAGGGAGTGTATAGAGAGGGAATTCATCAAGTTAACGGCATGCTCACGATGATTGAGGGAGAGCAGGATTCCGGCGATGATGCGCTGTCGCTCTCCTTCATTGGACTCTATTTCATCGATACGGGCCGTCTGTCGATCATGACGAATCCCTACGGTGGTCGTCTCGCCCTTATATGGAACGCGCCCTCCTCGGGCTCCGCCTTCAATGTGACCAACGCCTATCCGGACGTGATAGGGTATTCCGCGAATTCGTCCAACCTCCTCTACCTGAATCGTCGCGACCCCCTCGCCACGTCGTCGCAGCGCTGTCTCTACCGCCTGGATGCGGACCTGTTTCCGCTCGCCCCCTCCGCTGACCCGGAGATCACGCGCAACCGCTTCAGCCGCGTGTGGGTGAACGCGACCGGCCAGCTGCAGTCGCACAACTGCGGTCTGAACGTGACACTAGACTTTTCAGGTCAGACGATGGACACGCGCCACGTGCAGCGCAAGAGCCGCGCGTACACGATCACGCTGATCGTGCTGACGATGCTGGAGGGGATGCTGGGGACGGAGGTGCTGCGGCGCCTGCTGATGGGAAATGCGCTGTCGGCGTCGCTGCTGTCCTTCGTGATGCTGGCGGCGATCGACCTGCTGGTGGCGATGCTGCACAGCCTCTCCAGCGTCTTCTTCTTCGGGCTCTTCTCCGACTTCTACCTGATCGCCTTCGGACGACTCTTCCTTTTCTCCATCGTGGAGATGCGCGTCATCTTCGTCGTCTGGCGCACGCGCTGTCCCGAGCTGAACGCGCAGAACGTGGCCATCTACCAGCGACGCCTCTCCGCCATCTTCTTCGGACTGTACCTGCTGATCATCGTCGCACTTGTCGCCGTCTACCAGCAGACCACGCTCGGACTCGTCTTCATCGCCCTCTTCTACTCCTTCTGGCTCCCGCAGGTGCGACTGAGGCTTCCCTGCCATGTAGATCGTCCGTTCGCTGCAGCTGGGCCAACGTCCGCCGCTCTCGGGGAAGCAAATGCTGCTGATCTCGCTTGCGAAGCTCTTCCTGCCGCTCTACCTCCTGCTGTGTCCCGTCAACCTTTTGCGGTCCTTCGGAGAGGTGGCCGTTCCTCGCAGCTTTGCGTGGAAGGTCGTGGCGTGGGTGGCGGTGCAGGTAGGGGAAGGGGATGGATGACGAGCAGACGGTGCTGGTGATGATACAGCGACTGAATCCGTACTTGATCCTTCCGAAGGTTCTCCGGCCAAAGAAGTTTGATTATCACGTGTTGCCGACGGTGGGTACTTTGAGGACTTGTCATTGTAGGAGGCGTTGGATCCGGATTGCGCCATCTGCATGAGCGCGATTGACTTTGGAGACGAGGGCTCCTTTATGGTGACGCCGTGCAACCACGCGTTCCACTCGGAGTGTTTACATAAGTGGATGGATGTGAAGCTGGAGTGCCCCACTTGTCGAGCACAGCTTCCGGATGTGCGATATCTTTAGGTGTACTATGATATTTCTCTCTTTTTGATGTTGTTTGTTCGCGAAGAAAAGGCGGGGATGAATCATTGGTTTCTTGATTCGTCGGTTTTGTTGGCTTCGAAGAATGGAACCGAGCAAGGATCCACCGTGCGATAGCAAATCGTTTCTGACGGAGTAGAACGACAGATGCGAGGCAAGTGCCTGAGAAACCTTCACCTCCGAAAACTCCACACAAGGCAAACGCAGTTCAACGTGAGAATTGTCGTGCTCGCTGATGGGTAGTTGTATCCAATCGTCAAAGTCCGCTGTGCTCAATGAAAACGAGTTCGCGTCGGAATGCACTCTCGTTTTGATGGCGTAGCTGTGAAACGAGGAGTGTCTGTGTTCATGGGCACGTTTTCGAGTGTTCCGAAGCAGTCGCGATCAGACCCGCTCCTCTGCATTTCGCCAGAGAGTCCGTTATCTCGCCATCTGAGTCAGTCCATCGTTGAATCGATCGAAGAAGGACAAGGATCAAAGGGGAAAAGCGGCGAAAATCAACCGGAAAGTGACCCGCTCGCTTCGATGCTGACGTCGTTATCGAACCAAATGGAAAACCAGAACGCGGAATCGCTCTACCGAAATCTGCAACAACTTTCTCAGTGTTTGGAGAGCTGCGACTACAAGGTACGTTTTGCATTCCCTCTTCCATCTCGTTTTCCTCTCCCGAGCCCTATCTTGGCTTCGCTCTCTCCTTCAGCAACCTCCTTCACCGCGATCTCTCCCGTCCGAACCCCGCGTTTCTCCCCGCGCTCCTTCTGGGCGTCGACATCCACTTCCGCACACTCCTCCGCCACCCGTCGATCAAGCTGTACCTTCTTCCCCTCCTCTCCATCGTAGCTTCCAGCAGGAGGATTTATATCTCAACTCCGCTCACTTCCTCCGCGCGCTGCTCCGCTCCTCCCGCGCTCCTCCCGCGCTCCTTCCCGCGCTCGCCCACCTCAACCGACTCCTGCAGACCTTCCCGCTCCCGCCCGCCATGCTCCTCCTCCTCGACGAAGGCGTTTCCCTCCGCGTCCAAAGCGCCGTCTCCGACCTGCTGCGTGCGGAGCTACTTCTCTTCCGCGTGGTATCGTCGCAATCGTCTGGCGAAATAGGGACTTTACGTGACGCAGCCGGCGCTTCGGCGGTCGCTGTTGCTGTCGCTGCTGGATCTCTCGGGCGAGACGGCGCTTCGGCTCCAGCGGGAGCTGCTGCTTCGCTGGACACAGCAGGCGTTGCAGCTGACGACGACCACGGCGGTGGGCGTTTCACCTGTGGATGACGCAGAAGAGTCTGCTGCGCGGAGAGAGCGTTTCGTCGCCGCTGCGACAGACGTATCAGGACTTCGGGGCGTTTCTGGAGTTTCTGCTGGGTCGCTGCGTGTCGCCGGACGCGGACACCGTGGGCGTTTCGCGGAGAGATGACACGCAGGCGAAGGAATCCTTGGGGACGTTGCGGGGACTGTACGAAGGGCTTATGGAGACGGCGTTGTGGTGGATGGAGATTCGTTTCACGCAGAGACCCTGCGTGGCCGGCGGCGCTGCTGCTGCTGTTCGTGAGCAACCAGGTGTTTGCGACGCGGCTGGAGACGGCGCCGCGGCAGTCGGTGGGCGAGGCGTCGCGGAGCGGGCGACTGGTGAAGAGTCTGCTGGAGCTGACGGCGGAGTACGTGGAGCTGACGCAGGTGGGCGTTGGGGAGAGGAGTGACACAGAGTCTGCAGGAGACGCGGCGGGAGGCTGCAGAGCCGCTGTTTCTGCAGGTGGAGGGGATGGTAGGGCTGACGGGGGCGTGAGAGTCAGGAAAGCGAGATTTGTGGGTGTCCGTGTGGCAACCCGGCACCGGTGGCGAATAGTGGGCTTGAGGGAAAAGTGAGAGCTAGCGTTCCTCATCTGCTGCGACCTGTGCGACCGGTGGTTCCACGGGAGCTGCGTGGGGCTGCTGCGGCGTCCGACGGAGCGCAGCACGTGGTTCTGTCCGAGCTGCGCGACGCAGCAGGCGGCAGAGACGGATGGAGATGCCGAGCGACGGCTGCTGCTCAACTACTACAACGAGGCCTCGCTGCGCTCGCAGGCGCCGTGGAACGAGCGGATGAACGAGGGTCGCGGCGCGCACGATGTGGGAATGCGAGGATACTGCGATCTAGAGCTTCCTGTTCCTGCTGCTGTGGGCGGCAGGGACGCGTGGTGGACGACGGGAAGAGAATGAGTGGCTGGTGGCGTCGGTGCCGATTCCCTCTGCGGTCGCGATTCATCAGGTATGCGTGGGAGAGAGGACTCAAGCAAGGCACCGCTGCCAGACGCGAAGCAAGTGCCGTCGCTGTATCGCGCGGCCGTGCGGAACACGCCGCCACTGCAGCAGGCGGCGTTCTTCTTCTCGCTGTACCTGAGGGGCCTGGAGACGCCGGTGGTCCGCGTGCAGGGCTACTTTGCAGCGGCGCTGGAGAAGCTGCTGCGGAAGCAGGCACGTCTCTTCCTCAGCCAGGCGGTGCTGAACGCGATGAATCGCGGCATGACCTCCACCTACATCTCCGTTCGCGAGAAGAGTCTGAAGCTGCTGAGCTCGGCGGCGGCGGCGTATCCGCGACTGCTCAGTCTATATCTATCGGTAGTACTGCGCGGCTGCACGGATCGAGGCATCTCCGTGCGGAAAGTGAGCTACCGTCTGCTGAGTCAGCTACTGCACTATCTCCAAACGCACGGACTGCAGGACACGCGTGACGCCGCCACGGCACTGAAACTCTTTCGCACGCTCTTCGACACGGCGACCTCGGAGGAGGACGCGGGCATCCGGTCGATTTGTGTGGACGCCATGGTGACCGCGTGGCTGTTTGAGACTCCGCTGGACACCTCGCTGCGGGCCTTTCTTGCGAAGACGGCCGGGATCGTCAATGCGCGCGTCAGCGAGACGAAGGCACAGTCGGGAGCGGCGGTCGATCGCGTGGAGACGACGCTGCAGTCGATGCGGACGCTGCTGCAGAAGCGCGACGGAGCGGGTCGAATGGCGAGACTCAGCGAGTGGACGGTGCAGACGCTGTGTGCGGAGCTGCCGGTGGTGTCTGAGACGGTGAAGGAGTGTCTGGAGGTGCTGCAGCTGATGACGCAGCTGAGTCCACAGCACCTGACGTTGCAGCTGCTCCCTCTGCAGTGCTCGATCGAGAGACTGCTGGAGAAGCCCTCGGACGAGAAGAAGCAGCGCCAGGTGGCGACGTATCTTTGCGGGAAGCTGCTGGAGGTGCTGCAGCCGGTCCTGAAGGAGTCGACCGTCTCTCCGGCGGTGAGCGACCTGGAGCGCTGTCTGCTGCGCATCTCGCTACACGCGACGTCGGTGAGTCTGGTGGAGAAGGCGGCGGAGGGCTGCGTGATCATCGTGGGCGTGAGGAGTCGTTGCGACGTAGGCGAAGGTGACCGAGGACACGGAGACGCTCTACCGACTGCTGAACGTCAGTCTCCGCAGTCTGCAGTCGTCAGACGAGTTCCGAGCGACGCTGGCGACGGTGACGCTCGGCATGTTGCTGCGAGACTTTGATTTCGTCGCCAGTCCCCCCGATGCTGACGGGGCCTTCGGGAAGCGTGATTCGGAGTGGCTCGTGACGAGAGAAACGGTCCCTCGTCTGCTGGAAATCGTGAAGCGGGTGCTGGACCGCGACCTGCAGCGCACGTACTCGGCGCCGCTGCGACAACAACACTCCTGTCACCTTCTCCGCTGTTTCTTCCGCGCTTTCGGCCGCTCGCTGGCGTCCTTCTCTCCGGACTTCGTCGCTGCCTTCAACAATGTCTCCTTGTTCCTTGCGTTTCACACAGGCGCTGCAGGACGCATCGGAGGAGGTGGCACTGTTCGCGTCCTTCTCGCTCCAGGAGTTTTTACAGCGGATTCCGCACCTGGCTCCGGATGCCCCGACGCAGAAGCTCGCGGAGTCCCTCACGGCGGTATCATCGCTGAGCCGTCTCCCGACGCTAATGCAGGCGTGGAAGCTGTCACTGCTACACAACCTGCAGCGTCCGTCCCCTCGCGTGCGCTGCGTGTCGCTGAGCATCCTGTTCCTGCAGATCAAGCAGGGCCTCGAGTACCCGGTGGACTGCATTCAGCGCGTGGCGCTGCTGCTGTCGGACTCGCTTCCCGAGGTAGGTGCGAGGATATCTTCGCATCGTAGACGCGCAGACTGGCGGCGGCCGCGCTGGAGTATGTGAACAGCAACTACCACGCGGTGTTTCTGCCGCGCGTGGTACCGGCGCTGATGGCGGCAGCGAGCGAGCGACGGGCGCCGGCGGCCTTCTGCGCGCTGTACTCCATCGTGGCGGGTCGCGACGCGGGGAAGACGGTGAGTGAGTGCAAGGGAGTGCTGACGCAGTTGCTGGACCAGGTGTTTCGCGATGTGGGGACGGGAGAGGAGTGAGACGTAGAACGGAGCGACGCTAGAGACGATCGTGTGGTTCACGGAGTATCTCAGTTTGTGTCCGTACGGATCGATGGAGGAGGTGCTGCATGTCGTCGTGACGATCAATGGGATGGTGTACTTGCTGATTAACCAGAGCGAGACGTTTGATATCCTTGGGTGGGGAATGAATGATACCTTGACGGAAGTGATTGATATCGTGGGGGGGCAGGAACAATATGAGCGAAAGAACTTCGGGGAAGTGGCGTAGGATTGTGGAGAGATGGTCAAGTAGGCAATCTGTTGACTTTTCGGATCCGTCTTTCCGGGAGAATTGTCTGAAAGTGCAAAAGTCGATTCTGTTGCTGATGCTGAAAAAGCACTTGAAGTCTCTTTACCAGATTTCAAGTACGGCGATCGCTTTAGCAAGTTTGAAGAGTGATAACCCAGGAGTAAACAAACGCGATAATGCAATCAACAGGGTGGAGCCCCAGTCCATTTCAATTCCACCGGCGTTATCGCGCTCACCGAACAGCATAAAGGACTTGGTTTCCCTATTAAAATCGTTTCAGATGATGACGTTCGCTGATCCTGTGGAGAAGACAGTTGACAGGGAATCGGAGAAGTTGACGTGACGATAGCCGCTTGTACAATACGTATTCTGTTTCGTTCAAGACAATCGTGAATTGTGTTCCTGTCTTTCTTGTCCATGGATTCGATAGAGAAGAGAATGGGAATGATAACCATGATGATCATCCAAAAAAGGAGTGAATGAAGAAAGGGATCGTACAAATCAGGATTGTTTGTCCAGGTTCTATACGCTTGAGGGGCTGGTATATGAGGAAAACGAGGAAGTGACATGACCCATTTCTCTCCTCTCAAGAGGATACTTCGATTTGTCGGAGAATGAAGTGCTCTCATCATGCCCTTACGTTCATCCCATTATTGATGTCATCGGCTTTAGCCCCCATTTCTACAAATCGATATCACAGCTCATTTCAATGAATATTGGTGTACGTAATGAGAAAGAGCATAAAGAGAATAAAGAGAAATCGATCTACGAAAACCCTATTCTACAGACATGAATGGTACGTACACGAACTATTTCCTTTCCTTTCGTAAAGCAAACCATACCATAATTTCGGTTTCACCTGCGTACGGCCAACAAGGATTACCATTTCACCTTTTCCTAAACAGATTTTGAAGTTCGTTGTAATAGGGAAGAACTTGTGATGGAGAGGAAACGAGGAGGAGGACAGCTCAATCGAGAGTAGGGGGGAATTGCCCCATCCAATCAGCTATCGAGACACTGTGTTGACCGCTAATTCCGATCAACTTACGCTATTCTGTGTCTTTGTCATTGCAGGCGATAGTAATTAAATCTAAGTATTGATATTACGCACAGCTGAGGTTTTGATACTCGCTACATCCGACGGTAATAGGCCACACAATTGGAAAATTATAGCCCCTACTTTTGGAATTACCTCAATTCTCTACTATTATTGACATGTTGGGTTTCGATCGAATGTTCTTTTGGGTCAGCCTCACTTGATGGTTGCTACTACTTCGTAACCGGTGGTTCACATAAAAGTTCTACGTCTAGAATGAAATCGTTCATTGCTTATTTCGTTTTATTCGCACTGAGTACCCGTCAAAATAGTATCCTCACATGTAGTTAATGCTGCTCCTTACAACCTTCATGACTGGGACTGTGACAACTGGAACCTGGTTGCCACGGTGAACCAGCCCATCACTCCGGTCACTTGCACTTGCACTACCTATCGTACGCCCCGTTTCAACCCCCAGCTTCCTGTGGGTCTTTCTTACGAGTACACTGCTAACGGCAACTTCAAGACGGTGCGCATTGTGGGTACTCCCTCTGTCCCCCAGCAGACCAAGACCTACTCTGTGGGTTTCAAGGAGTTCGTCAGTCAGCTGCGTATTGGTATCATTGGAACTCCCACGTATCTGAGCTATGGATTCGACTCCATGACCCAGTACGTCGGTGTGCCCATTGAGCCTGTGCCTGCTCGTTCGGACGCCTATCTCAGTGAGTTCACCATCAGTCCCGCTCTTCCCGAGGGAGTGAACATGGATCCTGCTACGGGTACCATCACTGGTTCGTTTGCCAACACCGCCACCAGTAACCAGGTGTACACGGTGACGGGAAGAAACACGATGGGAGCGACGACGACGACGCTCAAGTTCGTTGTGAGAGAGAACTCGGAGATGACGACTCCCGGATTCATCGGATGCTACTGGTCTGGAACCACGGAGTGCAGAACCCCTGCCTTCGATTACTACTACCAGAATACGGCTCAGTTCTGCCAGAAAGAGATGAAGCTCTCCTTCACGGATACCTACGGAGAGGGAGCTGGAAACACGTGGCCTGGTCTGGACGAGCGTTTCCGTGATTACTACACTTCCTACATGTATGGTTACATCCAGACGGTCGTGGAGGCTAATTACGTCTTCTCGATGGCTTCGGATGATGCCTCGTTCCTGTACATTGACTCGCTGGAGACTCCCGTGATCAACCGTGATGGTTGCCGTGGATCTTCGACGGATACGGAGACTGTTCATCTGACTCCTGGTCGTCATCTGTTCGTTGTGAAGTTCCTGGAAGTCAACGGAGCTGCTACGCTGTCTCTGTTGTACGCTTCTCCGGAGGCTGGTCTGGATCAGCACGTTCTGGACAGCACGAACACGAAGGTGGGAGGACGTGGACCTACGTTCATCACGTATCCTCTGATTACCGGTTACGCGAACGCCGAGCTGAAGGTGTACACTCCTGAGAGAGTGTCTGGAGACGTGGAGAAGTGGGAGGTGAATCCTCCTCTGCCCGCTGGTATGATGCTGGATCAGCACCGTGGAGAGATCCGTGGAAAGCCCACGGCTGTGTACACGGGTTATCACACGATCACTGCCACTGGTTCCAACGGATCGGGTGTGGCTTCTACTCAGATTCAGATTATCATTTCGGACAAGCCTCTGGCTGGTCTTCGTGGTCAATACTACAAGGTGTTCGATACTGAGATGTGCATGTACACGAACCTGGCTCTGACTCAGATGGAGCTGAAGATTGTGAAGCTGGATTCTCAGATCAACTGGCCTCAGACCACTTCGGGTGTGTGGGAAGGACTGCCGACCAACTTCGATACCTACTTCTTTGCTGAGTGGGAGGGATACCTGTACTTCGATGAGATTGGTACTTGGACCATTCGTATGAAGTGTGATGATTCGTGCCGTCTGTTTGGAATTGAGGAGACGCTTCTGATCGATGATTGGTCTTGCCACTCCACTTGGGTAGCGAAGGAGGGTACGATTGCTGTTTCTGCTCCCGGTTACTACTACTACAAGATCCGCTACCAGCAGAAGGTATCCACGAAGGGCTTCGTGATGGAGTGGAGATCTCCTTCGGGTCAGTTTGAAGTGATTCCTGCTGAAAAGATCTTCCATCTGGCTCCCGGAATGTTGTCCTACGAGTACGAGCAGGCTCACTACTTCCAGGGTGTGAACATTGTCGAGAACAAGCCTCGTCTCTTCTCGATTGAGTCCTGCAACAACTACCAGATTTCTCCCGCTCTTCCCAACGGTTTGACTCTCAACGTGGTATCGGGTGCGATTACGGGTGCTCCCACTGCCGAGCAGGTGCTGACCCAGTACACGGTCACGTGCACGGCTCCCAGTGGAACGGTGAGTGCTACGATCCGTTTCGATGTGTTCTACGAGCTGGCTCCCTCTGGTTTGAGTCTGTATCAGAATGGAGCTCCCGTCGGTGCCAACACGATCATGTTGAATCCGGGTACTGCGATGTCTGAGATTACAGTGAACGGAAACAAGAACGGTGTGTCTTTCTCCATCAATCCCGCCCTTCCCTACGGTTTGAGTTTCAATAGTGCTACGGGTTCCATCACGGGTACTCCTTATGAATCGTCGGACGCGAAGGCGTACGTGGTTACTGCCAGAAATAACGGAGGTATCATGACGATGGCTCTGACTCTGGGGGTGAATCCTTGCAAGGGAAATGGCTGGACGAACTCGCTAGTCATGCTGAAGATGGTCAGTGGTTACGGAACGATCACGATTCAGGAGAACGGTGCCACTGCCCAGTGTTCGTTGGGATCGTTTGATAGTAATGGAAACGCTGTGATGTCTTCGTGTACGGCTACACTGACGGCAACTGCGCTTATGGCAATTTGCATGGCTCCTTCCTCGAATGCCAAGATCAATTTGAGTTGCAGTGAATCCGATGGTTGCACTGTTCTGGCGTCTCGTCCCGATGGTCATAAGTGGCCTAGTCATTTCACTTATGTGGAGTCTCATCCTCCTCCATATGTGGACACCTGGGATTTCCCTGCGTCTCTGACTCCTCTAACCTCGGTGTCTCTGTCTTCGGATGAGACCACTGTGTTTAAGGGAATGCCCATGAACACCATCACGATCACTCCCAACGGTTCTTACAAGGAGATTATTGTCGAGCCTTCACTTGGTTCTGATTTCACGATGGATCTGGAGAACCCGAAGCTAGATAAACTGTATCTCAACGGTATCATCAGAACGGTGTATACGATTACGGCGAAGGGTGACGCTGGAACGGCTTCTGCTACGCTGACCGTCCACTTCCAGAACTGTGGCGATGATGGAAAGAAGGGTCTTCTGAAGTGCGTTCTGACAACGCAGAATTACGGTTATGAGCAGGGATACACTCTGAAGAACCAGGAAACGGGTGAGGTGATTGCTTCTGGATCGAACTTCGCATCTTATACGGAGTACACGAACACGTATTGTGTTCCTGTGGGTGATTATATTGCCCTTCTTACTGATTCGTATGGAGATGGATGGTCGACGGGTTCCTTCCTGTACATTTACGACTCTTCCAACACTCTGATTCAGGAGTTCACGATTCCTGCGCTCACAACGGGTAGAACGAATACGGAGTACACTGGTTATTTCTCTGTTGCTGCCAGCTCTGGAGGTTTAATTGCTTGGGACATGATGCTGAAGGGTGAGCCTAAGAAGGGATGGAACAACATCGATTTCGATAGCTCGTCGTGGGAGAAGACCAGCGGAGACCTCGAGTACGGAAACTGGCAGCAGAACACTGTCTACTTCCGCTACATGTTCCTGGTGGAGGAGGCCATCAAGTATCCTCTGGTCCAGTACGGAATCTGGTACAAGGATGGTATCATCATCTACCTGAACGGTGAGGAGGTGTACCGTCGCAACATGCCTTCGGGAACCATTCGTCACAATACCATGGCTTCGTCGATGTTTGCTGGTTACTACCAGCGTGTGGGAAGTGCTCCCGGTTACCTGCTGAAGGATGGAAAGAATGTGATAGCTGTGGAGATCCACAAGCACGCTTCGACCACTGGAGAGATTCAGTTCAGTGGATACGCCACGGCTCTTCAAGGTAACTGTATTTCTCGTGTAAGCGGAGGAACCATCACGGAGTCCTCCTTCTTCAACCAGCCCACGAACTCGGCTGCTCAGGCGTGGGATCGTAACGAAAATACAGAGTGGATTGAGAACGGATCGCCTGCTTGGACTGTGTACTCGTACAACTTCGATCGCATGGAATGGGTGAACAGACTGGGTCTGGTGTCTTCGACCAACGCGGAGAGAGATCCCAAGGAGTTCCATCTCTACGGAAGTACTGACGGAGTGAACTGGGAGGAGCTGTTCGGAAAGAAGACAAATTCGTTGTTCACGGGTCGTAGACAGAGACAGGAGTTCATGATGCTGAACCATCTGAGCGCCTTCTCCAAGTACAAGTTCGAGATGATCGATTCGGTGTCTGGCTTCAACAAGCTGTCGATGGCTGTCATTGATATCATGTCGTGTCAGCTGAACTACTGTGTGAAGGACGGCGGCTTCCCCGGAGTGATGTCGGACGAGACCTCGGTGGCTGATTGCCCTGAGGGAATGATTGGTGAGATGTTCCGCAAGTGCCAGCTGGCTGCTCTGAGACCTCAGTGGGAGGAGGCGGATATGTCGCACTGCAAGTCCACGGAACCTCCTAAGAAGAGCGTGTACATTGATGTCGTCTACTATCTTACAAATGTGAATGTGGAGATGATGCAGACTGGACTGGCTGACAAGATGCGTATTGTGATTGCCGAGGCAGCGAAGGTGGAGATGAGCACGGTCCAGGTGTGGTATCTGAAGGATATCAGCGAGAACTATGTGGATGAGGGCATCCCTGCTGTTGCTTTCTGGGTGCGTATCACCGCGACGGAGAAGGAGGCTTCTGCGGCTCTGAAGAATGTGAACCAGTCGGTGAACACAATTGTCGCCACGATCAAGAGCACGATGGCTTCGGATTTCCCTGACAACTTCGATCTTGGATTCTACAAGGAGCCCGTCCTCCAGCAGAGAAAGAAGGTGAACGCTGTGTCGGTGGTCCTGATTGTGATTGTGGTGATCCTTGTCTTGATTATTGCCGCTATTGCTGCCTTCTACATCTGGGTGCGTACGAAGTCCAAGAAGAACAAGAACGGAGCCAAGCAGCTTCGTTCGGGTAAGGTGAATGTGGAGCACCTCTCCGGTAAGAAGGACGTTCGCGTTTAAGTTTATTTAAGTTGCCTTGTTTGTTGTTTTCAAACTATTCGGTTTCGTACACCGACCTCCGTTACCCTCGATTGAGCATTCGATCATTTCAAGTAGAAAATGGAGAAGGAATTAACGCGTTACGCTTTGAAATCGGGTTACCTAGAGAAACTCGTAGGGAAGTCGTGTCATCGTGAGCATCCAGGGCCACATTCGAAAGACGTGGAAGAGAAGACTCTTTGTCCTTACGTCATCCGAAATCTCGTATATCGATGTAAAATTCGGTGAGGATGTGTTCATTTAAAGGGAGAGCAAGTAAAGGGCAAAATTCCCCTGGAAAAGATCACGGATCTTACCAAGACAGAGCTTCCCGATCACGGTTTGACATTACGTGCTGTCGTTGATGCGATAGAGTTCTGCTTGCTGATTAAAACGGCAGACGACTTCAACAAGAACTACACACTGAGCTTTGAGAGCGAGGCGTCTCGCGACGACTGGATCACGGCGATTGCTGCTGCGAAGGAGAACAAGCCCGTTCCGGACTCCGTGAACCGGGCGTTCGTTATGAAGAACGACGACGACCTCATTGAGGACTCCAAGGCCTACTTCAATCGCATGCTCACTGCCTTCAACGAAACCTACCGCGACGACAGCTTCCAGGACGTGATGCTGCGTCTCTCTTCCTTCTTCACGCGTGTTGCCTTCACCGTAGGAATGGGCGGCGGTTGCAAGGTAGGGTGTCATCGAGCCGGGCGAGCTGCTTGAGTCCTGCGAAAAGGTGCGCAAGATGGCCTTCGTGGTCCGTCAGGACATGCAGCGCTCGAACCTGATGACGCAGGAGATCGACCACCTCTTCAGCGACCTGAACTCTTCGATCGACTACTGCATGAAGAATGTGCAGCAGTGGTTCCTCTCCCCTCCTTCCATTCTAGGAAGCAGCTGCGCTCGCAGAGCTCCATCAGCGAGTCGCCGTCGTCGGCCTCCGAGAGCTCGAGCTCCTCTGCGGCCTCGCCGGCGCCGGAGTCGCGCGGCGTGGTGCAGCACGGCTTCCACCAGCGCTACGTAGACGTGAGAGAGGAAGAGTGAGCGGCAGGAGGTGCGGGAGACGCTGGGCTCGGGCGCGTACTCGGTGGTGTACGCATGCGTGGACAAGCGGGACGGGAAGCGGTATGCGGTGAAGTGCATCAAGAAGCGCGACCTGCAGCCAAGCGATATGGCGTCTCTGAAGAACGAGGTGCTGATCATGGGAAAGCTGAACCACAAAAACATCGTGCGGCTGGAGGGCTTCTACGAGGACAACGAGTGCTACTACATCGTGACAGAGCTGGTCGACGGTGGTTGCGGAGACGACGTTTGACGCGTAGGCGGCGAGCTCTTCGACAAGATCGTGCAGAAGAAGTTCTACAACGAGAACGAGGCGCGCGCGGTGTTCAAGACGCTGGTGGAGACGGTGGGCTACTGCCACAAGCTGAACATCGCGCACCGCGATCTGAAGCCGGAGAACATCCTCGTGGACTCGCGCACCGGCGACATCAAGATCGGTAGGCGTTGCAGATATGTGAGACGCAGCGGACTTCGGCTTCGCGAAGTCGACGTCGAGCACGGACACAGGGCGATTGGTGACGGACTGCGGCTCGCCGTGGTACGTGGCGCCGGAGATTCTGAAGGGACACATGTACGGCACGGAGGTGGACATGTGGTCGCTGGGCGTCATCCTGTACATCCTGCTGTGTGGCTACCCGCCCTTCCACGACAGCAACCAGATGCGGCTCTTCAAGAAGATCCGTGCGGGCCAGTTCCGCTTCGACTCTCCGTACTGGGACAACGTGAGTCCCGAGGCGAAGGACCTCATTCGCCACCTGCTGGTAGCGGTGCGATGGAGGTGAAACGTAGGTGGTGGACCCCACGCAGCGATACGACGCGAAGCAGGTGCTGGCGCACGACTGGTTCAAGGTGGAGGTGCCTGCGGGCCGCAGCAAGGAGCTGGGCTCCGTCATCCACGAGCTGCGCACGTTCAACAACCAGCGCAAGGGAATCATCAAGCAGGGCTACCTGTCGAAGCAGGGCCACATCATCCGCAACTGGAAGAAGCGCAGCTTCGTGCTCATGCGCGACGAGCTGCGTTACTACAAGTCGGAGACGGAGAAGAAGCCACAGGGAAAGATCCGAATGGAGGACATCGTGGAGTGAGGGTGCTGCAGAGGTCTCACGTAGGCTGGAGGACGATCCCGACGACCAGAACGGGTTCGTGATCAAGACGGCCTCGGGCAAGGACTTCAAGATCAACGCCGTCAGCGGGAAGGAGAAGGAGGACTGGATGGTGCAGATCAACTGCGTGAAGCGCTGCTACCTGATGCGCCAGCGCGCCTTCAACCACATTCTCCACAAGAACTACCGCGCCGTAGCACCATTGTCTCCTCACCACACAGGCGCTCGAGCTCATCTGGGAGGCGCGCAACGACCGCAACATGATGACGGACCCCAACCTGCTGCAGCTGTGGGGAAAGATCGCCGAGTTCTGCGAGGTGCAGTGCGGAGCCATGTACATGGTGGACTCCGTGGAGGACGCGATGGAGGACAACGTAAACGCGCTCGCCTGCTGCAATTCCGTCAACCGCGGCGAGATGCGACTCATCGCCGGCGACTTCCAGGGAAACGTGGTGCTGTACGACAGCGACTACGCGATCGTGGCGCAGCTGAAGCCGCACTCGAACATGGTGACGACGATCAGCCCCGTCTCCAAGCTCCAGCACACCACCTACGTGGCCACCGGCGCCGTGGACGGCTCCGTGTGCGTCATCAACGTGGAGACCGACAGCATCGTGTTCACAGTGAAGGTGAGATCGCGGGCGAGCGGTGAGCCGTAGGACCTGAAGCGCAGCGTGAGCGCGCTGAGTGTGTTTGCGAGTCCGGAGACGGGCGTGAGAAAGGTCATCGGCTGCGATCGCGAGGGTTTCGTCGCCATCTGGGACATCGCCACGAAGAAGAAGCTTGCCGAGAAGGAGACCGACTGCGGCAACGTGCGCAGCATCTTCTACACAGGTCGTGGCGAGCGCTTCGTGATGGTCTGCGAGACGGGCGCCGTGCTGACCTTCAACGAGTCCTTCCAGCAGCTGGACATCTTCCACGTCGGCTGCCGCGTGTTGTACGCGCGGCCGATGGAGCCGGGCTGCGTGATGGTGGCGACGGAGAACAAGGAGCTGATCACCTTCAACCTGGAGGCGCACACGGAGATCGCGAAGGTGCAGATCACCAGCAAGGAGGACGTGCGGTGCTTCGACGTGACTGCCGACGGAAAGTACGCCGTCGTCGTCAGCAACGAGATCCAGTTCTGGAACCTCTCCAGCGTGCATCGCGAGGCCAATCTGTGTCCCGTGCTGCCGGTGCGCTGCATCTGCCTGACGAGCGACTTCGTGTCGTTCTTCATGTCGCAGGACACGCACATTGAGAAGTGGGTGATCGACTGGAAGATCTCCTACGAAGGCAAGATGTACTATCCGCCGCTCTCCCAGATCGTGACACACGACACGGGACTGGAGGAGGAGGAGAAGGAGGAGAAGGCGAAGGAGAGCTACAAGGGCATCGAGACGGTGAAGGAGGAGGACGAGGAAGAGGATTGGCGTGTTTGTTACAAACAAGGAAATGCGATAGAAAGGACCGGAGGGCGGCATCGAGCGGCTTCTCCTTGAAGAGCGAGAGTGACTGTTTGGAAAGGTTAGGACGGGTCGCCACAACGCGCGGAGTCGCCGGCAGCGTCGCGTTGACCACTCGCTCCACCTCCGACGGCAATCGCTGGTCCAGCGCATAGTGCAGCTTTATTCGATACTCCTGGAAGTCCACGTCCACGTCCTGGAACGAGTCCGACGCCACGATCTCCACCTGGGACGCAAACTCCGTCTCCGCCTCGCGGATCTGCTCGCGGCGTGCGATATAGCTGTTTAGGTGGAGAGAAACGCACTGAGTGAAGGACTGGACGTCCAACCGAAGGTACTTCTCCACCCACATACGCAGAGGCATACAGTTGGGAAGTGTGTGTGCCACGACCTGCGGATTGCTCGGGTCCTTCAGGTCCAGAAAAACGTAGAAGATCTCATAGTAGTGGCCGTGATAGCATGTATCAAATCGCAAACAGGTCAGCTCCTTCTCCCTCACCAAGAAAGAGGATACACCAAAGAGACGGAACGTCTCGTCCTACGGATGAGACTCGAATCAAGGACACACAGATGTCGTCCAATCCTGTTCTGATAAATGATCCATTGCATCCACCTCCTAGACATCATACTCAAGTCAGAGGACCACCTTGGACACGATCTCCCTTATCCTCTCGTCCAGAACGGTCAGACGATGTTCTCCATACTGCAGTTCAATGGTCGTAACCTCCAAATGAACGGTTTCAATCCAAGCCCACTTTCATCCGCTTCTCCTCAAATACTCCCGGGTTAGATACATTGCTTCGCTCCATTTACACAAAAAACGGAGGTGAGACGAATCCCAAAAAAAAGATGCATTTCAAACAAACAGGCAACACCGTAGAGCCCCGAATCAACTCCAGAATGTTTCGAATCGACAGGTGGTTCTCGCTGAGAGACGAGAAGAACACTATGTTACACTGATAGTAGATGTGCTATTCTCATAATCTCCCCAAAAACATACGAAAAAGAGAACAGGAATGACCTCGATCGGACAGAGGCACAGCAGCCCAAGATTGCACAACACGGTCTGATTCAATTCCTTGCACTTCTCTCCATTCCACGGAGAAGGGTACGCGCACTTCTTCAATGTTTTGTACTTTGCAAGGACGCCATTTGCGTCCGCGTAAATCACCGCGTTGTTCGTGCTCAGCAATTGCGTGTTGAACTCGATTGTGATGGAACACTTCCGAAACTCCTTCACCTGTCCCAGCGATATCTTCAGAATCTGCTCGTACTCCCATCCCTCGATTCGACAGTATCGCGGAATCTACATCACATGATCCCATCACCTCCTACCACGACCACCCATCGTCCCCGAATGATGTCTCGGATGATCTTATAAAACACGAGCTGCTCCGTCTCCAGTTTGAACAGAGATGCTGTGAATGGCGGCTGTCGCTCCGAACTCTTCCCGTTCACCTTCTCTCTGCGAAATGCATTGTATTGCGAGTACAGAGAAGCGTTATCGTCAGAGTCCAAGTACACATCGGCGGTGGGTGTAATCGTCTTATCATAGTGGCTTATGTAATCATGCAGAAGCGATAGTCCGTGCTGTCTCTATGTGTCGCTTTCGTTGATGACGTCTACGGAGCGGCCGCGGGCATGAATGATGGCTAGCAGCAAACGAAGACTGCGCGGGATAATCGTGAGTTGGGATGTTTTGTGGTGAATGTGAAACAACTGGAACGTGAGGAGCAAACGGAAACACGACCGTGGACACGCGCTCGCAGTACGTTGTGATGGTGACGCCATCATCCATCGCCGGCTGGCACAGCATGTATTCCTGCAGGAGCGGAGACGGTGCAACGGGGAGTTTGTCGACTTCGATGAAATCGCTGAAGTAGGTCGTGATCAGCGAGCATGCCTCTTCGATCCGACTTGCGCTTATGCTGTCGACAATCACTGTCGACCCAAACAGGTAACGGCGCGAAGACTCGGTGTCCTCTGCCTTTGGAAGACCCACATGGGACAGCACTTTCTACGAGTCGCAGACTCAATCGAAACGAACTTCCACGTCCTCCACTTTGATGCACTTGCTCTCCGGCAGGAAGTATTCGTCCTTTCCTTCTCCTGCCATCTCCAGCACATACTTGGCAATCCCCTCCATGACCTAGGGTAAACGAAAACGCGATGAGACACACAGCGGACAGATAGACCGAGGTCTTCTTTGAGATGATCGAGGTCTGCGTCTTTTCTTTGATTTGTTGCCCCAAAACCTTTTCTGGAAACTAGGAGATTAAATTGAACTACACAAAATCCATACGGGAAGAGAAGGTTCCGGAATGGAAGGAGGGGAAGCGTCGGATCGCTCATCTGCCTTCCTCTTGTGTGACGCACGCGGAGGATCGGATGCGAACACGTAGTCGTCGAGATTGTCGCCGTCTCCAATGGTGGGATCGTTGAATATGAAATCGAGATCCATCACCGTCCTCCTCCGATAAACGTCCTTTCCAAGTCAAGGAATGAAAAGGAAGCGGTGTCAAACGGGGATTTCCCGTTTCTGGCGAGCGTGTCTTCCATGAGTGTCTTCACAATTCCTGTCGATTTCTTCAAGATGTCTACACAGTCCGTTGTTCTACAAGAGCCGACGCGTCTCCGAGATTCGATTATCTGGAATCTGCAAGATCAGTTCTACATCCAAAAGGGTCCTTCTTGCTGGACGGACGCGATTGTCCCCCACTTCGTGACCTCAAACAGCTACATCGCTTACCAATACGCAAACTGCATATTGGGATATATCCGTGATTACTACAGTTCGTACGATTGGAGTGGGAGTGTGACCGTAAAGACCCGACGCGAACAAAGACGAGCCGATCTACATCATTGAAGTGGGAGCGGGACATGGGAAACTGGGTTTCCTGATTTTGAACCATTTGAGCGACTTGAAGGAGTTCATGCCGGAAGGTATCCATGGTACAGTGGATTGGTGACACGTAGGCGTGTCAAAGCCGTTTGTGTACGTGATCACCGACTTCACAAGCGACATCGTCAGTTTCTGTCAGAACCACAAACGTATGCAAGAGCACATCGCCGAGGGAGTCGTGGACTTCGCCGTGTACAGTGGTGGCAGTTCGTTGCCTTCACTGTAGACTGCGAGCAGGACGAGGAGCTCCACCTGAACATTTCTGGTAAGACGCTGTCGGCGTCGACGGTGAAGACACCGATCATCGCGATCAGCAACTACGTCTTCAACGGCCTTCGCCAGGACGCCGTCTCCATCTCCGACGGAGCGATCAGCGAGGCGTTCGTGAGCGTTTCCACGGACAAGGAGTGATCACGCGATCTCCCCCTCACGCAGAGAGCCGAACCCCTCGGACCCAGAGATCATCTCCCGCATGCATCTGGACTGGAGCTTCCGTCCGGTGACGTCGGTGGAGTCGCAGTTCCCGGAACCCTTCTACCCGTCGCTCCTGCGCCAGTGGTCTCTCTCTCTCTCTCTCACGCAGCTACGCAGAGCAGCCGGGCACAGCGACCGTTCTTCTCCCCGTGGGCGCCCTCCGCTTCCTCTCGCACCTGCAGTCGCTCTCCCACGGTCATTTCCTGCTTCTCTCGGCCGATAAAGCGCACGCGCACGCGGAGGACGCGCGGCTGGGGAAGGAGACGCCGCACCTGGCGATCCACGGCTCTTTCTCCTTCATGAGCAACTTCGACGCGCTGCGTGTGTGTGTGGAGGCGCTGGGCGGCCGCAGTCTCCACACGCCCTACTACTCCGGTCTGCAGGTGGCGGCCTTCCTCACGGGCGCGGCGCCGGAGTTCGAGTTCGCATGGGAGGTGGGGATGGGAGACGGATGAGAGATAGAACGTGCTGCTGGCGTTCGACCCCGACAGTTTCTCGCAGCTGCAGCGGTGCGTGCATGACGAGACGCCGTCGCCGTCGCTGAAGAACATTCTGGCGCTGGTGCGATTGAGTCGCTACGAGAGCGAGGTGTTCTACAAGTTCAAGCAGGTGCTGGTGGACCACATCCCCTACGCCAACGACAAGATGCAGAGCGACTTCAAGAGCGATATTCTTAAGATCGCGCGGAACTTCTATCCGCTGTCCACGTCGAAGGACGTCGATTTCGACCTCGGGAGACTCTCGATGGGGCTCCGCGACTACGAGACCAGCATCGAGCTCTTCAAGAAGAGCATGGAGCTCTGCGGCAACCACTATGTCACCTGGCACAATCTGGGCATCTGCTACTACTACATCGACAACCTCCAGGAGAGCATGAACTCCTTCGACAACTGTCTACGGATCCAGCCCGAGTACCAGGACGCCAAGTGGGTGTCGTCGTCTCCTCTTACTGTAGGTCGTGGAGAGCCAGGGTCGAGGAAAAGCTGCATTCCCACTGATGTGCTCTTGTTTGTTGCCACACCCGCAGATGCTTTGGTGGATGCACGCACACTTCCGTACACTCCCACAGAAACAACGCAGTTCCATCCATACTATCCTATGTCGAGTAGACTACAACGAAACAGACGTCTTGTACGCGCTGAAGACACTCTCTGAACTAGAAATTGAGTCAGGAAAGCAAGATCGCGGCGCCCACGGATCCCACAAACGTCCCGGAGGCGTCTGGCTCTGTCGAAGAGATGCCTGTGGACATGAGCGAAAAGGAAATCAAGGTGGAGGATTTCGTAGAGTACCCCGATCCCGACAGTCAGGAAGAAGAAGAGGTGGAAGACGAAATCGACACCGGCAAGATCCAAGAAGCCATGGAGAAAACAAAAGAGGAAAACCCGTTGTCGCTCATTATGCCTCTGATTCCTAGAAACCCGACGGACGACGGCATGGAGGACTTCCAAAAGATGCTCATGGGTATCTTCTCCCAGTTCATGGGAGCCGATGCGCAGGGAGGACAACCGAACCCAGATATGGAGTCGTTTATGCGCGAGTTCCAGGCTGGCTTCGCCAGCGGAGCTGCGGCGAGCAATCAGTACGCCCAAACGACCGCCCAATCCGAAAACGCCACCATCAACCCGCTTCTCCGCTTCCTCTTCACAGCGTCGAGTGGTCTGAGCTGGGCCATCGCAAGTACGGATTGATTCCTCTTCTCACGCAGTGTGCTTCCTTCTCTCCGGGTACTCCGGATCGAAGGCCATCTATGGCGTTCTCCTGACGCTCTGTGCCGCGCGTCTCGCCTACCTGTTCCTCTTCGCTAATCCCGAGCAGGTCGCTTCCCTTTCCAATATCCCTTTCCCTTTCTTTCAAATTCCTTCACTCCAGGCGTTCCCGGAATTCTCGGATGGCTCCTCACCCTCTTGAATGTCGTGACGGGATCGGCGATCGGAGACTGGCTGGGAACGATCGTCGACAGTGCCTTCTTCGCGCTGAAGGTGTTCACTCGCTTCCGCTTCCACATGGTCTCGATGATGATCTTCCTCGATGGTAGTTCCTCAGCTGCTGGATCATTGGCTACCTTCCGGAGGTGAACTGGATGTCCTACTTGCGTCTGGAAAACGCCAATTTGCTGCTGCTCCTCTTTGTCGTGATTGCTTCAGCCCTCGTCGTTCTTTACCTGTTCGTCAAGGAGAGAAGAAAGCAGCGAAAGAATGTTCTTTTCCTCCAGAACTTCCTCTCCGTGTTCACCAATCCCGAGATGCAGGAGAGTGACATCAAGGAGTGGGAGCGTTGCCAATTCTCCATGTGTAGAATCATCGGAAGCAAGAACGAGATTAAGGACGAAGCGCGTATGAAGCAGATTGTCATCGATGCGGTTGGCGTCGTTCTGGTAACTCACAACTAGTACGCACTCCACAAGGGCATTCCCCGGTCCGACAGTGAGACGTTTGTCAACATGTACTTCGATCGAGCCGTTAAGGAATACAACACCATTTTCGTTGCTCCTCTTTTGTAATTCTCCCTACCGTTTCCGTGCTCTGTTTGTTCATATTCTTCTCTTGTGTGAAGATTGAGTCGTCGTTTTTCTGTTGATTGAATGGTCAACAACGAGAGTAACCCCTATTCAAAGTTGTGGGGCAATTACACCCTACTTCTAGGTGGTCACTTGATCTACAATATTGCTAGTAATTCAACGGTATTCCTAACGCTGTTCTTCGTACGATGCAGTTTACTGTGTTTTTTATCTCCCAGATTGTATGTCCGTTCCTGTTACTGCTCATTCTGCGATTATCGAGTTTGTGGTACGCTGAAACACGCGTTGCACTGATTTGCTAGTACGTTGACGCACTGGAGCCTTGTCGTTCTGATGATTGTCGCCAATTTGCTGTACAAATCGCTGCATGTACTTCACGTAGGACGCTCTTCTTTTTCTTGCGAGCCTGGTTGACGGAACCGGGGATCATCCCAAAGAACCTCGGGTCAGAGAAACCAGTCTCTCCCGATCAAACGGTGTGTAGGGTGTATTTTCATTCTATCAGGAAGTGCAACGAAGAGTGTCCGGACTCATGGTGGCGATCCGCAAGAATCAGGCCGACTACATCACGGTTTTCCTTGGGAAACGATTCGACTCTAGAGTGCTCTTGAGATGATTCCTGGGATCATCAACGAACCGAACGTGGAAGGAAGAACGCTTCTCCATCTCACGGCTATCCTTGACAGACCAGTCGTATGTCGATGCGGCGGGGTAACAACGAGATCACGCGTCTCCTCCTCCAATACAACCCCGATCTGACGATTCGTGACGTTTACGGTCTTCAGGCAATCCACTACAGCGTACTGAACAAGGTCGGGCTCTTCATTCCCCTGACATCCAGAACAGAGACGTGTTCAACCTTCTTTGCGCGGAATTACACCTTCCCGAGTCGGAGTGGGAGGTACGTGTCCTCGTTCCTTTCACCCCAGAATCATCATCAATCGCTCCTCCTCGAAGTTAACTCCACCATTCCCCAATACGACTTCTCCCGCAACCTCTATTACCTGACGCGTTCCGGACAGCGCATCGAGAGTCCCGACGTCTCGACCTTTTTTCCCCGCCGTCTCCCCGCCAGCGGTCTCTGTCTCTACCGCGGACAGCTGGTACGAACGCCACTCCCTCCTCTCCAGCTCTCCCTCCCCTTCTGTCGCGACTGCGGACGGTATACGGCTCCCCGCGCGCACCACTGTCGGGAGTGCGACATGTAGGCTCGGGAGAGGGTTGCGAGGCAGCTGCGTGCGCGTGTTCGACCACCACTGTCCCTGGATGGGCAACTGCGTGGGGCTGCGTAACCACGGCGCCTTCGTGTGGTTCCTCTGCTGCGGCCTGGTGGCGTGCGTGACGGGCATGGTGGTGATGGCGATGGACTTGGTGGGGTACTTGCTGGGACACATGGAGGTGGGCGAGAGAGGTGACTGGGACGTAGCGGTGGAGTTTCTGGAGCATGGTGGCTGAGACGTGGCCCTGCATGCTCTACGGCATGGAGTGTGTAGCCTTTATTGCGCCGCTGATGAGTCTCGCGATCTATCACTGTCGGATCGTAGGAGAGGGATATACTTGACATGCAGTCGTCGATGAACCTGACTACGCACGAGGAGATTGCGCTACCGAGGGAGGGCGAGACGAACCCATACGCCGTGTATTCGGAGGGTTGTTCTAGGAATCTGAAAAGTCTTCTGTTTAGCAGTGTGCCTCCGTCACTTGCTGTTTCATGTTCTGCTTGCACTGTTTGTTGCAACAAAGAGGGGAGTGGAAGAAGTAGAGATGGTGCGTTGCGATGTACGACGCCACAGAAGGCGTCACGATCTGCGACAGCTCCTGTAGGGTTGATGCAGACCGAGCCTTTGTACTGCTCACATCCCCCAGAGACGCGATGGTGTGGATGGTAAACCAGTCGCCCTTAGCGTCTTCCAAATCAAACTCGACCCCTTCCCGATGCAACACTTCAAAGTGGAGACTCTGACGAAGCGAAGCACTCTGGAGAAATGAGTCACGGAACTCACGCTACCTCTCTCCACTTGTCATGGAGGATGTCGACGAATGCGTCCTCACCAACGATCATCGAAAAGACCACATCGGGGAATCGCTGCTTCAGCCACCGGATTAGGTCGATGCTACCGTACTAAATTCATGAGATAAACAAGATCCCACTGCAACCGTCTGAACTGTCTTCCCGTAATCGGGATACAGGGAATACAAACACTCCTTCTCGTACTCCTTGACATATACATTTCGATTTGCAAGGCCACAGTCTTCCAGAGACAACTGAAGCATCGCTATCCTACCATAAGACCGCTTTTCCACGCATACCGCTCATCAAACGCTTCCAACTCCCGCTTCGACGCATAGGCGTGGCGATACACGGGGAGGATCCAAACCTCATCGAACAAATCTACTGTCCAAACGTATCGTTTCTCTCTACCCGCAAAGTACTTTACAATGCCCATATGTCCCCCCAGTCCGGTGGGTGGATTGGCGGAGGACCCGAAGAGAACAACGCGCTTGGCCATAGTGTTCTGTTGCAAGGAAACAACGGTCGATAAATGAACTACTAAAACAATTAATGCTTTCCCTTTCTTCCGCGTCGCGCTCGCTTGTTATTTCCTCTGCCTCCCGCCGCCTCGTTCACTCGCTTGAACCGATTTCCATTCTCATCCTCATCAATGATCTGTCCGGAGATCTACCGCTCACTCCCCGCTCCCACCCCCACCTTCTCCGACTCCCTCACCAGTCGCGTCAGCGAGTCAAAATCGTCCTCCTCGCCGATCTTCCGTCCGCGCTGCAGACTGAGACTCGCCTGTCGCATCTTCTTCTTCTGCTCGCGCGACAGATTCACGCGCGTGAAGTTGCTCTCCTCGAACGCGTTCCGCTCCCGCAGCTCCCGGTCCAGCGCCAGGTCGCCCGTGCTACGCATGTCGATCGCCTCCGGTCGGTCGCTCAGCTCGTTGCGCAATTCGCGCACGAATTGGTTGTTCGCCACGCGCTCACGCAGCTGCTCGCGACGCTGCTCGTCACGCTCGGAATCTACTCTCCAATGAGCACTCTGTGAGGACCTTTCTCGGAGTAGGGGACGGCGGCGATTTTTGGAGGGATGTAGATGCCGGATTTGACGGTTTTTTCGTCGCTGTCGGAGGAGGCGTCGGAGGAAGAGTCGAGGTCGTCGAGATTGGCGTGGTAGCGGAGAGGGTTGGATTCGCCGCCGACTTCTTGCGGATGAAGAATGTTGTCGATGTGTGTTTTCATCTTGAGCTCCAGGGGCTCTAGCTTCTCCATGAGCGATCTGATGAGGAGAGGGGGAGATGAGGTACCGTTCGCGAACGAGAGATGCGAAGAGGGGGTGGCTGGAGAGATCGGCGCCTTCCACTTTCAGAAGGAGGTACGTCAGCAGAAGTTCATCGTAGGAAAAGAGGAACTGGCTCTTCACGTCCAGCAGCGAAATGCCGTTGGAGAGGTCGTCCGGAAGATTGGAAGCAAGGTCGAGCACCTTCTTGCTCTGATCCTTGAGCGCGGGAAGCTGCGCCAAGATATCTGCGAGGATGGAGGAAACCTCTCCTGCATTTGATGACACCGTTTTCGCAAGCTCCCTCTCTTTCATCGCGCTTGTGTTGTCTTTCCAAAAAGTCTCTGGCGCAACCATCTACATGTTAATTATTTGCAAGAAAACAAACGTCTACTACCGCTTCGCTGGGTTCATCCGACTCGTGCGCCTCTTCCTTGTCTGATGGAATATCGGAGCTCTCCTTTTTCGATACGTCGCTTTCCTTCGTTTCTGTGTCGATGGAAGTCTGTTCTACGTCATCTTCCACTTGCTCGCTCATTTCTTCGTTTTCTACCCCATCACGATTCGTTTCCATCAGAATACCATGCGACTTTCTCATAATGGCTCCGTAACCCTTTCGTTTAATGGAGAGACCGAAACGCCGTTTCCACATCTTTAGGTTCATTTCTGTCTGTAGCCATGTCTGATATGTGTGACATTTACATTTCGGAGATCAAGTCCGATCTCCGTCGCGCTGACGAGCTGATTGCCCAAGGAAGAAACGACAACTCGCGTACGTGTTTTGAATGAGTGATTATTCTAGTCTCATTTGTCGGAGAAGTGGAGAAGCAGCTGAAAGAAGCCGACGACTGCTTCAAGCAGTGTGATATCGAGATCCGTATGCTCCCCTCGTCGCAAAAGGCCGCTATTGTCACAAAGGTCGAGGCGCTGCGAAAGGAGTTCGAATCCAAAAAGAGACAGGTGAACAACCTTAAAACCCAGGTCGAACGTAACGATTTGCTCGGCGGAGCTGCTGTAATTGAATTTCCTCACTCATCACGGTAGGCATCTCGCGAGCTGAAGAGAAGCATGGAGGATCAGCTCACCTCGCTGGAGCGGTTGGTCTTTTGTCCATTCTTTCATTATTAGTCAGAACAACACGATCGAAGACGCCACGCGTACGATTTTCGAGACCGAGGAAGTTGGTACTCCTTGTTTGCAGTGATTGACGTCTAGGTCTGGGAACCATGAGCGAGCTGCAGAGACAGAGAGATGTGTTGACGAGTGCTTCCGACAAGGCGAAGGATACCATTTCCCTCTCCATGCAGGCGAACGCCGTGTTGAACGTAGAGTTTCATGGAGGCAGTCATTTCTAGAGAATGAGCAAGAAGTTCTGGCAGAGAAAGTAGTTTTATTTGTTGGAAGAAACACATCAGTACAGTAAATGATAAAACAACCAATGTCCCGATTTCCACATGACGCTCAGCACACTTCCTCTCATACTGCTTTCTACAAAGCTCATCTCCTTCACCTCGTTCCCTTCGATGGGGTTCGAAATGACACCACTACCGGATCAGCTGATTGCATCACTCCTACAGCAGGGAGAACCGACACGACCGATCGATGCGGAACACCATGAGATATCTGGAGTGTTCGTAGGCGCAAACCAGTCGGGAGCCGTTTCCATCAACACAAATCTGCGACGGGCACGTCAATCCGTTCTGCCGTCCAGGAATCTGGAGAATGGTGTCCGTCATGGACGTGTCTACAGGTCACAATTGCATTATGGAGCAACAGATGAGATTCATGTGATGACTAATCTGGATCGTGTAGAGGATACTCTCCTCCGGAACAGAACACAAAACGTAGAGGAACTCTGAATTCCCCGAAAAGGCAATATCGGATACATGCACCTTCTGATTCATTCTCCATACATCTTCTTTCCACGTCAGCAGGTTATGGATGTGAACGCTGTCGTCTCTGTTTGTGAATTTGCTAGCAATCTCCCACGAGCTCATGATGACCAGCAATTGCGAATCCCTCGAGAAGAGCACCTTTCTGGGCAGGTAGAGGGGAGATCCAAATGTCCGAACTACGCTGTACGTCACTGTCTCGAGAAGACGAACAGCGTAGCTATCGCGAGAAAAGACAAACAGGAATCTGCATCATCACCACCCACGAAAGCTACTGTCCGTTCAGACAGAACTCGCTCTTTATGATACCGCGAAGAGACAACACCTGACGGCAACAATCTACGGGAACAGCGAAAGGAAACGAATACAGTGAACGCCTTCGTTGTCCCCTGCCCTGCTCCAAATGAACAGCCCGTTTATGCAGGAAACTGCGAGCGTTCCCAACGTACTTGGTTTCCAGCTGATCGACTGAATCCCAACCATTTGCTCATTTCTCAAAACAATATTGTTCCATCTCTGTTCCTCCAGGTCGTAAAAGTGAATGGAGTCATCAGGGAACGCCACTGCCGCCATCATCCGGTCCTCTTTCCATGAAATCGCCGTCAGAGACTTCTCCATCATTTCTGCATTCACCGCGCATCCACCGTACATCCAGTTCCGGAATTCTCCCAACAATCGTGATTCAATACGCGAAAGCACTCCCGGTTGTTCCGCGATCTGCGACACTGCATACGACTGAACTGTTTTGGGTGGACAATAGATGGGAGAAAAGACACGTCCTCCACATCGTTCAAAATCGCCGATCGACGTTGTCTCGCTGTCCCTCGTCGTGTAAACAAGTCTCCATCTGTCCTCACCAAGGCAGACTTCGTTGTTCTCCGGAACTATAGTTTATCGACTTCGCATGCACGAAACAGTGAATAGACAGTTGGTTATTCATTCGTAGGAACTAGAGTGCGGTTACTTCAGTGTGCGGCCAGAATCTGTAATTTCCCGCGTTTCGCGGCTCCTCTTGGGAGTTGGATAATCAATTTCAATGCTGTGGTTTCCATGGGTCACACCCAGCCTACTGGAACAAAATGGAGCATTATCCTTGACATCAATCATCATGCCAATTGTTCCCATTCATCTGGCCTCTGAACCGATGAGCGAGTATCCTTTGAGCAATCCGTTTTTTCACATATATGAATGAGAGTGACCATTAATTAGAAATCAAGAGCGCAACGACACGACTGACACACAAACCTATTTCGCATAAGAAAAGCATATACGCTTGTGTATTTTGCTAGATAATCGGAGTTTTTCATTCACATAATGGATCCTTCTGAAAGGTATTCGATTTGTTGCCATTCTAAAGACCCAGACCAAGACCCAGACCAAGACCTGGCATGGGTCCCAGACCTCGTCCTGGAATGGGCCCGCGCCCCCGACCTGGTATGGGAGCTCGCCCCAGACCCGGAATGATGCCGAGACCCAGACCCATGAATGCTGAAGAGATCAGCGACGGAAGTGACAACGAGTCGCCTGCTCCTCGTCCCGGAATGAGCCCTCGCCCTAGACCTGGCATGGGACCCAGACCCAGACCTGGAATGGGACCTAGACCCAGGCCCGGTATGATGCCTCGTCCCCGTCCTCCCATGAGCGATGAGGAAGAGGGTGAGGAGGAGCAGCCTAGAGGACCTCGTCCTATGGGACCTCGCCCTGGCATGGGACCCCGTCCTAGACCCGGTATGGGACCGAGACCTCGTCCTGGAATGATGCCCCGTCCCAGACCTCCCATGAGCGATGAGGAAGAGGGTGAGGAGGAGCAGCCCAGAGGACCTCGTCCTATGGGACCTCGTCCTGGTATGGGACCTAGACCCAGACCCGGTATGGGACCCCGACCCGGTATGATGCCCCGTCCTCGTCCTCCTATGAGCGACGAAGAGGAGGGTGAGGAGGAGCAGCCTAGAGGACCCCGCCCGATGGGACCTCGTCCGGGTATGGGACCGAGACCTCGTCCCGGAATGGGACCCAGACCTCGTCCCGGAATGATGCCTCGTCCTCCCATGAGCGATGAGGAGGAGGGAGACGAGGAGGAGAAGCCTATGGGACCTCGTCCTATGGGTCCTCGTCCTGGTATGGGACCCCGTCCTAGACCTGGAATGGGACCTCGTCCCGGAATGGGACCTAGACCTCGTCCTCCCATGGATACGGAGGAGGTGAGCGAGGGAAGCGATGAGGAGGAGAAGCCCATGGGACCTCGCCCGATGGGTCCTCGCCCTGGTATGGGACCCCGTCCTAGACCTGGCATGGGACCTCGTCCTCGTCCCGGAATGGGACCCAGACCTCGTCCTCCCATGAGCGATGAGGAAGAGGGTGAGGAGGAGCAGCCCAGAGGACCTCGCCCGATGGGACCTCGTCCTGGAATGGGACCTCGCCCTGGTATGGGACCCCGTCCTAGACCTGGTATGGGACCGAGACCTCGTCCTGGCATGGCGCCTAGACCTCGTCCCAACCCGTTCGTGATTTCGCCCGTGGAGCTGCAGAAGTACAAGATGCTGTTCAAGGAGTACGATGACGCCAACATCGGTTTCATTCAGGGCGACGTGGCTGCGGAGTACCTGTCGCAGTCCGCGCTGCCTCCTCCAATTCTGAGCCAGATCTGGAAGCTGGCGGATGTGGATAAGGACGGTGCTCTGAACGAGTACGAGTTCATCGTCGCGACGCACCTGACGAAGCTGGTACAGAAGATGGTAAGTGAGAGGCGATGCGTGACACGTAGCGCATCCCTGTGCCGAAGGAGCTGCCGCTGCCTCTGCTGAAGGAGAACATCGGCAAGGAGCCCTCGGGAATGCATCCGATGGTAGTGTTGATAGCAGGTGGTGACGTGTAGGACCCGAACTCCAAGGCGACGGAGGTGGAGTTCGACGACTCCAAGATGACGATCGAGCAGCTGCGCAAGGAGGTCATCGACAGTAACGAGCTGCTGATGAAGCAGGAGGTGGAGATCCAGGAGAAGGTGGAGCAGTCGCAATCGCTGACGTTGGAGGCGGTGGAGCTGCAACGCCAGCTGGACTACCTGAACAACCTGATCGCCAGCCAGGACAACTACCTGAAGAACCTGGGCGTGATGGAGTCGACGATCGAGAAGAACATCGAGAGCATCGAGAAGGCGACGGACGTGGAGATCGACACGACGGTGCCTGAGGGCATGCTGAGCAACCCGAAGCCGAAGCCCGCGAAGGAGGCCAAGGAGGAGTCGAAGAAGGAGGCCGTGAGCGAGGGAGAGAGCGAGGAGGAGTTCGACTGGAACGCTCTGAACGGCAGCGAGGACGAGGAGCCGAAGAAGGGCAAGAAGGGCAAGAAGGAGCCTGAGGAGGAGCCCGAGGAGCTCGGGATGGGCGAGTTGAGCGGCAGCGAGGACGAGAAGTCGAAGAAGTCTGCGTTCGACGAGGAGGAGGGCGACGTCATCGAGGACGACGAGGACCTGCCGCCCATTCCCAAGAAGGGCAAGAAGCTGCCTCCGAAGCCCGGCAAGAAGCCCGCGTTCGACGACGACGAGGACGACATGATCGTGAACGACGTGGACGAGGACGAGGACGAGCTGCCGATGCCCAAGAAGGGCAAGAAGCTTCCGCCCAAGCCCGCGAAGCCGGGAAAGAAGCCCGCCTTTGACGATGACGAGGAGCCTGAGGAGCCCGAGGAAGGAATGAATGACTTCGAGGAGGATGAGGACCTTCCTCCCATGCCCAAGGGAAAGAAGCTTCCGCCTAAGCCTGGCAAGAAGCCTGCGTTTGATGACGACGAGGAGCCCGAAGAGGGAATGAATGACTTCGAGGAGGATGAGGACTTGCCCCCGATGCCCAAGGGAAAGAAGCCTGCGAAGCCCGGAAAGAAGCCCGCCTTTGACGATGACGAGGAGCCTGAGGAGGGAATGAACGATTTCGAGGAGGATGAAGATCTTCCTCCCATGCCCAAGGGCAAGAAGCTTCCTCCCAAGCCCGCGAAGCCCGGCAAGAAGCCTGCGTTCGATGACGACGAGGAACCTGAGGAGGGAATGAACGATTTCGAGGAGGATGAGGACCTGCCGCCCATGCCCAAGGGAAAGAAGCCCGGCAAGAAGCCCGCTCTCGACCTCTCTGGCTCGGAGGACGAGGCGCCTGCAAAGCCTTCCAGAAGAACGCGTAGAAGATAATTGCATGCTCGGTTGTTTGTTCAAAGAAACAGTCCATTCGATGTCTAGCTCGCGATTCAGCTGTTTGTAGGTGTCTATTCGTTTTTGTTCCGCCTCGGTGATGTGTCTAGGTGCAAGGAAGCTCTCTTCCCTACACGTCGAGTCCCGAGGTCTGCAGAATGAGGTGCAACGGGATCACGCCGCTAAGTCGGTTCTGCAGCAGACAGTAGGAGTTGCTCTGCGGCAGGATCATCATCAGCCCGTAGAGACTCTGCAGCAGCGGGACGAGCTGCGGCGACCCCGCGTTGAGGAGCTGCAGCCGCACGTGGATGAACACGGGCGACTCCAGCATCTGCACGAGCTTATCCGCCTGCAGGAGCATCGTCAGTGAGATCTCCTCGGAGGCGAGGCTCTGCGTGATCTGGTAGGCGACGATGTATTCTTCGGTGAGCCAGCAGAGCGCGAGGGCGGCGAAGGGGTTCACGCACCAGGCGGGGAAGCTACGTGAGAGCGGCAGCGAAGTCGCACAGGCGGTCAAAGAGCTTCTGTCCCTCGGTCTTCGGCGCAGCGGGGGAGAAGCAGGAGCGGAGCGTCTTGCAGACCTCTGCGGCCTCCGCGGCGGTTAGTAGGATCACGTTTAGCATCTGCACGAAGAGCGCGGCGAACCGCTTGTCGTCGTGACTCTGCGTGAGAAACAAGTCCGACGATTACGGCAATGATGTCCGCCAGCTGCGACATCACCGTCTGTGCGTTCATGAACTTGCAGAGCGTGCGGAGGATGAGACACCCGCGCTCCTCGAGGTAGCTCTCGTCGCCCTGCAGCATCTGCGTCGCATCCACACATCACCGTCACCTCCATGACGCTGCGCAGGAGACTCGGCAGCGACAGCCCACAATCAACGCATTTCACCAGCACGCGCAGCGCGCCCTCGACCACCTCGTCGTCCTCCGCGTGCAGCGTCTCCAGCAGCGTCTCGCGCAGCCGTTCGTTGGCGACCACCTCTTCCCCGCGCGACTGCAGTAGCACCTCCACCAGCTGCAGACACAGCAGCGAGGGCGCCGCCTGTCGCTTCGCCAGCGCCACACAAGCCACCTCCGCCAGCGGCGGCAGCTCCACGCGCGTCGCGTTGTGCTGCAGCTACGTGGGAGAGGGAGGAAAGGACAACGCTGGCCAGCAGCTCCTTGCAGGAGGCCTCGGCGCGTGAGCGGATGTCGGGCTCGCTGTCTGCATAGCAGGGGATGAGCGCGCGCAGCATGCGGGCGTAGGGCGGCTCCCACTCGGCGTCGAGGAGAATGAACTCGTAGAGCCACATGACGGCGGTGAGGCGGATGAAGCGGTCGTTGTGGTGCAGGAGCGAGAGAAGCGTGTTCACCAGCGAGTTCATCACCGTCGGGTTCATCTCGCTGCTCTTGATCTCCGAGAGGAAGGAGGTCAGCACGTCGTCCGCTTCCTAGGGGAGAGGACAGGAGAGGGATCACGATGCGGATCTCGCGGTGCTCGTCGCCCAGGAGGAGGAAGAGTCCGTCGATCAGCTGCGGAAAGTACTCCAGCATGTCCACGCCCGGCTTGTTGTCCAGCACCTGCGAGTGATGAGGGATGCGGACACTCACGGAGATCCAGGACACCACCAGGCGACGGATGCACGGGTTGTTCATCGACAGATACTGCTTGAGCAGGGGAATGAACTTGTCGAGATCGATCGTCCGCGCCTCGGTCACGATCTCCTTCAGCAAACGGTCCAGGAGGGACGCGCCGTGAGTGTTACGGAGAGAGAACGGCGGTGGGAAAGGATATCTTGCGCACATCGGTGTCAACATCGGAGAAGAGTTGGCAAAGTGCATAGAAAAACTGGTCGAAGTACTCGAGAACGCCGGCTTGTGCCGCCTTCGCGATATTGTAGAGAGTCTCGCTCGAATAGTAGCGCACCTTGTTGTCGTTGTCTCCGAGACACTTCAACACGGAGTTCAAAAACAGCGGAAAGAAATCAACTGCAGCCGTATCGAGAGCGACTGCGATGGATCCAACGGCAGTGAGCGCGCCGCTGCGATAGCACGCATTCGGAGAGCGCAAGTAGTCCGACTGCAGCTTGTTCAGCACTTTCTTCACCTTGTCCACATTGCCATTCTTCTAGATATGACAATCTGTTCGTGGAACCGACATAAAACTGGCTGACGACGGTCGTAATCTCCTGTGCAGCTGTTTTTCTCTTGTCATACGATTTGTCTCCCAGACCCTTCAAACTGCCTGCAGTTACCTCAGGTACACCTTCGATACCATCCATTTCAAGTAGGGGAAGCAACCAAAGCAGTATATGAAAACGCGCAGGGATGAGAATACCCCGCGGTTATGTCACTTTTCTATTGGGAGTATGAGCAAGTCGGCGCATCTGAATTCGCTTAGTCGTAGACTTTTTATTCTGTCGCTGCTGATTGCATCGGTGATGGCGGAGCCGAACGCGATGATCAAGATTCTGATCAAGCCCTTTCAGAATCGTACGTGGAGGGATCTACTTTTCAGTCCTAGAGGTGATGGATTCGATCATTTCCTACGTGATCGGACCCAAGTGTTATCGTACATTCTTTATGGAGGGCGATTTCATGGACGTGCCTTGTCTAAAGTACTCGATAAGCAAGGGCCTTGGCTACGGAATCGTCGTCGGGTCTGCCATCATGAAGCTTCCCCAGATTCTCAAGATTGTGATGAACCGCGACGTGACGGGACTCAACGCCATGTCCTTCTACATGGAGTGCGCCGCGTTCCTTCCCAGCATTGTCTACAACTTCCTCAAGGGATACCCGATCTCCACCTACGGTGAGAACGTGATCATTCTCTTCCAGAACTTCTTGCTGGTGGGTCTCTACTGGCTGTATCCTCCCTCGTCCCCTCCGACGTAGCTTCGCGAAGGGTCCCGCCCGCAAGTCGCTGCGCCACATTCTCTGCGTCATTCTCGCCTTCATCGGCTTCACGGTTGCCCTGTTCTATTGTCCGGAGAAGGTAGGAGTGGAGACTCGGTTGAACGCAGTACCTGTACATTCTCCCGATGACGGGAACTCTGTCGGCGGTGTTCGCTCGCGTGCCCCAGATCATCACCAACTTTAAGCAGGGACACACGGGACAGGTGGGAACGGCGGGGCGGCTGCACAGTAGCTCTCTCTGATCACGTGGCTCTTCACCTTCTGCGGCTCCTCCGCGCGCATCTTCACAACGCTGCAAGAGGTGAAGGACCCGATCATCGCGTCGTCGTACATCATAAGCACGACGTGCAACGCCATCCTCGTGCTCCAGATCCTCGTGTAGGAGAGACGGCGCGACGTGAGGAGTAGCTACTGGAAGAAGACGGCTGCGCTGAAGGAGAAGAAGGATTGTCGTGTTTGTTAACAAACAAGCATATAAAGAAGCGTTGAATTCTTGCAATCTGCGAACGATAGCCTCGCTGCTTTCAACGAGGGAGGGGTAGTTGCGTCGGTAGAGCAGGGTCAGTCGGCTGTTCTCCGCCAGGATTCCGCTCTGCGACGCCAACTGGTAGAGTCCGTCGTCTACGCTCGATCCTCTCGCCCATTGTCACCGTCCCGGATGGAGTCGAAGAACCAGAGCACCAGGGAGACGATCGTCGGCTTGTCATCCTGCTGCCGCAGCAATCCCAGAAGCACTCCGCAGATGTTCTGGTTCAGCAGTACGCGGTAGCAGGCGTCGTCTACATGCTCACGCCGCCCCTGTCCGACCCTTCACCACGCGCTGGAGGAAGAGCAGCAGCTGCGTGCAGTAGAAAGGGTCCTTCTGGAAGGACTCCACGCTGTCGACGATGAGTGTGAGTCCTAGCCGTCTCCGCACGACCTCACACACCTCCAGGTCCAGCTGCTCCCCCTCGCCCGTCAGCAGCGTCAGCGCGCCCAGCACGTAGTAATAAATCTTCTTGCTGTTGAGGAACTGCTGCAGTAGCTTCAGCAGCGAGTCCACGCCGTTCGCACGCAGCATCTCCGTTTTCGCGCTCTCTGGCGTCACCCGCCGCTCACTCGCCTACCCACCAGCGCCAGCTTCCACAACACGCCCGCCAGCAGCGTCGCCGTCTCCGTCAGCCGCACGCAGTTCACACACAGCACGATCTCCGCCACCAGTCCCGTCTCCACGATCAGCTCACGCGTCTCCTCTGCGTGACTCCCCCCTCTCTCCCCCACTGTCATCGCACAGCGTCGCCACCAGCTGCGTCTCCTCCACCACTGCCGTCTCGTTGCCCCGCTCTCGCGCCAGTGTCTCCTTCACCACGCGTAGCAGACCCGACTCCCGCAGCGCCGCTCGCATCTCCTCCGCCGCCCGTCGCCCCGCATCGCCTGACAGCGGCCCCGACAGCTCCAGCGAGCTCCCCAGCACCCCCGGCGCCCAACTCCCCCGCACCGTCGCCCGCGAAGCCCCCGCGCCGCCACGCACATTCTTGGGCGCCAGTCCGGTCTCTCGCGCCATCCGCGCCACCAGTCGCGTCACGGCGCGGAGAAGTCTCCCGTCGCGCTGGAGCCGCAGCAGTTCCGCGCAGGTGGCCAGCGCGCCCTCGACAAGCATCTCGTGCACGACACCCGCGCCGCCGCTCTCGGCGAGCCACTCGAGCGCACGACAGCCGCTGACAGCCAGGAGGAGGTGGCGGGGCCGCGCGGCGAGGGCGCGGAGGACGCTGCGGATGGTGTTGCTCTGCACGATGGTTTGCAACGCCGCGTCTGCGGGAGAGAGAGTGAGGGCACCCACCTCCGTCCGCGCAGATGGAGAGAATCGCCTGCAGCGCCGCCAGCTGCGACTCGGGAGACCGCGCGGAACCGTCGAGAAGCTGCGTCGCCAGCGCCACGCCCTGGCGGCTGATCACTTCTTCGCGCGTGGACTCTGCGGGAGAGGAAAGGGGAGAGACGACTGTCCTCATTCAGCGCGAAGACGATGGCGGCCGCGTTGCGGCAGAGCGACGGGTCGTAGCCGTAGAGAGGGAGCAGCGGGAGCAGCAGCGTGAAGATATGGATCGATGCGAGGAAGCGGCGGCCCGAGGCTGCGGTGAAGGGGGAGAAACGACGCTACGTGTGTTGGAGAGGTTGTGCGAAACGGCGACGATGCCGAAAACGACGTTGTGGTGGTCCTTGAAGTCGGAGAGGAGCTGCTTGAAGGAGGCGATCACGGTGGAGGTGAGCAGGCGCGGGTGCAGGGAATCTGGGGTGAAAAGAAACCGATGGCAGTACTGTTCGCCGAGAGGATCATGTACACGGAGAGAATCTGCTTGACCACATCCGGAATCTTTATCCACTTCTTCTCGATCGACAGGATACGTGTTAACACCGCATCGGTCTGGACGTCTTCCTTTAGAGACTCTGGTTCGTGAACTTGGGAAGCCAAACCATACCGTTTACGCCATAGGCCGCAAGAATGGCGAGCTCCATAACCAGGAGCTGTTTGTCTGTTTCAGCGGAAATGACCTTCGCCACCGACTCGATCAGCCCATAGGTCTTCGCCTTCTCACAGCAGAAATCTAGAGATGAGAAGGATGGATGGACTCCCACCAAACTTGGCAAAACAGATAAAGGCATTACAGCACAGCAGTTTCACAGTAAGGTTATCGGGAGAGTATCGGAATGACGCGATCAACGTCTCAATAATCGGGAGATCCTTAATCGGATCCTCCTTTTCACCTTACAATGAGACCAACCACCAGCGACGTACAGTCCTTACACAACTCGATCAAATAGCGAAGACCGTGGATTTGGATCTCAGAATCGTTTATTGCATTCTTTAGAATGCTCAGCGTAGATTGAATCTGTATCTCCATTCACAAATGAACTACCGTTGAATGTGCAAATAACCGCGGTTCCACCGTTCTTCCGAAAGGAGCAATATCTGCTAGCTCATTTCATGGCTCGTTACTATTGTGATTATTGCAAGTCCTATATCAAGAACGACTCCGTAGCAGTGAGTGATTGTTTGAATGGATAGAGTCGAAGCCGTAAGGAACATATTCGAGGAACCAAGCATCGTCAGTTTGTAATTGAACATTATACCAAGGTAGTTGTCTGATTTATACGTGTGATGCGTTTAGGTGTTTGAACGATACCGTACTCTGTTCGAAGAGCAGAACCGGGGAATGCGTGCTCAATAGGAGTGTTTGTTTTGGCAAACATGGAACATGAAGAGAAACTAGAAGGACTGCTTGTTTTGCTCACACATACTGGCGATCGCGGAAAAGAAAGAGAAAGAGTATTCGTTCCAGAAGAAGAGTCTCTCCATTCTCTTTACACCCCGTTTGTAGCAATTCCACTCGGAAATTTGAGTGAGGGTCGCACCCGTTTTGCGAATTGAGGAGATGATCCGGATGTACTCATCCAGCTGGCTCCTTACATTGTCCTCTTCCTGAACGATGCCACGCAGTGCCACATTCCTAGGGTCTCTCCGTAGAAGCTGCTTGAAGTACTCAAATCGAGCATCGTATCCATTCCACGAATTCTCCATCACAGCAGATCCAACGGACCCATCATTGTCAAATACGTCCGTTGTAGAGAAAGCGTGTTGGAATCCCCGTCCCCCATAGAGGCGATAGGAGAACTCTGTGTTTAGACAGCTTCCCACAGTCTTTTGATCCACAACATCTTCAGGGGGACAGAAGAGGTTCCGAGGCGGAATCTTCTCCGTGTATGGAGATATCAACCGAACATGTAGACTGGCTTGATCACTCTCCGAGAGAAGATACTGCGTTCCCTCCCCATCAACCATAAGGATCAATTCCTTATACATCCGCTTCTGTTGCATATATTGGATGGTCTTACGCAGATCCGGAGCGAAGATGGCATCGTTCGGCAATGTAATCACTCCTGGAGCGCCATAACCGAAGAAGGACACATGCACATTATCAAAGGCGGAGGAGCGAAGAACTCGCTTCGCAGAGAACGAATTGCCAGCCAACACGTTCAACACATTACTGGAAGTCATCTCACTCGTTTCATAGTCAATTTGGATTCCATCCATCTGGTCCTCCGCGCCGCTTCCGGGGGACGAAAACAATTTGCCAACAAAGGGATTCCGATCATCTTCCACAACACTTTTGCTCATAAAAACGATAATTCGATCTTTGGGAATCCCCCTGCTTTGAAAATAGTGATATGCAGATGCAGCGGCAGCTTGATGTCGATAATTCCAATACCCATTCGACCCAGCGATAATGACCGCCCAATCGTATGCGGCTGCCGTAACAAATACGAGCAAGAATTGAATAATCATAGGAAGAAAAGAAATGTCACTCATTGTTTGTGCAAACGGTCGGATCAACAGCGGTTGCTTGTTCGTGCATCCCGGAATGTCCTCTGCGTATATGAAACTGCAAACGGAGTGGAGCGATTCCCTGACCAATGCAGTGAACGTCCACATTCGCCCATTCCGTGAGGATGATCTAGCGGCAGTCAGGCGGTTATTCAACGTGTCGTTTCCTGTTCAGTATGACGATGCATTCTTCTCTTGTATTGAAAACCTCTCTTTTCACAATATTCCGTTGTACTGCTACATTGCGGAGACGCTCGTGGAGGTTGCTATTGGATTTTGGTTTTACGTAGGATGTCCCAGAACTCGTGGGATGCGTCGTCTTTCAGGAGCGTCCTCTTGACGAACAGGACGGTAAGGCTCCGAAGATCGCCGAGTCATACCTCTTTTCCCATCTCCTTTATGTGCTCAACATTGCCGTGTACTCGGACTATCAGAAACATGGAATTGGCACGATGCTTTTGAGCAAGTGCATCGAAGTTGCAAGAAATAACGAATTATGTGCGGGAGTATGGATGAGGGACGATTGTGAGGGTAGGTCTATCTTCACGTATTGACAACAAACTCCTCTGGGATTCGCTTTTACGAATCGAATGGATTCAAACGCGTTCAGCGATGCAGAGGTGAGGGTTGATCATCTCTTTTCCCGTAGACTACTACTACATCAATGAGCGCTTTATGGATTCGTTCATCTACTTTTACTCACTGCGTGGAGCACATGCCCAATACAATATACTGAGTGATGATCCAGTAATCAGCATCCTTGTCGTTGTGTTAGAAATCGCCATCACTGGGACACTGGTGTACCATATTATTAAGTGTTTAAAGAGATGAGTTGTTTTCAGGAAACACAACGAATCTCATATTATTCCAAGTACCAGAGTTGATACATTAGTTGCGCTCCTATACGTTATCCCGGTAATGATAATCCTACTCCCTTGAACTGAGGGCGGACGTACTCACGAATGCGTCTCTCCTCCACCTTACGAGCACGGACGATACGTCCATGGACGGCGCAGGACACACAGTACTGCTGCTTGATGTACAGCTTGGGGAGGGTGTACTCTACAAAATGAAAACCAATCCCCATTACGCACGCTCGTAAACAGAGGCGTCACGAATATCTCTCTGGGAAGACGCATCGACGATGTTTCTCACCTGGAAACGCTTGACGGCCTTATCCTATTCACCTCACATCCAAACGAACACCTTGTACCTTAGGCACGCAGCGGAAGCAGTGGGTGCATCTCACGGGGTTGACATGACCTCTTCCCTTCTTGGAGCGTCCGTGGTTTCTACACATTCGTTACTCCCTCTGCTTTCTCCTCTCCACAATCCAAGCCAAACTCTCCGCAATCCCTACCTTCTCTTGAAAGGCATTCTGGTTACCTAGTGTAATATGATAGAATTCTCTAGCTCCACCAGCGCTGGGGCCCTATTGGATTTGGGCCCTTAGGGTCTGGTCTGTTCCAATTATGCTCTTTCCCATTTCGCGAGCATTTGAAATGGGGAATTGTTTGCGTTTGCTCCAACAAATAGGTCAAAAGGAAATGATACTATGGTTTTGTCACTAGTTCTGATTGTCGCAGGTTGCGCACATTCACACTCTTTCTCGGAATAGGGGTTTGCATCTATGCATCAAAGCAGAGTCGAAGTGGTACAGATCCTCCTCCGTTCATCAGGTTCTGGAAAAAGCTGGTTGTATTCATCTGGGACGACGGTCCTGAATTCTCCCCAACGTTCAACGTGGGTCCCGAAGGGAAACCACTCTTCACCTTTCCAGATCCGTCCGGACGGAAACCAACCGTCTTGCGCGATTTCCTTGGGGTCGTTTCCTCCTTCCCATCCACCAAACTGGCGAAGAAAGCCTCTTCCGAAATGACAGGTGTACTTCGGATCTCTGTTTTCTACGTGATATTCTCTCTGAATCTTTACATTAACCTGTTTGGGTTGGAGCTCGATGACGCGATTGTACTCCGAAACACCCTCAAGTTTCTATTCTTCACGTGCGATCATCATGAATACCGTTCCTGCTAGCAGATCCGCTGTGAGATAGGAATTGTCGCTGCCCGCAGGGATGAACACTTCATCTTGGGACGAAAACTATGTTCAGATGGAGTATGATGTCATACATTCGGCGGGGGAGACACAAACATTCCCGGAAAGAGGATGGAGAGCACATGATTGGTCGCAATGGACAAGTTCGTCCGTGTGGCGGTGTTCAGATAGATGAGGGAAGATCCGTCTACATCGAAAAGAGTGGATGGAGATACAAAACAGACAGTGAGAGCGAAGTGCATGCTGAATGAAGTCCACTTTCAGCGAGGTGAGCGTTTTTGACTTGGCCTGCGTATGAGACGAATGGAGGACGATCACAATCACATCTGTATGCGTGCACACCACCATCACCGGAATGCCGAGATTCGTTTCCAACAGCCCACGTGGAAGCACGGACGGAAGTGCTTCAGTTTCGGACTCCTTGCGGTCTGTGGAATTCTGAACGAACGACAGAAGCGAATTCATCCACCGCTTCTGCAATGTCTCTTGGACTTCCGAAGGAAGCGAGTGGGCGAAGTCGGCAATGACGTCATACCACTATATGAGACCAACAAGGTGAAAGAACCTTTGTGAGCTCGTTCATTATGTTCGGAGCCTCTTTGAAGTCTACGGTCACGACGAACATAGTCTGAAATTCAAAAGCAACCGGATCAAACTACATCTTGTTGTCCATCAGTTGGCAATAGCGAGAATAGAATGTCTTTGTACCGCTCTTCGGTTGTCAAGTATATGTTCACAACACCGACAGATTCTGTACTATACAATTCGCAACATCGTGTACCTCCGTTCAAATTTCTTCGATTTGTGTATCCCACATTTGCGTATGAGTAGTTGATCACATCGATATCCCGCTTCTTCAAAGGAGGTTGACCGAGTGTCTCCATGATGCCGTCCACAATGTACAAACAGTTCGCTTTGGAACACCCTATTGATTCAAAAGGATTTCACGACATAGATACCCAGGATAACGAGATTGACTTCTCTTTTCGATTCATCCTTTGACTCTGCGTTGAGAAACTCTTTCCACACCTTTGAATCCATCGTATCGGTAAACAGAATCGGCAGTGAAACCGGTCGAGTTGCAGTGAATTGAGTGAATTCCAAAAATGGGAGGTAGTTCTACCCAGATTGCGCAAAATAGGGGGACTTTCTTCCATATTGGCAGAAAACGAGTCGTCTTTTACCTTTCTGTGGAGAAGACAAATAGACACACACCGAAAGAATGGAAGATACCTTCTTGATCAGTACCCCCTTTAAATCGGTAAAGGTCCATCCCGTTGTTCTTTTCACCATATTGAACCATTACAACCGCAGACCGAAGGACGCTGAAGATGTGATGGGTGGGACTCTGTTTTCGTTCGATTCATGGCGTAGGAACGATTCTGGGTTCCATCAGCAATGGTGTGCTGGAAATCTCGAACTGCTATGCTGTCAATTACTCGTTCGACGAAAACGGTCTCGTGGGGCGTCGATGGAAGTGGGTTACTGGTAGATGGAGGATGGAATCAAGTTCAACGAGAACATGTCTCGCCTTCTTTCCAACTCGAACAAATCAGAGGTTGTCCTGGGATGGTGGGGTGTTTTAGCTTTCTTCTCACGGTAGGTTTTCCACGGTGAGTAAGCCGATCACTGCGGAGAAGAAGTGGTTCATGATGAACAGCTATTATAGAACGGTTTGTCAGACCTTCAAGCCTGTCGCGTGTCGTCATTGTCCGTAATGCGTAGATCCTGCTGACTCTGAACACAACCTTCGAGGGAGCGAACGTGGACGTGGAGGCGCACACAGTGACATCGATCATGGTCAATTCCGAGTAAGTTCGTTGAACTCCGTCTCACGCAGTATTCTCGCCATCAAGCTCACGAAGGTCCCTCTGGAGATTTCGGCGTCGCACATCGAGAATGAGATCATCCAGGGCCTCGTCGGCTTCGAGAATGTGGCTCCTCGTCGCTACCGTGAGTCGTAGGACCTACTTCCGGACGACTCGGGCGAAGTGTACAATAACGTGGGCATCATGGGCTCCTCGATGGCGGAGCTGATGGAGGTGCTCAACAAGACGGAGGCCTACATCGACAAGGTGCTGAAGGGCGAAATCAAGCCGGACTTCGAGGCCAGTCGCAAGGTGTTCAACGCGATCATGAGCGTCCCGCTGATCCCCGAGGATGAGTTCCAGCAGATGTTCCTGTCGAAGCTGCGCGAGTTCGCTGTCGTGTCGCACCTCAGCGGACTGGCGAAGCGGGAGGTCGAGATGGCGGAGAAGATGAACTCGCTGATTTCGACGCGTGGTAATTAGTCATTGGGTTGTTGTTTTGTTTGTTGCAACACACATGTTATTTGAGATCATGGATGTACTCCTCCACGGCTGTCTCGGAAGCTAAATGATGCATGTCTACCGGCAGCTGATACACCATGTGCTCCGATGGCAGCACGTGACCCTCTTCTTCCACCACACGGAACTGGAAAGGCGACTTCTCTCCCATGGCTCGCACTTCCTCCACGGAGAAGAGACCCGGGTTCATTTCATCGTCGAGTGGATTCACATTGACCACCCAGACGCGCTGCTGCTTGTCGATGTACACGTCCATTTCAACTACTCCTCATGAATCGGCTCCGAACCCACAGTCTTCTGCGGGAAACACGGGACAGACTTGCTCGTCGACAAACCTCTGAAGAAGAGGAACCAACTCGCTCTCCTTCTCCTTGAGGAAGGGGTAGTACACACTTGTGTCCTTCTGCGAGATGGCCTTCAGCATCCCACCTTTGATGTATAGACAAAACTCCATCGACGGATAGTAGTTACACCACCGCTGGAGTACGATATAGGGTGTCAACGTTGGATTCTGTGCTCTACGAGGTATGGGAATTGAAACAAGCCGTACAGACGTTGGTAGTCGTTGTTAATCCGATCGGAGCTCTTCATGAGGAGAAACACATGACCGGGAGTGGTGCACTTGAGAGACCCTGTGATCCAGAACGCATCCTACACTTGATTCCACAAGCAACATCCACTTTTGCAGAACTCCAGTTGGATCGAACAAAGCAATCACCTTCAAAAGAGTCAATCACGTTCTGAATCTCTTCCTCGATTTCCAAAAACGACACTTCGTCTTCGGTGGTCTACATGCCAATCCCCTTTCCTATCCTACAGAATCATCTCCCTCCTCTTCCGAGGAGACGGATCCTCTATGTACTACTTTTCGTGGATCGTCAAAGGAGATAGTCTCATTCTTTGGGAGGACGATTCCATCTGTTTCTAATCACCACTCTCCCATTATCAACCTGACAAAATATAATCGACAAACAAGGGAGATGCCCGAATGAACTCCGTCTTGACGGTGTTCTTCTTCAGTAGAGGATACCAATGATCGATAGAAAAGAGGGAGAGGTCCTCCTTAGCACTTTCCATCATCAAAACAAACAATGCAGAATTAGTAATAATTAGCCAGTCTACAGTAATCCAGAATATTAAGTGATGGAACGGTCGTTTCCTTCATCTCTTCCTTCGGCTTCACCATCATCTGGGTTTCGGAGTCCCACACTTCTAGTGAGCAAACAACGTGCATTGCGTTTTTATTGGAAGGATTCTATGTATTACTCTCCAAACTCTTCACGACCTTGAATGGGATGACCAATGGAAAGATGCCGGATTCGGTCATATGCAATTCAAAGTTCCTCCTTCGGTGATGGCTACGACTCACAAATATCGGCTTCACGTGACAACGAACAGTGCCATTGATGGGGAGGAGTAGAATCGGGTCTTTTGAGAAGACGATTCTTCCGCTATTCACTGCAATTGTCGTAGTAAAGATCCCATGACTCTGGACTTCCATATTCCATGATTCATCTACCGATGAGGACAGGGGTGAATGGGAACATGTTACATAATATGGGTCCGAGACGTAGAGATCCGTCTCTTCCACTCCCTTCCCAACCGATTTTCCTAGACAAAACAGCTGCTGGCTGATATTGGGGAAGAATGTGACGTAGAAGGGAACGATCGACGATCGGTTTCCATAAAAGTATGCAGTATTCCATGCATTCTCCTCAGTTTCATTAAACGAAGGGATATCGTCGGCTGGTGCGACAATGCAAACGACCTTCCCTGTCAACGACAAGGTGATATTCATGTATACGATGTTCGTCCCTGTTGTATTAACGGGGATCGCATCCATTCTAAAGGGGATCACTTCTACACTTCACGTAGAGAACGCTTTCGTACCGTGAATAGTATCATTCTTCTGGGAATTCATGTACTTGTTGTAAATTGCGTGGAACATATTGTCTGTCATTCCATTGGAAGGACTTATCATGTTTAGAACCTACAAAGTAACTTGGAGTTCCAACCGGTACTGCAACGGCCATTAAAAGATAACAAAAAACTCGAAAGCTGTTGTAGTTGAATGATCTCTCGGAAAGGGCGGTATAACCTCTAAACTTGTTCCACATCGTCCAATTCCAGAGTTATCTCGTATCGCAATAGCAGATTATGATCTGTACGTAACGAGATAGTCGGGGATAAAGTGAGTGGATTTATTGTTTTCGTGTTTTCACTTATTCTCTTCACTTCCTACCGTTGTTCATTCATCCAATGAAGTCAGGTGGTTCTTTCTGACTGAATAGTGGTGATGTTCTGTTCCCGCTAATGATACATAAAAGAACAATAGAGTGGCTACGAAGGAGTGATTCCTCTTATGTTGAATACGAATGAATTCCATCTCTTCTATGCACTCTTTATCCTCTCAGCATGGAAGCAACAAAAACCGAGGTGATGGGAAGAAGTCAAATGAAACTGAATCCTTCGACTCCGAGCTTTTGAGTCATTTAGTCATTGTTTTCTAGAAGGATGTCTGTTAATCCCAGACTTGGAGCTGGTAGGTTGTAGGATTGGGTTCTTCCTCGATAGATCGCACCCCTTTGCTTTTCATGGGGGAAAACCTGTTGCTGCGAAGAGAGCGTATTCGCCTTATATCAAAAATCGGATCGTATCCATATTCCATCCTCAACAAGTAGATTCAATGTAAAATCGGACGGTGTGCTGTATCTTTCAACGCTCCGTTTGATTTTTGTTGCCGATCGTCCGACGGAGAGCTTTACAGGACTTGTAGTTGATGGTGGTCTAATGGACTGTAGGATATCCCGCTGCTGAGTATCCGGAATGAGAAGTTCAACCAGCCTCTCTTCGGAAACAATAACCTTTCGATGACAGTTGCGCCTCAGGCAAATTGGGGAGAGTCCTTCCAGTTCTCTTCCGTCTTCGAGTTCCGCAACGGAGGAGCGCAGACCTTCTTGCGTGTTTTCTGGAAGCTAATGTCCGCTGTGAATGAGGTGCGAAACATCCCTGGTAGGCGAAGCGATTTCTGTTGAATATAGTTGCTACGGCGGTTCCTCCTCAAGTAGCGAGCATCGCTTCTGGCGGCTGGGTCCAGAGCGCGTTCGTGGATCCCTCCGACCCGACGTATATCTACACCTCGCAGCCCTACCAGCCGACCGATGTAATGGACTGTATCTCTGAGCGACGTAGGCGATTCCGCAGTATTATCCTACACCTGCCTATGTGACGGCACGTAGGACTGATGGGTTTGTGTTATGGATAGGTCCGGTGCATCCGCAGACTGCTCCTCAGCAATCGTCTTATCCTCAGGCGTCGCCTATGAATCCTCAGCCTGCGCAGCCATCACCTTATCCTCAGCCTGCGCAGCCATCGCCCTATCCTCAGCCTGCTAATCCTCAGCAATCTCCCTATCCCCAACCTGCTAATCCTCAGCAATCTCCCTATCCTCAGCCTGCGCAACCATCTCCCTATCCCCAACCTGTGCAGCCATCGCCCTATCCTCAGGCGTCGCAGCCATCACCTTATCCTCCCCAGCCTGTGAATCCCCAACAATCCTATCCCCAAGCACCTGGCAACCCCCAGCAGTACCCTTATCCTCCTCAACCCTACATGCAACCCACGTACCCTCAGGGAACCCAACCCTACTCACAAGCCTACCCGGGACAAGTGCAGCCTGCCCAAAAGCAGAATAGCCCGTTCCCTACTGTGCTAAAGTTGTTCTCTCCTGTTTTCAAAGAAACACATCAAACTCTACTGTACAGCCTTCATCATGAAGTCCGTGAATTCCTTCTCATTCACTTCGCCGTCGCCATCTGCATCGGCTCTCTTTATCATCTCCTCGATTTCCTCCTCCTTCATGTCGATTCCCAACTCGCGAGCAACCTTCTTAAGATCCGATGATCGGATACTTCCAATCGCAGCAACATCAAACAGTTTAAACAGAGACGCGGCGTCACACTTATTCTACACATCAAACCCCACGGACAGTGAAAACAGATTCAGCCGTGATCAAACGCTGATAGGTTTCGTAGTCAATCTCCTCCACGTTCAACGCAAGCATATCGTCGAGTAGCTGGAGAATGAGAAGGCTCTTATCCTTTTCGTCCATACTATCGACCGTCTTTTTAAACTCGGCGACAGACAGTTTGGCTATCTATCAACGATCTCAACTCCTTCCCTACCATCTTCCGAACCAGCGAAAACGACAAACGAATTCTTGATTTCGCTTATATCCTCAGAGCGCAGCGAGGGCGGCAGAATGATATTCTGTGACTCCATCGAATGGAACGTAATGAGAATCTGTCGTCGATGATTAGACGGCGTTTCGGTTTGCCCATCTGTCTCTTGGAGGACCTCTCTTATCAGCGTATAAAATGTCCCTGAAGAGCCGATTCATTGCGGAACTGGAAAAGCAAGAGGAAGAAGGACTGAATGGAGATGATGATGAGTAGGGTCTGGAGGATGGAGACATGAAACGCATATTCGGAGAGGACTATGTAAACCTCGTGAATGTCATCCAGGAGCTTTTGAATGAGGTAGGTTTCCTCTGTTGCGTGTTCTGTGTAACCGTTGAGTAGAACAGACTCAAGATATTGCAAGGACCAAACGGATATGTTTACCAGCTTGTGTCCATCGACCAAGCTGACAAAAAGGCACAACTAAACGATCTGGGCGATGCAGAAATGCTAGTGTACCAGTGTATTGAGAGAACGGGAGACCAAGGCATTTGGATTCGAGAGATCAAGGTGCGTACTGGTCTGCATGCGGTATATGTGAAGTGGGAACTGTGAGTATAGCAAGCGATCAACCGAATCATCAAAAAGCTGGTTCAGCGGAAGCTGATCAAGAGTTTCAAGTCTATTGCTAGCAAAATGAAGATCATGTACATTCTCTACGACATGGGTAGGCTGTCGGATGCGTTCGTGATTGTAGAGCTTCCGAAGGACATTACGGGAGGACCCTGGTATTCGGAGCAGGAGTTTGATGTCGGCTTTGTAGACGCCGTTTCCCAGTTCGTCGGCAAGGTTCTGGCGGAAGAGGTGGGGGATTGGGTCGTTTCTCAGGTAGCCTCACGGACTGGACATTAAGGAGATTCACCGGCGCATCACATTGAGTAACATTTTCGCAGTCCATATCCATTCCCCTCTTGAATGTGCTCTCCTTGATTCCACCCTTGGAGGAAAAGGACGTGAAGCAGCTTCTCGACAAGATGAGCTACTGTAACATCATCGAGGAGGTGGGCGACGTAATCCCGTGTTCGACTCTGAATGCTAGATGAAGGGTGGAACGCTCTGGAAGCTGCGTGAACCGACCACTTCCTACGACAACATCTCCACGACCCCCTGCGGCTCCTGCGAGCTCTACTACCGGTGCTTCTGCAACGCCGAGGTGAATCCGAAGCACTGCCCTTATATAAACCAATGGTATGATTTAGGCGATTATCCTGTTTGTTGAAAGAAAAAGGGAGCGATTCGGTACGGAGAAGAACCAAATTGAAAAAGAAGGGCCTACACGGGAATCGAACCCGTGACCTCTCGCACCCTAAGCGAGAATCATACCACTAGACCAGCAGGCCTCATTTCTTGTCTTTCAAGAGGACTATTTCTCAATGCATATAATAATCCAGAGGAGCCTGCCATTCAATTCCATAGTACATTCAGCTTCTGTGAGAATCGTAGATGGGACAGAAGCACTCGAAACAATCGGTGAAAGGAAACCATGAGAAGGATGAAGTCGCAATTGCGAAACCGGAGCGTAGGAAACCGCAAGAGACGCGGGAGTACCATCCAAGCACGATTCTGTCGGTGAATGGTTTGGACAGTTACAAGAATATCGACGCTGTCCTGTCGAACATGGGAATTACAAAGGGAATCAAGGACTGTTCGGATGAAAGTGGGTGATCACTTCGTTTTGAAATGTAGGTGACGCCGATATGGAGGAAATCACGCAGGTGGAGGATAAGGGGAATCTGCGGGACCAGATCCAGAAACTCTACGATGAACGCGTGAATCGTTTCAAGGCGCGTTTGAGCGCAATGTATCCGCAACACAGCACGGGAAGTTCGGTCGGGTTTTCCTCCTTTCACAGCACGACGATGATGGAGGTGGTTGCCTACTTGGACACGCAATCGCAGCTGCGCCTGGAGTCGGTGAACCAGTACTTCCACAAGCTGATTCGAATATCGCACAACGATGTCGCCCTGACGGCCCGCACGGGGTGGTTTTCCGCGATCCACCTCAGTTCGTATCTGCACCGCATCCGTCTGTACGGCGAGCCGAAGGAGAAGGAGCTGAAAGACTTCACCATGATGCTCCAGAACGACGGCTTCACGGAGCTGAGTACGCTGGAGCTGTACCACATCGGCGAGTGGGCGATGCTGGAGATCGTGGAGGCGCTCGCGCAGCGTGTGCAGCGGGCGCTGCGCCTGGGCGTGCAAGACTCCTCGACAGGCCTGCGACTTGTTATCCAAGAGATCGACTTTACCCCCTTTTTCGCAGGGAAGCTCGCGGAACACATCAACGCGACCCTCTTCCACGTGCTAACGGGGATTCGATTCGTGGTGCAGAACGTGGAGGGGGTGATCGTCATTCTCCAGAAGACCCGCCTCATGAGCTGCCAGCGACTGACGGAGGTGGATTTCAGCTCGCTGCCCATCCTCCGCTACGGCTTCGAGCTGCTGGTGCGCTCGCTGTGGATGGATGACGCGGAGGTGAAGACGGAGGCTCCGCGCGTCTCCAAACTCCTCCTCGCCAACATGGGTCTCTCGGACCCCTGTCTGGTCCCTCTGGCGGACGTCGGCGCCTCCTGTCTCCTCTCGAACCTGGAGTACCTTGACCTCTCCGCCAACTGTCTCTCCTGCGACGGCATGCTCGTCCTCACCGACCTGCTCGCGCCCTACCTCTGTCCCAACCTCCGCTCGCTCCTCCTCTCCAACAACCCAGACCTCGGCGGAGACCCCGTCGATGCCTTCTTTTCCAAGCTCGCCGAGGGCGTCTGTCCCCTGCTGGAGGACCTCCTCCTCAACCACTGCGGACTCTCCGCAGCCAATCTCGCGTCGCTCGCCACCTTCCTCGCATCGCCCTTCGCAGAGAACCTCAAGGTCCTCGACGTGGGCAACAACCCCGCAGCCACCGCCTCGCTGCCGCAGCTGCTCGCCAGTCTCACCACAGGCCCCGCACACAGTCTCCACGTGCTCAACGTCGAGGGACTCTCCTTCTCGCTCCCTATCGAACACGCGTTCACACAGTGGCTCCGCCACGCACAGCTAGCACATCTCCGCTCGCTCTGTCTCAGCAACACACAGCTGCGCCAGCGATCCCTCTTCCTCGTGTTACAGGCCCTCTCCTTCTCCTCCGTCCGCGACCTCGACCTGATCGACGTCAGCAGCAACCTCCTCGAGCGATTCGACCCCGCGCTCTGGGAAACGCTCGTCTACGCCGGGAGGAAGCGCAGGCAGCACGTCTTCTCCGTGAGACGCTTCGAGCTGAATCACAATCCCCTCAGCAACAGCGACCTCGACTGGCTCTGCAGGTACATCGCGCTCTTCTGTCGCGTCGACTTGCTGCAGGAGGCCTCCTTCGAGGACAACACCATTTCCTCCAAGGGAGTGATGACCTTCTTGAACGTCTTCGCATCATGTGATCATGGCGGATTGGAGAAGCTCAGCATAACGACGCTTTCGCTCCGGTCGATCGGGCACGACCTCTATGCGTGGCTGTGCTCTCCTGCAGCGTCGAATCTGCAGCGACTAGCTCTCACCAATTGCAATCTCTGCCGAATGGACTGGATGTATCTGATCAAAGCCTTCGAGGAGTCCAAGTACTGCAAGAAAATCCAGTATTTGAAGCTGTCTGGCAACTACGACATCGACGACGAGTTCCTTGTTCAGTTCGTTCGTATCTATTCCATCGAAGACATTCTCCCGTACTTGTACCAGCTTGATCTCTCCTATACCAACATCACCAAGATCGGGTGCTACGAACTGCTTGACTTTTTCAAGACTCACGATTTTTACTCTCTCCGGAGGCTGAATCTGTCGTATACCAAGCTATCAGACCATCGTGTTGACATCCTCTTCGATGAGTTTAGACGAGTTTTTAAAGGAGGCTGCTCGTTCTAGTTTGGCATGTTTGTTAGGGAATCAATTGAACAATCGGATGAATCCTGAAAAAGGAGACTGGAAGGAGCCCCAAATGTCTCCATCGTTCATCAGAGGGTAATCGTTTTTCCACCCCTGACCCAGGGGGTCCTCACCTTGTTGGTTTCCTATAATTATCGTAGTCAACAACTAGATAATGGTAATTGTTATTTCGTGCTCGGATGGACGTTCTAACCCACTTGAGTAGCCTTCCCAGAAGTCTTTCCGCACTAAGCGTATTCTCGCCAAGAAGATGAGACAGAACCGCCCTCTGCCTCAGTGGTTCCGCCTCCGCACTGGAAACACCATCAGGTGGGCCACATTTCTCCCCGTCTCATCTTTCTTAGATACAACGCTAAGCGTCGTCATTGGAAGCGCACTAAGCTGAACATCTAAGCAGACGATTGATTAGACTACATGCTGGTTCTCTATTGTTGACTCTCGATCATGTTTGTTCTCCACGACCTTTATTCATATGTTTAACAAACAGTCTAGCAGGAGATTGTGGTGCTTTTTGTTTGAACAATTCACACTCTTTTGTAGATGTTCACGGTCAACGTGGGAGAGTAGATCTGGATGAAGAACATGCAAGACCCCTGGCTGTTTGGCTGCGTGTAGTGCAGACTTGTGAGAGATACGCGATTCTCACCGTAGAAATCGGGGAGGTCGCTCTGCAAGTTATTCCCAGCGACATGGATTACCGAGAGAATGCATCGGTAGGTGCCTTCGTTGCGGACGGGCACGCGGTAGCCTTCGTAGCTGTTGCTGTGGTTCAAATTGATAACGAACAAGAGAGGACCCTTTTCATATGCGATGATGTGGTTGCGCTCATCACACAAGGTGATGTACTCGAAACCATTGACTTGGATGTCTATGGTATGAGTGTGCTGTGTCCATCTCTACTGTACTGCGAGCACAGGTAATTCGTCTGCGTATCCCAATTGTTGATGAACTGGTAAAGCAGATTCCGGTCGTCTCTACCGTCAATCCATCTCCCTTCCAGTACACGAGGTGCCACTGCCGTCTACAGTAGTGGTACGAGTTGTGGTTGCCCTCTCGGGGGAAGTCGACCCACTCGGGGTGTCCGAACTCGTTACCAATGAAGTTCAAGTATCCCTCTCCTCCCAGCGTCTTGGTGATGGCGCGGATGATGTGGAGAATGCGGATTCCGTTGAGGATTACGGGGTCCTTCGGAGAGAGCTTTGACATCCCCCTGTACATCGCCGCGTCCATCAGCCAGAATGCCAGCGTTTTGTCGCCAACGAGACTCTGGTCGTGACACTCGTTGTAGCTGACGTAGCGCTCGTCGCGTCTCTGTTGTATCATTTCATTTGTGTCGTACCTTCTGTTTGTTATGGTATGAAGAATGTCGTTCATGTTCCAGTCCTCGATCCGACTCTCCTTCAGCAATTTGATCCACTTGTCGGCGATCGCCAAGTTCATTCGATAATCGAACGCGATTCCTCCTTTCTCAAAAGGACTTGCGAGTAGGGGATAGCCGGAAACGTCCTCCGCGATGGAGAAGCATGGAGGACTCAGCGAGTGGAGCATGCAGTTCGCCATAGCGAGGTAGGCGAGCGCGTCGACGTTGATCTATTGATGAAACACGCTCACGGGTACGTTGCTGTGGAATCCGAAGTAGTCGCGGTAGTCTCCGTTGAATCCTCGGTTGATCGCATGATCGTTGTACAGAATCGAGGTCACGCCGTCGAACCGGAAACCATCGATGTGATAGGTGTCAACGAAATAGAGAAGCTGACCGAGAAGGAACTGCACGACCTCCTTCTTCTTGTAGTCGAAACACTTCGACTTCCACAGCGCGTGATCTCCCGCTTCTCCCGGCGCAAAATACTGGTCTCTCGATCCGTCGAAGAAATTGAGACCGTCTTCAGTGTTGGGGGACGCGTGACTACGTGTCAGAGAGACACCCACTGTCACCTCTGAATCACATCCATGACCACGAACAGTCCGGCCTTGTGGATCGCGTCCACGAGTCTCTGCAGTGAACGCATCCCTCTTCTGCTACCATGAAGTCGGTCGGTGTCCCGTAGCGTGAAGAGGGCGCGTAGAACATGTTGCACTGATAGCCGAAGGAGGCGTAGTACACGTGCTCCACAATCGCCATGAACTGAATGCAGTTGTAGCCGTCGTTCACGATGCGCGGAAGGACGGAGTACTGGAAATAAGAGTACGACGAGACGGAGGGCTCCTCTCCGGCCATTCCAATATGGCACTCGTAGATGCGCAAACCCGCCGTGTCCAAAAGACACGGTGACTGACGATAGGGGACCTCGAAAGTGTGGTTGTGGGTGGAGAAATCCCAGTAAACGCCGACGTAACTCTTCTTATCTTTCCCTTACAACTTCAATGAAACCGTACTTAGGGGATCGGGGATCGCATAGTGGATGTGGGATGGAACACGAAAGAGGTTCTGTGGTTCTTCGCCGCCCGTCGTGATGACCACCTTCACCTTGGAGAGGTGGTAGAGGTGATTTCTGGTGATGAGGGACTGATGGAACGTACTCCGTGTCATCGGGGATGAACACTTCAAAGATACCATTATCGAGTTTCTCACACACGTTCTCTTCCAGATTCCAGTTGTTGAAGTCACCAATTAGACTAACTGATTGTGCTGCAGGTGCCCATTCACGGAATAACACACCCGATTTCCCGTTCTATTCTGAAAACAGCGATCCCATTCCTCACCCGACAACAATGAGAGAATCCCATCTGACGATAGGCACCAGCAAAGTCCACAAGCGATTCCCCGTCTAACAGCGAAGTCATGACATTCTATCGGTCAGTCGGAATCCATGGTGTCACGGAGATGTAATCGTGTCTATCCTCAATCACTGAAAGGAAGGGATCGAGACTCGGATCGTCGATGCGGATTCTGTGCACTTTGCTCATGAAAAAGAATGAGTTGTCTTTTGACAACATGTTTGACAAGGTGTTGACAATCCTCAAAGAAACAAACAAAAACAATTACATCTTTACCCGTTGCTTTCCGCTCTTATACTTGCTCTGCTGAGGATTCAACTTCATCATGTCCTTCATCGTAATGCCCGTGTGGTCTCTGCTCATCATATCCTTCATCTCGCTCATTGTAGACGGAATCGGCTTATTGTTTTCTTTCCGCATATGAATCCACTTGTACATGACTGCACTTAACGCATTCCAACCACTCCTACCATTCTGCTGGTCATACATGCGCAATACCTTGTTCACATACTCCACAGTCTATTCATGATCATCCATACCACTCCCAACCAGCTGCGTATCTGCGGCAAGCTTCACACGGTCGGGAGCCTTGATCGTCTGGGGCTTCGCCAACTGAAGAGGCTACATGGGAGTCATCATCCATGCCTACCGTCATTGCCTCCAGAATGGAAACGTACTTCTTCATCTCCTTCACCTCTTCCTATCCATGAATACAGGAGAACGAAACGACCATCTTGCCAACACCGGGGATATACGATTTCCAGCCGTTCGCTCCCGACTTCTCCGAAAGCCACTACGAATGAGGAGAGAATCCCGCCTCCCACAATGAACGTCTCCTTATACTCCTTCATTCCGAATTTGTCATAGGCTGCAAACTTTTCCATCAGTTCTTTGAATCCTTTATCTGTGGGTAAAGACGCTCCTCCATTCCCAACCCGCCGTTTTCTGCTGCTTTTCCTTCATCTTCGCGTTTACATTGTCGCGAATCGACGAGAACACTCCAAAAGAACGCTGCTGCGGAAGAAAAGAGGGGACTCCTGATAATCGGCTCAGAGAAGGCAGAACGAGAGAAGAAACTCTCCAAACGTTCGACACTGTCAGTCTGGACAACATGATCTATTCGTATCGTCCCGCCAGCGAATCAGTGGAATCGCATTTCCAACAAACACGTAACAATCCATTTACTCAGAACAGGAAGCCTGGAGCTCCGGAATGAACTACGTTGCAATCGAATCCCATCCCTACCTGCTTCGCGGCGAGGATATCGGTACTTCCATACAGAATCGTCCTCGTGGGATTCTGACTCTTCGCATACACCTGGAGGTGCTGGTACTCGCTGTAGTTTCCTCCTCCAACGATGAACACAATAACGTCTTCATAGAGCAACTTCGTGCCATCGCTCGGCATCAGCGTTCTTCCGGTCGCCGGATCGTAATAGCCGTACGTCTCTGTGAGCGACGACACACTACGTAATACGTTCGCGTCGTTTTTACCGTCCGTTGACCAACTCGTCGACGATCTGCACGACAACGCTCCGATCATCGTCTCCCAAAATGCCCTTCACTCCGGCCTTCGCGAGGTTGATGATTCCCGTTGTCGCTTTGAAGAAGGAACTGCGAATGGAATTGTCGGTCGAGGTGGCATTGCGATCGGACGCGTTCTTCGCGCTCTGGAATCCCTTTAAATAGTGGAACGCCTTCATCATCTCGTCCGCTTGACGCCGATCATTTCCCTGAAGTGTCTCCAAGTATTCCGTAAAGGCCGTTTCTGCCTGCGAAACAAGGTCGCGGTCTCTGCAGAGCACGCAGATACAAAGCAGTCGGATCTTGTCTTCGAGATTGCCCTTCGACTTAAGGAACTGCATAAATGTGGTCATGTCCACCTTTCCATCTGCCTTTAGCGAGTTTTCAAGGTCGAAGAAGTTCGGAATCTCGCGTTCGTTAATCTGCTCCATTACGGCTAGGGGTCATTTGGAAATAAGGGACCCACCCTTCAAAATGGTCGTGTGCTTCTCCAGCTCCTTCTTCTGCTCCAGAAGGGCAGGAAGCGACTCCACCGCACTCTTCATGTGCTCTACAGATGAACAAGCGACATCATCACGACGCGTGGCGGCCGCATCACCCGTGAGGCCTCGCACCGACTCCACCTGACGCATCACTTCTTCCATGCGACGTCGGTTCGCTTCGATCGCATCCGGAAACAATGCATCTTGCGATTACGCCGGAGAAACGAACATACAAGCATATTCGCCCCAGAAGGCGTCTTGCGATTTATCCAGGTAGAAGGAGGTGGAATTGGGGATGATCACGCGATTGTTGTTACAGGGAAGGAGATCGGTCACCAGCGGCTACAGTGAACGAAATCGAAAGTGAAAACTTGATAGTGAGAGGAGTGCTGCAGGGGAGAAATCAGATCGACATCACGATCGAGAATGACGAGAAGAGGGTGACGCAGACAGGGGACTCGGTTCGTCCGGTTCTGCTGGAACAGATTGACTCCCGATTTCTGCATGATCACGAATCGACATCAGTACAAGTTGGTCGCGAATGAAGGAGGACAATGAGGAGGCGACCATGCTTGCAGCTCCGTTCGGAGAGCAGCGGATAGTGGGAACAGTCGCCATCGAGATCACGAGAGAGAGGAGTTCCTGCGGAATTTCCATCCCGACGACTCGCTCGATCTAGAGAAGAGTAAAGGAGAGATGCATACTTGAGCAGGATCCGAATGAGGACTGCTGATCAGCGAATAAACGTGGTGGCGCTGGAAAGTGAACAAATAAGGTTCCAATGCGATTCCGCCCACATAGCAGTCGTAGACCTGATGATGAGAGGAAGAATGTAAACAAACGCGATTGATGCGTTGCGAGCAGTTGTTTTCCACACAGAGCTGAGCGAAGAGCGTCATCATCTCGCGGGAGATGCTCGAGGAGAAGTTGATATAGTTGACTTCGTAGATGGGCGAGGAACAGTCCTTCACGATGCGCCGGACGTTCTCTTCGGTCGGTTCTACATAGTACACGGCAGGGACGCCTTTGATGGGTTCTCGTTTGTCTCCGATTTGCAGGTGTAACGTCACGCCACACTTGCGCAGATCGGAGTTGTTGAAGAGCGGGGTGATTTGCTGTTTTGTGTAGGTGTCCAATCTAAGAATGAGATACATCTCTGCGGGCCCGTACATGAGCACTTTCCACCTTCCCGCGGCGTTCGCTTCGGATTCTGCACTACGTATCCATGCAAAGGAGAAGGACGTACGGTGTAAGAAAGTCATCGGTCTGACTGGAGATGTCCAAAATGGATTTGATCAGATCTATTCGGTCATGCAGTTTTTCATGGGGCTACTTTTCTGTCGTTCTTGAAGTGACATGAGGGGCACGAAAGATGCGTGGAGGGAATGCAATCCGTTCGATCAGACAATGCGTGAATCGCATCACGCGTCTTCCCGCGGTTCTTTCTCTATAACAAACAGAGTCAGGATTACAGAGCCACTTCGTCGCTACTCTCGTCACTCTCCTTCTTGCTCTTCTTGCTCTTCTTGGCGTTCTTCTTCTTCTTCTTCTTCTCTTCTTCGCTGCTCTCACTCTCGCTCTCCGAGACGCTCTCACTCTCACTTTCGCTTTCACTTTCGCTTTCACTCTCACTTTCCGACTCACTCTCGCTCTTACTCTCGCTCATGCTGAGATCGTCCTCGATGGGCTTCGCCGCCTCCTCCGCCTGCTTCTTCAGCGTCTCCTTCATTCCCTGGTAACTCTCGCGGGCCTGCTGGACCATGTCGGGGAAGTTGGAACACATCTTCTTCCCCGCCTCGCTCCAGACCTGCACAAGCTGCTCCTGCGCCACCACGGAGGCCGCCGCCACCATCGAGAAGGCTCCCAGCAACATCCGCACCTCACCCGACACAAACTCCTGTAACTCCCGCGTCAGCAGCATCTTCGTGAAGCGCGTCATCATCCGCTTCCGCTCCGAGAGGTCGACTCCCGCGGCCTCCGCCTCCGCCGCCGCCCGACTCGCTTTCTCCCGATTCCCGCGGCGCTTCATCGCCTTCGCCGTCCCCATCGCGTCACTCTTCCGGTTCCACGTTTCCACATACTCGCCCTGCAATGCCGCGTGACGCGCCAACAAGTCCACGATTCCCGCGACTCGTCCGCGTAACGCCCCCAGCAGCTCCGCCGCACTCTCCCCGCCATACCACGGGACGAAACGCGACGTAACGCCCCACTCGGCATACGCGTCGCCAGCAGCGGCGGCGATGTTGCGCACCACGGCGGAATCTGCGGGGTTGAGCTGGGAATATCCCCTGTGGGCGGCCAGCTGCGCGTAGAAGCCCAGCGCGGAGGCGAGGCTGGTCAGCGGCTGCGGCAGCGCCTGCTGGGCTGCTGTTACGGAGGCCAGCGACGAGGTCAGAAGGTCCAGAATTTGCGATATCGTCGAAACCTGCTGGGAGAGCGCCGCCAGTTGGCTGTGTGGGAGAGGGGGAGAATGAGGTACTTCGCGTAGTCTTCCGGACACTTCGTGTGCGACATCAGCGATTGGTACTGGACGAAGCCCTCGTTGCTCTTACGCTTCTTGCGCTGCGGGAGAGGAAACGAATGAATGTACCTTCGCGCTGGGATTCGGATCTTGGAGGGAGTTCAGCGACGGCTCGTCGGCCGCGTTGAAGGATTCGTCGCTCACGAAGCTCATGAACGAGGGGTCGCTGCGGATGTACGGATTCTGCGCCAGATCATTCAGCCACGTGCCCAGGGCTGATCATCACCACCACTCGCTGCCATACCCTTCATGCGGTACAGAATGGTCTCATCCGCCGTGTTATTCACCACCTGCTTCGGAGGAAGCGGGCTGATCACCATCGCTGGATATCGCGTCACCAGCAGCGTGTAGTAGGCGTCAAACTCGCTATAGCGGCGACGCACCGTGATCTCCTTCGGGTGCATCGTCACCAAGTACGTCACGTAGGTGTGCAGCATGCCGCCTCCCAACACCGGGTCCGACAACTATGCATTCACACCGAGACGAAGCCATACGGTGAACGACATCGGCTCCTTCAGAACGGAGTCCACCCATTGTTTGTGCTCCTCCATAAACTGAGGATCCTCAATGGGCTCGTCTTCTGAAGAGTCACCTACAGAATCAACGCACACACCAAACGGAACTTGACCTAGGAATGAGCAAAACACAAACAAACATACTTCTTCTTTTTACTGCTATCGTTGGAAGACTTGCTCTTCTTCTTGGATTGCTTCTTCTCGACAGAGGAATCTACCTTGGAGCAATGTTAGCACCAACATACCCGAATAGGTGGAGGACTCGCTTCCGCTCGAGAGCTCCGACACCTCCTCCTCTGACACTTCCGACTCGCTCGTCGTCGTTTGGGCTTTCCGGTCCTTATGGGACTTCTTGTGGTCGTGCTTATGCTTTCCCATGCTGCTCAAATGCGGCTCTTGAGATGATTGAGAATAATTGATATGAAAACGGAGATTCCGCGGTTAATTACGATTCCACGAACAAACACATTCAAGTATCAAGACGAATCACTATCCGCCGCTTCGTAGGCAGGTGCCTGGCCATCTTTCACGAACATTGCGCCATTCACTCCATGTGTTGTGGGCTCATAGTCACCACCGGATGTCACAACCAAGGGAACGAGGTCGCCTCCTGATTTCTGTCTCTCAGTCCAAAGATCCATTCAAACCAAAAACGAAATCCCATAGGGGAGTCGCGTTGACCTCCATGCCACCTTACTGCGCAGCGAGCGCTTCCGAAGACAGGCATGAACGATCACAACTACGCATGAATCGCGTCTTCTTCCCTTACAAAATAACTGAACGAAAAAACACCCGAGAAACGTATACACCTTCCGGAACGCGGATACAAGGATACAGGTGACTAGGATTGGAAAGAGGAAGGGGTCCTACCGAGAAGACCTCCCAGCCAGTAGATGGAAGAATTGACCGCAGGATTGTCTCTTTTCCGCCTTGCGTAGAGTATACAGAGACAACTAGGGTGGAGGAATCGCTTTCCGACCTACATCCACACGCTGAGAATCGCAAAAACACACAACGCAAAGAGAGGATCCCACAGCCTATCCATGATTCCGCAGCAGAGGACTCACATTTGAATTAGGAGCAGGATCCCAACCACCAACAGGTAGTTTCCACTATAATATACAAGATTCGTCGCGATTCGCAGGAGAACTCGGTTTCCTTGGAAGGACGGGAATGAAAATCCCTGGAAGAACTCTTTCCACGGCCGCTAGTCTATTCCGACAGGAAAGGAGAGAAATACCACGCGACCCAGCGAATGCGGCTCCAGTCTCTCCAGAAGGTTCTTTCGCAACCCGTCCAGCTCTAGCAGGGGTGTCTCCAGGAGACGAGACCAAACGGTCCTTGGCATCGCAATTGTCTACGAACAAACAGAGGAGACCTTGATAAGTGCTTAACGTTCTTTACGCTCTGACATCCCACACACGGATGACGTTATCGGTGTATCCGGTGAAGAGGGTGGCTCCATCAACGGACCAACACAGGCACTGGCACGAGGGGATGGTGGCCTTGGCGGAGCGAGGAGGGAACTCGGGCACAGCCGAAGCGATCTTCTCCTTGCTTTCCAGATCGAAGATGGCAATCTCCTTGGTGGTCGCCACAGCGATCCAGTAGTTGGAAGGAGAGAACGCCACGTCCGTCACCTCGTCCTCCAGGTTCAGTCTGTAGTTCTCCACACCGGTGCCCAGATCCCAGATGATCACGTAGCCGTCCTTACCGGCAGACGCGCAGATGGCGCCATCGGGAGACACCACCACCTTGTTCACCAGCTGCGTGTGGCCGATCAGATTGAACTCCACGTTCATCTTCTCCAGGTCCCACACCTTCACGATCTTGTCGTAACCGCAAGAAACCACACGAGGCTTCTGGTCCATGTTGGGCACGAAGCGCACGCAGCTCACCCAATCGTTGTGACCCTGCTTGTCCAGGGTGTACTGGCACTCTCCCACAGTGTTCCACAGCTTGATCGTACGGTCGCGACCGCAAGACAGAATCAGACGGTTGTCGGGGCTGAAGCACACAGACAGAACGTCCTTGCTGTGACCCACGAAGGTCTTCTCGGACTTGCCGCTAGCAACGTTCCACAGACGCACGGTTCCATCCCAGGAGGCCGTCAGGGCGTACTGGCCGTCGAACGACAGGCTCACATCCTGAACGATGTGCGAGTGTCCCTTCAGAGACTTCTTGGGAACTCCGCAAGACATCACCAGCGAGGGGTCCTCAATGGGCTCGCCAGCCTTCAGGTTCCACACCAGGCAGGTGTGGTCGCGGGAGGACGAGATGATGCTCTCGGCGTCGGCAGGGAAGGCAGAGATGGAGGTCACCCATCCGTTGTGGCCACGCAGGCATCCACGAAGAGTCAGTTGAGCAGACATTGCCTAGAGAGTGGTTACGTTTCGTCCTTCGGTGGATCGAAAGAATGGCATGTTTCAAACTCAACATACTTGAATACTGGACTTATCAAAGTTGTTTCTGAGAGAATGGAGAGGAAGCGGAGGAAACCGGTGGGTGGGTTGAATCGGGAGATTATGCAGAGAAAAATACAGAGCGAACCGATTTCGCTTGCAATCAAACAATGCGAGTGGATTCGTGATCACGAGAATGTGGGTGACCACGCGTACGCAACGATGTGGGAACAAACAGGGTCGAGTATCACTCAAGCTTTGATGCTTACAGAGCCATTCTTGTAGTCAAACAACGAGCTGTACGCAGCAAGGAAGCACTCATATGCCTGCCTGTTCAGGGGCTTGTTTCTAGGGGTCATTGCGGGGGAAGAGCGATACGAGGAAAAGAGTTGCGTAATGATACAAGTTGCAATCTTGTCGATGGGAACGGAGCTACCATGTTGTACAATACATTGCTTCGTCAGATTGATAAGGTAAACATCACGTTGCTGGCACTCTGCGCGTGACCCCCCCACATCTTCCCCACTGGGCCACTTGAGAAGACGGAGCGGAGAGAGCAGGAGATCCTCCAAGAGGTCGATGCAGGTCTCGTAGTCGGGCATCGCCTTCACCGGGAACGCGTTGTTGCTAAAGAACAACTGGTGCTGCGCCACTAGTTCACACACTCCTCCCACGCCCACCATCCTCCTGCACCACGTACATCGTCGCCATGGTCAGCAACGCCTGTCGCACCACCTCCAGGTTGCGCGCCGCCGCCTGCTTCCCCTCGCGCGTACTCGCCGCCCGCCGCACGCCGCGCAGCTCCGGCGCCGCCAGGATCCGCACACAGACCTCCTGCAGCGTGAGGCGCTCGCGATAGCGCAGCGTGGTCATCACCGCTACCTGACACCCCCGCGCAACGCCCACCTGCGAAGGCCACCAGCACCGCGTCCGTATCCTCCTGCGCCAGCAGCGGCGGCTTCTCCTCGTACTTGCCGAAGCCCAGCTCGATTAAGTGGCCACCCAGCATCACGCCGCGCATCTGCTGCTGCGCAGCCACCGCGGAGGCCTCTTCGAAGAAGTCCACGAACACGCAGTTCTTCTCCGCGAGGATGTTGATGTTCTCGATGGCACCGAAGGGCTCGAAGAGCGCGCGTAGCTGCGCTACGGAGACTGCGCGGCAGTTCACGTTGCCCAGCCAGAGGTGCCGCGAGGGCTGCTGCACTCACCGAGAGAGAGAAAGCCCACGCTGTGCTTGCTGTGTCGCTCGGACGCGTCCTTCTCCTTCTTCGCGAACGACACGTTGCCCTTCCACTTCGCCTGCTTGATCAGCGTCGCACGCGCCAGCTCCGCGTCCTCGCTCCGCTCGAAGTACACGAACGCGTAGCGTCGCTCTGACCGTCATTTTCCTCTCCTCGCCGCTCACCGCCCTGGTGGACGATCTTCACGTCCTCGATGCGACCGAACTGCCCGAACTCGCTCCGCAGATGGTCCTCCGTGGTCCGCACGCCCACGTTGCCCACGTGCAGACAGCGGGAGACCGTCGGCCGCGGCACCTCGCAGTTCTCCGCCGCGTCGCCCAGCCAGGTCTCCTCTGAGGCCACCAGCGACACGATGTCGTTCTTCGGAATGCGCGTGACCTGCGTGAGAGGAAACCAATGGGACGACTTTGAACAGCTGGGGAAAGGACTCCAGCAGGTTCAGCAGGCCCAGGTGGCGCTCGCGGATGAGCGACAGCAGGCCGTTGCCGAAGGTGTCGCGCACGCTGTTGGCCAGCTCCACCGCCTTCAGCGTGCCGCCCGGCGCCGCCTGCAGCTGCGCGCGCACGAACGCCAGCATGTTCCCCAGCGCGTCGCCTGCGGGCTGTGCGGAGCTGCCTGTGCCCTGCAGGGGCTGCAAGGGCTGTCTAGGCGACTGCATGGATTGAATGGGTTGAATGGGTGATTGCATGGATGATTGAATGGGTTGAATGGGTTGAATGGATTGAATGGGTTGTCTAGGTGATTGCATAGATTGCATGGATTGCATAGATTGAATGGGTTGCATAGATTGAATGGATGATTGCATGGATTGAATGGGTTGAATGGATTGCATGGATGATTGCATGGGCTGTCGGGGCGATTGCATGGGTGATTGCATGGGTTGCATGGATGACGGAGGAATCGACTGAGAAATGGTCTGCACCGCCTGCGAGACGCCGCTGTGCGAGGAGACGCTGCGGCGCTCGAGACTGCATGGGAGAGAGGTCTCAGCGCTACGAGTCGCCGCGCGCGTGGCCCAGCGAGCGCGAGCGCGTGTGTCGCGAGGGAGGCTGACGCACGAGGGAGACGAAGAGGATGCCGTTGGAGGAGGAGAGGAAGAAGTCGTGCGGGTACTGGCGAAGGAAGTTCAGCAGGCCGAAGTAGGCGTTCTCGATTACTTCGAACCACTGCGGACTCGCCGCGTACAGCTGCTTCGATAACTGCGAGACTTGGATATAGTCATCGTTCTATGGAGTCAGCGAACCGCAGCGGTACGTTGTAAATGACACTCCAAACCCACTTAAATAGATCATCCGATATCGGGGCCGAGGGGTAACCACTCGATGACATATAAGTGTCCACGGAATTCGCACAATGAGGAGATGCTCCACGAGAAAGGCTATAGCTATTGGAGAACTGAAAGTGAAGGTTCTCCCTCACACCTACATTCAACTCTTGGTCGTAGTCAAAGTTCCCAACCGTAGAGTCTTCGTCAAAAAAGTCGTATTGACCACCATTCAATAGCGGAGTCATACGTCTTGAACCCAATTCATCTACCTGTGACACATCCCAATAAGCCTTACGATCTGAGTAACCTCTATGACGACTACCTTCGTAGTCAGAAAAAAGGGAAGTACTCCCAGGTACATACTACGGGAAAACACACATTCCACTTATACGGAATAATCGCTTGGGTCCGCTCTCTGAGATAGTGACTTTGCTTTCATAATGCCTGATTCCGATTCATCTTGGGAAGCTCGGTCCAAAATGTGGTCCCCACTCATTCTCTCACTTAGTGTACTCGATGGAGATTGCTCTGATTCGTTAACCACTACGACACAAAATGTACCTCTAGATAGACTCCATGGCTCCAGGTTCTGTGAGTAGGACGATGCAACAGACATCGCTGCTCCATTCGAGGGATCTAATTCTTCATAGAACTTTCCATTCACACTACCATCAAGCAGCGAATAGTTTGGCACATTCGATGGAATGAATGATGAAGAAAGCTGCGAAGAGCCAAGGACAGACGACATTCGTATTTCCACAACACAATAATGGAAAAAACCAATTGTTTCAATTTCTAGAAAAGATGGATGTGACCGCAACAAACAACACACAATCAAGAAATGTATCCTTAGAAATCCGAATCCATATCATCACCCCAATTGCCATCAGAAATCTACACGTCACTTCGTCCCGTTACCCCAACATCGTCACTTTGATTCACTGGAGACACACTCGGAGCCTCCATAGGCGTCGGTTCCTGAGACGCCTCCGATTGCCGAATCTTCAGAGGCGACGGAACGACGACCGACGCCTGCGACACGCTCGGTGGCTGCGGCACCTCCGCACTACCCGTCACTTCTCCTCTCCTCTCCCACTTCACCCCCTTCAGCGGGTTCGCCGACAGGTTCATCGCCTTCTTCACGGGGTGACGCGAGCTCGGCTTCAGCGGCTTCAACGACATCGGCGCCACGGGAGCCACGGGAGCCACGGGAGACGCCGACTGCGCCTCCGCCTGGACCACCTCCGTCTGCAGCCTGGCCATCGTCGCCTCCGAGCGGCTGTGACGGTGAGTGTCGCGTCGCCCATGGTGCGAGCGGCGATGACGGTCGGCGTGCGGCATGTCTACGGCGACCTCGCCCTCCGCGGCCTCCACGACGCTCGAGGAGACGTTGATGGGCGTGATGGCGCGCGGCTGGTGACAGACGGAGCAGTAGGAGTTGGAGCCGTTGACGCTGTGGCACACGTCGCAGACCCAGTTGCGGCCGCCCAGCTTGCTGGAGCCGCGGCTGCTCTTCGGCTTGCGGTGGAGAAGCGACTGCTTCTCGGGATCGTCGCGACTACGCTGAGAGGAATACGAGAGAGATACGGCGTGAAGAAGACGTCGAACAGCTCCGGTCGCTTGAAGAGAAGAATCAACGCGAAGATGCCCGAACCGATGAACAGCAAAACCACTAGCAGACGAATCATGCTCCACACGTAATTGTTCCGATCGCGCGGAATCGTGAACACCGGCGAACCGTCCAGGAACGAGCCGCCCGAGCTCGACAGATCGTCGCCAATGAGACACTGCAGCAGGTACTCGCGCTTCGGGTCCACGTGGAGGAACGAGTATTCCTGACGACCTGCCGGCATAATCATCATGTTGCTGCGGGTGGCGCCGCTCTTGTTCATCAGCTTGCACAGCGTGTTCTTCTGCGTGTTCGTGTAATAGGAGAAGGTGATCTTGTCTCCGGAACGACGAATGTTCGTAGGGGTGATGATCACTACAATGAAATTGCTCCAGTACGAATACCATTCTCTGTTATGAAGGGCTTCGCCATGTCCGCAGGCGACACCTTCATCGGCTTATTGGAAAGCGATTCCGCATAGCAGTACATGTTATAGGTGATTGAAGGCTTCAATCCATAGATAGTCAACGAACTCTTCTCCGATATGGTGTGCAACTGAGTCAGCGTAATATCATACACAGAAGGAACCGTCTCCGTCGTTGGACGAGGAAGACACCAAAGGTACAAGGGACTATCGGGAGTCACGGACAGTTCCACGCTGTAGGGGTGAGTAGCCGTAATGGAATAAGTGAAAGATGGAGGATTCGAGTTATCCTCAACCTCGTCCACTTCCTGTGCTTCTTTCTCGAGTTCTGTCATGGGTTGGTCCCCTCTTTCTTTGTTGTCTTCTTTGGATGTGATGCTCTTAAAGTAATCATCCTCTTCCGATACGGAATTCTTCTCGCTTTGAGGAGTCTCCTTGTTGTTGTCCTTTACATCACTGGATTCTATACTGTCCTCTGCTTCTTGAGTTTTCTCTTCTTCTTCTTCATCATCCTCATCCTTCTTCTCTACAGTTTCCTTAGGCTTTTCGTCCTCTTCTTCATCCTCATCCTTCTTTACAACCTTCTTAGGCTTCTCTTCCTCTTCTTCATCATCCTCATCCTCTTCCTTCTTCTTCTCAACCTTCTTCGGTTTCTCTTCTTCTTCATCCTCCTCCTCCTCTTCATCCTTCTTCACTGCCTTCTTCGGTTTCTCTTCTTCTTCTTCTTCTTCATCATCCTCATCCTTCTTTTCAACCTTCTTTGGTTTCTCTTCTTCTTCATCCTCCTCCTCCTCCTCATCCTTCTTTTCAACCTTCTTCGGTTTCTCTTCTTCTTCATCATCCTCCTCATCCTCATCCTTCTTTTCAACCTTCTTTGGCTTCTCTTCTTCTTCTTCCTCTTCATCCTCATCCTCTTCCTTCTTCACTGCCTTCTTAGGCTTCTCTTCTTCTTCATCCTCCTCCTCCTCCTCATCCTTCTTTTCAACCTTCTTCGGTTTCTCTTCTTCATCCTCCTCCTCCTCCTCCTCCTCCTCCTTCTTCACTGTCTTCTTAGGCTTCTCTTCTTCTTCTTCATCATCATCATCCTTCTCCTCAACCTTCTTTGGTTTCTCTTCTTCTTCATCCTCCTCCTCCTCCTCCTCCTCCTTCTTCACTGTCTTCTTAGGCTTCTCTTCTTCTTCTTCATCCTCATCCTCTTCCTTCTTCTTCTCGACCTTCTTTGGCTTCTCATCCTCATCCTCATCCTCATCCTCATCCTCATCGTCCTTCACTGCCTTCTTCTCGACCTTCTTTGGTTTCTCTTCTTCCTCTTCTTCCTCGTCCTCCTCATCCTTCTTCTCGACCTTCTTTGGCTTCTCTTCCTCCTCTTCTTCCTCCTCCTCATCCTTCTTCTCGACCTTCTTTGGTTTCTCTTCTTCCTCTTCTTCCTCGTCCTCCTCATCCTTCTTCTCGACCTTCTTTGGCTTCTCTTCTTCCTCTTCTTCCTCGTCCTCATCCTCATCCTCATCGTCCTTCACTGCCTTCTTTGGCTTCTCTTCCTCCTCTTCTTCATCCTCCTCATCCTTCTTCTCGACCTTCTTTGGTTTCTCTTCTTCCTCTTCTTCCTCGTCCTCCTCATCCTTCTTCTCGACCTTCTTTGGCTTCTCTTCCTCCTCTTCTTCATCCTCCTCATCCTTCTTCTCAACCTTCTTTGGTTTCTCGTCCTCATCCTCGTCCTCATCCTCATCGTCCTTCACTGCCTTCTTTGGTTTCTCTTCCTCCTCTTCTTCATCCTCCTCATCCTTCTTCTCGACCTTCTTTGGTTTCTCTTCTTCCTCCTCTTCTTCATCCTCCTCATCCTTCTTCTCGACCTTCTTTGGTTTCTCTTCTTCCTCTTCTTCATCCTCCTCATCCTTCTTCACTGCCTTCTTCGGTTTCTCTTCTTCCTCTTCTTCCTCGTCCTCCTCATCCTTCTTCACTGCCTTCTTCGGTTTCTCTTCTTCCTCTTCTTCCTCGTCCTCCTCATCCTTCTTCTCGACCTTCTTTGGCTTCTTTTCCTCTTCTTCTTCATCCTCATCGTCCTTCACTGCCTTCTTCGGTTTCTCTTCTTCCTCTTCCTCTTCTTCATCCTCATCCTTCTTCACTGCCTTCTTTGGTTTCTCTTTCTCTTCCTCTTCTTCATCCTCATCCTTCTTCACTGCCTTCTTTGGTTTCTCTTCTTCCTCTTCCTCTTCTTCATCCTCATCCTTCTTCACTGCCTTCTTTGGTTTCTCTTCTTCCTCTTCCTCTTCTTCATCCTCATCCTTCTTCACTGCCTTCTTTGGTTTCTCTTCTTCCTCTTCCTCTTCTTCATCCTCATCCTTCTTCACTGCCTTCTTCGGTTTCTCTTCCTCATCATCTTCATCCTCATCATCCTTCACTGCCTTCTTCGGTTTCTCTTCCTCATCATCTTCATCCTCATCCTTCTTCTCAACCTTCTTTGGTTTCTCGTCCTCATCCTCGTCCTCATCCTCATCCTTCTTCACTGCCTTCTTTGGCTTCTCTTCCTCTTCTTCTTCATCCTCATCCTTCTTCTTCACTGTCTTCTTAGGCTTCTCTTCCTCTTCATCCTCATCCTCATCCTCATCCTTCTTCTCTACAGTTTCCTTAGGCTTTTCGTCCTCTTCTTCATCCTCTTCCTCTTCCGCCTTCTTGACTCTCTCCTCCCTCTCAGTAGCATCCTCAGATTTCTTTTCAGTTATCCTCGGTGTCTCCTTGTCCTCCTCGCTCTTTTCCTTCTCAACAAACTTCTCAACCTTCTCCGCATCTCTCTCCTTGTCCTCCATTTCCTCCTCCATCTTATGCATTCTCTTGTAGTAGGAACGCTTTCTCTTCATCAGTGGAGAATCGTCTTCCTCTTCCTCCACAGAAACACTCTTCCTACGAACATCCTTCGAGTCCACACGATCCTCGGAATCATCCACCTGAGAACTCTCCATCAGCTTCACGGACGAGGTTTCTCTTTCTGCAGAATCTTCCTTCTTCACCAACGACTCAACACGAGATGACGGATTTCTCTTTTCATCCACTTCTTGATTAGCCTTCGCACTTGAAATCGAAACACCTTTTTCTTTACGCGTAGATAGAGAAGAATCCAGTTCCTGCACAGAATACAAAGGAGTCTTCGATTGTCTCCGACTGGTAGTTTCCTCACTAGCAGTCACCTTAGAATAACCAGCAGTAGAACTTTCTTTCACCGAACCGAAAGCTATATAGTAAACATAAGCAACTCCATACTTTTTGATTTCGACTTCTTCTTGCTAATACTACTGCCACTACTAAAACGAGGCAGGCGAGAATCAGTGGGCGTATAACGGCCCGAAAAGCGGTACCTCTTTCCATAGCGCGCTGACTTCAGTCTGCGACTTTCTTGAATCGAGTCACCATCACGAATATCTTCACAAAGTGATTCACCTACACACGATAACGAATCATGATAAACAATACAGTGAACAGGAGATAACTCTGTTCCATCCTCTTCCACTATATCATTGTCTCCATTGCTTGGGGATACTGCACTACTTAGAACGACAATACAGAGTAATACTACGTAATCAACAACCAAATAACATATACATGATAGAATGGAATATAGAAACAATTTCTTCATTTGCGGACCAGTTCAATGCAAATAATGACAACCACCGTGCAGCTATCACTGTGTACGTACAGTGGTTACTATGATTATCAATGCGATTTGAATCCAAGAAACGAGAATCCCTGTTTTGGTCCAATACCTTACGTAGAGAGCGCTATCCGAGCAGACAACGAAGAAGTCGTCTTCTGTTTGATATGAACCTTTATTTATAGTAGTCAGAAGTAAAGTGCAAGCACGCATAGCCTAATTGGATAAGGCGCTTGCCTACGGAGCAAGAGATTGTGGGTTCAAGTCCCACTGTGTGCTTTCTTTTCTCTCCTTTTGTATCTCATTGCCTTCGCTATTATTCATTACCTCCATTCATTCCAACAAACAACCCATATCACCATTTCTTACGACCACGCCTCCACCACATATCTGCCCTCCTTCTTCACCTCGTTCAGCACGTTCATCGCCTCCTCCTCGCTCTTTTCGTACACCATCTCGATCGCCTTCAGCAGACTCTCCTCGATCGCCTCGGGCACCTTGCCAGCAGGTCCGCAATAGAAGAAGTATCCCTTCTTCTCCACCAGAATCTCACAGGCAATCTTCGGATGCTCGTCGATCTTGTTCTGGATGTACACCTTCTTCTCCTGGTCGCGCGAGAACGCGGGAAGCAGGTACGTGATCACGCCCTCCTTCTCCAGCTCCTCGAACTCCTCCTTGAATAGGTACTCCTTGCTGCGATACCTAAGTCCCATCAGGAATGCCACCTCGCCGATCTCCTTTCCGCTCTTCTTCTGCACCGCCTTCTCCTCCACGAACGCGCGGAACGGCGCAATGCCCGTGCCCAGACCCGCCATCAGGATCGGAGCCTTCGAGTCCGCCGGCATCGCCAGCGCGCCGCTCGTCACCGACACAGCCACCTGCACAGGTCCGTTCGACAGGTCCAGCGAGTCCAAGTAGCCCGTGCACAGACCCACCTTCTTTACGCCCTTCGCCGTCGTCCACGTGTTCTCCACGATGCACAGTTCCAGCGCCTGCGGCATCGTCTTCTGCGACGACGCGATCGAGTACAGACGCGGCTTCATCGCAGGAATCACCTCCAGCAGGTGCGCCAGGTCCATGCGGCACGCGAAGTGCTCCAGCACGTCCATCACGCTCGCCGTCTCCGCTGCGAACTCCGCCACCAACTCGCCCTCACCGCGACTCAGCGCCGCCAGCGTCTCCTTCTCCGCACCCTCCGCGAAGTAGCTCAGCGTCTTGAACAGCTTGCGGCTCGGACGACCCGCCAGGTCCAGCACCTCGCCAGCCAGCTTGCCCACCGTGCTCACGCGGGGGAACTTCTCCGCCAGCATCTCGTTCGCACTGCTCACCTGCACGATCGTCTCGCTCTCCATGCCCACGTACGCACAGAAGCGCTGCACCAGCGCCTCCGTGTTCTTCGGGTAGATCGCCAGCGAGTCGCCCACCTCGTACCGAATGTCCGTCTTCTCCAGGTCGAACCGCAGGTGCATGATGTTGCGCTCGTAGTCCACGGGTGTCATACGCACCTTCTTCACCAGAGGAATTAGCTGCGCGTCTCCACTCAGAATGCGACGACGCGACACGTGCGTCGACGGATCCTTCTTCTCCACCGTGTAGCTGCTCGCGGGCACGCCAACCACCTCCGCCTCCTTCACGCCCGTCTGCTCCCAGAACGCGGGCACCCAGCTCTCCCACGCCGTCATGTAGCGCTCAGGGTCCTGGTCGTTGCCCAGCGTCAGCGGCGCCAGATCCGCGCCCACCTCGCCCAGACGCTTGTACAGCTTCTTCGCAGCCACGTTGTAGTTCGCGAAGCTGCTGTCGCCCAGACCGAACACCCACACCTTCACGCCCTTCAGCAGGTCCGCGGGACGCTCCTCGCTCAGCGCTCCGAAGAACACGCGCGCATTCTTCGGCAGCTCGCCGTTGCCGCATGTCGAGCACAGCACCACCACGTTCTTCTTGTTCGCCAGCTCGTTCACCTCCATCTCGTCCAGCTCGCTCACCGTCACGTTCACGCCGCGCGTCTCCGCGTCCTGCATCAGCGCGTACGCCAGCTCCTTCGCGTGGTTCGTCTCCGAACCGTACAGCACCGTCAGCTCGAACGCGTCGCTCGTGCTCGCAGCGCCCAGTTTGCTAAGAGGCATTGCACGACGCACGAAGTCGTCGTGACGCTCCTGCAGATGCGTCTTCAGCGCAGCGTGCAGACCGTCCGCCAGCTCCGGATGCGTGCGGTTCAGCTCCAGGAAACGACGCTCGTTCGCCAAGAAGTTCTTCAGGTCGTCGCTCAGATCCTTCTTGTAGTCCAGCTGGAACGCGTTCTTGCCCTGCGCGCTCAGACGCGGGTCGTAGCGGTACAGAGGCCAGTAGCCACTCTTCACCGCCAGCTCCACCTCCTTGTACGTCGCACGCATCGCGGGAACCACATTCTGCATCAGACACGGGCAGTAGCAGAAGATGATCGAAGGACCGTTGTATGCCTCCGCCTCGTTGAACGCCTTGATCGCCTGCGTCATGTCCGCGTACAGAGCCACCGACGCCACGTACACGTTGCGGTACGACATCGCCATCAGACCCATCTCCTTCTTGTGCGTCAGCTTACCGCCAGCAGCGAACTGCTGCACTGCCGACATCGGGGTAGCCTTCGACTTCTGGCCTCCCGTGTTCGAGTACATTTCCGTATCCAGCACCACGATGTTCACATCCTCGCCCGTCGACAGCACGTGGTCCACACCTCCGTAACCGATATCGTACGCCCAACCGTCTCCTCCAATGATCCACTGACTGATCTTCTGGAACAGATCGCTCTTGGAAGCAATCTCCGCCAGAGCCGGACTCATCTCCTTCAGTCCCTTCAGCACATCCACGATCTTGTTCGCCACAGGCTGGCAACGACGACCGTCGCTGAAGTTCTCCAGCCACTCACTGAACAGATCCGACAGCTCGCCAGGAAGCGTCTCGCCCGACTGCAGAATCGCCTCCACCAGACCCTTCAGCACACGACGACGCTGCGCCACCGACACCGACATGCCCAGACCGTACTCGGCGTTGTCCTCGAACAGCGAGTTCGCCCATGCAGGTCCCTGACCACGCGCGTTGTGCGTGTACGGGTTGAACGCAGCCGTTCCTCCCCAGATCGAAGAGCAACCCGTCGCGTTCGCAATGTTCATGCGCTCACCGAACAGTTGCGTGATCAGCTTCACGTACGGCGTCTCTCCGCATCCGTCGCACGCTCCGCTGAACTCCAGCAGCGGCTGGTGGAATTGCACCGAACGCACGTCGTTGCGACCCACCAGATCGCCCTTGTTCGGAATCGACATCGCGTACTCCCAGTTGCCACTCTCCTGCTCCTTCATCTTCTCGAAGTCCTTCATCACCAGCGCCTCGTCTCCGCACGCCTCCACGCACAGCTGGCATCCCGTGCAATCCATCGGCGACACCTGAATGCGGAAACGCAGATTGCTCAGCGCACCGCCGCCCGTCGCCTTCAGCGTCTTGAAGCCCTCCGGAGCCTTCTCCGCCTCCTCCTCCGTCAGCAAGATCGGACGAATGCACGCGTGCGGACATACCGTCGCACACTGGTTGCACTGAATGCACTTGTCGATCTGCCACTCGGGATTCATCACCGCAATGCCACGCTTCTCGTACTTCGTCGTTCCCGAAGGCATCACGCCACCGGGAGTGAACGCCGACACGGGCAGCGAGTCGCCCTCGTAGCGCACGATCGGCAGCATCACCTTGTTCACGAACTCGGGAGCACCCTCCAACATGTGCGGCTTCTCCACCGGCGCATTCATCCACTGCTCGCGAGGATAGTTGATCTGGATCACCGCCTCCAGCGAGTTGTCCAGACAGTCCCAGTTGTTGTGGACAATGTGCTCGCCCTTCTTGATGTACGTCTTCTCGATCATCTTCTTCATGATCGGAAGCACCTCCTCCACCGGCATGCAGTTCGTCAGCTTGAAGTACACGATACCCATCGTTGTGTTCACGTACTTGCCCAGATGGTACTTGCCAGCCAGGTTCGTCGCGTCCACCACAAAGAAGCGAGCGTTCTTACGAGCCAGAATACGCTTCGCCTTGCCGGGCAGTTGCGCCTCCACCTCCTCCAGCGTCGTTGCGTTCGTGTTCAGCAGGAAGATACCGTTCTCCTTCAGCGCAGAGAACATGTCGAACTTGTGCAGGTACGAGCTCTTGCTGCACGACACGTAGTCAGCGCAGCGGATGTTGTACGGACAATCGATCGGGTCCTTTCCGTATCGCAGATAGTTCACCGACCATCCGTTCGACTTCTTCGCCTCGTACTCCGAATATCCCTGCACGTTCAGCTGGTGGTAGTCTCCCAGAATCTTCATGATCGTCTTCGACACCGACACCGTTCCATCGGAGCCCATGCCCCACATGATCGCCTGATAGATGCTGCTCGGCACCGTGTCGGGCTCAGGCAGCATGGGAAGCGAACGCATCGACACGTCGTCCTGAATGCCCACCGTGAATCCCTCCACGGGCTTCTCCGAACGCAGGTTCTCGAACACCGCCATCACCTGACCGGGCGTGAAGTCCTTCGAGCCCAGTCCGTAGCGTCCGCCGATCACCATCGGGTGGATCTCGCTCAGACGGTTGCTGAACGACGTGCACGTGTCCAGGAACAGCGGCTCGCCCTGCGCGCCAGGGTCCTTGCAGCGATCCAGCACCGCCACACGCTTCACCGTCTTCGGCAGCACCTCCAGGAAGTGCTTCACGCTCCACGGACGGAACAGACGCACCTTCAGCACGCCCACCTTGCTGCCGCGCGCGTTCAGGTAGTTCACCGTCTCATGGACCACGTTAGCACCCGAGCCCATACACACGATCACGTCCTCCGCGTCCTCCGCTCCGTAGTACTCGAACAGACGGTAGCGACGACCAAACACCGGCGCCATCTCCTCGAACACCTTGTCCACGATCTCGGGAACCGACGCGTACGTCGGGTTCGCAGCCTCCACCAGCTGCATGTAGATGTCGGGACTTTGAGCGGTACCGCGCAGGTTCGGGTGGTTCGGGTTGATTGCACGGTCACGGTGACGCTGCACGGCCTCCCAAGGCACGAACTGCTTCAGTGACTCCTCATCGATCACGCGGATGTTGCACGTCTCGTGCGACGTACGGAAACCATCGAAGAAGTGGACAAAAGGCAGACTAGCACGAAGAGAAGCAATATGCGCGCATAATGCGATATCGTGAGCCTCCTGCACCGATTGCGAACACAGGAAATTGAATCCCGTCGAACGGCATGCCATCACGTCCGAGTGGTCTCCGTAAATGCACAGCGCCTGACCCGCCACCGCACGAGCAGACACGTGGAACACGCAAGGAAGCATCTCGCCAGCAATCTTGTACATGTTGGGAATCATAAGAAGCAGTCCCTGAGAGCACGTGAACGTCGAGCACAAGCCGCCGCCCACCAGAGCGCCGTGAACAGCGCCCGAGGCACCAGCTTCCGACTGCATCTCCACAACCGTACTATTCATTACACACACTTGCTACACCTACCCAACCTGACCAAACACATTCTTCATACCACGACTCGCATACGCATCCACATTCGTTGCCATGGGGGTGGACGGAGTGATCGGGTAAATGAAGCAGTTATCACAGAACTGATAGCTAGGGCTCACTTCATTATCCAACCACCTACGCGATGTACGACGCCGCATCGTTACCAGTCACTGTCTGAGACTTGTAATGCACTTCAGGCATCTTTCTACATCATTACGCTGCGAAAGGATCTGTCCTACAGTTCGATTTGGATAATTGTGAAACCAAAACCCAACGCTTCTGATTTCGCGTACAGTGATCGACGGGTTGATTACCAAGGAAACACAACTGTGAAGTGAACTTGTGTGGGAGAAGGCGCCATCACAAGAAAAGCGAAATCGAAACAGGTGTGAGAGTGTCAACTCTGCGAAAACAAACATTTCACTAAAACAACTCATTCTCATAACAAGACGCGATTCCCGTTTGTCCCTTTTTCAGAGTCGCCGGAGCGACAGCCTCTTCCGTTTGCTGCTAGAATTAAGCATCCTTTTCGTTCCCACCAAACCATGATACTGTCTTTCGTTGATATAGTCAAGCGTTTTGCTCTCGAAGGCGATAATCTCCCCTCCCTTCTCCTCCAGTGACTCTCCCAGTTCATCAGGTTCCGTCGAGTCAGTTTCAGGTCCAATGAGTTTTCTACGCTTCATGCGGTATATTTGCTGAGACCGGTAGTCATGAATGTACAAGTCGCCCCACTGGCACTCTCCTACCGAGATTAGATACTCGTAAGGCATCACGACAGGGAAGGGATACTCCTGCATCTCATAGCCTCTTCACACTCTCACTCTCACATCGATGAAGCAACTCCGCTCGCATCCAATCAGCACAAATCCGTCCATTCCGGGGAAGTTGGCCAGTTTCGGAAGCGACAGCTTTCCCACCATAATCGGATACGCCTGTTGTCCGTTCTTCTCAGCAACACGCATCAGTCGATTCAACATCTCCTGATAGCGATCCACGGAGAGCGTTCCCAGCACCACTCCCAGCATCTTCGCATGCTCCACACGCTCCACATTCACGTATCGCTGCATCAGGAATCGACTCGACGACTATTTCACACCGACCCATCAATCGTACCACCGTCTGCAACTGGTAGTCCGAGAAGACCGACGCCTGTGGAAGACCCGAATCGAGGAGAACCGAGAAGAGGTTTCCGTTCGCGTGGTAGTCGCTAACGACACTTCCGTCCTTCGAGAGAAAGAGGAGAATGCCCGTGGGGTCGACAGAGGGCGTCTTGAAGTAGTGGTATCCCAGCTTCAGGTATTCGCTTCCGAACACCTCCTTCTGAGAGAGGTTCTGACTGTGAATCACCTCGCCCAACAGGAGTGTCGGGCAGTACTCCTTTAGAGCGTTATACAGAGTCTTGATGCAGTAGCTGAAGGAAAGGTCGTATCCAAGGTACAGCGGTCTATTGAGAAACGATCCAACGCACTCACTTCTTCACTCCTCCATAACGTTCGCGGATCGCATCCACACAACAAGTAATATCCAGAGGAGACCGAACGAACACATAGTACACGGGAATGTCATTCACTTGCGACATACACGCATCTCCATAGTGAATCACCAGATCTGCATGTGCGTGTTCCACTGCAACCTTTCCATCATTTCACACATGCGAAAGAACCGTATCGACACAACAAGGACAAACACTCGTATCGCCGAGAATGTAAATATCGACACCCTCTCCGAGTTTTCTCTGCGATGTATATACAATTAGCAACACTTACGCGGAGACAGGAAGCAACCGCATCCGCGTCGTGAAGCAGTTCATCAGGAAACTGTAGTGCAACCTGTCCGTTCAAATTTCAATCAAAAGAATACTCGTTTGCTGTTTTCGCGTTGGATGACTCCAACGGTTGTTTCAATTTCATATCTCTCCTCTACCGATCCGGTGCTACACATTTCCTGAAGTTTCCAATTGTACTGAAAAGGAGATGATCTCTCAACAAACAGTCATCACAACTATACTATTACAAACTCTCTTTCGTTTCCATTCTCATCACTATCTCGTTTCAAGTACACGTGCAATAACCGATTCGAGTCCATCATCGCTGAAAATACAATACCGTCCCCCTCCTTCCATCCACCCCGATTCAGTGGAACACCTCCCATTTTCTCCCGCTTTTTATCTCCACAATCGCGGTAGATGAAGAGTGGCTGCGAATAGGGTCCGATACTATCCTTATCCGCAACAACTGATACGCATCCTCTCTTTTCTCCATACGGTGTATAGGCGGGAAGTAGTTTCTCTTCTCCCCAAATCGTTTGGATGAAGATGTCTGCCTCGGTACAATCACACAGCTCCTTGGTCATTGGTCGAAGACCATTTCCAATAATATTGCTTGAGCCGTTTATCACGCCCTCCGCAATCCGCTCGGTTTCGGTCTCGAAGGAAGCCTCCTCCTTCATCATCATTGAAGCCACCACGGCACCTCGACTCACCACACAATCGGTTTTGTAGTAGTCGTGTATTTCAACTCCCGGGAAAGTACCCTGTACTCTTTGGCGGACATAAGACAAATTGGAGGATCCTCCGATCAGAATAACTCCATCTGGATTCTTCCTATTCAACACTGTAGAAACTAACTGTCGACTCACCTTAATGGTGTTCGTAACAAGACCTTCAATTTTTGATTCAAACTCATCTCGCGGGAAATAAACACTGTCATCTCCATCAACATGGAGACAACTCAAGGATACTATCAACTTGTTATTGTCACGCAAGCTCTCTTTGGCTTTTCGGCATTCATCCAAAAGCAGTAACATCTTGTTTGTAAACACTGTTTCTCTGTTCCACTTCAGATATTCCAGATCCTTTCTGTTTTCGATTACCATATCATAGATTCTCAAATCGATGTTATCACCACCACAGTTCTCAAGACCATTCTTTCCGATCGTAGTGAATCTTCCCTTCTCGTATCGAATAAGCGTTGAATCAAACGTACCACCTCCCATGTCGTACACGAGATAGCAACCATCCTTGTTCTTGTTATCGCGCAAATAACTGAATCCGGCAGATACTGGCTCACTCACAAGTTGAACTTGGCTAAATCCGGCGCATTCTGCCGCACTACGAAGAACTCTACACGACTGATAGTGGAACATCGACGGAACAGAAATCGCTACAATATCATACTTCGGACAAATCGATTCTGGTAACTTTCTTTCCTTCTTCAGTTCATCGACTTGCCTTTTCAACTCTTTTTCCGCCTTCTCTCGGATGTCCCCAAGAATCTCGCAAGCCACTTTATCAACATCCATGTACTGTTCTTTCTTCGTACTGTCACTAACCACATACTGATATCCTGTAGAAGCAGGTTGCAATTTGTACAAACCATACGAAATCTCCGGATAATCGTCAATACAAAAGGGACGACGTCCCAGTAAGCGTTTGGAGCTGTATATAACCGATGAACGAGGAATCTCTTCATTCAGAGCATTGTATCCAACATGATATTCGCCATTCCAGAACGCCGCCACTGACGGCATTGGATCACCATTACCATCACCAAGTGGGATGGAAAAGATCATCGACTTTGTATTATCATCCCACACAATACATCCGTGTGCACTGCATTTGGATGTTCCCAAATCAATTCCCAGATATACTCTCATGGAATCTAAACTGAATAGCATAACATGTTCAGTGATTCCATTCCGATCATGATTTGTATAGTGCAATGACTCCCATTAATGTTCCCCTATTCCTCTCCATTCTATTCTCCTCATCACCCTCGCCCCATCGACCGTTCGTCTCCTTTTCTCTCAGAATAACTTTGCACTTTCGTCTACAAAGGTATTGTCCATCATCTCTCCCTAATCTCTAGTCATGGGTAAGGAGAAGCCTCATATTAACCTGGTCGTTATTGGTCACGTCGATTCTGGCAAGTCGACCACCACTGGTCACCTGATCTACGCTTGCGGTGGTATTGATAAGCGTACGATTGAGCGTTTTGAGAAGGAGGCCAATGATATTGGTAAGGGTTCCTTCAAGTACGCGTGGGTGCTGGACAAGATGAAGGCCGAGCGTGAGCGTGGTATCACGATCGATATTTCTCTGTGGAAGTTCCAGACGGAGAAGTACAACTTCACCATCATTGATGCCCCCGGCCATCGTGATTTCATCAAGAACATGATTACGGGAACGTCTCAGGCTGATGTTGCCATTCTGATCATTGCTGCTGGTACTGGAGAGTTCGAGGCTGGATACTCGAAGAACGGTCAGACCCGTGAGCACGCTCTTCTGGCTAACACGCTGGGAGTGAAGCAGATGATTGTGTGCATCAACAAGATGGATGACAAGTCTGTGAACTACAGCGAGGCTCGTTACAACGAGATTAAGACGGAGATGACGTCGTTCCTGGGCAAGGTCGGTTACCAGAAGGTTGAGGAGCGTATTCCCTTCATTCCCATCTCTGGCTTCAACGGAGATAACATGCTGGAGCGCTCTGCGAACATGCCTTGGTACAAGGGACCCACTCTGATCGAGGCTCTGGATGCCATCCATCCTCCTAAGAGACCTGTGGACAAGCCGCTGCGTCTGCCTCTGCAGGATGTGTACAAGATTGGCGGTATCGGCACAGTCCCTGTGGGCCGTGTGGAGACTGGAATCCTGAAGCCCGGTATGACGGTGGTGTTCGCCCCTGTGGGTGTGTCTTCTGAGGTGAAGTCGGTGGAGATGCACCACGAGTCGATTCCTCAGGCTCTTCCTGGAGACAACGTCGGTTTCAACGTGAAGAACATTGCTGTGAAGGATATTCACCGTGGAAACGTGTGCGGAGACGCGAAGAACGATCCTCCTTGCAAGACGGAGTCGTTCGAGGCTCAGGTGATTGTGATGAACCACCCTTCGGGTATTCGTCCCGGTTACACCCCTGTGCTGGATTGCCACACTGCTCACATTGCTTGCAAGTTCGAGAAGATCATGACGGAGATCGATAAGCGTACCGGAAAGGTCCTCCGTGAGAACCCCGATATCGTCAAGAACGGAAAGTCGATGATGGCTCTCCTCGTCCCCACCAAGCCTCTGTGCGTTGAGACCTTCTCGCAGTATCCTCCTCTCGGTCGTTTCGCCGTCCGTGATATGAGACAGACTGTCGCTGTGGGTATCATCAACAAGACCACCCGTGCGAAGTAAATGGGGTTAGTGGAGTGTTTGTTGCCAGTAAACGGAATGAGGATTCACAAGTTCATTGATAATGTCACGAGTGTTGAGTCACGAAGAGAGTGAGGCAGTATTCAAGAAACTGCGATCGAATCCTGCGAACAAGGTTGGAATCAATGAATAGGAAGGTGATCTTGGGTAGGTATGCTTTGACTGCGGACAGAAGAATCCGACATGGGCCTCTATTACCTATGGTGTGTACATTTGTTTGGAGTGTTCCGCTGCCCACAGAAATATGGGTGTGCACATTTCCTTTGTGAAGTAGTTTTTTGCGTTTTCATTTGATCGTTCAAGATCTACGCAGCTGGATGTGTGGAAGGAGGAGCAGATAATGGCCATGAAGGTATTCGGTTTTCAATCGGTCATGAGGAATAGCTTGGTGGCAATGACAGAGCTGCCAAAATGTTCAAAGAGTACGGATGGTCAATGCTTCAGAATGTGAAGGTAGTCGTACTCATCGTAGTTACCTTGTAGTTGCAGGACAAGTACTCATCGAAAGCAGCTCAGCTGTTTGTGCGTTTCACGTTTTTGAGATGTAGGTATAAGCAACAGCTGGCACGAGCGGTGAAGAACGAACTGAACTTGGATAGCACCCCGACAGCCGATATGGGAGAGCAGTCGGAGGAAGTACCTCAGGAAACTCCTGCCGAGCCGATTCAGCCCAAGGCGTCTGTGGTTTCTGCTCCCGTTACGATTGGTTCTCTGCAGCCTGCGAAACCGCAACCGAAGGGAAACCTCGTTGTGAACTCCAGCACACTGCATGGAGCGTCTGTCGTTCGGTTTGTTTGTTGTTGTGACTGTAGCCATCCTTCTCGTTGGCGGATCCGGAGGAAAAGTCTGGAGTGTCTCTCGGAAGCGGTCAAAAGAGAGTAATTACTTACGGGAATACTCACATCCTAGAAGGGAATCACGCATCGTGGCTTGGGAGGAAAGAAGCTAGGAGCGGCCACGACGGTAGAGCCGATGGCTGCTGCGAAGCCTGCTACGGAAACGGTTGCGATTGGATTGTTCGGTGATTTGTAGGCAAGCAAGTATGGAACGTCGCTGTCTCTGGAGAAGGTTGAGCTTTAGCTTCGTACTGACGTGTAGAAGACGACTCCCACTACGCTTTCATTTGAGACGATCAGCTCGTGAGTGTTTCGATCTCCACTTACCCTCAGGAAGAAGCCTGTTGAAGCGAAGCCCGTGGGCAACGCAATGGATCGGTTCAAGGGCTGTAAGGGAATTAGTTCAGACCAATACTTTGGTCGCGATCAGGTGAGTATCAGAGATGTTCTTTACCATAGTATGACGAGAAGGAGGGTCATGAGAAGCTGAAGCAGTTTGCTGGTGCTCGCAGTATCAGCAGTGCGCAGTATTATGGCAACCAGGAGCCAAAGAGCACTCCTTCATCGGAAGGTTCTGTAGTGTCTTCCATTGCTTCTGGAGCCTACAGTCTGGGAAAGAGTGCAGCGGATGCGTTGAGAAGTTATTTGTCGTGTTCTTCTTTGTTGGGAGTTACACTGTATCGCATACGAATTGGACTCATCTTTGAATTGATCATGAATAAAGTGAATGAAATCACGAAGCTGAATCAAATGGAATTGGAAAACGACGTTCCATTTGAGTCGTCGTGGCACCAGACGTACAAGAATTGTCCTTGGATCTATTTCGGTGGGCTATCATCCGATTTGAGTGAGGGAGATATAATCTGTCTCTTTTCACAGTAGTGATTGCAGGAGGTATGCTGATGGTATAGATGGGGCGAAGTGGAAGATATTAATCTAATTCGAGATCACGAAACGGGAAAATCAAAAGGATTTGGTTTTCTAAGGTATGAGGACTGGCTCAGTTGCGTTTTGGCTGTGGATAATTTCAACGGAATGGAGGTGGGAGATGATATCGTGAGAGGTGATTGATAGTTGCTTGGGCGAGTGATCTGTGTCGACCACAAGAAGGACTACCGGCCGCCACGAGAAGAAGAAAAGAAGAAGGAGCGCAGTCGTTCTCGAAGTCATCATCACCATCATCGTCATCATCGTCATCACCGTGAGGAGGAGAAGCCCCGAAGGAACCGGGCTCGTAGTTTTAGTGACTGCACTGTTTGCAACAAACACAACGCTTCACTTAAAGATATCGTTCATAATGTGTATAGTCTGGAATATATCCTGAAAGTGTATCAAAATTGATCACCATGTCGGGCTGGTCCTTCCAGAATAACACGCAATCGTCTTGGAAAAACTGAATGAGTTTGTTTGCCTACGATTCACATCCCACCCAAATTCTACTTTTGCTAGGAGAGAGTCTTTTGTGTCCGCGCTTTCTCGGTACTTCTTCAGAGCTTCAACCATGATGCATGTGCTGTAGCTGATAAGGTCTGCGTACCGTGGCTCCAAGACTCGATACTTTTGATATATCAAGCTGATATAAAAGTGGAATGAAGGAATTCAGGTCCGCTTCCGTCAGGATATGTAAATTTGGGACTCCATGGACGGAGTGATCGCTCCCTTCTGAAGCATGTCGATACAGTAGTTCTCGGCTACACGCAAGTACTTCTACCGATAACGCTCCACAACAATGAAGACCCTCTTCTGGTAGTCATTCAGCTCCATCTTGTCGATATTCTGCAGCAGGAATTCAGCGTATCGCTATCTATCGGACCTCCTTCTTCCCTACCAGCTGTGACTCCTCCATCTCCATGAACATGGTGTGTTCCCACGTTCCTTCAGGGAAGTCGCGATCCATTACGAACTCCTGAAGGACCTGAATGGCCTGTTCGGCCCATTCCACCGTCGGGATCGTGTGAGCAGGTTTTATCTAGATGATACAAGGTGACAACGACTACCTCGTTATACAAGCCGATTGGGAAGAGCATGTACTTGTCCGTGGGCTCGTCCTTTCCCGACACCCACGACGTCGCAAAGATTCGCCGATCGTGGATGTTGGCGTCCAGGAACTCCCTAGGAAAAAAGAAGCGACCGTCGTGTACGTGAGATTGAACGCGTTTCCAGTGTGATCGTGCAGGATGCTTCCCAGCGGGTGATAGACGACGCCGGGCCAGTGAACCTTCGGATACAAGGAGAGTTGCGAGTGGTTGTACCACATGTAGGACGCATACGGCAGATAGATGACGTCGATGTCCTCGCGGTCGTGCAAGCACTGCTGGAGGTACAGAATGCTGTTCTCCTGCAGATCTCCCTGGACGATGTACAGAGACGAATCGGGAAGCGGCTCCAGCTGCGCGCGTCCGTACTGCAGCAGATAGGAGTTGTCGCGTGTGATGGGGATAACGCTCGCGTAGTTCACGCCCAGCTGCAGGAGAACCAGGAGACAGGCCGCCAGCAGCGCGAGAACGGAGGGGAGTTGGAGCGTCGTTGTGAGGGCGTGGAGTCCGACTCCCATGAAGATCGCAATGACGATGAATCCTTGCATCCAGAAGCGCAGTTGCACGCCGACGAATCTACCGTTGACACGACCCCGCAGCGAGACATCGCCTCCTTGCTGAGCGGGAGGTTGGCGAGGTAGTGGAAGACGATGACGTAGAAGAGGAAGCAGAAGAGCAGCAGCCAGTAGACCCATCGGCGATCAAACACTTCCTTCTCCTCCTTGCGCTGGCTGTCCTCGCGCGCGGCGAAGACACTTCGCCACACTCCGAAGGCAGCCAAGGGGAGTCCGATGATCAGAGAGTTCTCGAGAGCAACTACCATCTGTTCCTACCTCAGCGGCGCCTTTGAAGAAGCTGACAAGTCCCCAGAAGAACATTTCTCCCCGCTGCGCGTGGTCGTCGCCCGAGAAGAGCTGGAAGGTTCCGTAGTCCTTGCGGAGGACGTGGTGGAGGAAGCCTGCAGTGGAGGAGAGAAAGAAGCGAAACCTGTCCATGTGGTCATGTCGCCCCAGTTTCCCTTGCGAGGAGTGAAAGAGGCGATGACGAGGTGGAGGTACGGCAGGCAGCCGGCGAGGAAGGCGGCGGCGAGGAGGAGGAAACGAGTGAAGGAGAGCTCACGCGATAGGAGAAGCGTGAGGAAGATCGCGAGGATGATGGGAATCAGGTAGAACACGATGGTGTGTTGGTTACCGAGGGACAAGGCCGCGACAAAAGCACCCTTTAGCGCAATTGGAAACACTACAAGTGAGGGGAAAAGAGAAGGGGAACGTTTCTCATTCTCCTCTCTCCAGTAGTGGTAGTAGAACTGAACAGTAAGGAAGAGGACGATACAGATGAACATATTGTTCATCGTAAACACCTCAAACTGAACAGACTGGATCCAAAAGGTTGAGCCAAAAGAGAGAATGACTAGATCACACGAGAAGACAGCAACTACGTGACGAAGCGACTGATGCAATTGCGTCTCCGTTGGTCAGGTAGTAAACCGTACCACAGAGAAAGAACGAGGCAACACATGCAAACAAAACACTCAACACATTGAGTACAAGGGCCGGATTCCCAATGAAGCTGAATAAGCGTGAAAAAAGATGCCCAACGAGAGTGATAAGAGGATACCCTATTCTCGTTATCCAATTCAGTAATAAACCTGGAGGATGTGCTGTGCCTAATTGAATAGCAGCAGTCATAACTTCCGGATTGTCACCTCCGACGATTGTGGGATTAACAGATAATACATATACAATGAATACACAGAAAAATGATATGAAGGACTACAGTCAACGAAAAGGGGCAAATGATACGCAGAGACGGAAATCCCCCTGAACTTCCCAATCACTTAAATGAGCATTATAAAGCTTCGGAGATTGGCCCCTTTCGGAATGGGAACCAGTTCCTCGACGTCTAGCTGACACCATAACACAACTTTATGTCGGATCTCGTATTCTCTATTCTACACACATCGATGGGTTTTGTGGAATGAAATCATTTCGGTAACCACCAAGCGTTACCTCCTTTCTCATTGTGTTGTGGTTGGGAATACTGTGTTATGGATTGACTCAAATTGACGTAACAGTCCCATACATTCTGCTAAAGCATTTTTCCGAGTGTTACTGGAGTTTTTCGGAGTTTTGTTTGCCACGCATTTTTTGGCGGGATTTGTCGTCTCTGTATTCTAGGATTATTGTGTCTTGCTCAGTGGTCTGTACAGAATAGCAATGACCAAGAAACGCACTATCCAATTTGTTGGTTCTGTTGAGTTGATGTGACTGTTTAGTCTTCTGAAAGCGATTCGGGCGTTTCCTCGCTCTCCGATGACGACAGCGATGCTTCTACACACAAGCCGTATGGAATAGAAAAGCAGTTGACTCTTTTAGGGATTCCGTTGGAATGAACTCAGATAACGACAAGGAGAAGAAAACCGAAAGTGCAGTGAGTGAGAAGCCAGATTCAGACAAAGACGGTAAGCGTTTGTAGTGATTGATGAAGGAAGAGAAGGAGGTGGATTACTCAACGGGCATTTCACGATACCCTCTGCGGGTACGCTATGCTTGACCCTTGATAATACTAGAAGACATCGACACAGAAGCCTGGGTTTTCCTATTTTGGGAAACAAAAACGTCGCCGTTCTTCAAAGCAGGTTAGAAAGGAGAAGGAAACAAAGAAGAGGACTCGCCATAACAAGAGTGATAGTGAGTCGTCGAGTGAAGCGAGTGATTCATCCGATGAATCAAGCGACTCTTCCAGTAGCTCTTCCAGCAGTTCCTCCAACGATTCTTCCAGCAGTTCCTCCAACTACGACACCGAGTCGAGCGTTGACAGCTCGGATGTGGAGCGTGTGAAACGCTTGAAAAAGAGCTTGGGCGAAGACAAACAGTCGAGCAGCGACGCAGAACAATCCAGCGATCCTTCGGCTCGTGAGGGGGCGCAATCGCGGTATCCCCTTCGCGACCAGTCAAAGGTACCATTCACTGGGTCTTGTGACGCAGACTCAATCCGACTCCTCGACAGTGAGTTCGCGGTATCCTATTCGTCGGAATCGTCTGAAGCGCCACCCGTTTCAGTTCTCGCGGCCGGTGAAGCGATGTAGGAACGAAACTGGAATGAAACGGAAGCGCACTCGGACTATCGCTATCGACGCCATCGACGCCACTTCGACAGCAGCAGCGACACGTCGTCGTCTTCCTCCTCCTCGGATGAAGCATCCTTCGCACGCGCGGAGAAGCGTCGTCACAAGGAGCTTCTCGACACCATACGTCCCATGAACATGAGCATCCAAGACAAAGCCAATCAGCGAGATGTGTTGAGGGCGGATGCCACGCCTGTGGGAGTGGATCCCTCGATTACCTGGGACAGCGTGGGAGGTCTCAAACACCACGTGGACGCCCTCAAGGAGATGGTTCTGTTCCCTCTGCTCTATCCGGAAGTGTTTCAGCAGTTTTCGATCCAGCCTCCGCGAGGTGTTCTGTTCGTTGGACCTCCGGGAACTGGAAAGACGCTGGTCGCCCGAGCCCTCTGCAATAGCTGTTCGATTGTATCTTTCGGGAGGAGTGGTGACGTAGGGTGGAAAACAAATCGCCTTCTTCATGCGAAAGGGCGCTGATTGTCTGAGCAAGTGGGTGGGCGAGGCGGAACGACAGCTGCGACTGCTCTTCGAGCAGGCACGTCGCTACCAGCCGTCCATCATCTTCTTCGACGAGATTGATGGTCTGACGCCCGTGCGGTCATCGAAACAGGATCAGATCCACAGCAGCATCGTTTCAACGCTGCTGGCGCTGATGGATGGACTGGACAACCGAGGCCAAGTAATCGTGATTGGCGCCACCAACCGCGTCGATGCGATCGACCCGGCGTTGCGACGACCCGGACGATTCGACCGCGAGTTGTTCTTCTCTCTTCCAAACAAGCAAGCACGCAGTGAGATTCTCGGAATTCATTTGCGCAACTGGAATCCTCCCGTTCCCGAAAACGTTCAGGAGTCGCTGAGCGAACTCACAGCTGGCTACGCGGGAGCGGATTTGAAGGCTCTCTGTACGGAGGCGGCTCTCTGCGCGCTTCATCGCACGTATCCCGCCATCTACGCGAGCAGCAAGAAGCTGAAGATCGATCGGGAGAGTATTCACGTCACAATTCCCGATTTCCTGACCGCGATGCGGAAGATTACGCCATCGTCGCAACGGTCCGGTCCGCAGCACGCAGATCCTCTCCCGTCCTACCTCCACTGTCTCTTCGACAGGGATCTTGAAAACAGTCTGACCTCTCTCTACTCTCTTTTCCCCTTCTTCTCCTGGGAGCAGGGACGGAACCTCCTTCGAGAGACCAGCATCGTGGAAACAGATCGTCCACCCCTCTGTTTCTCTCCACGTTTTCTGCTCTGTGGAGAAGACGCGTCGGCGCTGGACATTCTTGCTAAGTCCATTCTGTATGCGATGGACGGATGCTACCAAGTCCACTTGGACTCTCTCTCCCTCATCCAGGGCGGATCGCTCTCCGAAACCATCGCGTCCGATATCCGGGAGGCATGTGCACACACTCCGTCCGTTCTCTTTCTCCCTCGCATTGACTTGACGTCGCAGAAACTGGAGGGAGTGTGTTCCCTTCTGTCCGTCGGCTTGTCGGCGGTTTCAGCGGTGACGCCTGTTCTCCTGTTTGCCACATCTTGTGTTCCGCTGAAGGACTTCGATGAAGAAGCAGCCTCGTTGTTTGCAAAGCCGTGCTCGGTTGCCGAGGTGAGCATGGAGCCCATGTCAGTGGAAATGGAAGAGCAGTTCATCTTGCAACTCCTTCCAAGTTTGCTACAGTATTCATTACCTCAGCCAGAAACAGTTCCCGAGTTGGAGGAGGTGGAAGTCGTGGAGGAGCCGCCGAAGGAGCCAGTGTTGACTCCCGAAGAACTCGAAGTGCTGGAAGAGAAGGAAGACCACTATCTTCGGGAGCTGCGCAACTTCTTCCGCGAAGTACTCTTCGCTTTGTCGAGGAATTCGCGTTATCGCTGTTTCTGCGAGCCTGTGAAGGAGGAGGACGTTCCGGACTACTACGACATCATCAAGAATCCCATGTCGTTTGATGACATGTTTGTGAAGCTGGACCAGCACGTGTATGTGACATTGGATCTCTTTATGAAGGACATTCTGTTGATCCAGTTCAACGCCAAGGAATACAACCCCAACACCTCTTCTGGAAAGCGTATTGTGAGAGCGGCTGCGGGAATGGTGGACGATGTGGAGTCAACGCTTCATCGTTTCCGACGAAAGCTGGGCTACGACCTATTCAAGAGATGCGACGAGATTGCCGCGCGACGGAAAGAGGCGGCTGCTCGAGCCAACGAGCTGACGGAGACGTTGCAAACGAACTCTTCTTCCGATGAGTCTTCGTCGTCGCATGCCACTCCCGTCAAGTCAGCCAATGCGACTGCGACTATATCGTTGCTTTCTACTCCAACAAAGCCATTCAATACAACTGCAACCAAATCACGATGCACTACTCCAATCAAGTCGTCACGCGCCACTCCAGTCAAATCATTACGCGCCACTCCGTCTAAACCTCCACGTACTCCTACCACCCCAGTCAAATCAACCAACTCCCAGAGAATCAGCCCGCAACCTCCAGAAACAAAGATTGCCGCCGAGAAAACAGAAGCAGATCAGGCGTTGGTCGACGCAGGTCGGCGAGCCCTTCTCCTTCTGCTTCACCGGCATGACTGCATACATTATGACGAACTTCTGGCTCTTTACTCTCACGCGCGTCAGATGATTGCGAAGATGGATGCTGACCATCTTCCTCCCACGGAGAAGGTACTTGTAAGTCGTTGTTTATAGGTTTCACGAGTAGAGAATTGGCAACTGTTAACTTTTTTCTGTTTTTAGAATGTTTGTTAAGAATGAATCGTTATGGAGATGTTACAGTCAACTTATCACAAGCAACCTTGCTTGATTCCTCCAGCTTCTTAAGAACTTCTTCGCCTCCCAGCTGCAATACGCCCTTCTTCATCACTTCACTTTCCACGTAGTATTGCTGGAGACATAAAAGAACTTGCTTCATCTCGTTCACAACCGTTTCATAGTTCTCCTTCGTCTTCATCTCGGTGGCTTGCATATCACTCAGACTGATTTCCAGCTGCACAATCTCATCTTTCATTTTTTGATTCTCCTCATCCAGCTCCTTTACCCGCTTTTCAAATCCTTTCCTTCAACTCACTTCTCGATTCCTACGTGATCGCTCCAATGTCTCCGTCTTTAGGCTCGATTCCGCTGCTTCGATCGTCTTCTTCCTTTCCTCTTCTAACTTCTCTAAATCTAGTTGATACATGCTCAACACCCATACAAACTCGATGGTCCGCTTCCATCGTTTCCACCTTCTGCTTCCACTTACTGACTTCCTGCTCGAGAACAATCACCTGCTCCTCCAATGGCGTCTGATCTGCTTTGGACCCTTCGGAGCTCGTCTTCCCCTCTCCTCCGTGCCTTCGCATTTCCCTGTTTTCTTCCTCGAACTGCCTCACCAATTCTTCCAGCTCCGTGATTCTCTTCGCGTATCCATCGTCTCCGTCCAGCTTGCTCTTCATGAGAAGTTGCTCCATTTCCTCTGTTTGGCGCTTCGCCTCTTTCAGTTCCGTATCAACCCGTTCCTTCTCAAGAACCAAGTCGTCATATCGCTGCTGGAGCTGCTCCAGCTCGGACTCGTGCTGCTCGGCTACTTGCGCCCAATTCACATTCTCCTCCTATCTGTCACCAAACCAACGAGTCGATACGTTCACGCCTGCAGACAGTCGCAGCTTCAGCTGCTTAATCTCCTGGTCCTGCGACCGAATGATTTCCTTAAACCCGTTCAGCAACTACATCATCAGCATACGCTACTCGTACGCTTGTCTTGCCATCTTCCTCTGTCGGAAGCTGAAGAAAAAAGCTGGCGACGGACTGTCGGAACACAAAGAACACGCTACTGCACTCGTCAAGGAACTCGGAATCCGTTCTACTCACAACATCCCATCCAGTCGTACAGAATCATCTCTTCGGGAACAAGAGAGGGGTCCTGCGAGGAAGTCTCCTGTGTCTCCGAATTCACCGTGGATATGAAGTGATGGGCAGACGATGTCACGACACTCAGTCCCACGTTCTTCTGGATGAGCTGGAGCAAATCAATCGTTGAATCGGAGTTGTGTGTGTGAATAGACATCAGGAGGACGCTGAGAATCCCCGACTTGTTCTTGACCTGCTTTTCGCTGTGTTCTTCAGCCTCCTTCCGGATGAGTGCCATGAAATCGATAATGAACGGAATGTCCTGGAGCAGCTGACTCACAATATCGGGGTGGAGGTCAATCACCAGCAAGAGAATGTGAACAATGCGCGCCTAGAGTCCATGACGACCGGATTTCCTACCACAACGGCGACACTCAGCGCGTCGGACTGTTTCAGGAGGATCGAAAAGAGATAGGTGACGACATGCATTCCATTGATTGAGATGGCCTCGAAGAAGGAGGGATCTTTCTACTGTTTGGACGGAGACAAGAAGACTACCTTACAACACATCAAATAGAGTCCGGAGGCAGCTTCAAAGTTGCGACTCACAAACCCTCGAGGAGACTGCAGCGTGATGGACTTGGAGAAGATCTATCTGGCAACTCCCTTCCAGTCCGACCTGAAGGAGATACTTCCCCGAAGACGAATTATCCTGAACAATCGCATTTCCGATCTTCGCGTTCGCAGTCATGAGACTCATCAGCAAGTCCGAGTTCGCATGGTTCTCCGGATACATGAAGTAGGTGTGAATCAGATAGCTTAGGAAGGGAATCGTATTGCCCCCGTCAACCACGTCGACCGTCTCGATCGCCTTCACGCAAGGAGCCACGTGCAGCGTCCGCACGAGAATACTGCTGCAGCGCTGCGCGAATGACTCGAGAATCGGATGGAGACGTGAAGACAGCAAGTGTTCCGCAGCAGATGAGGAAGCGAAGACGGAGTAGAGAACGCACGAGAGCAGGTGGGGAATCAGCGAGTCGCTCTAGCTTGAAGATGGAGAAAAGAGCCACCTCTCCGAGCAGCGCCGCGTTGTTTTTGATGATCATAACGGAACTCACGTCGGGGACCTGGAGTCCCTGCACCGTCGACAGATCCGTCAGCTCCTCGAGGATCTGCATTTGGAGCCAAGGCAAAGAGGTACGGAGATGGAGTAGCGCACGATGTCGGTAGCGATGTCGACGGAGGATTCTCCGGGAGTGAACGACTTCTTTGATGGCTCCGTCTCGTCGGACCGTGACAGAATCAGCGAGTATACACTGAGATCGATGGTGGAAGAGTCGGGGATGTTTCCGGAATAGAGCAGACTGCAATTGACGTAGCGGACGATCGTGTTGATGTAGGACCGCTGCGACAGGAGCTTGAGAGTCACGATGTTTCTGTGGATCGAGTAGTAGACGACCTTGAGACAATCACGGAGTGTCACTCCCGTCTCCGACTTTAGGATACGGAAGAGCATGTCGAAGCCGTCTTGGAATGCTATAAAGTTGGCAATGTCCGGATACTTCTCCACCAATAGCAGAAGCGTCAAAAGCAGATCATTCCGAGTTTCCTCTCGATTCTCATTTAAACAGTCGACGAGCTTCTGCATCGCCTCCGGACTCTGGCTGATCCGACTCCCGACGTATTCCTAGATGTCAGTTCTGATGAGTACAACCACTTGGCTCGTTTTCAAGGATTCACGGAGGATATCCATAAGGATGAGCGTAGAGAAGGAGTCACTGCTGCCTAGCTGGAACAGCAAATCGATTGCATTGGTGTAGCCGAAGATCAGCTCGATATTCTTCTGTAACCGCTCTTGGCTGTTCTTAAAGTTGGATGCCTTCACCAAAACCGAGAGAGAGTCCATCAAGTTCTGACTGATTTCCGAGTCTCCAGCATACTCCTCCAAATAGTTCATTATAGTGGGAAGACATAGTTCAGATGCACCGACTGGATTCCTCCGTATCAGTCCCTTTTGTTAGAATTCGGATATACTATCCTACAATGAGGTCTTTGGTTGCCTTTCGTTTATCCGCGATGTAGGTTGCTCTCTCAACTTCTTCCAGTACGGATTCAATGTTCCGGACGTCGGAGACGTTGGAAGGAGCCGCGCTATTCCACTTCAAGAATGACATTCCTTCTCTTTGTCCTTGGATTTGTTCAAGAAACTCCCCAAAGCATGTGTTCAAACAAACAGAAACGCCTCAAAAGGAAGCAAAGAAGCGTCGAGCACTTTTCGCCAACTCCACAACGTCATCAGCAACCACCTTATTGTCTCTCAAGTTGCAGAGGAAGCAAGTGAGCTTGTTTGCAATCGAGTAGGCGTGCGACAGAATCACACTGTCTTCATCGTTGTCATGATGGTAGACAAACACGATGTCCATGAGCATGTTCAGCTTTTCCTCTTCGTTCTCCTTCAACACGTCGCAAATCTACTCGTCACCCACTCTCCATAAATCCACGAAATCTGCCAGCTCAAGAAGCAAACGATCCGAACGCACTTTATCAAACCACAGTGGATCATAATGCTGGAGCATCACGTTAAGCTTGGTTTCGTCCTTCTCCTCGACAATCTATCTATCGCTCCACATTCACCCGTACCGTCATGATCACGTCTTCGATGTGTCCCTCTGCCAGCGCGACAAGAAGATCCTCCTGAGAGGCTGACGCGGGACGACTGCTTCGATTCTTCTTGTAGCTCGCCATGATATCCTTCCGCAGCTGCTGGATACAGTGAGTCAGCTCCTTCACCTCAGTGCACTGCGCGCTGGCGCTTTCCAGCTCTCCAGCCACCGCGTTCACGCACATCTCCACAGACGGCGCTACGGAGTTGAGAATGCTGTTCCCGACTGCCGTGATCGTGGCATTGCGCACAGTGGCCGTCACGGAGGACTGTCGGTCCACAGACGTCTGGGAGGTGAAGGCCTTCGTGGCATTCTTGACGGATTTGGAACATTTACTGATAAAGACCACGGGGTCTTTCAAGAAGGCGTGTGTCTTTGCAACCGTGCCATTCATCTTCGCGTCCAGAGCGGCCTTGGTGTTTCGCAGCTGGTTGTTGTAGCCGTCCCACATGTTCTTCACGCCTGCCAGTTCTTCGTCGATGGAAACAGTGGCCTCCTTAGCTTTCTTGAAAGGAATTGGCACCGTCCCGGAAGTGTATGCCGGTGGCTTTGGAACTGAGGTCGAAAGAAGTGATGACGGGTTCTCGATGTAGCGATGTTGTATTTTCTTCACAGGCTTTTCGCTGGGCAAGACGATCTTCTTGACAGTCTTTTCCGAAGAGGTGACCGGAGGAGTGGTCTTGGAGGGGTGAGGTGATTGGGTTGTTGAGGGGTGACGTGATTGAGTCGAGGAAGGGTGAGGTGATTGAGTTGAAGGACGAGGTGATTGAGTCATTGACGAACTCTTCTGCTTGCGATTCTGTGGGAACTCAATGACTGGAGTACTGATATTATCTAGACAGTCCAGTCGCAGTGAATCGGCGAATCGACGTGGAACAATCCGGACGACAGAGGGCTCTGCAGTCTATAGGTCACAGCAACAATGCAATCATACCGGTGAAGTAGGACTAGGAGTGGAATTAAGGAAAAGATCCGAAGTTGAAAGGATGAGAGGCGTTTCTGGCGATAGAGGACCGGAAGATGACTCGGGAGGCGTTTTAACGGGACGCAACGGCTCTTTTGGACGCGATACATGTGCGATCGACTTCGATTTCGTTCCCATATTCTTACGGAGGATGCTGGTTGGAACCAGAGAAGAAGGAATATGAAGAGGAGGCGCCTCCTCCAAGTCCTCTTGTGTCACGGACAACTGGTTCATATGAGAAGTACCATCATCGACCGGTAAGTCGCTTTCACCTAAGGAAGCACCTGATTCGCTGGAGTGCGACTTCACCGAATCAGTGTAACAGCTCAGGTTATCCGAATGAGAACTAGCTTCCACATCCGTATGTGCGCTTTCCGAAGGAACAGTCAAATCATCTGTATGAGAGTTCATTTCATCCATTGGAGAGTCTTCTTCGTGTGATTCCAAAGCACTATCCACACCCTCTTCATGAGATTCCACAATGTCATCCACACCCTCTTCATGAGATTCCAAAGCACTATCCACACCCTCTTCATGAGATTCCACAATGTCATCCACGCCCTCTTCATGAGATTCCACAATGTCATCCACGCCCTCTTCATGAGATTCCACAATGTCATCCACACCCTCTTCATGAGATTCCACAATGTCATCCAAAGCATCCTCATGCAATTCCATATCATCATCCATACGAGACTCCACTTCGTTTGAATCCATACTGTCACCCACATCCTCACGTGACTCCGTTTCACCCACACTCACATGCGAATCCTCCTCCGTCGAACAAATGCTCTTCAATCCCTGGGACGAACCACATGATTCATCCACACTACTCTTCTGAACACCCGATTCGTGCTCCATAGAAAAGGAGACATCGCTTTCATTCTTCGACGTCGATTGTCCAGACTCCCGTTCCCATGTATTCGTCTCCCAGTCATCCAAATCAAGAGACGCAATGTCGTCATCCATTCTCTGTTCCTGGTCCACATCCTCATTCAGCAACTCCGAGTCCTGAACGGCAGTCGGCATCGAGTCGTTCTCTTCATAGGCGAGTTCATCGTCACCAAAAGCGCTTTCGCTGTTTCCGTTGTGAACCGATGCTTGAGGCAAGAGGGAATCTGCAAGAAACGAAACGTTTCCGCTGGTGACAGTATCAACATCCTCACGAGACTGGGATGGAAGACACAGCAAGTCCTTGTGGTGAGAATAATCAACCGAGGGATTGTAGCACTGCGAACTGACTTCGGATATCGAGTCAGAGGACGGCACAACGACCTTCGCCTTTTCGTCAAGTTGCTGGAGTGGAAATGAGAATATCGAAACGATATTTGCTTTGGGAGCTTGATAAACAACTACGTAAAAGGAGAGCGTTATCGTTACTTTTCTCATCCACGCCGTTCATCACGGAAAGATGGTCTGCATCGACAGTGAGACCCACTTGAGTAACATGGAAACAATGATCGGCATAATGTACAAACACGAGGGACGTCCCATGACCACACCAGACGCAGCAACGCCCGTCATCCAACGGAAAGAGCTGAATGTCGGAAGCCACCACAGGAGAGAGCAGATGAACAACGAGCTCTGAATTCATGTCAGAAGAACGAATCACTGAATAGGAAGCCACCGGCTTCGAAAGATCGTCCGTAGGAACCTTGACTAAATAAACATCACCATTGGGAGCTGTAGCAACATGAGAAAAGCAATAAGTGGAGCCACAGCGAATTACCTTGTTGATACCATAGTACTAATCGTTAGAGGAAACGGAAAAGGTGACCGAGTGAATCGCAACGATACTGCGAATATTCGTCTCTGAAAACACAACTCCAATAATAGAATCATCTTCAGGAATATGGGGACACTCAATCAAAACGTTATGTCTGTCCTGAGTGAGAGAATAATAAGAGAGGGAAGCATTATCATACAGAGCCAACTCGCATATCAGTACTTCTCTGTCCATACAGAGCGCCATAGTGGAGACGCTCGAGTCCGAATAGATGACAGTCTTAATTGCGCGATCGCCAAAGTCATGAGCATACAAACAAGGATACAACTACGCGTTAGCATAAAACAGAGATGGTACTTTCATGTCAGCAACACTAATACGAAAAGTCTCGATGGTACAATCGGGGTATAAAACCGTAGCATATTCCTTAGACATGGATAGAGCACACACTGCACTTCTACACACAGTGCTGATCTGGCCCTTTGACGAAGAAATAACCAGTTCGTTTTCATTTCTGATAAAAGAAAAGAGACTTCCAGATCTGTTGATGAAAGAGACCGGACCGCTAAAGGCCATCTCTTTCAGGGAGCCAAGACTCAAATCGAGGCATGGAGACTCCCGAAGCGTATACTCTCCGACTGTGTCGATCGAGTCAATACGGTTTATAGCAATTGGCATTGAATAAAAAGGATATACTAACTTGTTTGTCTTGAGTCCCCGCGGGAGTGTCAAATATGTATTTACACTGAGCTTGCCATTGTGTAGAGGAATGAAAAGGACGTTGTTGGAAAAACAGATACAAAAGAAGAAACAGATTACAATTGATGGATGATGTGTTCTAAGTCCTCCATCAACTTCTTTGTCTTTGTCTCATCAACAGCCTTCAACAAGTAGGAAGTCAATTTGGATTCTGTTTCGGGAAGAGTAATCAACAGATAACCATTATCGACTTCTTTCACCGGTGTCGAAGGGTAGAGAAGTGAGTTAAACACGAGAACAGTTCCCGTTCCTCCCTCTTCTCCCTCACGACGAAACACGATCTGATACTTTGTAGACTCCTCCTCTTGGTGTTAAATAGCATTATAATCAAATCCAAAGGATATGGAGAAGCAAATCACCTTTAGCAAACCCTTACCACGAGACTTGAACTCTCTTTCCACAAGCTCATAAACTCTAACACGAACCTAGTCATTAATTAAAGAAAGGAGCACATACACAAACAACAATGTTCTCTGGATCATCCTGCGTCTTTGGGGCTGTTGTGTGTGTGGTTTCTACGGCTGCAGTCTGAGGAATGGCCATCGATGTCTTCAAATCGGCCTTCTCCAGCAGCGAACTCTTTCCATTTCCCCACTTCAGCGTTGGAGCTTCCGATTTTGCGGTTGCCGAGGTCTCTTTTCCATCAGCTGATGGCACGCTCTGAGTAAAGACCATAAGAATCAGCGTACCGTGGATCCAAAAAGTCCTCCTTTCTTCTCCGCACCTTCCTGAGAGATCCGGGATAACAGGGATTTGTTTCCCCATTTCAGTGTCTTGGGTCGTTTGTCCTCATGCGTCTCCTAAGAATCACTCCTAACTACCAACTGCGCACCTCAGCAGATTTCCTTTCAACACCATCCTTTTCGGTTGATGTCTGGTCCTCTGGGAGTTCACGCTTTCTTGTTTCCTTTTCCATTGAATCGTATCAGTTCCCAGAAACAGAATAGAATTGGGTCGTAGGAAATGGAGAAGATAGACCCTATTCGTTCGGATGCTTATTCAAATATGAAAGCGCTCTCCGGATTCACGAAATCGTTTTCAATAGAGTCAATAGATCGATTGTAGTCTTTTCATATCAAACGCCAACACACACAGAATTCCAGCTCCTGAATGGATCATTTGCACTGTTCCTCATCCTGTCCTCCAAAACTATTGTTCATTCTTCTATTTCGGAATGGACAATCTGATCATACCCCATTCTGGATGCAGCGAATACTTATATCGATTCAATAAAGATGAACTGGTGGAGTTGATGAGTTGGATTGGAGATGAACTCTCATAGGTAGCTTTTATGCGGTTATCGAGTGGACCAAAGCCGCTAAAGCAGGATCTGATTATGAAAATCAAGGAACAATACGTATGTCCATGTCCAACTGTTCAAATGTAGCCCAACGGCTTTTCTCTTGACCAGTTGGCCATCATGGATATCCTTTGTACATATTTTTTGTCCTTTCTGAGGTAGACACAATCAACCGCATGTACAAGACAAAATGGACCGTATACCAACTGGACGGACGCACAAGCAAAGATCCCAATTCTGTGAATCCACGGTGTGTGATCGATGTGATTGCGATGTAGAGTGATTTCACGTCAAATAAGCGACGAATTGCAATCTCTGATCAACTGCGTATGGAAATGATCGTATGCAGACTCGTAGCATGTGTTTTCGATGATTCGTGATGGGATTCTGTGGACGCGGATCTTGCTTGTAGAGCCCGTGATGGGTCAATTGGAGTTTATCCCATCAGCAACAAACGATACGTCGACGACCTTCATCGTACGTTTTCCCTCTCGTAACGAACAAGGTGCACGTTCTTGGATCGAACTACTTCCTGACATCGCTTCTCCCTGACAGTTATCGCTCATGCGTTCTGACCACATTCTGTTCGAGTATCCGTCAATCCAAATACACCCAGTTGGCTCTCACTGGAGGGGACGTGCGTAGGAATTACTTGGACTCCTTTCTTTTAGGGAGTCTGCTCAACCTTGTAATGAACACGGATTCCGGTGGTTTCGCCGAGTATCTCTCTATTTCCGATTATTACTAGTTATCTCAACCAGCTAAAGGAGAATCGTCCTCTCGATCGAGGTGCCATTCGGGAAACGACGCCTACTCTTTGTCAACAGCTCGTTTGCATTCACTACTTCTATGCCATGTAGCCCAAGAACGTTCATTTTGTGGATGAGAAGAACGTGATGGCGAATCACATACGGAGCGAGTCAGAGTGGGGCATCGCGGAGCCTCCTGCGATTCAGCAGGTCGTTGTGAATGTGAGTTCGCTGTTTGCTGTGGATGTAGAGCGTGGTAGACAGCACACTGGAGGGAACGGTGGTTCCGCGGATACATATGTCCGTTGAATTGCAGGGACCCAAGTGAGAAAGATGGGAATGAAGTGAATCGTAGTGTACTACAGGGTTTGAAGGAGTTGACTGAGTTTGGTTATGCTACAAAGATTCCCGTGCAAATATCCTTTGAGAATGCAAGAAGGGAAGCCTAACAGTCAATTGATCAGCATTCCTCGAAACCCCCGAAATGTGGTCACCATCGGAGAACTCTCGGAAGATGAGAACGACAGTGAGTGAAATTGTTTGTTAGGCAGTCATTTTTGCAAATGCGAAAAGGCTCTCAACACATTTTCTCAGAATACTCTGGCTTTCAAAATGGAGCACCGACTAGGAATCCATATAGGAAAATTGCCACCGAGCATTTTCGTCAACGTGCCCATTCCACTGGAGGCTTATTGTGTCGATGACCGTGATTCCATTTTTTCGGGGTAGGAGAGTCCTGAAAGGGTCACAGATAGAAATGTTGGTGAATTCAACGTGTCCCTGGTGTATGAAAACCACACTCCCGTTCCGAATGCAGACGCTATCTTTGTATTGTATCGACTGTCCCTCCCATTTAGATGGTGAACTGCCACAACGGGAACGGCTGTGTTTCTGCTGTTCAGCCCATCTCCTTTCTCCTAAAAGAGCTCTCCTGTCAGCACCAGAACCAGCGTTTTGCCATCAAGATCGAGGTTGCAAAGAGTCATGTGATTCCTTGTGTATTTAGTTCTCCCTTTTCTGTTGTGTACGATCTTTGCTGTTTTTCGATGTAGCAACTACAAACTGGAGATTAAAAACTCGGTTCCGGAGAACTGGTTCAAGGACGAGGGAGGAAAGAAGAACCATATCACTCTTCAGGTCCAGCTAACCGTGCGAATTATCATTCAGTGTCAATACTAGAATAGCTCCGGAACGCCGGTCACCTTGTCGATGCGTGGTAATCGTTCGGTCCCTGTGGGTTTGACCCTTCTCTACGATGATTTCTCTCCCGTCCACGTGTCCAATCGTTCCGAAGGAAGTATCCTCAAAGTGATCAGCGACCAGTCGAAGGTAATCAACGACGCCGTAGTTATCCTGGAATGCGTTTATGATTAGGGCTTCTGCGACCTGAACATCCGCATTGAAAGCGTGTCCAAGAACCACAACAGCAAGTCGTTTGTCATCTTCGTCCATCCCGACCTTTCTCTGTGTCCTCAGAATGCGGATATCGCCGGAGACTATTCGACGAGCATCACGGTGAAGTCGAAGCGAACCTCAAAGAGTTGCTGTCTTTCCATCGATTCACGACTAGAGCGACAGTCCAATGAGCGTGAAATCATGGAGTCGTCGAATGCCGAGCTGTTCAAGCGAATCAACTCGGGGGTGCCGTGTGACATTTCTCCGCAGGTCGTCGACTCGTCCATTCGGTTTCTCTTCGAGTACACGACGAGTGTCTACACGCTCATCAACGACCTTCAGTTCCAGCTGGTCGGGTAGAGAATGGAAGCCGGTTACATCAAAGACATGAGGACATCGGCGGTGTCTCCATCGAGCTGCACCGCTGTCCGGGATGCTTCACCTATCGCGACAATCGGAATGAGAGTGGACAGGAGACTCCACATGACCCGAAGTGTCCTCTGAACGCGTTGCTCATGAAGTGGTCACTGAAGGAATGGCTGAGCAGTAGGTGGACGAAGGTCCTGGAGTCCATCTCGATCATCAGCAACGCCTTCAAGCAGTACACCGAGCGGCCGGGACCCTCGGCACCGCCTCCATTTTACCCGATGGCTCCGCAGGCGTCGATTGCCGCCTATCCCATGTTTTCGGGCCCTGCGCTCATGCCTGCGAACTCTCTTCATCGCACGGATTCGCTTAGCATCGTAGACAGCATGGACATCCTTCCCTCGATGGATGGCGAGGTGGAGATCGTGTACTTCAATTCGGCGTTCCTTGTCGTGTTGCGAAGCGAGCGTCATGTATAGACGGTGAATCAGTTTCCGGCTGTCGATAAGAACGACCGCATCATTGGTTTTGTGGTTCGTGATCCACAGAACAAGTACTTCGCGTGGTCCTATTTGCCGCTGGAGAAAACACACCCTCTGATCACGGACGCTAGTCTTGCGGATATCAAGAGTCAGTGTCAGTGCATTCGACGCAATGACTACCAAGGAACCGCCTTCTTCAGTGCAATCACCTCAATGATCGTAGCATTGTTTTCTAACTCAACAGGAATATCGTACTATGTTTGTTACCAAATCTCAGAACCTCGATTCCATATCCGCAGTCAGCAACGCCACATACAGAACGGAACGAGGGAAGACAAAGACAACAAGATGGGCGTCATCGTCTTGGTAGTAGTCGTACTCCGAGACCGTGGATCCGACTATCCACTGCACTACACTTGTGTTTTCCTGCATATTACCTACGAGCGCCACAGTTGCTTCCGAACACCGAGATGACGGCAAAGGGACTTCTTCTTTTGTTCACGTGATCGCGCAGGAAGTCGAGTTGCCTATGTTTCAGAGAAGAAAGGAGACGACTGGACGATATCCTCCATTGAAAACGCGCCCGTACTCTTGTACACATTCACGTAGTTGAACGCATTCGCATCGACGTACTCGAAACACGGCGCCAGATCGAACGCTGCGATTTCCGCGTTCAGTCCCAGATCTACCTCACAATCATCCCTCATTCAAACGCATCGACATGCTGTTGGCATCCACGCACCCAACCCAGTCGAGCATGCCGCCCACGATCTCCTCCCGCTGCTATTCATAAAGGAGGAAACAAAACTGCACGATCTGTCCGCTGAAACGCTGGTTCTGGATCTCATCAGGATGCAGTTGGGAGGTGGCGGGACAGAAGGGCTGGAGCGCTCTCTGGAAGTCCACCTCACTGATACGGGGGATCTTCACCTCCGTTGCCTTACTCCGCGAGGACTCGTTCTGGATCTTCTCCACCGTAAACTCTTCTGGAAACACGACATCCTGACCGTAGGAGTACACTGAGAGTGTGAGAGGAGGAATCTAGAAAGCAACTGTCCGAACAAATACTTCGCGAAGACACTCGCGAATACGCTGAATTCCCTTAGCGGAGGATGACATCTTCCGGAGACACGTGATGTGAACGAACACGCTATCTCGAATGAGACGGAAGCTGGCGTGCCTTGCTTCTACTCCTAGCCGCTGAAAGCTGTTTCGATCCAGCTTTATCACAAGAAACTGTCCGCTCACAATCGAGAGAGTGTTGGAGCTCGAAACAGGTGTATTCTCCGTTTCAACGAGAAGCGTGTGCGATGTTGTCAGATACGATGAAAAGAAAGGATCCTAGGATTACACCACAACGGAACGAGTACATCTAAAAGATGCCATATGGGTCCGTGGACACGATACCGAAAACCCTGTCCGTTAAGTAATATGGAATCATCGAATCGTTCTGTTTTAACGGAGGACAGTGATAGAAATGCCTCGTCCTCATTTTCCTCCTCCTCAAAACTAGGAGATCAGTTCGTATGCTGTAGAATACTCTAATCGTTTCACCTCCTCCAGCTGTTTCGCAGAATTCCTATTCTCTTGGAGGAAGGGAAGGCAACACATGATCTCGGTATTGAAGGGATGACTATTGACTATTTCCAACACCTTGGAGAGCTGGTTCGGGCCATAGGGTCCACGCAGCGTGATTTTTCCGACCGGTCGCATTCTGACTCGAAAAAGAAGAGAAAGTACCCCCTGGATTGGGGCATGCTGTGTGTCTAGTCCGAGAGTATTTGCTATAACTGGCGCATCATGAAGAGCGAGATGGATTGGCTGGATTGGGAATGCAGAAACGTAAAGGGGTGAATCAACATCCCATCCTCTCTTTTGCGAATTACTTTGATCTATTGGATTGGGGGAGTATACCAATCACTTTACATTCTTCAGAAGGAGTATGGAGTAATGAGGATGAAGGACACACGAATCCTAGCGAAGAAACACACACTCGTTCAGAGACACAGAATCGAAAGATACAACAACGACAGTTTTGCAGTGTGATGGTTTCAGTTGTCTGTATTCTGCTGTTACTTCACTTGGTCCGATGTATCCAGTACAAGGAAATTGCCTACGCGATTGATCCTATCGATCTTTCATGGAACACAATGACCGAGTCCATTGTTACGTTTACAGACGACGTCCCCTTCGAGAGGATTGCACTACCTGTAAGGCGATCTCCAAACGAGTGAATCCTAGTTTCCCTTCCATTTCTATGATAAAATCGTTCAGAACGTCTGGATATCCCCCAACGGCTTCATCTCGCTTCATCCCAGGTTTCCTTGTGGCAATTACTACTCGGATACGGGTTGCACGACGGAAACGGTGTATTACGAAGGGCTCATTGGACCGTATGTGACGGATCTAGTACGCTTTCATCAGTACCATGTCGAACTAGTATCCACTCTACTACACCGTGAACAGGACGATCCGCTACCGAGTCGAGCCGCACCAGCTGACCGTTGTATGGAACAATATCGCCGATTTCGATATGTCGTCGTGGAACTCCTTCATGGTGATTCTGAAAGAGAGCGGGTCTGTCATATTCTGCTACAAACGGTTTTCGCTCACGCAAATCAGTTCCGGGTTTGTCGGAATCCGACCCTTCTACCGCTTTCCGGAGTACTCGACTCGCGGCGTCTACATCTCCAGCAACACGGAGGACTGGTCGCTTCGAAGAGGACCGCTCACCCCTAGGAAGACGACGCAATATGGCAACTACATCTCTCTGGATCACTTGCGTTCCATCCACAACCAGACGACTCCGGGAGGAGACTACCTTTTCCGCGACGTCGCCTACTTCCTCCTGGCGCCTTCGGAGCTCTGCGTAACGCCCTCCGTCCTGAGTCAGCGTAGCCCCCAGAACCTGACCGTCTCCTTTTCCTGGCTGGACCCCTCCTTCCCTGAGGAGTATCTCCGATGCGACCTCGGAAGGAACATTTCGGCACCTGTCCAGTGGCTCCTGTTGCCGTCCGTCACACCTAGACGTCTCTCCGCGTCGCAGTTGCTCTGTCGCATGCCGGACCTCAGCGATCTGCCCATCTCCTCCTCGCTCCTCCTCATCGTCACGATCGCGTAAGATCACCGATACGCTCTTCCACAGCATGTTTTCTCCCGTCAGTCGTCGCTGGGAGTCGCTACCAACCACCTTCTCTTCGGTCGTGACGGTTTACAGCAGCGAATTTCCCAGCGTCGACACTGCCGTCTGCGGGAACGGCGGCCACTGCGACCGCTGCGGGTACTGTATCGACGGTGAGACCAGACGGGAGAACCAGTGCGTCGGCGAGGATGGACGCGTCTACGGCGCCTCCGACGCCGATTGTCCTACGGGAGAGGTTTCGGAGGGTGACGTTGCTCACGTAGATTCTGGACGCGGGACGCATTTGCTGTTCTCCCGAGCAGCTCGGCTGTCGAGGATACTGCGGCGACGCCTCGGTGACGGCCTTCGACGTGACGACCTACACGTACAGCTGCTGCGAGCCGCTGGTAGCCCTCACTCGCCTCTTCTCCTCCAGAACGTCGATTGCATGGGGATCTGCAACGGAGAGGCCTTCTTGGACGACTGCGGCGTGTGCAGCGGAGGCACGTCAGGTCGACTCTCCTCTCTCCTGTCACGCAGAGCACAAGGCGAACTCCGACAAGGACTGCGACGGCGTGTGCTTCGGAACGAATCTCTTCGTCTGCAACGTCCACATAAATGCGACGACGACCGACGTCACGCTCACTCTCGGCGTCACGCGCGACACCTACAACGCCTCCACCTCGCTTTCTCTCTCCAACACCGGTAGTCATGCATGCATGTAGCGACCTAGGCGACTATCCGGCCGTCCTCCACTCGCAGTTCCCCCGCATCATCAACAGGGGGTTCCAACCCTCCGTCAGCCTGGTTTTCTTCCTCCCCAACCACACGCAGCTCTCGCTCGCCGCTCTGGCGAACCACGCGATTCTCCCCGGAGAGAGTCTTCTTGTGCGCGTGGGAGCCTCGCTGGAGCCTCCGTCGGGAGAGTCCTCGCTCTACAAGGGCAGTCGCAACGCCGTCGACGTGAGCGTATGGCTGGGTGCGGCGTGCAACGTAGCTGCTCTTCACTCCGATGACGCTCAACACGACACTGGGAAGCAACGTCACGCTTCACATCCACTTCGAGACCGTCGGATGCGAACTGGCGACGGCGGAGATGTGTTCGTGGCTGCCGCGCTGCTTCTCCTGCTACTACTACTTGTGTAGGCGTGGCTGGGGTTGACAAGTGTAGACTACCCGCTGGGCGGTTGGATCTCGACCTCGTTGCTGTCGGTTGGAGCAAAGTCGCGTGTTTCGGGTGTTTATCATTTCACTATCTCTAATACCTCTCACTCCACTCTTTCCACTCCCAATCAACATCCCTTTGTTGTCAACGCGTATTCCGAGAATACTCTCTTTGCCTGTGTTGCTGGAAGCGAGAGGGAGATCTGCAAACAATACGTTGGTGAGGTGGAGAAGGTTCGGCGGAAGTGGGGCATTCTGAAAGACAAACCCGACTCGCTCATGATCATCACCTGCTCCGCCTCGCTGCTTGCTTTAGCCCTTGTCGTTTTCCTGTCAATTCGGAAGGTTATTCGGGAAAGACGTTTCCTCGAAGAATACCTCGCCGTGGATTCTTCATCCTAAGATTGTCGTGTCGACTGGGATCTGTGTTTATCTGTGCTATACCTTCACTGTTGGAGTCTCGAAGGTGTGTTTGTTCTAAAGAACCTGAGATCCATTATTTCTTTCATGGAGTTTGAAGACCTCGGAAAACACTGCGAGTTCTGCCATCAAAAGGACATTCTCCCGTTTCGGTGCAATTGCTGTAACAAATACTTCTGTCTGGACCATATCAAACGTGAAGAACACAAGTGTCCGCGAGCGAATGCAAACGACAGGAGCGTTATTGTGTGCTCGAAGTGTGGTCAACTCATACAACTGCTTCCTGACGTTAATCCCTCGATTCTCGTCCTTGTTTCTATTTGAGTTCATGCATAGATCGAAGAACATGTCCGATTCCATTGCAATCCTAGTTTGAAGAAAGTCGTTCGGCACTGTCCCGTTCCCGGATGCAAAGAAAAGCTGACGCTGGTCAATACATACAAATGTGATGTGTGCGGAAGAGAATTCTGTATGAGGCATCGATACAAGGAAGACCACCATTGCAGCCCTCCCAAGGAGAAGTCGTGGGTTGGCAACTTGTTGTCCTTCGTGAGTCGTTCAAAGGAGGAGCGGTGGCTTTGTTTTCTTATGAAACAGTTGTACAAATCGGCATTATTCGCATATTCAATACCCTTTTCCGCCTGTTGTACAAGAATGGGAATGGCAGCGTTCAGTTCCTTCTTCTCAAACGACGTTAGTCGCTTCGGAAGCGGTATCGGCTCTTCCACTCCATTCATTCCTAACCGCAACAGGGAGGAGAAGTACTTGCATTCACGATAGTTCTGTCGGACGAACCCTGGCTCGATGACGTTGGCTTCTCCATCCATTGCACGTAGCACAGACATGGTGAACGATGCAGCTGCGTAGGCCATTGAGAGGGTCGCCGACCCACATCCCTCCTTCGCCATCACCACCTCGTCTCCGGCATACTGAATACGCTTCGTGATACCCGGGACGTCGATTTCCGATATGTAGCCAGACTGTAGTTGAGAAAGCAATGGAATAATGGTGGTTCCCGCGTGTCCACCGACGACAGGAATGGAACAGAAATCAGGAGAAATCCCGAGATACTCCCCTATGAACGTGGCGCTGCGGATGGTGTCGAGAATGGTGAGTCCAATGATCTTCCTTCCCGCGTCAATCCCCATGCGCTTGTACACCTTATCGTACACGGGAACCAGAGAGTTTAGCGGATTTGTGATCAGTAGGATCATTGCGTCTGGGCAGTATCTGAATGGGAATAATAACATCGGAGCCTACTGCGCACAACTGCTGGCAAGTTGAACGGAGAGCTGCGCATTCTTGACGAAGAGATCATCGCGGCACATTCCAGGCTTACGAGGGACACCAGCGGTGATTATCACGATATCGCTTCCGTTGAGGGCTTGTGGGAGATTCGCTTCTCCTCTCACTCCCATGACATGACAGGGAGTGTTGATGTGCGACAAGTCCACAGCGACGCCTGGAGGCTTCGAACGGTCATAGAGGGAGAGTCGCTTCACGAATCGATTCATCTTGAGGAGGAGAGACAATGGCTGGCCGATTCCTCCTGATGCGCCAATTACGGTGACATTTGCTCCCTGAATGTGAAACAGAAACAAGGAAATGGTACAGAAAAGGAATGGGAAAGGGAACGAGAAAACTGAATAGGAAACATAGAAATAGTTGGCAGTTTTCATTGTGTATCCCCAAGTGATACGATAATCCATCCGTTTCTGTGGGGATGATCGTGAAGAGGATGAACAATAGGATCGCCGATCGTACCTTGATGTATTCTTGTCGTTGGCGTAGAATCAACTGTTTTGAAAAAGAGCGGGAACAGGTGAATCAGTAAAACGGGATCATCCAACCCTCTCTCCGTCTCCTTGAAGACATTCCAAATGGACAAGTATGTTCGAAGACAGGAAACTGCGACAACGAAGACCGTATCCTCCAGGCGATACCAAGTGAAGAAGAAGAATCTGATTCTCTTGCCGGTCTGCCCATTCCGAAGGCATTCAGCCAAGTGGTCCATGACAAAGGAGTAACCCCATGAATGCGAATTCACCCGAAGACAGGCGAAAGAATGGCATATGTTCCTAAACGGATACAATTCGAGTATCAGACGAGAGAGAAGGTGAATTGTAGACTGCAAGCCCGTTCAGTCCCAGTTGTTTTCGGGATACACCTTTTACTTTGGTGGTTTTCTCGGTGAGAAGACGCGTTTACAACTAGTAGAATTGGTGCGCGTACATGGCGGAGAAGTTGAGCGTTTCTATTCCTCTTCTCTCGTCAACGTGTACATAGCAGACAATCTGTGTCACTCGAAAGTGGAGCACTTTCGCGGCGTTTCCATTCCTTTTTCATATTCCATAGAAACCAAACGTCCATGTAGTGAAGGCCCAGTGGATTCTAGATTCCGTGGAAAAGAACAAACTACAGTCATTCTCTCCGTACAGCATCATTCGTCAATCCGATGCTTGTATCGACAAGTATGTTTCCCACTAGTTGTTTGAAGTGTTTATTGAAGAAGGACACATTCCAATTATGAGTCTGTTCAAAAGTTGCTATTTGTTGTATTTGCTCATGGGTAGAGTTTACTGCGGAATCCGATGACGACAAGTATGAGCTTCCGGGAGATGAGGAAGTGAAGGCGGCTGTACCCGATGAAAAGGAGGAGAAGCCGATGGTGGACGAAGAGGAGCCAGTAGCTTCCAATTCTGACAAATCAGAGGAAGAACCAATCACAAAGGAGGAAGCAGAAGTAAAACAAACGGGACAACGGAAACGCAACCACACACCGGGTTTGGAGTTGTATTTGGGAATGAGAAGTAGAGGTCCTTGCAAAGAAGAAGGAGAAGTTTGCGGAGCTGAAGGCATGTCATTTGGTTTGTTTTTCTCCGTAGAGACGACGCAAGGAATGGAATGAGCAGAACAAGGTCGTATTCGATGGGGAGAAGATGACTCCGGAAGAGCAGGCAGCCTATTTCTGGTCTTACGTTCTCATGGAGAACACAAATGATCGCTTTGCTGAGTACGGAGTGGACCACCCGTTTACTGACGAATATCTCCAGTCGTTTGCTCTCCCCCACGGCGACGATATGCTTGTGCGTCGGTTGAAAGAGGCGAATCCCGATTGGAAGCGTCAGTTCGTTCAAAAGAAGAAGGACGGTAAGAAGGGAAGGTTAGTGATGCATGTTTACACTGATATTCAGTCCCACTGTTCTCATCGTCTGCATGTCGGCTATCCGGTGTACGGAGCTTTTGAAGTAGATTTGGTATTACTGTTTCACGTAGAAACCTTTCTTCATTCGGAATCTTCATTCCAAAGCTCTTTAGCAAGCATATGAAGATTGAGGAGCAGAAGAAGTCGCTCCAGCGCATCACGCCAATTGCGATCGGAGTTCCCAATCGGATCCTCAAGTTGGCGGATGAGGGAGTTCTTGATCTGTCCAATGTCTCGACCTTAATTATCGACACAAAGGAGTATTCTATCGCACTGTCCTGTGATCGTAGGAACGATACAAAGCAGAATGTTTTGGGTCAGAAGTACACGCGAGAAGACCTGATTCCGTTCTACATGAAGTATCTGCACAACCGGGTGATCCACAAGACGACAAAGGTTGTTCTGTGGTAACGTAGTCTTTTCCCTTGTTTGTTCACATCATCCTTGTCCATGGTTCTATTGATGTTGTTCGCATTTCTGTTTCTGTGCGTTGGAACGCTTGCGCATGAAACAGAGCACTCTGAGAACCATTTCTATTGTCGCGTCTGTGGTTCCATTATTGCAAATTCGACAAGTCTGATATCAAAAGAAGCGGAAGGCGTTCATGTGAGGGGACAGCTGGAGAATCAAGATGGAGATGCTGTGATTTGGTTTGATTCCTTTGACTCTTCGGTAGGTATTTGTCCCAATTGTTGATTGTTCGTAGGATATCTGGAAAGGAAAGAGCCTTGTGTATTTCAACAACATATCGAGTGATGTGATCATCCAGGACGGAAGTCAGAAGTGTCCCCAGTTTCCGGGCCATCGATACAGTGATATCACCTGTGGCAAGTGCAAGCATCATTTGGGGTACATGATAATGAAAGAAGTGGAAGAGGACGAGTGGGAGGAAGAGGAGTCGACATCGGATATGGAGGAAGATGACATTGCGAGCATGTTTCCCTTTCCAAAAGAGGAACTCGACGCTCACCTGGACAGCTTATTCGCATCGATTCCTGCTCCTGTTCGCTCTCTGGGCTACTGGAACTACCGGTACCATCATAAAAAGCACATTGAGCAGTTCCACACGAAGACAGCTGGTGTTTCTCAGGACGTGAATCTGAACTGGAGTCTCGGATCGTTCGACCGGGAGAACAGCGGTTTTTACGCCATAGACACGTCGGTGAGTCCTCCGAAGCCTTATTACTACTACATCTACTCGAATGGACAGCACTGCGAGGAGACCAACGCTCCTCGCCAGACGGAGGTTCGGTTTGAAGCGTGTAACATGAAGCTGGTAGAGGAGAGAGAAGTGAATGACATGTAGACGGTGCAGTTCAAGTCTCTCCAGGAGGTTTCCGTGTGCAAGTATGTGGCGACGTTCTGCGTGCCTTCGCTGGAGCTTCCCAAGAAGGCGCTGTATCGGAAGGAAGCCTTTTACGCGCTGGGAGCCGACGCTGTCGTGGCTTCTTCGGATCGGAATCTTCGTGAATTGTTGAACACTGATATTTTCGGACAATCTGTGACTGAAAGTGAATTGTAACATCCCTCTGTTTGGAACAAACAAACGATGAAAGGGCTAAAGAGTAAACGTCTGTGTAATTCCTTTTAGGACCTCCATCTGACAAGCCTACACGTCCATTTCTTTTATTGATCCTACGAAATGTGTAATGAGCATAATTGAGAGAAGCATGACGTCCCCTGATGCCTCTAAAGTACTGGAGATTCCACATCTTGTCTTCACTAGTTATTTGGTCCTTTCTTTCTTTGACGGAATAACCGTCAGTTCCCATATGCAGAGCCAACACTTGAGATCAATGAGAAAGAAAGGAAGTACCTCCATATGTCAAATCGATTAGATGACCTTTCGTGGTCCATTTATCACCACAGTAACGAAGATCTTCTTCGGTCGTTGGAGGTTGGTGAGGAATCCACATCAGATAGTTGTCAATCTTTGTTCTCCCGATCACAACAGGAAGAAGTTCTGAAAAGTTGAAGTATCTGGAGAAGATGAAGTAGTCCTACAAGTGAATTCATCTCTTCTCACTCACAGCCGAATGAAATGGGCGTAACTGCTTCGATTGTTTTGCCAACTTCTTGAATTCTGTCATATAAGAAGGAAGTGTTCTCGATTTCAAGAGATGATAGTGTGGGATATTGTAGACTCTTCCTGCGATTTCATGCTTCCATTCATTCATTCAATCACACTTACTCGCTTGTTTATGTTGCCTTCTTCAGCATTCAATCGACACAACTCGATGAATTGAAACAGATTCGGAGTAACAAGAATATCACTATTGATGTATCCATAATAATCACTGTCGAAGAGTCGTGTGGCTTTCATAAACATATCATTGATAACAGGTATCTTGTATGGATTCAAACTATATCATCACATGTGAAAATGCATACGAATAATCAGTCACAACAGTGATTCCCAATTTCTTAGCAATGCTCGAAATGGTACTTGTGTGAGTAAAAACGATTCCGCGAAAACTGAATACAGATTGGAAGATGGAGAACATTCGGAGAACATTGAGAATTTTGGTTTGTTTATAATTCTATATGAGAGAATATAAGAAATGGTATACAGGATGAGAATCTGCAGTAGTGAAAAGAATTAATGAATAGCGTGAAGAGTGTCGTGAGCCCGCGAGGACTGGTTGAACAGGAAGTGTAGTGTCGATAAACACCTTTTGAATGTGGTGACGGCGTGGTTTCTTCGTTGGTTGGATGGTTGTATTGGGTGGTTGAGTAAGGGGATTGGATGGAAGAACAGATGGATCGTATTGACTTGTTTCGTCTTCCTTGCTGTTTGTATTGCCTCTTTTCTTCCTAACCACCTTTCCTTTCCTCTCACCACTACTCACTGCATTCCTCTGTACCGCTACATTCACAATCTCTCCCTGTGAGGTCCGAAAAACACTTTGAATATCAAAAATGCTGTTGGAATTGATCCTGTAACCGTTTACAGTATTCGAGTTAATATCCATCCCATTCGTGGGAAAACTGGGCATGGAATTACTGGTTCTGTCGTCATCGGCAGCGGAATACATAGAACTTGTCACTGTACGAATATCGAATGGCTTCATTCCATATTCTGTAATAATGTTACAAGAAAACTAGCACTGAGCAATCCCAGAATGAACGTACCGTTTCCATTCTATGTATCTTCTCTTTGAGACCAGTAGAATCATACTTGAACTGGACCTTCACATAAGGTGAATGGAAATAGTCGATACAAACCAGATCACATAGACCAAGAAAAAGAGGACGTACCCGATCACATAATAAACTATCCTCATGAAATGTAAAGTAGTGGTTTCATCCTGTTGCAACGGGACAAAGGCTCTTTCCGGTCTTTACATATCAAATGGACTACTGAACATGTTGAAACCACTCTTTCCTCATTCAATAGTATCCCCGATGCGCGTTCAGTGATTCACTTGATATGTAAAGAGCTTGTGTCCCGTTGCAACAGGATGAAACCACTACTGTAGTATGCACACATGTGCAGAAAAAAACAAAATAAATGAAGGGTTCTCCCTTTATGACGGTTTCCGTCAGTGTCTCTATCATATTAATACTTTTCCATTTTTTCTAAACGACCTCCTGACCCCTTCATGATCTCAAGGATCCCGATGGATAGTATCCGCGTCACCATTCCTATCATCATGCACTTATCGAGTATTGAAGGATACCATCGGAGTAGAAGCCCACCGCTCATCTGGTTCCATAGGTCACAACCTTCAATACCCCACCAAGATTTTGAGATCACTACCAAAGCATCCTTTCCGGCCAACGATGTGTCTTTATCCTAGGGACCCCTCTCTCCAACATGCCTAGCTCGTTCAATGTTCGGAATCCTTCGTATCTGCGGAGTGTGAGGGGATCTCCGCAACTACTAGCCCATGGAGTACAGTTTTATTTCATTACTATTCGGTTTACTGTCAGGTTTCTGCTACCGGTTCATATGGTCGCACATAACTCGATGCCAATTGCGCTGGACAGTGAATCCCATAAGTCTCTGTTAGTACTTGCTTGCCGTACTGTGTACATTGAACCTGATGGTTTTGAGTCTGTCTTCTAGATCACCATTTGTGTTTTTCCATACTCCTGATATTGCTATGGAACTGAGAACTAAGAAGAGATACATTTTTAAGGACGTTCTTAAGGGAAAACATCCGACAAAGAAGCAATCTCAGGTCAGGGAGTATATTCCTCGTAGTACATGTGTAACTTTTATCATTCACTTAGGCAAATTAACCATTACGTCATTAATTTCACTCATTTCGAACCATTGTTTGTCATCGAATCGCCATAACCTATGTATGGATAAGACAGTGAATTGTATGACTGCTGCAACACCAGGGAAAACAAAATATGGATGAAACGTAGATGGACAACACCTTTCCATTCCATCTATTTCTTCGTAAGAGATATTGGTAGACGACCATAACTGATATTTTCAGACAATCTGTGACTGAAGGTGAATTGTAACATCCCTCTGTTTGGAACAAATAAACGATGGAAAGACTAAAGAACTAACATTCTTGTAATTTCCACTAAGAGCCGCACGTGAATAACCTACATGTCTATTCATTCCCTCTACCTTACGAAATGTGTAATGAGCATAATTGAGAGAGGCGTGATGCCCGTCAATATTTCTAAAGTACTGGAGATTCCACATCTTGTCTTTGTGGAGCGTATGCTCCTTTCTTTCTTTGACCAAGTAGTTGTCAATTCCCAAATGCAAGCCGAATACTAGGTGTTACTGGTATAGAGAAGATGTACCTCCATATGTCAAATCGATTAGATGACCTTTCGTGGTCCATTTATCACCACAGTAACGAAGATCTTCTTCGGTCATTGGAAGTTGGTGAGGAATCCACATCAGATAGTTATCCACTTTCTTTCTTCCGATCACAACAGGAAGAAGTTCTGAAAAGTTGAAGTATCTGGAGAAGATGAAGTAGTCCTACAAGTGAATTCATCTCTTCTCACTCACAGCCGAATGGGGATGACGCAGTTGCTTCGATTGTTTTGCCAACTTCTTGAATTCTGTCATATAAGAAGGAAGTGTTCTCGATTTCAAGAGATGGTAACGTTGGATGTCGTGAACTCTTCCTGCGATTTCATGCTTCCATTCATTCATTCAATCACACTTACTCGCTTGTTTATGTTGCCTTCTTCAGCATTCAATCGACACAACTCGATGAATTGAAACAGATTCGGAGTAACAAGAATATCACTATTGATGTATCCATAATAATCACTGTCGAAGAGTCGTGTGGCTTTCATAAACATATCATTGATAACAGGCATCTTGTATGGATTCAAACTATATCATCACATGTGAAAATGCATACGAATAATCAGTCACAACAGTGATTCCCAATTTCTTAGCAATGCTCGAAATGGTACTTGTGTGAGTAAAAACGATTCCGCGAAAACTGAATACAGATTGGAAGATGGAGAACATTCGGAGAACATTGAGAATTTTGGTTTGTTTATAATTCTATATGAGAGAATATAAGAAATGGTATACAGGATGAGAATCTGCAGTAGTGAAAAGAATTAATGAATAGCGTGAAGAGTGTCGTGAGCCCGCGAGGACTGGTTGAACAGGAAGTGTAGTGTCGATAAACACCTTTTGAATACTACGGCGAGCCTTTTGGTTCTGATAACTAAATCGAGGTTTGAAACCGCGCGTTCGACGGCGTGGTTTCTTCTTTGGTTGGATGGTTGTATTGGGTGGTTGAGTAAGGGGATTGGATGGAAGAACAGATGGATCGTATTGACTGGTTTCGTCTTCTTTGCCGCTTGCCTCGTCTTGATTATCCTCCTCCTCTTCTTGCTTTGTTGTCTCTTCCTTTTCTTCTTCTTCTTCCCCGTTCTCTTCCTTTCCTTCTTCTTCAATTCTCTCCTTCTCATTTCCATCATCATCTTTCACATTTCCCCTCCTCTCCACATGATCCACATCTTCTTTCTCTTCACCGTCCTCGATACGATCCTCCTCTTCCATCCTCTCACCATCCACAGTATCACCAATCGTCGAATTCTTCGTTACAGGTACATTTCTAATCACCTCTCCTGATATTCCGGTAGAAGACAGAATATCGGAAGTACTGTTGGAGTTGATCATCTCGTGATCATTCATATTAATAGAACTGATATTCATGCTATTCGTAGGAAAATTAGGCACTGAGCTATAAGCACTGTCGTCATCGGCAGTGGAATTCATAGAATTTATCACTGTAAGAATATCGGATGATTTCACATCACATCCAACAATAATATCACAGGAAAACTAACGATAAGCAATCCACATTAAACCTACTGTTTCCATTCTATGCATGTTCTCTCTAAAACTAATAGATTCATGTTGAAACTGGATCTGTATGTAAGAACAAACGGAAACAATCCATACAAACCAGATCACATAAATCGAGACGATAAGAACGTATTCGACCACAGAACCAACTATTTTCATGAAGTGAGATGAAATCAATAGTTTTCGTTCGCGAAGACAGAATTATGAAGTGAGTGGACTCTTGATTTATTGATTCTCGAAGTTACCCGGGTCTGCTAATTCATGTTTTCAAGGCACATGGGGAAATCACAATGATCTCCCTCTCTTCAATGGTGGTTACAGGTCGACTTGACTATCTAGGACGATTCCCTGTAGAAGCACCTACTCCACAGTTGTGCGTCAATCAATTTAGGAGCAACCGGACCCTATTAAAGGAAAGTCTGTATTTGTACCCGTTACAATTTTGTTTCAAAAGGTCTCTTTTCATTGATGGCCTGATTCTTGTTCATGGTTTCCCGTTTGATCAGAATAGTTGTGTCTTAAAATGGCTATTGGTAAGATTTGAATGTGAACATTTGAGGAATTCTTCGGAACCATTTCGTTTGATAGAGAGCCCAATTCTCACCTCTGTGTAGGCAAGTCTCAGAAGAAGGTAAACAAGAAGGGAAAGGGAAAGAAGGTGATCGATACCATGGCTAAGAAGGAGTGGTACGTGGTGCGTGCTCCCAACCAGTTCAAGGAGCGCAACGTGTGCCGTACGCTGGTGTCCCGTACTTCGGGTCTGAAGATTGCTTCGGACGGTCTGAAGGGACGTGTGTTCGAGGCCAATCTGGGTGATCTGAACAAGAACGAGGATCAGGGTTTCCGCAAGATGAGACTGCGTGTGGAGGATGTGCAGGGAGACAAGTGCATCACTCTGTTCTACGGAATGGACACGACCCGCGACAAGCTGTGCTCGCTGATCAAGAAGTGGAAGACTCTGATTGAGTGCAACGTGGAGGTGAGCACGAACGACGGCTACAAGCTGCGTGTGTTCTGCATTGCGTTCACCCGCAAGCAGGAGAACCAGAACAAGAAGACTTGCTATGCCCAGTCGTCTCAGATCCACCAGATCCGCGCGAAGATGGTGGAGATCATCACGAAGGAGGTGACCTCGTGCTCTCTGGCTGAGCTGGTCCCCAAGCTGTGCAACGAGGTGATTGGCAACCGCATCCAGAAGGAGTGCGTGAAGATCTTCCCTCTGGAGAACACGATCATCCGCAAGGTGAAGATGCTGAAGGCTCCCAAGACCGATCTGGCGAAGCTGATGGAGCAGCACACCGAGGTGGTGAACAAGGAGGAGGGAGTGAAGGTCGAGCAGACCGTGGAGTCCCTTCCCGGAGCTGGTGGTCGTCTCTAAGCACGTACGTGACACAACTACGATCCTTTGCTGTTTGTTGGAATTCAATCCATTTGTGTGTCCGCGCGTCTAGTGGTTCTTGATAATCAAGTGATATCCAACTGATTGCCATTATTGGGGAAAATGGCGACAAAGGAGGAACTTGTGTTTGTAAATTGTATCCACGAAGGATGCAAGAGTCAGCGCATGTTTCTAAAGCACCCAAAGGAGGCATTGCCCGAATATGTGTGTATGAAGCATCGTCGTTTGTATGGGAACTGTGACCATTTCATTGTGTAGACATCGCGTTGTTCCTCGATTTAACAACGTTGTGGTGAAAAGTGGCTTCCTTTTGAAGAAGGGGGCGCGATCAAATAGCTACACGAAGCGATGCGCCGTTTTATTAGCAGATCGGATCGTAATCTATGACAGAGTCGGCGATACCGAGGCGCTCGTGCGTTTTGATTCGTTCGGTTGATACACAGGCTTGTGTGAATTTGAATGATGCAGAAATCGTTCAGGATAAATCTCTCAAGAAGCGTTTCGTCATTGTGTGCAATCGAGAGCGCAGAAAGTTCTTCTTCGAGTCTGTACTCGACGTGGATCATGCCGATTGGTTTTCGGCAATTAAGAAGAACATCAAGGTCGATGTTGTTTGGACTTGTGACCCCTAGAGTCTAGCGAATGGAGAGAAGTTCAAGAGCATCGACGAGGACGATTACATTGCACCTGGAACACCCATTACTCCGGATATCGAACGAGTTTGTTTTCATCGGATGGCTTCATCCATAGCCCCCAGAGCTGAAGAAGCACCACCAGGTTGCCGTCCAGAAGCTGCGGGAGAAGTTACGTCCCACTCTTCTCCAGAACGTGAAGGGTGACGACAACAAGACGCTGGTACCATTTCCCCTCCTCTCTCAGTCAGTCCTTATCCATCTGGGCAGGCACGTGGAACATGGGCGAGTGCGACCCTCCCTTCAACCTGGAGGAGTGGGTTCCCAACAGTTTCGACATCATCGCGGTGGGCGTGGAGGAGTGCATGAGTCCCTTTTCTCCCCTTCTCTCACCCAGAGCTTCCGGACCTGGAGATGCGTGCCAACGGCGTCATCGGCAGCGACTATGTCTACTACACGGAGAAGGTGGGCAGTACGCGCAAGGAGGTCGGTTTCCACGGATACATCGCGGTGACGGTACCGTCAATCACTCCTCTCGATCGCAGGTGTTCATCCGCATCGACCTGATCCAGTGCGGGCTGGTGCCGGTGGCCAAGATCCTCACCAAGAACGTGGCGCTGGGCAAGAACCTGGTGGTGACGCGCGCGAGCAACAAGGGCGGCGTGCGCGTGCGCTGTCCGCTGGAGCTGGGGGCGCTGGGCCTAGAGCCGGCGATGAGCACGCAGATTGACTTCATCTGCTGCCACCTGGCATCGGACCAGAAGGGCAAGACGAAGATCGCCAAGCGAAACAAGAACGCGGTGTAGGCGTGGGAGCGGAGTGTGACGGCAGAGAGCTCGTGCAGTCGCTGGTGCTCGACGGCAGCGAGAACAAGGGCTACGTGTTCGCCATGGGCGACCTGAACTACCGCATCAACATGGCGCCGGAGGACGTGAGAGCGGAGAGGACTTGCGACGTAGTGCATGGACCTCATCGTGGAGGGCGTCGGCAACCAGAATCCCGACGCCTACTGCGCGCTGCTGGACAACGACCAGCTGATCCCCTGTCTGGCGACGGCGGCCACCTTCCCCGGCTTCCAGGAGCTCACGCTGCCGAGCTTCGCACCCACATACAAGAAGAAGGTGAGGATGGGGAGCGTGGGTGACGGCAGAAGGGCGACGAGGCAGATCCGCAGGGCTACGCGAGCAAGGAGGCGGTATACGGCTGCTACGACTACGTCATGAAGGATGCAGGTGCGACGCTGCGCACGCCCTCGTAGCGACTGGCTGGAGATGTCATCTAGCTTCACCGACCGTATCTTGTTCCAGGCATATCCCACGGACGTCCAGTCGATGCTCTACATCTACAAGTGGGCGCTCGCCGTTGCTGCCACGTAGATACAACTCCATCGACCAGATCCGCGACAGCGACCACTCGCCCGTGTATGGTGCCGTGTCGCTGCGCATCGGCCCCAACGCGAACAAGGGCCACACGTTTAAGAAGGTGGGGTCGGCAGTCGGTTGTGACTTGCAGCTGATCGCTACGGTTCCTCCTGACACCATGCTGGAGACGGTGAGTCGGAACGACCTCTTCCGCATCCTCGTCAACAGCAGCGGCATGATCGAGCCGATGAGCAAGCAGCTGCTGCGTGAGGTGGCGCCCTTCTTCTCGCCCGCCTACATCCATCGCGACACGCTGATCATCAAGTCGGGAGACACCAGCAGCTCCTCGCTGCTGTTCGTGATCCGGGGCAGCGTGAAGCTCATCACGGAGAAGTACGAGCTGCTGACGGTAGGACCGGGCCAGTGGTTCGGAGGCGAGGCGCTCATTGAGGATATGAGCGGATACACGGCCATCGCCGAAGAGGACACGGTGTGTCTGAGTCTCAGCGTGAACGGTACGTGCGCTCTCCCCGCGTAATGGGAAGGAATCCAACAGCTCATCAAGAAGGGCTATCGCGAGTTCGCGCTGTCGGTGAAGCGACTGTTGATGGGCCAGGTGCGATCGGTGGACGCATCTCATCTAGTCTGTTGCGGGACTGGTCACCATGCTGGACGACATGATCGGCGACTACGACGAGGACACGATCAACCTCCTGCGCTACCAGCTGACGACCAGCTACATCGATAAGGACAAGGTGCTGTGCAACGAGGGCGACGACCTGGCGGCCGCCTTCTACGTGGTGGGAGGACAGGTGACGCTCACCATGACTACGGCGAGTAGGAGAGACGGAAGATGTGAACGGAAGCCGGAGAGAAGAAGGTGGTGGCGCGTCTGGGTCCCGGCGCGGTCGTGGGGAACGAGCTGCTCTGCGACGGCAACACGGTGATGTACACGATCAAGACGACGGCGCCGTCGCTGCTGTGGTCGCTCTCGCGCGACGCCTTCAAGACGTACCTGACGGTGGGGCTGCGGGAGACTGCTGAGCGTAGCTGGACCCGGAGCAGGCGGAGGCACTGCGGGCGTACGACCAGCGCATGTTCCACTGGGTGAATACGAACCAGCTGCCGCTGCAGGGAATGAAGATGCAGACGCTGAAGCTGATCAGCGACATCTTCGGCGGCCGCACGATTGCGAGCGGCGAGACGGTGTGGACGCCGGACATGAAGGCGCGGAAGCTGACGCGCGTGCTGATCACGGGCAAGGCGATCGCGGGGGCGAAGAAGGAGAGTGCGACGCCGGTGGACAGCAGCAACGAGTTCGACGTGGACCTGTCGAGTGGGAGAGAGGGATCGCTGCGACGTAGTGGTGGCGGCGCCCGGCTCGCAGAAGGTGGTGGGTCCCGGGTGCCTTCTCAACCAGTTCGCGGAACCGATGCGCGCCGTGCAGGACTGCGTGGTGATCGACGTGGACAAGAAGGAGCTGAAGAAGCTGTGCATGCTGCTGCGCTGGAAGTACTTCGGCGTGGGCGCGACGAACTGTGCTCTTTTCGCTCGACTGCCACGTAGATGGTCTTCCGACGAAGCCGATCGACTTCCGGGGCTTCGCGGGCCTGCAGGTGTGCGTGAACGATCTCGACGGCATCAAGCCGATGGGGTGAGCGAGGAGTCCTCTCTAAGACGTAGCGCGGCTCGCGTGGTGCTGACGGCGGTGGACTCGATGGCGCAGGCGGTGCAGAGCGAGGAGTTCACGACGAAGGACGTGCGCACGTCGCCGTACTTCTGGGGCGAGAGCTTCCGCTTCGGCGGCGGCGCGATGGGTCTGGAGGTGTTGGCGGGCATCCGCGTGCAGGTGGTGCAGGGCCTGGGTCGCGTGCTAGGCGAAGGTATGCTGCCGCTGGACGTGGTGTTCGGGCACCTGGACGGCGACGGCTACGGACGACAGGTGCTGCGGCTGAAGAACGACCTGGGCGGCAGCGGCAGCATGTTCCTGACGCTGAAGGGGCTGGGGATGCAGGCGATGGCGCTCTCGCTGCAGGAGAAGCCGCTGGAGGACATTGCGGTGAGTCGCCAGCCAGAGAAGGCGCCCGAGAAGCCCGCGGACGCGCTGCTGCAGAAGATCACGGAGCGCATGCGGAAGCTGGACCCGCGCGAGGCGAAGAAGGCGGCGAAGGAGGAGGAGACAAAGGCGAAAGAAGAGGAGAAGAAGGCGGCGAAAGGCGAAGCGGCGCCCGCGAAGCCGGCGATGGCGATGATGGGCTTCTGGAAGCCGAAGAAAGCGACGGAACCAGTGAAGCCGACGGAGCCCGGCGCAGAGCTGCCGCCGGCGCCCGAGGGCGACTCGCGGGCGAAGCAGGCAATGAACGGCTTTTTGGCGCGCATCGGCCTCGGCAAACAGGTGCCGCCTCCGAAACCCGTCGCAGAAGAAGAAGAGCAGCCGAGACGGCGTCGTCGCTTCGAAGACGAAGAAGAAGAGTCTCCCCGACCCCGTCGTCGCTTCCAGGAAGAAGAATACGAAGAAGAAGAGTTGCCAGAGGAGCGTCCTCGCCGCATGCCGCGCAGAAACCCGCGCTTCGTCGAGGAGCCGCGTCGTGCGCGTGCACCGCGTCGTCCGCGCGTGGAGTCGATTTCCTCGTCGAGCTCCAGCGAGTCAGACGAAGAGCCGCCGCAGCCCGAGGGCAAGCCGACGCCCTTCAACCACCTGCGTCGTATCCCCTACGTGCGACCACTCGTACGCGACCCCTCCGGCAACCCCTTCGCGCGCTCCTGCGGCAACCCCTTCGAGTTCGTCGGTCTCGCGCCGCCAACGCCGCAGGTGGCGCTGCGGCCTGGCGCCGCGTTCGGACTCTACGACGTGCCGGTGGAGACCGAGGAGGATCTGCCTGCGGAGAAGGCGAAGATCGTGCCACGGCCGGGCTACAACCCCTTCGCGGCCATGAAGGAGGGCGATTACGGAAAGGTGGATCGGAGGCTGCATCCGCTCCCTGGGTACAACCCCTTCGATATCCAGAAGCCAAAGACCATCACGATCAATGGAAAGCAGCGAACCAATCCATTTATCTAGTTTTGCAAGCGCACTGTTTGTTGACATGACGCAAGAGTGGCGCAACTGGCGCAACTCCATGAGATCAGGATTCCCATGGATACAGCGACCGATCCTCCTGCAATCTCGGCTGCTCCGCAAACGAGTCACGAAACGAAGCCCGCAGAGACCGGAAATGGGGTTTGCTCATTTCAAACGCAACATACGGTTCCGATCCGCGGCCTGTCCATCGCGAAGGATGGAAAGGTGATAATCGGCGACAAGAAGGGATGGATCACGGTTGTTTTTTGGTTGGGTGAATAACGCATAGTTACTGGATCTTCGCGAGAAGTCGGAGGTGGTTGTTGGAAAGCACGCTTCGTCGATGAGCCAATTGGGCTCCGATCTGGGATTTATCATTTCCAGTAGTTACGGAGGCAGAATCAAGGTAGGAAACTATAGTATAGTCAATCAATAGTGCTGGAAAGAAGGTGAGGAGACCTATCAGAAGAAGATCGTGATTCCCTCGTCGAGAAGTCCTATTCTAACGTTTGCGATCGAGGGCAATCATATATTCACGGCTTCAAACGCAAAGAGCGCCATCTACGTTCTCGTGTCGTTTCGCTTTCACTACTAGGAGTTTGACCTCCAGGACGGTTCGTTGCTACATTCCTCTGCAACGAAGCTCAAGCACATCGAGTCCATTTGCGTCGTTCCTTCCGAGGATCACGTATCAGTATACGCTGGATGCGATAGTGGCTTGTACTTGTTTTCGTCCACGCTGGACGAGAGTACTGTGGTTGCTGGGAAAGGGAAGTCCGGCGCGTGGTCGAGTTGCAAGAGCCAACGAAAGGGAACCGCTATCAATGTGAAGGAGGTTAAGCAAGTCGCCTACAATGGGGCGGGAGTCATCGGAGTCATCGGGAAGCTGAACAATGTTTGGTCGTTGCTAGAGTTCTCAGTGGATGACAGTTCACTCCTTTCAAGCCGACCTATTCCCATCGCGCTGATGCGAAACAAGTTTACCCCATTCGTTGGATCGATGTCTGCGTATCGGGATTTTTGGGTTGTGCTTGTTGAAGGAGGTCTGTTTGTAAGAAGCGGTTGATCCTTTTGACGTAGTTCTTCCATCAGGGGGACATGACGCGCTCGCTCTCCATTTCGCTCCCAGATGATACTCCGGATGCTTCCTGTTTTACTATTGCAGATGAAACGGTGTATATTGGATGTGTGGACGGATCGTGTTATGTGGTTTTGCCTGTTTGGGATGACAAGTAGACTTTTCCGATCGATGAGAGGATTTCCGTTCTGTGGAACCGGAATGTCAAGACGATGGATGGCGAGATTGCGTATTTGTGTGGTGTTTGTGAGCAAACCAGTTTTTTACCCATACACCAAGTCGAAATCGTCAAGGGTTTTCTTCAGGTGGAACAGATTCTCGATGGAAGGACGGATGTCTTCCTGTGACAGGAAGGACAGCAAAACCGTCGATAGATTGTACAACTACCGTTGACAGAGATAAAACGAGCTCACTTCATGATCGCTTCTGTCATCAAACCACGAAATGATGGGAATTCCATTTTCAATGTTGTATCCAAAACAGCTGATGTAGTTATCTACGATCACAGTTTTGGACTACACTCGATGCGATGCACATCTCCTACCAGATCACGGTTTAAAATGTTTAAATCTTTCACATAATTGTTGTTCACGTAAAGACAGTCCGATCGGAAAAGACGATGGCTAATTCACATTCCCCTCGCATCGATACGATATGTAATGCGTATCCCCATCGATGATGTCCAAAATGCGGTTTGCATAACTACATAACATCAACTCTCCAACAGTACCAATCTTGTGATGCAGTAAAAACGACAATCTCGTAATAGGGGGCAATCTTGCGCAGTAGATAAAAGAGGAATGGACGGACGTTCGCATACACACGGTACATGACTCCATCCATTTGCACCTTCTACTCACGACCTTATAGAAATGATACGGAAAAGGACAAATCGGGTGAGTTTGTTTTCTCCATGGAACAGTGAACAAGTGTTTCATCCAAATCGAGAACCTAGGGAATTGACTGTTTGCAACGACTACCAGCGTGTACGTAGGAGCTCCTGGGAGTTTGGGAGGAAGCAGCTGTCTCTGTCGATGGGCCATGGGAAGGGAGTGATAGGGAGGAAGCATCTTGATGAGAATGACGCTATATGATGAGGGGATGTGTGAGGACGAACGGATTATAGGTACAATCAACATAGGTATCCTCTTCGTTATTCGACACGGAGGTGATAGGAGATGGTGCAGCCGTTTTGGCATGCGTTTTCTCCTGCTCATTCTGGTTGCAGATCTGTGTCTGGACCTCTTGGTTCTGAATAGCTGCCTCTACGATCGTGCTCTCCGTTTCCACATGATAGCTCCTGCTCCGTTAAGGAAATGACGTCATGGTCGTTTCTGGATATTCTCGGATGATTTCAGACGCCTTGTCGATGGTGTCGTTGAAGGTTGTGTCCTCGGGAGCAATTACTGTAACCGATTTCCTCACCTCTACGCATCAGAACAAAGACGAGCAACGGACCGGAACTGACTTTCTCGTTTGGGGAAAACACTTCTTCTTCCTGCTTGGTGTGTTTCACGTAGGAGGAACGTAGACTGTCGTACATGGACGAGGAAGGAGACGCCTTGGGCCTCTTGTTTTCCCTCCTACCCATTGGTCGTTCCATATTCACGGTCCTACATCCGAACTTGCATACCCGATACGCCATCCGTTTTTCCTTCTTCCAATTACATCTTCTGTCATTCCCTACCAGTACCAGACGTAGACATGATTAGTGGTCAAGAACAAACAAACCTATGCTTATAATGATTCATCCAAACGAGCAAATGCTTCCTTTTGTTCATCTAGCTCATCGTCATCACAATACTCTGCACAGTCCTCAAGCCACGCCATCTTCTCCATGACGTCCCTGCGGAGCTCAACGTACTTCTCGTCGTTTCCCTTAGTAACGAGTTCTCTCATCATGCGCTTCGCCTTCTCTTCCATATCCCTCAGCGTTCTCAGCTTGATCAGTTCCGAGTTGTAATCGGAGTCATCGCCTCTGCAGATGAAGGTGCTGCTCTCCTTGACTCCACTATCCATGTCGGTGACGATCACGGTGAGTTCGCCACGACTCGAGTAGATCATCGTGATGCCGATCGCGCACTCCCTTCCCGGACGCGGCTCGTCGATGTCAATATTCACGCAGTGCATCAACTCCATGGCTCCGTTCTCGCTCCTCCGCATGTACACGCTAAGTCGCACCTTCTTCACGAAGTTGCGTTCCAGAGAGATGCGTCGGTTCACGCGGATGCCCGTGGTGCCGTCCCTCAGCGTGCCCCACTGCGTCCCCTCCACGAACGTGCGGTTGAACCCGTCGCCCACGTTGAAGAAGATGTCGTGAGGACAGCAGCTCAGCTCCGCCAGCTGCACGTCTCCCACCGCTTTGTGCAGGTTGGCCGTGCGCACGCCCTGCAGCAGATTCACGCCGTTGCACAGCGCGTCCGCGTCGATGGCGGCGCCCTCGGCTACGCCCTCGTCGATGTTTACCGGCGACTCGATCTTGCGCTCGAAGAACTCCTCCAGACGCTGCTTCACGTAGGGGATTCGCGTGGAGCCTCCGATGGGAATCACGCAGCTGATGTTCTGCGGCTTGAGGCCCGAGCTCTCCAGAGCGCGACGAATGTACTTGATGGTGTTGTCGATGTAGTCCTTGATCAGACTCTCGAACTCCACGCGCGTCAGCATGTGCTCGTACTCCACCTTCTCCATCGTAATTGGGTTCACGATCATGTGCTTCAGATTGTACGAGTCCGCATCGGAGAGGGCAATCTTCGCCTTCTCCGCAAGGTCCTTCAGTTTGCTGAGATCCTTCCGGCTCTCGTAGACGTCGACTCCCTTCTCCTTCAGCTCCGCCGCCATCAGTCGCACGATGGCGTTATCGAAATCGGCGCCTCCCAGGTGCGAGTGCCCGTCGCTGTGGAGAATGGAGTATCTTCCGTTTTCAATAACCACGATGCAGCAGTCGAAGGTACCTCCTCCGAGATCGTACACCACCACCGTCTCGTTCGTGGCACCGCTCGCGTGACCGTACGCGATGGCTGCGGCCACAGGCTCCGGCAAGCAGCGAAGCACCTCGAATCCGGCGCGCTTGCCAGCCTCCTTTGTTGCCTCCGTCTGCTCCCGGGTGAAGTAGCTGGGAACGGTGATGACGGCCTTGGTGACTCCTCCCGGGACGTAGCTCTTCAGGAGCTTCAAGATCTCCGCGTCAACATCGATAGCGGACATATAGAGGGGCTTATTCTGCCCGATGAACTTATATACGGGGTATCCTTCCGAATCCTCTTCGATGCAGAAAGGCCAGTAGTGCAGATCTCTCTTTACGTACTGGTCGTTGAACATACGACCGATGATACGTTTGGGCTCATAAATGACGTTCTCGGGAGCTTTGTTGCGGAGATTGCGCATCTTCGCTCCCGTCAGAATGATGGGTACATCAACACTCTTGGTGTCCACACCGATCTTCGATTCGGTGATGGTCGAGCCATTTGGAGCAGCAATGGGCCTCGAGTGATTGTTAACGTATGTGTATATTTCGGAATTGGTCGTTCCAAGATCAATGCCGACAGATCGAATCACTTCAGCCATTTGATCTACACTGAAAAGGATAGAAAAAAAATGAGGGCAGTGAGCGCAACGACAAACCGTTAAAGTATAACTGAGCTAACAAACAGAGGACTCCCGAATGAAATGATACTCTTCGGCTTCTTTCACCAAGTCGAATATGTTCACAGGCTTTTCGGGCACCTTGAACACATTGCCTAGAAGGATGGCCCGGTCGCAGCAGGGCTTGCACTCGACCGTTGCGTTCACGTCGACGTCTCCCAGCAGCGAGGGGTCACGAACTTCTCCCTTGCTGATCTAGAATGAATGCGAATCGCCATACCCACCTTCACGAGTCGATCCAGCATATCGTAAGCGATTTCCTCGGAGACCACGCTATCGTGTTTGTACAGAGGGTGGTTGGTGACGAACTGACGCATCCACATGGCTCCGGTGAGGATCTCGCCGGTGGCGCGCTTGTGGATGAAGTCGAGGTACTGGTTGACCTTCTCCCGCGTGCACTGCGAGCAGTCAATCTCCTCAAGGTACGCGCGGATCAGCGGGATGAACCCCGGGAAGTGCTTCTATCGCTCATTCCCCGCCTGCTCGCCCACATTCCCATCCAGAATCTCCGCCAGCGAATACTCGCCGCAACCCTCCTCGCAGCCCTCGCAGCCCTCACAACCCTCGCAACAGGCAGCGAAGGCCTGGACGCGCTCGAGCCTGCGGAGGCCGCAGTTGGTGAACCAGAACTTCTCCCTGCGTAACGCGTCGCGTCGCTCGGCTCGCCGCATGTTTTCATCGACGCGTGACATGGGGATGTAGAGCTCCAGCTTGAAGAAGAGCACGGCGCGACAGAGCAGGCCTGCGAACACGGTGAAGGCTGCATTCTCGAAGTCCGTGAGCATCACCTCCATCGTGCGCAGCTCCACACGCCACGCCTCCACCGCGCCGCCCAGCACCGGCGGCTTCCATCGCACACTCTGCCAGTTGGACGACTGGATGTTCTCGAAGTGCTCGGAACTCTCCTCGTCGCTCATGGACGCGAAGTCCGAATAGGACACCAGCGCGTCCCGCACGAAGAGATGGGCGATGTGTCTCGCCAGTGTCGCGTCGATGCCATGCTCCCGCAGCGTGGCGAAGGCGACAGGGTCCATCGGCACCGGCAGGTCGTTGAAGCGCGCGAAGGCGGGGTCCGGGTTGATATACATGTCCACACTGTCGTAGCGACTCTTCGGAATGCCGCCCGGCTACGTGATATACCAGGACAGAGAAATACGGCTCGCTCCGCAGGTGTGCGGTCGTCCACCGACTGGCTGATCACGCTCCAGCGCGTGTCCAGGTCCGACAGCGTGCCGCGATAGATCGGCGAGTAGGCCGTCAGCGCCATCTGCTTCGCAGGACCCTCGCATGCCTACCATCAGCGGCGCCAGCACCACCAGCTGGTCGTAGAGCAGTCGGCTCTCCCGCAGATCCTCCGCCTGGAACGTCACCTGCAGGCAGCAGCTGCCCATCCCGAAGCCCATCGCGTCCATGTGGATCGGCGACCGGTCTTTCGTCTCCGTGTCCATGAACCGAGGCACCTGAATGTTCACCTTCTCCCCGCGACGCGCACGGATGTTCCGGGTCAGCGCGCTGCGGGTGAGGAGAGGGGAGTTCCACTACGCGAAGCGGGGAAAAGGACTGATGATGGTGTCGGGAACGTAGTCCGAGTCCGCCACCGGACCGTGCAGCGGACCCATCGTCGCCGCGAAGTCCCCCACGCCCAGCAGCGGGAAGTGCGGAAGCATCAGCAGCTCCTCACCCTCCTTCAGGTACTCGTACACCGCCATGCGACGATGTCGCATGTTTCCCTCAATACCGTTGAGGGCGCAGGCGTACTGGTTGTACGGACGTGTGGGAGTCAGCTCCAACATATACGATCCATACTCAGGCTTCACCTCGAAGTTCATCCTAAAATGGATCCACGTCGACACACCGACTTTTTGCTCTTCGAAAGCTCAGCGAAGGTGTCGATAATTACAGGGGCGCGTTGAGAAATGCGCACCCTCTTGTTCTTGTGGTCAAATATGATAATGTTACACTCAATCTAACCCATCAAGCATGCCTTCTTCGCCTGCCTCATCTCCCCAACGCAGCTCGTCACAGCAACGATCCATGTACTTCTTGTACACGTTGATGAACTGAAGGACGCCGTGCCTCCGAACTATTGCTCAGCGAATCCTCCCAGAACGCACTGTACGCACGAGCCTCCTCCGCATCCTTCCAGTCCTGGACTTCTGCGTCCTTTAATAGTCCCATCACTAAGAAATAATGCGATTCTATGAATTATGAAGAGAAGAACATCTGCACTCTATGATTGGACGCACCAAAGGCGCACGAAGGAGGATGTGTGTAGGAACATAATTGGTGAATCGGGATTGTCTGTAATTGAAAAGGAAAGGAATGGCGTTGATGGATTCAATAAAGCGAACAGCACAATAAAAAGCCAGATTCCCTTGTCAAGACTCGAACGAGCGAGGGGGTGGTTTGGGGGGAAGTCACCGCCCATTGCGCCACACTCGGGAAGGGCGACGTCCGAAAAATGCACTGATGAATAATGCAGTATTGTACAGAAAGACGAAACACACTTCTAACATGAAGGCGCTTAAGACAAATCGGTTTGATGTCGAAGAGAACAGTTGGAATTTCGATATCATGGAGAACATTACAAGTCTCTTGGAGATGATCCCCGTCGAAGACCGGGATATTGACGTTCCAAAGATTCTGTATGACGGTCTACTTCGTTTTGTTTCCCTTTCCTTTGTTTCTCTGAGTCTTAGTTCGGTGACTGCTGGAATGTGGTTGCTTGTGGCGAAATGGATCTGGCCATCAAATACATATCCTGTTGCGACGAGTGTTGGCTGATTTCTTGACAGACAATCGCATGGATACATGTTTAGCATATATGATTACACAATGGAAGAGAACATCGTTTGTTTCAAGCCCGATCCGCTTCGCGGAAAGATAAAGAAGAGCGAGAAGGAAGTGGATTCGGTCGACGAGTCGTAAGGATGCATTTCCGGATTCCTATGCAGTCTCCCCGTTCACGTGAACAAGAACACAATGCCGGACGAACTATATCGGTACACAATGAATGTAGACGTATCGTTTCCGATCGATCCTAGTATCTGCAAGGTCTTCTCTCCGCAAAGACGGAGGACTCCGAAGAGGCGGAGCTGGCAGTGTATCTCCGTGTTTTTTCACACTTGCTTCTTCACATAGACCGCTCTCCTTCACCGCTCTACGGGCGTATATCAGGTGATCGTCAGCACGAGCACTCCGATCCGGTCCTACTTGGACCCGAAGGCGCTGGATGTGCTGGACGTGCAAGTGGGGTCGACCTCCGTCCTCGTGTGGAAGCAGGTCGTCTCGAAGGATATGCTGGAGGTGAAAAACCGCCTGGCGTGGTACGAAAGCACGCTGGTGACATGTCTCTGGGTGACCGCCATCTTCGCGATGATGGGGCTCCTCTCCTACTACTTCACCAAGATCGACGAGCTGGACGGACAGTGCGTGAAGGGCGTCGTTGAGACCTAGGTGCAAGGCGGGAACCTTCTGCGACACGCCGCTGATGGAATCGCTGACGGGGAAGCGACGTCTGGTAGGAACGAGTCTGTTTTCCGAGCGCAGGTGGGGAAGTGCTTCCTGGTGCTGCTGGGACTCCTCTTCTACTTCCTGACCTTCCGCTGGCTGCGGCAACGCCAGCGCAGCACGCGCGACCGCGAGTACTACCTGCAGGTGCTCGACCTGTCCAAAGAGAACTGACGTGTTTGTTACAAACAGCGAATGAAACATGATTACGAATCAGCTTAGTTGTTCTTGGTGACCTCATGGAAAGCCTTAGCAACGTACTCCACGTTGTGGGTGTTGAGTCCGGCAATGGAAATACGTCCGTTCATGGTCAGGTAGATGTGGTACTCCTTGATGCATCTCTCGACCTGAGCCTTGGTCAGTCCGGTGTAGGCGAACATACCAATCTGGCTGGTGATGTGCGACCAGTCGCGAGTGCTTCCAGCCTTCTTCAGGTTCTCGACCAGAGCCTGACGCATGGCGATGATGCGGTGAGCCATTCCGGCGCACTCCTCATACCACTGAGCCTTCAGCTTGGGGTCTCCCAGCACGGTCTGGACAATGCGAGCTCCGTACAGAGGAGGGTTCGACCAAAGGGTACGAGCAGCCACCTTCAGCTGAGAGAGCACGCGCTCCTTCTCCTCCTTGGAGGCGCACACCACGGAGGCAGCTCCGCAACGCTCTCCGTAGAGACCGAAGTTCTTGGCGAAGGACTGAGCCAGGCAGATCTGGTGTCCGTCAGCCACGAACTGGCGGATGGCGAAGGCGTCGCCCTCCATATCTCCAGAGGCGAATCCCTGGTAGGCGCAATCGAAGATCACACCGCAGTCGTTAGCCTTGATGGCCTGGCTGATCTGCTTCCACTGCTCCTTGGTGGGGTCCACACCGGTGGGGTTGTGGGCGCAGGCGTGGAACAGGAAGGCGGACTTGGCGGGGGCCTTCTTGATCTCAGCGAGGATTCCGTCAATGTTCAGGCGGTTGTTGGCGTCCAGGTACGTGTACTTGAAGTTGGGAATTCCAGCAGCGTTGAACACGCCGAAGTGGTTGGGCCAGGTGGGGTTGGGGATGTACACACGCTCGTAGCCCTTCACGTTCTTCAGGAAGTCTCCCAGAAGACGCAGAGAACCGGTTCCAGAAAGAGCCTGGCACACGGCGACTCTGTCCTCCTTGATCACGGGGGACTCAGCTCCGTAGACAAACTCGGCAGCCAGTCTGTTGAAGTCGGGCAGACCCTGAATGGGAGGATACTCGTGATCGCTCTTTCCGGCAATACGTCTCTCAGCCTCGGCAACGCAAGGGAGAATCACGGGCTTGCCGTTGTCGTCACGGTAAGCACCCACACCCAGAGAAATCTTGCGGGGATCCTTATCAGCCTTGAACTGCTCGTTCAGTCCAAGAATGGCATCTGGGGGAGCCTGAGCAACCTACGTCGTTATCCTCAACGATACACTTCATACAGCAGCCCAGCGGCTGGTGGCGAAGGAGCGGATGAAAGTAGGCTTAAAAGCGCTAGCGGCCTCTAGAAACAATGATCCCATCCAAGAATCCGCGTACTGGCAAGCATTTCCGGTTACAAAAAAAGTATATGCTCGATTGGAGAAAGGGGAAACAGGGAAATCCAAAGAGCCAATGAGGGCCCGGATGTGAGCGAAAACAGGGAAGTGGATGCGATGATTAGGGACCTTTTAAGAATACGATCTTCCACTGCAACGGAGTGATTGTGTCTTGAATCGGATGTGATGGGATGTAAGGAGTGAGTAATTCGGTTACCGAAGACGAAGTGTGCATGATATTGAAAGATAGGCCATGTTGGGGTGATTTGTCTTGCGATGCATTCTGTGTGATAATCCCACTCTGAATAATCTTTCTCTCTCATTACAAAGAATGTTGCTTTGTCAAACGAAATGGTTCCAATTTTTGCACTCCACAATTCGGAAGAAGGAGTCAAAGAATGACCGAGCAGAAGGTGACTGGAAAGGGGAGTGCCATTATACGTAGATTGTTGATTGCTTGCAGTCCGTGCTCAATGAAAAGACAGCAACGGGTCGTCGTGATGCGGTGGCGACGCTTACAGACTCCCTTCAAGCTGTAAATGATCTGACAGATCTAAGGGCCATCGAAGCCATGTATATGGACATTACCGTGGGTTATTGCGTTCAAGCTGATGTGCAGAGAATGATGGAGGCGGACTCACAGAATTCAGACTCCGATTTGATGAGAGTGGATCTTCAGCTCATCATTGCGATAACCGAGGCTCTGAAGGAGCGTTCGGGTCCTCTCTTCTTGAAGGTGTTTTCGGTCGTCGTCCAGTTCTACTCGTGCTCCATAGTGGTTTGGTTTGAATAGTGCTGCGACCGTAGGAAGTGCGAGACGGAGTGGAGGCCTATGTGGAGTGTTACATCCGGTATGAGAGAGAAACGACGAATCTCCGCATGTTCCTGCATTCGTTGATTTCCAAGAATGTGAGCGGTTTGGTTTCGTCGTTGTTATGACATTCTAGACACGCGCACTCTTTCCTTTGTGATCCGCTGTCTGTTGCTGATTGTGCAGCACGACATCCCCGACATTTACAACCTGCAGGGTCTTTCACGTTTCGCCGTTCTTATCAAGTCGTTGCACTCGTTCAACCAAATCGACGCGACCACACTCGCCACCTACCAAGAAGCCTCTCGTATTCTCTCCGAGAAGATGGCGTCTGTCTCAACCCCTTCCTCGTCCTTTCTGGAACCAACGGAGCCAGTGGAGTCAACGGAGTCAATGGGAAGCGATGATCATGATCATGATGATCATCGCGTGGAACCCACTGTCGATAGCACCATCGATTCCACCATCGATTCCACTATCGATTCCACACCCGTTTCGCCATCACCTTCCCGCCACTCCTTCCGTTGGCGTTCCCTCCTCCGCATCTTCCTCGTTTGTCTGGGCGTTTCGCTCCTGGCAGCCAACGCGTTTCTTCTCCTCGCACTTTTACAGTCGGCGAAACTCCCCGAAGAGAACCCGCAATGTCGTCCCACGGCAGCCGCAGGATACCGTCTTCGCGAATGGCTCCGCGAAACAGCACACACTCTGAAAATCACGCTGCGACAGTGGACTTCCCGACAGGTAGCGCGCGAAATTCGATCATGTCCGGCGATCACGTGTCCCTCTCTTCCGTGTCCACCATGCGATCACACACTCGATTGTCCACCTTGTAACCATACTCTTAATTGCCCATCTTGCAATTGCACACTCGATTGCCCGGCCATCGAGTGTCCTGAGGTCGAATGTCCTGCTATCGAATGTCCTAAAGTGGAGTGTCCCAAAGTGGAGTGTCCTGCGTGTCCCACGGTCACGTGCCCGAAATGCCAAGACACATCTCCTCTCTTCCATCGGATTGCGGTTCAGAAGGAAGAGCTGGAAGAGAAGAATGTATTGCTCAATGAAACGAGGAAGGAGGCTCGGCGATGGGAGCATCAGTTTCATGGGGAGCAGAATCGGAGAGAAGTGTGTTTGCAGACGATCGAAAAGGTGACGGAGAAGGTGAAAGGCTTGGAAGAGGCGGAGAAACGCAATGCACTGGACATGCAGAATCTGAAGGTGACGGCGGAGAAGGCTGCCTTGGAGAAAAAGGAGATGGAGACGAAGCTCGATCATCTCAGCGAGTCTCTGTTGGAAGAACGGAGGAAGAACATGGAATTGGAGGGAAAGCTCGCAAGCATGGAAAAGCAGTACCGCGTGCAACTGGAAGAAATCGAACTATTGAAGAAGGAAAAAGAGCGAATTCGCGCCTTGAATTCCGCGGGAGAAGAGTGTTCCGATGTGTATTCGTACTTCCGGCGTTTCATTTGGTCGGAGAACACGAAAAACGAGGCGGTTACGCCGACGGAAGACTATCTGAATCTGACGCAGGACCAGCGAGTGGTACGGTGCTTGATGTACAGTGATGATGTCATCCCACCGAAAGAGACCTCTCTCTGGGAGAGTTCCGTTGTTTTCTACTCAGCGATCCTCCTTTGTACAATTGTCATTCGTAAGTCTGTTCCTGTCGTTTCATGTAGTATTGTGTCTCCGTCCTGTGATGAGTTTCCTCCGATCCTGCGTGGAGGCGGTGCGGAGATTCGTGCACACCTCGCTCTTTTACACTTGTTTGCAACAAACACCATTAACACTTCTCCGTGTCCATTTCAGCGATGATAGCGCCCACCTTGACGGTATCGTCGGGGTTCGCAAGCTGCTTCACAAGATATCCAGCCTTGTCGCAGCGAACATCCATGGACACCTACGTCTCATTCTCTAAACCCACTCCCACTTTGTCCGTCTCAACGACAGCCACGACGTCATCGATATCCACGTGGTCGCCAGGTTTTTTCTCCCACTGAACGAGCGTGCCTAGAAATCAGTTGTATACATATTAATCGCACCGCTCTTGATGGACTCACCCATAGGAGGAACGAGGATGTTGAATCGCTCCATCAGAACAGAAGTGGTGGAAATGGACATTCTGCCGACTCTCATAGCGGAACGGAAAGAGGGAGCAAGACGCGCGAGGGTTTGCATGGTGTGCAGAGACAATCAATGAGTCAACGTGTGTCCAAACAAACAGAACTCTCACTCTGCCCGTCCTTTTCCCTTCCGTGTGGTGGATGTGGTTCGTTTCCTCCTATGACTGACTCTCAACCGGCAACGCCACGTTCCTGTTTTCCGCTTCACAGCTGGCTCTTCGTCCGCTGGAGAATCCTCATCGACATCATTCCCGTCATCATTCATGTCGCGTCTATGATTTATCCACGAGCACAGTCTCCACGTCAGCGTCGCAAAGTACTCAACTCCGTCCCGCTCATATTCCTACATCACTCATGCATTCCTCCCTCACTTCCTTCATCACTCGCACAATCTGATCAACGTTCGCCTCGCGCAAATCCAGGCGTTTCATCGTCTCCTCACTCAGACGATCCACATGTTCCAGCATCATCTTCCAGGATCCCGAACACCCCTTATTCACAAACTGGGACACTACCCATCAAAACCCCCACTTTTCCTCACAAGCCTCCCGCATGTGTCGCACATTCAGAAACTTCAGTCCCCCGCCATCCGCCACGCTTCGCTCGATGAAACGCACCATCGTTTCAAACTGTGCCGCGCCGCCTCCCTCGCTCGTCTCCTCTTTCGCCTCGCCCCCGCGGGAAACTCCAGTTAACCGTTTTCGCCGCAAATTCAGCAGGGAAGAAGGATTGGCGATTTTCCCCACGAATTTGGCTCCGAAGAGCTGGATGGGAATGGAGGGAAAGCCAGTCACGTCGACGGAGAGTCGCACGAGCGGGAGTTTTCCTCCCGCGGGGATTTCGGAAAGTAGATCGGTCATGACGGCGTCCAAATACCGCTCGATTTCGGCGGCGACGGTGGGTCCCGCGGGGTCGAGCGCGGAGTTGGCGGCAAGGGAGATCTGCTTGAATAGGAGCGGTCGCATCTGATAGAGAGAGAGATGGCAGATGGACATTGGGAATGGGGATCGCTTTGACGCGGAAGTCGGTGTTGTTGATCTCGATGAGATCCACGTGCTTTGGCAGGGCTTCGCCCTCGATGAGGGAGGTGATGCAGGATGATCCCGGCTGCAGTGTGTAAAAGTGCTTAGTGGTAACAAAAAGACGGAAGTACGCCTTCTGCGTGCCAAACTGGTTCGGTTTGACAGGCATGCTCATGACCCCAGATCACGAGATGCAGAAACCGCGGTAGTAGGGACAGCGGCATCGAACGCACGGGACGACCGGGCTCGCAGTTCTGGTGGAGGAGAAAGAGGTTGAAGTAGCGATCCGCTTCGCTCGGTTGATAGAATGTCACATGATGCTGCTCGAACATGCGGGAAAGACGCTCGTCGGGAACGTAGCCCATGCCGTAGACGGCCAGTCGCGTAGCTCCCTTCTGGAACAGCAGGGGACGGACTTCGATGGCATCGACACTTTGGTACATTTATCCACGGAAAACCCACTTCTGCACACGAGCGAAGTAGTTGATGAGACGCGTTGCGTTCAGAATGTCCAGAGCGGAGAGCGCATCGCCTTCCGTTCCCTATCGATCAGAAAAAGGAATGAGAATCACTTCTCGTGTCGGGTCGTCGTGGTTTCCGTGGATTGCAAACACGGGCAGGGAAATGTTCAAGTTCGCATCCTCGTAGTTGACGGGACTGGAATGACAGGGCAATATCACGACTACAGCGTTGCAAGCGGCGACTGTTCCGTCGGGAGAAAGGTGAAGTTGATGTCGCCCGATCCCAGACAATACTTGCTCAGAAGCTCGATGGTTTTGTTCAATGTGCTCCGCGATGGCTTGTTGGCATCGAACAGATCGCCTCCGAGAAGAAGGAAGTCCACCTGCGTATCATCCATGATTTCCGAACGGTACCTTTTGCTCCACCGCCGTCTGCAAGATGAATTCGAACGCCTGGAACGAATCGTTCCCGATAATCGGGTCCGTTTCCCTAGTTCCTTACTGCGTGCATCCTTTTGCCTACTTGTATCCCAGATGGTTGTCAGTAGCAACTAGGATGCGAAAAGTGTTGGACAGATCCTCCGACATAAAACAGAATGATGATATGGCGGGGTTCTTCGCACAAACAAAAACTAAAGGAACACTACTATGCCTGCACTTGCAGCAGGTAATCGCGCATCATGAGGCACAGACGCGCGGATTCTTCAACGGCCTTGGAAACACTCTACGTTCAATCCGACTCTGCGTTTCTACCATGGTACAGATTTCGGGAGTCACGGCTCCACTGTGCGACACGTAAACGATTTCCTAGAGTGAGAGGAGGAAAGGACGCCCACTTTGGTGGAGTTGATGATTGCGAGGGTGGTGGAGCACTTCGCCTCGCTCAGCTCTTCCGTCGTCGGGTTGGTAATGATCGAGTTGTCCTTCATGACTCCCTGCATGCGTAGCACCTATTCATTCCTACGACGCAGCAGCATCCCAGGAGTCCGTAAAGATTGATTCCGGCGTCGGTAAGCGCAAGCGAGGCACACATGAGGGACAAACCGAAAGGATCTCCGTCCACTTCGAGAACGCGAATATAGAGTTCGACAACGGCCTTGGGGAAGGAATCCAAGTCGACGGTCGACAGAATGGTCTTCTCCAGCAATGCGGAGAGGGATCTGGATTCGCGCGTCTAGAATTCATGAACAGTATCGAGGCCGACCTCTCCGCCGCTTCCGTGCTCCTTTCTGGAGAAGGGAGCGAATTTGAAGTCGCAGACGATGGCTCCCTTTTCGTTCACTCCCTTGGTCAGGAAGGTGTCGCGGGGTCCGTGTACGGAGCAGATAATCTTCATGTTTCCTAATTCGACATAGGCGCTTCCGCTTGAGTTTTCGACGACTCCCGTCGAGATGAGGAGTTGTTTGTCCATGCTGCAATCGAGAAACTGGGAGAATTGAGAGGCGGAAGAATCGCGGGGAATGAACGCTCCATCGCGAGAGTAGGCAAATCAAGCTCTTTCTCCGTTCAAGTCGTTTAGATCAAGAGAGTGTGTTAGTTGGCGAATGGAGGAGTATTCTCTGGATGGATACGATTTGTTGGACAAGATTGGGGAGGGAACATATGGAGATGTGTACAAGGCGCGTAAGAAGAGCAACGGGAAGATTTGTGCGATTAAGTTTGTCGGTGACTCGTAGTGTGTCTGAGAGGTAGATCCGTTTCCGTGATAGTTCGTTAACGAATGGGGTAAGTATGTCTACGATTCGCGAGATTCGATTTTTGAAGAGCACAAACCACGAGAATATCGTGAAGCTCTTTGATATTGTGTCGCCCCAAGGTACGTGCGTATTTGTGGTGCAAACGATAGTGACGTTGTCGATGGACTACACGAAGCTGAATCCGATCTGTATGATTATGGATTACGTAGATCACGACATGTGGGGGATTCTCCAGTTTGCGAAGGAGTCCCACCTTCCGATGTAGGCGTAGGTGTTTTCTGCGAGCTAGCTACTCTTCCATCCACGTGAAGTGGTACATGTTCCAGCTGCTGAAAGCACTTGCGTATCTGCACGAGAATATGATCATGCACCGCGACCTGAAGACATCGAACGTGTTAGTGAGCAACACCCACATCATCAAATTGACGGACTTCGGTCTTGCGCGGAAACTCAAATACGGCGACTCCGTTCGCTACACAAACAACGTCATGACGCTCTGGTACCGTCCGCCGGAACTTCTTCTCGGCGAGACGCATTACACCACTTCCGCGGATATCTGGTCCGCAGGCTGCATCTTCGGCGAACTCCTCGCGGGGACCCCCATTTTCCCCACGCATTCGGGTGACGAGGTGGGAGATGGCGGGAAGAGTGACGCGTAGCAGGAGGAGTTACACGTGATCATGAAAGCATGCGGCACGTGCGACGACCCTTACATCCAATCATTAATGAAGTTTTTCCCGCCATTTTTTGTCACCTGCAGACATGCTCACTGGGAGTTTCGCCCGCACCCCTGGGACCTTTCCCGCCATCTGCGCGACTTGGCGGGAATGGCGGGAATTTGCAACCCGCAGTGGCAGACGCAGGAGGCGATCGACCTTCTTGCCGCCATGCTCAGCATTCTTCCCGCCAACCGACCCTCCGCGCAGGAAGTGCCGCCTTTTCCCGCCTTTTCCGTAGCTGCTGCGCCACCGCTACTTCGACGAGGTGCGCGACAAGCCGCCCGATCTCCCGCCCTTTCCCGCCACCGTCGATACTCACAAATTCCAGGTCAAAAACCGACCCAAAAATGACACCGTCAAAAAGAGCGGGAATTCCGTCCCCGCGGGGAAGAAGGAAACTCCCCGCAGCGTTCCCGCCATCTTCCGACAGGAAGAACCGCGGGAGTCGCAACACGAGGAAAACCGCGGGAGTCGCGAGGAACCGCGGGAGTTTTCCCGCCAACCCAGACGGGGATCCCCGCGGGAAGTGCGGCGGTCGCCGAAGCGCCGGTCGTCGGAGCGTTGGGAGGAAGTCCCGCGGGACGCGTCGCGGAGACTGCACTTCGAGATCGAGCGGCGGCGGACGAGTCCCCCGCGGGGATTAAGGGGGTATTTCCCGCGGTCGCCGGAGGGGTATCGCGCGAGTCCGAGGCGAAGTGTGTCGAGGAGTCCGGTGAGGAGTCCTATAAGGAGTCCTGTGAGGAGTCCTATAAGGAGTGTGTCGAGAAGAAGTCCGTCGAGGCGAAAGAGTCCCATCAGGAGAAGTCCCAGGAGAAGTCCGAGGGAGAGTCTTCGGAGGAGTCCCTCAAGAAGAAGCCCTTCAAGGAGAAGCCCTTCAAGGAGAAGCCCTTCACGAAGAAGCCCCTCAAGGAGAAGCCCCTCACGAAGAAGCCCCTCACGAAGAAGCCCCCCCAGAAGCCTTCGCAGGAGTCCTCCCCGACGAAGCCCTCTGCGAAACCCTCCCAGACGCAGTCCACCGAGAAGACTCTCCAGAAGCCCCCCTCGACGCAGTCCACCGCGAAGACGACTCTCCAGAAGCCCTCCACGCCGCAGCCCCCCGCCACGCAGCCCCTTCTACAGACGCTCCTACAGTCGCTCCTTTAGTCGCGACCGGAGAGGAAACAGACGATCGTCTCTTTGTTGCAACAAACAAACCAAATCAGCATTCCGATGACCGTATCCGAAGGCGACTCCTTGCCGCAGCGACACTCGCACTTCGTCTCCGTCGTGAAGCACTGACACTCCTCGCCCATCGTCTCGTAGATGTAGCTGCCGCTGCAACTGTACCGCGAGTACGTCACCGAATACTGCGAAGGCATGCTCAGCGCGCGACGACCCGCCGCGTCGAACACCGCGTCGAACGTCACCGCGTACGTGTGGCCGCTCTTCAGCGCGTCGCCACGCACACGCACCACGTTCGCGTCCACGCGCAGACGCGGCGTCGTGCGCGACTTCTCCTGACCGTACACCAGACTCGTCGTCGCGCCCGTCTCGTCCACAAACACCACGCGGTAGTCCTCCGCCAGCTCCACCTCCTTGTTGAACGTCAGCACGATGTCCTCGCCCGCAGGCACGTGCTTGCCCGTCGACGGGTAGATCGACAGCAGCTCCGGCGTGAACGCCTTCGCGCCCACCGTGAAGTGCAGCGACAGCGGCGACGCCACGCACGCGCCGTAGCGGCTACACACGCTGTCCGCCACAATGCGCAGCGTCACCTCCGCGCCCTCGGGGAAGTAGCGGTCGCCCGCCACCTTCAGCAGGTTCGTCTCCACCAGCTCCGCCGCCTTGCTCAGCTGCAGCTTGCGCGTCTCGCCGTTCACTGTCAGGTACGCCGCCGCCGTCGCCGACAGACGCACCGTGCGGTCGAACCAGAAGTACATGTTCGAGCTCGTCACCACCGCCTCCGCGCCCTCCGCCGGCTCCGTGCGCTTCAGCGTCGGCGCCACGCTCAGACTCGCGTCCTCGAACACCGTGAACGCCAGCTTCTGGCTCAGCGCCACGCCCGGCAGCGGCATGTTCGACACCTTGTCCACCACCAGACCCGCAGGCATCGACAGCACGTACTCCGCGCCCGGCTTCAGCATCGGCAGCGACACCGTCACCACGTTCTCCTTCACGTCCATGTCCAGCGTCGAGCGCTCCACCGTCTCGCCCGTCACCGACTCCACCAGCGTCAGCTTACCGCGCGCCAGACGCACCGGCATCGACGCCGTCAGCTCCAGCTGCGTGTTCGCAGGCACCGCCACCGAGCCGAACGGCTTCATCGACTCCCACGTCGGCACACTCACCGCCGGCGTCGTGAACAGAATCTCCTCGTCCGACAGACGACGACGCGTCACCGTCTTCGCGAACGCGTAGTCGGGGTCGAAGATGCAGCGCGCGCGGTACAGCACGCCCGCGTCCAGACCGTCCACCGTCACCTTCACGCTCGTCAGGCCCGGGAACGCGTACGCCGCGTGGTTCTCCTTCAGGTACTGCATACGCGACAGCTGGAACGGCTGGTCCTCACGACGCGCCGCGCAGTACACCGTGCCCGGCACGCTCACCGACTCCACCGCGATCTCCACGAAGTACGAGCTCGCACGCACCTGCTTGTCCACCGAGAAGGTCGGCAGCACGAACGTGGAGGTCGTGAAGAAGGACGCATGACCCGCCAGCGGGTTCAGATCCAGGTCGTAGCCCACGCAGTCAATCGTGTAGTCCGTGTCCGGCGTCAGACTCTTGAACAGCTGCATCGGCGCCACGTTCACCGGACTCGTCTCCACCGTCACACTGCCCAGACTTGTCGCTGACATCTTCGCCTTCAGACTGCACGTCGCCGTCGTCTTCACCTCGCTCGTCACGCGGAACGCCACGTAGTCGTAGCCCGCCTCCGTCACAAGCTGCAGGCGCGGTGTCTTGCAGTACACCGTCACGCGGTTGCTCGGCACGCCCCAGAAGTTGTCTGCCACGCCCGCACGCACCGTCAGCAGCACCTGGTTGCCCACACACTTGTCCATGCGGAACATGTACGACTCGCGCGCCACCGCCGTCGCGTCCACGTATTCCTCGAACACGTTGCCGTACTGGATCAGGTACTTCTCGATGCGGAAGTAGTTCTCCAGCGGACGGGTGAAGCTCACGCGCACCGAGTTCTTCGTCAGACGCTCCGCCACCACCTGGATGCCAGCGCCCTGCGGGAACTGCTCCACGTCCTCCAGATTCACGCGCGTCACGAACTCGCGACTCTGCTCCACTGGGTACTCCTCCGCCGTCTCCTCGTTCACCGTGTACGTCTCCAGTGTCAAACGGTACGTCAACACGTCGTTGCGCAGCGTCACCGGCGCTCTCGTCGCCTCACCGTTGAACACTGCCGTCGGCTCCTGGAACGTCTCACCTTCCTTCACGCTCAGCCACAGACGGTAGTGCACGTTCTCCGTCTGCGAGGCAGTCCAGCACGCCTCCGCCTGCGTGTACACGTACACGCCATCCACCTTGACAGGGTCCACCAGGTTGCAGATGCGCAGGTCCGCCGCCGGCGCCGGCGTCGACACCAGCGTCGTGAACACGATCGACTCCTCCGACCAGCTCTCGCCGTACATGTTCGAGGCGATAATAATCAGCGAGTACTCCGTTCCAGCCTCCAGGTCCGTCATCTCCAGCTCGCCCGTCAGCGCCGTCGAGCACGTCAGACGCGACGTCGCGCTCTTCGCCGCCACCACCAGCGCCGACACCGCCGTCACCTCCGCGCCGCCGTTGTACTGCAGCAGGTACTGCGCTCTCGCCGAGTGCGCCGTGATGTCCGTCACGTTCAGCGCCACAGGAGGCAGAGGAATGCCCTTCGGCGAGTGCAGACGGCAGTTCGCGCACTCCGTGGAGGCAGGGAAGTCCGTCATGTCGCAGAAGGCGTTCGACTCCCAGGACAGCTCGTAGTCCAGATCGCCGTACAGGAACACGTCGATCGACACCTTGGCGCCGTCGTAGTGCACCGAGCTCTGCGAGCTCAGAATCTGGATGTCCGAAACGATGCCGTTCGTGTTCGACAGCGTGATCACGCCGCCGCACGACTGCACCGGCTTCGAGAACAGCAGCTCGATCAGCGTCTTGCGCTGCCACGAGTACGTCATGTGCTGGAGCACCGCCGCCTCCGCGTTGCGCGAAAGTACCACCTCCGAAGGAAGACTCGCGTGACCGAACGGATCCACGAAGGCGCCGCTCTCAATCGACACGCGAGCGTAGTTGCCCAGATCGTCGAAGAAGGAAACCGTGAACGTGTACGCGTGCACCGCGTTGACCACCGGCTGCTCCGTCCACTCGCCGATCTCGCAGTTCGTGCAGTGAATCATCTCCTGATGGAGCTCCACGTCCGGCACCACAGCCGACACCGAGAACGGAATGGCAATGACCGAGTCCGTCTCCGTCCAGCTCGTCTGCAGAAGAGGCGCCACGCTGCGCGCGCTGAAGAAGAACGACGTCTCCGTCTTCGCGTCGTTGCTCAGATGGTGCGCGTTCGCCACGGTTCCCTCAGGCACCGTCGCCGTAAGCGTCGTGACGTCCACCAGCGACACGCAGTTGAGATCGCAGATGCACTCCATCGTGTTCAGACAGCTCTTGGGAAGCAACTCCACCGACTCCGTGCTCGAAACCATCTCCAGCGACGTGCAGGCGAAGTCGGAAGGCTCCGAGAAGCGGAGCGTCAGCTGCACGATCGGAGCCGAACTGTATCTCTCCACCTCCATTGTTACGCGCGGACTGACCGCAAACACGTCTTCCACCACCAGATCGTGCTCCAGCTTGTTGCCCGCCAAGTCGAAGATCTTGTCCGAGAGGAAGCGAATCGAGAACGGGCACGACACCTCGCACTCCACCGCGAACGTCATGTTCATCGTTGTCAGCGAACCCTGTGTCACCAGCGAGGTCAGCTCCTCGAAGTGGAGGTTCTCCGACAGCTGGAACATCGTAGCGTCCATCGCCGCCATCGGTCCGTTAATCACATCCACAGACATCCAGATCTGTCCGTCCTTCTGCTCGTAGGCGACTGCCAGCGTGGGAGCCACCTCGTTCAAGAACACCGTCACCGAACTCTCCATGTTGGTGTTGCCCACCATGTCGCTCACGACGCCCTCGTCCAGAATGAAGGACACCGGCACCACGTCCTCCGTGAGCTCCGTGCTCAGCAGACGCATCTCCCACGCGAACTGGCGGTGGGGGACCAGCACCGAGAACGACTCCTTTCTGTACGACACCAGCTCCTCGTTGAAGTCCGCACGCAGCTCCGCCTCCTCCGCCGTCACCGGCTTCGAGAACGCAGCCACCACCACCACCGTCTCGTTTCCACGCAGATGCTCGCGGCTCGCCGTCATCTCCACCGTCACAGGCGTGAAGTCGATAGAAATGGCGTAGCGCACAGGCGCGCACTCGTTGCCAGCGGCGTCCGCGCAGCTCAGCAGCGACACGTACACGTTCTTCTTGTAGCCAGACATGTAGCTCTGCACCGCCACGAAGGACACCTCCACCGACTTCGCATCCTCGCTGAACGTCTCCGTGTGCTGCAGCACGATGTTCTCCAACGTCACCGAGAACAGCTTCTCCGTCGTCTGGATCGCCTCCGACGCCGTGCACGAGAAGGTAATCGCGCCCATGCCCGCCATCTCGGGAACCTCGCAGTTCACCACCGGCGCTACACTGTCGAAAATGCCCTCGCTGCGGAACGTCTCCTGGTTGAAACTCTCGTCGCTGCCCTCCACAGCCTCAATGGCGTACTCGATCGACCACGCGCCCTGCTCCGGGCACTCCAGAGCGAAGCGCAGCGTCATTCCGTCCAGTTCGATGCTCTCCTCCTTCACCTGCGCGTTCACCAGCGTCAGCTTCTCCAGGTGCAGCGCCTTCACTACCTTGTCGAAAGTGAGCGCCACACTCGGAGCGTTGTTGGGTCCGTACTGCGTGCTGACGAGCGTCAGCACCGTGTTGCTCACCGTCAGCGTCGTCGCGAAGTTCGACACCGCCACGCCGTTCAGATCCGTCGCCGCGCCCGCGGAAACCGTCACCGACCACTCCATTCCCACGCGCAGCGCCACCGTGTTGATCGAAACCACCGTCACTTCCGTCACGGGGCCCTCAGGCACCTCCGTCGCAAGGAACGACAGCGACGCAGAGCCGCTGGTCGCAGACACCATCGAGACGTAGTTCTCGTTGAGCACCACCGGCGTCGAGAAGGAAATCGTGAGCGTAAGCGGGAGCGCGGAGAAGAGAGAGCCGCCGTTGTGGAGCACCGACACCACTCTCGGCGGACGGTTGTCGATCACCAGCGTCACCGTCGCAGGTAGGGCGTTGTTGCCCGCCGCGTCCACTAGCGCGTCCGGAGCGAACTGCGCCGTCAGCGTCATGTACGACTCCGCAAGGGTCTTCGGCTCCAGCACGATCGTGAAGCGCGCGCCCTCTCCGCTCACCGACACCAGGTTCACGTAGGTCGACAGTGGCGTGGACTCGCCGGCAATCACCAGCAGCTCGTCCAGCGTCGTCGGAAGCGCCTCCATCGCGCGGTCGAACTCCACGACGATCTCGCCCTTGCGGCCTCTGCCGAGCGTCGACATCACAATCGGCTCCGTCGGCACCACCGCCACGGGCTGCGAGTGGTAGTAGTAGTAGGTGGTCTGGAGCGCTCCCGCGGCAGGGTTGCCGTAGATGGACTCCAGGTTCTTCAGCTCGAAGGAGTAGGCGTAGTTCGCAGCGGGGAAGCTGGGATCCGTCTCGGGGAGGAAGCTCAGCTGGTACTTGCAGGTCTCCGTCGAGGTGAGCGTGAACGCAGCGGCCGACTCCACGTTCTCCGCAGCCATCGCCACCTCCTGGCTGAACGACACGCACACGGTCACGGGGCTCTCTCTCCAGTACGTCTCCATGCTGACCGTAGCCATCGCTGGAGCCTTGCTGACATGAATGACGTACGTCATCGGCTCGCTCTTGCGACCGAACTGGTCCGCGATGAAGCCTCTTCCGAGCACGATCGACTCCTCCTGATCCTCGCTTCCCGCGAAGGCGAACGCGATGCGCACCTCGTTGCCCTCGTAGTGGGCCGTGCGACCCGCCGACAGCGTCAGCTTCTCCAGGTCCACCGACTGGTGCTGGCCCACGGGCAGCACGAAGGTGAAGTCGTTGTTCACGTAGAAGTGCTGCTTTCTCGCGTCCGCAGCGTCCGCCACCGGTACGATCGTCTTTTCGCCGAGACGCACCGTCGCCGGCGTCGCCGGGGCGTGGTCGTCGATCTCAATTAGCACGTAGCGTGCCGTCGAGCCGAGCTCCCACTTGGTGCGCACGAAGTCCTCCTCCAGATACATGTGGCAGCGCTCTCCCGTGGTCACCGCGACGTTCAGGTGCACGCAGTTGTTCTCGATGCGCGACACCGCGGCGTCGGAACATCCCTCCTCCGTCACGATGTGGCCCTCGCCGCGAGTCACCTCCCAGTCGTAGCAGACCATCACCGCGTTCGTCTCCGACGCTCTCAGCAGACGCGGCGTCACCTGACTCACCTCTGGCTTGCTCTGGTAGCTGAGGAAGCTCACCATCTTCGAGTTGGACAGTCCGCCGTAGATGTCCACGGCGGCGCCGTACAGAACACGAATCATCACCACGCCCTCCTCGGCGTTGGTTCCGCTGATCGTCCACTGGCAGACGTCCTTCTGCGCCAGACGCAGGTTCTCCACGTTCTCCACCACCACGTTGCTCTCCGTGAGCGTCATGCTGGCGCAGTTCGGACCCGCCGTCACGTTCACCGCAAACGTCGCTGTGTTCACGTAGGTGTCCTGGATCAGGCTGTTCACCGCCAGAGTGACCGCCGGACCGACGATCGTAAAGCTGCCCTCGCAGCTGTTCACCAGAGGCGCCATGTTGCCCACCAAGTCCTTCACGTTCACCAGAGAGAACTGGAAGCGGCCCGACTCGCTGCACGACACCTCCAGCGAGAAGGACAGCTCCTCCTGCGTAATGCTGCGCACGGAGCACGCGGAAGGAACCACCACGTTCGCCGGAGTCAGCGTCTGGCAGGGCTCGCTCAGCGTTCCGGGAATCACCAGCGTGTTCAGAACCACATCCTCGCTAGGACAGTTCAGAACGACCTCCGGAGCGACAAAGTCGTAGTGGAAGGTCAGAACGTTCGACTGCAGGTTGTAGTTGTTGTAGCGGTCCTGGACGCAGTGCTCCTTCACGTACAGACCGAACGTGCCTGAGAGCAGCAGCGGATCCATGCGCGTGATGCGCACCGTCACGTCTTGGTTCGAGATGGCACCGCGAGTGGTCATGTCGACCGTCATACTCAGACCCTCCGGCTTATCGAACACGAAGCACTCCTGGCTGAACGCGTTCAGCAGCTCGCTCACCTCGATGTGCATGGGAAGCTCCATCACCGACGGACCGAACGTGTTGCCGCCCGTGAGCGACAGCGTCAGGGTAGGCGGCTGGCTGTTCACGTACATCATTCGGGTGAAGGCGGACGAAGGCACGCCCGTCAGCTCCGTCACAGCGCCCTCCAGAATGCTGACGCTCAGATTGCCCGTCTCCGCCAGCGGACACTCGGTGCGGTAGATGAAGCGGGATCCCTCCACGCGACGCGAGGTCTGGCACGTGCTCGGATCGAAGAGACTCGCCTCCTTCTGGAACTCCACGTTCACGTACTCGCTAGCCTCTTTCGGACCGAACTCCTTCACCTCGTCGAACACGATCTCGACGACGACGTTCTCGTTCTCAGCGCTCTTGGGAATCACCTCGAAGGTGGGCTCCGTCGGCTGGTTGTCGAACGACATGGTGAAGGTGACGGCCTTGTTGCGCAGTCCCATGGGGTGGATGCACACGCCGGCAGGAATGAAGATGGGGATGCTCTTGTGACGATCATTGCGACCCGCCTCAAAGTTGAAGAAGGTGATGGTGAACGTCTGCACGATCGTGTTGTCCATGATCACGCTGTCTCCCTGCTTCTCGATGCGCGCGATCTCGCGATCGTACTCGAAGGTCGAGGGGAACACGTACTCGTAGTTCGGGCACAGCCACGTGTAGTTGATGAGCACCGTGAAGGTCGTCTGGATCTGGTTCGTGAACTCCGGAGCGACCACCGTAATCTCCGCGCCGCGGTTCAACACCAGCGGAGACAGCGTGTTCGACGGACGGTTCCGGTTCAGCGCTCTGTCCGTGAAACGACCCTCGGGCACGAAGAACAGAATATACGTTCCGTTCACGGGCTCCGGAGAGAACGAGTAGTGGCACACCGAGTCGCCCACCTGCTCCACCGACACCGAGGACGACTCCACGGCGATACCGATCGAGCTGCAGCTGAACAGCGTGTTGGGCTCCGAGATCTGGAAAGACACGTCCATCTCCGTTCCGAACAGCACCGTCGTCTCGCTGCTCAGCGTGATGCTCGGGGCGGTGTAGTCCACCTCGAAGGTCAGCGGCAGGTTCTCGATGCAGCTCTGCGACACACACGTGTTGTTGTGGTCGTCCCACAGGTCGATGTCTCTCACGACCGCCAGATGCACCGAACCCTCCTGGCACTCCGACAGCTCGTAGCGCACCTCGCTGACGTCATCGACGACGACGTAGCTCAAGAGACGCATCGCGCAGTTGTCCACCGTGACCAGCGGCATCGACTCGTCGAAGTTCTCCAGCGGCTCGCTGAAGAACAGCGCCACCACCGGCGACTGGTTCCAGAACAGACGCTGCTCCGCAGGCTTGGGGCTCGACGCGCTCTCCACCAGCATCACCACTCCTCTCGGCGGCAAGAAGTCGAACTCGATCGTGTTCTCAAAGCCGGCGTTCGTGTTCGTGTAGGGATCCATCACCATCTCCGCGTGCGCTCCGTACGTGCAGAAGCCGTCCAGAACCGCCACGCTCACCGACGTCAGCACCGAAGGACCCATCGTGTAGCCCAGGCTGCGGCACTGGTTCTCGAAGCGCAGAAGCTCCGTCGGAAGCGCGCCGCTCTGGACGACAAAGTCGCTGCTGAACTCGGCAGCGTAGATGCCCTCCGCGCGGATCGGGGTCGCCCACGGCAGCGCCAGCGACTCCATCACGTTCATCGGGTCCTGGTGGAGGATGAACGACACGGTCGTGCTCTGCGAACCCGCCTGCTCCTTCGCGAACAGTCCGTAGGGCAGCACCACACTCTTCACTCCGTTCTCGGCGGGGAACGCGAAGGTCAGCGACAGCTTGCCTGTCTCCGCGTCGAAGGACGTGGTCGTGGGCTGCAGCGCCGCCTCCTCGAAGACCGCCACCACCGGCGTCCATCCCTCTCCGGGCGCCTCCACGATGACGGTGTTGGTTGCGTGCTTGCTCAGGACCTCCGTGAAGTAGGCCTTGCGAAGCAGCGTCTGCGCCTCCGGAATCGGGGCCACCGTCGCCGTCTCCGAGTGATAGATAACGGAAGAGCGGCCGTTCGCTGTCTTGCAGAATCCGTCGACCAGGAGGAAGGAGCCGTTCTCCTTGCTCACCATCGACAGCACCGTCTCCGAGGCCGTCTGGGCGATTACGCGCATCGCAACGTCACTGGGGAACACGACGTTCCAGGACGCGCAGGGGATCGAGGAGGAAATGACCACGCGCTGCAGCTGCTTGCTCTTGTCGTAGGCGACCGTCAGGACCGGCTCGTTGCTCACCTGCTCCTCCGTCGTGTAGGGAACCGAGTTGAAGGTGTAGGGGGTCTTCGTGGAGGTGGTAGTCGTCGAGAAGGCGCCCTCCTCCATGCTGAGACGCAGCGTTCCGTCCGAAGCCGGCTCCACGTACTCAATGCAGTACGCTCCCGCGTTGAACACCAGCGATCTCTCGATCGGCTCGTCGTTGAAGAAGAGGGCAATCTTCGTCTCGTTTCCAACCACCGTGTAGGGCGTGTTGAAGGCGAAGCAGAGACGACCCTCCTCCTTCGTCATCGTGAAGTCCATCGGGCGCTCCACGTATGCAATCTGGGGAGAGAGCGTGAAACGGTCCTTCTGCGAGGTCAGCCAGTTCTGCTTGTCCACGATCATCTCGATCATGTGGAAGTAGGTGTTCGTGAACGAGAAGAAATGGTCCTGGTTGATCGACATGTAATTCACACCGCGAGGCACCGGCGAGGCCTGCAGACCCAGCGCGATGCTGTAGCCCGTCAACTGGAGAGGCAGCGCGGAGTACTCCGCGGTGATGTCCAGATGGTTGAACGTCTGGGGAGCCCACTCCGACGACGACCAGTAGATACCGAACAGGAAGGTGAGGTTGGGAGAGTCGTAGCGCGACTCCTGGTCGTTGTTGTCCGTCACGTAGACGAACAGATTGTCCTGGAAGTCCAGCAGGAAGCCGTGCTGCTCGTAGTTGAACGAGTACTCGGTGTCGACGACGAAGGGGATCAGCGGATCCAACTTCTGCGTCATGGCAATGTAGCTCCACTGCTGCACGGTGCCCGCCTCCACATCGGTCTTCGGGGTCCAGCTGATGTAGCCGTCGGAGCCGTGATCGATGAATCCGTACACCTCGTTCACCCATCCGGCGTCCGTGAAGAACACCTTGTTCCAGGAGAACACCTTACGCAGGGGAATGAAGTCGAACTCGGCCGAGTAGTACGTGTTCACACGCGTCACGATGATGTCGCCCGGCTGGAACGGAGGATCGTACGCGTACTTGAACTGCTGGGGAATGAACTCCACCGTGAAGGAGCCGTCGCACACGACGCGGTCGGCGTGGAAGGCGATCACATGGTGGTCGATGCTGTTGGACTTGACCGACACCGCGAGGTTGGCGCCCTCCATGCCGGTGCGGATCTCCACGTTGTGGTCGGAGGTGAACGCCTTGGAGTAGTCGCACAGACCGATGTTGATTCCCGAAGGCGTGTTGAAGAGCATCGTGAACTCGGCGGTGCGAATCACGTAGGTCACGTTCAGAGAGGGGGTCGGCAGACCGGTTGGCAGCAGGTTCATCACCAGCGACATCTGCGACACATAGATGGAGGTGGGCTCCTGCTCCGGAAGCATCGCGCCCGAGGGCGTCTTCACCGCATCCCGGTTCACCGACACCAGCAAAGTGTCGCTCGTCGTGCTGATGCACACCGTCGCCTCGATTCCCAGGAAGAACTCCGGCACCACGGGCTTCACCGCGGCGCTCGTCACCGACGGAGCCAGACCCGAGACCGGAGTGATGCTCAGCAGCTCCTCGCCGACGACGTTCACGGGAGCGTCGAAGACAACGGAGATGTCCGTGCAGCCGGCCGTCGCCGTCTTGAAGTACAGCGTGTAGTGGGGCTCGGTCTCCTTCACCACCGTCGTAGAGGGCTGAGCAGGGTAGTCGTAAGCCACGCAGGAGTCGGGCTTGTAGCCGAGGAATGTGAGGGTTCCGGGAATCGCGTCGTCCACCAGACGTGCGCGCAGAACGCCGGACGCGACGTCCAGCACCTCCACGTTCACGCCCGCGAAGGACTGTCTGTCAACGGGGCAGGGGAGCGACGAGACGTCGTAGGTGAACTCCTGCGACGCCGTGTACACGGTCGCCGACTGCGGCCACAGCGACACGGTCGCCGTGCTCGTGACAGTGTTCAGGACGGTGATCGAGACGTCCTTCACCAGGTTGGCCTTCTGTCCCCAGTAGGACTGGATGACGCCCGGCTTGATCAGAATCGTGTCCTGCGCCAGCGCGGCGGGGTCCTTCACGAACACCTTCACCACGTAGGAGACGGGCGTCGCCTCCACGCTCAGGACCTCCACGCTCGCGGGGAACACGGCGATCTCGTCCACACTCTGTACGGTGGGACGAATGGTCATTCCTCCGGCAATCGTGATGATGGCGAAGTCGGGTCTGTCGGAGAGCGTGTTCACCACCGCACTCACGTTCACGTTCTCGTACACGAAGTCATCTACCCATAAGGAAGAATGCGCGTAACGCACAGGCAACGGAAACGGAGTACTCGGGGGACTGCTCCTGCGCCGTCGCGAAAGCTCCCTCTCCCAGAAGGAGTGTAATGGTTCCGAGGGTGTTATCGACGACGCCAGCCGTGACTGTATACACGGTGTGCTCTCCCTCCATCGGGGAAACCGATACGAAGTTGGGAACGAGCACCCGTTCCACACGGTGCAAACTCACAGCCTCGGAAAAAGTGCAGGTAAAGGACACCGTCGATGAGTATACACTCATGTCAGGAGTGCTACACTGCACAGAGAAACTGGTAGCACTAGCTAAAAGCAACAAAGCAACAATCATAGTCTAGCGCGTGAGATGCACGCCGAATTCCTACATGAATCATCTCGCTATACTAAAATTGTCCTCTTTTAGATAATCTGTTCGTTTCGATCGTTCTCAGCGAGACTGACCAGAAAGAAAGTGCTGCCGGAATTCAAAAAGTCCCGCGGGTAGAGTGCGATGCGATTAAGGAGTTGTAGAGTTAGAGTACGCACGGTGTGTAGGTGGTTGGGATGGTGGCTTGGTCAGGTGGTGGATGGATCATGCTATCACAACAAACAGGGAGTAAAAGACGGTTGTTGGCAGCATATGGCCAATGCAGAATCATCGCACAATCGTTGGGTGAAGGTCGAATCATCACTCCACCTAGTGCTTCACGTAGGGATTGTCCGAAGTCCGAACGAATATCCGGATGGGAATTCCGTCCAGATTGAACTCTTCGCGCAGACAGGAGCTCAGGAAGCGAAGATAGGTGCGGTCCAGCTCCTTCACATTGCTAAACAGCACGAAACTCGGCGGGCGCGCCTTAGTCTGTGTGATGTACCTGCATCGCACCCCTCCCGTGTCCCCACTTCAGTTTGACCTCCTTTCCCGAGCTCGTGCGCGGTGGCGGGTGTCGGAAGGTGATCGCGCTGAGCCAGCGATTCAGAATGCCGGTGGAGATGCGCGTCCGCCAGCGATCGAACACATCCAGCGCCAGCGGGAAGAAGGCGTCGGTTCCGGTCCCATAGAGCGCGGAGATGACGATGGAGGGCACCTTTCCCGCCTAGCTGACATTATCGCGCTATCTCTACCATGGGGATATACCGATCGACGTAGGAGACCAGCTGCTTCTTTGCCACGGCGGTGGACTGCATGACGTCGCTCTTGTTCAGCACGATGAAGAGCCCGCGGCCCTTGTCGATCACCTCCTTCGCCAGCGCCAGGTCGTGCTTGGTCAGCAGCCGGCTGCCGTCGAGGATCAACGCCACCACGTGCGCGTAGTTCAGCTGCTTGTGCGCGTGGTAGATGCTCAGCGAGTTCAGCGACGGCGGGAGGACGCCGTCCGCCTTCGGAATGCCCGGCGTGTCCACTACGCGGATGCGACGCCCGTGAAACGCCAGCTCCGTGCTCACCGCGTCGCGCGTCAAGCCCGGCACGCTGCCGGTGATAAACCGCTCCGTCTTCAGCAGCGTGTTCAGCAGTGTCGACTTGCCACTGTTGGGGATCCCCAGGATCGTCAGCTGTAGAATCTCGTTGTCGCGGTCCTTCTCGTCCTACGTCGCAGCGAACGGGCGCAGATACCACGTCCACGTTGGTGCGGATGGCGAATGGCTGGCTGACGTCCGCCTCCTTGGCGCGCTGCAACTCCTCGTACGCCGCCCGGTCCGACTTCGCACTGAGGTTCAGCAGTCCGCCGAAGGGACGCAGCAGGTCGAACATGTCCAGCAGGCCGTCGCCGTGCTCTGCTGACACGCCCACCGGGTCTCCGAGGCCCAGCTGGAAGGTGTCGGACTTGAGCTCCTCCCACGGCGGACACTCGCCGCTGGCGTTGGTCTTGGAGAAGATGCCCTCCGTCTACGTTGGCAGCGAGGGGAGAAACTACCTTGTTGACCACCACGAACACGGGACGCTTGAGGACGTCGCGCTTAGTCCGCAGCCACCTGCACGTGAGGCCTCTGCTCCGTCACAACGACGCGATCGCCTTGTCCTCGTTGGTGACGCCGACCTTTCCGTCGATCAGGAAAAACACAATGTCCGCCTTCTCGACGGCGTACTCCGTCTGCTTGTTGATCTGCTGCTCGGTCATGGTGATTCCCTTCCGCTCCGGAACGTACCCTCCGGTGTCGATCACGGTGAACTCCAGTCCGCTGATGTGTCCCAGTCCCTCGCGTCGATCGCGCGTGGTTCCCGCCTCCTTGCTCACGAGCGCCTCTCTCCGGCCGACCAGTCGGTTGAACAGGGTCGACTTCCCGACGTTGGTGCGTCCCACCAGAGCGACCGTAAACTGCTTGGTCTGCACGACCTTTGGCATTTTCTCCTTCTTCGCCTTTTTCTTCTTTGTGCTAGAAGTCATTCAAGCAAGTTGCTTCGACTCGATCTTCATGTACTGCTTATGCATGGACGATATGGAGCGGACTTGTTGGAGATAGATGAGAGGAGATGGTTTTGCTCCTTGGAGGGCCCGAAGCGTCCATAGGGTTTTCTCTCCTCGTTGGATCCTTTGGGATGTACCCGAAAAGAATCGCGAGGAGAGGCGTCTTCCTTGAGCAGCAATGGTTTGCTGAGAGAGGAATCGCAGCATTTGTGTGAACACAGTGGATACAGTGGTAGTAATGACACATATATCCATCGATAACAACCAACAAACACCAGCACACCAACACGTTACAATCACATATTCGCCAGACGCTGGTCCCGCTCCGTTGCCACGCGACGCACCTGACGCAGCCACCCCGCCAAGTCGAACTGCCCCTTCATTCCGTCCAGAACTCCCTGCAGCTCCTCCTCCTCCACCCGCCTCTTCTCGCTGTCCTTTTTCAAAAACTCCACGTAGGAAGCCAGCAGCGGGTTCGGGTTCCTCTCCCCCGTGCAGTCCATCGAGTGGACCGTGCGGTCGGTCCGCAGTTTCGCTGTGAAGTCCATGTACTGCGAGCGGATCTCGCGGTCCTTCTGCATCACGTCGCTCTCCAGCTTCCTGCAGATCACTCTCGCGCCTCACACCCACAGCGCCGTCGACGTGTCGATGAAGTACTCCTCCAGCAGCAGGTGGAACACGTATCCTACAATGAGACGCCTCCCCCACGCCCACCGTCGCGCTGCAGCTGCTTGATGAGCTGCAGCTGGTCGTAGCCCGCCGTCAGGAAGGTCTCGTCGTAGAGGATGTCGAAGGAGTTGTGGCGCCGCAGGAAGTAGCTGCATCGTACGCCCCTCGCGTCCCTACTACGTCATGCCCGGCTCCAGACACTTCATCGCGCGCATGAAGTAGGCGCCGTTCGCGGGACTGAACCACTCTCTCTACGCGTCATCCCGCTGTTCCGTCGCCACCGTCATGAAGGGCTCCTTCGGAAGACACTTGTGGTCGCTGACGCACTGCTTGATGTCGCGCACGGCACTCCTGCGTGTGAGCGGCTGCGAGCGACTACTCGGCGCTGAAGAACACGGGCACCGTCACCAGGTTGATCGGCTCGTAGAGCGCCACGATGGGGATGCTGCGCAGCTTATCGTAGAGGAGCGCTGGGAGAGAGAGAGGAGAAAGAGCTACGCGAGGGACGCATCGACGCGTCGATGACGATGAAGTGCGTCGTGAAGACCGTCGAGATGGCGATATTCCGCAGCAGGTTTGCGGGGAAGAGGACGCCGTAGAGCGGCGAGTATACGACCGTCACCGTCACGCGCTGCTGGAAGTCGTGTTCGCGCAGGAACGACTGGATCTGCGAGGAGGAAGTCTCGTAGGCGTCCGCGAACACGCATGCGCTGATCGGACTAGGGGTCATGTAAGATGAACAATCATGCCCCGACCAACTCTCGCTCAACGCCAAGATCGAGTCCAGATTCGTGATGCTACGCGTCACGGGAGAGAATGAGCGCAACGGAAGAACGGTTACCAGTGAAATGTCGTAGGGATACGCGTCGTTGTGGATGACTAAGGGAAATTCACCACAACGCACCGACAGCCCCTCGGAGAAACGTACGCCTCCTCACTGCCTTCGTAGTACTTCCGAATGGTCGCCGATGTGCGAAGAAGCTCCGGCACGTTGATCGTTTCCACGGTGGTGGTGGAGGGGAGAAGATTCTTCGCCTTCGCCGCCATAAAGACGGCGCGGCGAATGAACAGGGGAACCGACGCCGGATCGGAGAGTGTCTCTTCCTTCAGCGGAGTTCCAATCGTGATGCGCGTCTTGTTCCCGCTCGGATTGCTGACAAACGTCATCTTGTCCAGATGGGGAGAGGTGGAAAACAGCTTCTCATACACGCGCGAGATGGGCGACGTGAGAGTCGTGATCCGCTTGGAGAGAGCCTACGTCGCAGCGGTCATGAAAGACTCACCGTTTCGGTGACCTTCCCAATGGAAACGTTCAGAAACACCACGATCGACAGAACCATCAGTCTATTCCGTGAGGTAACGCAACCCAATCACTACATATCCATCAGGAGGTTCGCACAGGAATATCCGTTCATCCTCTTTTCCGCCATCAGAAGAAATCGAATTGATAGGAAGGAATGTAGGAATAAACAGAAAAACAAAAATCAGGGTCGATCGGAGTGAATGGGCCCTATTCGAACCGGATGCCGATTCTGTGGTAGGGCACTTGGAGTAAAATGAGTCCTTGTTGGGTTCGTTGAGCCAAACACGGTTTATGATGAAGAGCGTTTGCATGTTTATCACCTTCCTTTGCTTCGCATCATTGGCTACTGCAGCGTGCAGCGCGGATGATGTGACTTGTGAAGATCCGATCACATTTAAACCTGGTGAGCACTGTGGGGCGGGATTGTGACCAATAGAGGGCGCTGAGTTCTATATCACCAAATTCACTCCTTCGCAGTCACAAAAAGGCGTCCTTCTGGATGCTACGATTCGTCTTCAATTTAGCGACGCAGTGCCCTCTGCCCAGGGTTTCGAAGGTTTCTTCTTTCTCCTCAACCAAGCGAAGGGAACTGTGAAGGACTTTCCTGCCACATGTGTTCGAGTGATCAATAGCTACACTCTCGAGCTCCCAGTTGTTAGTTGTTTTGGAGATGTGCTAGAACCTGAAACCGCCTATGTGTTTTATCTCTCTCAGAGATTGCAGGGCGACGAGGTCGTCACGCTCTCCAGCATTAAGGGCATGCCCGTCAGCGAGAAGGCCTTCGGACTGAAGTTCAAGAGTGTCGTCTTCTACACCACGAGTGGTATTGCAGCATGCGTGGGTCTAACCTCCTAGAGATTGTCGCTGAAGTGGTTCCTGAGCGTTGTTCTCCTTCCTTCAACGCTGTGGATGTTCCCCGCAAGACAGCCGTCACGATCGCCTTCAACACGCAGGTGCACATCGGCACCGGCAAGATCGAGCTGCACGCGGTCACCAACCACCCCATCAGCACCGTCTCCGTCGACGTCACGGACGCGAAGCACGTGGCGCTGGGCGCCGACAGCATGTCGCTCATTGTCTTCGACCTGCAGTTGAGCGGCAACCAGCAGTATCAGGTGCGCTTCGACGCGAGCGTGGCACTGAGCGCCAGCGGAAGCAAGTGTCGTCCCGTGGACACGTACGTGTTCACGACGGAGCCCGGTAGGTGTGGCGAGGGAGCGTGACGCGCAGATAGAGAGAAGCCGTACATCATCCTCATCCACCCCAAGAACTACAAGACGAACCTGCCTGTGAACACCGTCGTCCGGATCGTGTTCAGTGAGACGGTGCTCCCGGGAGTGGGAACCATCTCCTTCACCAGCGAGAAGGGAGACATCGAGGTCAACGTGCAGAACCCGAACGAGGTGACGTGTCTGAAGGACGAGTGCCGGATCAAGCCTTCTCAGGAGTTCCAGTCGGCGACCTACACGATGTCGTTCGGAGAGTCTGTGTTCGCCGACCTGTCTGGAAACACGCTGCTGAAGGGAGTGAGCAACCACGTTTTCACCGTCTCGGGAGCCACCTGTGGCATGGAGTACGTGAACGTGGAGAAGGACCAGTCCTGCTTCTGTCAGAGCTTAGAGAACCAGTGTCAATGCAAGTGCGGAGAGACCTACTTTGTTAAGGATTATTGAGTGTAATTGTGGAGTGTTTGTTGCTGATGAAATGTGCGTGGTGTAAGCGGGAATGGGGCAGGGATGAAGCGGGTTACGGGAAGAGAGGATGGTTCGATGAGTGCTGCTTGAGTATAAGATGTCCCACCTGTCACACATCCCCTCCTAGAAATGCAATCAAATCACCTCCTAAACGAACAATGAAAAGGCAGTTCTTCTAAACACTCTGTAAAACACTTACCGACAACGCACAACACCACAATCCCTCTTCCTCAACCGAATCCCGAACCATCCACTGGAAAGCATCGAGCTTTTTCCCAAAGCGTTATTTCTACAAATTACCGAAAATGCACTTACGCGCGAGCGAGTCTCGCCCCTTTTCACGGATCGAGAGGTTTGGGGTGTTTGAGACTTGCTCCGTGGTTGAAAGAGGTGGAATGTGAGATGTCAAGGCCAAAGGAAGTGGTTCGCCAACAAAGGGGTAGATGGTAAAAGAAAAAGTCTTGAACAGTCCAAACGCATGCAACCATTGCCTGCGCCTCTGCCCTCAAAAGACCGTTCCAGCGGATCCTTTGGCAGTCTTCTGCGACCCCTCCCGAGTTGGAACGCATCATCCCAGTAAAACAATCAATGCACTCTCCCCGCCAATCAGATGTGGCGACCGTTACGCGAACTGTGCAGTGTGAGAGTTATCTCTTGATTGCGAAGGGGGTCTTCGATTATTGGGATTCATTGCATTTGCCACTCGTTCATTATTTCTTTTGTTTGGGAAGCCAGTATGTTGAGCACTGTGAGCCGTCTCGCTCGGACTGTAGGGGATGGCTTGTGGGGAAGTGAGGAATCAGATGCCCTCTGCCATGGTCCGCCGTTTTGCCTCTTCGTCGTCGTCCGTCCTGATCGATGACGTTTTCGGAAAGTACGCCTTCAACGACGACATGCTTCAGAAGTCGGTTCCCAAATACGCGTACGCTGAACCCTCTCTATACTCACACGCAGCTACCAGAAGGTGCTGGACGCCAGGAAGAGCCCCGACATCCAGTTGGACCCCGAGACCGCTGATGTGGTCGCGCTGGCGATGATGAAGTGGGCCGAGAGTCTGGGAGTCACCCACTTCTGCCACTGGTTCCAGCCGCTCTCCGGCGTGACTGCCCAGAAGCAGGATGCCTGTATGCACATTGTCCCCCATGCATCGTAGTCATCTCCCGCGTGGACGGCAAGACGGTGAGCAACTTCACTGGCAAGAAGCTCATCAAGGGAGAGCCCGACGCCTCCTCCTTCCCCAATGGAGGTCTGCGCGAGACGCACATGGCACGCGGCTTCACTGTGTGGGACCCCAACAGCAATCCCGTGGTTGTGAAGCACGACAACGGAGGGACGCTCTACATCCCTTCCGTGTTTCTGTCGTGGACGGGCGACGTGCTGGACCAGAAGATCCCCTTCCTCCGCTCGCAGGAGGTGCTGGTGAGGGAAGCCGACCGACTCTTCCGGATCATCGGCCACCCCCAGACCGACCTGAACGTGAACTGCGGCATCGAGCAGGAGTTCTTCCTCATTCAGCGAGACTACTACAACCGGCGTCCCGACCTGAAGCTGACGGGACGCACGCTCTTCGGGTGTCCGGCGCCGAAGGGCCAGGAGCTCCACGACCAGTACTTCGCCGAGATGTCGACCAAGTCGCTCAACTTCATCCACGACGTGGAGATTGACCTGTGGAAGCTCGGAATCCCCTCCACCACGCGCCATCGCGAGGTGGCGCCGGGCCAGTACGAGCTGGCTCCCCTCTTCGGGAACAGCATTCTGGCGACGGACCAGAATCTGCAGAGCATGGACGTCCTGAAGAAGCAGGGACGTCGCCACGAGCTCAAGGCGCTGTTCCACGAGAAGCCCTTCGAGTACGTGAACGGAAGCGGCAAGCACAACAACTGGTCCATGTGCAGCAAGGAGACTCCAACCTTTTTGGAGCTCGGCGACCACCCCGAGAAGAACATTCCCTTCATCGTGTCGGTGGCGGCGTCCATTCGCGCTGTGGACAAGTACGGCGACCTGCTCCGCGCCTGCGTCACGAGCGCCTCCAACGACCACCGCCTGGGAGGCAACGAGGCGCCGCCCGCCATCATGTCCATGTACCTCGGCGAGGACGTCAGCAACGCGCTGGAGCTCTTCATGAAGAAGCGCTCCATGTCTCGCAACCTGGGGGACGACAACCTGAGCGTCGTGAGCTCCATCCCGACGATCAACCGCGAGGGCACCGACCGCAACCGCACGTCGCCCTTCGCCTTCACGGTGAACAAGTTTGAGTTCCGAGCGGTCGGCTCCAACCAGAGCGCCGCCCGCAGCAACATGGTGATCAACACGATCATGGCGGACTCCTACCGCTACATTGCCGACGACATTCTGCACAACCGCGAGACGCTCTGTCTGGAAGACGCCATTCAGAAGACCGTCACAGACATTGTGAAGAAGCACAACCGCATCATCTTCAACGGAAACGGGTACTCGCGCGAGTGGGTCTCGCGCGCCGCCGAGCTCGGTCTCCCCAACAACGTCGCCAGTCCGGAGGCCATCAAGGCGTGGACCGACAAGAAGAACATCGAGCTCTTCACGTCTCTGGGCATCATGAAGTCGAGCGAGATCCACTCGCGCCAGAGCATCCTCTGGGACCAGTACAACAAGGACACGATGGTGGAGGCGCGTACGATGCGTGCGCTCTGCACCGAGCGCATTCTCCCTGCGGTGTTCCGTGCGCAGACCCAGTTCTCCTCTTCCCTGAGTGCGCTGTCGGCTGCGCTGCCTTCCCAGAACATGGCTCCGCAGGTGACGTACGTTTCCTACATGTCCGAGGAGATCAACAAGACTATTCTGGCGCTCAACAAGTTGGATAACGTGATTGAGCACGTGAAGGATCTGGAGAATGAGGAGGTGATTTCGTATTTCTGCAGAGACGATGTGATTCCCGCAATGAACGAGCTGAGAAAGCATGTGGATCAACTAGAGCAGATTGTGGACTACAGGGAGTGGCCGCTTCCGAACTATGCTGCCATGTTCTTTAATCAGAGTTGGGGTGTTTGTTAGAATTTATTGTTGGATGGGGTGGAGGTGTTGATGTGGTTCACCGTGGAGTGCAACTGTGTTTTGGTGATAAGGCAATGGATAGTGAGGTATCAAGCATTGTGCATGCGTGGTTATTCAATAGAATGACAGAAATGTGACGTTATGAGAAATGCCGACATCGCGTTCCAATTACAGTGAACAAGTGAATTGGGAATAAGGAGTGATTTGGGAACCATTCCACTGAATAAAGCATACAATGCAGAATGATGTCATTTGAAAGAGTGACTGCGATCCGATAGGGGAAACATAATTTGAAAACTGGACATTCTGTTGCTATTTCCAGTACTCAAACAGGGAGGCAAAAGAAGCCTTGCAATAAGTGGAGAAGAGGGTTCTTTTTTCAACTTCGCGCATGACACGGAAATCTTGTTGGCTGAAAAGCAGATGAGAAGACACCATTCGAAGGAACGTAAAATGCACAAGCAAAAAGGGCAATTTCGATGCTGGAGGAGATGGTCGTAATGTTTGATATGCGAAAGAAGGAGACCATAATGAGAGCACGTGACAAAGGTAATAATAATGCGGAAAGAAATGATCCTGGAGATGATGTTGAGATGGTAGGGATACGGAAAGGGTGAATTCTGGAGTGATTGGGATGGTGATGAGAAGGGGGATGATTCATATTCAGGTTAAAAGAGAGTATGCCATGAATTCTACCTAGAATTAGAAGCAAAATTGGGCAATAATGAAGCATCACAGAAACTAATCACCACAAAGAGATAGGAAATGAGTTCCAATATCACTATTGCAATTGAAGCACCCGATGATTGTTTCTTAAGTGGGTTTGTAGAAGCAAGCGTTGAGAAACCGGCTGATGGGCTGAACGGGGAGTGTCTCGTTCATTATTCCGGGAAGTACAACAAGTGTATGATGAAGGTGAAGCTGGTGAGAGGAAAGAGAGATGGACTGGCGATGATCCTGAATGATGGAGTTCCATGGATTCGGTTGACGTATTGTAATGGGGCGATTACTGGGAAGGTGGAGAGGCTGAACAAGTGGGGAATGGTGGATATGCGAGGTGTGCTGGTTGATGGAGTGGAGAATGGACTCTTCAAGGAATACGACAAAAAGGACAAGGTAGTGTGGATGGGATACTACCGGAACGGTCAGAGGTACTCAGAGGTGACAACGTGTAAGAGGATGAAGGGATGGTATGAGGAGCGGAGTGTGGAGAACCGGGAATTGTTGAGTATTGCTCAGTATGATGAGGATTTGCATGAAAAGAATGGTCCGTGTATGGAGTATGAGAATGGAGAGTGGGTTGGTGAGTGGATGTACGAGAGTGGGGTGAAGGGAAGGTGTGTGAGAGAATATCGCAACGGAAAGCTTCAGTTGTATGATGCCAATGGAAAGATGACGTATGAAGGATTATTCGCTAAGGAGGATGTGAAAGACGGATTCTATGAGCACGAACCCATGAAGGGGATGAACGGATACTGTAAAGAAGTGAATTCGGATGGTCAGGTGGTCACGATAGCGCAATACGATCCATTACAAATGAAGAAGAATGGGAAGTGTTTTGAGATGAAGAATGGAAAGGTGACGCGAGTGTGTGAGTATGAAAATGGACGACGAAAGCGCACGCTACAGAGTTTTAGTGGCTCAATGATGACGGAATATGATACTGATGGAAAGAAGGTGTATGAAGGTGCGTATAAGGGAGATATGAAGAGTGGATTTGTGAGAGAGGGGAAGGGAAAGGAGTATGGGATAATGACAAATCGCAGTGAATCCGCTATTCTGATTGGCAACTGGAAGAATGGAAAGAAAAACGGAGAGTTCTATGAAGTGGATAACAGCGAAAATGTGAAACGGATGTGTGTTTATGAGAATGATGAAATGAGTCGCGTGACTCTGGAGTTCAATGGTACCACAATGACAGAATACAACGAACATGGAAAGAGAGTCTACGAAGGAGACTACAAGGGTGATTTGAATAATGGATTCATGAGAAGTGGAAGCGGAAAGGAGTATGACAAGGATGGGCTGATAGCGATCTATTCGGGTGAATGGAAGAAGGGAAAAAGGGAGGGTCTGGGAACGGAGTACTCTCAGGGATTTGTATTGTACACGGGAGAGTGGAAGAACGGAATGAGAGATGGAGAGGGAAAGGAAATGGATGAATATGGAAAGGTTGTGTTTGTGGGTGAATGGAAGGATGGAAAGGGGAAGGGGAAGGAGATGGATGGAGATGGGAATGTGGTGTATGAGGGGGAATGGAGGAATGGGAAGAGGAATGGAGTGGGAGAAGTGTTGAAAGGAACGAGGTGGATGGGTCATTGGAAGGATGGAAAGATGAATGGAATGGGATATGAAAAGGACGAGAATGGAGCGATGAAACGAGGGTGTTCGTTTGAGAATGGGGAGATGAAGAGGGTTGTACAGGAGTTTGGTGGGGGGGAAATGGTTGAGTATGACGAGAATGGGAAGAAGGTGTATGAGGGAGAGTACAAGGGGAATGTGGAGAAGGGGTTTGTGAGGGATGGGAAGGGGAAGGAGTTCAGGATGGTGGAAGAGAGAAAGAAACCAACAAATAGTCATTCCTTGTTCTGTTGCTGGGTGAGAGAGGTTAAGCATGAAGTGGCGGGAGTGGAATTGGTTACAAAGAAGTATCGAGAAGAGGTTGTGGAGGGATATTGGAAGAATGGCAAGAATCAAGCAATAATAGTACCTTCCTCACTCACATCCAATCCACTGGGTGTTGAGGAATTGAGGATTGGGAATAACGGGTATAATGATGATAGTGTGACTGAATTGAAACTGAGTTGGCTGGTTCGATTGAAACGGATTGTGATTAGAAATAATTGTTTTAGGAAGGTGAGAGTGTTTGAGTTGGATGGATTGAGTGAGTTGGAGAGCGTGGTGATTGGACAGTATAGTTTCAGGATTGATAGTAGTAAACGGAGTGATGGTGAGTATCGAATTGTGAACTGCTCAAAACTCAAATCCATTCAGATTGGTGGTAGTTCATTCCGTGATTATCATTCATTTGAACTGAACAACCTCCCTTCTCTTCAATCCATTGATATGGGTAGCCATTGTTTCTACTGGACTCCATCATTCTCATTGACTGGTTTGATTGATGGATTGGTTTGAATTCACAGATCTTCCTCAACTACAATCAGTCAAACTTGGTGAAGCTGCATTCGATTATGTTCATTCGATTGTGTTTGAGAGTGATTGAATGGATGGAGTGATGATTCAGATTTGCCTAAACTACAATCCATTCGACTTGATGAATGGGCCCTTTGTGGTGCAGATCGAAAGACGATTAGAAATAAACCCTTCAACTTCAAGAACACAATGACAATGCGAAGTGAAATTGAATGAGTTGATGAATGAATAGATCTTCCTTCATTGACAGAATTCAAAGGAGATGAACACAACTTCAAGTTTATTGGTTCAGTGATTCTGGAGAGTATGGATTTGGTGTTTGATTGATGTAGATATCCCTCGATTATCATCCAGTGGAATCTACTTCGGTGATTGCTGCTTCATCTGGACCTATTCCCTCAAATCCTCAAGTACGCATTCTCCCCTTTCCTCATCATTCGATGCTGCTGCTCTCGAATCATACATCAGACGCAGAAGCAAGTACGTCTAATCCCCATCCCCTGTTTCTTCTCTCCCTAACGAATCGCCTTGATGTTCATGAACCACTGAACACTCAGTCAAACAACCGCCATCTCCCTCACCACTTCAAACAAACAAGGTTCCACTCAATCCATTTCCAGCGAGACCACAGATTACGGGAGGAGTGTGAAGAGTGGAATCCCGTAACCTGTGAGTCTCGTTTTCTCAAAACGCCTCCGGACGCTTCATCGATATAGTATATTTGCCGACCGACAGAGTGGTTGGTGAGCTGCGCACACTCACTTCCCACGTTTGACTTCTCCCTCACCACTCGAGTGGCGAAGAAAAAAGTGACGGATCGACAGCTCGCTTCTCTCGCTCACGGTTTATCCGAAAGATCGTTGGGGAACAGCAGGGATTGGTGTCGCGCGAATTGGTTAGCAAACTAAAGCGGTTCGATTCGATGGGATAGATTGCAACAGGGTGGGAGAGGAAGTGGAGGTGACAGTGGGGAGAATAGACAGGTTTCTAGGAACCCATGAGATAGAGCCATAGAATAGGTCGATCGGGAAAGGATGCAACAGGACTGCTTCAAAGCCCGTTTCGCATCCCTTTCATGACCATGCAGATCGAGATCATGACCTGATCTTCCATCATTTCCCGCACGATTCGATGCCTTAGAATGAGGATAGGGGTGATCCATGACGTTATGAGAACAGGGATGCGAATGGGAACCAATCCAGTTAAAACTCATCCAGTGGAATGACCATTGGAATTGGAACAGATCCAGAATGGGTAGCTCAGTAGTGAGAATGAAGATGTCACCAATGTCACCTCAGAACCATCAAATCCACCAATTAGCCCAAATCTAACTCACTCAATGGAAACAGAATTGATCATAGTCATTCCCACCTCTGCTACTACACCCTATCAATACTGTAATACATTCAGTCATGGAGGTAAGTCGGTGGCTCCGACCTCTCTGCCATCCCGCATTGCTTTGATTGCACTGTAGTACATCTGGCTGCTGAGTTTCGGAGCTCTCGGTTGGAATCGACATCATCGCAATGCGGATCATCCATAGCCTCTTTCGCCGCTTCAAACTGCTTTCTGGGTGATTGTTGCTTCCTGATATCGTTTTCACCGAGAATCCTATCGAGATTACTCATCAACAAAGAATATGAGATAGGAATCGCATGGAATTCTAATAAAACGTTCGATTGGAGAAGAGCGTAGATACGGCTCATGGGATTCAGGAGTGACGGAACGGAAGCTCTGAAACCGTCATCCCATTGTACTCCCTATAAACTCTCGCAGCCCATCCGCGTCGAATCATGATCAATCAACGACACATTTACGAAACGACTGAAGTGAATCGACTCTTCCAAAGCAGTCGTGACGGAAGTGGATTCCACTCAACGCAAGTGACGGAATATCGGAATCAGCCAACTCTCAAGCAACCTACTCTCCAGAATCACGGAGCCGAAATAGCTGAAGTTGAACACGCTTCCTTTGAATTCAGTCAGCGAGGGGAGATCTACTCGTCAACGGATTCAAAGGAATCCACTCCTCATGATCAGCGAATTCATCCAATGGGAAGAGTTCTCTCTTTTCCTGTTATCGTGAGAGTCGCCTGCGAAGGCTCCTTTGCCGAGAGAAATGGATTCGGTTTGAGGCAAGTCTGAGTGATGAGCGGAATGAGATCGGTGCCTCTCAACACAACTGATTGGCAGTTTTCGAACGTGTATCCGCGGATGCGGATGTTCTGCAAGCGCGGGAGATCTGTTTCTCATTCGACTCAAGCCACCAACCAGCCAGAGAAAAGGAGGAAACGTCCGTGAAACACCGCCAGCCGAATTCCAGAGTCCGAAGAGATGGAAGATTGACAAGTCCGAACGAGTCGAAGGAGTGAAACGAATCATGTCCGATCCGAATCACCTCCAGTTTCGGACAATTCGCCACGCGAAATCGACCCGGCGTCGGGCGATCGAATGGGATGAAAAAACTCTTCTTTCCAACGGCGACGCTCTCCAGTTCGGGAAGTCCATTCAACTCGAAGAATCGAACTCGGGTGAAACACTTGTAACGGATGACAAGTCGCTTCAGCGAGTGGAGATAATGAGGGAGGACGAAGGACTGCGGGTGATGGAATGACTTCTTGGGAATCTCAACAGACTCGGTGTCACTTGTGATGGAAATGCTCGTTGACACAGACGCCAATGGCTTATCATCCCTCCACAATCCCTCATATTCAATCGATCCCTGTCGATCATAGAGAATGCCTCGGCCACATCGAGTATCATTCCAATAGCTGCCCATATACTTTAGAGACCCAATGTCACTGTAGTACTCAATCCCATAGCACACCTTCACCTCCTCCATCATGAACCCTTCAAACTCCTTCCTCCCTTCATCGTCATACAACACACCGTATCCAAACGGCTTTCCATCCTTCACTCCTCCTTCCCATCGCCTTCCATCCGAATCCAAATCAACACAACCCACTTCATCTTGCCCACTCTCTTCCCAGTCACCCCCATCATTCACTCGAACTCGCATTCTGGAATCCACCCCCATCACTTCTTTCTTCATATCCTTGCACCAGGTCACTTGAATCCAGCCTTCTGACACATAAACCACTCCAAAACCCTCTCCCTTCTCCACATCATAACAAACAAGTGAATTGTCATCCATCAAAGACCTCCATAAATCATATTTATCATTCCAATCACAATCACCCTCTTTGATCCGTTCTCCCATTTCATCAACTGATTATTCCAATACAATCCCTTCTCCAAATCACCAACAAACACATTATAAAAGACAATTAATCCGTTTTCACTCTCTTCGTCTCCTCCTCGGACTCATGTCCACGCTTCTCGGACTTCGCCTTCTCCTCCTCGATCATGGCACCCTTGATCTGCGTCCAGAAACCGTTGGCCTTCTTTCCGCTGAGAATGGTCAGCTTCAGCGGCTTCGCGGCGATCGTCTTGTCCTTCAGCTCCTGCACCGCCTTCGCCGCCTCCTCGCTCGTCTGGAAACGCACGACACCCTGGTTGTCTCCCTCCGAACGCAGCACGTAGCTGTACTCGTTCAGATACGGCTTCAAAAACTCCTTGAACTCCTGGTTCGTCGTCTCCGTGCCAATGTTCTTGAACAGTACCAGACTGTTCGCGCAGTAGTTGAAGCGCTTCTACCCTCCATCGATTCCACCACCGCTACCATATGCTCCGCAACGTCCTTCTCGCGGTCGCACAGCATCTGCTTGTCCGTGATCTCCTTTCCGGCAAACTCGATCTTCTTCTTCAGGAACGCCTCCGCCTCCTCCTTCGTGTTGAACTCCACGTTGACCGTTCCCTTGAACGCCTTGTTGCCGATGAAGCGACGCATCTCAATGAAACGAACTACGTTCGGAGCACGACTCATTGCCTACTGCTTCCGTAGGGCTTCAGACCCTCCAGCAAGTCGTCCAGCGTGGCGCTGGTGGGGAATCCGCGAAGGTGCACCGTACGCTGCGCCACGTCGTTCTCCGGCTTCTGGAAGTCGATGTTGCTCTTAACCTTGGTGAAGTCCTCGTTGAACTAACTGTCAAGCCACCGCTCCAGCGCTACAAGGAGTTTATCCGAGGTCTTGATGGCTTCCGTCACCACCTTGATGTCGTTTGAAAGCTGCTTCAGACGATTGAACGTGAGCAGCGTCTCGATGGGCATGACTAGATGAGATTCGCGCAACGAAGTGCCCTACATCCCTCCGGGTCCGCAGCCATCTTCTCTCTCATGAACTTGTCGCGCTTCAGGTTCAAGCCGCTGAAGTAGAACTCGACCTGGTTTCTAATCTTTTCCGCAAGATCCGTAGACATTCCAACTGGTTACTGAGGTGAACGACAGTTTTGAATGAAACAGACCCAATAAACTTCCAAATGACCCATTTGCAACAAACACGTAACACCCTCCGCAACCCCTCTAAAAGAACAGAATCAAAGTCGTCGGGAACGATCACGTTCGGAGACCCAAACTCCTTCTATCCGTCCATCCGAACATGAGCTCCTACCACCGCAACATCGCGGATCGCATCCGACGCTTCGCGGTAGTGCACCTCGTCGATATAATCATAGCGATTGGAGATGTGATTGAGAACGAGCGTCTTCACGTCGAGTTCCCGCGCAAATCGAGCCGCCTCAACCGCCGTACTGTGTCCCTTCACGTGGACGCCTTTTTCGAGTTGCCGCCTCACCGCCTCTTCTATAAATGAAATGCTATCAGAATCACGACCCGAAAGCCCGCTGCCCCTCGACTGCAGATCTTGAGCGATGGGTCCGATGGTGGCTTCATGCACGAGCAGATCGCTTCCTCGAATGAGGCTCGAAAGACGTCTGGCCGAGCGCGTGTCTCCCATCACACACACCTTCCTCCCTCGCTTTGTGGGAGAAATGTACATCGTGTTCTCCGGATCGAGAACGGTCGAATCAGGAAGTCGGAAACGCTCTCCTCGCTTGATATGATCCCGATTCGAAGCGATTACCTTGAATCGCTGAATCACATGGTAGATGGACAATCCCTGCTTCTTCAGCTCCTCTTCGTTCTTCTTGAGCAGCGGCATCACCGTTTCCGCGTGCAGGTTCCCGGGCTGGTCTCGCTCATGGTACACGTACCCAAACGTCGTCACGTTGTGGGAAATGACGCCCGCCGTCACCTCGCCAAAGTCCTCGTCCACGCAATTCCACTGTCCTTCGGAATTCGGGTAAATAGGATGAATCGACAGCCGAGCGTAGTTCGGATCGGATGGAGGCAATTCTATCTGTCATGCTCATCCAATCTCCTACGGCTGCAGGACTGATTGGGAAAGCACAGCTCGAAGATGTTCAAATCGCATGCGATCTTGGACTCACACACGCGGAAGGAGGTGCTCAGATACTCGCCCAGTCCCGGAGGTCCGTAGAGGGAGATGGGGCCGTCGGGACTCTGGTCGAAGCTGATTCCGAGGACTACGGAGGGGAGCCCGTAAATGTGATCTCCGTGAAGATGGGTGATGAAGAGACGCTTCAGTTTGTTGCATCCAAAATGGATATCTGCGGTCCCGTTGAATATCTTCTTCTCCTTCAGTCGGTTGAAGATGCACATCTGCCGAAATGTTCCTACTCCATCACTTCTGCCACAAACGCTCTGCCTTCTCCACAGTCGAAGAGCCAATTTTCAGTTCCCTTTACTGTGGGAACGATCATTCCCAGAGCACTCGCTTCGCGTTACCACTCGTATCAACCGCCTACTGCCTCTCCGAAAAGCGGGCTTCATCGCGCCTGTTCCCAGAAACGTCATGATCAAGTCTCGGCTAGCCATTTCGAACGCCTTTCAAAGAGAGAATCGAAGCCAAGTTCCGGTGATGTTGTCCCGATTCAAGTAAAAGGGAATGGGAACAAACAATGGAAATACAGAATCCAATTTAACAACTAAACATTTCTGGCACCACAACTCTGGCATGCAGACACGGCGCCGCGACAGCAATTGAATGACCAAGCAATACTCATCCAGAGCGCCGCAAAGGTTCCCTTCACAATACCAACTCCGAAGCCGAGACAGTTCGCGATCCAACCACAAAAACCCTAGGGATTGGATTCCATAACGACCCAAACCATTTTCGTTCCCTTCTATGACGTCCAACGAAACAAAGAATGATCTCCTGCGTTCATCGGATAGTGAACTCCCCAACTCCAAAATGACAATTCCCGCGGGGATGGTCTTCATGTTTTGTTCCATGCGTGGAATACACACATTTGATTATTCTCAGGAATGAAGCACTGGGTCGCATTTCTTTTGATTCTATCTTTGGTGCAGTGCAGGAACTATCTTGCGATGTGATCTGTGGCGAATTCGTTTTCATCTAGGGAGGTGAACGAGCTGGAGCCGGAGGACATGAAGGAGTTTCTGAACGACGAGTCGGAGCGGTATCTGGTTGTGGCGTTCCGAGGCTCGCAGTGTTCCAGCTGCCGTTGGCAGTTGTACTACCCCAATCTGCTGACGTACTTTTTTGAAAACGAGAATGACGTGAGTCATGGAAGAATGGGGTCATGGGAAGATGATCTTCGGAACCATTGAAACAGACAAGGTGCCCGAGGCCGCAGAGTTCTGTGACGTGGATCCGGAGTCCGCCAAGCTGGAGATTCGTCTGATCCTGAGAGGTGGCACGCGTTGTGTCCAGCACCTGGACTCGGAGCCCTTGGTAGAGTTCGTTGGTGGTGATAACGAGCAGACGGACTTCATCACGGAGAGCACGGGCAAGATTCCCAAGAAGAGCTACGTGAAGTTCTTGAACATTCCGCTGTTCGAGAAGATGAAGGCGGACACGTCGGTGTCGCACTTCATCGAGATCATGTCCCCCTTCCAGAGAGAGTGCTACGACTTCTCGATCCAGGTCGAGAAGGCCGCGGAGTCCTTCGCCGTACCCTTTTCCCCGTGTATCGAGGTAGATGGAGCCGAGCGTAGATTTCGGTCGCATCGACTGCTCGCTGATGCACGACCTCTGCGACAGTCTGAATGTGCAAGGCACACCCTCGATGCTCTTCCTCCCCGCGGAGGGCGTCGCGTACAACAACACGTACCCTCGTCTGCCGACGGTGGACTCGATCGTCCTCTACCTGAACGAGCTGCTGGGCACGCACCGCATCGTCGGTGGCGGTCTCGACGAGCTCTACGGTCTGGACCCCGCGCTGAACGCGTATGCGTCGCAGTTCGTTCAGGTAGCGACGGGAGATGTGTGTGAGTGGCAGGGTGACGCGGACCGTCGCAAGGAGATCATGCGGGCGGTGAAGCGCGAGCGCAAGCAGCACGCCAACAGCGCGGTTTACTACGCGGTGATGAAGGACGTGGGTCTTCCATTCATTTCCGACGCAGATTCTCGCCAATGGCGTCGACATCGTCTTCGACCGCGTGAACGAGACGGCGTTCGCGATGGAGGGACTGGAGACGACGGACGAGCGTTACGCGCCGCTGGTGGCGAAGATGAACATTCTGGGGCAATTCGAGCCGATCGAGCCCACGCGCAGCGTAGTTCTGAGAACCTTGCGAGACGTAGGTGCTGATGAACACGCAGAACGTGGACCGCGTGCTGAATGGCGAGCGCAACGTGATGGTCTTCTTCTACGACTTCCGCTGTCCCGACTGCCGCGCCTTCACCGAGGTCTATCGCGAGGCCTTCGCCAAGCGACCGCTGAACGTCTTCTTCGCGTCGGTGAACGCGGCGCGGTACGAGACGCTGCGAGTGGGGCAGAGAGACGGGTGACAGCTAGCTGCGCTTCAACGTCACCGACCACCCCGATCTGCGTTACTTCCCTGCGGGAGAGCCGGTGGAGACGGGAATTCCGATTCCCGAGCGCACGACGGAGGGCATCGTCGAGTGGCTGAACAGAGAGATCGTGCGTAGGAGTGGGGCGAAGCTGCGACGCAGGGGCGCAGGCGGAGCGCGAGGAGAAGAAGCGTCGCGAGGAGATGGAGCTGGCGAGCGCCATCGACGACGAGGAAGAGCCCGAGGAGACGGTGTCGGAGGAATTGTGCCGTGTTTGTTGGTGAGAGAGTATGATGGGAATGGGAATAGTGATAATGAAAAGGAGAATAACGAAACGAACAATCAAATACTCTCCACAATTCACAAACAAACACACCAGACAGGAATTCCAATAACGGAGCAAATCTTCCCGTACGCGCTGGAGAGGTAATCGATGACGCTGCCTACGTCTCAGACGCCGCCCACACCCACTGTTGGTCGGAATCAGCGAGGTGACGTCGCGGAAGAGCAGAAGGAACTGGAGATCGGGGTAGAAGTACTTGTAGTTCAGCTATCCATCACCACCGCCCCTCTCCCCCACCAGAATCACAAAGACGTTGACGTTCTCCATGATCTCCGGCGTCTCCATCGTCCTCCCCTCCTTCTGCAGCGCCTGCACCACGTACTCGAACATGTTCTATGCTCGACCGACCCTCTCTCCCCCACCGTCATCAGCGCCTGATAGTTCGCCAGCTTGCTCAGCGGCGACACCAGCTCCAGCGACAGGTCGATCGTGTGCGTGAAGCTCTGCACCGCCGCACACTCCTCCCGCAGACACGCCAGCAGCGAAATCCCCTCCGGCTTCTCCGCTCGGTACTTCTCCAGCGCGGCGATAAACTGCGCGTTTTTCGCCGCACAGCGCGTCTGAACGACCGACTGCAGCATCGGCGCCGTGTGGACGAAAACCGCGTTCGTCAGCGTCGCCTGCATCAGCTGCGTGAAGACGGGGTTTTGCAGCGCGGGGAACTCGGCGCAGACGCGCTGGTAGAGAATGCGCGTGAAGTTCCAGAGGTCGCTCTTCATGTACGTTTCGACTAGGTGAAAAAAGGGGGAAAAAGCGGACGATGGTCCTTCTCGGCGACCAGTTCGCCGGAAAGCGGGTTGTAAAGACCGTAGAAGACAAACTTCATCACGCCGAGAAGCGCGCCGATCGAGTACTCGTTCAGCGCGTCAATCTGGTTGGCGTGGCTCAACGCCGCCTGCTTGATGTCTTCGTCGGGAATCTGCACATGGATCACGTGCAGGATGTAGTTCAGGTAGAACTGAATGCCATTGTAGAGCGTCTCGGGAATCGTCCCCGAAAGCAGCTCGTTCGAGAATTTCTCGCATCCCTGGGCTATGTACGACCGGATCTGCTCCTGAAGCATCACGCAGGAGGGAGATGTCTCGTTCGTCAGCGGATACGTCTTCTGGAAGAGAGAGTCCCAGAACGGGGAGGGAGTGGGCTGGTGTCTGGCGTAGCAGTCCTTCGTCTTCTTGCGATACGTCATCACCTCTCGTAGAATTGTGTTCGCTTTCTCCAGATCGTCGTCCATGAGTCTCTAGTTGTGATACGCGAGGAAGATTCCGACGATCGAGGACTGATGACATGTGTCAACCACCTGACGCACCCCTTGCAGCGCGTCCAGACTCGTGTCCTGCTGGTTTGCAGCGAGCGTATCCATGATATTCGTCTTCACACGGTAACTCAACAGAGAGCTCGAGTGACACATCGGAGCCAGGTTGATCGACGAGTGGTCTACCGATCAGAGGAAAGCGAAAACGGATCCTACCCTGATCCTTCTTCCCCTTCTTCTTCCCCTTCTCACTTAGCACTATACGATTGAACAATACACGTCCCACGTACCCCGTCTTTCGTTTGGATAGTCCAGTTTGGTAGAGCAGATGTAGTTGTCCATATGAAGAATATTCGAGCACTCCGCGTATGCAGAGTACAAACCATTCAGATCCACGTCTGATAGAGGCTTCACTCCGGGATACATGACAATTAACTGATAATAGAGTCAGTTTTTTCTTCGATCGGGTATCTCTCAGTCTCGTTTTCTTGGTCTCCCTTGACTCGATTCAGTTCATACACTCGATTTCATTGATTTCACCCTTTACCCTTCTTTCCCTTCTCTCTCATTCACAAAACACCCTTCTCTCTGTCATCACCATCATCCACCTATTCCTCCTCGCCGATTCTCTATCCTCTTCCTCCTCTCCTTCCCAATCCTCCTACCAAGGATCCCGGAAAAGTGGAGTGGTCGGGGTTTTGAGTCTTCCCATTAGGAAACGTGCCATAATCTTATTATCTATCGCTCAAGAACCCCTTTGCCATCATGCCCGAAGATTGTAGGTGAATGTGGTGAGGAAAGGATTGTCCCGTAGCCATTGTCATTGATAACGGTTCAGGAATGTGTAAGGCTGGATTTTCCGGAGACGAAGCCCCCCGCGCTGTTTTCCCCTCAATCGTGGGTCGTCCGAAGGTTCCGATGTACATGGTCGGAATGGAGAACAAGGACTGCTTCGTCGGCGAGGAAGCGGAGTCAAAGAGAGGAATTTTGAATCTGAAGTATCCCATCGAACACGGAATCGTGACGAACTGGGATGACATGGAGAAGATCTGGCACCACACCTTCTACAACGAGCTGCGCGCGCAGCCCGAGGAGTACCCGGTTCTTCTGACGGAGGCTCCTCTGAATCCCAAGGCAAATCGTGAACGCATGACGCAGATCATGTTCGAGACATTCAACGTGCCTGCGATGTACATCCAGATCCAGGCCGTGCTCGCCCTGTACGCGGCGGGTCGTTCCACCGGAATGGTGATTGACTCCGGCGACGGTGTGACGCACACGGTGCCCATCTACGAGGGCTACTCGATTCCCCACGCGATTCTGCGTATGGATCTGGCGGGTCGCGACCTGACGGAGTACATGCAGACGATTCTGACGGAGCGCGGCTACAGCTTCACTTCGAGTGCGGAGCGCGAGATCGTGCGCGACATGAAGGAGAAGCTGTGCTACGTGGCGTACGACTTCGACAAGGAGATGAAGGTGGCGAGCGAGGGCACGACGGTGGACCGCGATTACGAGCTGCCTGATGGCCACATCGTCACCATCGGCAACGAGCGCTTCCGCGTGCCCGAGGTGCTATTCAACCCCGCCATGATGGGCAAGGAGCTGCGCAACGGCGGCATCCACGAAACCGCCTTCGCCACCGTGGAGAAGTGCGATGTCGACATCCGTCGCGATCTGTACGGAAATCTGATCCTCTCGGGCGGCTCTACGATGTATCCTGGCATCGGCGAGCGACTGCAGAAGGAATTGCTGGCATTGGTGCCGGCGAACGTAAAAGTGAAGGTACTGGCCTCTCCAGAGCGCAAGTACATGGTGTGGATCGGAGGAGCGTTGCTGACGACGCTTTCCTCCTTCCATCAGATGTGGGTGACGAAGAGTGAGTATGATGAGGCGGGAGTGGGTATCATTCATCAGAAGTGTGTCTTGTGTGTTTTTTTGGAGAATATGAGGGAGTTGGGATAGCATGGTGTCTACTGAGAAGAAAAGATACTGCGGTCATCGTAAAAGGGTACAATTGCATGCCATCGGAGATTTCACAGATTCTATGGCAACAATGCGGTCATATTGACCAGATGGATCTATATACACATCACTGCAATTACACAACAAACATACAAAGCAAATACACATCAAACACATCAATGCGACTTCACCACCGACACTGCATCACGCGCTGGCGACTCCACCGAAAGCAGTAGCTCCAACGTGTAGCGATGACTTCCCAACAACTCTCCCTACATCCCACGCTCCTTTCACCTCTACCAGCTCACTCAGCGAGTGCACGTTCGCAAACAAACTCAAACAATCCTCTCCGATCGACACTGAGCGATCATCCGTTCCATCCGTGACGCGAATCACCAGCCGCTCCGGCTCCACGCTCTCCACTCGCTGCACGCTGCAACGGACCACCACCTCACCCGCCTGTCGGAGATTGCATAACAGCACATGCGGGATGGATTCGGTGCGAGGAGCACGACAGAGGGGCTCAAGCGAGGGAGGAATGCGCGTCACCAGTTTCCACTGGCGCCGCAATTCCAACGAGAGGGAACATTCGGGCGGGAGAATGAGGAAGGAAGATCGCTGCGTGTATTGGATAACTTCGTTGCGTTTTATCAGGTTGAAGAACTTGATCGCGGGAAGCGATTCATTGCGGTTAAAGTACTAGGTGGGAGGAAGTGGAAATGCGGACAGGAGCGCAGTGGAGCTGTGCGGAAATCTGGATTCGCACGGAATGGGTTGAAGAAAGATACACAAGCGATGAATCGAAACACTGCAGGGAACTCACCTACAATCATACCCGCATTGACGTACGTACGAATTCCTGTTCAATCGGTTCGAAATCGACCACCTTCACAATCGCATCGAAGGCATCACTCGGTTGGACGCCTCTAAAACACCTACTCTTCCTCCGCTGTTCCCAGAAAGCGTGCGTACTGTTGTTTTGTCACCTGGCTCAACACGGCGGGAGAAAGCTACGGAACAGCGTCCGCACCTCCACAAACATTCATAAACCACACGTTTAACTCATTACACCGGTTGGTGACCGACTTTGGGTCGATGCAATCATGGATGGAATCAAACTGGTTTGTAAACTATCAGAATCCACACCTCATTCGTGACCACGTTAAACACGGTCACTCCAGTGTACGACGCCGACGCCACGCCCGAAAAACAGTCGCGATAGGACGAAATCCGTAGCGTGGAGAAGAAAACGGGGGATCCCAACACCTAGGGGAGAGAGCGCAAGCGGACCAACGGAAAAGACATCTCCGTCGGCAGCCTCTTTGAAGAAGACGGAAACGAGGAAGGGAGTCTGCATCGTCTCATCGACGATGTAGATGTTGCGCTTGTAGTCGCCGCCGGAGCAGCGCTGGATGTCCATCACCTTCACGAGCACGCCGCTGAGATTTACGGTCTTATCGCCCGTCTGGAGGGAAGAGAGCGTCCGCAGCGGCTGCGTCGAGTAGACGTCGTTCTTCCGGACGGAGACGGTGTTGGATTTGGGAGATTTGACGGGAGTAGACGTTGGTGTGTTGGTGGCGCTCACGGACAGCGCCTTGATGAAATCGGGACGCGAGACCGACGACGTGTAGATGAGATCTGTGTGGAAAGAAAAGTGTGGAGATACAGTTTGTGCCAAGATAGATGGAAACAGTGGTGGGGAAGTACGCCGACGATTCATCTTGGCTCGTGTAGTTGATACAGAAGCACTGCGTCATCCTGCCCTCCTCTCTACAGTCAACCAGCGACCAAACACGCACAACTCCAAGAGACGACACATGATCGAATTGCCGGACAGATCGACTTGAGGCTATTTCATGACACACTCCGTCCAACGCAACGCAACGCTCCAGATGCGTTGCCACAGCCGCTCCCCAGTTGTTCATAAAGACGAGCGTGTACTCCGTTTCCACATTGGGCCGATTCGCATGTGTTTGTTAAGAGACAAATGGAAGAGGATTGTGGATATCGCGCGCCTTGTACGCCCGAACCGTATCCGCCTTCAGCAGATCGCGTATTCGTCGAACGGTTTCCTCATCGGTGAGTTCGGATCCTATCAACACCTAGGGGTTCATTACAACTCTTGCTCCTACGGAAACGGTCTGGTTTCCGAGTGTTTCATAGTCCGAAAAGGAAGATAGGTATCGGACTCCCTTCGTAGCACTCATTCTGAAAAGAGACTGCCATTCATTCTTCTCATTTGAAATGGAAGCCGAGTTTTTGAAACCAGCAGAAGCCTTTGTGCAGTTTCTCCGCAAGGGATGCAGCACTTTTCATGTGGTGAAGGAATGCTGCGAGAGTCTCTCCGCCAACGGATTCAAGCGCATCAACGAGAAGGCGCAGTGGGGAAAAAGCGTCGAGCCGATGGGGAAGTACTTCTTCACTCGCAACGAATCGAGTGTCGTTGCCATCGCGGTTGGAGGAAAGTACGAGCCTGGAAACGGGTATTCGATCGTCGCGGCACACACCGATTCTCCCTATCTTCGTCTGAAGCCGATCTCGAAGATCCAGTCCAACGGATACTGCCAGCTGGGTGTGGAGACGTACGGAGGCGGAATCTGGTCGTCCTGGTTCGATCGCGATCTGGGTCTGGCTGGGCGCATCTTTGTAGTGGTTTCCTTTGTATGTGATGTAGGTGGAGGAAGACGGTCAAATCAAATCGAAACTGGTGAACATTGACGAGTGTATTGGCATCATTCCGTCCCTGGCCATCCATCTCCGTGACTCCTCGAGCAAGAATGCGATGGAGATCAACAACGAGACGATGCTTCCTCCCATCATCCATCTGACCGGTTCTTATTCTCCCTTTTTCTCACCTAGACGACGAAGAGGACAAAAAGGAATCAACTCCTTCGTACCACGACGCTTCCCTGGTGTCATTCCTCTGCGATCGCCTCCACGTGGCTCCTTCCTCGATTCTGGACTTCGAACTCTTCCTCTACGACCTCAACGTACCCTTTCCGCTCGTCTCCCAATCAGCCCGCGCGCATCGGCGGTCTCAAGCGGGAATTCGTGATGGGACGGGGTTTGGACAACCTCGCGTGCAGTTTCTGCGCCTTAGAAGGCTTCCTTCAAGCCGATAAACTGCAGGAGGAGCGAAACGTGCGGTAGAGGAGATTCCCGCGGGTAACGGATAGCGTGTTGGTTCTGTACGACAATGAAGAAGTGGGATCCCGCTCGCTGATGGGCGCCGGCGGCACGCTGCTGGGCGACGTGTTTCGCGCCATGAGCGTGTCGGCGGAATTCGAGCGGATTTCGCGCAGACGGAGCTTGCTGCTGTCGTGTGTGGGCGATGGCGGGAAGTGCGACGTAGGACATGGCGCACGCGATCCACCCCAATTTCGCGGACAAACACGAGGGTCGGCACCAGCCGAAACTGAATGGCGGGATGGTCGTGAAGGAACACTGCAAGCAGCGCTACGCCACGTCGGCGGTGACGGAGGCGGTGATGCGGAAGCTCTGTGGGGAGCGGAAGGTGCCGATGCAGCAATTCGTGCTGAGGCAGGACATGAACGGCGGAACGACCATCGGACCGATCGTGAGTACCAAGGAGGGTATCTACACGCTGGATTGTGGACTTCCGCAATTGGCGATGCACAGCATTCGTGAGACAATGGGAAGCAAGGACGTGAAAAACGGAATTGACTTCGTGCAGACGTTTTTGGAGGGATACGGCGAGGTGGGTGGAATCCATGTGGGTGAGAAGTAGTTGGCTGATACGATTCGGATCGACATGGAGTAGTCGTGTGGCTTGTTTGTTTGAGAGTATATGATGATGGTCTTTCTCTTGCTACTTGTGGTTGGAATCGATTTCCATCCTATCCGCATCTACTCATCCATTCCTTTCCTTTCCAAGGACACTGACGGACATAACGGTTATTTCATCATTCTCGCGACGACACCATCCTCTGCTTTTCTCAGAATCCACTACAGCATTTGTTGTGCTCGGTTTTGATTCGCAAACTAATGTTGTCCCGTGTTTTAGTGGTACAAGGAGCACGAAGTCTTGCTGCTTCCACCCGGTATGGAGCGTTTGTCGCCAGCCAACCAATAGAATGATCCAGGTCGGAGAGACGTGCATGCGGGTGCGTTTCCATCGGTTCTTCTCAGAGGAATCGCGTATTCCGTGGTCTCTGGATTTCATTTCATAGAGGGAAGTGCTCCTGAAGAAAAGAAAATGGAGAGTAATATCCTTTTTCGTTCCGTTTACTCGTAGCAAGTCCTCTTCCTCCCATCGTCAACGACACCGCAAACAACGCTGCATCTGCACCCGTGACTTCTCCTGTAAATGAAACATCTAATGGTATGGAGAAAGCGACGGGTTGAACGCATGTAGAGAGTGCGGTGAAGACAGCGTCAGAAATCACACCAAAGGATGCTACAGAAACTTTTCCGGCGAAGGACGCATCGGAGGCCACTCCTGCGAAGGAAGCAGCGGAGACTCCAGTAAAGGATGCCGCAGAGGCCTCGACGAGCGCCTCGGCCGAACCCGTAGCATTTTTCACATTGCTTCATTCGCAGGACAAAGCCTTCATCGAGAACCTGCTGTCATCGCTCTCGGTGGAGACGAAGACGCAGCAGGAGCGCAAGCAGCTGGTGTACGACGTGGGAATCGCCTCCCCCTGTGACCTAGTTCGCGACGATCATGATGGATCCGTCGTTCAAGCAGCTGTTCAACTCGCTCTCGAAGTCGCTTCCGGCCTACTACCGTACGTCTTCTCTCCCCCTCTCACGCAGTCGACGACCTGGGTCTCCTGCCGGTGGTGAAGAAGGAGTTTATCGCCCGAATTCAGGAAGAGCTGATAAAGGGCTCTTTTTTGCCGCCCGAAAACGACCTTTCTTTGCAGGGTCTTTCCGCCAAGAAGCGCGCCATCACCGCGAATAACCAGATCATCCATTCCGCCGAGGATGAAACGCCCATGAAACTCCCCATTCCTTCCTGGATCGTTTGGCTGATTCCCGCGGTTCTCCGTAGATGCAGGAGCTCGACGACACTCTCGTCGCGCGTGGCGCAACTTCTGCGCCAGTGGCGCAAAAGACCGAAACCGAGGCGGAATCGTCGCGTGCGGAAAAAGCGCCGATTTACGACGCGAATCGGAACAACGAAATCGAGGAGTTTTTGGACCGTTTCGGGACGCATCCGCTGCGGCGTAACGCCAGTGGCGCAAAAGAGACACATCCCCGCGGAGAGCACGTGACGGGGAGTTTCATCACGAAGCATGTGCAGGTGACGAAGGAGGGAGTGCGCGTAGCGTATGGTGGCGGGAAGTGGGCGTTTCCCTCCAGTGTTAGGTAGACGAAAGAACGCGTCGGCACGTGTGTACGTGCGTGCAGGAACCGGGGCGATTTCGGTCAACGGGAGTTCGTTGGTGGAAGTGGGGATGAGGAGGATGTATGTCGTAGTACTTCCCGATGGGGAGTCAGCGGGACCAGGTGTTGGCGCCGCTGGCGGTGGCGCAGCGGTTCGGCGCGGTGGACGTGTGGGCGCGCGTGAGTGGCGGGGGAATGACGGGACAGGCGGAGGCGGTGCGGCTGGCGCTGGCGAAGGCGCTGGCGACGTACGAGAGCGGGCTGGGACACGTGCTGTCGCTGGGTAGGCGAGGGGGCGGTGTGGGACCTAGCGGGACTGCTGACCGCCGACCCGCGCGTGGTGGAGCGGAAGAAGCCGGGACACACCAAGGCTAGAAGACCGCAGCAGTGGGTCAAGCGATAAGGGGTTTGTCATGTTTGTTGCGAGGGTGGAAATGAACGGAGAAGAAGGTGGTGCTGTGGCAATCGCAATTGCGTCATCATAACAAACATGCTAACTAAACAGACGGGGAAGTGCCTCACACAGGAGAGGGTACCGTTCGCGTTCTAGGTGGTGACGCAACTCCACAAACTACCCTCGGGATTCCGCAATTCACACATCACGAAATCCTTCAGCTCGTACAACTCCGAACTCGCCTCCATCGTCCAAAACACATACTTGACAGGGTTCTGGTTCGCTGCCGACGAGAAAAACACCTCGCACAGACGCATCTTCTGCGACTTCGCGGGAATCATCGACAACACGCGGACGATGCTATCCGGCCCCACGAGGAACTCTCTCACCGTTTCGCCCCGTTTCCGCTGCACCTGCCGCGCAACAACGTTCATGAGGAACGCCAATACGATGGGAGACAACACTCCCGCCATGTCGAGCAATTCCCGCAATGCACGCAGAATAATCGTTTCTCCTCTACGCGTGATTCAGTTAACCATTTCCAACTCCGTTCCATGCCGCAAGCACAGCTCGAAGAGTGAATTCATGGACTCGATTGGAATTCCAGAGGAAAGAATCTTCTTCACCAAGTCCTTCGTCAGAAACAGCGAAACCGTTCCATTGTCGACCGTCAGAATCCGACATCGCTTCGCGTACACCTCTTCCAGCGCCTTCGGCACCTCCTCGATCAGACCGTTGAAAAACCGCCAAATCTCGGAATGCAGCTCCTCCGATAACACGCCCGGAAAATGGTTCTGCGCCAGTCGCGCCAACACAACCTCGTCGCTGAGAACAAGCAACGTCGGACTCTCCGCCTTGAAGATGGCTTCGTGGTTGTCAATGAGCATCCCCGCGGGAATCGAGTTATACGCCAACAACTGCAGAATCGCCAGCAGCTCGGCTACGTGGTAGTTTCTCCGTATCCGTACCCCCAATATTGAATCCGGGCTCCCCAAAGGCCCCAATAATTTCACTATTGGCCGTCAGAAGACCTAATACGCGGAAAATCTGCTCATTGAGCGACGTGAAGTTCACAAAAAGGGACAAAAACGGGTACAGCGTGATTCCCTTCAAGAAGAGCAGCAGAAACGGCGTTGTGGTTCTGCATCATCATCATCATCTGGACATACCGTTTCTTCATCTCATCGAGATCGCAATCGAACAAGTTTCGGAGGAGTTTCATCGCGAGTTTGAAATGCGCGGGAAAGGAAACACTATCGAACGTGGAAACCACTAGTTGCAAAAACCCGCCCATTTTTACTCGTTATGAAACAGTGCGAAAGGAAGGCGGAAATCACCTCGATTTCCTCCATCGTCGAAAACCGCCAAATGATGCGCTATGACAAAAGAAGGGACTATTTCTACATTCCACACAGAAGGCTGCAGCAATTCGTCCAACGCGATCGCGGCCGTTTCCGGCCCGATTTTTTCCAGAATGGAGGAGTTGACGTCCACGATGGCGTCGATATTTGGGGCTCTTTTGGTCAGGAGAGGTCCCAGAAGGAATGTGTTGAAGAATCCCACTAGGGTGGAGAAAGGGGTCCATATGTACGGATGCGTCCCAGAAGCGGCATGATGGGGTCGTCGGGCCGGTCGAGGAGAGTCTCCAGCAGGACCCAGAAGGCCTCGGAGGTGAGGATGCGCAGCGAGCTGGGCGCGTTGTCGCTCCGTCTGCGGCGGTAGAGGAGGATGTAGGGTGTGGGCTTCAGCGGGTTGCTGGTGGTGCTGGTGGATCGGTTGCTGGTGGTGGATCGATCGTTGCTGGTGATAGTGGATCGGTCGTTGCTGGACTGACGGGTCATTGGACGGGACTCTTGAGGGTTTGTAGACCTATGGATGAGATGGTGACTACTCATTGACCTATGAATGACTTCCTGACCACTCATTGACCTATGGATGAGATGGTGACTACTCATTGACCTATGGATGACTTCCTGACCACTCATTGACCTATGAATGACTTCTCGACCACTCATTGACCTATGAATGACTTCCTGACTACTCATTGACCTATGGATGAGATGGTGACTACTCATTGACCTATGGATGACTTCCTGACCACTCATTGACCTATGGATGACTTCCTGACTACTCATTGACCTATGGATGACTTCCTGACCACTCATTGACCTATGGATGACTTCTCGACCACTCACCAACCTCTCCACGCCCTCACCACCATCCCTGCGGACCCAGTCGACCGACGGGTCGTTGAACGCGTGGTGCGCCACCTTCAGGTCGCTGGTCTCCGTCCACTGTCCGTGGTTAAAGAGGAAGCAGCGGTAATGTCCGGAGGTGGCCGTGCCCTCGTGCGTAATCACGCCCTGCAGCTCGTAGGAGGAAGCGAGGAAGGAGAGCGTAGTGGAGAAGGAGAGCGGCGTGTCGAGCTTGAAGCGCGTCTCGTTGTACGGATCGTAGTCGAATCGCTTCAGGTGGAAGAATACGTAAGGAGGAAGCGCGTCGAAGACCTGCTTCTTCACCACCGTGCGAAGCGAGTGGCAGGAGTCGCAGAGGAAGTCTGGGGAAGAAATCTCCCACGTGCCTACTGTCGATCGCCTCCTCCTTCGTCAGCGCCGCCAACGACTCCTCGATCGTCTTCATCCGTTTCACCTCCAGCGACAGACACCGCTCGTGCTCCGTGTGGGAGGAAATCAGTCCGCATTGCGGACAGCGAAGCTCCACGTGCGTCGTGCACTCGAACAGTCGCGAAATCGGACTCGGGGCTCCCTGCACGCTCAGAATCGAGTCCAGTTTGTCCAAGAAGAAACTGAGAAACTCGTGCGCGTCCTCCTGAATGGACGGATTGATGGGAGTGTTGTCCGGACGACGGAAGAAACGAACGAACTCCGATGGATTCCAGTCCTCGCCCTTTTCCATGCTCTGAATCCCGTTTTTTAGGGAGAGGAGCACTTTCGTGTGGCTCAGAGGGGCCGAGGAGCCGAGATGCGTCATCATGAGCGTCAGCGAGAGCGGCAGGACGTGGAAGCAGAGCTGCAACACACTGTTCAAATAGCACGTGGAGCCCAGATTGGTCATTCCGACCGTCGGACACTCGTCGTAGAGGAACTGCAGCAGAAGCTCCATCGTCCAGGTTTCGGTGACGATCTACGTCTCATACGCCGCTCTGCGACTACGCTCTTGAGGAGGTCCACCAGCTCCTCCAGCGGCTGCTTCAGGAGCATCCGGAGGTTCTTATTGTACTCAAAGGCGCCTTGGAGGATGCGCGTGGCCTTCATCCGCTGCGACTCCTCCTTCTCTTCGTTCAGAATCACGCGACAGGCGTCCTCGAAGTAGGTTTGGAGCGCCCTGTCCACGTTGGGAGGCAGCGGCTTGCTGGCCTGCGGAAGCAGCATGATCAGCGTGCTGCCGATATGGCTGGAGAAGACAGCGTAGTCCTCGGACGAGTAGGGGGGCTGACACTCCACCATCACCTTCAAGATCTGCGTGATGACTTGCGGCGTGCGGATCATCTGTCTTTCCAGCAGACCTTTCATCAGACGCATCGCAAACGACGCGTCGTCCTTCCAGAAGCCGTAGCGCAGCACACTCTCGCAAATCGCCTGCGACCCGACCTCCTCCATCACGTAGGACACCTGGAGATGAGTCGGTACGAAGAGAGCAACCGAGGTCAGGGAATAGAGCAGGAGGTCGCGAATCTCGTCCAAGTACAGCAGGTTCTCCCACGCCGACGTTTGGATATCAAACATGAGGTGGATGAACGTGGCGTAGAAGCGCTGGAGCAACTCGGGGTTGCGCAGGTAGTAGAGAATGAGGATGCGGAGAGCGTAGTACAACGCGAGGAAACGCTGTTCTTCGTAGGACGAGGGCTTGCTTAGGAGCTTGTGACTAGATAAAAGACGCCGTCCACAACGTACAGCAGCGCCATCATCACCTCGGCAATGTCTTCTCCCGATGATAGCGTGAACTCCCACATCCACTGCGCCTCCGACTGGAACTCGACGAGACGACCCGCCAGGGCGTTCGCTTGTGAGTAGTAGCTATCCAGCAAGTACTCGCGCTCCTCCTTGAGACACTCCGTGAGCTCGAAGGGGAAGGAAGAATAGCTGTGTACGGAGGACCCCACTCCGTCCATCTGGCAGGAACGATGCGAGAGGTACTGGAGAGCCTGGGGGTAGTTGTGGGTGAGAACAAAGAGGGGACGATACACCTCGAAGAGGATTTGGAGCGTGTTGGCGGCTTCGATCTCAAGCAGCAGAGAATCGCTCAACTCCATCAGCGACTCGAGGAGGAGACGTGGAATGTGGTTGATCTAGTTGGAAGACAGGAGGGAGATGTACGGTGAAGGAGTGGATGATTCCCGGAAGAGACGAGATAAACGTGACCACCTGGTTCTGCAGATTCACCCGGAGGAGTCGCAGGAAGTAGGAAAAGAAGCCCGGAGTGAAGACGACCTCCTCTTCCATCTCTTCTCCCCTACAATGAACACGAAACAGCAGGACGACTTCAGAATCGTCGCCACGAGGGACTTCACGGCGGGAATGGGAACGATTACCGACAGCAGCTGCGCGTACTCCACAAATGCTCGTCGCTTCACCACCATCGGGTACAGTCTCTCCACGATCGTCTGCGATATGGAGAGAAGGTGGACCATGTCGCTCTCGGTGGCTTCCGCAATCACCTTCGGGATCGAGACGCCTCCCGTCATGGAAGGCGTCGTCACCAGCGCCGTCACGGAAACAATCGCCGGACTGGGGAGCGAGAATTCGCCGAGCGTCAGGGCATCGATGTTTGGATAATTCTGCACTCATCACTCCTCCCCGTTCCCACCGTGAACTGGTTGTAGCGCAGCGCGCAGGGATCGCGAAGCAGATTGCGGAGCCAGGAGCTGACTTCGCCGAGCGTGTTCCGCCGATTTCCTTCGTACATGATGTCCTGGACGATTCCCGTGGCCTCGCGCATGACGTGGAACGGAAGGAAGATGTCCTTTTTGCTCGGCTTGTCTTCGGTGATCCACAGAATGCGTCCGCGCATCATTTCCAGACAGATCTTCATCAGTCGAATCACTCCGACGAGGGAAACGGTTTCCCTGTTCAGCAAATCGACAGCGGCATCCACGACGGATTGGATGAGAAGAAGTCCCATTTGCGGCGATCGCTCCGGAATCATCAGAATCTGCTGGACGAGTCGCTGCAGCGGCTTCCACGTGTCGCCCAACTCTCCGTTCGCCACCGAGAGAACGAGGAAGGAGGCGTGTTCGAGCGAGTCCTGGAGTGTCTACGGTGAAGCAAGTGGCGACGCGTCCACGTAATTGGAGAAGGAGGCGACCGGAAGCGACAGCTCCATGCACTGCGTGACGTCGTTCGTGGTCTTCCACAGATGGCAAATGAGAGTCCAGATATCCAGATCGCACTGAAATGAAGAGGTCGTCCATGACGTACATTCAGGAGCCACTCGCTCTGAAGCGCTAGCTGCAGGAAGGAGACGTAGAGCGAGGAGTCGAAGAAGGGAAGGTACGTCTTGAAGAGGGGAAGAATCGCCTCCGCGATCGGATGGCTGGGAAAGAGCCAGTAGAAGCGCCACAACAAAATCAGGTCCGTCGAGCTACAGATGGTGACGCTTTGCGCCATCGTGTCCATCAGCAACAGCAGGTTCGTTTTGATTGGAGCAAAGGGAACCGGTTTGGCGTTCTCCAGACTCTGTAGGGAAAGCGTGATGTTGCGAAGAATCCACGACTGGAACGGCGTGGAAGGAACCATGATCGTGTCGCTGCGCTGAAACAGTTCGTGGAGCTGAAGCATCGGGAACAGACGGATCTGGTTGTTCATGTATTCGTCCACGAGGGTCTCAATAGTCTTTGCAGGCTGGTTGATGCCGCTGTTGATATAGCGCGCGATCGAGCTCATCTCCTTCAGCATGTCGTCGTCCGCTTCGTTGTCTAGTTGTGAGGACGCGGGGAAGCGGGACTGGACGTAATCGCGTTTACCGCCGTGATGACGTTCTGGATGAACGCGGGGGAGAGCATCTTGTGGAAGTCGGCTTGCTGGACCAACTTCGTGACTAGCTGGAGGAAGAGCGGATGGGACGGCGCGGAAGACTGGATGCGTTGGAGAAGCAGCGGGAGAATGGACTCTGGGAAGCGGTGGAGCTCGCACATGAGACTCTTGCGTCAGGATTGGCGGGCAACGATACCTGGAGACACTTGTAATCGTTCTTGTTACATTGCTGAATGAGCAGTTTCCAGAAGTCCGTGACGCATCTGCTGGTGATGGGAAGACAATCGTACTGCGCGGGGTCCGTCGATCCGCAGTATAACAGGAGGAACACCACAATGGAGTACTGGCTGATCTGCGTCCGCTCGTTCAGAATGACCTCCTCCAGCAGCTTCGTGTCACGAATGACTCGCGACAGTTCGGCGATGTCGAGTTGGTCGATCTGCGTAAGACGAGAGGAGAAGCCTCACGTGGATGAGTTCCTGCTCTCGGCTATCGGAGGAGTCGCTGCAGTAGTCGATCTGCGAGAGAACGGTCAGCGCCAGTTGGAAGGGAACCATCTGCCGCATCTGGATGAGACTGTTGACGATCGCGCAGAGGAAGAGCGAAGGCGTCTTGATGTCGCTGTTGATGGCCGCCTGCGTGTAGAAGAAGATCTCCTCGTATAGCTGGATGAGTTTGCTGATGCTGTTATTGAGCGTCAGCTCGGTCTACGGAAAAGGACCGAATGAATCCCACGTTCATCGGAAGCGTGATCAGCCAAGCGTAGAGCAGATCGGTGACGTTCAGCATGATGATTCTCCGTGAGTCCACAAACAGTACCGGCAAGACCATTTCGATGATGGTGAGGAAGGAAACGAGATCGTCGGGAGAGACGATGGTCCGCTAGAGATGACGCGAAAGGGAAAGAGAGACGAGATGGGTGAAGTAGCTGTAGATGGATAAGAAGGTGTTGTTGAGAGCGATCTCGTTCACCATCGTCAGAAAGAGGGGCGAGTAGTTCATGCCGAAGGAGTTCTTGACCACCGACTCCTTCTTCTCGGGCTTGACCAGCATGTTAATTCCGGGAAGCAAGGAGTTTCGGCGGAAGCACGTGCTCAGGGGCCGAAGAGGCTGGAATGCGCATTGTTCCACTCTAGAAAGAAGGAGGGGAAGAAGGTGACTTCGTGAAGGGGGCACTCAAGCAGCTCACACTGGCCCTTGTAAGAGTGACTATGATGGTGGAAGGGTCGTCATCGAAGATTGTATTGGCGTTCTGGTCGATAATGACCGTCATCGACCGGAAGTAGCCCTTGCTGAAGACGATCGAGTGAATCACGCCGATTCGCCAGCGGTTCTGCGTGTCCTCGCAGCAGACGTCGACCAACTCGTTCACCTGGAGAGAGTTCACCCACTTCGTGTAGTTTCTCGAAAATAAGTTGCTGGTGATACGAAAATGGTAGTTACCGACGGAGGTGTTCACCACCTTCCCGTTGGAGGAGATCAGCTCCAGTTTTCCTTCCTTGATGGATTGAACAGTGTGCTCCTCATCCTTGTAGAGAGCAACGGCAGAGGGAAAAATGTAAAAGAGCCGGAGCTCTTCTTTCGATAGCGGCTTCACGGTGCTGAGATAGACAGGTTGAAGCGGATTCAAAAGTTCTAACAATATGGGGATCCAAAACGAAGTGGAGCTGGTTTCATCGATGGAATACTTGATAAAGCGTGCCATCGCAATTTCGAGGCTTCCGATCACTCTAGAGAGTGAGTTCGACTTTAATATCCCACTTTGGGTGATCCATCCCTCGTGTGTCTTGAACGAATAAGTGTACAACTATAAATCGAATATAGAGAAAGCAATATACAGTTTCCCATGTAACTGTATTGAATCAGATTGATGACGTCTTTCTCGTCCTGGAACTCAACGACCTCGTGCAGAAATTCCCTTACCCGCCTAAAGAGAACATCTCCTACGAATTGTCCCCAAAACGGATGTGCTACGAGAGGATGTCATGCTTAGAAACGCAGACTCGATATGTTCGTAAGGAGAGAGGTCTTCGTCCATGACAGTCCAATAGAAATGGAAAAGAATGGGAGAGAACTGGAATGAGTACTTGTTGTTTTCGGTGAAGGAGTTAAATTCGCTCTTTTGAAGAAAACAAACGGAGTGATTCCATGATCAGAGAGGATAGTGCGATACTCAAAGCAGATCAATGCAACAGAGCATGTGTGTTGAAAATGCAATGTGTTCAATCAACGCATTGCAATCACACATAATGACGAAATAACCGCGGAATCATGACAGTGGCGGTCTTTTTCTCTCACCTCTCGCTCCAGATAGTTTTTGGAACCATTCCTGCTGGAGACATGGAGAATCAAGTCAACGAGCAGAAACAGGAAATACCGGTGGAAAAGACGGTAGAAACACCAATGGAGAAGCCGATGGAGAAGCCGGTGGAAAAGACGGTAGAAACACCAATGGAAAAGCCGATGGAGAAGCCGGTGGAAAAGACGGTAGAAACACCGATGGAAAAGCCGACGGAGAAGCCGGTGGAAACGAAAAAGACGTCTACGACCAGTTCGTCTGGATCGCTCAATGGTATCATCAAGGCTCTCATCGCTGTGCTGATCGCCTTGTTTGCCATCATTTTCGCCTTCGTTAGCAACGGAAAGAAGGTAACAGAAGAGTTGTATTCTCATCTTTAGAGAAATATTCAGACCAAGACGATTGTGTTCGACAACAACAGAGTGAATAAGGAAGTGGCGCTCGGAGATGTGGTGTCTATCGGCACGGATGGTATGCTCAAGCAGGGTGCTGGAACGACGTTGTACCGTCACGTTCAGGATATTGAGAACATCACGATGTACCATCTCCACACGGCTGTGATTGGAGAGAACATCCATATTGCTCAGTACGATTATCAGATGTTGGTCACGGTGGTCGATCCGGACACGGACGCTGTCATAGCTACAAAGACCATTGATCTCCCCACGGGTGTTTCGGGCCAGCATCGTGTGGATGATATTCTTGTTCTGAATGGAAACGTCGTTCTCAGTCTGGGAAGCAACGAGGTGATTCCTGCTCGTGTCTGGATGGAGGGAAATGAAATCAAGTACCGCTTTGGTAATTACTCTATTCCCTACTCCATGGCAACCATTCAGCCCGAGATGATGGAGCTGAACGATACATGTGTGGTCATTTCCTTCTATGGTCGTGCGAATATGATTACTGTCGTCGCCGGTTGTCTGACGGATGAGGATGATGGTCTGGGAATGGTGTGGGGACCTCCTCTGGAGTACTCGGTGGACTACATTTTCCACGATATCGTTGGCTTGGACTCGCACAAGTTTATCGTGGTCCACGCGCGTGTTCCCTGGTTCGATCTGAAGGATCTCGATCCTGAGGAGCGCCAGCGAGTTGCCATGGGACCGAATCCGAAGGTAACCGACAGCACGCTTCACTACGGACTGGGAACGGTGTACGATAACCTGACGGTTTCGGTCGGTCCGATCAAGCAGATCCTCCGCGACAGTTTCGGATTCATGGATATGGCGCGTCTGGACTCCACCACCGCCGTTCTCACGTTCATCAACGAGAACCTGCAGAACGCCATGGAGTCGATCCTCTTCAAGTACGATCCCGTGACGGATCACCTGATGGTTGGTGGCTCGGTTACCCACAAGAACGGAGGCGGCAGTGGTCTGAAGGGAGGTCTCTACTGCTTTATCCGAACGCGTGCCTTCTCGGCCACGCGCTTCGGCGTCTACTACGAGGATCGCGCCTCTCTGGGAGAGGCGGTGCTGTCGATGGCGGAGGTCACGCCGCAGGGAGGTTTGGTCCTCTTCGGACCCGAGTTCCCTCTGGCGTCTCCCCCTGTGGACTTCGAGTCCTCCTACTACTGGGCGAACCTGGCTCCCGCCACGAGCGAGCGCTTCTTCGTCATGGAGTCGTTGACCGTCCGTGGAAAGAAGGGAGATTATCCTCATGGAAGCATCCACGTGGGTGAGGTGTATCCGACCGCGCTTGGTATTGTTACTGCTCAGGACAATGAGCACACCACGGTTACGGTTGATGGAATCTACAAGATGGATGCGAACTCGCTCGTCCCTGGAAAGGAGTACATGGGTAATTCCAACGGTGAACTGATCGAGGGAGATTACGTGGGACTGGTCAACAGTGAGGCTTACAGCCTCTTCGTGGATAACGAGAAAAGAAATCAGATTCTGACCACCGACAGTCAGGTTGGTTATGCCATTTCTGATAGTGAGTTGTTCATTCGCATTCCTGATAATATCGATGTTTAATGGTCTGTTTGTTGCACCATCCGAACTTGTTCAGGTGAATCAAATCCACACAGCGGACGTTTCGTTGTGGGAATCGGCTCGATTTTTGGAATCCACTCATTACGCCATTATCTCAACAGCCATGCAAGTTCCCTTGATTTCAGTATGCTTGCTCTGCTTTCTGTGCATCGCGGAGGCCGTGGGCGTAAAAGAAGTTGGAAAGGCGGTGGAAGTCGATTCTAGAGCCCCTATGAGACACTCTCGCAGATGATGGTGAACAATGTCGTGAATATGAACGAGGATTTGTATACGACCTACTTCCTTCAGCAGCGTCGCGACTTCGATGCATTCATCCTCTACACGACGATCGGAAACCGCTACAGCTGCAGATTGTGTCCGTATCCTTTTGTTTGGCTTCATTGAGCCATAGTGCTACAAACAAGGAGTTTGCGACGGTTGCTAAGGCGTACGAAAATGTCAAGGGACAGTCTGACCGGAACGTCCTCTTTATCCGTATCGCCATTGACAATTCCCTCCGTGTTTTCCAGTACCATGATTTCCAGACGGCTCCAATCATCACTTACCTTCCAGCTGCCGAGATTATGCAAAAGAAGGTCGGCTTGCTTTCTCCCATCGAGTTTAGCTCAATCCCGACTACGATTACAATCTGGACTTCCCCGTGCGTGCGGAGAGCATTGCATCGTTCGTCCGCTCCAAGATTCATCTGACGGTTGCCCTGCTCGTACCATATCACATAGATCGACATCTACCGTTTCCCCTGGCCGCAAGTGATCATTCTGTGTCTGTTCGTGTTTGGACTGCCGCTGGCTGCCTACTTCTACCTCTTCATGAACGACAAGGTGTACTCCATCTTCGGTCACTCCTACCTTTTCCTTATCGGCTGCCTCATCGTGTATTCGGTGGCAGTCACCGGATTTGCCTACGATATCATCAACGGTCCCTCCTTCCTCGACTGCAATATGTACGGCTGCTCCATCTTCCTCTCGCAAGGACAGAACCAGCAGACGATCGCGGAGGGAATCATCACTGGCGGGCTGTGCATTCTGTGTGCGCTACTGGTCGTCGGGCTGATCGAGAAGACGAAGCAGCCGGCGGTAACGTCGGAGGAGAGGTCTGACGGATAGGAGAATGTGAGTGGAATGGTCGAGAGGTATTGCGCCCTCTTCGTGCTGTTCTTCTTGTTATACCTCTTCTGCTTCTGTATACGCACGCCTTGGTACTCTTCTGTATTCTTCTACCGTGGTTAATGGGGTGTTTGTTGAATGAAAGCTGATGAGTTGCTTATTGAACGAGAGTTGGTGAGTTGCTTATTGAACGAGAGTGGACGGGTATATAGTATCCATGTTTCATCCTTGACACTTGCAATGCAACCAATCACGTGCTTCCAAACCACACCATCCCGTTTCCAACAAACAGAAGCATGTTACATGAGACCATCCGTCACACTCTTCTTAATCACCACCTTCCGATCGCTCCGCACGTTCGACGGAGTCGACACGAATCCCACTCGCTTCTTCATTCCCGGCGTCATTCCCGGCGTCATTCCTCCTGGCGTCGCGGTCTTCGCAGGCGTGTACGACCTGCGCAACATCGAGTCCATCGACGACACCTTTCCCTTCAGCTTCTGCTGCAGTCGCTGCGCCGCCGGAGACATCGCAGGGTTCCTACGCTTCATAACCCACACAAAAACTACCCTCCCACCACCGGCGTCTTCACGCGTGCCGTGTTGTGCGCCCGCTTCATCGACTTGTACAGCCGCTCCGCCACCGCCTCGCGCTTGTTTGCCTGCGGCAGCGGCGTCAGCGGCATGTCCAGCGGCGCCACCGCCCCGCCCAGCGTCATCGGCGTCCCTCCGATGTCGCCCCACTCCATCTGCGGCGTCAAGTCCACGCCCGGCTCCGGCGCCGGCGTCGCGATCAGTTCGTTCGCAGGCGTGATCGGCTTCGGTGGCGGCATTGCCGTCATCTCCGGTGCCTTATAGGTCCGCAGCCGCGTGTTCTTCGGGTTGATCAGCAGCTTCTGCGTCGGCGTCACGTCCGTCAGCAGCTTGACACCGCATGTGTCGTACGCGTCCTCCTTCGTCGGAGTGTCCATGAACCCGTTCTGGATGCGGTGAGGCCACGTCGCACGAACCGACGCGTCCTCCAGCTTCTTGATCTCCTCGTCGCTGTAGAGGAGGAGACGCTTCCGCTTCTCCGGGTCCTCGCCACCGTAGATCCACCAGTACTTCTCGCGCCGCTGCTTCGCCTCCAGCTCCTGCTTCTGCTGGAAGTTGTCATTGTCTTCGCTTGTGATCATGTTCGCTAGCTCGCCTATCGAGATGTTCGACGGAATGCGGACCTCCTTGTTGTCGACATCATGGATCACCCACGATCCGTCCTCCTCCTCGCCCGAAGACGCTTTGGAATAGGAATCGTTTTCTACGCTCGGAGTTGTGCCGGGAAGATAGGCGGGAGTGACCGCGGGCGTCGCTCCCGGAGTCTCGATTCTCTGGATCACCAACAAGTGGTATTTGAGACGCTCGGCACGGTCGAAGTCCTTCGCTTCGATCGCCTTCAAATACTATGCATTTACTTCATCCGATCACTCCCTACTTCCAAGTGAGTTCGGTATTTATCAAGGTCGGGAAAGTAGTCTCGCTCGATCACCTTTCCTAGCGTTTCCACATACTCTTCCTCCTCCAACACGATTTTCTTCCTTTTGGATGGCGGCGGAGCCATGTCCTTCTCCTTCTTGCTTTGCGATTGTCTGGACGGCAAGACATGCCAGAGGGTGGGATCTTCCATCATTCGCATGGGTGTCGGTGTTTCCCCGTGTTTGAATTTGATATCCTTGAGGTCTTTACTCATAATCCGAATCGCAATGGATCATTATGGTATAATCTAATGGAATGATCAGCACAAATGTGGAGAGTGCTCACTGGAGAAGTGCTTCGCGAAGTGGTTTGATGCATGGAATTCCCAACCAAAACAAAACACGTACAGATGAGATTCGATTCGATCACACGAACACAATACAACAAGGAAGAGACAATCACAACGGAAGCATCCTCTCCTCGCGAACGAGACTCTGCAGATCGTTCCTTTCTCACTGCAATCGTTTCGGATCCTTCCCACATCCTACAGAATGAGAAATGAGAGGAAAAGGCGAAATCGCGGGAATGCCCCCAATTTCCGCGACGTTTGGGGAGGAGAGGTTTCCCTTCTTTACTATCGCTCACAGTATTCGTTTGCCATGCTCGCCTCGAAGTCGCTCATGCTCGCCAAGACTCTTCTGAACAAGCCGGCGTCTCTCCAGTTTGCCGTTCAGCGCTTTATGTCGGCCGCCCCCGATATGAAGGTCCAGCCCAAGGAGACGAAGCCCGTCGTTATGAGGAGTGCATGTGACGCGTAGAAGAACTACAAGATCTTCTCGGTGTTCCGTTTCGATAACGAGAGAGATAACAAGTTCCACTACGAGAAGTACGCTGTCGACCTCAACGAGTAAGTGGTGGGGAATTGAATGAACGGTGTAGCTGCGGAACCATGATTCTGGATGCCTTGTTCAAGATCAAGAACGAGCAGGACCCCACCTTCGTGTTCAGAAGGTAGTGCTAATTGGTTTGGTTGATTGGAAGATCCTGCCGTGAGGGTATTTGCGGATCGTGCGCCATGAACATCAATGGTGAGAACGGTCTGGCGTGCCTGACCAAGATCCCTAAGGATAGCAAGGTGGCGACGATTCGTCCCCTGCCGCACATGTATGTGATCAAGGATCTGGTCACGGACATGACCAACTTCTACGAGCAGTACGCGTCGATTAAGCCGTGGCTGCAGAAGAAGTCGAAGGTGGATACCAATTACGAGGTGGAGAATCTCCAGTCGTACGAGGATCGCCAGAAGCTGGACGGTCTGTACGAGTGCATTCTGTGCGCTTGCTGCTCGACGTCGTGTCCTTCCTACTGGTGGCACCCCGACAAGTATCTGGGTCCCTCCATCCTCCAGCAGGCGTACCGTTGGATCGCGGACTCGCGTGACGAGATGACGGAGGAGCGTCTGAAGAGTCTGGACGACACCTACAAGCTGTACCGCTGCCACGCGATCATGAACTGCACGCACGCGTGTCCCAAGAAGCTGAACCCCGGTCGCTCCATCCACAAGCTGAAGCACGCCATCCACAAGATGCACTGAAAACGTAATAACCTTTCTGTTCTTTGACGTGTTTGTTCTCAAACAGAGTCTAAATCATTCTTCGTCCGACTCGAAGGCGTGGTCGACCAGCGCGTCAATGTCCTCCTCGTCCATCTCCTCCTCCCGCCGCTTGGTGAGCCGACTGGCAGTGAAGACCTTATGGCTGTAGTCGCGCTTCAGCACCTCGCGCCAGCGCTGGTCCATGCGCAGGGACTTGGCCTGCTCCATCTCGCGTGCGAAGGCGGCGACGGTGGGGTCGAAATGGCTGTGAAGGAGACAGAGCTCCCAGAGCGTGGCGGCGTGTGCGTTGACTTGCTCGGGGACGTCGCCCGCCATGGAGTACATTCCCGCGACGCGACGTCCCTCCTCGTTGTCGACGAGGGAGGAGTACATGGGGTAACGGATGAGTAACGCTGGCTGTGAGTCCGCGTGATTCCCCACCTCGTGCGAGCGCCACACACGCCATCGCGTAGTTCGTCGGCAGCTGCAGCGCCATCGTCGCCAGCGCCTTCACGAAAGCCGCCACGCGCTCGTGCAGTAGCTCCTTGCGTTCGAGGAAGGCCATCTGCAATTCACTCTCCTTGAATCAACAAACATCCACACACTCCAGGAACTCCGGCACACACCTCCACTGGCCCATCTCCACCAACTCCCACCGCAGTCCATATAACGTCTGCAGGAACACACTCACGTCCACGCTCAGCATGCTCCCCGCCGTCTGCGCCAGTCCCAACGCCGCTCTCACACACTGCAGCGCCGGCTGGGCCGCCAGTCGCTCCGCCTGCAACCTCTCCTGCAGAATCTCCAGCAAATCTCCAATCACGCGGGAATTCAGCAACGGCGCCACCCCCGCCAACCCCTCCAAAATCACGTGCAGCAGCGCCGCTCCCCGCGGGGACTTCAGCGCGCGGAAATATGCCAGTAACAGCTCCTGCAACGTATCCTTCTGGAAAGCCCGGTAAACCGCGGGATCCGGACCCTCACTCTCCTTCAGCAGCTGGTCGCTACGTGGAACCTTCCAGAAACGCCTACACCTCGCTCCGCTTCTTCTTCTTCTTCCCCGCGGTTCGATCGCCTAATGCGTCTTCTTCCTCCATCCGCTGCTTCAACGGCAGTGACAGAAATCTGGGGAATTACGGGAATCAGGAACGCACATCCGCACGGATTCGGGGGGAATTCGGTATTCGCGGGACTTCATGATTCCCGCCAACTGACGCACCACGGTGAATGTAACGCCCCCCTGCGTGTCCCCCGCGAATATCGCCGCGAAACATTCCCGCGCAACGTTCGCCGTCGTTTCATCCCTGGATGGGAGTTTCACCGAGAGGGTACGAAGAGAAGACGAATGGCGCCACGGCCTTGCAGAGCGTTTCGGCGAAGTTAAACTGAAAATGATTGGCTAAGATGCCGCAGAGACAACGGACCGCCAATAACTGCTCGTTCCGCGGGACGGCGCTTCGGCTCTGCGCGGTCTTCATCAGCGTCTTGATGTAGCCCTGGGGAAAATCGGGGGAATTTTCGCACCTGGTAGAAGGTCATCAGCGACTCCTCGAATTGCCGGGTTTTTCGGACGTCCTTGCTGACGAGACCCTCCTTCTCCTGCTTGGAGGCCAGGTGGATCGGGTAATTCTGCTTGAACAGCGGGAAAAAGACCTACGGGGAGAATGTCGTTGAACACCTTCATCAGCGACAGCATCGCCACCTGTCTGATGCGCGGGTCCGCATCCTTCACCAGCGCCACCACTACGTTTAGTGGGGAGATCTCGTTCCGGTGTCGCGTCACGCCCTTTGTGGGGTTCTCCAGGATGATCTCGACATGATCGCCTCTCAGACACTACCTCGCAGTTCACCGCGATCGCCGTCAGCGAGTCCTTGTAGTGCTTCTCCTTCTGCTCCTCCTCCTGCTCTGCGCGTGAATGGAACAGAGCATTCAAACCGGGAGTCAGCGGCGTCGAAACTTCCGGCTTCTCGTCCTCCAGCAGATCCGCATCCTCGTTCTCGTTCCTCTCCTCGCGCTTCTTCTTCTCCTTCCTCTTCTGCTCCTTCTTCTCGCGCTTGCTTAGCTCCTTCTTGCTCGGCTTCTCCTCCTCCTCTTCCGCCTCCTTCTTCTGCATCTTCGGCTTCTTGCTGATGTGCAACTTGCCATCCTCCTCGATTGTGGGAAGGTACTCGTCCTCTCCTTCCTGAAGCATCTACAGATTCACTCCAACACGGCTCCGTCACATGGCGAGGAACCTTTTCGTAGTCCTCTTCCTCGTCCTTCGACTGCTGCTTTCTCCTATGCGGTTACGATGCGTTTGCCGAGGAATACGTTCGCTTCAAGTTGCCATCCTCCTCCAGATTCATCTCCTCCAGGAAATCGGCAAACTTGGCGTTTTTCTAGTCTGTGAGAGGTCGGAAGAAGGCAAACTCGAAAGTAGGCATCGTCGTCAAGATAGTCATCCGAACTGAAGTCAGAGGCGTTTCCGTCCTTATCGGCACTCATCCCAATCGATCTGATTTCACGCGGGCGAGAATTGAGCAGAGTTGGAGTGACGCCAGTGGCGTATTGTTGGCGCATTGATGGAATTGGCGCATTCTTGGCGTATTGCTGGCGCATCGGCGCATTCTCACACTGGCGCAACTCTCTCTTCGTCAAAGGATTCTACCATGGGTGTACCAACTCTCTTCAAGTGGTTGGTCAACAAGTATCCCAACTCCATCATGGACTGCGTGGAAACAAAGGGAATGGTGGTGGATGGCAACTACATCCCGCCAGACCTGTCGGGACCGAACCCGAACGGGATCGAGTTCGACAATTTCTACCTGGATATGAACGGCATCGTCCACAACTGCTCGCACAACGAGGGACTCGACAAGGTGCCTGAAAACGAGAACGAAATGTTCGAGAACATCTTCCTGTAGCCCTTCATTCCTCTCCTGAGATGCAGGTACCTGGATCGTCTCTTCGAGCTGGTGAGGCCGCGCAAGCTGGTTTACATGGCGGTCGACGGTGTAGCTCCGCGTGCCAAGATGAATCAGCAGCGATCGCGTCGTTTCAGTGCGTTTCAGGTAGTTTTGTGCTGCATTTTTGAATGGAAGGAGTCGCAGGATCGCCGCGACGCCGAGGACGAGCTGCGTGCGAAGCTGTTGGCGAAGGGACAGAAGGTGCCTCCGCGCAAGCCGAAATCGTGGGACTCCAACGCGATTACACCGGGAACGGAGTTTATGATGAAGGTGTGCGACAATCTACGCTGGTACATCCACGACCGTGTGACGCACAACCCTGCATGGAAGAACCTGACGGTCATTCTGTCGGATGGTAGTGTTCCCGGAGAGGGAGAGCACAAGGTGATGGATTTCATCCGTCGCGAGCGAGGCCAGCCGGGCTACAATCCGAACACGACGTACGTTTGAGTGGGTTCTCATTTCGCAGACACATCATCCACGGTCTGGATGCGGATCTGATCATGCTGGGCCTAGCGACGCACGAGAGTCGATTCTACGTTCTGCGTGAAGAGGTGTTGAGCGTGAAGCACCAGACGGCGCGGTGTTCGCTATGCGGTTCGGAAGGTCACACGTGGGCATTCATCCCCTCTCTCCCCCAGAGCGGAGCAATGTACAGGGAAGCCAGACCGTCCCCGCGGGGCACTCACGCGGGAGAGCCGGTACATGCACCAGCGACTGCAGATCCTGCAGATCCCAGTGCTGCGTGAGTACTTATCGCTGGAGTTCACACCCTTATCCCGCCAAGTATCCTTTCCGTTCGAGTTCGAGAATCTGGTGGACGATCTGGTGTTCCTCTGCTTCCTTGTGGGCAACGACTTCCTCCCCCACCTCCCCTGTCTCGAGATCCGCGAGGGCGGACTCAACCTCCTCCTCAACCTCTACCGCTCCCTCCTCCCCTCTCTCGACGGCTTCCTCACCTCCCAGGGCGGAAACGTCCATCTCCCGCGGGTCATGCGCGTCTTCGCAGAACTCGCTCGCGTCGAGGGCACCATCCTCAAGCGTCGGCGCGTCGTGCAGGTCGAAATGGACATCCGCGCTCGCGCACGTGCCGCCAGAGAGGGAAATACGGTGGCTGACACGACGAAGAATACCGCGGGAAATAGGGAGGAAATCAAAATCGACGAGGAGGGAGAGCTGGCCGCGTTGGCGAAGGAGGCGGCTGCGGCCGCGCTGGGAGAGACGGGAGATGCAGAGAACGCAGAGCGATCGCGATCATCATCGCCATCACCACCGGAGACGGAGGAGGAGAAGAAGGAACGCGAGCAGAAGTAGCCACAAATAGATTCGTTAAGCAGCAGGTTCTCGGTGGAGCTGCTGAAGGCGATCAACGCCAAGAACACGCGCAGTGACGTCCAGGACACCATCAAATTAGGGGAAACGGGATGGCAGAATCGATACTACCAGGAGAAGTTCGGCCATGATGGCATCGCGCTCACGCCCGCGTTCTACCACGATTTAGCCAGCCGCTACATAGAGGGACTTCGCTGGGTCATGCTCTACTACTACCAGGGGGTACCATCATGGGAATGGTTCTTCCCCTATCATTTCGCACCGTGTGCATTTACGATCACACAATATCGATACGAATCCACGCCGTTCGTGAAGGGTAAGCCATTCCGACCGCTGGACCAGCTGATGGCGGTCCAGCCACCCGGTTGCGCGTATCTGCTGCCCGAACCCATGCGGGAACTCATGACCAGTCCCTCTTCCCCCATCATCGACTTCTATCCCAAACGCGTACCCTCGATTGAGCATCCTCACTAGATCACCTATGACACGAACGGAAAGCCGTTCCGGTGGCTCTGGACCGCGAAGATCGCGTTCATCGACCAGAAGCGTCTGACGGACGCTATTGATTCGGTTATGGACCAATTGTCGAAGGAGGACCTGTATCGCAATCACGTGGGCGACGATATTCTCTATGTACGTCTTTCTCTCGCCTCCTCACCAGACGCACAGCACGTCCAAACTGGCGGCGATGTTCCTTCGGACGGAGTCGAAATTGACATTGGACGAATCGAACAACCCGCCCGTTTTCGGCACCGTGGAGAAGGCGAACGAGCCGTCGCTGCGTCCCTGTTCGCAGGATGCGTGATGTCTAGATGAATGCGTGATATCGAACCCTCCCTCCGCGTTTCCGCGCATTCCGGCGACGCAGGCGCTGCCGCTGAAGTTCGTGATGCCGGAGATCAGCATCCACTCGTCGCACCTGCTGGCGGGCGTGGTGCCTCCTCCGAAGCGTCTGACGTCGGCGGTGATGTTAGCTGACGTCGCTGAGAGGTAGGACATCCGGTTCGACGTGCCGCCGCTGGACCGGCGCATCGACGTGTCGGAGCTGGGGCTGCTGCAGAAGGGCGAGGAGTGGGGCTCGGGCGTGGTGCGGGAGCTGCGGCGCGACCCGCGGCTGCAGCGCAAGCGCGGGTTCGAGGGCGAGGAGCCGGGGAAGCGCGTGCAGACTGGGCAGGGGTATGGCGGGTATGGCGGGTATGGCGGGTATGGCGGGTATGGTCAACAAGGATATGGACAACAAGGATATGGACAACAGGGGAATCGACCACAAGGATATGGTCAGCAAGGGTATACGAGCAATCAAAACTATGCGACTAGTCAGGGATATGGATATGGATATACTCAGGGATATGGATATGGTCAGGGATATGGTCAGGGATATGGTCAGGGATATACTCAGGGTTATAACCAGAACTATAACCAGAACTATTCCCCCTTCGCTCAGAGCAAGCAGCCCGCTCCACTCTATCAGAACTATCAGAACTATCAGAACTATCAGAACTATCAGCAGGCGTCCAACACTCGCTACCCGCCTCCCAACCAAGGATACAACCAACCGCCTTCCTCCCAACCCTACTCCAGACCCAATGCGCAGGCTTACCCTCCCAGACCCAACCAGCAAACCAACCAGCCTTCCTACCCTCCTCCGCAAGCGTACCAACAACAACGCAGCTCCTCTCGCTATCCGTAACAATTATGTCTCTTCATTGTGTTTGTTCGTCACGAATCGTGAATGAGGTAGAATGCGGGACGCGGTCAGTACGTCTTCTTGCAGGATTGCACCCTAGTCAACACCCTAGCTGGAGCCTTCTGCGGAGTCACCGTCGACAGCATCATCTATCCGCTCGACACGATTAAAACGTGCAGTTGTGACGCTCCTGTGATGCGTAGACGCCATCAAGCCAAGATGGGGATGGTCACAGTGAAAAGCTACACACATTTGTTCAAGGGACTCGGAACCATCCTCATGGGATCCGTTCCCGCGTCGGCCATCTACTGGGCCATCTACGAGCGAACGAAGAAGGCGCTCAAATCGTCGACGAACGACCGACCCGAACTGTACACCGTCTGCGAAATGGGAGCAGCCATGGTCGCCGAGTCGTTCGCCTCTACGTTCCGCAATCCGTTTGAAGTCACAAAACAGTTCATCCAAGTGCGGGGATACTCGAATCCGCTCAAAGCCATCGTCGAAATCTCCCAAGTACGGATAAGAAGTGCGTTATCATTCACAGAAGCGCGGACTGCGAGCACTGTACTCTGGGTGGGGTCCCATGATCATGCGTGACATTCCGTTTGACATGATTGAGGTAGGAGTCAACGAAACGATCTTTCTTAGTACTCTCTTTACGAGGCGGAAAAACGCTGGATGCGGAAAACGCTCGTATCGCTTTGCCTCCTCTGTGATCGTAGAAACACCGTGAGCCTCGTGTCTACGAGACCATGCTGCTGGGCAGTTTAGCGGGCGGCATTTCCGCGTTTCTGACCTGCCCTCTGGACGTGTTGAAGACGCGCATCATGCTGACCGCGGATCTTCCCGCCGATAAACGACTCGGAGTCGCGCAGACGTTTCGGCAGCTGGTGCGCGAGGAAGGATATCGACGTCTTTTTGCGGGAGCGCCGATCCGCGTTCTCTGGATTTCTCTCGGCGGAGCGATTTGGTTCAGCGCGTTCGAGTTTTATCAGAATTTGTTCCATCATTACTTGGGTTGAGGTGTTTGTTAACAAACAGAGTAAGCAAGCGAGCCATGGTGCGAGATTTCCTCGTTGTTGAGCAAGTCCTCCACGTGATACGTCCGCTGGATAACCGTCCGCACGTCGCTCACTTTCGACAGCTGGCGCAGGGTCTCCATGAGGTAGAAAAGCTACGGTGGAGAGAGAGACACACGAGCACTTCCTTGTCGTCCTGTTCTCCGTTCCATGACAGGATGGGAATGGCGTTGTTCACGTTGTACGAATAGACCATCGGCGTGTTGTCGACGATCACCGTCGTTTTCTAGTCGTCACTCTCGCTGTCCGTTCCAACCAGATCGCGGTTCAGTCGGTACAGATCTTTGTAGTATAGCCGGTGGTTGGAGTCATCGATGAAGGTCGTGTGGTCTCGCGTCAGACAATAGTCGATCGTGTGCGCGTCCTTGTTGAGAATGCTGACCACTGCGTTGGCGTAGGTGCTCTGGGCTGCCGTGAACGCGATAATTTCGTAGTATTTGCTCATCTCCTTCAAAAAGTAGAATACATAGGGACGGAAGAGGGGAAAGAACTCCTCCGTTTCATTTTCACCAGTTTGAGGGTTCATCACGTCAATCTGCGTCTCATTCGCTCGTCGAACCTACTGTGAAGTAGACACTGTTGTAATCGGGATGCTCATTGTAACACGTTATTAGCGTTTCGTCTAAATCCAACACCAGCGTGTGTAGAGGTTTCCCAGGAGCCTTATTCGGAAGAAACTTCTCATTGACATAATCACACAACGGGGGATAGGAATGAAGCGTACGCGCCCATGTAAAATTGTCAAAGCATTCCATTCCCCGCAAAAAGAGATCGTTTCTGGAAAGAGACTCCTCATTTGGAAATGCAAAGGGATTTAGATCATCCTCGTACGCTTCGCTTAGCTCTGGAGGGTTTGTTAGTGTCCTGCTGTAAAGGCACATGACACGGTAACGTGACAGGATATGATCGACGCGACGAACCCGCAGTCTCAAAAGCGGTCCTACGTGTCCCTGGAACATTACGAAACCCAAACAACGCTACTGGAATCATCAGTGGGGCTGGGCGAAAAAATCCAACTACCCCGATTCACGTCTTCGCCTGGAATGTCGCTCCCTGCTGGATAGCGTGAGTAACTCGTCCTTCGCTGATCGGATGGAGCGTCAGTGATGCCTACCGTTGAGCGCTGGATGGGACTATACTCTCTCGCAAATCGTATATGTCGTTGAGGTTGGAATGGGTACCATGCCTTGAGTGAGAGGGAGCTGCTGTATCCGGAACATCGTTGGACATCAGCAGCAGTTTATTGGGATAGATCGATTTTGAATTTGCTGCGGCTCTATAAAGCTCGATTTGAGCCGATTTTTGCACTATTCTTCTTCGCCCATATCATCGATGAATAGACCGTTTCTCATTCCTGTCGGGTACAAACTGAGTACCGCAGAGTACTCCAACTTGGTTGACAAGATTGCGGAGATCCTTCCGAATGTGAGGGAAAACCGGCAGTCTATGCAGGGACGATTCATTTCACTGCTGGAGAGCACGACTAATACTTCGGTTCCGCTGTTTGCGCACTTTCTTCGGCTTCCATGTAGAGATGCACAGTCCTATTCGCTCCCAACGAAGCGAGAAAGCGACCTGATCCTGGCTTACTCGAAACTGATTGTGAAAACGAACGGACGGTGATCTTGTTTCAAGAGAGTGAACGATAGTGTATCCGAAAGTTACTACTCCGTTTTGTTTGATTCGGTGAAGAAGATTCCCTACTACGTGGTGTCGGGGACGCAGAAGTCCGATTTGATGACGCTTGCGAGCTTTGTAAATGTACGGATTCACTAGAGCCATCAAGGAAAAGGCATTCATGGAGGCGGCCCGCGCAGTTCCGAGCAAACGTGATAGCGCGTTCGACGTGATCGAAACGGTCATCAGCAGTCTGTTGGAAGACGTTTTCCTATTGTCGTTGCTCCATTGTAGCAGTCGAAGGAGTCCATTCTCTTCACCGTTCTCCAGACGCTCGCCCTGTGGGACGGCGAGTACCCGTTTCCTCACGATCGCCTGATGCCCTTTGCGAACCGGATCTTCAGCTACATGCAGAAGCTGAATGACATCCGTGATGCTTCCTCCTTCCGGTGATCGGTAGTGTCGCACTCGCGTGGCAGCGCGACCGTCGATCTGTCGCAGCGTCTGTCGGTCCTGTTCCACATCGAGAGCCACATCATGTCTACGCTCAAGGTAAGTGATTATCATGATCGCTTACTCCGTACTCCACCGTGAGCATGGAGTACATCACTCCCACCCTGACGAAGCTGTACACGATGGCGGACACCTTCACGAGTCGCGCGAGCCACCCGCGTCTGATCGTCGCCAGTCTGTCGATGCTGGAGTGCTGTTCCTTCTTCTTCCCCGAGCTACGCAGCGACGTGTGGCGCCGCACCTGGGACTGCATGATGCTGGGCTGTCGAGAGAAGGCGGTGCAGACAGGTATCACGCAGGCGGCGATCGCCTCGCTGACGCTCCTCTGTCCGCTGATGCTGGACGCGCTGCCGGCCTGCGCGCCTGACGTGCACGAGCTGCTGGACAACGCGGCTCTGGGCGCAGAGGCGAAGGAGACGCTCGCCGGCGGACTCATGCGGCTCAGCAAGCGGCGGAAGGAGCGGAGCGCCGCGGGAAAGTACGGTAGGCGTGGAAAGGGGGCGTTACGCAGCGATCTGGCGGTACGAGGGGCTGCGGAGAGGCTTCGTGGGGCTGATTGAGAAGATCGTGGAGACGGAGAGCGCGAACCGTGTGCTGGCGACGCCGGAGCTGCTGGAGAATAGCGTGACGCAGGCGGTGCTGAACGAGGTGTCGACGATGCTGCCGCTGCTGGCGCTGGCGACGCGTGCGGAGGAGGGCCGGTCGGACCTGCAGAGCTACACGGAGCTGATGCTGGAGTTGTGCACCACCGTCGCACACACCGCCAACAGTCCCGAGATGCGCAGCGCCTGCTTCCAGATCCTCGTGAGCGGGCTGGACGGCGAGTCGCCGCCGCTGGTGCTGCTGGACCGGCTGGTGGAGCTGGCGCTGGCGGAGGGCGCGGAGAGGCAGAAGGAGGTGAACCGAATCCTCACGGGGCTCCTCATGAACTACAAGCTGAGTAACGTGGGGGAAAAGGAGAGGGTTCAGCGTAGTACGACGACGTCATTCAGGTGGTGCCGCACGCGATGACGCGACTGGTGAAGGAGGTCCGCGACCCCAAGACGCGTCGGTACCTGCAGAACCAGTTCCTCGCGTCCTGCTCGCAGCTCAGCAAGACGCTGCTCAGCGACAGGTGGGAGATGGGTCGTCGATACAGCGCAGCGACCACATTCCGGAGCTGCACGCGCTGCAGTGGCGCATCAGCGAGTCGCTCATCGGCGTCCTCTCGACCATCGAGAGCAAGTGGGACCCCTACAAGCCACAGAAGGACGTGGACCTGTCGCTGATGAAGAGTTATCTGGATGTCTGGTTCCACCTCGTCACCGTAGTCCTCGCGGAGCCGCTGAGAGGTAGATCAAGTCGCTGTCGACGGAGCCCTGGTCGGAGTCTGCCGAGCGGGCGCTGACCATCTTCGCCTCCAAGTCGCCGCTGCTGCACCAGCACTTCCTGGACGTGGAGACCAACATCGAGCTGTCGGCGATGTTCACCACCACGGACGTGAACGCGGACATGGAGTCCGTGAAGGCGGCGCTGATCAGTCGCCTCGGACGCGACCAGACCTCCAACGTGAACACGCTGACGCACACGACCGCGCTGTACCTGCTCACCATCTACGAGGTGGAGAGTCGTCGCGCGGACCAGCTCTGCACGATCAAGGCCATTTTCTCCTACTTCCTGGCCTTCAAGAACACCTCCTCGTCGCTCTTCCCCGTGATGTCGGCCATTCTGGCGTCCATCTTCAACCAGTTCGTCAGCAAGCTAAAGTCCTCCCCGCGCAGTGAGGTCACGGAGACCATTCTAGAGGACCACATGGAGTTTCTGGCGGTGCAGCTGTGCCACCGCTTCGTCGTGCTTCAGGACCTGGGCATGCAGTACATCTGTCGGCTGCTGGACTGCTTCCCGTTCCTCCGACGGAACGCCTACTGTCTGAACGTGCTGCTGAAGTGTCTGATGACCATCAAAATCAATCTGACGCCCATCAACTCCGCGCCCGTCACGCTGGCGAGCGATGAGCTGAAGGTGCTCCAGGACGACCAGCCGCTGCACTACGAGCTGAAGCTGCCCTTCCGCTCCGACGAGCTGCAGAGTCTTTACAACAAGGCGCTGAGCGTGTTCTCCGTGTGGCTGGGCTTCACGGAGAGCGGGTTCGAGGAGGAGATTCTGATCACCATCCAAAAGTAGTTGCCGGAGTCCGCGCTGAGTCGTAGCATCTCCTCCCCCGAGATCTTCTCGTTCATCTACGAGCTGATCATGGAGGACGAGTCGCTGCGGAAGAAGTACACTCCGTTCACGGACTTTTTGTCGTCGATCCGCGTCCACTGTAGTCTTGGCGGTCGCTGTCCACGTAGCGCTGAACCAGAAGATCAGCTACTGGAGCGGCGTGTTCAAGAATCGGCTGCAGACGATGTCGGTGAGCCAGGTGGTGAAGCGGCTGCGCGAGGAGATGGTTCTCCTGCTGAAGGAGACCAAGGGAGACGACAGGGCGAGTAGGCGTCGAATCGAATGAACACGGAGACAAACTGAATCGCGTGAAGAGCGTCACCGTGCAGGCGAACGCCATCGAGAGCAACATGGAGGTCACCGCGAGCGATCTCCTGATGAAGTGCGGAGCGTTGTGCGCGCTGCAGCGCGAGAGCGTCGACAGCGTTATTCTCCAGATCATCTGCTGGCTCCCGGCGCTGCTGCTTCAGTGCGTATGACCGAGGGGGGTGACGGGTAGAGAGAGTCTGATGAAGGAGGCGATCGAGCTGTGGCGCTGGCTCCTCGCCGAGCTGCCTCTCTTCCATGTCAGTCCGTATATCCCTCCTCACCAGTAGAACCTCGTCCTGCGCGAGATCTGCGCCGCGTGGAAGTACACGCGCGACGCGTGTCGCGGAATCTTCTGCGTAGCGGACTGCTGGCGCGAGAGCCGCGGCCGCTGGTTCCAGGGCGGCATCCACCACGAGGACGTGCATCAGCACTGCGCCTGCTACTGCCACTGTGCGACGGTCCACGAGAAGGTGACGTACCGGCTGGGGAAGAAGGAGGCGAAGGATTCTTCGGTGGACCTCTCGCGGATCATCGAGGGAGACGAGGACGAAGTGGAGTTTTCTCCGATCAGCGTCCGGCTGCGGTCGTCAGTGTCTCCGGCGGAGCTGGAGGACGACAGCTGTCTCTGCGAGCGATGCTGCTCCTGCCACCCGTTTGAGGAGGACGGCGAGTCGCTCCGACAACACCCCATTCCGCAGGTCTCCTTGTTCTACAACCCGCCCACCTTCCTCCAGGACCTGTGCAGCATCACGGCCTCCTCTCCGGCGGTGAGGTGTCGTCGCGTGAACGAGGAGGAGTGTACGTGCCACGGCCTGTGGGTTGAGTTCTTCTCGGAGATCCTGAACGCCTATGTGGAGCGATACACCGACAGCGTAGGCGAGAGGAACGGCTGCTCTCTAGATCCGCGAGATTCTGTACATTCTCTTCGGCAGCATTCAGTGTCCGCTGTGCGTCGAGCACTTCGCGGTGGAGCCGGTGCTGAGTCTCCTGCTCTGCTGCTACCGGGGATACAAGTTCAGCAAGACGTACAACCTGCTGGACAGCGAGACGGTGTACGTGTTCTACAGCAACATTGTGATGAGTCTGATCAACCAGATGGTCTTCGACAGCGCGCACATGAACGTCCTGCTCTCGGTAGCTCTCTCTTCTCGCTCTTACGCTAGGTGAAGCAGGAGTCGGTGCCGCTGGAGAAGGCGAAGAGCACGCTCCAGAAGTACACGAAGCTGTATAAGGAGATCACGAAGGTGCACCAGCAGAACAAGGGCGTGATCACGCAGCGCAAGGCGCGGAGACGCGTGAACATGGACCTTTCGGACGAGGAGACGGAGAATCTCCCCGAGCTGTCTCTCTACTCCTCCCTGTACCGCTCTGCGGAGCTGCGCAACCACCTCACGCCGTCGGACATCGACTCCGTGGAGCAGTCTATCGGCGTCTTCGACACGCAGTCGCAGCATCTGTCATCCAAGAGTCCTCTGGCGTCGGACCATCTGTCTGTCATCACGTCGACGAACGACTCCTCCTCGTTCCGCTTCGAGGAGCTCTGCTTGATCCTGCTCCGTGGAGTGATGGAGCGTCTGTATCTCCAGCTGAACCCGTGTCAGGACGTGTCGCGCGGGCTGGACCTGAAGGTGGGTTCGGAGTCGCAGAGCGTGCTTCCCGTCAGCTACACGACGCAGGCGCGGAGCTACAGCGTGAACCAGTGGAAGGAGGTCATGCAGCTGTGTCGCGCGCACTCCTCGGAGTGCACGGTGATGATCGTGAAGCTGTACCCGCAGATCGCCACGCTCCGCAGCGAGCTGACGCGGCTGATCCTGGAGTCGCCCGAGAAGTACCTGCACTGCGCGGACTGCGTTTCGGACTTCATTCTCCACATGGACGAGGCGTCGACGCGGTGGCTGCTCTACTGGACGCAGCCGAACCTGCCCACGGTAACGATTGCGGAGGGAGACAAGCACAGGTCGTCGCGGCCATGGCACGCAACACGGCGGACGTGTTGATGACGCTGCCGCCGATGCACTCTCCCGCGGTCATGCAGTACATCACGACGGCGCTCGGCCAGTTCCCTCCCGAGTCGCTCTGCTTCTACCTCCCGCAGTTCGTGCAGGGGCTGCGTCACGACACGACGGGGAAGCTGCAGGACTACATTCTCGTCTTATGTTCGAAGAACGTGCTGCTGACGCACCAGCTGCTCTGGTGAGTGAAAGGAGTCCAAATGACGAATAGGGCGCTGATCACGGAGAGCGAGACGGAGATCAAGCAGACGGAGAAGCACGGTTTCTGCGGCAACGCGGTAGGCGTGAGAGAGGCGTGTGAGGGCAGCTCAGCGGTCCGGACAACTTGCCTGCGATCTGTCAGTCGATCATCCGGCGGATCAAGTCGGGCATGTCGCCGGCGCAGGAAGTGCTGTACAAGCAGCAGTTCGAGTTCTTCAACCGCCTGATCAACATCAGCGGGCTGGTGAAGCCACTGAAGAAGGAGGACCGCAAGGCGGAGATCATGAAGTACGTCTCCGTAGGCGTTTTCTCCCTCTCCAACGCAGGAACTGCGGCCGCGCGTGAAGAGCGAGTACCTGTACCTGCCGACGAACCCCGAGTACCACATCACGGACATTCTCGTGGACTCGGCGGCAGCCATGCAGTCGGCGGGCAAGGCACCCTACCTGCTGATGTTCGAGGTGGAGCGGTGGGACGGGCCCGACTCGGCGATCGCCACCATCGAGCACTCGCTGCGCGAGACGAAGAACCCGGTGGTGCAGCGTCGCGTCAGCACTCGTAGCGTAGCGCAGCGATCATAAATAGATCGTTACTCCGACAGACGGTCGCGCAACTCCTTCTACGCGCCGTAGGTGACTCTCGTCGCCTCTCCCGCAGCCGCGCCAGCAGCACGATCGACTCCTCGCTCTCGATGCAGCGACTGCAGAGCTTCCGCACCTGCTCGACACTGCGCACATCGCCGATGCAGTCGCTGGCGGAGCTGGCGGAGGAGGAGGCGCCGGAGCAGCCGACGCTGAAGCGAGGACTCATTCTGAAGGCCTATGACGACTGTCGCCAGGACACGCTGGCGCTGCAGGTGATGCACCTGCTGGAAGTGATCTGGGAGGCGGAGGGCATCGACATCCCGCTCTGCGTGTACAATGTGACGCCTGCGCGCACCTCCGACAACGAGCACGCGATGGGCGGAATCATCGAGTGCGTGCAGGATAGCGATTCGCGCGACAACCTGGGAAAGAAGGGCTTCGTGTCGCTGAAGATGTACTACGAGGTAGGCGAGGGCGATGTCTGAGCAGCAGTCGCTCTTCGGACGCGAGGACAGCGAGGAATACGAGGTGGCGCTCCGCAACTTCATCCGCAGCTCTGCAGCTTACATATCCTGCGTGGAGAGATGGCGGCTCCTTGACAGCAGGCGGTCGCCTGCTACATCCTCTGGGTGAAGGACCGGCACAACGGTAACCTCATGCTGGACAAGAAGGGTCATCTCATCCACATCGACTTCGGGTTCCTCCTGGGAACCTCGCCGGGCGGAAACCTCGGGTTCGAGACCGCCGCGTTCAAGTTCTCCGATGAGATGCTGATGCTGCTCGGAGGGTCCACGGAGGCGTACCCCTTCCGCGAGTTCCTCGACCTCACGGTGGAGGCCTTCTTGTGCATCCGCAAGTACTGGAGAGAGATCTGCGATGTGGTGAACTGCATGGCCGATAGCGGTCTGCCGTGCTTCCTTCCAAACACGCTGGTGGACCTGAAGGAGCGCATGACTCCGGAGCTGAGCGAGTTGAAGGCGGCGCAGGGAATGCAGGCGAGAGTAGGGAGTGTGCGGGATTGATTCCTCTAGTCGCTGGACTCGGTGAAGAAGTGGACTACGATCGTGTACGATGGAATCCAGGCGGTCCAGAACAAGATCTATGCTGATTCGTGGTGATGTGTTTGTTGGATAAAAGATCTGACTCTTCGTCTCCTCGACGCATGAACGATTCGTCGTGCTGTGGATTCTGCTCGACGGAATCATGTCCGCAAATCCAGGGATTCTCCCTAATGCTTTTTCCCATTCCTATTCCGCCGTGCTCTGATTGTGTTTAGATTGTGAATCGCTTATTCGTTAAATATGAACTTTCTGAATCAGGCAAAGGGACTTGTCGCGTAGGATTCTGCGTATTCACGCGCGTTATGGATTAGGAAGAAGACGGAGCTGGAGAAGACTCTGGATCAGGCTCTTTCGAACGAGAACTGGGGAGCTTCCGGAACGATGCTCAGCGATATTGCCCAGGCTTCCTACAATGAGTAGGACGCGGATTTTGGATTGGACGCTCTAGTGCTGACTACGAAGTGATCAAGACTGCCATTTTCAAGGCTCTCGCTTCGCAGCCCAAGTATTGGAAGATCATCTTCAAGGTGGGATCAATCATACATGATAAGCATACAGGCTCTGAATTTGATCGATCATCTGATCCGCAACGGATCTCCTCGCATGATCGATGATGCGCGCGACAACATCGAGAAGCTGCGCTCGCTCCAGGACTTCAGCTTCAAGGAGCAGCAGTACGACCGTGGCAACGGAGGTGGGTGCGTTGTGTTCAGTTGACCGTAGTGCGTGAGAAGTCCTCTCAGATCATCGAGCTTCTGGACGACGACCAGCGTCTGCGCTTCGAGCGCAAGAAGGCGAAGGAGCTGAAGCAGAAGCTGGCTTCTCGCCAGAACGCCGTGGGTGGAGGCGCTCCCGCGTCTGCGGGTCCTCGCGTGCGTCCTGCGGGTCGTGCTCCCGTGCGTGGTCGTTACGATGACGACGACGAGCGTCCTCGCCGCCGCCGCTTCGAGGAGGACGATGACGACGACTACCGTCCCAAGAAGAAGACGACGCGCCGTGCGGACGTGAGTGACGAGGAGGAGGAGCGTCCTCGCCGCAAGCCGGTGAAGAAGGCCTCTCGCTTCGAGGATGACGAGGAGGAGGAAGAGGAGCGTCCGAAGAAGAAGGTGGTGAAGAAGGCGAAGAAGGTGGCGGACGACGACGACTTCGATGACGAGGAGGAGGAGAAGCCCAAGAAGAAGGTTGTCAAGAAGCCCGTGAAGAAGGCTGCGGAGGAGGAGGACTTCGATGACGAGGAGGAGGAGGAGAAGCCGAAGAAGAAGGTGGTGAAGAAGGCTCCTGCGAAGAAGCCTGCGAAGAAGGCCGCGGAGGAGGAGGAGGAGGAGGAGGACTTCGGCGAGGAGGCGGAGGAGCCTGCGCCCGCTGCGGAGGACGATTTCATGGACATGTTCACTTCTGCGATGCCTTCTGCGCCCGCAGACACAAGTGCGAACGCGAACGCCGGATACGACTACGGCTACGGCGCCAGCAACGACGCGTACGGCGGAATGGTGGATCTGTCGTCGCTGGGCGCTGGCACGCAGCAGCCCGCGCAGCAGCAGCAGCAGCAGCAGGGATATGGCTACGGAGCGTACGGCTACGGCGCCCAGCAGCCCGCCCAGCAGCAGGGATACGGATACGGAGGCTACGGCTACGGAGGTCAGCAGGGATTCAGCGGATATGGCTATTAACGTGTTTGCGGAGTGTTTGTTGAGAGAATCGCATTGATTATTGTGTTCTTATGGATTTTGTGAGTGATTTGCGTGACGCGACGCTCGACGCTGCAAGTGCCATTGGATACGCGGCAAAGGGCATGGGGGAGAAGCTCTCGTCCTACACAGAGGAATTGGGAGGGCAAATGCACATTCTCGGGAGCAACATGGGGCACGAGCTGTCCGTCGTTGCAGGGGATCTTGGAAACTCGGTGAGTAACATCGCGGGGAAGGTGGGTCAAAGCGTGTCTTCCATTTTGGCGAAAGCGTTCAATGACTTCGTTCGGTTGGTTGCTGCTTGCGAAACCCATGAAGTAGGTGAAGAATGAAGGGGGCGATGTGTTTTAGGAGGAGGACATCGTGATTCAGGCAGAGTTGGCGCACCTGAAGAAGCGGTTCAAGGAGAAGGACATCCGAGGAGTTGATGTGGTTGTGTTCGTAAAACGTAGAATGACCTGCGTGAAGCTCTTATCCGCATGGTGTACTGCGAGATGCTCGGATATGAGGCGCCCTTCGGTTATCTCAAAGCCATTGAGGTAAGTGTTTTCTGCATGGTTAACGGCAGCTTTGCTCCGACCCCAATATAATCAATAAAAAGGCCGGCTACATTGCGGCCGCTCTGTGCATTCCTCCCGAGCACGAGTTCCGCTTTATGATCGTGAACCGTCTGCAGATGGTGCTTTCCCTTCATTCTTCTCACCCCCAGGACCTTCAGAGCAACAACTACCTGGAGGTGGCGACGGCGCTGATCGCCACCAGCCAGCTGCTGACGAAGGATATGATTCCGGCGCTGATCCACCTCGTCCACCAGGCGCTCAACCACAAAGAGTCGGCGTTTGCTCCCGTTCTCACGCAGGTCCGCCGTGCTCTGTAAGGCGATCATGGTGCTGCAGCGCTTCCACCAGCTGGACGCCGACAGCGTGGGCGACATGGGCGCGGACCTGCGTCGTCTGCTGGAGTCCTACGACGTGACGGTGGTTTTCTCGTGCATCTCCGTCCTGCACGACTTCGTGATCGTATTCTCGCCCGTTCCCCTTCATCGCAGGCGGACCCGAGCCAGTTCCGCGACCTGGTTCCGTTCTTCTCCGACATGCTGCTGCGCATCGTCAACGGGAAGTTCGACCCCAACTACGACTTCGACACGCTGCCGGCGCCGTGGATGCAGATGAAGATTATCCGAGTGGGGGAAGATGCCGCCTGCGACGTAGATCCTCTCGGCGCTGGGCGCCAATGACCAGAGCGCCTCCGAAGCCATGTACGTCGCCATTCTCAGCGCGATGCGCCGAGCGGACCGCGTGTTCCCGCACCACCTCTCCTGCGCCATCTCTGCAGACTGCGTGAAGGCGATCATCCACATCTACCCAAACGAGGACCTGCTGGAGGAGGCCGCCTGCATCATCGACCGCATGGTGAACAGTCGCGACAGCAATCTGAAGTATCTGGGCCTCACCTGCATGGCGGAGATGATCCAGGTCGCGGCGGCGATAGTGTGAGATGTAGGACTACCCGCAGTACGTCGTGCGTCTGCAGATGATCGTGCTGAACAGTCTCGAGAGCGAGGACGTGACCATTCGCACCTCCGTAGGTCTGGATGCGAGTTCTCACGCAGACGCTGCGCATCCTCCACCGCATGTGCAACAGTCAGAATGTGGACGTCATCGTGAAGCGCTTCCTCCTCGCGCTCAGCTCCACCTACGACCAGTTCCAGCGCCAGTCGCTCATCGACCGCATCTGCGAGGTCGCTGAGAGGTCGTTCTTTCTTCCTCCTCTCACGCAGATTCGCGCCGAACCCCTCCTGGTACATCAACACGATGACGGAGGTCTTCGCCTTCGGCGGCCGCCAGGTGAAGCCGTCGGTGGAGACGACGCTGATCAAGATGCTTTCGGAGAGTCAGGGTGACGCCGCCACCGACAAGGAGCTGCGCTGCCTGGCGGTTTCGCAGCTGTACCCGCTGGTGCTCGACGCGCTGGCGCCCGAGAACCTGCTGCGCGTAGCCACGTGGATCTTCGGCGAGTACGGACACCTGTCGACGCAGCCGTCGCTGGCAGAGATCGTGGAGGCGCTGGGAGACATCTGGCACCGTCCCGGTCTGAGCACGGAGACGAAGTCGTACTTGCTGTCGGCATTCATGAAGATCTCTGCGCAGACGGAGACCATTCCCAGCATCGCCTCGGTGATGGTCCGCGAGTGCGTGCAGAGCCACAACACGGAGCTGGTGCAGCAGGCGATGGAGTTCCGCGAGATGTGCAAGTCGGGTGCGGCGGTGTTCCTTGCGGCAGTTCCCACGAAGCAGGAGACGGCGCTGGTGGTGGACCCTGCACTCCACTTCCTGGACAGCTACGTGATGGAGGGGCGTCTGGCGGGCATGAAGGACTACGAGGCGCACGATCTCAGCGACGAAGAGGACAAAGGACTTAAGACCGACGCCTACGAGGCTCCGCCCGAGCCTGTTCCCACACACACGCCCGCGGCGCTGGAGCCGAAGCCGGAGCGGAAGGAAGACGGGTTCCTCGACTTCTCGACCATTAGCGGCTCCTTCGGCAACAAGCCCACCGTCGAGACCATCACGAAGCCGAATCCCGCCGCGGAGGCGCTCTTCAAGGGCGTGGACTCCGCCACAGACCTGTTTGGCGGCATAGAGACCGCGACGAGCGCCGCGGACCTGTTCGGCGGCATGGAGACCGCCAAGGAGGCCAGCGCCGAGGAGCGCAGTCGCGAGAAGGCCGCGGCGGCGCTGTTCGGCGGCCTCGTTTCCACGCCCGCGAAGAAGCCCAAGAAGCCCGTCTTCTCGCCACCCTCGGGGCCGGTGAACCCTCTCTTCGCCCCTCCGGCGCCGGCGGAAGTGCCAGCGCCCGCTCCGATTGTGGAGAATGCTGTGGAGAATGCTACGAATGCCACTGCTGCGGATGCATCGACTCCTGCGGTTCCTGCGACCTCTACAGCCAGCGAGGACTTGTTCGCCGGGATGAACAGCAGTCCGTCGGGCGACATGTTCGAGCTGATGGACCTGAGCGCGCCCGCCGCCGTGGAGCCTGCGATCGACATGCTGAAGTGCGCGCTGAGCCCCGCCTACAAGATCTTCCAGAAGGACCCGGCGGGCCCGCTGGCGCTGCTCTGCAACGACAGTCACGTGCATCTGGCGTGGAAGCCGATCTACCGCGTGGGTGAGTGGTCGCGAAGTCACGCGTAGGAGGGCTCGCTTGTGCTGTGCGTCTTCCTGATGAGCGACGTGCCGCTCACGCAGCTCGTCGTCGACACTGCGCTCACCGAGGGACTCACCATCAAGCTCGTCAGCGAGCCGAAGGCTGCGATCGAGGAGAAGCGACTCGTCTGGAAGGCGGTGGGAGCACGCGAGCAGATCACCGTCCTCGGCAGCATCAACTTCCAGAAGCCGACGCCGTCGTCCGACCTGATGTTCAGCGGTAGCGTTTCCTATAAGACGGAGACGGCGGAGGAGCCGACGATGCTCCCGTTCGAGATTCCGTTCAACTTCGTGGAGATGATGCGGGAGCTGCCGATGAGCACGTCAGAGTACTACGCGCAGTGGAAGAGCTGCAAGGCGGAGCAAAAGGTGGACATCAAGACGACGCTGCGAAACACGCGTCTCTTCGCCGAGAGGGCGAACAAGGTCTTCCACGTGGCGATGGTGGACGTGAACGAGCCTTGTATAGTTGGGGAGCGGAGATGAGCAGTAGCACACACGTCAGTGTTCGCGGGAAGGGTCGCCGGAACGTCGTCGACCTGTCTGATGGAGGTGAACATGACGAGTACGGGATGTACCATTTTCTTCAAGGCTTCATCGTCCGTTCTGTGTAAACTCCTCGTGGATGCCGCGAAGGTGTTTAACGATTCCTAAGTGAACTGTTTGTTGTCATAGTTGTCTTTGCAATGAAGCCAGAGTCACCCTCATCGAAGCGCGTGAGGGTGCAACGGGAGTCGGTCCCACTCTCCTCTGTTTTGGAATGGTTTGACACAACAGTGCGTCCCTCTTTGATTCTATGTCGCGACGAAGAAAAGAAGGTGCAATTTGAATGGTCGAGTTGAGAGAGTAGGATATTCGCGGTTTCATTGATACTTGCATTGCAGATGAGAAGGGAGGGTCTCTTTATGTATGCGGATCTCCTGGAATCGGCAAGTCCTTATTGATGGAAAACATATTAGAAGAAGTTAAGCGGGAACAAGGAGTGATTGTTTTCCGAAAGGCTTTATGCGTAGAGGAGAATTAAATTGGTTCAGTTGAACGCAATGACCTTGGTGAAGAATCAGGTTTCCCTAGTGATGGATTGTGAGTGTAGGATGTATACTCCTCTCTTGCGGAAAAGCTGCTCAACTTGAAAGAGCCATGGGAGAAGGCAAAGCAGAGCTTGGAAGACGCTCTCTTGAGGAAGACACGAAAGCGATCACCCATGTGAGTGCTAGGGAAATGACTAAGTGAATAGTATCGTGTGCGTTGATGAAGTGGATCACTTGCTGACGAAGGAGAGGACCATCGTATATGATCTCTTCGAGTGGCCCTACATCAGCCAACACGTTCTCATCGTAATTGGCATTGCAAACAGTGTCGATTTAGTTGAGAAGAGCCTTCCTCTTCTCAAGATCAGTCCTCGTAGAAGAGAGTGAGGCATGTGACCTAGAGCGAAAACCTCGCACGATCGTGTTTCCTTCCTACACCGTCTTCAATTGCAAGGAGATCATTCGCCAGCGTTGTGATCTATGCAATGAGCATCTCCACACGAAGTTGACATTATTCCAGCCTGCAGCTATTGAGTTTTGCTCAAAGAAGGTGGTACGATTTGGATTTCCTGAATAAGAAAAGGCGGAGACGGGCGATGCGCGACGGCTCCTGGATGTTTGCAAATCCGCTCTGCAGACGACGTTCTCTGACGGAGTGGTGAGTGAAGACAAAGCGGTGACTCTACCGGTGATGTCGAAGACATTGTTCCGGTTCTTCCGCAGCGACGAGTCTTCTCGCATATCGATGCTTCCCCGTCTCGTTCAGATTCTCCTGGCGTGTTTGTGCGGTATGGCAAAGGAGATGGAGATGCGATCGACAAATCCAAAGTTTAAAAACCAATCGAAAACAATCACGTCAGCGAGTCTGCGCGCAGTGTATTTGCAGGTTCAGAAGAACATGACAGGAGGTGTGCGTCCCAATGTGAACGACTTTGGTATTCTCGTTGACCAACTTGTGCACAACGGGTTCTGCAAGATCGTTGCGTCGAGACGATTGAAGCCGGTCGATCGGCCTGTAGGAGATAATAGATGCCTGAAACGTAGATCCTGATTCTCCTCTCGCTGGACGAACTCATTGCGGAACTGAGTGAAGATGTCGATTTAGGTAAGGTGATAAAGAAGTGCAGTGTAGTGTTTTGTTTGTTGGGGTGATGGGGTAGGACTACATGATTTCATAGAGTTGTTTGTTTCAAACAGAAGTTCTTCTCCTTTCTGTCTGTGCACGAACAGGATGTACCGTTGCTCCACTGTCTTTCGCAGGTCGTTTGGTATGCGAGTGATGGGATGATGATCAATAGGGAGCAAGTCATCCACTCAGTCCTTCGAGCAACTGAAGGCTAGACTCGATGAGATTCAGAAAGCGTCGCGGCCCTATGTATCGAAGTAGATCTATTTGGGGAGGAGTCATCGATTAGGATGAATACAAACTTACAAACTGCCAAATCAAAGAGTATCATCGGGTTCAATGCGCTATGCAATTGGGTATCGGATGTCATCAACCGCACCACTGGCTATGACCAGATAACCGATATCGAAAAGCATGTGAATGAGTCGGAACGTCGATTTGAGACTACAACCAAACAACTCCGAGAGCTCAACACAGAGTACATGGTAGTGATTGGCAGCTCGTTGGACCTAGAACCATGAGCAACGTGTGATGGATCTGCAGATGGAGCGGTCGGAACTGCTGATGAAACCGCGACGAACAGCGGAGGAAAACAAGCGTTTGGCGGAACTGGTTGCGAACGAGAACGATTGGGAGATGCCGCTTGAGAATGTCCGAAAGGAGTACTTGGAGTGGGAGTTATTGCTTTTATGCACTGTAGCTTGTTTGAGTTGCAAAAGCGGCAACTGGAGGAGTACAAAGAAGACATCTACAAGCGGTACTACGAGGAGCGAGCGTGGGAGCAGAAGATTCGTCGTTTGGGACAATATTCCTACATCGCGATGCTTGGACTGAACATCTTGACATTCTTCTACACGCGGTATGACAGGAAGCGGATCCGTGAGAATATGGAGTACACGATCGAGACGAATGTGATTCCTTGTAATGCTGTTCACTGGTAGAATGCACTGTCATCGGAGATCATGCACATCAAGAACTCGCAGCAAGAGGCATGCAACTTGTTCCAATATCAGAAGTAGATTTACGAGGAGAACAAGCGCCTGTTGACGGGAGTTCGCGACATCGTCAAGGACATCAAGGAGTCTTCCGTTCAAAACAAGGATGACATCGTGAATGCCCTCCAGACAGTCGTTTTAGCCGACTCCGAGGACGAAACGGAAACAGATCGCATGGTGAAGCAGGCGGTGATTTCATTGACGGAAGTGAAACCTACAGCCAATGAAAAGCCGGTGATTGACGATAACTTGACGGTAGGAGTAAAAGCGATCTGTGAATCAGCTCATTCTCCCCGACTCGGAAGAGAAACTCCAGTCGAACACGTTGCTATGCGTCATCAGCAGCATTGCGACATTTGCTTTGCTCCATCTCTGTTTTCCATCGATTGTTTGTTACAAACACGGAATAGTACAGCTGACGCGTCCGCTTCGCCGTACGACGAAGGGATCAATCCCAAGGTGTTTTTCACCTGCTTTTTCGGTTTAATGGTGATTGTGGGACCGGATGCAGATTCCTCTTTTTTTGTTTCATTCTTTAACAGACGGAGATCAACTCCGTTCCGAATACACTGTCGAATGGTGTGGTCGCGAAGAGGGTCGGACTCTCCGAAAATACTCCCTGTTTTCGCATTGATTTCGCGCAGCTTCGCATCCACCTCCGCTTTCGTCTTCTTGTGGAAGAGCACGGAACGGCTTGCTTTGATGTCGCTTTTACTCGTTGGGAGAAGGTGGATGCCGAGTCCCGCGGCTTTCGCTCGGTTCTCGCGGCGCTCCTCCGCTTTGCGCATGCCTCGCAGTTTGTCCCGAACGGTGCGGTTGAGAGAGTCTTCGTCTTGGTAGAGTCGGTCCTGGATGGATTTAATACCGTCCAGAGCAGGAACGGCCTTCTGATAGTTCAATGCATCCTCTTCCTTGTTCTCCAGGGAGCGAATGGCGTCCGTTCGCATGAGCGCTTGCTCTTTCTCATCGAATTCACGCGTTCCAATGTCCTTCACATCGAATGTCTCCACTTTCCTCCGCAGTCCGCTTACAAACTCGTAATCACGATTTTGAGGGTCTGTTTTGATGATAAATCGCTGGCCACACAAGTGACAGTTCATCTGGAACTCGAAGACATCCGAGGAAAAATAGGTTCCGCACTTTTTCTTTTCTGCATTGTATCGAACGCCTCTCGCAATATGCTCGTGACAACCCTCGCACCACACATTCACAGGCATCTCAAAACGGACAATCACAATTCCCAGGTGTAGCTTCCGCGCACGCGCTCCTAGCGGATGGGACTACGAATCAGGGGATCCAGCGAAAGGAACTCACATGATGAAACTTGTCCTTGCTTCCCTTTGATGGACTCCACTCGGGTGGGTAATAGTATCCATCAGCCTGGACAGCAGCTAATGATGACATGATGAAGAATAATCTGTGTTTTCATCTACTGCAGAAACAGTGGTTCTACAACTGAAAAGACCCTGCCTGTGTTCTGTATCCGCTTTACCTGTGACAGTCATAGTCTTCTTTATCTCCAACGCGAAGTCATGGGAAACTGCAATGGGAAGGAAAAGGTTTGGTTTTCTGAGAGGAATCACACGAAAGACCAATGCGATCGACATTCCTGTAGCCGAGGAGGAAACGGTCGAGTCCGTTCCTGACGCATACAAGGTAGTGCTAATTGGTGATCGCGCAGTCGGAAAGTCGAGGTGGGTTTCGGACACTCCTTCGATCGTGTAGTATTGTGAAGCGTTTTACGGAGAACACCTTCTCTGCTTCCCATGCCCTGACCATCGGAGCGGCCTTCGCTTCCAAGGATATGTCCCTTCAGCGGGAAGACGGCGAGTCTGTGAACGTGAAGTGCGTATTGTTTAAGGCAATGAGCTCTAGATTACACATCTGGGATACGGCAGGAGAGGAGCAATACCGGTCGATGACGCGCTACTTCCTGAGAGAGGCCATGATTGGACTCGTGGTATACGATGTCACTGACATCAATTCGGCAGACAACATGGACGAGTGGATCAACTGTCTTCTGGAGGAGAGTCCAGACTGCCACATCATGATCGTTGGCAATAAGATCGACTCTCCCAACCGCAAGGTGAACGCCGAGGACATTCGGAAGTATGCTGCGGCGAACCAGTTCGACCACTTGGAGTGTTCGGCGAAGAGTGGAGAGAACATCTTCGAGGTGTTCTGTAAGGCAGCGGTAGTTGCATATAAGCAGCGGAACGCGTACAATGGTTCCGTGAAAGTGACGCATATTTTGTGACATCTTTTCTAACAAACACGAAACAAGTGAAACTGAACGCGTTCATGCCACTCCATCAGACTCTCGATGAGTGAATCGTCGTCGATCTCCTCTGGGAACTCCCTCAAACAGAAGTCGATGAACATGACGCAATACTCCAGCGCCGTGTTCATCACCTTGAAATCCTCGTTCCTCTGGTACTCTCGTTTGTATCTACGATCGATTCCATTCTCATCCCTCACATATCCGTTTGCGTCATTGCCAACGCCAGCGTGACGAACTCCTTCACGTTCCGAAGGGTGTCCGCCCACGCCGTGCTGAGCGCCACCACTTGATCGTAATCGAAGGAGGAGAAGGCTAGGAATGAGTAAATGAACCGATTCATGCCGTTGTTCACATCGACACTTTCTCCAACTTCTTTCATTACGCCGCACACGATGTGGAGACAAACAAACAGCACGTGGAGACTGGATGCGGTCTTGGTTTGGTCCTTATCCTTCGTTGCCTTCTCTCCCGTCTCCTCGTAGGTGCTCACGACATCTTTGTAGAAGAAGTCGAGCTGGACCTGGATTTCAATGCTGCTCATCTTGGTGAGTAAGAAAACGAGCTTCGCGTCTTCGATACGTTCCTTGTCGGGAACAGATGCCTGGTTGTTTATGAATGCATATGTGTACGTTAAGAGACGCAGAGAGCCACTGGAAGCCGAAGCATGTAATCACAGACCATGTGAGTTCAAACATGTGAATGCGGTCGCCTGCAGACGCTTTGTAGACGTAGCATCGAGAGAGAAGCCAATGAAGATGGAAGAAGAGAGAGTTGCGTGAGGATGGACTCTCCTGAGATAAAACGATGGACGCAGTCGACGGATGCATGAGGAGCGATGAAATCGACGGGAGAAGAGAATACATGTAGGTTGCTGGAATCGTGCATGTCAGTCTTTGGTGAGAAGCGGAACAAATACTCACTTGGTGATGGCTGAAAGGATGGAAAACAGGGAGGCATCGGATTGATAGGACTGGAGAACGGGATTGAGCAGGAGAAGGAAATGGCTGAGGAGAGTTTCCTTTTCCGACGCAGTAGAACTTTCCTTTTTCTTTTGTGCGACAGATAACTCGACAAGGACTTCGTTGACAAGTCCACCCAACGACTTGATCAAGGAAATGATCGTTGCTTTGTGGCATAACACCTTAATGAGAGAAGAAACTTGAAAGTACATTATGGAGCGCCTGATTATTCCACAGCGACAGGAAAACGCGAATGACATCTTCCCGTTGTTGTACATCTTTCGAGTCGCTTAGGATGTGGAGCAGTGGGACAATCAGCTGGATGATACTCGTTTGGATGGATGGGTAATCGCAAACACTACATCGTTCAGAAATGAAAGGACGCAAACTTCAGCAAAAAGGAAAGAGCGACGCCGCAATAAGAGGACGCGTACGTTTCCTCCACAGGAGTTCGAAGGAGTTTATCGAGAAAGGGCAATCCGATGGCATTAAACACCGTTTCCACTACACTGTTAGAAGAACTAGTTCATGATGTACACTCCCTCTGGTGTTCTTCCTTTGAAACTGATTTTTGTATCTACGGGATGAGTTCCATCACAATACGGTTCACTTCGTTTGGATTTAGATACTTGGCCGATAGGAGCATCCCGGCGATCTTCTGCTCATCCGAATTGCCGTTCAGAAGATGCAAGCAAGCGGCGAGTGTCCTTTCCGGCTCGTTTACTTCCTCCATCGATTTCAAATGGAACAAACATTCTGCGATAGAACTATGAAACAGCTAAAATAGAGCAATTGAGTCTGTGAAGGGATCCTCATACTGCTTTCTACGAGTGAAACCATCCTCAAGTTCATACAAAGAGAAAAGGAAATCGGAGTTATCGAGAATGCTTCGACTACGGCACAGGGACGGTTTGTCATCCATTCCGTCTTGGAACGAAGGAAGGCGGGAGTATCCACCCACCATTGGACTCTCATACATGATGCTTTTGGGGGAGTCGAGGGAGTAGGTTGGAAGACCGTCGTCATTTCCGCATGTCTCGAAAACAGAGGAGACATCAGTGGGTCGAACCGTTTGGTCCATCCAGTCCATTGAGAGTGCTCTCGTCTTCGGCTGGTTGCAGATGTGTTTTTCTTTCATTTCAGAGACTCGTTTCTTTTTCAGTTCCTCGATCTACAATCAAAACAACCAAATTGGGGTACCTTTGACTGCAATAGAAGGAGAGTAGTTTTCTTCTTTTCCAGTTTACGTTTCCACTCGTTCATCTCCTCCTTCGCACCTGTGCCATAACACAAGCCCCAAATTTCTTACGGAGAGCCTTCAGCGACTGCGAGGCATCCACATTTCCCTTCCAAATGTACCCATTCTTGTTCTTTTCAACGAAATCGATTCCACTCAGAACGCTGAGTGCATCACCAACACGGCGACGAATGTTGACCGTGAGAGACTCCGGCTTCGGACGCACTTTCCCCATGATGCGTTTGGCCACTTCGGTTGTGGTCATCCGCTTCCCGCACTTCATGCAGTCCATCACCAGCTTAGTATATTCCTGAATAGTTGTGACCTTCTCATTGATCCGATCTCGCGAGGAGCAACAGTCCGCGTCATCACTTGGCCGGAACGTGAAGTCCTTGGTGGGAGAGGAGGGAATACAGAAGGTATCGTCCGATGGGGAATCATGCTCCCATTCCAGTGACGGGACGGTAGACTGGATGGAGTCATTGATTTCTATCGTAGGGAGCTCGATGGAGCGATATCGATTCATTTTGAACTGACTGGAGAATAATGAGAGTAGTGGCTCCAAGTGGACCCTTTTTAATTAGGGTCCTGTATTTGTATCAGTATAATTTCCCTATAGTTGTGAGTTTGGAATGGGGACTGTTAGATGATTGGAAAGCGAGAGGTAGGAGTAGTCAAAAAAACCGCCACTCGAAAGAAGCAAGCGCCCATGCTGTTGACACTATAATGTACATATACGTATCGAAAGAAACACGTTTGTCCATTATGAATTGCGTAACACTTAATGCTTCACGGAAGCGACAGCCTTCTTCGCAGCATCACCCAAATCGCTGGCAGGGGTAATGTTGAGTCCCGAGTTCTTGAGGATCTCCTTGCCCTTGGCGACGTTGGTTCCCTCAAGACGGACGATCAGAGGAATATCGAGATTCATCTCGCGCACGGCGTCCACGATTCCCTGAGCGACCACATCACAGCGCATGATGCCTCCGAAGATGTTAATCAGGACGCTCTTCACGTGCTTATCCGAACGCAGGATGCGCAGAGCCTCGGTGATCTGCTCCTTCTTGGCGTTGCCACCGACATCCAGGAAGTTGGCAGCGGTGCCTCCGAAGTAGTTGATGGTATCCATGGTAGCCATGGCGAGACCAGCTCCGTTGACCATGCAGCCGATGTCTCCGTCCAGACCCACGTAGTTCAGGTCAGCCAGCGACGCGCGCACATCACGAGGATCCTCCTGGGTCTACGCTCACAACCGCATCGCTCGCCCACCTTGTCACGCAGGATGAAGATGTCCTTCTGGCGGAACGCAGCGTCCTTATCGAAGGAGAGCTTGGCGTCCAGGCAGCACACCACCTTCTCGTCGGTGGGGGTCTCGATCACTCCCAGAGGGTTGATCTCCACCATCGTGCAGTCGCACTTGTCGAACACGTTGTACAGCGACTTGACGTTGTTCACGCAGTCCTGCACCAGATCGCCCTCCAGACCCAGGTCCTTCGCCAGCTTCTGCAGCTGAGCGTCGGTGGGACCGTTCTTCACGCTCACGGGGATCTTGAACAGGCACTCAGGGCACTTCTGAGCGACCTCCTCAATTCCCATACCTCCCTGGTTCCTGCGGATGACTTTGCAGACACACTCTTACGTGGCAATGATCATGGGGCAACCCATGGCACGGTCCAGCAGAATGGCCAGGTAGAACTCCTTCAGGATCTTCACGGCTCCGCACACCATCACCTTGTTGCACATGATTCCCTTGGCGCCCGTCTGCTTGGTGATCAGCTTTCCGCCGAGCATCTCGTTGGCAATCTGCTCCACCTCCATAGGACTAGGCATTATATGAGATGAAACACCCATACGTCTTAGCGAGCTTCACACCTCCCTGCATGCCGCTCTCCCAGTGACCCTTTCCACGGCCTCCAGCCAGGACCTGAGCCTTCACGACGAACTTGCATCCGGGGACTAGCCAATCAGCCATTCTACCGAACTCTCCTACACTGGTTCCAGAGTCTCTCAGCGATATCCTTTGACATCTCAGGAGAGTAGGCAACCTCTCCAGACTGTGCTCTGCCTCCGTACCTTTCCATCACGCCCAACCCCGAAACCTACTTCTGAATGAGCTGCTTGCTCTGCCATTCGTGAATATTCAAGAATCTCACAGCTCCCACAGTCTTGGGGGCCATCTTCAGCATCTACAGGCTAGGTTTTGCATTCTGTGCATCTTACAGAGCTGGCGAAAGCGTTCGATGAAGTGGCAACAAGTCCACGAGTGAACATTCTTTTCAATGAATCAAATGTGAATCCAGTTGATCACAACCAAAAGGTGGAAACAGGGAAACAAAAGCATCGGTTCGCAATGATGTATCCTTCATTATGGAACTTTTTTGAAACGCAACAAATCATTTCAGAAAACGGATAGGATTCTCTATTGCATAGATGACAGATCGATGCATGGAATTCTCGTTCCAATAGAAGAGTGTATTGATTAGCACACAAGTGATAAACGTCACAAAGGTTGAGAAACAAAGCACAATTAGGTAAACAAGGTTCTGTTTCATCGCGGAATCACTCTTTTCCAACAAAACAAGTGGACACATGAGCGATCGGAGCGATTATGGTTTCTTCGTGTACATGTCCATGATGAATAGAGCAAGTAGTGGAAGCGATTGAATTTCTAAAGGTTGCGGGAAAGGATCCCGAGTTGAGGTTGGGAAGGGAGTAATGGACTGACAACTAGGATCGAAAACAATCCGAAATGCATCCATGTATTGGGAACAATACGGAAACGAATGTATGTGAAACAAGAGAAGCCATCTGCCCATAAGCGTCCGTAGGGATTATATGAGTTGCGTTACGGCTAGAGCAGTCGGACCCTCCACACCGCAGAAGAAATCGACAAAAATGGAACCGGGGGAACGATCCGCAACCAAAAGCACACATACGGACGGAAGTTACTGCTGTGACTGTTGTCTTGAAATTGGTAGCTTTGCATGAAGGGTAGTATTTAGATGAGGATGCGAAGCCTTGGGAGTCGGAACCACTCATCAAGGCGGCGAAGAAGGCCGGTCGTGGACGCTACATGGGACAGTGCCAACAGCAGATGGAGGACTACTTGAGTTGTGTGAATCGGATCTACGGAATGCGGAGCCCCATTCCACACGGACTCCACGATTCCCAATTGGTTGTTGCAGGAGTCTCTGCTGATTCGTAGTGCTTACTGAAACGCGCGCGTCTTCTGGGTCAACTCGCGTCTCCCATCGTTCCGACAACGGTCGTTGGTATGGTATCTTTTAGTGGATCATTGGAAGAGCGATGGTCGCCTCATGAAGTGGTAGTTTTTGAAGCGGCGATTTGCGTATACGGAAAGGAGTTTCACAAAATTAGTGACGCAATTCGGACCAAGAGCACTTCCGAAGTGATTGAGTTCTACTACGCGTGGAAGTTCTCCAGCCACTATTACTCATGGAAGACACACTACAGGAGCAAGAAGACACCCATTCATCGAAGTGGTTAAATATGTTTGTAACAAACAAGTCATGCCGGCCATGTCGTATTCAACACGTACGAATCTCCAATTTCGCATCCATCGCTCGTCACCTTCGCAATCTGTATACGACTGCTGGCGAAGCAGTTGCGATAGTAGCCCACACGAGCACACTCTTCTAGCATCTTGCGTGCCTCCTCCTCCGTCATCTCTGGATGATACAGATTTCTCATAAGCGGTAGACAGAAGTAAAGTCCATAGTTGGTAGATGTGAAGTCCTCCTCGTAGGCGGCACCGAGTCGGTCGATGATGCCGAGGAACCTACATGCGATTAGTGTATGTTGACGGAAACAGAGCTCGCTGCTTCTTCGAACTCTACTGGGATCAACAGCTCCTGTTGGAGAAAGTGTGCGTTCGAGTGAACATCCATCAGACAACCCACACAGCCTCCCACTACGTACGGTTTATGGTCTTCCATTCCGATCACAACGAGGTTGTTCCAGAACGGTTTCATATCGGTTCGCGCATTGTAGAGCCAGCACCGCAAAAAGTTGAACGTCGCAGAGGCCGTCATCATGGAATTGTCGTCGAGATAGTACGACTCGTCCCTATCCGTGATTCCACGTCCGGAGAAATTACAGACTGCGGTCCAGCTCTTCACAGATGTAGGTAAAGTCACTGTACTCTCCGTCAAAGCCGATAATCACGTTGTTCCGGAGGACGTGCATTTTCTGCACATTCTTGAACATAGCCATGCTTCCGTAGGAAGCTACATCTGAGTCTCGCAGAACACTCCCTACCGAGTGTATCGGTGCACAGCAGCACACCGTCTCTATACTTTGTGGCGAAGACAGCACTTCCCGTAACGATTGGATCGCTGAAGTATGATATCCGCTATTTTCTTCCTACGTTGTTCGCTTCACAGGAACCGAAGTCGAACACTCCTTCTTTGGGAGAGATAATTGCATGGAATCGATGTACTTATTGAGAAGTGAAGATTGGAAGGGACTGTGCGAGCAATGCCTGATTCCCGTTTTCGTCGTATTTTTCTTTTCTAGTTTCCTTTTGAGTATGTCAATACCAAGTGTTGAGGAGTATTATGACTATCTCTATAAAGGTAGGAGTGTGAGACCCATCACGAGGTAGTTGTTTTGATCGGTGATTCTGGAGTTGGAAAGACCAACATCCTTTCTCGATACACAAAGAACGAGTTCAACATCGATTCGAAGGCAACCGTCGGTGTGGAGTTTGCCTCCAAGTGTATTACCATTGATGGGAAGGTGATAAAGGCACAAATTTGGGATACCGGTAGGCTGAGAGAAGGGTTGCTGACACATAGCTGGTCAGGAACGTTATCGGGCTATTACCAGCGCGTTCGTGTTTTTGCGGAGGGTAGATACGTAGATACTACAGAGGCGCTATCGGCGCATTGATTGTATACGATATCACATCCCGCCCTTCATTTGAGAATGTGGAAGAGTGGCTAAATGAGCTCACTCTACATGCTGACAATGACATTGTCGTTATGCTGGTAGGGTGCTTGCGTCGCTAAGGAGTGTAGGTTGGTAACAAGTGTGATCTAGACAACCAGAGAACTGTGCAATCGGAAGAAGCCATTGCTTTTGCTGAGAAACACAACATGGCCTTTATCGAGACCTCTGCCTATGATGCGACTCGAATCGGCACTGCGTTTGAAACGATTTTGAAGGGTGTCTGAAGTTGCCGTGGTTGAGGTGTAGAGATTTACAAGCAGACATCTTCCACTCCAATGCAATCGAACAAGGGAGTTGCTACGTCTCTTCCGTCTGAAACTCAAACGATTCAGATTAACCAGGACACAATTTCTGACCCTCACAAGAAACATAGCAAATGTTGCTGAAACAATTCCCATGTTTGTTGTCATCTCATTTCTATGATCTCTCCAATCGGTCGGTTGGAGGAGTTGAAAGTCTCTCCAAAATCGAACTACCGTTGCTTCGAGTTGTCTCCGAACGGATTGCTGTATGCTGCCGTCACGGTCAGTTCTGTCGAAATTTGGTCTGCTTGTGGCGAAACGTCGTTATTGGCCAAGCGCAACCAGCAGCGACCCTCTGGATACAGCAAGGCTCTCCTGAATCGGATTTTTCTTGTCTGGAATGACACCAGCGATGCGTTTATCGTCATTCGGTCCGAAGGGATTGCTGACTTCTACATGGTCTCGACGCAGCTTACTTCTCTCGAGGACGTGTACTACGACCAAGATAGCGCGCTCTATTACGCAAAGGCGTCTCTGAAACTCTGCTGTTCCGTCAACATCGAGCAGTTCGGATATCCAATCAGTGCGTGTGCTGTCGATAGCCGAATCTTCGTTTTGTCCGACAACGGGGTTCTCGGTGAACTGAATTGGAAGGGCGATCAGGTTGGTCAGTCCTTCAGTCGATTTGTCCAGCAGACGATCGCAGAGGCGCTCCCTGGATGCGAAAAGAAGACAATCGAGTGTATCGCCTCCTCTCCCGAACTGCATTGTCTCGCAGTTGCGCTCGCGGACGGCAACTGTCTCCTCCTGGACATATCCCAGTCTCCCGTTGGTGTTTCCACCTTCCGCACTACCCTCACCGAGGGCGTCCGTCACATGCGTTTCTGCTCCGGTCTTCCAGCCCTCGCCGTGACCTCCGCTCGCATGACCGTGGACATCTTTCTCGTGAAGTGGTCTCCCTCGCTGGCCGCCCACCTCCTGACCTCGATCGACGTCCGCCAGTTCCCCTCCACCGCCAGCGCGCCGCTCTTCACCTACGACGCCATCGTCTCGCTCAGCTGGTGTCCGCGCCAGCTGGTCCTCGCGCTGGGACTGCGCTACCAGGGTCTGATCGTCTGGTCCTTTTCCTCCGGCGTCCTCTTCTCCTACCGCAACAAGCTCACCCTCTCCGACGACTCCGCGCGCGACGAGGCGCACTGCAGCGGCATCGTGGAGACTTCGGAGGTGAGCTGCTGCTGCTTCACGCAGACCGGCGCCTGTCTCCTCTTCAATGTCCCCTTCCAGCAGGTGACCAGCGGCGCCGACCAGCAGACCTACTCGCGCGACAGCCGACTCCTCGTCCAGCACTTCGTCGTGACCTCCGATGCCACTGTCGCCACGTAGATTCGCCAGAGGACGTGGAGGGTAGACAGAACTGCTCCGTTTTCGGGCACTCGGACTTTCTGCTGTATCACCTCCACACGACCGAGGTGGCGTCGTCGGCGATCGTCCCCTCGCTCTACACGCTGCCCTACGAGTTCACCTCCTGCGGCGAGTGCATCGAGGGAATGGCGACCTCGCCGTCGGGGAATAATGTTCTCCTCTTCACTCACCACTCGCTCTGCGTCTTCCATAGTGGCAAGGGACGGTGGACGCAGGCGATTCGGCTTGTCAAGGTGGGCATGTGGGGAGAGGGTGAGGCGTAGGACCGAGTCATTACCGCCGCCACATGGCTTTCTGACTGGTTCCTGCTCGTCGCGTTGTCGCTTGACGCATCGCAGGAGGTATCCATTTACGCTCTCTTCGTGCGGTCGCTGACGCTGAGCCAGGCCATCCAAGAGATCGATCTGAAGGTGCTGGAGATGAAGACGGAGTGTCTGCAGATCCCCGTGGTCGTGAGCATGCATTACTCCGACGGCCAACTTCTCTGCACAACGGGAAACGGGCTCTTCTACCTCTTCTCCGTCTGCAATCCAGGTGACTGTCGATCTCTCTTGTGAGTGAAAGACTCGCTGCAGTCGCCTTTGACGACCTCGATCCCCATGACCTTCCAGACACGCGGAACCTTGAAAACGAGTTCTGGAATCCGTTCTGCGTATTCCATTCGCGTCTCCGACGAGGAGAAAAACGTGGAAAGTGTGATTGCGTGGAATAGAGACGGATCGGTGTGTCGCTGCGTTGTGTCCGAGGAAACAAAGCAGTCGGAACTCTTCTCCTACGTGAATGGAATTATCTTCTGCGACCACGGCGACCGCGGACACATCCAAACACTCATGAACCTGCCCTCCTTCTTCATCTTCCTCGATGGCTCGCAGCTCACCGTTCACTCTCTCTCCTCAATCGATCGTAGACGTGGATCCCCGAATACGAGTCGCAGCCGTGCGCGACGGACGCCGCCAACCGGATGATCCCCTCTTGGAGCGCCGGGAGTGTCTGCGGGTTCATCTGGAGCAAGAGTCTTCTGGTGTCGCTCCAATGGAACGAAGAGTCGCTGTCAAGAGAGGAGCCCTGGCTGCAGCCGACGGCTGCGTGCGGTTACCACCTGTTCCTCGCGTCTCTCCTCTATTCCAAGCAGTACACGATCGCCTCCGCGTTCCTCTGCATCGCCTACTCGCAGCAGATCCCGGGTCTCCTTCCCTCACTGGAGTACCTTCTCCACTGCGCTCTGAACTCGGACGACTCCTCCTTTCTGACGGCGACGCTACGACTGCTCTCGCGACTCCCTCAGTTCTCCCACCTGCTCGTGCGCTGCCTCCGGAAGCAGGAGCGGTCGACGTGGCCGTTCGCCGTCCACAGCGCTTCCGACATTCTCCAGCTGTTCCGCTCCTTCCTCCTGAAGAGGGATTTCGAGTATGCGGTGACGACCATCTCCATCCTGCAAGGCCTCCAGTGCTCGCTGAACCGAGTCGCCATGGAGGGCGAGACGGAGGAGGAGACGCGTCTTCTCCTCCACGACTCCAATCTCCTCCGGGACATCATCGCCATGTTCTCGGGCGATCTCGAGTTTGTCCCTTCTCTCTTCGCCAACGTGTTCAGTGACGCTCCTCAGGGCGATTGTGTCGCCCACAGGAGCGGTCTGCAGCTCCTTCTCGTGGCGCTGCAGCAGCAGCAGTACGATCTTCTTCCAGACATCTATCGCTTCCTGCAGATGGAGGTGGACTTGCTGTGTGGTGACGACGATAGGAAGCTCGCCACGTGGAGGCCTCTCAGCCCATCGACGCCGCGTACGGAACCGATCACGTCCTCACAATACTATCGCTGCATCTCCTCCACCTGGGAAACGTGCACAGACTCATCGAGATCCTCCGAAACGTCGAATTTGCGTGGAGCCCGCCGGAGGTTGGCGCGGGGATCGAAAACTACGCCGAGAGTCTGGACACTCTGCTGGACGGCAGCGGATGGACAATATTTGTAGAGCACGGCGAGGACGACGTTCTCGTCAGCGAGCCGAAGGAGGGAGGCGTGAGTGAAGAGGACATGGAGTAGAAATGCGGAATCGTGACCACCTAGTTACTTGCTCCACGTGTTGATGGTGAAGGGATGTGCCGAGTGGAGTCTGGTGCTGCTGTTGCTCCTTCTGAAGACCAAGCAGCTCGTGAACATGGCTGTGGCGCGCAAGGATCTGTGGAGGAAGATGGTGAGCGACTTCGAGAACAGCAATCAGTTCCTTTCTCTCTTCGTACTCACACCTAGCACACCCATCATCAATCTCTTGGACACGTTGCACGATGAAGTCCTCGAGCAGAGAAAGAACGAAGAACAGGTGTTTAGTTCAACAAATAGTGTACTTTAACGTGTTTGATTCAAAAATGCAAGTACTTCTCGAGGAGATCGGTCTCCTCCTTGTTCTCTTCCAGGTGGATGAGCACGCAACCGCTCGTGTCGCGGTCGTATCGTTTGTCCTCAACGACCACGGAGAAGGTGGCTTGCATCTCCTCCTGCTCGGTCGCACAGGAAAGGGACTCGATCGTGTCATCCAGATGGGACTTCGCGAGATACTGAACGTAATCGGGTTTATCGACACCTAGTTGTGAATCTCCTTCCCCTCACCTACACTCGTATTCACTCGTCTTCTGGAGCGCCTGCTCCTTCAGTGTTTCCGGATACGCGTGGTAGCTCTCGTATTTCCTGTCGTCCTGAAGAGACCAATACACGTACATGTAATCGTGAATGCCAATGGTACGGTTGGAGCGGAACACGCAGTACTCGTCCAGATTGTCGCCCATCCGCCGATACTCGTCCAGCGAAACAAGGTGCTGGTGATACGCCATGCTTGCACAATTCGAGGGAGAGGAGGAGATATTTGCCGAGGGAACATCGCGGAGACTGCGTCGGATGCCGTCCTCGTCAACCGACTCGAGCTTTTCCGCATCCTTGCCGTCGAACACCATACTGCGACGGAACATGGAGGATCCCAATCCGTCGCCCTCACCGTCGCCCTCGTCGTCGTCGTCATCGTCCTGAACCGGATTCGGGTTCTTGTTCTTCTTGCTGCTGTCCAGACCAACATACTGCACCGTGGACTGCGTTCGCGTGTTCCAGTTCTCCCACGAGCGGAACTCCTGCTGAGGGGCCATCGCGTTGTTGTCCGTGATGTCGGAGAGGTAGTGCGGCTGGAAGCAGGACAGTCCCAGCAGCTTGTCCATCTCGCAAGGCGTGCCCCTTCGCTTTGAAGCAATCGCATGGTCCTACATTGACTCGGAGTCCACGAGCTGCTCCCAGAGGAGTCCTCGCTCGCTTTCGTTCTCACAGAAGGAGGTGCGGGGAAGGGCAGGAAGCGAGTGACGCAGCAGCGCGCCACAGTACGCGCACAGCAATGTGTGGTGGATGGGAGACTGCTTGGAGCAGCACGGACATCGATCTGTGCATCCGGGAACGCGCAGCGGCTTCCAGGGATCTCCCGAAATGCCCGTTTCGTAGGCGAGCAGGGGCGCGAACCACCATTTCTGCGGCGGAAGGATCTGCACGGGTTCCGTGTCCTCGTACCCGTGATTGTGGAGATAGTAGTCATAGTTCGTCTTTCCGTTGGAGGTGGACAGCAAATAGGAGTGCTGCATGGGGTCGAATACGCCAAGGAAGACGTTATAAGCCTCCTGCTTCACCTTGTCGGTGAACGTGTTGTTGTAGTGGCGCAGGATCGTGGTGAAGATCTCCTTTCTTTTCTTGTTGCCTCGCGTGATTTCGATCTTGTCGTGCGCGTTGCTGCCTCCGTACTGAAGACTGATCACGTCGCCCAGTTCCTTGTACCTAGCCATCACATCTGCGATCCACCGCCACATGTTCACAAGCAGCTGCTGCAACGGCGAGAAATCCGGGGTGTTCGGAGAAAACTCGATCCCAAGCACAAAGAGCATGCGGTAGACGACGGTGAAGCTGAGGAAGAACTGCGCGACGTTGGTGCGGTCGAGACAATCGATGCAGTTGCTTCGCATGACGCCGCGCTGTTCCAGGTGGATGCTCTCCACCAGACATTTCCGGAAGGCATCCGTGAGTCCATCGATACGATCCGGCAACTCCTCCGCCTCCTCCTTTTTCACCCGATTCTGCGTCTCCGACGAGATAAAGGACGCGAAGAAGGAAGTGGCACTAGGTGGTATGGAGAATACACTTCTACTCCAAGCTGATCTTGCTGTGGCGGAGAAGGATGTCGTGCAGAAGCGGGTTCTCCACGCTGGAGCGTTTGGCGACGTCTGCGAAGTCGACGTGCCAATAGGTGATCTTCATTCCCACCGGCATCTGCTTGTTTACGAAGCTGCAGCTCTCCTGCAGAAGATTACTAACAAGAGACTCGCGCGGATGCTTCTCCTTCATCTTCACCAGATCGAACACTTGGATGGGCGCAGAGTACCTCTGAAGGAGAAGGGAGCAGTGCTTCGTGAACGTGCGGTACAGCGGATCGTTCTTGATGATCTGGATGGGCGGTCGCGGAACCGCCACACTCACGTCCTGCTTCCAGTACCCGGGAATGCTGCCTCGCAGCTGCACGTGGCTGCAGATGTGACTGTCCTCGTCCTCCACGATCGTCTCCACCTCCACTTCGTTGGCGACGTACCCGTCATCGTTGATTCCTCGCTTCAGATATCGCGGACCTGCATACATCCTGTTGGTGAGACGACAAACGAGGCCTCACCGACTCCGTCGCGCGATGAGCGTGAGTTGGAACTGCTTGCCGTGCTGGATGCAGTGCTGCTGGAGAAACACACCCTGAATGAGGTGGCAGTACCATCGCTCGCCCACGCAGCGACTCATTTCCGACAACAGATAGGTGTTCCAGATGAACATCGACTGGAGGTCGTTCGAGAGGTCGTGCGCCGCTGTGAGCACGTTGTGCTGCACGCTCTGCGAGAGCGGGTAGGAGTAGCTCAGGTAGAATCCCTTCGTGAGGTCCACCATGTTGAACAGACCCAGGTACTTCTCCTCTTGTTCCTATGGGTGAGAGGGAGCAAAGGATGCGACGAGATGGTCCGATTTGGTGGAGAGAATCGTCTGGAAGGAGATGCGGTTTCCCTTCTCCGCCACCAGCGGAACAATGTCGTAGCCCTATCTCAAAGGAAAGGGGAAACGCTACAGCGATCGAGTAGATGACGTGACCCAGCAAGATCCCCTCCGGCTTCAGCTCCGTTGCGATGACCATGTAGTAGAAGCTGGTGAAGCGGATGAATCCAATAATCGCCTTCGCGGACATCAAGCGCACCAAGCCGCCCGTTCTACTCCTCACTCTCCTCCTCGAATCAAACGCTTTGTTGCCCTCGTGAACGGTCGAGAGGAGAACCTGAAGCTGGTTTCGCGAGTACGATCGATTGTCATCCACGAGGATCTCTTCCAAAGGCCCTTCATACTTCTTGGAAAAGGAAAGACGAATCTTGAGAATGTGATAGACGTCCCCTTCATTCTCCTTGCTCTGCGACACAACATACAGAATCTACTCATGACGACTCCTTGAAGGATCCTTCATTGTATGTTCGGTATAGCGTGTAATTGGAGTACGGAGGTGGTCGTTTCACCTTCAGCTTGTAATGTCCTTGAAAGGGTTCGTGTTTCGGAGAAGTTGAAGATGGATCTGGACATCCCACGTCCGGAATGAAGAAGGTGCTCATAAACTGGTTGCGAAAGTGCAACAACTCATTATACTCGTCTTCTTTCTTGAAGCGAATACGGAACTGATCTCCGTTCTGCGAGGAAGTAAATTGGATAAGAACACTATCAACTCAATCATTGCATCATATCATACTCTTCGGTTCCTTCAATTCGATCAATAGAGGATCCACTGATCGTTCCGAGAAGTACCGGGCCGTAGTAATAGCACCCACTCAGATAGTCGATTCCCAGCGTGCACTGGGAAAACGGCATCTCCTTGGTGGCAATTTCACACTGCCATGAGTGGTAGTATTCCATGTTTTGAACGCAATTCGATTAGGCGGGAAAACGGGGAAAGGAGGGAATTGCCGGACCCAATTCGGAATTACAACAATCTTACCATGGCCGATAACGACGATGCCTCTTTGTCTGGTGGCGATGAAAAGGCGAGCGAGTTCGTTCAGAACGATGACCCGACTTCGGAAGACGATAATGTGGATGATCTGTTGAATTCCGATGGAGAACTGATTGACGAGGATGGCTTCGGGGACCCTCTGGATTCCGAGGAAGAGGAGGAAGAGGAGGAGGTTCCAGAATGGGCTTGCGCGTATTGTCAGAATAGTAATCCGAAAGCGGTCGCTCGTTGTGCTACTTGCGGAAAGTGGTTCTGTAATGCGTTCTGCAGAACCGGCTCCCACATTATCAAACATATGATCTACAGCGAGCACCGGTCGATATACCTTCATCCGGACGGATTACAACCCGATTTCGCGAACAGCGTCCTTTCTTGTTTCAACAATCCGCAGCACAACAACGTTTTTAACCTCGGCATCATACAGAACACACAGGGCTACTATTCACTGATTTGCCGAGACAGCTGCTTGGACAAGAGTCGTTTGCGCGAGTTGTCCTGGGACGCGGACACGTGGAAGTCGATCGTGAAGGACAAGCACATTGTGTCGTTTCTCCTGGACAACCAGCCTGCAGACGAGCGTTCCGTGATTCACGTCTCCGACGACGACATTCGCAGTCTGGAGAATCTGTGGCGGACGAACCCGGACGCGACACTCGAGGACCTTCGTGCCAACGCAGACGACGAAAACAACGAGCTGGAGAGCGTTCCGCTGGCGTTCGGCTCGGCGATCGTGTACAAGCGGATTTTCGATCCTCTGGTGTCGTACGAGGAACGCAGCGACAAGCTGGAGAACGACCAGAAGTCCATCGACGAGATCGCGCTGCGCTGGGAGAACGGAATCGGCAACACGAAGATCGCTGTGTTCCACAACGACATGATGGACAGTCGATATCGCATGAACGTGGGACAGTACATCCAGCTCCACCTCCCCGTGCAGCTGGTCAACTCGAAGGAGGAGCTGGTCTACGACGGCCGGGTGATTCTGATCGAGGATTCGGAGGTGCATGTGGAGATGGACGACCCGAGCAACCTGCCGCTGGGACAGACGAGCGGCTTCCGCGTGACCTTCCGATGGAATGCCACGTCGTTCACGCGAATGCACCACGCCATCTCACAGCTCTCCAGCAGCAAGTCGATGTCGAACTACATCTACGACCGCTTGATGGGTCTGGACTCGGTTCCCCACCCGTTCTCGCTGATCCCGCGATCGACATTCACGGTCAAGGACACGCTGGAGTTGAACACCTCGCAGATTGCGGCCATCCAGGCAGCCCTTCAGAACGAGTTGACGCTGATCCAGGGACCTCCGGGAACAGGAAAGACGCGTAGGCGTGAAGGGACGTGTGAATCGTAGTGACCAGTTCGACCATTGTCTTCCACTTGGTTCGCAGCTACAACCAGCGCGTGCTCGTGTGCGCTCCGAGTAACGTCGCCGCGGACAACCTGACACTCATGATCCACAAGATGGGACTGAACGTGGTGCGCGTCGTCTCGCGCGCCCGTGAGACGGTGTCTTCGCTGGTGGAGAAGTTCTGTCTCCACAACATGGCTCCGCTGGCGGGAGGCAGCCGGGGCGAACTCTACCGTCTGAACAAGCTGTGTCAGGTGTGTTGCTCGCAGCGACGTTGACACATAGGAGCAGGGTCAGCTGACCCCACGCGACAGCGCAAAGTACTCCAAGTTGATGGCGGTGGCGGAACAAGCCGTTCTTAAGTACGCAGAAGTGGTGTGTTGCACCTGCGTGATGGCGGGCGACCCACGCATCCGCGCGTTCCCGTGGCCGAGCGTTCTCATCGACGAAGCCACGCAAGCACGGGAGCCGGAATGTCTCATCCCCATCGTCAACGGGTGCAAACGCCTCATTCTGGTGGGAGACCACGAGCAGCTGGGTCCCGTCATTCTCGATCCGAAGGCGAAGCGAGCGGGCTTCGGCATGAGCATGTTCGAGCGGCTGCTCGGACTCGGCGTCATTCCCTACCGTCTCAACGTCCAGTACCGCATGCACCCCGCGCTCTCGGAGTTCGCGTCCAACGTGTTCTACAACGGAGACCTGCAGAACGGTATCCATATGTCGGAGCGCACGCGCAACATCGACTTCCCGTGGCCGCGGCCGGACAAGCCGATGATGTTCTGGGCGGTCGCCGGCTCCGAAGACCCCGGCTCCTCCGGCCGCTCGCTGCAGAACCGACTGGAGGCCAACGCCGTCGAGTCCGCCGTTGATCGACTTCTCCTCTGCGGCATCGAGGGGAAACGTATCGGCGTGATCACGCCCTACGACAGCCAGCGCACGCTTCTGCGCCACAACATCTTGATGCGTGCTGCAAAGAACCAGGAACAGCGCAAGTTCGTGGAGATCGCCTCTGTCGACGAGTTCCAGGGCCGCGAGAAGGACTACATTATCTTCTCGTGCGTGCGATCCAACTCGAGCGGCGTCATCGGCTTCCTGAAGGACTACCGACGTATGAACGTGGCGCTGACACGCGCCAAGTACGGCATCATCATCATCGGCAACCCCAACACGCTGAAGGCGGACGGGCTCTGGGCGTCCTTGCTGAGTTTCTATCAGACGCGCAAGTGCTTGGTGAGTGGAGCCACTCTGGACAATCTCTCACACTACATGATTCGCATCGACGCTCCCGACGAGAGTGCCTTTTGTATCGACCGCTTCGGCTTGGCAAAGAAGCGCATGCAGAACAGAGACAACTACGAGACGGCCGACAGTCAGGTGTTCATGGGTCTTCCGGGCATGGATGCGGAATCGGATTCGCTCAAGAACGTCCACTCGGCCATTCCCTCGAACGAGCTGCTGGAGGGTATTCCCGAGGATGTGGATATTGGTGGAACCGGCTTATAGAGGTGTTTGTTTGAAATAGAAAACGAGACCACTTCGTAAGGAGTTCACTTTGGCAGGAAGAGTGTGTTGCAAAAGAAAAATGCTCAAGCTGGGGATCGAACCCAAGACCTTCGCGTTATTAGCACGACGCTCTAACCAGCTGAGCTACTCGAGCACTGAGGGAGTTTGAATTCCCAGACTGATGGTTCGTGGGTCGAGGAATGCAATCCCATTATAATGACATGGGAACTGCCAAGTTATCAAAGGGATACACCATCAATAACAAACGTAGCTACAGTGAGGGAATTGGGCGAGTTATTCGCTGGTCGTTGCTACTCTGTTTATTTGTTATCCTTATCTTGGCGGGAACGGCGTTCGGATATCTATCGAGAATGCATGTTGATGCGTTTTCGGAAGGTGTTGGGTTGGGAATGGAGTGGAGCATGGACTGTAGGGGAGTAACGAGCTTCTATCGCAAAACAGGGAACCCAAAGGGAGCGGAGACGGCGGTTCCGATATCGACTATCCGTTTCCCCTTGTTGCTCCTCCTGCCATGGATGAATTCATAGGAAGAAAGCAGGACTGGAGTTCTCCGGATACAATCACTTCGAGGTGGATGACTTTCGAGACGAGCCGAGTCTCTCTGTTGGATCGTTCGCGTTGCGTCACCCGTAGATCTCCTTTTGGTTCCGTTTTCCGAAATCGCTAAAGGCCAATGATATGTATCTGATTGGTAATCGTCCCATCTTGTGTTCTTCTTCGGACTGTTCTGGATTCGCAGTCTACTACAACGTTCGTCAGTCGTATCGGTATCGGACGGGATTGATAGTAGAAAGCTGCGTGTCGTGTGGATGATATCCGGTAATCGCGACCAGTCGGAGACGATTCATATGAATCGTCTGTCGTATGGATAACTCCCTGTTTTCACAAATAGATCCAACAAATGGGTTCATTGTGTGATTACGATCACGAAGAACGCATCACCCACTGGTGACTACGCAAGCGGGTATTGATTCTTAGATGGAGTGTATCCTTCGACTATCTCGTTCTACATTCAGGGAGTGAACAAATTGATTCGACGCACCCACTACCATCCTCTCGGATTGAGTCCGCTGTTTGTCGGAGCGGACCCCAATGGCAAGTATCATCACTATGGCCGCATCTATAGCGTGATGGTCGGGCTGAGGCGGAGTGTTAAGCCATAGATATCCAATGTGTCGTTTTCAAACAAGCAGGTGATGTCGTTGTTCTACAACAATGCGGATGACGTTCGCATTCTGGCGTCTCTGTGCAACGGAGTCTATCTCGAGCATTCGGAAGCGGCTCCCATCTACACAGGCTTCCGTACGCAAGCGCCTGCGGCTATTGATGACGTCCTGTCTGAGAAGGATCGGAAGCCAAAGTCGTCTGTTGAGAAGAGTCGTGTGGAGACTAAGAAGAAGGTGGAGAAATCGAGTGATGCGTCTACTCAGTCTAAGAAAGTGGTTAAATCAGGGCGATCCGAACAATCCATTGAGCAGTCTATTGAATCTAAATCATCAGAGGAATCCAAGCAATCCAAGCAATCAGAGGAATCTACTGAATTCAAACAATCAGAGGAATTCACTGAATCCAAACAATCCAAACAATCCAATCATTCCAAACAATCCAATCATTCCAAGCAATCCAATCATTCCGATCCATCTACTAATCAACCCACAACCCCACCACTCAACAACGTCGCAAAAGCATCCATGGAGACGGCTACCATTGCCGAAATCGACACGGTCACCGACGATTCACTCCAACGCAACAACCTCCTCAACCAGTACCTAAAGAAGCCGCCCTTCTCTCCGAAGAAGACAAGAGGCAACCTACGAACCGATGCCTACAAACAGCCTTCTCCCTTTGTCGACGCGCTTTGCGCAGGAACGCCTCCCGATCCCGTCCCAGAGCCCGCTGGCTCCCTCGCTCTCTTCATCGAGGACCTGCTCAACGCAGACGCAGCGAGCCTGAAGGACGGCTCCTTTTCGTTTACTGTGCCAGAAGACGTCTACAACGACTACCACTATCTGAACGAGTATCGCGCGAAGAACGTTCGAGATGCCTTCTGCTTCGGCTGGGGCAACTACCGCAAGTACGCTTGGGGAGCGGACGAAATCCACCCAATCGATGCGACCCCGGGAAACAACTGGGGAGGCATCGGAATGACCCTTCTGGACGGTGTCGACACGCTGAAGATCTTGGGACTGGAGAAGGAGTTCGAGGAAGCCACGCGCTGGATCCAAACGAATGCCACCTTCGATAAGAACATTCAGGCACCCGTCTTCGAGTACAACATCCGAATCGTGGGAGGACTCCTCGCCGCCTACGATCTGTCGAAGAACCGGATGTTCTTGGAGAAGGCGTGCGAGATAGCCGACCGACTGTTGCCCGCGTTCAGCACTCCGTCCGGATATCCCACCGTAGCGACTCTCCGGACTGACTCTCTAGACCTTCGTCAACCTGAAAACGGGCGTCGCGTCAATGGCTTCGTGGACGCGGAACAACGCCATTCTGGCGGAGCTGGGAACGATGTCTGTGGAGTTTTTGTACTTCTACAGCATACAGATGATATGTAGGTATCTCAGTCACCATACGAAGGACCCCAAGTACAGGAAGGTCATCGACGCGGTCTACAAGACCCTCAAGAGCATCCCCACGCAGGACGGTCTTCTTCCGACCTTCTTGGACCCGAACACTGGCGAGGGGTCTTCGGGAGACATCAGCATGGGAGCCATGGCGGATAGTTACTACGAGTACCTGCTCAAGATGTGGATCCAGTCGGGAAAGAAGGATGAGGTGAGAGCGAGTCGATCGCTTTATTCCTAGTCGCTGCGACGGATGTACAACGAAGCTGTCGAGGGAATGACGAAGCGGTTGCTGAAACGATCGCCGGGCGGGCTGCTCTACTGCGGAACGGAGCGGAGCAGTGGCTTCTTCAAGCCCGAAATGGGTCATCTCACCTGCTTCCTCGGAGGAATGCTGGCGCTGGGTGTCTTGCACGACGTGAATCCGGAAACGCGTGACCGCGATTTGAGTAATGCAAAGTCGCTAGCGTATGCGTGAGGAAGAGGGTTGAGCGTAGATACTCGTGTTACACCATGTACGCCGCCACGGAGACGGGCATCTCGGGAGAAGCCATGTTCTTCAAGGGAAGTCTTCCCAGCGTGAACTCACGCGCTGCCTACTACATTCTGCGACCGGAGGCGATTGAGACGTTGTACTACTTGAATCAGATTACTGACGACCCCATCTACCGGTAGGCATGTTTGAGAGAAGTGAAGCGAAGAGAGTGGGGGTGGAAGATGTGGAGCAGCATTGAGAGGGAGTGTCGAACCCGCTATGGGTACGCGCATCTATCGGATGTACGCAGGAAGGGATCTATTAACAACCGTGCAGAAAGCTTCTTCTTTGCCGAAACGGCAAAGTACACGTACCTGCTTTTCAAGGACGAGAAGATTGTGGACTTAGCGAAACAGATTTTCAATACCGAGGCTCATCCGCTTTCGGTTATCAGTGAATTCAGGTGAAACGTGTTTGTAACAAGGAAACGATCGGTAGCGACTTAGGATGTGTGTGGAGAGATCTTCGATATCCGGGTCGCCACAACAGCAGAAGGGAGATAGAAGTGCCTCCATGTCACATGGGAGAGGGTCCATATGGAGGCTTTGTGGAGTCGGAATCGAATCCATGACTGAGAACAGAGTGAAGATATAGTCGTAGTCGCTGATCAGATCATTATTGTCCTTCAGGTACTTGAGTAGAATCGACAGCAAACCATGAGAATAGAGGTACTGCCAGATCGCAGGTAATTTGATGCGTTGTAAGCACTCCAGTAAGAGATATCGTTGCCCCGTCTATGTTGCATTCCATATGAACCCTCTACACCAATTTGCCTTCTCATGAGCTCCAGAAACTGCTCTGCATTTTCGGTTGTTGATACACATCCAGATTCCTTGTTTATGCATTGAAGGAGCTCACCCTCAAAGAAAGTGATCGGATAATACTCTGGATCTCGACTTGCCTTCTCAAGAAATGCATTTTCGCGACGACTGAGCGACCGGAAGGAGAGTGATTTCTAGATGACACTTGTCGTCACTTCCAATACCTGTCCCGTAATTGGGTTGATTCCACTAAGACGTCTGTATTCATTTACAAACTATTCTCGTGATGAGCCAATGGAGCCTACATCGTACAACTGCTTCAGTTGTTCGTTGTATCTCTCCTTTTGATGATTAATGATGGCCTCAATGGCTTCTTGTGACGAATGGGAATCGTTCATTTGTGAGATTGGTTGTAGGAAATAGGTTGCTACGTGGGTGCCAATGAATTAATCACATCCTTGATTTGTGTGTGAGAGCAATCTTGTTTTTGTGTCAGTTTGGTTTGGAAACATGTCTATATCCCTGACAAACCCTCTCCGAGAAGTGTAATTCTCCCATGAGCTGCCATAATTCATCATTCTGTTTTGACAAGGTCTTCGTATGAAATGAAGAACGTGGCCTTTCTCTTTCTGTTAGTTATCTACTCGTATTTTCACATGAAAACAGTATCATCGTATTTTGTGAATCCTATCCTTTCATATCAAGCATTTCGACCTGGAATGGCCTGGTAACCAATTCGCTACATGGTCATTCGATCATTACGACTACAGTGTCTCCAACGGCGAAACGACCCACTATTTCTCTTAGGCCAGCACCGTCTATGAATCCTCCAGAGTCACAACGTCCTATCAGTTCAATTGAACCAGATTCTACACTGAACCCTGTCAGGCCAACTCCTTTTTCAGATTCCGTTGAATCAGATAATAAGAGTTCAACTATGTCGAGATCTATGCATCCTCTTGATTCCGAACAACTGGAACGTATCCTTCATCTCCTGACAGACGGTAACGCAACGACACCAAATCGAATCATCTATTTCTCCCCCAATGGTTGGGGTGGCTTCTGCAACAGTTTCAGAGCGATTCGCAGTCTTGCTCTCTACTCCTTGCTATACGGATTCAAGTTGCGAAGTATGGTTCCCTGTGTTCGGTCAATGGATAGTTCAATGGGATAACTACTTTGAAGTGATGAGCGAGGATCTGAAAGTGCTATCAGCACCAGTTGATTGGAACTGCCACTATATCATGTCCTTTGACATTCCATTCAATGAGAATGGAATTGGTGTGAATAGATGTATACGAACGAACGATTACATGGATGTGACGTGGAGAATGATGGAAATCCCGGCGAATGTGGAGAAGCTTGTGACGATGGGACTCTTCGATTCCATTCCCTCAAACGAAGAAGTGTCCCATCTCTTCTCTCTTGTTCTCTTCAGATTGAATGATTCACTCCGGAATCAAACAGATGTGCTCTTTTCCGAGTATCCTCATCCTCTCTTGGGTCTTCAAATTCGTACGGGAGGAAGGATTTCCAATACTCCGGAGGAGAGTTTGTTCTATTCCCTTGATAAAGTGGATCCTGTATTGGCGTTCGTGCATTCCTTCGTACTGAACAACACTCTCGCCAATGTGACGCTCTTCCTGTCCACGGATTCCAACGCGATGGTTCAGGCGATAAAGGAAAAGAGTCCATTTCCAGTTGTCACGCTGAATGCCTATTCCATTGGACATTCCTCCCCTCTTCGAAACCCGAATTCCCTGTCAAGTAGTCTGAAGCGAGCTGTAATGGATATCTATGTGTTGTCAAAGTGCGATTCTCTTATCACAACGCGAAGTAGTTCTTTCGGAGACACTGCCGCTTTTCTTTCTTCTTCTCCGATAAAACAGATCATAGGTGTTTCTCATCTTTCTTTGAACAAACAGTTCAGGTCGGTACTTGCCCGAAAGGGAGGAGAGGGTTCTTTGCGGGTCGCAGAAGTCTCCAGTAGAAAGGAAACGCCGACATTACTTGCTTCCTTTCCAAAACGACAAAACCGTGCTTTCTGTAGAAGGGGAGATTTACATCTTTCGACGACTCCAAATAGATTGGGAGATTGTTTTCATCTGCGTACGTTGTGATCTCCCTCATCAGCTGTGATCCATATCCATGTTGCATTTCGCTGTGCATGACGCCGATCTGCCACACATAAATGTGTTTATACTCTATGGATCAATGAAATAGCAATCTACGGAGGGATGGTCATTACTCGTCGCCCACATGAAATATGCCATCTAGATGTTTACAGAATTGTATTGTCTACACGACCCATGCTCCACCACGATCCAGCAACATCTACCCATTCCTGTGGAAAGAGGAGCGATTTCATCAGAAAGATAGTTCCCATCGGGTTGTAATCACTCAGCCACCTACGGAATCACGTAATCAATTCGGTCTCACCAGATCGTCGCTGCGTTTCTCTCCTTATTCACGTGAACACATCCTCTCTCCAAACACAGAGGGAGCGTGAGGTCATAGAGTTTCTGGAGAGCATACTCCGCCTTCTCATCTTGACGGACGAGTGCGCATAGAACTTGGGAGTATCGCAAATGAAAGAATACTCGGATCGTCCCGAAATGCGTCGGTTAAAACGTTCTTCGCAATAGTCCTTATCGTGTTGTCGTGATCGCAATTCATCGCTCTATTGAAACTGAAACCAAAGGGTAGTCTCTGCAGTGTATCTAGCAAAGATAATCCCTGTGGATACGCGCCCATCTTCGCTCCCTTCATGAAGGTTTGATAAGGTTTGGCAGACTGATAGAGAATACACTCCACAATGAAATGATACAATAAACAGGGAACTATAGCATCCATCCATACGAATACAAAGAATACGCAAATAAGAGTGATGTTAAAAATAAAGCAGTCACATTTGGAACAAAGCCCACGAACATCTACTTCACCAAGTCTCGCAAATTGAGGTGCACGAGCAACTAATCATTACTACTGATTGGTAAACAGGTAAACGCGGAGAAACGATAATAGTTGGAAACTACATGGTCACAAGAATGCAACACCTACACAGAAGAAATGATAGACTGCATGTAATCAATTTCGTTAAACTTCAGCCCGGCAAAACTACTGAACAAGAATGTAGCTCCCAGCCACGCGCAGAATCGAATCTACCCGTCACCCCACTCACTCACCACCTGCATTCCACACAATCGCGATCACATTCAAGAACAATGACAGCAACGCGGGGTAATCCGGCGGCAGCATATCCGGGTAGATCACAGGATATGGATACTCCGTGTAGGTGGGTTCTCGTCGTCCATCTTCCACGACAGTGGGTTGGAAAACGGGCTGACTCACGAGCGAGATCCACTCGTTCGGAGTACGGTCGGTATCGCGACGCTGCATTCAAAAGAATGACGACTCGACGGAACCTGCGCTTGCGGATTCTTCCGCGGAGCGCATATTCCGCCGTGGTCGGTGAGTCTTTCAAATCTCACTGTTTTCAGAGTTTGCGAATGACAGAAATGGAGGTGGAAGCGAGTGCTCGCGCTGAAGACGATGAGTTTATTCAGAAGCAGATCGAGCTGGAGCAGCAAGCGCAGCTCGATGAGGCGCTGAAGATTCGAGCTCGCAAGTGGCAGCAGAAGCGAGTGAAAAAGTTCAAACAAGAATCAAAGGGACGACTGGTGAGTATGCAGAATAGCGACATGCCGGTGGAACAGTTGCGAAAGATCGTGAAGGACCACGGCGATATGTCTTCTCGCAAGTTCCGTAATGACAAACGTATCTATCTCGGCGCATTGAAGTAGGAATGGGGGAGGAGTGCGAGATTTAGGTTTATGCCGCACGCCATATTGAAGTTGCTGGAGAACATGCCGATGCCTTGGGAGCAGGTGCGCGTGGTGAAGGTGCTTTTCCACACGACGGGAGCGATTACGTTGGTGAACGAGGTGCCGATGGTGATCGAGCCGGTGTTCATCGCGCAATGGTCGACGATGTGGGTGATGATGCGAAAGGAGAAGCGTGACCGTCGCAACTTCAAGCGCATGCGTTTCCCGCCGTTCGACGATGAGGAGCCGCCTCTGGACTACGGCGACAACATTTTGGACGTGGAGCCGACGGACGCGATTCAGATGCGCGACCTGGATCCGGAGGACGATGCGGCGGTGATCGACTGGCTGTACGACCACCACGCGCTCTCGGAGGACCGTCGCTACACGAACGGTCCATCGTACCGTCGATGGCACTTGTCGGTGGCGATCATGGCGAACCTGTACCGTCTGTCGAACCAGCTTCTGTCGGACATCCAGGACGAGAACTACTTCTATCTCTTCGACAAGAAGTCGTTCTTCACGGCGAAGGCTCTGAACGTGGCGATTCCCGGCGGTCCGAAGTACGAGCCCTTGGACAAGGATGTGGAGGTGGACGAGGACTGGAACGAGTTTAACGACGTGAACAAGATCATTCTGCGCAACCCGATTCGGACGGAGTATCGCATCGCGTATCCGTACATGTACAACGACCGCACGCGTCACGTGGCGATTCCGTTCTACCACCACCAGGCGTCTGCGTACATCAAATCGGACGACCCCGACCAGCCGGCGTTCTACTTCGACCCGATCATCAATCCCATCCCTGCCTTCTACAGCGAGAACGCGCACAGCGTGGTGGTGGGGGATGGAAGAGGCGACTGAGACATAGGAGGTGAACTTGGAGGAGGACGACTTTGAGATGCCGGAGGGCGTGTTCCCTATTCTCTCGGGAGCGCCGCTGTTCACGGGTAGGAGAGCGGAGGGTGCGTGAGCGGTAGAGATGACGGCGGAGGGCATCGCGCTGTACAACGCGCCGCGTCCGTTCAACCTGCGTTCGGGCAAGATGCGTCGGTGCTTCGACGTGCCGCTGGTGAACACGTGGTACCGCGAGCACGTGAGCTACGAGCTGCCGACGAAGGTGAAGGTGTCGTACCAGAAGCTGCTGAAGGGGTGGGTGATGAACCAGCTGCACCGACGTTCGCCAAAGGTGGGGACGCCGTGGGAGAGTGACGTGTAGTCGCAGCGACGTCGCGACCTGCTGCGCAGTCTGCGGTCGACGAAGTTCTTCCAAACGACGGAGGAGGACTGGGTGGAGGCGGGTCTGCAGGTGGTGCGTCAGGGCTTCAACACGCTGAACCTGCTGATTCACCGTCGCGGTCTGAACTACCTGCATCTGGACTACAACTTCAACTTGAAGCCGATCAAGGTGCTGACGACGAAGGAGCGCAAGAAGTCGCGTTTCGGCAACGCGTTCCACCTGACGCGCGAGATCCTGCGTCTAACGAAGATCATCGTGGACTGCAACGTGCAGTTCCGTCTGGGCAACATCGACGCGTACCAGCTGGCGGACGCGCTGCAGTACGGCTTCTCGCATATCGGTCAGCTGACGGGAATGTACCGGTACAAGTACCGGCTGATGCGGCAAGTGCGCATGTGCAAGGACCTGAAGCATCTGATCTACTACCGTTTCAACACGGGTCCGGTGGGCAAGGGTCCGGGCTGCGGCTTCTGGTTCCCGTCGTGGCGTGTGTGGTTGTTCTTCCTGCGCGGCATCGTTCCGCTGCTGGAGCGCTGGCTGCAGAACCTGCTGGCGCGTCAGTTTGAGGGTCGTCACTCAAGCGCGACGCCACATACGGTGACGAAGCAGCGCGTGGAGTCGAACTACGATCTGGAGCTGCGCGCGGCAGTGCTGCAGGATATTCTGGACATGATGCCGGAGGGCATCAAGGCGAACAAGTCGCGCACGATTCTGCAACACCTGTCGGAGGCGTGGCGGTGCTGGAAGGCGAACATCCCATGGTCGATTCCGGGTATGCCTCCGGCAATCGAGGCGCTGATTCTGCGTTACGTGAAGGCGAAGGCGGACTGGTGGACGAACGTGGCGCACTACAACCGCGAGCGAATTCGCCGCGGAGCGACAGTGGACAAGACGGTGTGCAAGAAGAACGTGGGCCGGCTGACGCGTCTGTTCCTGAAGAAGGAGCAGGAGCGGCAGCAGAACTTCTTGAAGGACGGTCCGTACGTGTCGGTGGAGGAGGGAATCGCCATCTACAAGACGGCGGTGAACTGGTTGGAGAGTCGTCACTTCAGTCCGATTCCGTTCCCCCCGACGCAGTACAAGCACGATACGAAGCTGCTGACGCTGGCACTGGAGCGACTCCGCGAGAACTACAACAGCAACAGTCGTATGAACCAGCTGCAGCGCGAGGAGCTGGGTCTGATCGAGCGCGGCTTCGATAACCCGCACGAGACGCTGCAGCAGATCAAGCGGTACCTGCTGACGCAGCACGTGTTCAAGGACGTGTCGCTGCAGTTCCTGGACCAGTTCTCGACGCTGATTCCGGTGTACGAGATCGATCCGTTGGAGAAGATCACGGACGCGTATCTGGACCAGTACCTGTGGTACGAGGCGGACAAGCGCAAGCTGTTCCCGAACTGGGTGAAGCCGAGCGACGAGGAGCCGCAGCCGTACTTGGTGTACAAGTTCTGTCAGGGAATCAACAACCTGACGGACTTCTGGAGTTGCGAGAATGGGGAGTGCAACGTGCTGATGGAGGCGACGCTGGACAAGGTGTACGAGAAGATCGACCCGACGCTGCTGTCGCGTCTGCTCCGTTTGATCGTGGACCACAACATCGCTGACTACATGAGCAAGAAGTCGAATGTGAAGATCACGTACAAGGACATGGAGCACGTGAACCACTACGGTCTGATCACAGGTCTGCAGTTCGCGGGCTTCATCTTCCAGTACTACGGTCTGATTCTGGACCTGCTGCTGCTGGGCATGCAGCGTGCGTCGGAGCTGGCGGGTCCCCCCTCGCTACCGAACAAGTACTGCTGCTTCCACGACACGGAAACGGAGACGCGCCACCCGATCCGCCTGTACACACGATACGTGGACAAGGTGTACGTGGTGTTCCGCTTCACGGCGGAAGAGGCGAAGGATCTGATTCAGCGCTTCCTGACGGAGCACCCGGATCCGAACAACGAGAACATCGTGGGGTATGTGAACAAGAAGTGCTGGCCGCGCGACAGTCGCATGCGTCTGATGAAGCACGACGTGAATCTGGGTCGCGCCGTGTTCTGGAACATGAAGGCGCGTCTGCCGCGGTCGCTGACGACGTTCGAGTGGGAGAAGTCGTTCGTGTGTGTGTACTCGCAGGACAATCCGAACTTTTTGTTCGACATGTGCGGCTTCGAGGTGCGCATTCTGCCGAAGTGCCGAACGCCGCGCGAGCAGCAGGTGCAGGCGCGCGATGGCGTGTGGCCGCTGCAGAATGAGGCGACGAAGGAGCAGACGGCGATGGCGTTCCTGCGTGTGGACGAGGACAGCATGAAGCAGTTCGAGAACCACGTGCGTCAGATCCTGATGAGCAGCGGAGGCACGACGTTCACGAAGGTGGCGAACAAGTGGAACACGGCGCTGATCGGTCTGATGACGTACTTCCGCGAGGCGGTGATCAACACGGAGCCGATGCTGGACCTGCTGGTGAAGTGCGAGAACAAGATCCAGACGCGCATCAAGATCGGTCTGAACAGCAAGATGCCGAGTCGTTTCCCGCCGGTGGTGTTCTACACGCCGAAGGAGCTGGGCGGTCTGGGCATGCTGTCGATGGGTCACATTCTGATCCCGCAGAGCGACCTGACGTACAGCAAGCAGACGTCCACGGGCATCACGCACTTCCGCAACGGAATGAGTCACGAGGAGGACCAGCTGATTCCGAATCTGGCGCGGTACATTTCGCCGTGGCTGTCGGAGTTCGAGTCGTCGCAGGCGGTATGGGCGGAGTACGCGCTGAAGAAGGCGGAGGCGAACGCGAAGAACCGACGTCTGACGTACGAGGACCTGAGCGACTCATGGGAGCTGGGTCTGCCGCGCATCAACACGCTGTTCCAGAAGGACCGTCACACGCTGGCGTACGACAAGGGCTACCGCGTGCGTCTGGTGTTCAAGCAGTACACGCTGCTGCGGTACAACCAGATGTGGTGGACGCACCAGAGCCACGACGGTCGTCTGTGGAACCTGAACAACTACCGCACGGACGTGATCCAGCATTTGGGTGGCGTGGAAACGATTCTGGAGCACACGCTGTTCAAGGCGACGGCGTTCCCGACGTGGGAGGGTCTGTTCTGGGAGAAGGCGTCGGGTTTCGAGGAGTCGATGAAGTACAAGAAGCTGACGAACGCGCAGCGAAGCGGTCTGAACCAGATTCCGAACCGTCGGTTCACGCTGTGGTGGTCTCCGACGATCAACCGCGCGAACGTGTACGTGGGTTTCCAGGTGCAGTTGGATTTGACGGGCATTTTCATGCACGGCAAGATTCCGACGCTGAAGATCTCGCTGATCCAGATCTTCCGCGCGCATCTGTGGCAGAAGATCCACGAGAACGTGGTGACGGATCTGTGTCAGGTGTTCGACCAGGAGCTGGACAATCTGGCGATCCAGAGCGTGGAGAAGCTGACGATCCACCCGCGCAAGTCGTACAAGATGAACGCCTCGTCGTCGGACATTCTGCTGACGGCGGCGCACCGCTGGCCGACCTGCAAGCCGTCGCTGCTGCACGACGACAAGGACGAGTTCACGGAGCAGCCGACGCAGGCGTATTGGTTCGACGTGCAGCTGCGTTGGGGCGACTACGACTCGCACGATATCGAGCGCTATTGCCGCGCCAAGTTTTTGGAGTACATTTCAGACTCGATGACGAACTACGCGAGTCCGACGGGAACGCTGATCGGCATCGACCTCGCGTACAACATGTACAGCGGCTTCGGCCACTACATTCCGGGCTCGAAGTACGTGCTGCAGCGCGCGATGGCGAAGATCATGAAGGTGAATCCGGCGCTGAGCGTGCTGCGTGACCGCATCCGCAGCGGTCTGCAGCTGTACTCGTCGGAACCGACGGAGCCGATGCTGAGCAGTCAGAACTACAACGAGCTGTTCAGTAACCAGATCACGTGGTTTGTGGACGACACGAACGTGTACCGTGTAACGATGCACCACACGTTCGAGGGCAACGTGACGACGAAGCCGATGAATGGCTTCATCGCGATCGTGAACCCGCGGACGGGTCAGCTCTTCCTGAAGGTGATTCACACGTCGGTGTGGGCGGGTCAGAAGCGTCTGACACAGCTGGCGAAGTGGAAGACGGCGGAGGAGCTGACGGCGATCATCAAGAGTATGCCGGTGGAGGAGCAGCCGCGTCAGATCATCGTGACACGCAAGAACCTGATGGATGCAGTGCAGAGCCAGATGGTAGACTTCCCGAACTGCGTGCTGAAGAACAGTGAGATGCAGCTTCCGTTCGCGGCGCTGGCGAAGGTGGAGAAGATTGCGGACCACGTGCTGAAGGCGACGGGTCCAAGCAACGACCTGTTCAACCTGTACGACGACTGGCTGGAGACGATCTCGTCGTACACAGCATTCAGCCGTCTGATTCTGATTCTGCGTGCGATGGGTACGAACCCGGTGCAGACGAACGCGATTCTGCGTCCGACGGTGAACACGATCACGCAGCCGAACCACATCTGGCCGAGCTTCACGCCGGAGCAGTGGGTAGAGGTGGAGCACCAGCTGACGGACCTGGTGCTGTCATACTACAGCAAGCAGAACAACGTGTCAGTGACGTCGCTGACGCAGTCGGAGATCCGCGACATCATTCTGGGCATGCCGATCGCGGCGCCGTCGCAGCAGCGGCAGCAGATCGCGGAGATCGAGTCGCAGCAGCGCGACCAGTCGAAGCTGGTGTCGGTGACGACGCGCTCGACGAACGTGCTGGGCGAGGAGATGACGGTGACGACGACCTCGCAGTACGAGCAGCAGACCTTCGCCTCCCGCACTGACTGGCGCACGCGCGCGGTCTCTGCGGGCAACCTGGCGCTGCGTGTGAAGCAGCTGACGGCGACGCCCTGTCTGGAGGGCGACAACACGTACGTGCTGCCGCTGAACCTGGTGCGCAAGTTCATCACCATCAGCGACTTGCGCGTGCAGATCGGCGGACTGCTGTACGGCGTCTCGCTGGCGGAGGACCCGCGCATCAAGGAGGTGCGTGTGATCGTGCTGCCGCCGCAGATGGGCAGCAGCCAGTGCGTGCAGCTGCCGGAGCCGCTGCCAGAGCACGACCTGTTGGAGGGCCTGGAGCCGCTGGGCTGGATCCATACGCAGCCGACGGAGCTGCACCGGCTGACGACGCGCGACGCGTACCTGCACGCACACATGCTGGACCTGCACGGTGAGTGGGACGGGAAAAAGACGGCGGTGATCACCTGCTCGTTCATCCCCGGCAGCGTGTCGGTGGCAGGATACAACCTTACCAAGGAGGGATACGAGTGGGGTCGCGCCTGCAAGGACCAGGGCGCCTCCGACCTCGGCTTCGACGAGAACACCATGTTCCACGGGTGTCCGGTGATCTTCAGCAACAAGTTCCTGGGAAGCTTCTTGGTGCCGGCGGAGAACAGCTGGAACTACAACTTCCGCGGCACACAGTTCCGCGTGACGGAGAGCTACGACGTGACGCCGGACGTCCCCAAGGAGTACTATGATCCGGTAGGGGTGAGAGGGAGAGGTGATGGGTAGGTGCATCGTCCCGAGCACTTCTTGAGCTTCAGCAACGTGGATCGCGTGGAGAAGCCGGACGCGGCGAGGGACAATGTGGAGGAGCGGGATGATGCGTTTAATTGGGGTGTTTGTTGCAGTCAGAACTGAAAACTACCGCGGTTATTCTCGAACAGAACAGAGAGAACGTTTCTTTCATTATGGAAAATGGCGATGCTATCGCGTTCGGAGATTGAAGATTTGATCCATGCTGCTCATATGGACAGCATTAACGGTAATCCTAAGGATGCCTTGTTGAAGTACGCATTGGATTTGGGTTTTATGCAGATACATGAAAGCGATGAATGAAGTGGAACTCCATATTGGGAGTGCGACGGAAGAAGAGAAGATTGAATGGAATCGGCTTCAGAAGAATATGATTGAAGAGTATAACGCTTTGAGAGACCGGTCACAGGACGTTTCGTTCTATGCGGATCAGCTTCACAATAATAATCAGGGAGGACTGTTTTCAAGTATCAGTAAAACAAGCTGGTGGCAATGACGAGTTAGGTTCTCTATTTCATGGAATAGTCAACAATCCGATTGTGACCTCGATAGGGGAAGTACAAATGTCCAAGTGGTTATAATTTAGGCTGCATACAACTTTGGGGAAACGGCTGTGGATGCTGGAGCACTTGTGATTGGTAGAGTGAGTAATGTTGTGGCAGACTACTTGAGTGATGGATCGGAGGACGAAGCGGGGTCGTCGAAGGAGAAATCGGGAGAAGCGTCGAATGCTCCTGAGGCTTCGCATTCGGAAGAATCGTCAAAGGAAACAGGACATAATTCGATAAAGGCAGAGGAAGCGGAGGAAGCGGTGGAGGAAGTACCCCTCGAAGTGTCTCCAGAACTGTCGACGCCCGAGCAGGTGAAAGAAGAGAAGCCCGTAGAGGCGGTGGAAGAAGAGATACCACATATTGAACCTAAGGAAGAAAACCAAACGGTGGATGCCAAACCTATAGAAGCAACTCCTGAAGGAGAAAAGCTTGTCAATTGATGTGATTGTTAAATACAAATTGTGGGATTAAAACAAAAACGCCTCTCAAACGAATTGAGAAACAACCCATTACGAGTTAGAAAGCGTATCTCTCCATCTTGAAAGTCGCCACAACGTTGGCGATGTTTCCGAAAGCCATTCGGTTGAGAACGCTCATAATAATGTCATCCTTGGACTGGTTCGAGCCAGGAGGCAGAGAGAACTTTGCCAGGATCACACGATCTGTGCGCACCGCTAGACTCAACGTGTACTCTGCGTATCCGTTAACAACCGTTCTGCCCATACGCAGGTTCTTCGATGACTCGCCCAATCGATTCAAGATGAACTATCTCTCACGTTTCACAAGAATCGAAACCTCGAGTGCCGACTTTGCATCGATCTTCAAGGCTCCTTCGGTCATCGCCTTTCGTATGTCTTCTCTGAAGTACTTCGCGTACACTTCCTTGCATCTACATGCGAGTCGAGGTCGTCTACTACTTTGCGAAACCAACCTCGAAGAACAACGCACCCAGTGTCGACTCGAAGAGGTTTCCAAATACCTTCATCTCATACTTGCAGCGCAACCTACCTTTGGAATACGCTCGATACTCATAATACGTCCGTTGTCCGTGAGCTTATTCACGCGGATCATCTATGGAATGAACAGCTCTCCTGATCTTACGTCCGCGATCGCTCTCTTCTGAGTAGGAGGACGCGTTCCATTGGCAGTTGAGTTTCGGAACATCACCAGATTGGACTTGAGAATCTGCTGGGAACACTCAATGTAATCCGTAAAGTTCACAGATCCGTAGTTGGAATCGTACTCGGGAGACTCCGCCCATGTAATCTATGTGAAAGGGAGAATATGAGGATACGAAGCGCTGGATATCGGGAGGAGTGGTGTCGACCACATTGTACAAGCCCGAACGGAATACGATGTCAGCGAAGTGATCATTCGACAGCAATGTTGATTTGATGTCTACATGATCAGCAACAGGAATTCCAAACGCGATAACAACTCCGGAGAGAGGAGAAGCTTCTCCTCGGCACGACGACCGTGAAGAATGGCGCCTTGACGATCAAACTCCATAATCAACTCCATGACGATCCACTCAGCCACCGCATCACCAAGGTATTCATAGACCTTCATATCAACCAACTCCGAAACACCCACTTTGTTGTGGATATGAGTCACTCCCGAATCGGCACTCGTCAGCGCCATCAACGCCAAAGAGGGAGAAACGTACTGATGACTACCTGAGGAACAGAATAACAATTCTACCCTTGGAACTGTTGTAGGAGTTGACACTTCTGGTTGTACGCTGGATCCTGAAGACAAGGGTCCATGTAATGGAGGTCGTTTCGGACCACGTTTGGAATGCCTCCCTCGTCGAAGAAGCTCATGAGAGTATTCACGGTCATTTTCGGCAGATCGAACATGTATCCAGCCAGAACAAGCTTATCATGGGGATTCTGCTCGTGGTACACAACCGATCCGAGAATAGCTTCAAATACGTCCGCTACCATTCCATCCGATAGGATACTGGGGTTTCCCCAGTGATTCGTGAGCATAGAAGAGCGGATGATGGTGTGGAGTCCCAGAACTTTTCCACGTGCTGCCAGTGCTGTGTTTCTGATAATCGTGCTCTTTTCTGTTTCGAGGTCTCCAATCTCCTTCTTGTTTCCAAAGACGATTTGTCGAGAAACAGTAAACAACCTATATGACCACTCCACACCAATCGTACTTGACCCACGAATCACCATACGTTTCCAAGATGTCATAGTTCACCTTACCAACGTCCTTCGCCGTAAACGCCTGCGAGATGTAGTCGTACGGAAGAGAAAGAGCGAGCGTCTTTTCAATACTCTGTGAAAACTCTGTCACCTTGTGCACATGCAGCATGTAGTTGGTAACAGAAGCCAACATCGTCAGGGTGCGATAGAGGGAATAACGCACGGGATACAGGCAGCAAACTTGCGGTACGATGACCACTTCCTGGCTCTTCTTGGTCGGTTTGGCTCCATTCAGCGCTTTCGGCTGGAACCGAGACGGCTCGACCTTCCAGTCCAGTCCCATATCCCACTCTTTGCGTGTTATGCTTGGAGACGGGTCCTTGTCGTAGAACGCAAAATCGCCGCAATCTCCCAGACCGTCGTTGAACAGCATCTCCCAAAGATTGCACAAACAGAAAACAGGAAGATGACACGCAAGGGCAAGTTGCTGTGTGTCATCGATCTCGGCAGCGATTTGCGGATCCGTCGTAATGACGTCGATGTACCGCTTCTTCATCAGGGGCTCGTAGGTACTTGGATGGAGTGTCGGAAGCGTGTTGAGATACAAGTACCATCCCGGCTTGTAGGTCGTATACATGATGCGATCAGTAAGGGATTCTCCACGACGGAGCATGGCAAGGCAGTTGTCTTCACGGATGACGGGAAGTCCCTCCTCGATGCCAGTGGTGAATTCCAACATTTCGTAGACGGTGATCCAGTCCACAATTTCCGATGCAACCGTGGACTCGGTGATGTGGCGTTGGCAACGCGGAAGCAGTGGAAGCAGTAAGAAATTGACCACCTTATTCTCCTGGGGCTGCTTGATGAGATTCAGCATGACCTTCGTCCATCGGACGATCACGTCCACTTGTTCTGGAAGGAAATCGAGAGGAACACGATGAAGTGGCGTTAAGAACCAATCATATAGTGGCAAAGGATATCAAAAGGACGCATCAAAACACGATCCGTGTGGGAAAGCCACACGGAAGGATAGTGGTCATAGGGCAAGGGAGTGAGCATAGCGAGCATGTATCGTTGATCCATAGGAGGAGAACGATGTGGGGCGTTTCTACAAGTCAACAAGGGGTGAGAGGGTAACGGGTCAGGAGAAAAGACTAACTCCACGAGACGCAAGGAGGGAGTGTACTTCAGATTGCTTGAAACATGGAATGTTTCGGCTTTCGGCTTTGGGCCATTCTTGACTGCATTGTTAGGATTCCCAAGAGGCTTTTGGGCGTTCTGGTAAGGTTTCTGTCCATAGGGTTGATTATTCGGTTTCTGACCATAGGGTTGATTATTCGGTTTCTGACCATAGGGTTGATTATTCGGTTTCTGACCATAGGGTTGATTATTCGGTTTCTGACCATAAGGCTGGTTATTCGGTTTCTGACCATAGGGTTGATTACTGGGCTTCTTACCATAAGGTTGATTATTCGGTTTCTGACCATAGGGTTGGTTATTCGGTTTCTGCCCATAAGGTTGATTTCCAGGTTTCTGCCCATAAGGTTGACGGGGTCTGTTTACATAATGAGGATCACGTGCTATCTCAAGAGCATACTTTGTAATTTCATCTATATGCTCATTAATGTACTTTTCGATTGAACTGACATTGGAATCCTTCTTTTGTTCCTGTGAAGGAGTCGTTGGAGAGGGAGCATTTGGATTAGTTGGCTTTTCAGAACTTGGGAGAGGTTGCTGAGAGATAGAAGGTGAAGCCTTTTCCATGGGTTGCTTCACCACAGGTCGTAAAAGGATTGGACCATCCTGCACAGGAATCGGAATTGGCCTTTTCGGTATATCAGAAACGGCTAATGAGGATGGCTCTCGACGTATCTCTGCAGCAGGCTTCTCCAACACAGGCTTTTCCACCACAGGCTTCTCCAATACAGGTTTCTCCATCACAGGCTTCTCCAATACAGGCTTCTCCAATACAGGTCTCTCTGTCACTGGCTTCTCCAATACAGGTTTCTCCATCATTGGTCTCTCCATCACAGGTTTCTCCATCATTGGTCTCTCCATCACAGGCTTCTCCAATACAGGCTTCTCCAATACAGGCTTCTCCAATATAGGTTTCTCCAATACAGGCTTCTCCAATACAGGTTTCTCCAATACAGGTTTCTCCAACACAGGTTTCTCCAATACAGGTTTCTCCAACACAGGTTTCTCCAATACAGGCTTCTCCATCACAGGTCTCTCTGTCACAGGTCTCTCTGTCACAGGTCTCTCCAATACAGGCTTCTCCATCACAGGTCTCTCTGTCACTGGTCTCTCTGTCACTGGTCTCTCCAATACAGGCTTCTCCATCACAGGTTTCTCCAATACAGGCTTCTCCATCACAGGTCTCTCTGTCACTGGTCTCTCCATCACAGGCTTCTCCAATACAGGTCTCTCCATCACAGGTCTCTCTGTCACTGGTCTCTCCAATACAGGTCTCTCCATCACAGGTCTCTCTGTCACTGGTCTCTCCAATACAGGCTTCTCCATCACAGGTCTCTCCATCACAGGTCTCTCTGTCACTGGCTTCTCCAACACAGGCTTCTCCATCATTGACTTCTCCACTACCGGTTTCAATAACATAGGCTTCCTTATAACCGGTATTTCCGTCGCAGATCCCTCCATAACACTCTTTTCCATTGCCGGGATCTCAAGCGAATCAATTCTGGGTGGTGCCGAAGTCATCTTTTTCATCGAAGACCCGTTTCCCGGAGAAAGCGGTGTTAGTTTCGTTCGCTGACTGTTCAGAGGAATGAAAACAGGAGCAGGTGCATTCACATCTTGAGAGACGCCAAGACCCTTCAGAGGTACAGACACCTCTGTCTGCGTAATCAGTCCTACAATAAAGAAAGGGACCAAAGGCAACTGTTCACGTGAGAAAGAGAAGGCAAGGGTTTGCTATCACTCTGGATAATCAGCGTAAACGGTTTAATAAGGTATGATAGCATCCACGATTCCTAGAGGTCATACAGTGAATCCACACCAACGCAAATCTCAGAGGACAAGACAATTACGTCAAACTGACGAAGAATCGAGTCTCGGAACTGGGGGTACACAAGTAGCTTCACATCCTCTGGATCCATATCGACCAAAGAGCCACCGAACGTGAGATACCTACGTAGCAGGACAAAGAGGAAGATACTGCGCACAGACGGTTCCTTCAGGAGTCTTCGACAGGAAGAGCAAGGATGGCAGGTCGCAGTTCCCTGAAGGATAGTGATACTGGACGCCGAAAGACATGGAGGACGAGTTGATGCCCTTATAGTCGGCGGTAATCTTCATCTGCAGCTTAGCAAAGAGGCTGTTTTCAAGAATGAAAACACCTTGAGGACTCACGAGGGATCCTAGATGAGCTCTCAGAAACTTGAAATTCAACAAAATGAAGATGAAAAATGGCTCGTGGTAAATAGGCGGCAATGCGATATCGCGAATCCCGTCCTAGAGTTTATAAAGTAGAAACGCACCTACCACTCGAAGCTTACAAACGGACTCAAACAATAACGCGTCACACTATTCTCACAGAATTACCAAGAAACAAACTTGAAGTCCAGCTTCCTGAAGACGGGAGAGGTACTGTTCCGAGGAGGAAAACACGTTGTACGTAACGATAACGGGGCTTTCGCTACGATTAACAAAGGAGGGAAAACCAACTCCTCGCTGAAAGTGTTCGCTATGGGACTATTTTCCCGAGAACGCGACGCCTATTTCATAGGAACGAAACGAATCCTACGACCAAATGGGCAATCTCTTCGTTCGGGAAAACAAACCCATAGGAAGAACGGTAACCGTCTTTGATTACATCATTCATTATAAACTGGAACGGCTTGTGGACAATCACCATCGTAACGAATGAAGGCTTATAACGGTGATCAGTGGATCAGGATATTGGACTGTTTCAGTCACAGACACGGAGACATCAGAAAAACGTTCGCTCATAATGAATTACTGATGTCAACAAACATGACAATTCGGTAAAACTACCCTATTCCACTTGGAGAGTTTGAGCGACAAACTTGTATTCGTCTGAGTCACCCTCCGTTGGCTTTCCGAATACAAGACTGCTTCCAGCAATGGGGTCATTTCGGGTTTTGATGCTCTTGTCAACGCAGTCACGAATCTTCTTGAAAATCTCCTTCCTTTGTACATCCGTTGTGTCTGTAGCAAAGCTAGCCATCAGAAAGATAGGAAACGCATACAATCTAGCTGCCTCACAGTTCGGGGAGATGTTGACATCGAACGAAGCCAGGTTGAACATTTCAACTATCCGCAGCAAGAGGCCTGCTATCGGATTTGCATCTGTTCGCCACTGCGGATACACATACTGGACGTCTAAGCAATTTGTCTATTCGTAAGGTATAGCAATCAGCCCTACCCGTGGATTAATATAGGGATGATATAGAGGAGTTACGAACGTGACAACTGGAATGGCTCCGTTATTCGATCTTTTCATGAAATGGATGAATCACTCATACTGCGGACATATCTTTAAGGAGAACTTGAAAATGCCCTCCGACCATGCCCCACTCGATACGAAAAGGATTCCGTCCCACGTGAAGATGTCCTTTTCTCGAGGCAGTATGTACAATCCGCGAAGGTCGTTTCGCATTCGATCCAGTTCATTGTATTGTTTCGATAACTCGATTATTCGCGAGAAGGAGACGTCATGCGCTGTAGCCATTGTGGGCTTAGCAATATGGAGGAGAAAACAATGCGAGGCGAGGAGGAGGATGAATGAATGGTGGTTTTCTCCAGGAAATGTGCCAAGTTTAGTCAGCGAGAATCTGCGGTAATTGTATAATCTGTGGATCTCAGCTTATTTCATCCTATTGTCAACAAATTCGATTACAGTCGCTACAATACCCGTCATGTGAGCAATACACCTTGACGGAAGTGCGTAGCAAGTGAGTTTGCGCCAGCCAATCAGATTTCAGGATAAACTCGATTGTTCTTTTGTTGGAAGGCTGATCATTATTTATTCTTTTGGTTTATTGTGCAATGTCTTATCATATGGAAGTCGAGAATCTGCTGCATCAAGCGTACGTTGATCAGCTTCAGGGGAACATCGATGGTTGTTTGACAAAGTGGGGGTGTTTCTGTGTTGTCACTTCTAGACAGGTCCAGGCTATGAGCATTTTGGAGGACGCGAAGTCTCATTGTTCCGAAGAAGAACTGCCTGCTCTCTCCCTAAAGCTGGACAATATCGCGTCTGAGTTCAATATGATCCGCAGCATGCATCCGGAGGTGGAAGTCCAGATTCACGCCGAGCCGGAAGCTCCTGTCGCTTCGTCGGGAGACATGTCTCCTCGTCAGGAGACAGCTACAGAGTCCTTTACACAGCCACAGGCAGTGCCCACTCCGAGTGTCACTCCAGACAACTCATTTATGGCAACGGTGAATCAGACGTGCAACGAAGTGTTTACTTATGTGGGTTTTCTTGTATATATTCATGAGTAGATGAAGGAAATGAACGAGAAGTATCATGTTTCTGAGGAAATCAAGGAGTCTGTCGAGAAGGGAAAGCAGAACGTGACCGAGTTCTTTAGTGGAGACGTGAAGGAGAAGGTTAAGGAGGGATACAACAACGTGGCTTCCTGGATGAAGGAGCATCATGTTGCTGAGAAGGCTGCCTATGTAGGAGTGGTGGGGACTCTTGATTGTTAGGGTGTGAAGTGTGTGTTGTGCATCGTAATCAAGGGCGTGGTTGTAAGCACTCAATTCATCGCGAAGAGCGTGAAGGAGATTATTGCGAAGAACAAGGAGAATGCGGCAATGCAGGCGAACTCGAATGGAGTGGTCATTCCTCCTACCGAGAATCCAACTGTATTCCCTCAGCCTGTTCCTGCGGCTGCGGCTCCGACCATGACTCCCATCACGGCTCCCACCGCAGCTCCCACCACGGCTCCGAGCGCTGGATCCGCTCCCGCTTCGGAGTCGCTTCCCATGGCAACTCCCGTTCCCCCGGAAGTAGTTGCTCAGCTTTCTTCTTCGCCGCGTAATTGAGATGTTTTTAGTTCCCATCTCGTGTTCACTGTTTGTTGGAATCGCATTCACCATTTGAATTCGATCATGAATGTTTTCATTAAATCGCGTGAATAAGAGCGTAGAGTCCAGAGACAGCGGAAAAGAAGCGGCTAATCGAGGAGATCACGCTCGTAGGATCTGACTCTCTCCTTTTCATTCCAGTCCCTTGAAGACGTCGTGAGTGGCCTCAAACGGCTAAACATGAACATGGAGCAGCTGATCGAAGTGGTTCGCCTGTTTTCGTTCCGTTACCAGTAGAGCAATGACACCGCGCACATTGCAGACATTTGGAACACGTATTTTGCGAGATTGCAGGGACAGACGAAGCAGTCGTGGCTTGTTTGTTCACAAACAGAAAGAGCTTAAAACTTAGTTTTCATCTTCAGCAAATGCGTCTCCCTCCTCCTCGACCTCCACGTAGCGGTTCTTGCGTTGTCTCTTCAGCACGTTCCACTTGTACAGAACGTCGTCCGTAGACATGCTCGACTCGATCTGCATGTTGCTCAGACCCAGGAACTCGACGCCCTCCTTCTTGCCGTAGCTCTCGTCCAAGCAGTTGTTATAGAGATTCACCAGCGTCACCTGCTGGTCCGTTAGATCGTCCAGCCACATCTGCGAGTTCGCTCGCAGCGCCTCCATCACCTGCTCACTCGACGAGCGGAACTCGTACTGCACACGCCACACGCCACACGCCTTCTCCTCAGGAGTCATCGTGGTCGCCGTCTCCGCGCCCGTCGTCATCGGAGTGCGCATCTCCTCAGGACGGACCGTGTACGCTCCGATGCAGTAGAAAGCCAACCAGTCGCCGTTCCACGTGCGACTCAAGCCAGCAACCTGCATGTGGTTGCCGGTTGGAATCTCAGGCAGGGTCACGTAACCCACAGCCTGCTCGGGTCCACGCACACGCTCGCACGCAAGATGCTCGGAGAGCGTCTGTCCCTCCGCCTGGTCGACGATGGCGTCCATGGTCACGGAGTGACCCAGACGGTCCCAGAGCGAACGGAAGTTCTGCGTCTGGAGGAGATGCGACGGCGGCAGGAGCAGCAGGTCGGTGAACTTGATCTGGATCGGAGTGTACGGCAGCACGAGGTCGCCGAGACCCTCCTTGATCGATCCGTCCATCATGTGCGTGTCCTCCTCTCCTTTTCGCAGCGTCACCAGAGGCTGGGCGGTTCCACGCTCGAATCGACTCACTTCCAAAGGAGCTTCCCACGTCACCGAGGCACGCGGACGAAGGACTCCCTTCATCTCGAAGTGCGCCTCACGACGCAGCGACGACATGCCCAACGCTCCCTGCGCAGCAACGCTCACACTACGGTCCAGAAGAGTCCTCTCCCCTACGCGATGCCACTCATGTCCACGTGCGTGGCGTTGTAGAGCGTCATACGCAGAATCAGCTGATGCGTCTCCGACTGCGGACGGAAGCTTCCCACGATCAGTAGCGGGTCGGAGCTTCCAGCCAGCGTGGAGCGAATGTGTACGGCGGGGACCTTGTACACGAGTCCCTTCACGTGGGCTGCCTCTAAAGCAAGGGAAACACACGTACCCTTCACAGCGGCAGCCTCGTCTTTCTCGTCGTCCTTCGTCGTCACCAGCGCGTTCTGGATGGACTGGCGGTAGATCTCGGCGGGATCGCGAATGTTCTGGATCTTCTGCTGCTTCGTGGCATCCGTGTCCTGCAGCGGCGAGTAGCTGCCAACGAACGAGTACACGGAGTTGAGACGGTTGTCTGTGCGTGAGATTCCTCCCTCAAAGCGACCCTCCTCCATGTCCAGCACGCGCTTCTCCTTGGGCAGCGATAGCGAAATGCGCGCCAGCATGTTCATCGCACTAGAATGAAGAACCCGACCAGCTCCCACTTCTCGCGCACCACGATGCAAATGTCCTTGCGCTTCAGGTACTCCTGAATGGCACGGTAGGCGATTTCCGCCAGCTCCTCGTTGTCGCTGACGATGTGGAGCACGCAGCGCAGCAGCAGGTCGGAGAGGACCAGGTCCTCGTTCGCGGTCTGCTGGTGGTCCTCCAGAATGCTTCCCGCCATGGCGAGCGAAGTCTACGTTCGAGACGGGTTGCTATTCCTACGTGCTGCGACTTCGCGAAGCGCTCGTTGCTGACGACCGCCTGCGTATCGGTCTTGCCGAGACGTTGCAGCACCAGACCCAGAAGGACCTTCTGGAGGTCGCTGCTCACGACGAACTGCGCCAGAATCCAGATGGCCTGCAGACGCAGCGACGCGTCCACGACCGAAGGCAGCACCTGGAGAATGTTGTGCTTCAGCACGCGCTGGAAGAGGACCTTCGGCGGTTCTCCGTCGTCTTCCTCGTCGGCGCTCTCGTCCGACCGCTCGGTGATGAAGCTTCCCACGTTGAAGAGGGCATTCAGGTAGCGATCCGCAGCCGTTCCGGAGGACGACGGCCAGGTCAGACAGTCCTAGGAGTTACGTCCAACCGCTTTCCGCACAGAGGTGGAGAAGAGCACGTTAAGCGTCACCTTGGCCCAGGTGTTGATCTTCTCAGCAGGCGCGTTGGCGGCAGGCTTCTCATCTCCGACGGCAGCCAGCAGCGAGGACACGATCTACGTGAGAGCAGCTGCACGAACGCACCTCCTCCTTGAAGATGTCTCCGTCCTCCTGCTTGAAGATGTTGGCGATGAACACGGACTTCATGACCTTCTGGGCGTAGTCGGTGTTTCCGTCACGCAGCATGCTCTTCACTAGCGAGCGGGCCATGGAGAGCAGCAGCGCGATACGCTTGCTGACGTCCTACCGATCAGAGGAAGTCTCCAGACCCACTCGTACGCTGTAGATGGCGCGGTAGCAGACAGAGACGGTGGGGATATTGAAGAGCTCCTTCTGGATCTTTTCGGGCTCGCGACTGATGAGGATCAGGTCGCGCGTGTTGGGAATGCCGGTCTGTCCGTAGAGACTCTGGATGAGACTGTCGTTCTCGGGGAAGTAGAGGTCCTTCGGCAGATGCTGGATGGCGACGACCAGGAGCTCCGCCACCTCCACGGGATCTAGGGGAGAACCTACGTCGGCGCCTACCGATCACGCCGTATCGCGACTGCATCACGCGCATGAGTGCCACGAACGCGGCGCATGCCCACGGCTGCTTGTTCACGGACATCAGCTTGAAGTGCGAGAGCAGGATGGTGTACTTGGCCGCCATGAACATCGACTCCGCATTTCCGTCGCAGAGACGCTTCACCAGCACCTCGCGGACCCAGTAGCAGGCGACCTCGTCGCACGGCACCTACGCGTCACCTGCCCCGCCAGCGCTCACCATCTGCGGCGTCGCCAGATGCTCGAGACGAATCATACGCGGCGTCCACTCGTAGCCGGCAGCCTCATTGAACTTGAGGGCGAGCAGCAGCGCCTCGCTGATACCCTCGATCATGTACGCGGCTTCCAGACCCTTCACCTGGCTGATGCGCGAGGCGATCGTGTAGGTCTGCGCGAGCAGCAGCTCGCCGACGTCGGGAATCAGGTCCCACACGAGAGAAGGACTGATCGTCAGCGTCTAGAATGGAGAGGGGAGAGCGGCGAGACCTCGCGAGCCTCCTCACTGGTGTGGTAGTTGAAGCCCTCGTCGATGCGGCTGTAGATGTGGGAGTTGTTCTCCTCGATGAGCATGTAGAGCGACTTGCAGCATTCCGCCACTACGCGCGCGTCGGAGTCCTGAAGGGCTTCCGCCACGCAGCGCAGCATCTCACGACACTTGGTGATGGTCTCCTGGATCTGCTCGGCGCGACCACGCGACGAATCGAACGCCTCGTCCTACGCTCAAGACGGAAGGCGACTCCTACCTTGAAGGCGAGTCCAGAGAGGGAGCACAGACAGCGGAGAGCGAGGAGGGAAAAGATGTGAACGGCCTGCTTTCGCACCATGGGGTATCCATTCTCGAGGGATTTGCGGACAATCTTCTCCATCTACATGTCATTCTTCACCTACAAGCGCACATCGATGGTGTGAACAAAACGGACCAAGTACGATCCGGTCAGCGCGTTCAAGGCATCGAGTGCCGAATAGACGACCTCTCCGGAAGGGTCTGTGTGTGAGCGCAACGAACGACAGTTACTGGCCAGATCCATTCGAACACTCTCCATAATACCCTCAGAAGCTTTCGCATCGCCGTCCGATGCGATGGCTCCAAGAATCTCGTACGACAGCATCTTCACAGAGGGTGATCCCTGCTTTCTGTCGATACCATACTAGACGATAAGTACGGAGTAGGAACGTGAATACCGCAATGAGTGAATCCGTCACGAGCTGCGGGAAGGCGAATCCGGAGTCAATTGATTCCAGGATCTGAGCAAGAGCACGAATTCTCTCCTCTTCAGAAACATCGGAGGACATTAGAATAGCCCTCACATTTAGTGCGTCAACATCCATGAAATGAGTTGGATTGAGAGAGATATGGCTTCCACATGGAAAACACAATTCGGGCTATTTTGGCAATAACGGTCCCCAACGTATCGGCGAACAAACACACACTCAAACCAGTTTAAGAGAACTTGTTGAAGGAGGCGACCTCAGTGGACTGCACCTCATCCTCGAACTGGGTGATGGCGTCAATCACATCATCCTCAGAGCACACCTCGTCCTCAATGACGCAGGAGATCTGCAGGTAGCAGATTCCGTAGGCCAGAGGGCAGATGTTGCAGGTCTCGGACCACTTGCATCCCTTGACCTGAGTAGCCTGGATCTTCTTGAACAGAGCCTTCAGATCGGTCTCCTCGTCGTAGGGCTTGATGTTGATGACCATCAGGGACTTCTCGACCTTCTTGTTGGCCTCCTTCTCAGCCTTCTTCTTCTCAGCCTCGGCGCGGATCTTAGCCTCCATAGCCTCAGCAGCGTCGTCGTCCTCGTCGTCGTCATCACCGAAGAGATCCTCCTCTTCCTCCTCCTTCTCTTCCTTCTTCTCCTCCTTCTTCTCCTCAGCCTTAGGGGCCTCGCACATATCGTTGACGATCACAGTGTCCACGTAGTAGTCGCACAGGCACTCGCAGTACTCCCAGATGCGCATCACGCTCACCTTCTTTCCCTCCACGACGGCGAATCCGTTCTCCACAGCTCCGCACTTGGTCAGCTCGAAGGTGGCGTCGGTGATGGTCATCTCAGCGTAGGCCTTGGCACCGCAGCACTACACGTCACCGCCTACTCCCTGTCCTACGCAGGCGGGCTTGCCGTTGATGACGAAGGTGGTGCAGCAACCATACTTGACGTTGGCAGCACGAGCCTTAATGATGTCCTACGGGTCACTCCCTCTACGCAACACGCACGATCACGGTGGGGATGGGCTTGGAAGCCAGGCATCTCACAGAGTAGACAGCGGTCTTGCAGGTAACAAAACGATCCATTCGATAGCTGCGTCGTCATCCCCTGTATCCAATCCTACACAAATTTGAAGCAACTAAAGGTATTTGTAGTCAACCAGAAGGGCATGAGCGAGTGGCGCCGATTGGGTCATTGTCGGACTACGACATACGCAAGGGATCAACAAGCGTTTCCAAAATAAAAAAAGGCGATAGATGACATAAGAACAAACAAGGAACACAGAAAAGCAACTACTCGTAATCATCCTCCCCATAGATGGATTTCTTCTTATGACTCCGCTTCATTTTGTGTGTTGGAGAACTGTCTCCCGATCTAGGTGCTTAGAACCAACGAATATCAATCACCCCACCGAATGAGCGTCGTCGTCGGCCGGAAGACTCATAGCCGGAGAGTAGTGGGAGGAAAGCGAGAAAATGCGGTCATCACGAGACACATTGGGTCGACGCGTGATTCCTTGCGGCCTACGATATAAACGCTGTTTCTATTCATCACCGCTCCATGAACCCCTCGAATCCCTTCACGATGTTCCATGTGGGGTAATCCTCCTGCAAATACTTGCTCTCGATTTGGAATATGTTCTGCTCCAGCGTTTTGAGGTTATTGCTGACGGCACTACAATTCAGAAAAACTGACTATTGGAGACTTGGACTCGTTCACAAGCATGGTCAGCTGGTCCTGGTCATGCTTATATCCCTTCTCCTCCATGATGATGCGTCAGTGAACAAACAACTGAAAAGACGATACACACTATTTTCGTACACGGAACCAACGTCGCTTGCTCCGAAGTTCAAACGCAGCCGAAGAGTACAATTGCCCTTTCCGCAGATCCCTCTCTCCAGCCAACTGTCCGATGGACTTCATATTCTGAACAAAAGGGTCTTCAACAGCGACCGGCGAATAGAATCTACTCTCGAAACGGTACATGTCTCTTACCGACACTTTCGCTTTACATAGTCCACAACGAGAATCACCAAGTACACAAGAACACCAAGAGAACAAAGGACACCAAGAATCAAGGAAAATGGGAAACTGTGATGGCATACCTCACAGTGAACTCCCTCGCAATTGGATGGGCAGATACAGGCATTGGTGTCCGGAGAGCAGTGTCCACCATTCAGACACCCCGAGGAGCATTTTTCCATGTTTTCTACAGTGATACGACGACAAAAGGCGAACCTCCCACAGCCATCCCCAAGAGCAGCAAACAGACGAATGGCAGCGAATACACTCCCTTCATGAAACAAAAATGCCGGAAACAACGAGAGAGTATGTGTATTCAAGAGGAAAAGACAACCCATAACAAAAAAGAGGGAACAATTCGAGTATAGGGTTGGAAGAGCATTCTTGGTTTAAGACTGTACTCGAACAGGATCATTTCTATAGTACATTCTTCTTCTTTCATCTTCATGAAAGAGTCATACCAATAAACTATGATGATTTGTGATCGCTTTTGGGCTGTAATTGGGAGGAGAGTAGCATGATGACTTCGGTCGTCGTTGTTACAGCGAAGAACGTCGGCTGCGACTTATCCAAGCAGCTTGAGGTCCAAAAGCATTATGAATAGTTTCCTCAAACGAATTCCTAGAAACATGCTCACACACAAACAATGGTCTTATGGATCCTCGTTGCTTTATCATTGATTGTTTTCCTACCTGTCGTTCAGAGTAGTGAGAGTCTAAATAGGATTGTGTCTCTGTCTCCATCATCACCTCGTGACCACATGGGAGGCCTAGTATCGTCGACCAAGTGTAGCTAAATCGATTGACACTCTTATTGTAGATTGTGGAGAGTACCATGCTCTATGGACGCAGGATAATCACAGTTTGCATGCGTTGAATATGTGACGACTAGCACTCCTCCTCAACTACACGTTTATCGGGAAGTCGGGACAGATTCCCACGTCGTTTATCCGGAGGCAGTCGCTGTTCAATTCCACGTGTGATAACAGTGAAGAATCCATTACATGTTTGAACTACGAAGAGAAGTGAGTTTTTTGACAATCGCGCTGATTCGTAGGGACACCGTCATTTCGTGGGTCAGTACGGCCTTTTCAGTGTTTTTCAGTGTAGATTATCCCCATTATTCGGTGGACACCATCTCGGTGTTGTTCCCTACAGCTGAGAACTGTCGGCTGTTTCAGTGCAGTGAGCAGACAGCGTTGAACCAGTGGTTGTCTGTCGATGCGGTGCAGTGTGATAGTCCAACGATCACATCGCTTCAGAGTCAAGTGGGAAGTGAGGACACTGCGCTGATCAACTTCGGTATCCATGTGTCTTCCCGTTTATTTGCAGATGAGAGCAACGTGGAGATAACCACACTGAATGACACGATCCTCTTTAAGCCTCAGAACCATGCCGGTAGTCCAAGGACGGACGACTAATGCGTAGTGTGTCAGAACGATTTCATTTCCATCGTCGGTATCTCACTCACGGTGATGCTCCTTGTCGCCTTCCTCATTTTGATGTTCCTCGCCTACTCGAACAAGAGGAAGACGACCTACATCGGAAACGGAATCGACGTCAGCAACATCCGATACATCTCCAAACCCTTCTCCAGTAGCATCAACCCCTATTCAAAGAAGACTGGCGTTGTTCCCGAGCCCCCAAAGGAACAGGAGGTCGTCACCGTTGAGGTCGCCACGATCAGCGCCATTCCCCATGGAACGCGCAGCAGCTTTTTCATTCGATAGGTGTCCTTTGTTTGTACAAACACACGATAAATCCGTATCCAACACCTCCTTCTTCAACTCGTTCACGGTGAGATTCATCTGCGTAGCAACGCGCTGCTGGTCCTCCACACTGCTCCGGAGATACTTTTCACACAAAGACCCGTCGATGATTCCCTACTCGTCAGTCTCCTCATGCTCCCTCACCACCGACGGAAGATAGTAGCTGCGGTAGTCGTCGACGATGCGACAGACCGGCGAGGCGTCGCTCATCATGTGCGACTCCAGCGTCAGCAGCGTCTCCACCTTCTTCACGCTGTCGAGCGGCATCAGTGCGCCGATCTCACCCGTGATCGTCGCGTATAGGAGGACGTCGGTGCTCCGAGAAAAGCGCTGCATGCACAGCGACGTGATCAGCGACCCCACATACAGACTGGCGACCACCGACATCTTCCAGTCACGCTCCCGCCCGAGACCTACCGAGTGTCCACTCCGTGTCCGGTTGTCGTCATTCAGCATGTCCATCGACAGCACCAGCTCCTGGATGTCGAAGAGACTGCGCAGTACCAGTAGGTTGCCGTACTTGTCGGCGACACCCACCGTGACGCTGTCCAGCACCACCGAACGCATCAGCGAGCGGTTCGTGAAGTGCCGCAGCACCAACACCGGCTGGAACTTCGGCGTCAGGAAGAAGAAGGAAACCACGCCGCTGTTATCTGTCAGGTAGATACGGTTCTGTGAAATATGCAGGGACGTCACGAACGAGTCCGTGCACTACGGCTCAAAGCTCCTTTCCACGCCTACGCGGACTTGCGCCACCAGCTTGATGTCCTGCTCGCTGATCTCGTAGATGCGAAGCATGAACCCGACGACGGCGCACAGGTGCATGTCGTCGATCGTACCCATCTCCTGCACCTTGTACGGCAGAGGCTCCTCCCACAGAGCCGTGATCGGCTTTTCCATGTTGTTTACTACATTCCATGCACGTCGAAACCCTACTGATGCGATTGGTCAGGTCGCGGCGGAACAGACGCAGATGGCACTTCTGCGGACCCACCGACCCCACGACGATCCAGTCGCGCACCAGTCCCTCGTTCGCCTTCCGGTTGAACACACAGCACGCGCTCAGATACTCATCCGCCTGGCACAAACCCGTCAGCGACTCGCTGAGCAGCGCGTTGTACTCGTTCAGCGCGAAAATCGTCCAGTAGTTGCTCGTCGGGCGATTCGGCTTCACGTCGTGCGACACCACCAGTACCTTCCCCTGCGGCAGCGGAATCAGGCGACGTCCCGTGTGGTGTGTACTGAAGGAGTACATGGAGATCGGCATGCTCGACAGCCCGAAAGAAACCACCAGCAGCATATCTTCGTACCACATCACCGTCAGCTCCAGCCGCTGCGTGTGGTAGACGAAGAGGTTTCCCAGACGGCGCGTGCTGGCGGCGGCAAACTTGTCGCGACAGATGTCCTTCACCACGAAATAGATTGGGTGGATCACGAAGGGGTTCGAGCGGTAGATCAGCTGGTAGGAGCTGTCAGAAGAGACCACGATCGCCGCCATTCCGTGAAGAACCACAGGGGAGCAGAACAGACGCGTCTTCGCAAGCGACTTCTTGTAGATGATGTTGCAGTCGCTCGTCTTCTCGTCGAGCGAGACGTAGTAGAGCATGCCTGCGTCGCTTCCGATCAGCACGCAGTCGTCGCTCGACGACACGACCTGTCCGTTGCTCTGCGGCACTACGCAGAACGAGTAGACGAAGCGCGGAATGCTCTCCAGAAGAATGGGCGTCCGGTCCTCCAGCACGTTTCGATTGACAGAACACACGATCACCGAGCGGTCGATCGTTCCGATGAGAATGCTGTGCTTGTACTCCATCACGCACGTCACCTCCGCCTTCATCAGCTTCTTCTCCAGCTCCACGAAGTGATCGCTGCTTTGCATCTCGTCGAACTGCAGGCAAATCACCTCCTTCGCGTCCGTCGCCACGATGATGTACTCCTCTCCGATCCACCCGCACGTGATCGTGTTGCCCGCCGGCGCCTCCCACAGCGCTACTACGCGCTCCAGCGTCGTCAGCAGCACTTTGTGCAGCGTGATCTGCGCGTACGCGTGGTGGAACACGCGACACTCCAGCGTGCGTTCCTGGTCGATGAACTTGCTGGGCGTGATTTGGAACTTCAGCTCCTCCGTCACCACCATCACGTTGGACTTGTTCGGATGCGACATGATGCACAGCGCGTCCACGCCCGGCCGCTCCAGCGACGGCAGCGAGAAGAAGTTGCAGATCTCCTTCCGGAACGTCTGCACGACGTTGTCGACGGAGCAGGCGATTCCCGACCGCGCCGCCGTCACCACCGAGGACTCGCCGCGGCCGTGGATGGCGAGGTACGCGGGACAGCCCGTCGCCGGCAGTGGCACCATCGCCACACACTCCGAGAGCGACGCCGTCGTCTGCGTGAAGCGCTCGGGAGGGACGTCGGTGGCTCCAAACGCACTGAAGGGCACGGAGAAGCTACGTGGGAGAGTCGCAGCGGAGCCACTTGAAACCCGTCTCGCAGAAGACGAACAGGTGCGTGGAGTCGGCGGCCAGCGCGCAGGCGACCGACGCATTGACGAGCGGGAAGGCCACCGGTCGCAGCGTGGAGCTGGCGAAGGGATAGTAGAAGAGGTCGCCGTTGTCGTCGGCGAAGATGAACGACGACGACTCCTTCGCCACCGCGGTGATCAAAACCGCGCCGCTGTTGCTGAAGACCAGATTCTTCATGCTCTTGGAGACCAGGTCCACGTGGGTGATGTGGTTCTCGCAGCAGAGCAGCAGCGTCGACTCGTCTACGTATTCGCTACGCACCACGGCTACAGGCGACCACGCGGTTGCAGGAGAACGAGGGGTCGCTGGAGAAGTCCAGACCGTCGAAGGTGTCCATGATCACGGACGAAACCGCAAGCTTGCGCACCGACGTGCCGTGTGTCGAGATTGAGCGCTCCAGAACGAAGAGCGTGCTGTCGTTTCCCCAAGTCAGATCGAAGAGAATGCTGTCTGGAGTGGAAAAGGGAAGGGGCGCGCCGATCGTCACCGCAGGAGCCGCAGACGGATCGTTGGAAAAGTGAAGTGGGAAGACGAGGATCGAACCATCAACCGCTCCTAACGAATCAGACGGAGCAGTGGTCCGGTACCGACGGCGACAAACGCAGAGCTCGGACTCACGGCAAGATACTGACCCGGGACGTTGTAGAGACATCCAACGCGACCATACTGATATTCGGCAATCCTCCTGAAATCGTTGCAGTGGGTATCGTATTCCAGAATGCATAGATACCCACTGTCCGACGTGATCGCGAGATAGTCCTTCCAGTCATCTACAATTGACGAAATGCGATTCAACGGTCACTCTCAAAGTGAATGGTAGCAATGTTGCGTCCCGTCGCATAGAGATCCCTATTGACAATAGGTTCCATTTTCCCCTCAACCAAATCAAATAGCGACAGTACATTGCCACGGAGAACGGCCAACTGCGTCCCATTGGAACCAAGAAACCGACCTACCTTCTTAATTCTCCTCCTACACTGTACCTGTAGCCACTCGATTGATGTTCAATCCCTGTGCAATGATTTTCCTGTACAGATACATCGGTTCTATCGTTATTCTGTTTTTGAACGGAGTGCGCCAATGGCGCAATGCGCAGAAACGAGCAGAATTGGTGTGTATGGATGATCCGGTAGTCGTTTTCTCTTCCGTATCTCAACCCCCTCATCGCTTCATCGATCATTCGTGAATCACCCATTTCGTTGTTTTGATTCCGTCACCACCTTTTATTTCACTAGTTTCTCTAATTAACACCAATTTGTAATCAAAGTAATAATGATCGTTCCCGTTGAGGTTTTCACGGCAATTCCCTATTGCAAATGTGAAAGGATGCAAAGCCAAATCATTCCTCCCGTTGAAACGCAATTGCGCCAAGTCATCATTATCTTTCTTCATCAACAGATTTCACTTTAGAACCGTTTCGTGACTGTAGCTATTCGATGGGACGAGTCATTTTCGTAGAATGCTGGCTGTTGACTTTCATGACATTGGAACCTCTTCGTTCAAGCGCGATCAGTGTCCGGTGAGTATGGAGGAAGAGGAGGCGAGAGGTACGCCCAGAACGCTGAACTAACGTTTAGGTTTCGAATCTTCTCCCATAATGATCAAGCGACAAAGGAGAAAGTAGGCATGATGTTGTTCTCCTGATGGTAGTTACGAAACCGCCAAGCCAGCCATTAAGAATCGTCTTCTCCATTTGCAACACGATAATGAGTTGTATACATTTCGTACTCCTGTCATGCATAGAAAGGAGTTACGTTTCAACTTGGAGAAGAAGGATAAAGAGCTCCAAGAGAAAACGGTGCAGATTCAGCAGCTACAGGCCCAAGTGGTAGGAATGGATGTTGTGGTGCATGGATAGTCTTCTTCATCTTCAAAGGCCCAGCAGTTTGATGCCTTGGCAAAGGCGTTCATGGAACAGAATACAAAACTGAAAACAAAGGAGGAGGAAATCTCTTCCCTGACGACTGTCATTCAAAAGTGGGAGTCGCTCCTTCGGCTGAATCGTAGACTGCTAGCAGAAAACCGCTCGCTGAAAAACCAACTGTTCCTGATTGATCGACAGAATCTGTCAAGCATGTTCGATTCCTAACTTCCCTGTACTTTTACTCACCCAGACGCTGTTTGTTTTTCCACACTGACCAATCAACAAACGAAGATCTTGTCACAATAATCTATGGGTTGTATCTACAGTGCCGTTGACAGAAACGACGCTCTCCGTCCACCGAAGGCGTGGAAGATGGATTTCTCCGAATACAATCGTCCATTGAATGAGAATGACCTGGACGAAATGCGAACCGTTGATTCCACTGCACTCATCTCATCGCTTAGAAGTACTGGGACGATCGAGTCACCAACAGCTTGGAAGTCTGGGACGTTCTTCACCAATGCTGCAACGCCTGCTTGCAGGGTACGCACGCAAATAGGATTCCACATCAGGGGACTACCAAAAGGCCAACACCCTCTTCCGCGACGCGAAGCTGCAGGCGGCGAATCATGATCTGAGCGAGGTGGTCGATGAAGAGGGACAAGTGTACTCCGTTGAGAAGTTCTGCTACTCGAATCCCAGCAACATGATGGTCGGACGCGTCGAAGAAGAAACCACCGTCATCGCAGGAAAAACGATCTCCTACCACTTCCGACTACAGACGGTTCAGTTTATTTGTCGTTCTGAATCGCAGACACTCATGGACGAGCAAAAGGAGTTCGAGCTTTCTCTCTCTCCGCACACACTGATCAGCAGCGTCATCGTGACGATCAAGGTAATGCTGAAGGAGCAGCACGCTGTCGACACGGTGCAACACGTAAAACTCATCTATCGTGGGTTTGTTCTGGAGCCGGAGAAGCCGCTGGACGACTACGGCGTGAACCCGGAGTATGTGATTCTGGCTATTGTCAGCTCCTCTGTTTCCCAAGAAACACCCCATTTCGATTCCAACTGACGTCTCTTTTCACACTCCGCGCATGGACCTAAACACGCAACGCCTTCCTTCTGCACCTTCTTCAGCAGCTCCACAATTTCGCTCTGGTTCGCCATTTCCGCACAGCGGATGCAATCCTCACCCTAGCGATCACTACCTCCCTCCACACTCACTTCACCATTAGGAATCGTCATATCGGCGCCATGCCGCAGCAACACACACACAATGTCCTTGTGGCCTCGCCAGCAAGCGTTGTGTAGGGCTGTGTACTTGGTTTGGGGATTGATGTGGTTCACGTCGATTCCCTTGTGGATGCACCGCAACACCATCCGCATCGAGTTCTTTTTGCAGTTATTGAAGAAGGAGTCATAGAGCTTCTACGTGTGAAATCCACCCTTCTGCCGCACCGAATCGGATTCCATTTTCCTCACCACTGTGTCGTACGACTTCTCCTCCAAGCGGGAGCTTGCAGTCTCCATCGCTCGGAGTCTCTCCTCAACTACGGGAATTTCATCCTTCCATTGTTCTTCGCGCTTTGCCATATTCAGAATCCGCTGCAACACGAAATGGAGACTCTCTCGGATGAGCGGCTCTTTTGTATATTCCAAATCGACGAGCGCACTCGCAAATTTGTACCAGTTCATTGAATGCTCGGTATAACCCTACTCCATGGGCTCCAACGTCGTATCCTACAAGCAAATAGTATATATCACCGAGACGCTTGCTCGCGCAAAACATTCCGCCGACGCATTGCGCCTTCTGCGATTCCGAGAAAGATGTCTCGTAATACGAGATGGCTGCCTGCAGATCTCCTGACTCGGCCTTCTCCGCGGCAAGGGATAGAATATTCCGAATGTCCTGCATGGGGAGGGAATTCTGAAACAAACAAGGACCACTCAGTTTCTTCCGTCATCGTGCTTTCCGGTGACGCATCCAGGGACCTTCATAAAAGACTCAAAGTCGATGCACTTCTTCTGCGGACAGCAGCTCCAGTACTTCTCTCCGTCATGGAACACAGGCTTTCCCTTATGGTACCTGCGTCTCACCTCTCTTCCATGGCCTACACGCAACAGCCCTCCACGTTCTCGCTCGGATCATACCACTTATGACATCCCTCGTGAAGACACTGCACCTTTCCATCTATTTGTCACTCTCTCCCCGCCCCTACCCTTCATCGGCTTCGGCTGCGTCTTCTCCGACAGCATCTTCTCCAGCGACCTCACCGCCGTAGGCGCGTTGGGGTTCTGCGAGTTGTACTCGTCAATCGACTTGATCTGCGCAGGAGTCGCAGGAGTCGCAGGAGTCGCTGCAGCAGGCGCAGAAGCAGCCGCAGCGTTGACGGCGTTGTTGATCGCCGCCACCGTTGGCGAGGGCGCGAAGGACTGGTTCTTCGGCTCGCAGCTGTGGGGACCCACCGTACAGCCGGGGATCTTGCTGAACTCGTCCCAGTCGTACACGCGCCTACGATCGACCTCCGCAGGGAACCTCACTTCTGGCAACACGACCAGCCCTTCGAGTTGTCGTGGAACACGGGCGGCGACACGTGGTAGTGGCAGGCCGTTGGGTTGTTGTCTTCCGGTCTGTACCACTGGTAGCAGCCGTAGTTCGTGCAGCGGACCATGCCCGTGTGATCCTCCTCCTGCTTCTTGGGACGTACGGGGGGCTCACCTACGATAAACTCAAACAGGCGTGGAAACCCAGCTGCAACATGATAGTGCCCATGTTCTCGCACACCTTCTCGATGATGTCATCATCATAGACGGGTTTTCCGCTAGAATTGGTCAGTTAAAATGGAATAATACAACACGTAGCATGTAGTATTCTCCGGAGTAAACGGGATCAGAGGATACTTCTTGTTATAGGCATCACAGAACATCTAGAGATGAGAAGCAACGACTTCGAAAGCACCTTCTTCACCTTGGAAATCGGGTACGCGCTCCACGTCTTGTTGAGCGTCAATTTCAGCATGAGGAATCCGTCCTCATCCTCAGGCTTCTTGTATTGCAGAAATATCCTTTCCGTGACGAAAACGCAGAAATCCCTACTTCATTGAACTAAAACTGAATCCATCGAAGCGACTATGGAACATTCGATCCTCCAGAGAATTGCAGAAAGCACGGGTCTCAAGAGGGGAAGTAGGACGATTCTACTTCTGTGCGAGGCGATGGTTCATTCTGTCAAAAGTCCTTTTATTAACATCCTCCTCTTGGCAATGCAACAGACATCTGAGTCCACAAACGCAATTCTCCGATAATAAACTCAAAACAAAGATCAGCAAAGGATACAATTATTCAACAACCATGCTCACAGCCTTCTCAAATCGCTCCACAGCATTCGACTTCGTGTGCGAGTACGCAATCTTCTATCCATCAATTCCCACGCCATTGCCCACCATCGGCTTTCCGAAAAACTCAAATCCCTGAAGCGTGTTCAACGCATCCGTCGCGTTCTGGACAGTTACGAACGAAATCCACGCCTGTCCCTTCATCCGCTCCGTCTTCAATGCGACCACATCCAGAATCGACCCAAACTGCGAAAACAGAAGATACAACTCTTCTTTCAATTGCTCCTTCGGGAGTTTGTCATTCAGGTTGTTCACGTAGAGTGTCTGGATCGGCTCTTCTACAGACGTCATGTTACTGGAAACCAGAAATACGAGTATGAGCCGTTTGGAAAGCGCCGATTCCCGCGGGATGTGTCTCTTTTCAGGACGGCTCTTTTCATCGTGGAAGGTGATCGATATTCTGTGCGGTTGCAACAAACAACGTAGGATGCATATTTGTGTACTTTTACGAGATCAATCATGTTTCTTGTGGCTGCCACTGTTTGGTTCACAAATACGGCAAAGTCCACGTCTCTCATCGTTTCAAAAACACATTGCTTCTTGTTCACACATGGAGGAGGCGTGGCGGGAACGCCCTTCACATGCAAGTACAATATGTCTGCACTCTCGCACATCCGCTTGTAACAGAAAAATACAAAATTGGGAGGAAACAACTCAACGACACCCGATCGCGGCAACATAAAGATGACATTCGTCAGTCCTGCACCGTGGGGTGAAACGATGACATCCGTGTCCGCAAACAAGCTCACCTGTTCCACCGGCGACAATTCCTCCAGCATCACCTTCCGCAGCGTTGTTTCTTCAATCTTGCTCATCTCCTTCACCAATGTGTCAAAATTCACGATTTTGCGCTTTCCCTTCCTCTGAATCGCCAACACATGCAATTGCGTTCTCTCGCGCTGCGGGTGCACGTTCGCGTAATGATAGGCCGCCGCTCGCAGCATGTCAACTCCGAGCTTCTCTCCGATGAACATCCCCGACCCCCTGGAATCCCACGTGCGAAGAAGCGTCTGAAAAAAAGGAGCCACTTTGTCCTACGAGCGAACGATCGCAATATAGATTCTTCACTCCCGAACGACGCCAGGGGTCGATGATCGTGGGACGGCGAGAGGGATCGAAGAGATCGAGGATCAACTTGTTCAGCAAACTCCACCAAGCGGATTTGAATGAGAAGGAGGCGAAAACAAAGTAGTGAATCTGATGAAAAGCGGAGGAAACAGAGTACGGAGGGGAAGAGTTCGGGATGGAGAGCCAGCTTCACCAGCACGCCCTGAGACTCCAGGATATGAAAGATGTTGTGGTTAGAACGAGTGTGCGTGATGATCATGTTATGATAAGCTCCTAGGGGAAGGGAATCGTTGAAACAGGAAGGGTGAACAATTGCCTGGTTATCTAGGTGAGAGGAAAGGAGAAGGAAAACAGTAGAAGTCGTTTGCACGTAACTTTGACTGTCCCGAACGAACAATGTCGCTGTTGTTAAACAGATGGATTCTCCATTGCTTGTCGAAGCACACATTGGTCAGAATCGCGTGGGTGTCCGTGGTTATTCCGTCTGTACGATGGGGAGAACTGGAAGTGAAAGCGCAAAGCCACCTACGATTCCTGAAGCTGATGCAGAATAGATGGAACAACGGACTGCCGCTCCGCAATTTCCTTTCGAATTAAAAGCATTTGTTCGTAATAGTCGGGAGAGAACAGGTCGATCTCTTGAGAGAGATTCAAAGAAACCACCGAAGGAGGATACGCAAAGCGGTCATCCTCTAGTTCCGGTTTCGGAGAGATGGAAGAGAGATTGTGGTGAGACACCTCTTTCCGTTCCCTTTCCATAGTAGGATGTGATAGCTGCTTGATCTCATTTCCCAATTGAGCACTGTAGCTACTAGAGAATCATGACCACATAAAACGTACATGAAATGCAAGAATTCACTATACGCGAAAAGGGAATGGAAACAGCGACTCCTGTATTGGAGTTGATTCACAAATACGCTAACCAATATGCAAAGTGCCAAGAAAAGAGAACTCCTCGCTTTGCGCATGGGATACGTATCTATGAGAGAGAAGGAGGAATCTGAGAAGAAACAAATGACAGCTATTCAAGGTTCAAAAACACAATATCATTATCGGTTCCGTCAGCAGATCGTGCCGCTTCGATCACAGTGTCTCGGATGTAGTGATCTACCTTACACGTGAATAGCACTCACTACGGAAATAGCGCATTGGATCGGCCACTTTGAAGGCCTTTCGGTGGGGATTATAACCCAGTAGCACGATGTAGTGTCCAGAGAACTCTCTCTTCAGAAATGGATGGCATAAACAAGGCGTACGATTATGCAGCAGCGCCGTGATGGATACAACACGGCATAGTCCGTAAGCAACAGAATAACGCCATTGGAGTTGAACAGCAAAAAGTCGCGTATTGTGTCGAGCGTCACCTTTCCCTGTGTCTGAAAGGAAAGGAGTGGAGGTACATTGAAAATGTGAACGTAGTCGCAACTCACTGAATTGAAAAGGTTATTCACCCGCAGGAGTTCAGTTCCCAAGTCATCGTTCTAGAATTCACCCACCACCGACATGATCACTCTATAGAAAGCGAGAGAATCGTACTGCGAGGAAGATGGATTTATGTTGGTTGTGCAGAACACGCACCTACTCGTCAGCTGTTGATTCCATGGACAAACCGAAAGGAATAGTCCTTCAAGACTTTAACCAGCTCGATTGTCCAAATTCCGTTCTCGATGTTTGTTCCAATGCTCTGTAAGAAGTCGTTGTAGTCATAGTCATCGTTCATAAACAATCGGTTCGCCCACTTCCTATACGTGAGGAGATGACTGCAGAAGAACAAGATCATCCAGCAGCAGGCGGGACCACAATCATAAGGAGCTTGCTGAACAAAGTGGAATTTCTGAAACGTCAGCATCGGAGGTTGGATTTACGTATTTGATTTTCGTCTTTTGGAGTCCAGTACTACATAGGAAACGTTCTATCGTTTGCCTGTGTATGCATTCTTCCATGATAAAGGCCGCTGATTCCCTCTACACAAACCACGAATAGGATTATCACAAAATGATAGGAGTGTATCAACAAACAAGCTAATCGTCTGTGTACTCAATATAGGAATCGATGGAGAAGGGGTCAAACCCTTTGGCGAAGGAGAGGGCGGGATTGTTCGCATTCTTCGTAAAGAACTGTCTCTGAGCCGAGTTGCAGTACTGGAGATTCACCTTTCTGTATTGGTATCCATCCCCATCCTTCACTCCATTCTTCCACTCGCCCTTATACTCGATGCACTCGTTCTTGAAATAGGAGACACAGTAGCCATGAGGGAGTCCGTCCTTGAAGTTTCCCTCGAAAGACTTGTTTCCATTAGAATAGTATACGACTCCTTCTCCGTCGAACTGTCCTTCTTTAAACTCACCTCGATAAACGACATGTTCCTGGTAATAGAGAACGCCTTCCGAGCGTGTGCTTGTGGTATTGGTATATTGAATGGTCACTGCGTCGAACGGAAGGGAAGAAGGATACTCTTCGATCCACTCTTGGAGATAGTAGGTGTCGGTGAGCGGGTATTTGGAAGAATCTGCATAGATGGAAAGTGGGGTGTTCAGAGAGGAATGAACGAGGTGAGTGGATTGGTTGGTGTTATGGGTGGATTTGTTCGTGTGTGTGGTTATGGATGTATCATTAGTTGTGGTTATGGGTATGTCATTGTTTATAGTCACGTGCTCATCCTTGTTAGCAGGAGTCGATTTTTCATTCGTAATCAGAATCGATTTCTTATCATTCTCATCATTCCCAACATCCACCTCATCACCCTCCCCATACAAACCCATCAACTCATCCAACTCGCGCTCCAGCTGCTCCTCCAACACGTCCTCGCTCGGCGCAGCGAAGAGCTTATCCACGATAGCCGCCCACCTGGACTCCAACGACTCCTCTCCCCTCTCCTCGCTCGCTGCACCTACCACCTCCGCTGCAGCGTCCACTTCCTTCCCCTTGGAGTACAGCGCCACGTGACACTCCTCCTGTCCTGCAACGAAGACGACGCCGTCGCTCAGACCGCCGCGGAACTCGCCGGACTCAATCAGGCCGCCGCTCGAGTACTTCTCGCCGATGCCCTCCAGCAGTCCGTCCTTCCACACTCCGAACGAGACCGAGCCATCCGGCTCCAGCAACACACCGTAGCCCTGCAACAGGTCGTGGTTGATCATCCCGTCCACCAGCGACCCGTCCACCGAGAAGGAGAGCGACCGGCCTCGGATGAACCCGTCGCGGAAGCAGCTGCAGCGGACTTCGCGACCCTCCTCCAACTCGCAGCCCACGCCATGCTGCTCGCCGGAAGAGTAGTCGCCGATGTACCGACTCGCCGTCGCGTGGTTGTAGCTCCATCCGAATCCCTCCGGATAGTCGCTCAAATACTCTCCCTTCCAGATCCGCTGGCCGTGATCGAACACCTCTCCGCCGCCCGTACGCTCGTCCATGCAGCACTCCGCGAAGTAGTGGATCGGCTTCGTGAGATAGCTGATGACGCACGGACCATGGCGACGACCCCCTTCGTACGTCCCCACAAACACGTAGTTGTCGTCCAGCAGCGACGACTTGCTCGTGAAGAAGGAGAACGGAACCACGCCGGAAGCGAACCAGTCGCGCGAATCCGAACTCATCGGCTGCAGCGGAACGCCCTCCTGTCGACAGAGGAGCAGCGAGAGCCCGGACCACGCGTCCTGCTTCAGACGCGTCAGCGCCAGCGTCGTTACGTTCTTGTCGGTCTCCTCGTCCAACACCGTGCATCCTCCCTGCGACAGCACCGACTGGAAGGAAAGGGGCTGGTTGCGTGCGCCGTGACTCGCCTGGTGCTTGTCGCCCACGAACAGCGGCGCCACCGAGTACACGAGCGGCATCGCCTCCAGCAGGGAACACAGCGTCTTATCGCCATCCATGCGCGTTCGCTCGACGATCGTCATCGACTTCGTCAACGGCTCCTCCTTCAGGATGCTCAGGATGGTCTCGTAGAGACTCCCCGAGCCGTACATGACGACGCTGAGCTTCTCGTCCACCTTTCCGTTCTCGCTGCGCAGCACTTCCAGAATGTGCCGTCGGATCTGCTCCCGCTGGATGCTCAGGAGACGGTTGCGGGTGAAATAGACCTTCAGACTCTTCCCTGCGTACTTCAGCGTGATCGACACGCGCTGGTCGCCGTCCTGAAGATGCTTCACCGCCTCCGCGCAGCAGGAGGTGAGGCGCTTGTAGACGAGGTCGGTGGGCGCAATGGTCGCGTCGAAGGTCCGCTTGAACTGCTGGATGGCGATGTCGCGGAAAGAATCGACGACTTCCTCGTCGTGGAGAGAGAGCGTGTTGTCGGTGTAGCGACTGCCGTTCGCAAATGTGACGTACGCGTCGCCAGTGTCCTCCTGACAGTTGAAGAGAATGACTGTCTGCGAAGCGAAGGCGTCGTTGTAATCGCGGTGCACATAAAACAAGGACTCCGACACGTAGTAGACGAGAAGAGGCGTATTGTTAACTCTCCAAATGGGTAAGGACGTGCTATCCAAGTAGAAGACGATCATTGTATCGATCGGATACTGCGCGAAAATCGACACCACTCTACAAACAATCTGGATCAACTTTCGGCGACACACACAACTCAGCTCATCGAGTGAGGAAATGGGAATGTGGTTTGATTCGAGAACCTTCAGTCCGTCCTCAACGAGCAAATCGTCCATACTCTTCACAAGCGTTTGCAATCTACAGGTTCACCCAAGCAGACGAATGCACCTCTTCGTCGTCTCAAGCAAATTTAAACTAAAGAGCGGCTCCGAATCCAAGGGGGTGTTCATGCGGATCTGATGCGTCTCGGCTTTGTCTTTTTTGCGGCAACAGTACCCAAACTGAATCGTCTTTTGAACGATATACAGGAAACCATAGCACTTCATGTTCGTACTGTTCTCGTAGTGACTCATCGGATCTACTCTTCACGAAGTGAAACGAAGATTACGTGACGAACCAACTCGAGAATACTGGTAGTCGCGTTGACGTACCGCGGTTTTCCGCCATTTCGTAGAGTCTATTTCTGCAAAGAATGGAAGGTACCGGAACGAAGAGGCAGTTAAGCCGTAGAACACCAGAAACCAACAGAAGGCCAAGAATGTGCCGTTTGTATGGATGACATTGATGAGAGCAATTACGTCGAATATCGAAACAGTAACGGTACGTGCGTGATGAATCTACTCTGATCCTGTAGATACGCACTGGATCCCTTGCATCATCTGCCAGAACTGCGTGGAGATGTTCTTGCACGACATGATGCCGAACTACAAGAAGAATCTTCTGGAGGCCGACTGTCGCGCCTCCCAACTGCGAGTGCTGGCTCAGGGTCCTCCGATATACGTCAAGGTGAGCATCCTCGCAATTAGTGATCGCGGTAGGACGATTCCGTGTTTCAGTCTCCCGAGGGTGAGCATGTGGAGAGTCTCTGGTTCTCGAGCACTGGAAAGGAAAGGAGCGCGAAGGTGGATGTGGGCGCTGTTATTTGCTCTCATCGTAGGGCTGCTTGGAGGGAGAAGAGCGCGAGAAGTGGTGGAACGAGATGAAGGAGATTCTGTCGATCACGGAGGAGGAGCTAAAGGAACGCGAGAAGTGGCAGAAGAAGCCTGAAGAGAAATGAGACGAAGATGATGCGGATATTTGTATCAATACTGTTTGAATTTGTTTGTTACGTTATCTTCCGTACACTACGCGGGACGATCCTTGCTTTTCCGCGTTGCAGTTTTTCCTTGTGTGTGTCTTCCATTAGGTAACCAATCGGTAGTAGTCATCCTATCGTTTCGAAAATGGGACAACTGGAAAGTATGGCGTTTGATGACTCCGATTCCGTTGATACGACCGTACTGGATGGGGATCGGTCTGTACGAGGCATCGTAAATGCCATCAAGTCAGGAAAAGTGAAGAAAGTGTGTGTTCTGACGGGTGCTGGAATCTCGTGTGCGACTGGGATTCCAGACTTCCGGTCTCCAGACACAGGAATCTACAACAACACGGAAAAGTATGGCTTGCCGAATCCCGAAGCGCTGTTTGAACTGGATTATTTCAAGCAACATCCGGAAACCTTTTACTCCTTTATCCGAGTTATCTTCGCATACCTGTTTTCACTCGTAGGAGGTGTTTTCGGGTGTGTATCGTCCAACCTTTGCTCACTGTTTTCTTCGGTTACTCTACGACAAGGGAATCCTTCTGCGTGTGTATTCGCAGAACATCGATGGACTGGAACGGGCGACGGGCATTCCAGATAGTTTTCTAGTAGAAGCGCACGGATCCTTTCGCACAGCGTCCTGTATTGACTGTGGAACAGAGTATCCTATTCATCGCTGGCGTCAAGATGTCCGTGAGAGTGTTTCGTTCGTGGATGGCGTCATCTGTATAGATCGAATTCCCAAATGTTCGTGCGGAGAGACAATCAAGCCGGACATCGTTCTCTACGGAGAGCCGCTTCCTCTGAGATACACGTGGATGCACACCGCCGACATGGTTTCTTGCGACCTCGTGATTGTGATGGGCACGTCTCTGTCGGTGCAGCCGTTTTACAGTCTTCTACAGCAAGTTCGAGAGAACGTTCCACGATTGTTGATAAACCGTGAGGCGGTGGGTCCGTTTCGCTTCTGCAACATGGAGAGCTGTCTGCGTGACGTTTTCATACAAGCAGAGTGTGACGATGGAGTCATCGAGTTTTGCCAACAGCTGGGTTGGGAGGACGAGTTGAGGACGATTTATCGATCTGTGAATAGTATCTCGATTCTAGATGAAGAGTGATCATTGTATCTTATAGTTCCTTTTCCCTGTTTGTTTGGAGTCCGTTTCGCGTCATTGCATTCTTTCACGCTACCGAAGAATCGAGTCGATGAATCCTCCAGCAAAGACAGACAAGACTGTTGTTGTTGGTGACTTCGAGTTTTCGTCCATTCAGCTGTCATCTCTCGAAGGAAAGGAATTGAGTCAGACGTCCCAGGTGTATCCGTAGGGTACAGCGTTATTGCTCATTCCCTAGTGTTTTGAAATCGATCGAAGTCCAAACTGACAAGGGGTTCGTTCCTCTGTTTATTCGAGTCGACGACGCGTCTACAGAAAGTAGCGGTCTTTCCTTCGGTCCATTGTAGAGGTCACGGAACCTACGGACGCGAAGGAGGATTCTGTTGGTGATATGGGGGTTTGTGACGGGTAGGATTTGCTGAAATCGTTTTATGAGGAACTGTCGGAGCAACCATCATCAACCGTAGGAGTTCCTGTTTCATCCAAGTCGTAGATGCAACCATCTGTACCATACCAAAAGGCTCCCAAATCGTTGGCGGAGCTGTCCCACTATCATCAATTCGACTCCAAGAAATCGATTCGTCGAACTACTTCGCGATAATGACGGATAGAATCTACTTCTCTGCCGAAGCATGGAGATGATTTGACGACGGTTCAGTAGGTGTGGTTCGTTGCCTCCTCACCAGACTCTTCGACATCATCTCCAAGTTTCCCAACTCCTTCCGGCAGCCTCTTCTCAACTTGCTGCGAGTCGTGGAAGACAAGTACGAAGAGTATCTGGAGACCGAATCCCAATTGCGAGGAAATGATAAAGGGTCTTAACGTGTGTGTTTAACGAATCGACGATGTGATTTCTCTTTTCACAGATACTCGAAACAAACAAATACATGACTTCCGCTTCCCTTGCTTCGACCGCCTCCGATTCGCAGGAGGAAAGTCGCCCACACCAACAATCCCCTTGTTTGTGATCACAGCCTGCACGCGTCGCAAACTCCGGTTCCCACAACACGGACAAAACGCGCGTGACCGATCTCTGCACACTCTTCGCGCTCGAACAATCTCGTCGCTCCTACCTGAAACACACCGAACACTTCCGTGTCCACACGCGCAGCTTCGTAATCGGTTGGAGCTCCATGGACAGCAGCTGGAAGCCCATCTGCAGCAACACTCTCTTCCATCATGCAGCCATCGATCGACCTACCTGAACCGCCGGATTCCCCGTACAACAAACGACGTGGTCCTTCACTGGTCGGTTGCTCTCCACGGGGACGTTCTTGGAGAAGCTGGAGAGAGATGACGCATCCACCCAGTCGTCCGCGCAGTCTTCTTCCTCTCCTTTCACAACGAGGCTGCCGCTGCCGCCATACACGTGGCTGCTTCCTTGGTGTTTCTGTAAGGGAGGGAGCGCGGTGTTCACGTTCACCTCCTCGTTGTGATGTGTGGTTTCCCTATCTCTTCTAGTTGTGTTGCTGCTGTCCTTTCTGATATACTTCTCATCGCTGGAATGATCGTCATGTTGGGGATAGCTCACAACACCACCCGAATACACAAACGCAGGCGCGGTTGCACGGAGTGTCCTTTCCTTATAGGGGGGAATCGGGCGATGATCAATGTCGCCGGGGTTCCATAAAGGAAGTGTCCATTTCAATCCGCAAGGATATGTGCCGGTAGAAACAGGCATTTCCTCGAGTGCAGCCTCCCGGAAAGGAATAGTAGATACAGGGCTCGGCGCAAACGTTGACTCCGACCTCTCGCAGTTCGCCTGTGTTCTCAAAGTAGCGGCTTCGCTAGGAGAGAAAACGATATGTTTCAGTACATCCAATAGGGGTGTTCTGTTGATGTGGTTGACTCCGACGCGCCTCTTTTCGATGTCATACATGATTGCCATGAGGATGAAATCCAGCTCCGTCAGTTCTTCACTGTCTCCCGTTTCCTTTGCAAACTGCTTCACTGCTGTGTACCAACCGCACCACTCCTACCCACATCAATCGACTCCGAAGACGGAATGTAGGTCTGAATGCGCTGCAACGCTGCTGGATCGACCGCCTGCCTCCGTGCATCCGAGAGGTACGCGCACGACGTGTACAGCGTCTACGGTGAATCCCGGTCCATTCTCGCACCTCTCCCACCGTTTCTAATTCCCCCAGCTTGGAGAACGCTCCCACATCCAAAATCACACTGTCATACACACGACCTTCCATTGGTCAAACAAACACTCCAAACCCTAGTCAATTTACAATTCATCATCATCATCGTTCGGAGCCGCATTCTCCGAACCACTCGCGTTCTGGTAGAACTTGGACATGATCGGATTCGCCACCGCCTCCAGTTCCTTCTGCTTCTCCTCGAACTCGCTCGCCTCGGCGTTCTCATTGTCATCGATCCAGTCCAGCGTCTCCTTCACCGCGTCCTCAATCGTCGTCTTCTCCTCCTCCGACAGCTTGTCAGCCACTCCCTTCTCCTTGTCGCTGATCGTGTTCTTCAGCTGGTAGCAATAACCCTCCAGAGCGTTCTTCTTGTCCACACGGGCACGCGCCGCCTCGTCCTCCTTCGCGTACGTCTCCGCATCCTCCACCATGCGCTGAATCTCTTCCTCGCTCAGACGTCCCTTCTCAGCCGTGATCGTGATCGACTCGCTCTTTCCCGTTCCCTTGTCCTCCGCAGACACCTGCAGAATGCCGTTCGCATCGATCTCGAACGTCACCTCAATCTGAGGAACGCCACGAGGAGCCGGAGCGATGCCGCTCAGGTCAAACTGACCCAGCTTGTGGTTGTCCTTCGTCATCGATCGCTCTCCCTCGAACACCTGAATCGTCACCGACGGCTGGTTGTCCTGGTACGTCGAGAAGATCTGCGACTTCTTCGTGGGAATCACCGAGTTACGCTTGATCAGCACCGTCATCACGCCTCCCACCGTCTCGATACCCAGAGACAGAGGAGCCACATCCAGCAGCAGCAGGTCCTTCGTCTCCTCCGCCGCCTCGCCGCTCAGAATGCCTCCCTGCACAGCCGCTCCGTACGCAACAGCCTCATCGGGGTTGATGCCACGGTTCAGCTCCTTGCCGTTGAAATAGTCGCGCAGCAGCTCCTGCACCTTCGGAATACGCGTCGAGCCGCCCACCAGCACAATCTCGTCAATCTCCTTCTTCTTCAGGTCCGCGTCCGCAAGCACCTTCTCCACAGGTCCCAGCGTCTTCTTGAACAGGTCCATGTTCAGCTTCTCGAAACGAGCACGCGTCAGCGTCTCCGAGAAGTCGATTCCGTCGTACAGAGCCTCAATCTCCACCGTCGCCTGATGCTGCGTCGACAGCACACGCTTCACGCGCTCCACCTCCTTTCGCAGCTTCTGCACCGCACGCTTGTCGCCCGACATGTCCTTGTTGTACTTCTTCTTGAAGATCTTCATCATGTACTGCATCACCACCTGATCGAAGTCCTCGCCTCCCAGATGCGTGTCTCCGTTCGTGGCAAGCACCTCGAACACACCGTTATCGATCGTCAGCACCGTCACATCGAAGGTACCGCCACCCAGATCGAACACCAAAATGTTCTTCTCGCCGTCCTTCTTGTCCAGACCGTACGCAATAGCGGCAGCCGTAGGCTCGTTGATGATACGCTGCACAGCCAATCCAGCAATCGTTCCGGCATCCTTCGTAGCCTGACGCTGTGCATCATTGAAGTACGCAGGCACCGTAATCACAGCGTTCTTCACCTCCTCACCCAGATACGACTCGGCAATCTGCTTCATCTTCGACAACACCATGGCAGAAATCTCCTCGGGAGAGAACTCCTTCTCGCCGTTGTTCGTCAGCACCTTGATCGCGGGCTTGCCCTTGCGGTCCACCAGGTGGAAAGGCCACATCTTCTTGTCCTTCTGCACCGACGGATCGTCGTACTTGCGACCAATCATACGCTTCACGTCGAAAATCGTTCTCTCTGGATTGATCGTAGCCTGGTTCTTGGCAGCGTCTCCAATCATACGCTCCTTGTCATCCCAAGCAACATACGAAGGCGTAATACGATTTCCCTGCTCGTTGGGAATAATCTCCACCTGACCCTTTCTGTACACACCCACACACGAGTAGGTCGTTCCAAGATCAATTCCAATCACATTTCCAAGACTCTCCTCTTCGCCCATCGATAAGGTGACGAGAGCCAGCATCAATAGCATCATTGCACGCATTCTTCAATGTCAATAAAGAAAAAGTGACAAGTTGAAAAGACAGAGAACTTTCTAGAAACGACCCAATTCCATGTTCCATTTCCTGTTCGATTAGGTGAGATGTTTGGGAAAGTGTCCTTTGTGCTTATTCCTGTAAAACGGGGTCGATTTGCGAGAGTGTAGAATCAATTGATGTGATTGCATTGAAGACGCGTGGTCGTACTCGCCCATTCACAAATCGTCTGATTGGAACATTCACTCTAATTGGATTATTCAACCGATAGGAATTCACCACTTTATCACAATTTTAATCGAGTTGTTCATATTCATTTTGATCATCCACTCTGTTCTTATGAAATTTCATCCGAATAGCAAGAAGGGATCGAAGAAGCGTTCGAACGATCCGTCCAACGAGGAAACGTCGACTGATGGAAAGAAACCTAAGTTGGACTTTATGAGCGAAGTAGGACGCGTACACGGATATATTAACGCCATAGATGGCGCGTCACCAGATTGAGGAGGAGGACAAGGAGATTGAGTATCTGGAAAAGAAGCTGGGTCTTTCAGGATCGAACAAGAAGGATGCGAAGGACATTCGGAAGCGATTGAACAAGGAACTCATGGAAGATGGTTTTGGAGACGATATTATGGGTTTCCTCGATCAGATGGACCACGTGCTGGACGAGCCGGACATGGACGTGATTTCTAAGGAGTTGTCTGCCAATGAGATTGCTGCGCTTCAGAAGCAAGTGGATGGTGAAAAGACGGATCCCAAGAGGAAGAAGAAAGCGTCAAATGGAAAGATGAACGTGAAGGCGTTGGAAAAGGAAGTTGATCACGTACCGGAAGGCATGAGTGAGGACGACGGAATTGATGATATGAGTGATGGTCTTGTGGATGCGGACTATTTAAAGTCGTTTGCTTCCTCGAATGGTTTGAAGGTGGTTGATGAAGAGGGGAATGAAGAAGGGGGTAACGATGAAGAGGATAAGAGCGATGACGAAGAGGATGGAATGGAGGATGAGGATTTGTTGAATGGCAACGATGATGATGACAATGACAATGAAGAGAGTGACCATGATAACGAGGAAAACGATATTTCCAATGAGGAGAGCAATCACTCCAACTCTGATGAGGAGAGCAATCACTCCAACGAAGAGAGCAATCACTCCGAAGAGGCAGGAGAATCACAAGATAACAAGGAGATTCGCTACGAAGATATCACCGACATCTACGGCCGCGTGAAGGAGGGAAAGGAAGCAGAGCTCCAGAAGTTCGCATCCAAGTACGTCCCTCCCCATCTCCGCAACAAGTCATCCAGCGAAGCGGAAGGAGAAGGAGATCCGCTGGAGGCAGCCGCGTCCAAGCAGATCCGCGAAGTTGTGAACAAGGTGACCGACGAATCGTTCGTAGCCATGTGCCAAGTGAGTATCGTGGAGTCTCTCCACCCGTAGTTGCTGACGACCATCTACAGCAAGTATCCCAAGAATAGCGTGCGAACCTGTCTCTACAAGACGCTCGTCTCCTCCATCAAGAACCCCTTCAAAGTCATCCAGCACTTCATCCGACTGTATGCAGGCCTGGTGGCAGCGGCGCAGCAAGGCAGCGACATGAATGCCGTGTCGTACATCGTGGAGATGCTCGTCGCGTGCTATCAGAAGGAGTACGAGCAGGCGGTCCAAGAGCACGATCGTCAGGTTTGTCGGTTGGGAGTCGCTTCACCGTAGGAGAATGAGCATCTCGAATACTCCAAGACACCCATCAACCTGCTCATCTTCATCGCCTACCTCTACGCGTTCAACCTCACCACCTCCACACTGCTCGTCGACCTTCTGAAGGAGTGTGCACAGCGATTCACGGAGCTCGACGTAGAGGAGATCTTCATGGTGATGAAGATCTCCGGCTTCAAACTGCGTGGAGACACGCCCGCCGATCTGAAGGATCTCATTCTCTCCATCAAGCAGAACGCCGACAAGGAGGAGTGGAAGTAGGTCATTCGCATCCATTCTCTCCAGATCGAACCAGCGCGTGCAGCTGATGCTAGAGGTCGTCTACAACGTGAAGAACAACCGCGACTCCGCGGAGATGAAGCAGGAGAAGGAGAAGACATCGATGATCCGCAACTTGGTCTCCAAGACCTTCGGCGCCAGCGCCACGCCTCTCAGCATCGGTCTCGCCGACATCCGCAACATCCCCACCAACGGTCGCTGGTGGGTGTTGGGAGCGCAATACAAGCCGACGAAGCGCGACGCAACGCAGGAGAAGAAGACGTCGCTGAGTCGCATCATCGCGGAAGCGGACCCGAAGGTCCTGAAGGCGGCGGAGAAACTGCACATGAACACGAGTATTCGCAAGTGCGATTTCTTCTGCGGAGTTACGAATAGAGCCATCTTCATCGTCATCATCACAGGCTCTGACTACATGGAGACGTTCGACAAGCTGCTGCAGCTGAATCTGCAGTCTGTTCAGGAGCGCGAGATCATTCGCATCATTCTGGTGTGTGCGGCACGCGTAGGGGAGTGGAGAGGGAGCAAGTGTAGGAAAAGCAGTACAATCCGTATTATTGCTACTTGCTGAACCAGCTGTGCAAGAGTAAGCCAGCGCATCGGTTCACGCTGCAACTCTCCTATCAGGACGTGTTTAAGAGCATCCAGGACTACAACAAGCAGAAACTGACGAATTTGGCGATTCTCTTTTCCAATATCCTTGTTGAACGACGAGTAAACGCGTTTCTTAACAACTGATTTGGTTCAGAATTTCGTTCTGTCGATGTCCATTCTTAGGATCATCGACTTCGCTCAGCTGGATGCGAATACGGAGTACTTCTTGTCACAGTTCATCGTGAACTTCCTGACCGTGTCGACGGATGACGTGTTCGCTGCCTGTGTTGCGCGCATTGGTTCGGATCCGGACAAGATGGCCGTCCGAGATGGTCTCATCGTGTTCCTGAAGTCTTACATCAAACCGCGTGTGGAGGACAAACCTGCTCTGAAGGAGCGTGTGAAGAAGATGTGCAAGTATCTGGATCGTTTAGGAAGTATTGACATGGACTGCTCTGTTTGCTGAACAAACACAAATCAAATACATTCCTTATTCCAGAGGAACCACGCACCACTCACGGATTCTGTAGTTGGTGACGAGCTTGTTAGCGAGGTAAGGGTCACGCTTCAGCCACTCGTCGCACACAGCGGGCGAATCACCCTTGAAAATGAAGGTAGCACCATCGGGAGGGTTCGCATAGGCACCGATCATGAACATCGTTCCCTTGGCGTGGAGTTCCTATTCCTAACGACCCATCTCCGTCTGTACCTTGGCAAGACCCAGGTGGCCGGCGCGGAAAGGAGCTCTCTTCTCGAGGATTCCCTCCACATAATCGTCTATGCGTAATCCAAAGGGCGTGGGGAGTACACATCAGAATGTAGTACTTCTGGTTGGCGGCCGCAGCAAACGAGCGAGTCATCGCGGGGGCCTTCATAGCAGCACGGGCAACAGCGTTCATGGTTTGTTGAGTGTCTTTCTGCTTACCCAATTGTGTGCCGTAAACCGCGCCAGAACCGCGGTACTCGCCTTTCATTTCGTCACTTACTCAATAGCTTCAAACATGCAGATGGCATTGAACGATATGGCTGTGGTTCCAGCGAAGCCGGCTGGATTCTGGGCCAACTTGAAAGCGACGTGCACAAAGTATGGAAAGGTGCGTGACGGAACGAGGCGCTTATGGGTGTAGAAACTCTTCCGCTATGCGTATGTTCCCTTCGTGATTTACCTCGGCATGACGGACAAGTGGAATGTGGCGTATCGCGAACTGCTTCCGTTCTAAGTGTCGGTCTCTTTGACGCCTTTGTTGTGAGCAAACAGGAACAACTAGTGTCTTCATAATTCCTCTTCTAACTCGGCGCATCCATTGTCAGAGAGCCGGATACTCCGCGTTCCGTTCTTCTTTGCAATGAAGTCAATATCACTAAAGGCGAAACAGCTGTGTTGAACCGATGGAATGTGGGCCTTGTAGTATTGGAAAAAGGGTTGTCCATCCTGTTCACAATCAATTTCTTTCTTTCTAGCGGAAAGGGAGTTGGGTAAATTCCTACAATACATCATAAAGACGCTCCTCCTCGTATGGGATATTGCAGGTAACATTGAATAGACTGAGGTAGGTCGAGTTGTGAACCACAAAATGAAGAGCATCATATGAAACGACAAATGGTTCGAAGCCTAATCGTTTAAAACTCAATATACGATTACCCTCGTCACAGTGATGATTTGATTCGTCGCTTTTTAAACTGGCACTATCCATCAGGTGATTTCTTCATTCTCACTGGGTAATGAAGGAGCTGGCAATTCCGATGCACATGTCGCTAGCATAGAAGTTCATGTTTGTGATGAGCTGCGTAGCAGGTTCATCAGCGGTACCAACAAACTGGTAAACCTTGTTCATATACGTTCTGCAAGGAGAAATATACGTTCCACATTCTAGTGATAAGAAGAAACGGAGGACAAACGCTTCGTCGATGCCAGACCACCAATCAACACGCACAGCATTATAGGGAGAATGCTACTCATGGGGACGATGCGTTTTCGGAAGAACTTCAATCCAAATTTGAATCAGCATTCAATTACCGTTTTCATGTATATTACATTTCGATATCAGGACAAGCCGAAGAAGCTGAATGTGAATGTTCCTATCACGTATGAGAAGCTTCTCGCTGTCGTGTCTGTAAGCGAACTGTTTTTTCCTGATTCATAGAGCGAATTCGGAATTCCAGTGGACAGAATTCAGCTGATTGTGAATAGAGTACAGGTGACCAAGCATTCTGATGTGAACAAGTTACAACTGTATATTTACCCCATATCGGTGAACGAGTTGAGTCCGCTCAACATCAAGATAGGAAAGGTGTCCTTTTCCCAGAGCTTTTGTTTGTCTTATCGCTGCAACGTTCTGCTTACCTTTATTCTTGAGGTGATGAAGAATAGCGGTTTTACGGTCCCTCAGATGGACTATCGTTTGCTTGTGAATGGTCATCTCGTTGATATGAAGGAGCGGTTGGAGGATGTTGGTTGTGTTGAGAATTCCGAGGTTGTTGTGGAGGCGGCAAATGGGGACTCTCTTGATGATGTGTTTTGCGTGGGGAATTCTATTGTGAAGGAGGAGTCGAAGAATCAGGAGACCCTGTCTGTGGAGTCGGTGAAACCGTCGGTCGTGCAACCGGAAGTAAATCAAGCCATACAAGCAGAAGCGAAGCTAAAGCCACAAAATGAACCCATGGTGGTGACAAGACGATTGAACGCACCCGTTACCGAAGCACGATTGAGCGGATCAATGACCGAAGTAAGGCAATCAGCGGAATCCACAGAGTCCTCCGACCGCAACGTGATGGACGACCCGTTCGTTTCCTCCCGTCAACGAAAGCAGCGGAGAGTGACGGAGAGTTCTGCGGAAGATCCCCAGTCGCCGATGAAGGAGGAATCCAAGCAAATGGAGGTCCCAAACACCGTGAAGGAGGCGTTGAAGGAGATGTCGGCGGGCCTCGCTGAAGACAGCGCCGAATACCGTCGCGTGGCGACGCTGCAGGAGTTCGTAACAGGCACAACGCGGCAGCTGAGCGACATCTACGCGGAGTATCTGCGTCTGAAGGAGCTGGTGGACCAGATCCACTACGAGAACCAAATGCTCCGGGAGATGGTGAACGAGACAATTTCCGATCCAGACGTGGCGAGCGAGAAGGAGAAGGCGGAGCGTTTGTCGTGGCGACGTGTCTCGAGCGATCGTACCAGCGGAGAGAGTTTGTCGAAGGAGTTGCCGGACGACCCTGAAGTGCTGAAGAAGCTCGTTAACGAGAAATACGCGACGGCACTGATGAACGAGCGTCGCTACCTGAAGGAGAAGAAGCGGTGCCAGAAGTACCGTCTGATCGCGGAGGCGGCGGGAATGGACGAGAAGTCAGTGGACGGAGTGTATATGCAGCTGCATGAGGTTCTGGAGCACCGCGACCAGCTGAAGGAGAGCAATCTGAATCTGAAGGAAGCAGAGCGCGCGCTGCAGCAGGAAATTGATGCACGTGACGATGAGATTCATCGTCTGCGCATGACGGTTCAGGCACGTGACGAGAGTATCGGACAGCTTGCGGATCAGATCAAGGAGTATGACGCACTGCTGCGAGAAGACCCGTCTAAAGAAGAGGAAGCGCGTCCTGTGGAGATGAAGTCGGGAATTGGGGATGAAACCAATGCATCCACGAAGCCGGCAAGTGAAATGGTAGCGATTAGGAATCACAGTTCGGAGACAATTGCGAATGTTGAGTCAACGAGTACGCCTTCAAATACAACGCAGTCTATTCAGGAGCATGAAGAAGAGTGGGAGAACCGCGTTGCTGGGTTAGAGAAAGAGCTCCAAGAAGTGAGGGAGCAGTTGGAGAAAGAAAAGAAGGGTGATGTGAAGCTTGAAGAGGAGTGTGCGTTGTTGAAGAGAGAGAATGAATACCTGACGTCTGAATTACGTGAGATGATTGGCGGAGAGGAGGAGGAGGAGTCTGTGATGACGCAATTGAATGGACTTATCCAGGTTCTGATGGAGAAGCAAGCCATGAGAAAGGAGAGAGCGAGCACTATCTTTGGCAATAGCATTTGAGTTTGTTTTCTTCATGTGTTTGTTATAGCAAAATAGGGAGGATTTTGGTCCTCCAGAAAACGGCAGGTCGATTTGAAAAGCCATAAAAAGGAACTATGGGTTGTTTACAGTCGAAGGAGGCCGATGTGGTGGTGTCGGAACACAGCATACCAATTCTGGACGTGATTAGACCACTGACCAAGGATGTAGCTGAGTCGTTTAACGCTGAGGAATATCAGCGTAAGATTTTGGGAGTTGTGGATGAGAAGCTTCGCCAGTTGTATTTGGATAGATGTATTAAGGATTGTTGCAGTATCAGCGAGGATGGTATTGTGGAAGAGGAGAAGCTGCCGTCCAACCTGAAGGACCTTCTTGATGATAGTTTGAAGCGTCTCTGCATTAGAGGAGACGCCAAAGTTGATTGTTACTATTTATTGTCGAACGTCGCGAAGTCCGCCAAGTTTATTAGTTTCCCCAATGCGAATATTGAGCATCGATTTATTGCCCATCAGTTTTCGGATGAGAAGTCGTACAATGCCTTTTTGTACGATCTTTCGAGCAAGCTAGTTGTCCGGAACAATGTGACGGACATTTCGGAGACTGCTGAAGGCAGTAATACCGCAGTTAGTTCTGTTGAGAAGATTATCATCAGTGGAATTCCGCATATTAATGAGATATGCGAGTGTAATGGAATGTGGAACTCCTTCTGCGATCGTGTGAAGGATTCTCTGAAGGAGCGTGAGAAGATGATTGCAGGTGTGAAGGGAAGCGAGGTGAAGGAGGAGAAGGCTGAGGAGGCGAAGGTGGAGGCGAAGACTGAAGAGAAGGTGGAGGAAAAGCCTGTTGAAGAGATGAAGGCTGAAGAGAAGGCTGAAGAGAAGGCTGTTGAGGAGAAGCCTGTTGAGGAGGTGAAGGTTGAAAAGAAGGCTGAAGAGAAGCCTGTTGAGGAGAAGCCTGTTGAAGAGATGAAGGCTGAGGAGAAGCCTGCTGAGGAGGAGAAGCCCGTTGAAGAGGAGAAACCTGTTGAGGAGAAGCCTGTTGAGGAGGTGAAGGTTGAAGAGAAGCCTGAAGAGAAGCCTGTTGAAGAGAAGCCTGTTGAAGAGAAGCCTGTTGAAGAGGAGAAGGCTGAAGAGAAGCCTGTTGAGGAGAAGCCTGTTGAGGAGGTGAAGGTTGAAGAGAAGGTTGAAGAGAAGGTTGAAGAGAAGCCTGTTGAGGAGAAGCCTGTTGAAGAGAAGGCTGTTGAAGAGAAGCCTGTTGAAGAGAAGCCTGTTGAAGAGAAGGCTGAGGAGAAGCCTGTCGAGGAGGAGAAACCTGTCGAGGAGAAGCCTGTTGAAGAGATGAAGGCTGAAGAGAAGCCTGCTGAGGAGGAGAAGCCTGCTGAGGAGGAGAAGCCTGCTGAGGAAAAGCCTGCTGAGGAAAAGCCTGTCGAGGAGGAGAAGCCTGTTGAAGAGAAGCCTGTTGAAGAGAAGGCTGAGGAGAAGCCTGTCGAGGAGGAGAAACCTGTCGAGGAGAAGCCTGTTGAAGAGATGAAGGCTGAAGAGAAGCCTGCTGAGGAGGAGAAGCCTGCTGAGGAGGAGAAGCCTGCTGAGGAAAAGCCTGCTGAGGAAAAGCCTGTCGAGGAGGAGAAGCCTGTTGAAGAGAATCCCGTTGAAGAGGAGAAGCCTGAAGAGAAGCCCGCCGATAAGCCCGCTGAGGAAACAAAACCTGAGGAGAAACCCAATGATCAACCTCAAAACAAGCCGAATCAGAAACCTTCCAGCCCGAGATCTCCTAACAGCCCTCGCAGAGGTGGTAAGAAGGGTAAGAAGGGTGGAAAGAGACGTCGATAATCACATTCTTTGTTAACAAACAAACGCTATCATCTTCTCTGCTTTCTCTTTGACTTCACCTCCTCTTCCTCTTCGGTCGGTAATCTTTGAGACACTTTTCGCTTACGACTTGAACGTCGCAACTGTACCTCATCCGTTCCTGTTCTCCGTTCCTTCACCAACGGCTCAGCTCTACGGTTGTCTCCGCACGATCACACCCACTCCTGCTTCTCCTCATCATTCTTCGCTCCTTCAGGATTTCTACATGTCAACTCACCGTTCTCAGATACGAATATGAATCCTCACTCTCGTCGTCAGATTCGTCGGACACAACCTCCTTTTCAATGTAATCCTTTATCGAAGCAATGTTTGTGGAAAACGCCTCCTTGTCCTCTTCGGAGTACTGAGTATTATCAACAAGGAGCGTTTCCAAAGCAGTCATCAGCTTACTCAGCGGCTCGTAGAGTTGATTCCACGAGGTGATGGTCTATTCTTGACACCAATGGAAACCTTACGGAATGCCGAATCGAATCACGAAGATCTTTCAGGTTACACACGTCCTCAGCCAATTCCTAGCAAATCAAACACTGTCTCCTGCTTTACGTAAGGAATGACGTGATCATTCAGAATATTCGTGACATACTCATATCCATCAATAAACTCGATTCCACTGGCATCATCCAAGGCAAGAGCCTCGCTGGACGCACTATGGGCTTTTCTCTTCTTCGCGTGCGAAGAGGACTCATCTATCTCATTCTCAACCCGTTCTGCAGAAGGTCGTTCACTGTCTACAGATTGAAAAGGAGAATGATCTTTACCATCCGTTATTTCTTGATGATTCGGTTGTTCGGAAGCTAATGACAACACTATCCCGAAAGATTACCTGACAAGGGAAGCGTTTCTTTACCATCGGTTGAAGGAGATACTCCCTTCTCTTTTGGGTTAGAGGCAGCGTCTTCCTCTCGTGGTCCCTCCTCCATTCCCGAAACCACGCGAATGAGTGGCTGAAGATCGGCAGCGGACTCTTTTTCCACTTCACTGACTTCCTCCTCCGATTCATCAATCAACTCTTCTTTTGCGTCGCCTTTTCTTGAAAGGGGATATAAGCAAGGAGAGTCAAAGAGCAATGATCTCTTATCCACCATCACTGAGCTCTTGTGAGTACTGAGGACCACATTGGTAGGAGCAGTGGGTGGAAGGGACAGTGAAACAAATGAAGAGCGCGACGCATGCGATGAATGCTCTGTAACAGATTCTTGGGGAACAGGGGACGATGAGAGTGTCCTTTTCACCTTTGAAAGAATATCGCGAACTTCTCGGAGAGATGGTACTGACTTGGAATTTGCTTTCTTCTCATTATACTGGTCTAACAATGCAGCATCCAACTCTTCGAATCAAAAAGGGAAGGAGTACCAACGATCCAGAACAGACAAATCAAATAGATGGGAAGGCTCATCTGCCTTTGGAGCCAACGGTTTGTCAGCTCCCTGAGGTTTCCCTTCTGTCCATTATTAAGGAGAATGATAGTTACTCCTTTCCTGTTCATACTCATTCATCAAATCGAATAGATAATTAGGGATTTTTGTTTTCAAGTAGGAGAAGAGATGCTGAGACGACTATGGGAAATATCCACTAACAAACTGTACGGGAGCGGATTTCCTCGATTCCAATTCAGTTTTGATGAGACTATAGAGATGAACGTAGCTTTCCCGCATTCTACTTGATTGCCTCATGGAGCTCCTTGCCAACAGTTTCGCGATCGCGGTTTTCAATTTTCGTGGAATCACTTCCATCCAACGTTGCTTCCTTTTTTAATGAACTAGACTGAATCTGCGTATCACCCGTTTCAGGTGCTGCTTGATTGGATGGAATGGAAGAATTCATTGTGATTTGTGTTCGTTATGGATGATTATTGTCAATAATCCAACCGGCTTAGATTGTATATATTATGAATGTGATCACACAAGTCTTGGGAAGAGGATTGGATTCCATCTATTGGTTGTTAACACATGAATCAACATATATTAGTCAGATATGTATAAACAGTAACTAGCAGAACTGTTATATTCATTTTCAGTTAACTGAATCGTTTCAGTTACAACACTCTTTTATCAGGATAGCAAAAGGTGTACATGAATGCAGACACCGTTTTACTTCCAACAAGTGCACAGCAAAAGCGAGATTACAGTGACACTAGGCGATTACCTGATTTCCCCAAAAGGTAGAATCCTATTATGCGAGTAATAACTAGACCTCATGTGAAACTAGTAACGGATGATAATCGTATTCAAATAAAAGGACCGAGCGAGAATGGTGATCTTGTGGTTCTTGAAGTGGATGATTGTATCCTCAAGTATTGCGGATCTGCTGACAACAATGGGAGGCCATCCTGCGGATTATGCTTGAAGAAGAAGTTGAATTGGGATTGTGAAATATTACCTGAACCTATCAGGACAATGATTTCAAAGAGACATATTCTGAACTCCTTTCTTACACCGGAGGAAATCGATTGGACTGAATCTTCTCATTGTGGAAATGAACAGAAGCGCTCGAATCATTTCAGACGAACCTCTTTTTCATTGAGTATTCGCTGTGAGGATTTTGTGGAGGAAGTGTACTGTCTTTTGTATTCTCTGGTAGATGCTTTTCAATCCACATCCTGTGACAGTATTGTTGCCTTCATTGGTGAATTTGATCAAAATGCGAATGAAGAATGTGGTTTGAAGATTGTTCAGTCCAACTCCTTTGAGGGTGTGATTTCTAAGGACCAGTCGTCTCGTCATGGGAATCAAATCATCACATTCCCAGACAAGGTGTTTCAAGGGTCCACAAAGGATGCAAAGCCGAACGGAATGGGCACAATCGCCTTCTCTTCTGGCTATACCTTCATAGGAAACCACAACATGGGAAATATGGGTTTCGGTTTCTACGGACGCGTGGGGTCTTCTTCCGTGATTTCTCTCTGGGGTTGCGGTAATCGCGACGTGTTTTCCATCGAGGAATACGGTCAAGGAAACGTCTACATAGGCGGTTACACGAGGGGAAAACGTCAGGGAGCCGGCATACTGATTCTGAGCAACGGGTCCATTTGCTTCGGCGAGTGGAAGGATGGCGTGTTGTGTGGATTTGGATACAGCTTCGGATATACAGGTCACGTTTACACGGGTGAGATGAATCGCGCGTTTAAGGGGTATGGTGAAATGTATTATAAAAACTACTCCTATTACAGGGGAGAGTGGGATGGAAATCAATACTCTGGAAAAGGAGTACTCTATGTGCAAATGCCGGGAGAACAACAACGGTATTTCTCTTCGGATAAATGGGATCATGGCTCGGTTGCTCCCGATAACAATAGGGGGAATCGGAACTTTCAAGCGAGGTCCTCGACTATCAATTCATCAAGTAGCATTCCCAGTCGTGATTCCGATATAACACACGATGACTATCCTCATTCTGCCGCTGGGGAGAGAACAGAAGAACTCCCCTGTTAGATTTGCACTGACTGTTTCCTATTCTGATTTATTTTTTGTTTTCCCAGAGTTACTCTTCATCATACTGTTGCCTTTTTTTCCTCCTTCTTTTTCTCAAACTCTTTTGATACGCATCCATCCTATTGATACACATGGATTGATAACAGGTACCGCCGTTTTGTACCGCAACATTCCCGCGGTTCCATCGAAACCGTGTTCCACAAATCATAATACCCCTTGGTGCAAGCGATAGATGGATCCCAACACTGGACTGGCAGCGACTGCGGATATGGAAACAGTAATGAGCGCTAAACTGGATCGTTTTGCGAGTTTGTTCAAGAATGTTGTCATTGTGAACGATAACGTTCCTTTGAAGGAGTGGGTAAAAGGATATCTGAAGGGACAGTCGAAGGAAAGCGTGGCTTTCTTTGATTGCACCGCAGTTCTGAATCAGTACAAGACTTGGTTCCATATTTTCCACAATGTTCAGCCCTTTTACGGTAGCAGCGTTTTCTCTCTTTAATCATAGCGATGAAGTGTAATCCTTCCCCCGGCATGATGGATCTTATGAGCACGCTTCCGGACATCTGTGTCGATTGCGCAGGAATTGATGAGATTAATAGTTGTCTTTCTCGTGGAATCACAGCGAGTCATATTATCTATGCGAACCCTGTGAAGGTATGACTGGAAGGGAAGATTGATGCGTAGTCCGATGATAGTATTGAGTTTATGCGTGAGCATGGCATTTGGTGTAGCACAGTGGATTCCGAGGAAGAGATCTGGAAGATGCACCGCATTCTTGGCGAGGACTGCAAGAAGTGCCGTACCGTCATTCGTCTGTGGGTGGATGACAGTCACAGCAAGGTGGCGCTTGGAAGCAAGTTCGGCTGCCATTTGGAGGAAGTTCCTGCCATCTTGCAGGCGATGAAGGACTGCGAAATGCCCGCAGTGGGCGTGTCCTTCCACGTGGGTTCGGGCAACCGTGATGAGCGAGCCTATGAGGGCGCTATCTGCAACGCCCATCAGGTGTTCGACATGGCGAAGAAGTATGGCTTCACGATGAACCTGCTGGATATGGGAGGCGGTTGGTCGGGCATGCTGGGCGGCGAGGAGCATGTGAACAGTTCGCTGCAGCTTGCGTGCAGCGTCATCCGCGAGGCGCTGGAGAAGTACGGCTTCAACAAGGTCGAGAATCTGAAGCTGATCAGCGAGCCTGGACGTTACTTCAACGAGCAGACGATTCACATGGCGTGTGCCATCGAGCGTGTTTCAAAGAAGGGAGATCGCACGGTGTATCGTATCAACGAGGGCGTGATGGGCGTTTTCAAGGACTTGCTGCTGGCAGATCTGAAGGTGAATGCGGTGCCGCTGGTCGATTGTGACGAGAACACGCCGCTCTACAAGTCGAGCATTATTGGACCCAGCAACCGCGACAACGACGTGATTCTTCAGGAGGCGATGCTTCCGGCGATGAAGGTTGGGGATCATATTCTCTTTACGGGAATGGGCGCCTATACTCTTAGCTTGACAACGCTGACCCTGCGACATGCGCAGAAGTATGTCTACTTCGTTCATAAATCTTCTCTTTTATGTGTTTCTTTGAACATGGGGATGCCAGAACACATGTGCGACATTGATCCGATTCCCGTGAATCCGCCCCACGAAATGAACTATCCAGTGAGAATAATGGATATCATTCACAGCTCGCTCGAGGGTGTGCCATGCGAATACAAGATCCTCGAGAAACTCGGAGAGGGCGGCTTCAGCAAGGTGTACAAATGTGAGAGAACCATGAATCACCAACGCGAGATCTTCGTCGGCACTACGGTGAATTCTGACAACTAGGCCGTGAAAGTGTTCTCGCGATCTTTTTTGAAGATGCAGAAGACGTGGAGTCGTTCTGGAAATCAGATGGTCATGTCCACTGCGCTCGAAAAGGTTGAAAGAGAAATCGCCCTCATGAAGCGTCTTCGTCATCCCAACCTTGTTCGCCTTATTGATGTTGTGGACGACGAGGAACAGGATCAGTCTGTTCGGCGCAATTGGCATGATTCGTAGAATCTACATGGTGATCGAGTATGTTGAAAACGGACAAGTAATGTACTACGACCCATCGACGTACACATTCTACAGTTGCAAGACGCGTAGGAGTCCTTCTTGGTTTTGACGTAGATGGTGTTCTCCCCGAGGAGATGGCAAAGAAGTACCTCTACGATATCGTCTCGGGACTGAAATACCGTTCTTTCTATCGCTTCCTCTCACGCACAGTCCATCAGCACAAAGTGGTGCATCGTGACATCAAGCCGGAGAACATCTTGATCTCCAAGGACGACCATTGCAAGATATCCTCCCTTTCCCTTTATTGCGTTCCGTGACTTCACATCGTCGATTTCGGTGTCGCTCACATTTTCGACACGTTGAACTCCAACGATGGCTCTCTTCCCGAGTCGACGCGTCCATTGAACCTTCTCACGCGTGCCAACACGGGTCTGATGAGGAATACCGCTGGCACGGTCTACTTCTACCCTCCGGAGTGCTGCAGCGATGAGCCCTACAACACGTACGCGGCCGATGTGGTGGTTTTGGGGGAGATTGATCGATAGATCTGGGCGTTGGGAGTGACGCTGTTTGCGATGGTCGTCGGTCGTCTGCCTCTCTTCAATCCCGACTGCATCGCCTTCATGGACGATTTGATGGACAAGGAGATTGAGATCCCCACGAACCTCTCCGCCGATCTTCAATATCCTGATGGAGTTGCGTGTGAGTGCTTAACGCCAGGGACTTGCTGCGACGCTTCCTCGAGAAGGACCCTTCGAAGAGAATCTCGATCGACGAGATTCTCGTTAGAGCAGAGGCGATTGGTGAGACGTAGGCGCATCCGTGGCTCCAAGGATACTCGCTGAATTTACAAGCGAATCTCTCTCCGAATATCTCGCGAGAGTCGCTTTCGACCATCGAGATCCAGCATGCGCTCTCGAGAATTAGTGTAGGGCGTGTGATGTGTGTTTGATGCAGGTGCCTGAACCGGAACGAATTCCAATGCACGTTCCTGAGATGGTGAAGGAAGAAGTGCCGGAACCGGTGAAGGAGGAAGAAGTTCCGGAGAAGAAGGTGATCGAGGATGGCGAGAAGAAGGGAGATGAATCGAGTGAGAAAGTGGACGAAGCTGTGGAAATGAAGGTGGATGAATCCACTGAGAAGAACTTATCCGTGGAGAATCTTCACAATACAATTGAAAATACAACTCCTTTGAAACAGCAAGTGCATGAGGAGAAACAACCCGAAACGAAGCCTTCAGAAACTTCTAGCGATATCGCAATTCACTCGGAGTCTCCCTCTGTTGAAGAGGAAGTGGCCTCCAATAGTTATTGTTGTTGTGTGTATTCCTCTGTTTTCAAACAAACAGCAAACACCTTTTCAATTCTGTCAATCATGTTCTGACGCTCATCCCAACGATCGGCACCTACTTCGCTTGTTAAATGCTCAATTTCCTCAGATATCATGTTGTGACTATCAATAATCTGGTTCAGCTTGTCCCGCAATCCCGACAAGTCTTGCTCTCGTTGCAGATCCCTCGTAATCCTATGGAATGAAAGGAACGTCCATCATATACTTTTGTGCCACTCCCTTCACATCCACCACATCCTTTGAATCACTTCCATCGGATTTTTCCAAATCCACCGATTCCTGCTGACTTTCTGACAACGAGGGTGCCCGTTCAGAAAGGAGAATAGGTGCTCGTGATCCCCTGTTCACTGGATTCATCGAATTCATATCTGTATTGCCATCCGAGCACATTGAGAGAACATCGTCACTTCGTTTGCATACAACCACTCGATCCAGACTAAACCAAGTGTCGTTGCGAGAATCTAACATACAACTATAGGGTTGCGCGGAAAACGATCCCTTGATCAGAATCAACCCAGTACCTGATTGATCAATCAGCTTGAGAAACGATGCATCTCCATTCACTCCATCCCATGGAATGATACTCTCCTGCATTTTGAGAGAATAAAGGGCGAAGGAATAATGTCAAATGTCTCGTTGCCTTTTCTTTATCGTTTGAATCCAAATCGATCCATTCGATATTCAGTGGATTTGATAACCACGTGATCATCATCCCCTTCCAAACTAGGAGAATCGATTCCATCCCTGTTCCATTTCAATTTACTCTTTTTACCAGCAACCATTGTTTTGCAATGCCATCTGTCTCCGAGTTGTACAACACCATTCAAATCCAGCTTCTGAACTCCCAGAAAGAGCTGGATAAGCTGGACAAACCGGAAACGACATTGGAGGAGTTGCGTTTGTATGAAGAGAATCTGCGCAAACTATTCGCCCAGTTGAAGGAAATCACGGCAAAGGTAAAAGCGGACCGATCAGATCAGAAGATGGCGTGGCAACGGTGATCCTTCTCGATTTGTCATAATTGTAGACGTGTCCGTTCCATTTCCGATGAGTGCTATGAACTGAAGAACCATTACTCTCAGATATCAAATAACAAGATCAACCTTATGAAACGAACCGAGCTGCTATCTGGAAGAGATGCTGTAGAGTGTGCATGTGCTCTTATACCGTAGGAAAAGGAAGTTGACATTGAGACTTCCCTTCTTAAAGAGAACGATTCCCTCGCCCGATCAACCACGATGGCGGACTACTATTTGGAGATGGGAAAATCATCGTTGAGCAGTCTCAATGATCAGGGGACGGTTCTCAAGAAGGCGCAGCGTCGTATCCTGGACATGGCAAACTCGTTGGGACTCACGGGTAATGTGATCCAGAAGGCGATGGACCGAGCGTGGTGGGATCGCTGTCTCGTGTATACTGGTATCATTGTCATTTCCGTGGGTCTATTCTTCGTGTGGTACTACAAAAAGAAGTAATCTGTGTTTATTGTACATACTACCTCATTTGAGAGTAGTAACTAGTTTGCACTTGATACATGTTGCCTCCTTTCTTAAGCAGATACGACTGCTGGTTCAGCGTATCCACGAAATCGATAAAGTTCTCCACTGCAATTCGATTCCTCGATGCGATCTCCATCATGTCCTACAACTCATACTCTCCTGTTACAAATACGCGAACGCTGAAGAGGGCGCTCGATCTCCTCTCCGCCTCCTTCGTCAGCGCAGCGATGAATGCCTTCACCTGCTTCCCTTTACTCATTCCGCTTGTTCTCTGGAAGTCCACGTAGCCCATGCCATCGCTCAGCACCTCGTACAGACTCTCCTTCATCAGGTCCACAATGTCCTGGGCGTCCGACACTGTCACCTCTTCGCGACGTTCCAATCGGGCTCGCGCCTGCGACAGACGGACAAGACTCTCCAGTTGACGCATCGTAATGGGAATCGAATCATCGTCTCCGTAGCTGTCTCGCAGCGACAAGTAGAAACTCCTCAACACACGCGCTGCGTCACTGGACAGACGCGGATTCACCGTCTGGTGGACGAACGCCAAGTACTTTCGCAGAAGTACCGGAGGAATCGGATCCATCACCTCCGATGCTCCCTGCCGCAAGCGATAGGCGAGCGAGGGATTGTCGGCCTGCGTGGAGGCGCCGCTCAGTCTGACTATGAGTTCGACTTGTTATCGCAACCCTATAAAGCCGACAGCTGGCAGTCGTTCATCCATGGCCGCATACTGCTTCATGATGTGCTCCGAGATCATGCGGTCTGCCTCGTCGTTAGGAACGTCCATTAGCAGGAACGTCTACGTGAGAAACTCCACACATCGCAACCAGATCAAACCGCGAGAGAAGTCCCACCGGCATCTTGATGTTCTCTGCCACCGTCTTCCCACGGTCGTAGTGACCTCCCGCAGGATTTGCCGCCGCCAGAATGGACACTCGCGACGACAGCGTGCAGACGATGCCTGCTTTTGCGACGGATACCGTTTGCTGCTCCATGGCTTCCAGAAGAACCTGCTTCTCGTTCCCCATCTTATCGAACTCGTCGATGCAACAGAGCCCGCCGTCACTTAGAACGAGCGCTCCGGCTTCCAAACAGGACTCATTCGTCGTCTCTCTGTGAACTCGCCCCCTCCCCTACCTTATCTCTCGACATCGTCACCGTGAGACCACTTCCCGAGGCCGTGTTGCCACACACGAACACTCCACGTGTGCTGAGAGCCGACGCTGCGCGCAGCAGCTGGCTCTTTCCAAGTCCGGGATCGCCCACCATCAGCACGTGGATGTTCCCTCGGCGATTCTCCATGGAGACACCACCCACGAGACAGAGGAGAATGCCCGCCTTCACCAGCTCCTGTCCGTAGATACTCGGACACAAGCTGTGAACCAAGAGATTGAACAGATTGGGCTGCTGCTGAATGAAGTCGAAGCCCGCGAGATCGCGTTCGCTGAAGCGATCGAGAGAGGTCTCGGCGCTCAGTCCTTCCTAGAGAGAAGAGAAGTCGATTGGCTACGCGCTTCACCGACACGCTGTTAGCACAGATGTAGAGAAGATAGAGACTCTGCTTGGTTCCGCCGCGACTGCGGAAGTTGTTCTCAACGCTCATCGACTAGAGTGCAGCGAGATGAAGATAGCGACCTTGACGATGCCGGTAACAGTCACAACGACGCCCGGAGTCACGTCGTCCACCAGGTCTCCCAGAAGATGAACTTCCAGCGTGCGCGGAATCCGCCCGGCATCGAATGCGTCCACTTCTCCCACCTCCTGCAGTTTGATGACCTGCCAGTCCTGCGTAACCGACGTTTGGCGAAGAGGACGGAAAGAACGACTGCGACAGCTGCTGTTTCCGCAGTGCGTTGGAAGCTGATACTTGCCGTCGATGAAGGTCTGCAGTAACACAACAAAGCAAAGCACCCACCACCTGCATCACTGCACCACAGAGCTCACACTCAAAGTTCATCTTGAGCACTTGCGATTTGATTCCTCCGACACGAATAATGGTGCCCTTGATGGCAACCAACTTCCCGACGAAGTTGGACTTGATGTCCTTGAACGCCGTGAGAGGCTCGAAATCGAGAATCCGGACGCGAAGATGCGAATTCACAACACCGTTTACAGCAGTCACAATCATTGCGGCTGCAGTCAAGCAACCGATTGTGTCCTCGGGATGATCCAATAGGGCAGAATGGAGATCACCAAGGGGACACAAGCGAACGAGTTCACTGAACCGAATTTGCACAGATGAGTGTTCTTGGTAATAGACAGGCTACGTAACTCATCATCATAGAGACGTATCATACAGATTGAAGGAGGGAAGCTCCCGCCCCACGGAAGAAGATGCAAAATCCTTTGATAATCGTTACGCGCGTGTCCGTTTCATCGTAGTCATCTACGGGGAAGCAAAGAAACCAGACATCCGAAATGGGGACATCCTAGTGATGAGAGTCGTGGTGATAAGACGTGCGCTCTCTTTGCTCATCGAATCGAGTAATGGAAAGAGAAAAGTGAAATGGCGGGTTGAACAAACAGGCAAAACAGCACCACAATCGAACAACTGATGTGCGAACTCGTCCAAGAATTTATCCATTCGCACCTCGTCTATGCATCCACTAAATGCCGAACAACACAGATGGAAACAGCCTTCCAGATCCGTCCACACCACCACTGTTATCGCATTCGGATGACCGGTGTATGCGATCTGCGACACAAGCTGTCGCGGGAAGCAGTCCTTCGGATGCATGCCCAGATTCGACACTTCGAGGAACAACTGGTTTTCCTTGAGCGTAGGATGGGCGCGCGAGGGGTCCAGGAATAAAAGAGCAAGCGGAAGACCGTTGTTCAAACCCTCAGTGACCGAGTGCTGGATGAAAGCGGGATTCAGTTCTCCCTGAACGAGTTTCTCCACCGAAAAGGCTGTAGGGAAGGAAGAAAAGAAGATGGAGGGCTGTGTGTCTTCTATCGATGAGGAAACCAACGAACGAATACTCTTCGACTTCAGGTAACGACGCATGTTGACGATCGTGTCGATGGCGATGGTTCCACTTGGCGGCAAACCGTCGGTGAAGATGAGGGCGCGCAGATAGGCGTGAAGGAGCATGCCGTGGATGCATCCGTTCTCTTTGTACAACTCGCCACAGCACTTCGCAAAAGACACCGAGCGACTTGTTGCCTCCTTGTTGATGACGCGCTGCCTCGTGTAGAATCGATCACTCACATCCCTGCTTTTCAAAGGATTTACAGAGGGAGAGGGAATCGACTTCGCACACTCTTCGCACCACTTCATCACCGATTCCTTGTTGGAAGAGTATACAGAAGCGGGGAACTCCAGCAACTCCGGACGCTTCGTGGGATCGTAGAAAACAAAGTCCGGCATCTCAGGGAGGGGCTTCTCATTCAGAACAGCATAGAGAGATCGAGCAAATGCGGTGATCAGCGTTCCGTCCGCCACACCGTGGTGCGCGTTAACGATCAAGTACACATTCTTCTTTCCATCCTCCGCGTAATACAACTGGCATGCCATATCCACTCGCGTTTCAGCATCGTGACACACCTGAGTATGAACATCGTCAAGAGTTTCGCCGGAAACTACATAGAGGGGAAGCGAGGTGGAAGACTCATTCTCTCTCAGAATTCCATGCTTCGCATCAATGGTAGACAAAAGAACGCGAAACCGCTTCTCCAAAAGAGTGTCCACAGCATCTCTCAACTGAGAAAGAGTTACCGATCTGGGGAGAAGGAAACTGGTCTGGAAGAAAGCAGTGTTCTTGAAGAAGATGTCCGTCATCGTACAGTAAAGATGACAAATCCGCGAAGCTGCGCTATCATCTAAGGGATAGTGGAAGAGACCTTCAAGACAACTTGTCCGAGTGGTTAAGGAGACAGACTAGAAATCTGTTGGGCTTTGCCCGCGCAGGTTCGAATCCTGCAGTTGTCGCTTTTTTCTGCTCCTTTTATTACTGTACGGTTGACAGTGTTTTCTATTGTACTCTTCTCTTTGTTTTCAACATACACCCAATTATTCACATCAATTCTCCACCTTCTTCCTAAACGCTTCAACAACCTCCTCTTCTCTTTCTAGTGCCGAGTTCGCACTCTCCGCTTCATTCTCCTCTGCCATCGTTGATTCTAGAGACGCAACACTCGCCTCTCCGCTTTCTTCCTTTAACGTAACCTCTTCTCTGTCGTTCCTTTTGACTTCTTCCTTGATCACGTTGAAGAATCCCAGAGGCGTATGTCGAATCCGTTCCACCACCTCACTCACTCCATTCAGTCCTATCCATCCTATTAATGCTGCTAGCAAAATCAGGATGATCACGGAGATGGAAGTGGTCACTGTAGTCTGTTTGGACAGCACCACGAAGAGCAGGAAGAACACTAGTATGGAGCAGACCCACTGCAGGTTCTCGTTGAACAGCCATCTCCTCTGTGAATGGACTTCGTGTGTGAAGCAGGTCGGCGTCTCTCCTTGCTTCTTCTTTTCGCTCTCCGAAGACTCCTCTTCCACCGTTGTTCGTGTTATTCGTTCCACAATGTAGCAGCGCGTCGTCTTGTATGGGTGCACAACAATCCAGTACACTACACTGGTAAGAGTGCAGGCAAGGAGAAGAAGAGATTGGAGATGATCTTCTTCACGAAGCAGAATGAGAACAGAAACGAGCACTGTCTTCAAAAGCAGAGAAACGAACACGGGAGTCACAGACTCAGCAGTGAACGGATGACCCAATCGGAGCATTCCCGGTCGAACGGACGCATCCAAGTAATCCATCAGAGGCTTGGACCAGTGACTCTTCCGACCAAGATAGTTTGCGAAGAAGCGTCGTTCCTTGGCGACACGATGTGCCGAGGCAGCAACCATTGCAACCACGACCACCAAGCAGACCAACGACACCACGAGAATCCACCAGTAGTTTGTATGTTTATAGCACATCGTCAGTCCCGAGAACTGAACAGAATGGTCGGCCATGTAGTACTTGTTGTTGCAGGAAAGAGACTGGAGACTGTGGAAGAGAATGGGCAGGAGCATCACGGAGAGGAGCTGCGTCATCTGGGCGAGCACTCCTCCCAAGTCCATGTGGCTTCGCTTGATCGAGCGACGGAGACTGTTGATGGCTCTCACGAGAATATCAATCAGGAAGAGAAGTCCGATCGTTACCAGCGATGCAACCCAGATTGCTTGCTGACTCATGGATGGGAAGACACAATCCAGTTTGAACAAATCGGTATCAAGCACGAAGAGACTGAAGAAGTCCATCACAGGAGCAATCAGCGGAGAGAAGTGATCACGGAACACCGACAGGATTCCCATCAGTTGGAACGTCTCTATCATCACCGAGTACCACGTGAAGAAGGTTGAGTAACGACTGAGAGTGGCTGCGTACAGGAGTGCGCACACGAGGACCCACAGCAGGACAGACCCAATTCGACCCAAACTGCCAGGACACTTGTTGCACGTCCATACGTTGTATCGCGAATATCCCTTCTCACACTGCGAACACTTGTAGGAATAGTATCCCTGTCGACACTGGTTGTTTCCGAGACACGCGTAGGGGTTGAAGCACCTGTCCACAGAAGGAGGTACTCCCTCTGTTCCGTTGGTTGTCCAGGAGCCCGCGGGAGCCATAGGAAGTGTCGCATTCGCGGGGCACACTGCATTCTCCGGACACGATGTGCAGAAGGCGCCGACAGCGGCGTACTGGTTGACACCACAGATGACCGTGAGAATCGAGAAGGGCTGTGAAATGGGAATGGCGACAGAGTCCACAAACAGCGCCAGCGGCCACCTGCCTCTGCGTAACTCAGGAAGATGGCACTCGATGAAAGGCTCGTCAAAATTGGATGACAAGGAAATGTGGCAGTTGGAGGTGTTCACGCTTCCTATCGACACAGTGAGCGGAATGCGAGTAGCCGGAGGAATGTGTTCCGCGTGAATGAACAGCGTCGCGCCAATCGACTCCACGACGAGAGGATCCACAGAGGTCACTTCGAGGGATGGGAATTCATAGTCCACGATGTTGCTGACTTGGTGTGACACGACCACCTGAACAGGATGCGATCCGCCGAAGAAGATGGGAGAGATGCAGCGGATCATGGTGTGGTTCTGCTGGAGAATCGCACACTCCTCATCGGAAATCATCACATCAGTGTCGCGATTGCCCAGATTGTCTCCCACCAGCGTCAGAATGTACTGCTCGATCTTCAGATCCGATCCCATCGACGGAGTGTCGTTGTTCGACCATGTGGAGGAATTGATGAAATCGATCTGAGGAGGCTCGTAGTCGAAGAAGAACGGAATTGTGCTCTGGTTGAAGCGCTCCACCGTCACCGGAATCTGAACGCCCTGTCCCTCTGGAGAAAGGAACTCGATTCGCTCGTGCGTACACGTCGTCAGCGACCAGTGCGAAATGATCTCGCGTCCGAAGATTACTCTTGGTGAACCCAAATGACGTTCCGAAGAACAGCCGAAATTGCTTCCTTCGATCACCACTCTCTCTCCTCCCATCGTTCTTCCACGCAGTGGCATAATCGAACGGACGGCTGGCGGGAGATACGGGATGGTCGCTGAGGTCGCGGTGTATACACCGGTACGGATCGAGAATGTCGCGTCGTCCTCGAAGGATTCCTCAATCGCACATACCACCTGCGTACTATTGTGAGAGAGCATCAACAGCCGTCTTCCATTCATCCAGCACTCCGAAGAAGCCGCGTCAAGGTTCTGACCCTGCAACACAACCACAGCGTTTCCACCTGTTGGCACACCGTCAAGGACAGTACCGTCTTCACTGACAATGCGCGTGCTTGTGATCTCAGGAATGCCCATCCTCACGGTTACTGCGTTGCTCAACTGACCTCCAACCTTCACCGTGATGACCAGTCCAATCGCATCCAGTTGCTCTGGGGTACACTCGATGTAGGTGTGCGAATGGACACGCAGAGCGCACACTACTTCACCAGAGAGGATTCCACTCAATTCCACTTCCGGATTCAAACCGAAATCCTCTCCTTCCAGAAGAATGGAGATGGACTCGTAGGAGAGCACTGAAGGACTCACCGTTGTGATCTCAGGCGCGTAGTAGCTTGCATACACCTGAAGCAGAACATGCTGGTGATCGAGAATACGAACAGGAAGATGCTCTCCCTCTCCAGAAGGAACCAAGCAACTCAAATGTGTGGCGTTGATATGGGTGATCCGACACTCCTCTCTTCCGAAAGTGACCGTAGAGGACAGAGGAATGCGTTCTCCGCTCACCTCGAACAGCTCGCCGCCGATCGTATGGAACCGAGAAGGATACTGAAGATATCCATCGATGCTCGTTGTGAAGTTGTCGGTTGCAAACGAGACGTCCTCCAGCGAGAATGCCAACGTGTTACTGACTTGCGTGGAGCGAGTGAGATACACTGTTCCAGAACCGTGGATCGTGTAGCAACTGGCATAGTCGTCCGTCACTGTTTGAAGGACACAGGATTCAAGTGCTGTCGCCTTTCCACCAATCGTGATTGTGACGAGAGATTTCTCGAAACCAAAGTCCCTTCCAAACAGCGACAGCAGGAACGAGGATTCCTCCTCCTTCGACCGCTCGATCATGTAGGATTCGATCGTGGGATCCCGAAGAGGAACGACGACCGTATTCGTCGTCTCCACAATGTGCGCAGCATAGCGAATGGTCAACGAAGCCACCAACGAGGAGCTGTGAATCGATGGGAGTTGGACACGTACAGTCGAACGATTCAGGATCTCTCCCTCAGTCGATCCGCCGTTGAGATGGATCACAAAGGAGCAGAGACGACAGAACGTGAAATCGTTCGACACTGTGAAGGAAGCTCTCTCCTTGCCGTTCATGGGAACTGGTTGATTGGATGCGTAGGCAAGAGTCGTGTTCACGTATGAGTACGTCACGAAAGAAGAGCATTCCGCCTCCTGACTGCCAATCTGCACTCTCCAATGCAGTCTCTGACCCACACCCGGAGACGTCACACACTCTATCTCCGAGTTCGATACGATGACGCAATCAAGAGCAGTGAATTCGGTTCCAGAGAAGCCATAGGTGGCAGTGACTGTCTGTGTTATCGGACCGAAGTTTGAACCAAACAGAGTCACCACGTCACCGCCGCCGACAGAACCACAGAATTCTCCGCAAGAGAGCGAGGTAACCACTGGAGAGGCGTAGGACATGGTGAACAGATCCACTGATCGTAGATCCCGTACCTCAATACTCCACGAAAGACTGTTTCCATATCCAGGAACCGTGTTACAGCACAGTTGCGTGTGATTCTGAACAAGGTTGCAGACAGGCGTGAACACAACTCCATCCTCGTTGACGTATTCGACGGCGATATCGTTCGTGCTCATTCCGAAGTTGAGTCCAGTCACAACAACCTCCGTTCCACCCGCCGTCGGAATGGGATCGTTCAATGGGTTGACCGATGTGACCACTGGATATCCGTAGATGCTGGAGTCCTGGCGATAGACAGCGGAAGTCTGATTGCCAACGGACACCATCCACTCGTTCTGGAATCCAGATCCCGCTACAGAGACACAACGCAAGAGAGTATTTGGCATGACGACGTGGCAAGGATGGGTTCTGAACGACAGAGCAGGTGCCTTTCCATAGAGCAGAATCGACTGTTTCTCCTCAATTCCCAGATTCTCTCCAGTGACGAAGATCACCTGACCTCCCGCTGTCGACGCGTTCTGCGCTCCAGGTCCATACACACTGGTGATGACAGGAAGTGCATATGCCAGCGAGGACACGAATGGATCTGATATCTGGTCCGCAACCTGCACAACAAACGTCAACTGCGATCCCGCTCCTTCCACACTACGACACTCCAGTTTAGTGTGTTCCAAACGGTAGTGGCAATTCGGGAGTTCAGTTCGCACTCCGTCATCCATCATAAACACGTGAACAACATCCATGTTGTCTCCAAAGTTAGTTCCCTCCAGAAGAAGAACGTTTCCACCAGCAGAACTGAGAGTGGAGGAAGACGATACAGAAGTAATGCGTGGCTTGCGGAATCCGCCATCCTCGCGAGACGAGCAGCGACCGTAGAGACATAATGACCATGCCGCTGTGGATCCATAGCCACTTCCCGTAGAACAGCAAATCGTATCGAACACGCTGTAGGAACAAGACGACAATGGATGTACGGAAGAGTCCACCAGCGTGACAGTCGCTTGAATGGCATCTCGGTGAGGGATTGTGTTGTACAGCGAAGCGGTTCCCATGTTGGTTCCGCGGAAGCAAACACTGGATCCAGAGGTTGCCATCTGCACCGATCCACTCACTTCTTCGATTTCCACTCCTCTGAAGTTGCTTGTCGCTGCCTCCGATGCGAATGCACAGTGGTGTAGGATTGAATGAGGAACCGTAGACTGCCACTCCAGAGACCACGAGATGTTGTAACCCATCGACATGGGAAGCGTACAGAGGACGACGCGACTGTAGCTGAGAATGCTGCAGTTTCGGAGGAGGACGCTGCTCACTGCCTCGTTGTGATGGTCGCGAAGATGAGCTCGAACTGCATAGCTCACACTGAAATCCACTCCTGTCACAAGTGTACCCACCACTCCGGATTCGCTGGACTCAACTCCAAGGGGACTTAGATTCACTCCCTCGAAACGAATCTGTGATTCTTCAACACTCACAGTCATTGGAATCACCTTATCGACCTGGCAGTCGTCTTCATCTTCCACCACGATTCTCACATAGATGGAGTCGCTCGTCACGCCGTTGGTCACTGTCACGTTCATTCCATACACCGAAACACTCTCAAAGTCCAACATCGTAATCAGAGTGAACTGACCACGAGAGGAGTGAATGACCACTGGACAGGACGGATGACACGACTGGATGGTGAAGAAGAGAACGGGGTTCTGCTCCTCTCCTGTATCCACTCTCAACGGAGTTCCAACCATCGAACCGACGGACGTGTTTTCGGCAACCGGAATCACCAGCTCCTCTCCATCCACGAAACGTGGAGTGAAGGACGGAATGTGGGAATCCTGCCTGTCGTACTCAATGGTGATCGTGAAGGGAGACGACAGAGGAGGGACTCCACTATCGGTTGCAATCGCAGAATAGACGAAGCGAGATGGCAGCGATTCGGTTGCGTTGACAATTGTGGAAGCCAAATCGCCTTCAAGTGTGAGAATACCGTCGTTGCTTAGCGACAGAAGAGGATGGTGAGTCAATATGGTGAACACCACAACAGATCCCTCTGGATCAACAGCAACGAGTCGAGGGGAGAGGACGAGTGGATACGTCGAGTCTCGGGGAATGTGGTAGCTGTAGTTACCAATCAGAGGCGGCTCATTGACGTCGATGATGTGAATGGTCACCTGCGTCGTGGAGGTTGCGTTGAAGCAGCCGTGATCGACGGCGGTTACAGCCAAGGAAATCGAATCCCGTACTTCGTAATCAAACACGGAGGGATCCAACACGGTGAGGAGCGTTCCATTCTGTATCTGAACAACGTTGTTGAACAGAGAGTCAAGGAGGAAGAACTCGATCCATCCACCCTCCGCCGCAGAACACCTTGATTCGGCTGTCAGAGATGCAATCACTTCACCCACCGTGGGATTCTCATCGACTGTGAAATCGACGGGAGAGATCACTGGAGGATGGACGTTGCTCAGAACGGATACATAAACAACAGTGGCGTCCGTCAAGCCGCCCTGATCAGTCACAATCAGATGAACCACACAGAACCGATCGCTGGAATCCGTGATAACCAAATCAGGCACAATCACGGAGCTAGTGGAGAGTCTTCCGGACTGTGGATTCACTGTGAATGCACCGAGACACGACTGATGTTCGATGCTGTAGACCAAGGAGGAAGGAGAATCGGGATCAGTAGCGACGATCGGGTATCCAAAGGCGGTTGACGGGGAAACAGGAGTCTGGAGAGTGAAGTAGTAGGCGTTCTCGGAAAACTGAGGAGGCTCGTTCGCGTCGATGACGGTGATGTTGACGGTTGTCGCACTGTAGGCGTTATGACGATCCATTGCAAACACGCGAAGAAGCCACGACTTCGGATGGAGAGGATTCTCGTAGTCCAGATCGCCGCGCTTCATGAAGAGACAACCCGTGGTTGAGTGAATTCCAATCCAGGCATTTCCACTTTCCAGAGAGTACAGGGGAGATGAATCCTTGTCGTCCTCGTCTTCATCAATGGCCTGTAAGCAAGGACGAAGCTGCGTGTTCTCTGGAATACCTTCCTCAACCTGAATCGAGTAGGGACCACCGACAAACATAGGAGGTTCGTTGACATCTTCCAGATCCACCGTTACGAAGCCAACTCCGCTCAAAATCAGTCCGTTCTGCAAACTAGTTGCTGCAAAGGATAATGGAATGACGTAGTGACTGTATGTCTCATAGTCGGTGTCCTCAGCAACGCGGACGCGTGCAGTGTGGTTGGTCCAGCCGACAATGGAGAATGCGGTGGAGGCAATGGAGAACTCCTGCGAGAATTCAACACGCGCAAAGGAGTCTGCGTTCTGAAGAGTTAGCGTACAATTGGAGAGAATGGTGTCAATGGGAGTATGCTCAGACATCGCGCATTGCAGAGGAACCATAATCGGCTGTATAACTTCAGCGGTGAAGGAAACAGTGACCGAAACGGAAGAATGGAGTTCATGATCGTCGGAAGCAACTACACTGAATACGATATCTTCGGTAGAAGAAATGGTTGTGTTCATGGTGAGAGCATACTGACCTGTTTCAGTTCGGATAACGCCGAATCGACTGTCGGAGCAGATGATAGTAACAGGATCTTCTTCAGGGTCTTCAACGATGAACAAACTGCCGATAATCGTTCCGGGCTGAGTGCTGCTGTCCACAGTGATGTTCGGAGTGAGTCCAATGATTCTTGGTGGTTCATTCACGTCGAGGACGGCAACCTGGACGAATCCGTTCACCTGAATACCTCCGCCGTCGACAAGCACCAACTGCAGCAGATACTCCGACTTGGTCTCGTAGTCGATCGTTTTTTCGAGGGTTACAGCACATGCATCCGGGTTGATATGGAAGATGTCGAGCAGATTTCGCTGAATACAACGCACAACACCGTTTGCACCAGTATCCGGATCGGAAGTGCGAATAATACCGACGAGACTGCCAACACTTGCCGATTCCCAAACAGTCATTTGGTGAGTCAATTGCATTGGAGGTTCGTTCACATCATCGACCACAATGGTGATGTTGACGTAGTCGAAGAGGGGCGAGTTGCTGAGATCGCCAACACCGATAGTCACGACGTGGATACTCTGCGTCTCGTAGTCCAGTTCCTGACGGTGGAAGAGCGCTCCTGAAACGGGGTCGATTCCAAACAGTGGATTGTCCACCACGAAGAAGTAGTTGGCTTGACCGAAGTCGTCGTCGTGAACAGAGATGTCCAGTGGAATCGGTTCGTAGGTTGTGTGATTCTCAGCGACATAAATGGTGGAGTTCGCGAGAATGATACTGGGAGGAGTATTGATATCCAGGACGTTGATCTGAACAGAACAAATGGTTGAGAGAATGGGTTCGCCGTTGTCGGACACTTCGACCAGAAGCGTGTAGGAGGATCGGTTCCAGTAGTTCAAGGAGGATCGAAGAGACAGAATGCCTTCTGCGTTCACTCTGAACGTTTCAGTGTCCGTGAGCAAACGGAACGATAGAAGCTGATCGCCTCTCTTCACCTCACGATCCGTCGTATTCACGAGACCCACCACGGATCCAATCGTTATGTTTTCGTAGAGGTAGATAGGCTCCACGCCCATTGCATTCATGCACACTGGAGGTTGGTTAATCGCTCGTACAACGATGATCACTTGTGCGGTCGATGAGTGACCCGTTTCATCCAACGCCACCACGGTAATATTCAAAGACGGAGTGATAATTGCATCCACTTCCTTAACAAGGCGAATCTCTCCAGTCTCCGAATCGATGGTCACATGGTCATCACCACTGACAGAATAGTGAATGTCACTGCCTTCAGGATCCACCGCCTCCACTCGAGTGACCACAGAACCGGGAATCGTGTCCTCATCGATAGTAACTGGTGAAGTAACGTTCGTAAAGTAGGGAGGTTCATCCACATCAACAACGTGGATAGTAACGTTCTCACAGATGGAAAGAAGTAGATCATCCATCACGCAAATGGTGACACCATAGTCAGTGCGATTCTCATAGTCGAGAGAGTCCTTGAGAACAAGATCAGAGGAATTGCCAGTTGAACCGAAAGGACAGCTTGGGAGAATAGGCTCCGAACAATTTGCGTAGAACATGAGCTGGGAGGAGTTGTCGCTCTTGACATACGAGGGAACGGAGATGGTGGAGTTGACATCTGTGCTTTCGCGGATGTAAACGTCCTTCTGAATAAAAACGATGGTCGGTTGTCGTCGCTCCCTCAGAACAGAAACGTGGACATAACAGCTATCCGAAAGACCCTGAGAATCTGTAGCAGTTGCGACAAACTCGTAGTGGTCGTTCTCATCGAAATTCAGCAGCGATCCGTTGCTCACGAACAGTGTCCCCAATGCAGAATCCACCGAGAATGGAAGAAGAGGATCCGAGTCATGAAGACGATCGATAGAATAGACAACTGTATCATCGTGATCCGGATCGACGGCGAATAGAGCGGGTGGTAGGAATGTGTTCGTAGGACTCTTCTCGGATACAACTCTCACCGCAGAACAAGAGGACTCTTGGAAGGCAGGCGGCTCGTTGACATCCAACACAACCACATCCACAACACCAGAAGCCTGGAGACCGTAGCGATCGGTTGCAAGAATTGAAAGACTGTACGATGGTTGCGTTTCGTAATCCAAAGAAGACAGTTGTGTGAAGAACCCGGTCGTTGCGTTCAAAGCAAACACGCCATTTGCACCGGAGAGAATCTCGAAGGACAGAGGGGCGGAATAAACTCCAGAAACTCGCACACTCGGATGAAGGATAGTACCCGCGGGACTCGATTCAGGGATAGAGAGAACAGAGTGTTGGATAGAGAAGAGTGGATGCTCACCCGTGAAGGAGATGATTGCAAACACAGAGCAGCTCAAACCGCTAGGATCTGATGCGTGCACGGTCACATTGTAGGTGATGCTTGGATTGATCGTAGTGTCAACGAGGCGAATCTGACCAAGATTGTCAATGCTGAATAACTCAGAATCGATTGTGTAAGCAAGAGAATCTCCCTCGGGATCTGTTGCGAGAACGGGCGTTCCAATGACTTCGTTGGAAGAAAGCGGCAAGCTTCCCACACGATAAACGGTGGTTTGGGAGAAGGAGGGTTCTTCATTCACATCCTCAATCAGAACGATCAACTTCACAGAATCCGAAAGACCATAGCTGTCAGTTACGGTCGCTTCGAGGATCCATTTGTCCAGAGTCTCGAAGTCGATGACTCCTTCAACTGCAACCTCAACGAATCCCTGCTGCGAAATGTTGAAAGGACACGGCGACGGTACAGTCAAGCATCGAAGAGAATAGACTACTGGATCGTTCAAATCGGGATCGGTGTAGTTGAGTTTGTTTCCAAGAAGCGTATGCACAGGAATAGTCTCAGGGACAGAAAGGACGTGAGATCGGTTCGATCCACTCCAGTTGTCAGTTTCCACAAATCGGGGTGACTCAGGGACATCAAGAATCTGAATATGGATTGTGGATTGACAGGCGAAGGAAGAGTTGAGCATCTTGCTAACGAGAATGGGGATGGAAAGAGTATGATTCAGAGTGGTCTCGAAGTCGATATCTTCTTTCACGAGGAGTTCTCCTGTAAGAGGATGGATCGCAATCTGAGTTGTGTTGGCAACGGCATACTGTAGAAGGTGACCATTTGGATCTTCCGCGGAATAGGCTCCAATCGCAGTTCCAATAGGAGAGTGCTCATACAAGACGAAGAAGTCGGGATAACAGATGGGATTCTTCGTAGACGGAATCACATTGATGAGTATGGATCGCGACGAGCACATGACGGGAGCACCAGAGTCACAAATAGTGACGTTTACAGGATGGAATGACGACGAAGAGAGAGGAGAGCAAATTGTGATAACTCCCTGAGAGCTGATTTGGAAGGGAGAAGCTTCTGGAGTGAGAGAGATCATGGAGAAGGAATGCGACTGACCAATATCCTAGGAGTGAATAAGAAAACTAATGACAACCTTGTCTTCGTAGGCGATATGGAACGACCATTCCTGAGGATCTACATCGTCACTGAGAGAAATCGATTCTGTGAGAATACGAGGCGGCTCATTCACGTAGCATTAAGAATACTTGTTGATGTCATAGGAAAGGATATGTCAATCACGGTGACTTGGAAGGGAAGAAGCAGAGAAGCGAATGTGCTTTGCAATCTGCAGAGGATCGACATGGTGAAAACGCTCTTGGTTTCGTAGTCGAGAGACACCTCAGCACAAACAGAACCATCGTCGTTGATAGAGAAGGAGTGGTCATCTATCTGGAAACAAGTTGGCTTATTCATACCCGCAAAGAAATGAACAACACCAAACCGACTGTCATTCAACGAGAACACGGAATCGATGCATGAACGAGTAGGAAGGTGTTCCATGAAGCTCACATTTCTGTAAGTAACAGCCCAAAGAGGAATCGTTTCGGGATCGGTGATGAGAACAGTTACAGTTGCACTACATGAAAACAAATGCAAAATCCAACGTGTTGTTGAGAGAGGGAGACCCGTTATCCACCACCATTACACGTAGGCTAACCTCCGAAACCGCATGATTGAACAAGGATGAATCTGAAAGAGAGATACTTCCATCATCGCTATCAATAGCGAAGAAGAATGAGTAGAGAGTGTCGTCTATGCATGAGCCCAATGAAAATAACCGACCAAGAATTGAAAATTGGAGTTCCTGATCCTCGTCTGGATCGGCAGCAAAGACCCTTCCGAGAACAGTGCCTTCCTCAGAGAACAACGGTAGCGAGAATGTAGCGTTTGCAATGATTGGAGGCTCGTTCCGATCTTCGTACCAGACACGAATCTCACACTCGGCGGAAGAAACAGAATTGGAGGCAGAAATGGTGAAACGGAAGGGAATCTGATTGTTGAGAATCTAGTAATCAAGCGACAAGGAAGAATCCACCTCCTCAATCAAAACAGAGCCAACGGAGAAGTGAATGTCTCCTTCAGGGGATTGAGCGACCAAAGGACTGGATAGAATGAGAGGAACGCGAGGAGAGGAGGCAATGAAAGGAAGAATCGTCATGGAGTCGATAATATTGCTCGGATAGACACTAATATAACCATCAGAGCAGTAGGAGTAGTTTGAGGAGTCAATGAAGATAACACGATCGTAGAGGCTACATGAAAGGAAGAGAAAAGAGGATTACGTTCCATTAACGCAAATGTGATAAGAATCTGGGAAGAAGACCTCGCTTCGAGTTGACGCAGAAGATGACAGAGGACCAGAGCACCAGCCATCGGGAACCGGAACCGGAGAAGAGGATCCCTCAGGACAATACACAGACGCATCACCACAGCGGATGAAAGTCGAATTCGTAGAGCCCAAAGGACAATAGAATCCAGGAGAGCAAGAGCCAGAGCAGCTGGAATTAAAGAGGCCCAACTCACTTCCATAACGCCCAGAAGGACAAGGATACGAATCCGGTAGTGAAGTACCTTCAGGACAATAGAAGCCAATAGGACAAAGACCAGAGCAAGAATGCGATGTCAGGACAGTAGAATTGCCAAAGGATCCAGCAGGACAAGGACGAGATTTACCACCAGTGCAGTAAAAACCAAGAGGGCAAGATTCAATAGTGGAACGAATGGTCTCATTAACATACGAAGGACCCGAGACGAAACCATCTGGAACATAAGACGGAGAATCACTACCAGGAGGACAATACCGATCAACACCACCACATTCATGTTCAGTATCGGAAACAGAACCAGGAGGGCAGAAGTATCCTGAACGGCAAGAGCCAGAACAGGAAGAAGACGACAAGCCAGTAGAGTTACCGAAATGACCACCATAACATAAACGAGATTCACCATCAATACAGAAATGACCAACAGGACAAATCCACTGCTGGAAACGATTCTTGGGATTCACATAGATAGGACCAGAGTAATATCCAGGGGAAACAAGAGTGGGAACGTAAGATCCAGTAGGACAATAAACAGAGGAGTTGCCACAATCATGAGAACGAGGTGACACGGTACCACGTGGACACAAGTAACCATGAAGACAAAGACCAGAACAATTCTTGGAAGACAAACCATAAGAATCACCAAAGAAACCAGCAGGGCACAAAGAACGAGCACCAGAAATACAATAACTACCAAGAGGACAAATGGAAATAGCAAAACGAAGGAATAGAGGAACATCAAAAGGAAGAGAGATATAACCAAAGGGAACAGGAATCGGATCAGACGATCCAGCAGGACAGTAGAAACCGACTCCACAGTCCATCATCGCACCACCACTGCAGTAGTATCCCTCCGTGCAGTTCATGATCAGCGACTTCTGCGTATCCATAGCAACCTCAGGACCAGCGATGTATCCCTCAGGAACGTCCTTCGGAGACGATGAACCCTCGGGACAGTACTTGTTCACACCACACTCGTTCTTTCCGCCATTCACACAATAGAATCCAGCGGGACAGATCGACTGCGACACGCCGTGCATCTCGTTCACTCCCTCGGGAATCACGAAGTAACCACTCGACACTGGTGTCGGATCAGACGATCCAGCAGGACAGTAGAAACCGACTCCACAATCCATCATCGCACCACCACTGCAGTAGTATCCCTCCGTGCAGTTCACGATCAGCGACTTCTGCGTTTCAATCGCAACTTCAGGACCAGCGATGTATCCCTCAGGAACGTCCTTCGGAGACGACGAACCCTCGGGACAGTACTTGTTCACACCACACTCGTTCTTTCCGCCATTCACACAATAGAATCCAGCAGGACAGATCGACTGCGATACGCCATGCATCTCGTTCACTCCCTCGGGAATCACGAAGTAGCCGTCAGAAACAGGAATCGGATCAGACGATCCAGCAGGACAGTAGAAACCAACTCCACAATCCATCATCGCACCACCACTGCAGTAGTATCCCTCCGTGCAGTTCATGATCAGCGACTTCTGCGTTTCAATCGCAACTTCAGGACCAGCGATGTATCCCTCAGGAACGTCCTTCGGAGACGACGAACCCTCGGGACAGTACTTGTTCACACCACACTCGTTCTTTCCGCCATTCACACAATAGAATCCAGCAGGACAGATCGACTGCGATACGCCATGCATCTCGTTCACTCCCTCGGGAATCACGAAGTAACCACTCGACACTGGTGTCGGATCAGACGATCCAGCAGGACAGTAGAAACCAACTCCACAATCCATCATCGCACCACCACTGCAGTAGTATCCCTCCGTGCAGTTCATGATCAGCGACTTCTGCGTTTCAATCGCAACTTCAGGACCAGCGATGTATCCCTCAGGAACGTCCTTCGGAGACGATGAACCCTCGGGACAGTACTTGTTCACACCACACTCGTTCTTTCCGCCATTCACACAATAGAATCCAGCAGGACAGATCGACTGCGATACGCCGTGCATCTCGTTCACTCCCTCGGGAATCACGAAGTAACCACTCGACACTGGTGTCGGATCAGACGATCCAGCAGGACAGTAGAAACCGACTCCACAATCCATCATCGCACCACCACTGCAGTAGTATCCCTCCGTGCAGTTCATGATCAGCGACTTCTGCGTTTCAATCGCAACTTCAGGACCAGCGATGTATCCCTCAGGAACGTCCTTCGGAGACGACGAACCCTCGGGACAGTACTTGTTCACACCACACTCGTTCTTTCCGCCATTCACACAATAGAATCCAGCAGGACAGATCGACTGCGATACGCCGTGCATCTCGTTCACTCCCTCGGGAATCACGAAGTAGCCGTCAGAAACAGGAATCGGATCAGACGATCCAGCAGGACAGTAGAAACCGACTCCACAATCCATCATCGCACCACCACTGCAGTAGTATCCCTCCGTGCAGTTCACGATCAGCGACTTCTGCGTATCCATAGCAACCTCAGGACCAGCGATGTATCCCTCAGGAACGTCCTTCGGAGACGATGAACCCTCGGGACAGTACTTGTTCACACCACACTCGTTCTTTCCGCCATTCACACAATAGAATCCAGCGGGACAGATCGACTGCGACACGCCGTGCATCTCGTTCACTCCCTCGGGAATCACGAAGTAACCACTCGACACTGGTGTCGGATCAGACGATCCAGCAGGACAGTAGAAACCGACTCCACAATCCATCATCGCACCACCACTGCAGTAGTATCCCTCCGTGCAGTTCACGATCAGCGACTTCTGCGTTTCAATCGCAACTTCAGGACCAGCGATGTATCCCTCAGGAACGTCCTTCGGAGACGATGAACCCTCGGGACAGTACTTGTTCACACCACACTCGTTCTTTCCGCCATTCACACAATAGAATCCAGCGGGACAGATCGACTGCGACACGCCGTGCATCTCGTTCACTCCCTCGGGAATCACGAAGTAGCCGTCAGAAACAGGAATCGGATCAGACGATCCAGCAGGACAGTAGAAACCGACTCCACAATCCATCATCGCACCACCACTGCAGTAGTATCCCTCCGTGCAGTTCACGATCAGCGACTTCTGCGTATCCATAGCAACCTCAGGACCAGCGATGTATCCCTCAGGAACGTCCTTCGGAGACGATGAACCCTCGGGACAGTACTTGTTCACACCACACTCGTTCTTTCCGCCATTCACACAATAGAATCCAGCAGGACAGATCGACTGCGATACGCCGTGCATCTCGTTCACTCCCTCGGGAATCACGAAGTAACCACTCGACACTGGTGTCGGATCAGACGATCCAGCAGGACAGTAGAAACCGACTCCACAATCCATCATCGCACCACCACTGCAGTAGTATCCCTCCGTGCAGTTCACGATCAGCGACTTCTGCGTATCCATAGCAACCTCAGGACCAGCGATGTATCCCTCAGGAACGTCCTTCGGAGACGATGAACCCTCGGGACAGTACTTGTTCACACCACACTCGTTCTTTCCGCCATTCACACAATAGAATCCAGCAGGACAGATCGACTGCGATACGCCATGCATCTCGTTCACTCCCTCGGGAATCACGAAGTAGCCGTCAGAAACAGGAATCGGATCAGACGATCCAGCAGGACAGTAGAAACCAACTCCACAATCCATCATCGCACCACCACTGCAGTAGTATCCCTCCGTGCAGTTCATGATCAGCGACTTCTGCGTTTCAATCGCAACTTCAGGACCAGCGATGTATCCCTCAGGAACGTCCTTCGGAGACGACGAACCCTCGGGACAGTACTTGTTCACACCACACTCGTTCTTTCCGCCATTCACACAATAGAATCCAGCAGGACAGATCGACTGCGATACGCCATGCATCTCGTTCACTCCCTCGGGAATCACGAAGTAACCACTCGACACTGGTGTCGGATCAGACGATCCAGCAGGACAGTAGAAACCAACTCCACAATCCATCATCGCACCACCACTGCAGTAGTATCCCTCCGTGCAGTTCACGATCAGCGACTTCTGCGTTTCAATCGCAACTTCAGGACCAGCGATGTATCCCTCAGGAACGTCCTTCGGAGACGATGAACCCTCGGGACAGTACTTGTTCACACCACACTCGTTCTTTCCGCCATTCACACAATAGAATCCAGCAGGACAGATCGACTGCGATACGCCGTGCATCTCGTTCACTCCCTCGGGAATCACGAAGTAACCACTCGACACTGGTGTCGGATCAGACGATCCAGCAGGACAGTAGAAACCGACTCCACAATCCATCATCGCACCACCACTGCAGTAGTATCCCTCCGTGCAGTTCATGATCAGCGACTTCTGCGTTTCAATCGCAACTTCAGGACCAGCGATGTATCCCTCAGGAACGTCCTTCGGAGACGACGAACCCTCGGGACAGTACTTGTTCACACCACACTCGTTCTTTCCGCCATTCACACAATAGAATCCAGCAGGACAGATCGACTGCGACACGCCGTGCATCTCGTTCACTCCCTCGGGAATCACGAAGTAGCCGTCAGAAACAGGAATCGGATCAGACGATCCAGCAGGACAGTAGAAACCAACTCCACAATCCATCATCGCACCACCACTGCAGTAGTATCCCTCCGTGCAGTTCATGATCAGCGACTTCTGCGTTTCAATCGCAACTTCAGGACCAGCGATGTATCCCTCAGGAACGTCCTTCGGAGACGATGAACCCTCGGGACAGTACTTGTTCACACCACACTCGTTCTTTCCGCCATTCACACAATAGAATCCAGCAGGACAGATCGACTGCGATACGCCGTGCATCTCGTTCACTCCCTCGGGAATCACGAAGTAACCACTCGACACTGGTGTCGGATCAGACGATCCAGCAGGACAGTAGAAACCAACTCCACAATCCATCATCGCACCACCACTGCAGTAGTATCCCTCCGTGCAGTTCATGATCAGCGACTTCTGCGTTTCAATCGCAACTTCAGGACCAGCGATGTATCCCTCAGGAACGTCCTTCGGAGACGACGAACCCTCGGGACAGTACTTGTTCACACCACACTCGTTCTTTCCGCCATTCACACAATAGAATCCAGCGGGACAGATCGACTGCGACACGCCGTGCATCTCGTTCACTCCCTCGGGAATCACGAAGTAACCACTCGACACTGGTGTCGGATCAGACGATCCAGCAGGACAGTAGAAACCGACTCCACAATCCATCATCGCACCACCACTGCAGTAGTATCCCTCCGTGCAGTTCACGATCAGCGACTTCTGCGTATCCATAGCAACCTCAGGACCAGCGATGTATCCCTCAGGAACGTCCTTCGGAGACGATGAACCCTCGGGACAGTACTTGTTCACACCACACTCGTTCTTTCCGCCATTCACACAATAGAATCCAGCAGGACAGATCGACTGCGATACGCCATGCATCTCGTTCACTCCCTCGGGAATCACGAAGTAGCCGTCAGAAACAGGAATCGGATCAGACGATCCAGCAGGACAGTAGAAACCAACTCCACAATCCATCATCGCACCACCACTGCAGTAGTATCCCTCCGTGCAGTTCATGATCAGCGACTTCTGCGTTTCAATCGCAACTTCAGGACCAGCGATGTATCCCTCAGGAACGTCCTTCGGAGACGACGAACCCTCGGGACAGTACTTGTTCACACCACACTCGTTCTTTCCGCCATTCACACAATAGAATCCAGCGGGACAGATCGACTGCGACACGCCGTGCATCTCGTTCACTCCCTCGGGAATCACGAAGTAGCCGTCAGAAACAGGAATCGGATCAGACGATCCAGCAGGACAGTAGAAACCGACTCCACAATCCATCATCGCACCACCACTGCAGTAGTATCCCTCCGTGCAGTTCATGATCAGCGACTTCTGCGTTTCAATCGCAACTTCAGGACCAGCGATGTATCCCTCAGGAACGTCCTTCGGAGACGACGAACCCTCGGGACAGTACTTGTTCACACCACACTCGTTCTTTCCGCCATTCACACAATAGAATCCAGCAGGACAGATTGACTGCGATACGCCATGCATCTCGTTCACTCCCTCGGGAATCACGAAGTAGCCGTCAGAAACAGGAATCGGATCAGACGATCCAGCAGGACAGTAGAAACCAACTCCACAATCCATCATCGCACCACCACTGCAGTAGTATCCCTCCGTGCAGTTCATGATCAGCGACTTCTGCGTTTCAATCGCAACTTCAGGACCAGCGATGTATCCCTCAGGAACGTCCTTCGGAGACGACGAACCCTCGGGACAGTACTTGTTCACACCACACTCGTTCTTTCCGCCATTCACACAATAGAATCCAGCAGGACAGATCGACTGCGATACGCCGTGCATCTCGTTCACTCCCTCGGGAATCACGAAGTAACCACTCGACACTGGTGTCGGATCAGACGATCCAGCAGGACAGTAGAAACCGACTCCACAATCCATCATCGCACCACCACTGCAGTAGTATCCCTCCGTGCAGTTCATGATCAGCGACTTCTGCGTTTCAATCGCAACTTCAGGACCAGCGATGTATCCCTCAGGAACGTCCTTCGGAGACGACGAACCCTCGGGACAGTACTTGTTCACACCACACTCGTTCTTTCCGCCATTCACACAATAGAATCCAGCAGGACAGATCGACTGCGATACGCCATGCATCTCGTTCACTCCCTCGGGAATCACGAAGTAGCCGTCAGAAACAGGAATCGGATCAGACGATCCAGCAGGACAGTAGAAACCAACTCCACAATCCATCATCGCACCACCACTGCAGTAGTATCCCTCCGTGCAGTTCATGATCAGCGACTTCTGCGTTTCAATCGCAACTTCAGGACCAGCGATGTATCCCTCAGGAACGTCCTTCGGAGACGATGAACCCTCGGGACAGTACTTGTTCACACCACACTCGTTCTTTCCGCCATTCACACAATAGAATCCAGCAGGACAGATCGACTGCGACACGCCGTGCATCTCGTTCACTCCCTCGGGAATCACGAAGTAGCCGTCAGAAACAGGAATCGGATCAGACGATCCAGCAGGACAGTAGAAACCGACTCCACAATCCATCATCGCACCACCACTGCAGTAGTATCCCTCCGTGCAGTTCACGATCAGCGACTTCTGCGTATCCATAGCAACCTCAGGACCAGCGATGTATCCCTCAGGAACGTCCTTCGGAGACGATGAACCCTCGGGACAGTACTTGTTCACACCACACTCGTTCTTTCCGCCATTCACACAATAGAATCCAGCGGGACAGATCGACTGCGACACGCCGTGCATCTCGTTCACTCCCTCGGGAATCACGAAGTAACCACTCGACACTGGTGTCGGATCAGACGATCCAGCAGGACAGTAGAAACCGACTCCACAATCCATCATCGCACCACCACTGCAGTAGTATCCCTCCGTGCAGTTCACGATCAGCGACTTCTGCGTTTCAATCGCAACTTCAGGACCAGCGATGTATCCCTCAGGAACGTCCTTCGGAGACGATGAACCCTCGGGACAGTACTTGTTCACACCACACTCGTTCTTTCCGCCATTCACACAATAGAATCCAGCGGGACAGATCGACTGCGACACGCCGTGCATCTCGTTCACTCCCTCGGGAATCACGAAGTAGCCGTCAGAAACAGGAATCGGATCAGACGATCCAGCAGGACAGTAGAAACCGACTCCACAATCCATCATCGCACCACCACTGCAGTAGTATCCCTCCGTGCAGTTCACGATCAGCGACTTCTGCGTATCCATAGCAACCTCAGGACCAGCGATGTATCCCTCAGGAACGTCCTTCGGAGACGATGAACCCTCGGGACAGTACTTGTTCACACCACACTCGTTCTTTCCGCCATTCACACAATAGAATCCAGCGGGACAGATCGACTGCGATACGCCATGCATCTCGTTCACTCCCTCGGGAATCACGAAGTAACCACTCGACACTGGTGTCGGATCAGACGATCCAGCAGGACAGTAGAAACCAACTCCACAATCCATCATCGCACCACCACTGCAGTAGTATCCCTCCGTGCAGTTCACGATCAGCGACTTCTGCGTTTCAATCGCAACTTCAGGACCAGCGATGTATCCCTCAGGAACGTCCTTCGGAGACGATGAACCCTCGGGACAGTACTTGTTCACACCACACTCGTTCTTTCCGCCATTCACACAATAGAATCCAGCAGGACAGATCGACTGCGATACGCCGTGCATCTCGTTCACTCCCTCGGGAATCACGAAGTAACCACTCGACACTGGTGTCGGATCAGACGATCCAGCAGGACAGTAGAAACCGACTCCACAATCCATCATCGCACCACCACTGCAGTAGTATCCCTCCGTGCAGTTCATGATCAGCGACTTCTGCGTTTCAATCGCAACTTCAGGACCAGCGATGTATCCCTCAGGAACGTCCTTCGGAGACGATGAACCCTCGGGACAGTACTTGTTCACACCACACTCGTTCTTTCCGCCATTCACACAATAGAATCCAGCAGGACAGATCGACTGCGATACGCCATGCATCTCGTTCACTCCCTCGGGAATCACGAAGTAGCCGTCAGAAACAGGAATCGGATCAGACGATCCAGCAGGACAGTAGAAACCAACTCCACAATCCATCATCGCACCACCACTGCAGTAGTATCCCTCCGTGCAGTTCATGATCAGCGACTTCTGCGTTTCAATCGCAACTTCAGGACCAGCGATGTATCCCTCAGGAACGTCCTTCGGAGACGATGAACCCTCGGGACAGTACTTGTTCACACCACACTCGTTCTTTCCGCCATTCACACAATAGAATCCAGCAGGACAGATCGACTGCGACACGCCGTGCATCTCGTTCACTCCCTCGGGAATCACGAAGTAGCCGTCAGAAACAGGAATCGGATCAGACGATCCAGCAGGACAGTAGAAACCGACTCCACAATCCATCATCGCACCACCACTGCAGTAGTATCCCTCCGTGCAGTTCATGATCAGCGACTTCTGCGTTTCAATCGCAACTTCAGGACCAGCGATGTATCCCTCAGGAACGTCCTTCGGAGACGATGAACCCTCGGGACAGTACTTGTTCACACCACACTCGTTCTTTCCGCCATTCACACAATAGAATCCAGCGGGACAGATCGACTGCGATACGCCGTGCATCTCGTTCACTCCCTCGGGAATCACGAAGTAACCACTCGACACTGGTGTCGGATCAGACGATCCAGCAGGACAGTAGAAACCAACTCCACAATCCATCATCGCACCACCACTGCAGTAGTATCCCTCCGTGCAGTTCATGATCAGCGACTTCTGCGTTTCAATCGCAACTTCAGGACCAGCGATGTATCCCTCAGGAACGTCCTTCGGAGACGACGAACCCTCGGGACAGTACTTGTTCACACCACACTCGTTCTTTCCGCCATTCACACAATAGAATCCAGCGGGACAGATCGACTGCGATACGCCGTGCATCTCGTTCACTCCCTCGGGAATCACGAAGTAACCACTCGACACTGGTGTCGGATCAGACGATCCAGCAGGACAGTAGAAACCGACTCCACAATCCATCATCGCACCACCACTGCAGTAGTATCCCTCCGTGCAGTTCATGATCAGCGACTTCTGCGTTTCAATCGCAACTTCAGGACCAGCGATGTATCCCTCAGGAACGTCCTTCGGAGACGATGAACCCTCGGGACAGTACTTGTTCACACCACACTCGTTCTTTCCGCCATTCACACAATAGAATCCAGCGGGACAGATCGACTGCGATACGCCATGCATCTCGTTCACTCCCTCGGGAATCACGAAGTAACCACTCGACACTGGTGTCGGATCAGACGATCCAGCAGGACAGTAGAAACCAACTCCACAATCCATCATCGCACCACCACTGCAGTAGTATCCCTCCGTGCAGTTCACGATCAGCGACTTCTGCGTTTCAATCGCAACTTCAGGACCAGCGATGTATCCCTCAGGAACGTCCTTCGGAGACGATGAACCCTCGGGACAGTACTTGTTCACACCACACTCGTTCTTTCCGCCATTCACACAATAGAATCCAGCAGGACAGATCGACTGCGATACGCCGTGCATCTCGTTCACTCCCTCGGGAATCACGAAGTAACCACTCGACACTGGTGTCGGATCAGACGATCCAGCAGGACAGTAGAAACCGACTCCACAATCCATCATCGCACCACCACTGCAGTAGTATCCCTCCGTGCAGTTCATGATCAGCGACTTCTGCGTTTCAATCGCAACTTCAGGACCAGCGATGTATCCCTCAGGAACGTCCTTCGGAGACGACGAACCCTCGGGACAGTACTTGTTCACACCACACTCGTTCTTTCCGCCATTCACACAATAGAATCCAGCAGGACAGATCGACTGCGATACGCCATGCATCTCGTTCACTCCCTCGGGAATCACGAAGTAGCCGTCAGAAACAGGAATCGGATCAGACGATCCAGCAGGACAGTAGAAACCAACTCCACAATCCATCATCGCACCACCACTGCAGTAGTATCCCTCCGTGCAGTTCATGATCAGCGACTTCTGCGTTTCAATCGCAACTTCAGGACCAGCGATGTATCCCTCAGGAACGTCCTTCGGAGACGATGAACCCTCGGGACAGTACTTGTTCACACCACACTCGTTCTTTCCGCCATTCACACAATAGAATCCAGCAGGACAGATCGACTGCGACACGCCGTGCATCTCGTTCACTCCCTCGGGAATCACGAAGTAGCCGTCAGAAACAGGAATCGGATCAGACGATCCAGCAGGACAGTAGAAACCAACTCCACAATCCATCATCGCACCACCACTGCAGTAGTATCCCTCCGTGCAGTTCATGATCAGCGACTTCTGCGTTTCAATCGCAACTTCAGGACCAGCGATGTATCCCTCAGGAACGTCCTTCGGAGACGATGAACCCTCGGGACAGTACTTGTTCACACCACACTCGTTCTTTCCGCCATTCACACAATAGAATCCAGCAGGACAGATCGACTGCGATACGCCGTGCATCTCGTTCACTCCCTCGGGAATCACGAAGTAACCACTCGACACTGGTGTCGGATCAGACGATCCAGCAGGACAGTAGAAACCAACTCCACAATCCATCATCGCACCACCACTGCAGTAGTATCCCTCCGTGCAGTTCATGATCAGCGACTTCTGCGTTTCAATCGCAACTTCAGGACCAGCGATGTATCCCTCAGGAACGTCCTTCGGAGACGACGAACCCTCGGGACAGTACTTGTTCACACCACACTCGTTCTTTCCGCCATTCACACAATAGAATCCAGCGGGACAGATCGACTGCGACACGCCGTGCATCTCGTTCACTCCCTCGGGAATCACGAAGTAACCACTCGACACTGGTGTCGGATCAGACGATCCAGCAGGACAGTAGAAACCGACTCCACAATCCATCATCGCACCACCACTGCAGTAGTATCCCTCCGTGCAGTTCACGATCAGCGACTTCTGCGTATCCATAGCAACCTCAGGACCAGCGATGTATCCCTCAGGAACGTCCTTCGGAGACGATGAACCCTCGGGACAGTACTTGTTCACACCACACTCGTTCTTTCCGCCATTCACACAATAGAATCCAGCAGGACAGATCGACTGCGATACGCCATGCATCTCGTTCACTCCCTCGGGAATCACGAAGTAGCCGTCAGAAACAGGAATCGGATCAGACGATCCAGCAGGACAGTAGAAACCAACTCCACAATCCATCATCGCACCACCACTGCAGTAGTATCCCTCCGTGCAGTTCATGATCAGCGACTTCTGCGTTTCAATCGCAACTTCAGGACCAGCGATGTATCCCTCAGGAACGTCCTTCGGAGACGACGAACCCTCGGGACAGTACTTGTTCACACCACACTCGTTCTTTCCGCCATTCACACAATAGAATCCAGCGGGACAGATCGACTGCGACACGCCGTGCATCTCGTTCACTCCCTCGGGAATCACGAAGTAGCCGTCAGAAACAGGAATCGGATCAGACGATCCAGCAGGACAGTAGAAACCGACTCCACAATCCATCATCGCACCACCACTGCAGTAGTATCCCTCCGTGCAGTTCATGATCAGCGACTTCTGCGTTTCAATCGCAACTTCAGGACCAGCGATGTATCCCTCAGGAACGTCCTTCGGAGACGATGAACCCTCGGGACAGTACTTGTTCACACCACACTCGTTCTTTCCGCCATTCACACAATAGAATCCAGCAGGACAGATCGACTGCGACACGCCGTGCATCTCGTTCACTCCCTCGGGAATCACGAAGTAACCACTCGACACTGGTGTCGGATCAGACGATCCAGCAGGACAGTAGAAACCAACTCCACAATCCATCATCGCACCACCACTGCAGTAGTATCCCTCCGTGCAGTTCATGATCAGCGACTTCTGCGTTTCAATCGCAACTTCAGGACCAGCGATGTATCCCTCAGGAACGTCCTTCGGAGACGACGAACCCTCGGGACAGTACTTGTTCACACCACACTCGTTCTTTCCGCCATTCACACAATAGAATCCAGCAGGACAGATCGACTGCGATACGCCATGCATCTCGTTCACTCCCTCGGGAATCACGAAGTAACCACTCGACACTGGTGTCGGATCAGACGATCCAGCAGGACAGTAGAAACCAACTCCACAATCCATCATCGCACCACCACTGCAGTAGTATCCCTCCGTGCAGTTCATGATCAGCGACTTCTGCGTTTCAATCGCAACTTCAGGACCAGCGATGTATCCCTCAGGAACGTCCTTCGGAGACGACGAACCCTCGGGACAGTACTTGTTCACACCACACTCGTTCTTTCCGCCATTCACACAATAGAATCCAGCGGGACAGATCGACTGCGACACGCCGTGCATCTCGTTCACTCCCTCGGGAATCACGAAGTAACCACTCGACACTGGTGTCGGATCAGACGATCCAGCAGGACAGTAGAAACCGACTCCACAATCCATCATCGCACCACCACTGCAGTAGTATCCCTCCGTGCAGTTCACGATCAGCGACTTCTGCGTATCCATAGCAACCTCAGGACCAGCGATGTATCCCTCAGGAACGTCCTTCGGAGACGATGAACCCTCGGGACAGTACTTGTTCACACCACACTCGTTCTTTCCGCCATTCACACAATAGAATCCAGCAGGACAGATCGACTGCGATACGCCATGCATCTCGTTCACTCCCTCGGGAATCACGAAGTAGCCGTCAGAAACAGGAATCGGATCAGACGATCCAGCAGGACAGTAGAAACCAACTCCACAATCCATCATCGCACCACCACTGCAGTAGTATCCCTCCGTGCAGTTCATGATCAGCGACTTCTGCGTTTCAATCGCAACTTCAGGACCAGCGATGTATCCCTCAGGAACGTCCTTCGGAGACGACGAACCCTCGGGACAGTACTTGTTCACACCACACTCGTTCTTTCCGCCATTCACACAATAGAATCCAGCGGGACAGATCGACTGCGACACGCCGTGCATCTCGTTCACTCCCTCGGGAATCACGAAGTAGCCGTCAGAAACAGGAATCGGATCAGACGATCCAGCAGGACAGTAGAAACCGACTCCACAATCCATCATCGCACCACCACTGCAGTAGTATCCCTCCGTGCAGTTCATGATCAGCGACTTCTGCGTTTCAATCGCAACTTCAGGACCAGCGATGTATCCCTCAGGAACGTCCTTCGGAGACGACGAACCCTCGGGACAGTACTTGTTCACACCACACTCGTTCTTTCCGCCATTCACACAATAGAATCCAGCAGGACAGATTGACTGCGATACGCCATGCATCTCGTTCACTCCCTCGGGAATCACGAAGTAGCCGTCAGAAACAGGAATCGGATCAGACGATCCAGCAGGACAGTAGAAACCAACTCCACAATCCATCATCGCACCACCACTGCAGTAGTATCCCTCCGTGCAGTTCATGATCAGCGACTTCTGCGTTTCAATCGCAACTTCAGGACCAGCGATGTATCCCTCAGGAACGTCCTTCGGAGACGATGAACCCTCGGGACAGTACTTGTTCACACCACACTCGTTCTTTCCGCCATTCACACAATAGAATCCAGCAGGACAGATCGACTGCGATACGCCGTGCATCTCGTTCACTCCCTCGGGAATCACGAAGTAACCACTCGACACTGGTGTCGGATCAGACGATCCAGCAGGACAGTAGAAACCAACTCCACAATCCATCATCGCACCACCACTGCAGTAGTATCCCTCCGTGCAGTTCATGATCAGCGACTTCTGCGTTTCAATCGCAACTTCAGGACCAGCGATGTATCCCTCAGGAACGTCCTTCGGAGACGACGAACCCTCGGGACAGTACTTGTTCACACCACACTCGTTCTTTCCGCCATTCACACAATAGAATCCAGCGGGACAGATCGACTGCGACACGCCGTGCATCTCGTTCACTCCCTCGGGAATCACGAAGTAGCCGTCAGAAACAGGAATCGGATCAGACGATCCAGCAGGACAGTAGAAACCGACTCCACAATCCATCATCGCACCACCACTGCAGTAGTATCCCTCCGTGCAGTTCATGATCAGCGACTTCTGCGTTTCAATCGCAACTTCAGGACCAGCGATGTATCCCTCAGGAACGTCCTTCGGAGACGATGAACCCTCGGGACAGTACTTGTTCACACCACACTCGTTCTTTCCGCCATTCACACAATAGAATCCAGCAGGACAGATCGACTGCGATACGCCATGCATCTCGTTCACTCCCTCGGGAATCACGAAGTAACCACTCGACACTGGTGTCGGATCAGACGATCCAGCAGGACAGTAGAAACCAACTCCACAATCCATCATCGCACCACCACTGCAGTAGTATCCCTCCGTGCAGTTCATGATCAGCGACTTCTGCGTTTCAATCGCAACTTCAGGACCAGCGATGTATCCCTCAGGAACGTCCTTCGGAGACGACGAACCCTCGGGACAGTACTTGTTCACACCACACTCGTTCTTTCCGCCATTCACACAATAGAATCCAGCGGGACAGATCGACTGCGACACGCCGTGCATCTCGTTCACTCCCTCGGGAATCACGAAGTAGCCGTCAGAAACAGGAATCGGATCAGACGATCCAGCAGGACAGTAGAAACCAACTCCACAATCCATCATCGCACCACCACTGCAGTAGTATCCCTCCGTGCAGTTCATGATCAGCGACTTCTGCGTTTCAATCGCAACTTCAGGACCAGCGATGTATCCCTCAGGAACGTCCTTCGGAGACGATGAACCCTCGGGACAGTACTTGTTCACACCACACTCGTTCTTTCCGCCATTCACACAATAGAATCCAGCAGGACAGATCGACTGCGACACGCCGTGCATCTCGTTCACTCCCTCGGGAATCACGAAGTAACCACTCGACACTGGTGTCGGATCAGACGATCCAGCAGGACAGTAGAAACCGACTCCACAATCCATCATCGCACCACCACTGCAGTAGTATCCCTCCGTGCAGTTCACGATCAGCGACTTCTGCGTTTCAATCGCAACTTCAGGACCAGCGATGTATCCCTCAGGAACGTCCTTCGGAGACGACGAACCCTCGGGACAGTACTTGTTCACACCACACTCGTTCTTTCCGCCATTCACACAATAGAATCCAGCAGGACAGATCGACTGCGACACGCCGTGCATCTCGTTCACTCCCTCGGGAATCACGAAGTAACCACTCGACACTGGTGTCGGATCAGACGATCCAGCAGGACAGTAGAAACCGACTCCACAATCCATCATCGCACCACCACTGCAGTAGTATCCCTCCGTGCAGTTCACGATCAGCGACTTCTGCGTATCCATAGCAACCTCAGGACCAGCGATGTATCCCTCAGGAACGTCCTTCGGAGACGACGAACCCTCGGGACAGTACTTGTTCACACCACACTCGTTCTTTCCGCCATTCACACAATAGAATCCAGCGGGACAGATCGACTGCGATACGCCGTGCATCTCGTTCACTCCCTCGGGAATCACGAAGTAACCACTCGACACTGGTGTCGGATCAGACGATCCAGCAGGACAGTAGAAACCGACTCCACAATCCATCATCGCACCACCACTGCAGTAGTATCCCTCCGTGCAGTTCATGATCAGCGACTTCTGCGTATCCATAGCAACCTCAGGACCAGCGATGTATCCCTCAGGAACGTCCTTCGGAGACGATGAACCCTCGGGACAGTACTTGTTCACACCACACTCGTTCTTTCCGCCATTCACACAATAGAATCCAGCGGGACAGATCGACTGCGATACGCCGTGCATCTCGTTCACTCCCTCGGGAATCACGAAGTAACCACTCGACACTGGTGTCGGATCAGACGATCCAGCAGGACAGTAGAAACCGACTCCACAATCCATCATCGCACCACCACTGCAGTAGTATCCCTCCGTGCAGTTCACGATCAGCGACTTCTGCGTATCCATAGCAACCTCAGGACCAGCGATGTATCCCTCAGGAACGTCCTTCGGAGACGACGAACCCTCGGGACAGTACTTGTTCACACCACACTCGTTCTTTCCGCCATTCACACAATAGAATCCAGCGGGACAGATCGACTGCGACACGCCGTGCATCTCGTTCACTCCCTCGGGAATCACGAAGTAGCCGTCAGAAACAGGAATCGGATCAGACGATCCAGCAGGACAGTAGAAACCGACTCCACAATCCATCATCGCACCACCACTGCAGTAGTATCCCTCCGTGCAGTTCACGATCAGCGACTTCTGCGTTTCAATCGCAACTTCAGGACCAGCGATGTATCCCTCAGGAACGTCCTTCGGAGACGACGAACCCTCGGGACAGTACTTGTTCACACCACACTCGTTCTTTCCGCCATTCACACAATAGAATCCAGCAGGACAGATCGACTGCGACACGCCGTGCATCTCGTTCACTCCCTCGGGAATCACGAAGTAACCACTCGACACTGGTGTCGGATCAGACGATCCAGCAGGACAGTAGAAACCGACTCCACAATCCATCATCGCACCACCACTGCAGTAGTATCCCTCCGTGCAGTTCACGATCAGCGACTTCTGCGTATCCATAGCAACCTCAGGACCAGCGATGTATCCCTCAGGAACGTCCTTCGGAGACGACGAACCCTCGGGACAGTACTTGTTCACACCACACTCGTTCTTTCCGCCATTCACACAATAGAATCCAGCAGGACAGATCGACTGCGATACGCCGTGCATCTCGTTCACTCCCTCGGGAATCACGAAGTAACCACTCGACACTGGTGTCGGATCAGACGATCCAGCAGGACAGTAGAAACCGACTCCACAATCCATCATCGCACCACCACTGCAGTAGTATCCCTCCGTGCAGTTCATGATCAGCGACTTCTGCGTATCCATAGCAACCTCAGGACCAGCGATGTATCCCTCAGGAACGTCCTTCGGAGACGATGAACCCTCGGGACAGTACTTGTTCACACCACACTCGTTCTTTCCGCCATTCACACAATAGAATCCAGCAGGACAGATCGACTGCGATACGCCGTGCATCTCGTTCACTCCCTCGGGAATCACGAAGTAACCACTCGACACTGGTGTCGGATCAGACGATCCAGCAGGACAGTAGAAACCGACTCCACAATCCATCATCGCACCACCACTGCAGTAGTATCCCTCCGTGCAGTTCACGATCAGCGACTTCTGCGTATCCATAGCAACCTCAGGACCAGCGATGTATCCCTCAGGAACGTCCTTCGGAGACGACGAACCCTCGGGACAGTACTTGTTCACACCACACTCGTTCTTTCCGCCATTCACACAATAGAATCCAGCAGGACAGATCGACTGCGATACGCCGTGCATCTCGTTCACTCCCTCGGGAATCACGAAGTAACCGTCAGAAACAGGAATCGGATCAGACGATCCAGCAGGACAGTAGAAACCGACTCCACAATCCATCATCGCACCACCACTGCAGTAGTATCCCTCCGTGCAGTTCACGATCAGCGACTTCTGCGTATCCACAGCAACTTCAGGACCAGCGATGTATCCCTCAGGAACGTCCTTCGGAGACGACGAACCCTCGGGACAGTACTTGTTCACACCACACTCGTTCTTTCCGCCATTCACACAATAGAATCCAGCAGGACAGATCGACTGCGACACGCCGTGCATCTCGTTCACTCCCTCGGGAATCACGAAGTAACCACTCGACACTGGTGTCGGATCAGACGATCCAGCAGGACAGTAGAAACCGACTCCACAATCCATCATCGCACCACCACTGCAGTAGTATCCCTCCGTGCAGTTCACGATCAGCGACTTCTGCGTATCCACAGCAACTTCAGGACCAGCGATGTATCCCTCAGGAACGTCCTTCGGAGACGACGAACCCTCGGGACAGTACTTGTTCACACCACACTCGTTCTTTCCGCCATTCACACAATAGAATCCAGCAGGACAGATCGACTGCGACACGCCGTGCATCTCGTTCACTCCCTCGGGAATCACGAAGTAACCACTCGACACTGGTGTCGGATCAGACGATCCAGCAGGACAGTAGAAACCGACTCCACAATCCATCATCGCACCACCACTGCAGTAGTATCCCTCCGTGCAGTTCACGATCAGCGACTTCTGCGTTTCAATAGCAACCTCAGGACCAGCGATGTATCCCTCAGGAACGTCCTTCGGAGACGACGAACCCTCGGGACAGTACTTGTTCACACCACACTCGTTCTTTCCGCCATTCACACAATAGAATCCAGCAGGACAGATCGACTGCGACACGCCGTGCATCTCGTTCACTCCCTCGGGAATCACGAAGTAACCACTCGACACTGGTGTCGGATCAGACGATCCAGCAGGACAGTAGAAACCGACTCCACAATCCATCATCGCACCACCACTGCAGTAGTATCCCTCCGTGCAGTTCATGATCAGCGACTTCTGCGTTTCAATCGCAACTTCAGGACCAGCGATGTATCCCTCAGGAACGTCCTTCGGAGACGACGAACCCTCGGGACAGTACTTGTTCACACCACACTCGTTCTTTCCGCCATTCACGCAATAGAATCCAGCAGGACAGATCGACTGCGATACGCCGTGCATCTCGTTCACTCCCTCGGGAATCACGAAGTAACCACTCGACACTGGTGTCGGATCAGACGATCCAGCAGGACAGTAGAAACCGACTCCACAATCCATCATCGCACCACCACTGCAGTAGTATCCCTCCGTGCAGTTCACGATCAGCGACTTCTGCGTATCCACAGCAACTTCAGGACCAGCGATGTATCCCTCAGGAACGTCCTTCGGAGACGACGAACCCTCGGGACAGTACTTGTTCACACCACACTCGTTCTTTCCGCCATTCACGCAATAGAATCCAGCAGGACAGATCGACTGCGATACGCCGTGCATCTCGTTCACTCCCTCGGGAATCACGAAGTAACCACTCGACACTGGTGTCGGATCAGACGATCCAGCAGGACAGTAGAAACCGACTCCACAATCCATCATCGCACCACCACTGCAGTAGTATCCCTCCGTGCAGTTCATTATCAGCGACTTCTGCGTATCCACAGCAACTTCAGGACCAGCGATGTATCCCTCAGGAACGTCCTTCGGAGACGACGAACCCTCGGGACAGTACTTGTTCACACCACACTCGTTCTTTCCGCCATTCACACAATAGAATCCAGCGGGACAGATCGACTGCGATACGCCGTGCATCTCGTTCACTCCCTCGGGAATCACGAAGTAACCGTCAGAAACAGGAATCGGATCAGACGATCCAGCAGGACAGTAGAAACCGACTCCACAATCCATCATCGCACCACCACTGCAGTAGTATCCCTCCGTGCAGTTCATTATCAGCGACTTCTGCGTTTCAATCGCAACTTCAGGACCAGCGATGTATCCCTCAGGAACGTCCTTCGGAGACGACGAACCCTCGGGACAGTACTTGTTCACACCACACTCGTTCTTTCCGCCATTCACGCAATAGAATCCAGCGGGACAGATCGACTGCGACACGCCGTGCATCTCGTTCACTCCCTCGGGAATCACGAAGTAACCACTCGACACTGGTGTCGGATCAGACGATCCAGCAGGACAGTAGAAACCGACTCCACAATCCATCATCGCACCACCACTGCAGTAGTATCCCTCCGTGCAGTTCACGATCAGCGACTTCTGCGTATCCACAGCAACTTCAGGACCAGCGATGTATCCCTCAGGAACGTCCTTCGGAGACGACGAACCCTCGGGACAGTACTTGTTCACACCACACTCGTTCTTTCCGCCATTCACACAATAGAATCCAGCAGGACAGATCGACTGCGATACGCCATGCATCTCGTTCACTCCCTCGGGAATCACGAAGTAGCCGTCAGAAACAGGAATCGGATCAGACGATCCAGCAGGACAGTAGAAACCAACTCCACAATCCATCATCGCACCACCACTGCAGTAGTATCCCTCCGTGCAGTTCATTATCAGCGACTTCTGCGTTTCAATCGCAACTTCAGGACCAGCGATGTATCCCTCAGGAACGTCCTTCGGAGACGATGAACCCTCGGGACAGTACTTGTTCACACCACACTCGTTCTTTCCGCCATTCACACAATAGAATCCAGCGGGACAGATCGACTGCGACACGCCGTGCATCTCGTTCACTCCCTCGGGAATCACGAAGTAACCACTCGACACTGGTGTCGGATCAGACGATCCAGCAGGACAGTAGAAACCGACTCCACAATCCATCATCGCACCACCACTGCAGTAGTATCCCTCCGTGCAGTTCACGATCAGCGACTTCTGCGTATCCATAGCAACCTCAGGACCAGCGATGTATCCCTCAGGAACGTCCTTCGGAGACGACGAACCCTCGGGACAGTACTTGTTCACACCACACTCGTTCTTTCCGCCATTCACACAATAGAATCCAGCAGGACAGATCGACTGCGACACGCCGTGCATCTCGTTCACTCCCTCGGGAATCACGAAGTAACCACTCGACACTGGTGTCGGATCAGACGATCCAGCAGGACAGTAGAAACCGACTCCACAATCCATCATCGCACCACCACTGCAGTAGTATCCCTCCGTGCAGTTCACGATCAGCGACTTCTGCGTTTCAATAGCAACCTCAGGACCAGCGATGTATCCCTCAGGAACGTCCTTCGGAGACGACGAACCCTCGGGACAGTACTTGTTCACACCACACTCGTTCTTTCCGCCATTCACACAATAGAATCCAGCAGGACAGATCGACTGCGACACGCCGTGCATCTCGTTCACTCCCTCGGGAATCACGAAGTAACCACTCGACACTGGTGTCGGATCAGACGATCCAGCAGGACAGTAGAAACCGACTCCACAATCCATCATCGCACCACCACTGCAGTAGTATCCCTCCGTGCAGTTCATGATCAGCGACTTCTGCGTTTCAATCGCAACTTCAGGACCAGCGATGTATCCCTCAGGAACGTCCTTCGGAGACGACGAACCCTCGGGACAGTACTTGTTCACACCACACTCGTTCTTTCCGCCATTCACGCAATAGAATCCAGCAGGACAGATCGACTGCGATACGCCGTGCATCTCGTTCACTCCCTCGGGAATCACGAAGTAACCACTCGACACTGGTGTCGGATCAGACGATCCAGCAGGACAGTAGAAACCGACTCCACAATCCATCATCGCACCACCACTGCAGTAGTATCCCTCCGTGCAGTTCACGATCAGCGACTTCTGCGTATCCACAGCAACTTCAGGACCAGCGATGTATCCCTCAGGAACGTCCTTCGGAGACGACGAACCCTCGGGACAGTACTTGTTCACACCACACTCGTTCTTTCCGCCATTCACGCAATAGAATCCAGCAGGACAGATCGACTGCGATACGCCGTGCATCTCGTTCACTCCCTCGGGAATCACGAAGTAACCACTCGACACTGGTGTCGGATCAGACGATCCAGCAGGACAGTAGAAACCGACTCCACAATCCATCATCGCACCACCACTGCAGTAGTATCCCTCCGTGCAGTTCATTATCAGCGACTTCTGCGTATCCACAGCAACTTCAGGACCAGCGATGTATCCCTCAGGAACGTCCTTCGGAGACGACGAACCCTCGGGACAGTACTTGTTCACACCACACTCGTTCTTTCCGCCATTCACACAATAGAATCCAGCGGGACAGATCGACTGCGATACGCCGTGCATCTCGTTCACTCCCTCGGGAATCACGAAGTAACCGTCAGAAACAGGAATCGGATCAGACGATCCAGCAGGACAGTAGAAACCGACTCCACAATCCATCATCGCACCACCACTGCAGTAGTATCCCTCCGTGCAGTTCATTATCAGCGACTTCTGCGTTTCAATCGCAACTTCAGGACCAGCGATGTATCCCTCAGGAACGTCCTTCGGAGACGACGAACCCTCGGGACAGTACTTGTTCACACCACACTCGTTCTTTCCGCCATTCACGCAATAGAATCCAGCGGGACAGATCGACTGCGACACGCCGTGCATCTCGTTCACTCCCTCGGGAATCACGAAGTAACCACTCGACACTGGTGTCGGATCAGACGATCCAGCAGGACAGTAGAAACCGACTCCACAATCCATCATCGCACCACCACTGCAGTAGTATCCCTCCGTGCAGTTCACGATCAGCGACTTCTGCGTATCCACAGCAACTTCAGGACCAGCGATGTATCCCTCAGGAACGTCCTTCGGAGACGACGAACCCTCGGGACAGTACTTGTTCACACCACACTCGTTCTTTCCGCCATTCACACAATAGAATCCAGCAGGACAGATCGACTGCGATACGCCATGCATCTCGTTCACTCCCTCGGGAATCACGAAGTAACCACTCGACACTGGTGTCGGATCAGACGATCCAGCAGGACAGTAGAAACCGACTCCACAATCCATCATCGCACCACCACTGCAGTAGTATCCCTCCGTGCAGTTCACGATCAGCGACTTCTGCGTATCCACAGCAACTTCAGGACCAGCGATGTATCCCTCAGGAACGTCCTTCGGAGACGACGAACCCTCGGGACAGTACTTGTTCACACCACACTCGTTCTTTCCGCCATTCACACAATAGAATCCAGCAGGACAGATCGACTGCGACACGCCGTGCATCTCGTTCACTCCCTCGGGAATCACGAAGTAACCACTCGACACTGGTGTCGGATCAGACGATCCAGCAGGACAGTAGAAACCGACTCCACAATCCATCATCGCACCACCACTGCAGTAGTATCCCTCCGTGCAGTTCACGATCAGCGACTTCTGCGTATCCACAGCAACTTCAGGACCAGCGATGTATCCCTCAGGAACGTCCTTCGGAGACGACGAACCCTCGGGACAGTACTTGTTCACACCACACTCGTTCTTTCCGCCATTCACACAATAGAATCCAGCAGGACAGATCGACTGCGACACGCCGTGCATCTCGTTCACTCCCTCGGGAATCACGAAGTAACCACTCGACACTGGTGTCGGATCAGACGATCCAGCAGGACAGTAGAAACCGACTCCACAATCCATCATCGCACCACCACTGCAGTAGTATCCCTCCGTGCAGTTCATTATCAGCGACTTCTGCGTTTCAATCGCAACTTCAGGACCAGCGATGTATCCCTCAGGAACGTCCTTCGGAGACGACGAACCCTCGGGACAGTACTTGTTCACACCACACTCGTTCTTTCCGCCATTCACGCAATAGAATCCAGCGGGACAGATCGACTGCGACACGCCGTGCATCTCGTTCACTCCCTCGGGAATCACGAAGTAACCACTCGACACTGGTGTCGGATCAGACGATCCAGCAGGACAGTAGAAACCGACTCCACAATCCATCATCGCACCACCACTGCAGTAGTATCCCTCCGTGCAGTTCACGATCAGCGACTTCTGCGTATCCACAGCAACTTCAGGACCAGCGATGTATCCCTCAGGAACGTCCTTCGGAGACGACGAACCCTCGGGACAGTACTTGTTCACACCACACTCGTTCTTTCCGCCATTCACACAATAGAATCCAGCAGGACAGATCGACTGCGATACGCCATGCATCTCGTTCACTCCCTCGGGAATCACGAAGTAGCCGTCAGAAACAGGAATCGGATCAGACGATCCAGCAGGACAGTAGAAACCAACTCCACAATCCATCATCGCACCACCACTGCAGTAGTATCCCTCCGTGCAGTTCATTATCAGCGACTTCTGCGTTTCAATCGCAACTTCAGGACCAGCGATGTATCCCTCAGGAACGTCCTTCGGAGACGATGAACCCTCGGGACAGTACTTGTTCACACCACACTCGTTCTTTCCGCCATTCACACAATAGAATCCAGCGGGACAGATCGACTGCGACACGCCGTGCATCTCGTTCACTCCCTCGGGAATCACGAAGTAACCACTCGACACTGGTGTCGGATCAGACGATCCAGCAGGACAGTAGAAACCGACTCCACAATCCATCATCGCACCACCACTGCAGTAGTATCCCTCCGTGCAGTTCACGATCAGCGACTTCTGCGTATCCATAGCAACCTCAGGACCAGCGATGTATCCCTCAGGAACGTCCTTCGGAGACGACGAACCCTCGGGACAGTACTTGTTCACACCACACTCGTTCTTTCCGCCATTCACACAATAGAATCCAGCAGGACAGATCGACTGCGACACGCCGTGCATCTCGTTCACTCCCTCGGGAATCACGAAGTAGCCGTCAGAAACAGGAATCGGATCAGACGATCCAGCAGGACAGTAGAAACCGACTCCACAATCCATCATCGCACCACCACTGCAGTAGTATCCCTCCGTGCAGTTCACGATCAGCGACTTCTGCGTATCCACAGCAACTTCAGGACCAGCGATGTATCCCTCAGGAACGTCCTTCGGAGACGACGAACCCTCGGGACAGTACTTGTTCACACCACACTCGTTCTTTCCGCCATTCACACAATAGAATCCAGCAGGACAGATCGACTGCGACACGCCGTGCATCTCGTTCACTCCCTCGGGAATCACGAAGTAACCACTCGACACTGGTGTCGGATCAGACGATCCAGCAGGACAGTAGAAACCGACTCCACAATCCATCATCGCACCACCACTGCAGTAGTATCCCTCCGTGCAGTTCACGATCAGCGACTTCTGCGTATCCATAGCAACCTCAGGACCAGCGATGTATCCCTCAGGAACGTCCTTCGGAGACGACGAACCCTCGGGACAGTACTTGTTCACACCACACTCGTTCTTTCCGCCATTCACACAATAGAATCCAGCAGGACAGATCGACTGCGATACGCCATGCATCTCGTTCACTCCCTCGGGAATCACGAAGTAGCCGTCAGAAACAGGAATCGGATCAGACGATCCAGCAGGACAGTAGAAACCAACTCCACAATCCATCATCGCACCACCACTGCAGTAGTATCCCTCCGTGCAGTTCATTATCAGCGACTTCTGCGTTTCAATCGCAACTTCAGGACCAGCGATGTATCCCTCAGGAACGTCCTTCGGAGACGATGAACCCTCGGGACAGTACTTGTTCACACCACACTCGTTCTTTCCGCCATTCACACAATAGAATCCAGCGGGACAGATCGACTGCGACACGCCGTGCATCTCGTTCACTCCCTCGGGAATCACGAAGTAGCCGTCAGAAACAGGAATCGGATCAGACGATCCAGCAGGACAGTAGAAACCGACTCCACAATCCATCATCGCACCACCACTGCAGTAGTATCCCTCCGTGCAGTTCACGATCAGCGACTTCTGCGTATCCATAGCAACCTCAGGACCAGCGATGTATCCCTCAGGAACGTCCTTCGGAGACGATGAACCCTCGGGACAGTACTTGTTCACACCACACTCGTTCTTTCCGCCATTCACACAATAGAATCCAGCAGGACAGATCGACTGCGATACGCCGTGCATCTCGTTCACTCCCTCGGGAATCACGAAGTAACCACTCGACACTGGTGTCGGATCAGACGATCCAGCAGGACAGTAGAAACCGACTCCACAATCCATCATCGCACCACCACTGCAGTAGTATCCCTCCGTGCAGTTCACGATCAGCGACTTCTGCGTATCCATAGCAACCTCAGGACCAGCGATGTATCCCTCAGGAACGTCCTTCGGAGACGACGAACCCTCGGGACAGTACTTGTTCACACCACACTCGTTCTTTCCGCCATTCACACAATAGAATCCAGCGGGACAGATCGACTGCGATACGCCGTGCATCTCGTTCACTCCCTCGGGAATCACGAAGTAACCACTCGACACTGGTGTCGGATCAGACGATCCAGCAGGACAGTAGAAACCGACTCCACAATCCATCATCGCACCACCACTGCAGTAGTATCCCTCCGTGCAGTTCACGATCAGCGACTTCTGCGTATCCACAGCAACTTCAGGACCAGCGATGTATCCCTCAGGAACGTCCTTCGGAGACGACGAACCCTCGGGACAGTACTTGTTCACACCACACTCGTTCTTTCCGCCATTCACACAATAGAATCCAGCAGGACAGATCGACTGCGATACGCCGTGCATCTCGTTCACTCCCTCGGGAATCACGAAGTAACCGTCAGAAACAGGAATCGGATCAGACGATCCAGCAGGACAGTAGAAACCGACTCCACAATCCATCATCGCACCACCACTGCAGTAGTATCCCTCCGTGCAGTTCACGATCAGCGACTTCTGCGTATCCACAGCAACTTCAGGACCAGCGATGTATCCCTCAGGAACGTCCTTCGGAGACGACGAACCCTCGGGACAGTACTTGTTCACACCACACTCGTTCTTTCCGCCATTCACACAATAGAATCCAGCAGGACAGATCGACTGCGACACGCCGTGCATCTCGTTCACTCCCTCGGGAATCACGAAGTAACCACTCGACACTGGTGTCGGATCAGACGATCCAGCAGGACAGTAGAAACCGACTCCACAATCCATCATCGCACCACCACTGCAGTAGTATCCCTCCGTGCAGTTCATTATCAGCGACTTCTGCGTTTCAATCGCAACCTCAGGACCAGCGATGTATCCCTCAGGAACGTCCTTCGGAGACGATGAACCCTCGGGACAGTACTTGTTCACACCACACTCGTTCTTTCCGCCATTCACACAATAGAATCCAGCGGGACAGATCGACTGCGATACGCCGTGCATCTCGTTCACTCCCTCGGGAATCACGAAGTAACCACTCGACACTGGTGTCGGATCAGACGATCCAGCAGGACAGTAGAAACCGACTCCACAATCCATCATCGCACCACCACTGCAGTAGTATCCCTCCGTGCAGTTCATTATCAGCGACTTCTGCGTTTCAATCGCAACCTCAGGACCAGCGATGTATCCCTCAGGAACGTCCTTCGGAGACGATGAACCCTCGGGACAGTACTTGTTCACACCACACTCGTTCTTTCCGCCATTCACACAATAGAATCCAGCAGGACAGATCGACTGCGATACGCCGTGCATCTCGTTCACTCCCTCGGGAATCACGAAGTAACCACTCGACACTGGTGTCGGATCAGACGATCCAGCAGGACAGTAGAAACCGACTCCACAATCCATCATCGCACCACCACTGCAGTAGTATCCCTCCGTGCAGTTCACGATCAGCGACTTCTGCGTATCCATAGCAACCTCAGGACCAGCGATGTATCCCTCAGGAACGTCCTTCGGAGACGACGAACCCTCGGGACAGTACTTGTTCACACCACACTCGTTCTTTCCGCCATTCACACAATAGAATCCAGCGGGACAGATCGACTGCGATACGCCGTGCATCTCGTTCACTCCCTCGGGAATCACGAAGTAACCACTCGACACTGGTGTCGGATCAGACGATCCAGCAGGACAGTAGAAACCGACTCCACAATCCATCATCGCACCACCACTGCAGTAGTATCCCTCCGTGCAGTTCACGATCAGCGACTTCTGCGTATCCACAGCAACTTCAGGACCAGCGATGTATCCCTCAGGAACGTCCTTCGGAGACGACGAACCCTCGGGACAGTACTTGTTCACACCACACTCGTTCTTTCCGCCATTCACACAATAGAATCCAGCAGGACAGATCGACTGCGATACGCCGTGCATCTCGTTCACTCCCTCGGGAATCACGAAGTAACCGTCAGAAACAGGAATCGGATCAGACGATCCAGCAGGACAGTAGAAACCGACTCCACAATCCATCATCGCACCACCACTGCAGTAGTATCCCTCCGTGCAGTTCACGATCAGCGACTTCTGCGTATCCACAGCAACTTCAGGACCAGCGATGTATCCCTCAGGAACGTCCTTCGGAGACGACGAACCCTCGGGACAGTACTTGTTCACACCACACTCGTTCTTTCCGCCATTCACACAATAGAATCCAGCAGGACAGATCGACTGCGACACGCCGTGCATCTCGTTCACTCCCTCGGGAATCACGAAGTAACCACTCGACACTGGTGTCGGATCAGACGATCCAGCAGGACAGTAGAAACCGACTCCACAATCCATCATCGCACCACCACTGCAGTAGTATCCCTCCGTGCAGTTCATTATCAGCGACTTCTGCGTTTCAATCGCAACCTCAGGACCAGCGATGTATCCCTCAGGAACGTCCTTCGGAGACGATGAACCCTCGGGACAGTACTTGTTCACACCACACTCGTTCTTTCCGCCATTCACGCAATAGAATCCAGCAGGACAGATCGACTGCGATACGCCGTGCATCTCGTTCACTCCCTCGGGAATCACGAAGTAACCACTCGACACTGGTGTCGGATCAGACGATCCAGCAGGACAGTAGAAACCGACTCCACAATCCATCATCGCACCACCACTGCAGTAGTATCCCTCCGTGCAGTTCACGATCAGCGACTTCTGCGTATCCATAGCAACCTCAGGACCAGCGATGTATCCCTCAGGAACGTCCTTCGGAGACGACGAACCCTCGGGACAGTACTTGTTCACACCACACTCGTTCTTTCCGCCATTCACACAATAGAATCCAGCGGGACAGATCGACTGCGATACGCCGTGCATCTCGTTCACTCCCTCGGGAATCACGAAGTAACCACTCGACACTGGTGTCGGATCAGACGATCCAGCAGGACAGTAGAAACCGACTCCACAATCCATCATCGCACCACCACTGCAGTAGTATCCCTCCGTGCAGTTCACGATCAGCGACTTCTGCGTATCCACAGCAACTTCAGGACCAGCGATGTATCCCTCAGGAACGTCCTTCGGAGACGACGAACCCTCGGGACAGTACTTGTTCACACCACACTCGTTCTTTCCGCCATTCACACAATAGAATCCAGCAGGACAGATCGACTGCGACACGCCGTGCATCTCGTTCACTCCCTCGGGAATCACGAAGTAACCACTCGACACTGGTGTCGGATCAGACGATCCAGCAGGACAGTAGAAACCGACTCCACAATCCATCATCGCACCACCACTGCAGTAGTATCCCTCCGTGCAGTTCATTATCAGCGACTTCTGCGTTTCAATCGCAACCTCAGGACCAGCGATGTATCCCTCAGGAACGTCCTTCGGAGACGATGAACCCTCGGGACAGTACTTGTTCACACCACACTCGTTCTTTCCGCCATTCACACAATAGAATCCAGCGGGACAGATCGACTGCGATACGCCGTGCATCTCGTTCACTCCCTCGGGAATCACGAAGTAACCACTCGACACTGGTGTCGGATCAGACGATCCAGCAGGACAGTAGAAACCGACTCCACAATCCATCATCGCACCACCACTGCAGTAGTATCCCTCCGTGCAGTTCACGATCAGCGACTTCTGCGTATCCATAGCAACCTCAGGACCAGCGATGTATCCCTCAGGAACGTCCTTCGGAGACGACGAACCCTCGGGACAGTACTTGTTCACACCACACTCGTTCTTTCCGCCATTCACACAATAGAATCCAGCGGGACAGATCGACTGCGATACGCCGTGCATCTCGTTCACTCCCTCGGGAATCACGAAGTAACCACTCGACACTGGTGTCGGATCAGACGATCCAGCAGGACAGTAGAAACCGACTCCACAATCCATCATCGCACCACCACTGCAGTAGTATCCCTCCGTGCAGTTCATTATCAGCGACTTCTGCGTATCCATAGCAACCTCAGGACCAGCGATGTATCCCTCAGGAACGTCCTTCGGAGACGATGAACCCTCGGGACAGTACTTGTTCACACCACACTCGTTCTTTCCGCCATTCACGCAATAGAATCCAGCAGGACAGTAGTTTATTTCGTATCTTGTCATTTCACTACTCTCCTCTGGTCCACTGACATATCCCTTTGGGACTTCTCTTCTCTCTACACTTCCTTCTGGACAATAGTAATTTCTACCTCCACATTCTGTTCTTGTTCCATTTATACAAAAGTATCCTGCGTCACATATTCTTTGCTCATATCTCAAGTCCTCATCCACTGTAAGCGGTGCCGTATAGTATGATTTCGTCACTCTTGTTGGGTGTGCACTTCCCTTAGGACAATACCATTCAATTCCTCCGCATTTCTGTTGAGTCGGTGTTGTAGATCCTTCCATACAGTAGTATCCTTGATTGCACTTTCCCGAGCACTCTCCAGTTGTCAAGCCTGTCGTACTACCGTAATTTCCTGCCGTGCAGTTGTACATGCTGCCTGCTGTGCAGTAGTGACCCGGAGAACAGATGACCTGCTCTTTCCTGTTGGTTACCGGCACCGTTAGGGGCGCAGAGTAATATCCCTCATCTACCACCAGAGGATGTGTTGACTGTTGAGGACAATATAACGCCTTGCTTCCGCAATTCCACCTCACTCCACTGACACAATAGTATCCCGCTTCACATACATGTTGTTCATAGCGATTGACTGTTGATGATTCCAGTGGACCCGAATAATAACCCTCGGTGACGGGGGTTGAATAACTCGCTCCGGCTGGGCAGTACACGTTGGTGCTGCCGCAGTTTTCCTGTGTTGCCATCGTACTACCCTCGGGACAGTAGTATCCCGCTGTGCAGTTACCGCTACAACTTGGACTGTTTAACCTTTCTTGGCTTCCATAAGTACCAGCAGGACACGAATATCGCAATCCGGCTTGGCAGTAGTATCCTCGAGGACAGTTCTGCTCTCCCGTTCGTGGGTAACTATCCTCGGGTGTTGAGTACATTCCGGGTGTAGTCTATGCTGCCAATCACATTCATTCTTTTACAGGAACTGGAAGTCTTGATCCTACGGGGCAGTATACATATGCGCCTGACGGACATATTTGTATCTCGTTTTCAAGCGTTCCTACGATGATGTCTCATCCCTATTCCTACCGCAGTTTGGACAGTATTTTCCCGCTGGACACAAGCCTTCGCACTGTTCCGACGTGTAATGGTGCCCTTCCACACCGTATGAACCTGGATTTCAGTTGCGAGTTTATTCTTACCTTTTGCACATAAACCTGCGCAGTACTTGGAAGTGACACCTCCGTTTTCGGTGATGTAGGAGTATTCGCCGTCAACCGTGAAGGCGAAGGTTCGTGACGAACACTCCATCTTCTTTCCGTATCTGCAGAAGTACCCTATTTTTGTAATCCATGGGGTTACAATACCTGCTGGACACGGTTGTTCCATGTCATCCTCGTCCAGATAAACATCTACAATATCCTATCCGTTAGTGTTGTTGCACATCAGAGTACGCGATAGATATCTTGGTCTTCATTATCCATCTCGATGTCGTGTATCAGACTTGAGTTTCTGTTATCACAGTTAAGTGTGTAGATTTGTGCGATAACAGCGTTTATCGTTATCAGCAAAATCAATATCCACTTTTTCATCGACCTATTCGCGTAATCCGTCGAAATAGGGTGAATACTATCACGTGACATGGGTACGCTGATGGGTTCTCTGAATCTCTTATCAAATTCTCGTGTTTTCAATTAACAATTTCGTATTAGAACACAAAAGTAATCTTCTTCTTATCCGACGAGACTGACCAGACATTTAACTCCTGGTAATGTGCGATACATTGCTACGCCCTCATTCCCACTCACGAATCCTACCTCAAATTGAATACTAGAATAGCCCTTTCGTGTAACGTACTGCTGGATTTCGTCCAGACGAATCGTCGTGTTCTCCTTCGCCACGCAGAACTCGCGGATGATGGCGAAAATGGAGGACATGATATCTTCCGGTCTTCCCTTGACCTCCTCCACTTCCACGACCGACGCCTTGCTCATGTAAACGAGACGAAGAGCCTCCTCCACGTCGTCCGCAGTCACCTTCTCGCGGAAATACAGCTTGGCATGGGCCTGAGCAAGACGCAGCGTGGAGAGAAGCTGTCGCGCCGTCATTGCAAACAGCTCATCGTTCTGTTTGGACGCCTTCAAGTCGATCTGTCGGCTGTTGACGTAGGTGTCGGCGATGTAGGGAATGAGATCTTCGGGAATCACGGGATGGTAGGTTTGCGCCTGGAGTTGAGTCGTTTCCGCATCGAAACCTTGGCGATGTACGCTCGAATCACGCTCAGAGGGAGAGTGTGGGACTTGGAGTCCTCCATACTGTGACCGTACTGGTGCACGTAGGTGATGTGTTCCGCGAGGTCGCGGTCCAGTCCCTCGTTGGGTCGATCCTGTGTGTGAAACGGATGGAAAAGTGTAACGAGGACGAGGAAGATCAGGTCGAATCGCGAGAGAAGAGCCGTCGGGAGGTTGATGTTCTCTCCGGGCGTCTTGCGGACGTTGTAGCGGCCGTAGAGGGGGTTGGCGGCGCAGAGAAGCGATACACGCGCGTTGAGTGTTGTCTGGATGCCCGCTTTGGAGAGAGAAATCGTCTGCTGCTCCATGACCTGTCTGTTACGTTCTCCCCCGACCAAACCTCGTGGATCGACGTGCGGTCCATGTCATTCATTTTATCGAACTCGTCGATGCAGCAGATGCCGTTGTCCGCGAGGATCAGCGCGCCGCCCTCCACCTTCAGTTCGTTCGTGTCGGGGTCGCGCAACACTCCGGCGGTCAATCCGACGCTCGAGGAGCCCTTTCCCTGCGCGTCACCACAATCACCCACTCTTACCGTCGTATAGACGCCGCGCGGCGCCACCGTGGAGATGTACTTCAGCAGCTGCGACTTGGCCACGCCGGGGTCGCCCATCAGCAGCACGTTGATCTCTCCGCGGATCTTCATCCCGTCGTCGGTGATATTGGTGACACCGCCTGCACGTGACGCCGAATCTCCATCCAAACCGATCAGCTGCAGCAGCAGCGCCTTCTTGATGTCCGTGTGGCCGTAGATCTCCGGCGCCAGCGACTCCGCCAGCCGCTCGTAGACGTCGTCCTGCTTCGCCAGCTTCTTCACCGTGCGCTCCACCTCCGCGTCGCCCTCCGTCGCCGCCTCCGCCGTCTTGTGGTGACGCACGTTATGGACGTAGAAGTAGGTGTCGGTGATGAGTCCCGCGCGCAGCGCCTGGATGCCCGTGAAGGGCGTTGGCAGGTAACAGCCTGCGTGTGAGGAGAGGCGAGAGAACCCACCGCTGAGACTCACCAGGTCGCCGGGGACGCAGGTCTGCGTGATGTCGCCGCGCAGCTGCACGTTGAGCACGCGCGGAATATGCCCGGTGGGGATCTGGTCGCTGGTCTCCTGGAGAACCACTTCTTGGAACTTGATCCACTTGCAGCTGCGGAGGTTTAGAACCAGGTCGCCGTGGCTATGGTTCCGCTTGCAGACCGGACTCGTGCAGCTCTTCAAAGGAGTGAAGGTGCGCTTCGTGATCTACCTGTGATGGGTGGTGTAGAGGAGAACGCGCTGGTAGTTTTCGTAGCCGCAGCTCCGACAGACGTAGGTTGCAACACGCATCATGGGAAGCATCTCGCCGACGCGCGTGATGATGCCCTTGATCGTCACATACTTGCCCATTTTCTGCGAATCCACCTCTCGGATCGATCGCTCATAAGTATCACTGTCCTGATCCGGCGTAAACACGACATCGTAGCGCCGAGCCAGTTCCTTCTTGACTTGCCTTGATTCGTACGAGTCCTCAACAGGCTCCGTCTGCGCAGCAGCCACATCCGCTCGATGCCGCTATGACTGACGGAAACGAGAAAACCATCACATTGAACAGATCAGCACTTCTCGTCGGCTCGACGGTCACGTGAATGGTTGGGAGAATCTCGTCAATCGCGTCCTCGAAGAGCTCCACATAACGCATCGTGTTGTTCATAATATTTGAAAGGAGAGAGGACTGCTCCGATTTCGCAACGTCCTGGAGTGACACTTCGACGAGTGATCGCTTGAGTTGCTTCACCTCCGTAATGAGCTTCATATACTTGACATCTCCGTGGCGATTTCCCTTTTCTTCGGATTCAAAAGTCTGTAAGAACGTCTTGATAGTCTCTAATCGTTGTTGTGGCGACAATATAAGTACGCAGATCGGAATCATACTTCGGCAGTCGAGTAGACTCCAAGGAAGGCAAAACCAGCGCCATGAGCGATTTGAATGAGACTCTGGTTTTCTGTGCGACTGTCTTCCAATAACCGCGGGACCCATTTCTTTGATGGGATGAGGGATTTCGTGGTATGAGTTGGATTGCTGAAACAAACATGTCATCCACGCCATTGCAATGCCCAGTTTTCCATTTCGGTAGAGCATTGGGAGCATCCCTGTCGTATGAGTCTGTCGATTTCGTCGGGCTACATAGAGTACTTCCACCGCAAGTTACAGGAAGAAGGAGCGTCACAGGCGTCGTCTTCTCGTTTCCACTCCGAAGCACCGAATAGGCGGATCGCTTCGTCGTGTCATTGACGCCACTGCTCATCACGTTTGTTCCGTAGGAGACATATCGCAGCAGCTTATACAGAAGCAGAATCTGGAAGCTCTGATTCTGAGTCTCCAGCAGCTCGCTTACCTGCCAAGCCCGACTCTCTGTCATCGGCTGGAGTTGAAAGCTGTGAGAAGATGTCGTCCACCTACATCGGAGAAGACAAGAGAGAGAACTGATTGTAGGCATCGAGGATGTCAAAGAAGCAGAAATTGGCAACATTCTTTTGTGTGAAGTGTTTGGCGGCGATTAACAGAGCCAAGTCGCTCATTCCCAAATCTGATCGTAACGTGCGAAGAAGACGAACATGCCAACGGGACGTTTCGATTCACGCTATTCTGAAGAAGAACTTCGCTAAAGCAGGTTTTCCAGAAATCGATCGTCAGTTCGTTGCCTGTTTCGGGAAGTCGCGAAAGGGCAAAGAGAAGGACCTTCCGAACATCGCTTATCGAATGAAGGGAGTTTTCTTGGAGTGATAAGGGATATGATAGGAAAGAGGAATGAGAGACGACTGGGATGTGATGAGGGACGAAAACTCCTTCTTCTGAAGCACCTTCTTGATGGCGGCGTTCCACTTTCGACTGGATGCGTCGTTGGGAAGAGTGAGTGTCATCGACATAAACAGAACGATCTCGGAAGCAGATGGATAGGGGACAATGATCTGCTTCTGTGAAAACCGACTCTGCACGCGCTTCTCCAAACGCTCCGTCAGTGTGCAATCACTATCGACTCCGATCACACACATTTGCACGCGTTTGTTGCTGCACATATCGAGGAGCGTGTAGAGAAGCGTCTGCTTCGACTGGTGGCAGAAGGAGGAGAAGTGGTCCAGAATGAAAAGAAGAGGAACGTCGCAGATCTGTGCTTCCTGCAGCACGATCTCCAAAAACTCCATGTTCTTAAACTGCGCGTTTTTGAATCGTTTGTCTATGTTACATGTTATACACGATCAAACGACGCATGGTTGGAGATGTCAAATGACGCGCGATGATCCGAAAGGCGTCGTCGTCATTCTCAATATAGTCTCCGTCGAGGCGGATCACAATATGCTCGCCCTCTGCAAAGGCATCTACCCATCAGGGAAAAACACAGAATTCACTTTGTTTACTCGTTTTATTTTCCTTGTATAAGCTATGGAGACAATAATCCAGCAACAGATGCTTGTGACATCCTTTCGGTCCCAGCAACAAGACTCTGAATGTTTATCCGCGTTTGCACTCCTACGCTTCATTTCGTTTCTTCGTAAATGCGTCGGTTAGAAGGCGCTTCATGGAGACGATCTGCTCGCTCATTCCTGGAATGGTTTTCCAGTCAGGGACAGTGGACACTTTCAGTCGCCGCCTGATCTCCTGAAGTTGTGTTTCCGATAGGATCATTCTAGCAACTCCTTTTCATTCGATGCAACTATGTGAATATTCGCTATTTTCTATCAAATCAACTGTTTTTTTCCCTCATCGAGAATGAAACCCGAAGAACACTTCAGACGAATTTCATAGAACAAGCAATCCGTTGACGTCTAGTTTCAGTTCCCATGGGAGACTCATTCTCACCCATCCATTCTATCTCATCACGTGTCACTCCTTTCATTTGTTGTGCTGTTTGTTCAAAAGGGAACATGAATAGTGCTTCGTATTGTCATTTGACTTAATCCCATCCCTGATATGATTATCAAGGAGACCACTTTACATGGTTCCAGTGTGATTCCTCCGTTTGGGTTGGCATTATTGTTTACGTCGATACAACCATAAGACAAATGGGTAGGTTTTCGGACGAACACTCGTGCTAATGGCGTAGCCGAAGAAGCTCAGTGGATTCAAGTGCAAAAGAAAACGTTTACGAAGTGGGTGAACCAGCAGACGGCTCCTGTGGGCGTTGTTATTCAGGATCTGTACAAGGATTTCTCCACTGGAGAGAATCTGATTACTCTCCTCCAAGTCTTGTTCAAGGAGCCTATTGTCGCGTAAGGATTGGATATGACGGCTTATGCTTTAGTCGTGTGACCAAGAATCCGAAGTTCGCTTTCCAGGCTAGTCAGAATCTGAAGCCTTGCTTCGATTACCTGATTAACAAGAGGGGACTGAAGTTGGTCAATATTGGACCTCAGGATATTTTCAACGGTGTCCACAAGCTGACCTTGGCATTGATCTTCCAGATCATTATTGCTGTTCAGATCGACAACATCGAGGTGGATGGTCTCAAGGGCCAGCACGGTCTCCTTCTGTGGGTGAACCGCCAGATCGAGCCCTACGGTCAGCATGTGACGGACTTCAAGGAGTCCTGGAGAAACGGTCTAGCATTCGCTGCCCTGGCTGCGGCGCTTTGCGATGGATACAACTTCCCTGCGGCGGAGGGCATGGATCAGAACACGCGTCATGCCTCGGCGTACCAGAAGATTGAGGACGACTTGAAGGTGGCAAAGCTTCTGGATCCCGAGGATTTCCAGATTGAGGAGATTGATGACAAGTCGGTTCTGACCTACGTGTCGACTATTTTCAATGCGGTGGCCAGCGGAGACGAGTCGCGTCGTCACATCCAGGCTATCGACAAGGTTGCGCAGCTCGCCATGAAGCACGGAACCCTCATCATCAAGGTATTCTGTTGTTGGCATTCCTCATCCCTAGTACGAGCGCGAGGCGAGAGCGTACGTGAAGGTTCTCGACGAGAAGGAGAGCTATTTCAAGAACACGGAGCCCAAGGAGTAGGATTGCATTTCGCTTTTAACTGTAGCGGAAAGGAGTGTCGTAAGCTGATCAAGGAGCTCGAGGAGTACAAGAAGGTGGAGAAGGTGGACATGAAGACGAAGAAGACGGACATCGAGGGAATGCTCGAGGATATCCACGAGAGCGAGCGCGCGGAGAGCCGTCCCATGTACATTCCTCCCGAGGGTCTGGGTCCGAACGAGATTTCGCAGAAGTACCGTGACGTGGAGGAGGCCGAGGACGACTATGAGGAGCGTCTTCTCCGCAAGTTCAAGTACTTCCTTGAGATTGAGCAGTTAATGAACCAACTGGACCGCAAGTGCCAGCGTCTGAACGACCGTCTTGCGAACAACGTTAGCAGCATCGATCTGAACGACCTTGGCAGAAACGTCGCGGAGTGCCAGCAGAGACTGTCTGCGTAGGTCTTGTTCGAGGTTTTGAAGTGTAGTCTGGACGATTTGGAGAACGAGGACGAGGATACCGCGAAGGAGGTGAACGAGCTCCACCAGATCCTGGAGGAGTTCCCGAAGGACTGCACGGAATACTCGGAGGCTGTGGACATGGTGGAGGAGGTGGAGCGCACGCAGGAGGAGTGGGACGATAAGAAGAAGGAGTACCGCGACCGTCTGCTGCAGAACATGGAAAAGCAGCAGGAGCTGGAGCACCTGGAGCGCGACATGGTGAAGGAGGCGGACAAGATCATCGAGCATCTGGACCATGTGGAGATGATTCTTGGCAAGAGCAAGACGGATGATCCCTTCGGAACGGCGGAGGCGTCGTCGAACGCCACGGAGGCGCGTGACGAGCTGGAGAAGGTGAAGGACCGCGTGAAGGGTCTGAAGGAGAAGCAGGCGACGCTAGTGAGCGAGGGCAAGGAGGAGGAGGTGCGCAACCATCCCGTAAAGCCGATTGAGGACCGCGTGGCGGCACTGGAGCAGGCGCTGACCGCTCAGGAGAATGAGCTGGACGCGATCAACAAGCACACGGAGGAGTGCAACCGCGCGTTGAAGGAGTACGACGAGCTGGCAAACGAGGTGCAGAGCTACGTGCAGGACAACACAGACGATCTCCGTGCGAAGAAGGACCTGCCGCCCGAGGAGCAGCTGGAGGAGATCCGTAAGAAGAAGGAGGACTATGCGCGTCCTCCCGAGTGCTACCAGCGCATGAAGGCGAAGGAGAACGAGTGCCGCGACATTGGCACGGGAACGGAGTCGTTCGGACCCATCAACAGCATTTGGACGCAGTACGGAAAGCATCTGGACCGCAAGGCGGCCAAGTTGGTGGATGACGAGGAGCGCAAGAAGCAGGAGTCGCTGACGCCTGAGGAGGAGGCGCTGATGGAGCGCGCGTTCAACACGCTGAACACGGACGGTTCGGGTCTGACGGTGGACCAGCTGCGCGAGGCGCTGCAGGCTATGGGAATCAACATGTCGCTGAATGACATCATGACGAAACTGCAGCTGATGGGCTATGAGGTGGGTCCCGGTCTGCGTCTGGGTCTTCCCGACTTCAAGCGCTTCCTGCTGGAGTTGAAGGCGACGAAGAACAACAAGGAGGACATTCAGAACTCGTGGAAATATCTGGCGAAGAACCACGATATGATTTCCAAGGCGGACGTAGATAAGTACTTCCACGACTGCAAGAGTTATCCCTATTTGGAGGAGAGTATGCCCGCCAATGCGGAGGGAATGTGTGACTACAAGGAGTGGACCGAGGTTGCCTTCAAGCACTAAATAGCTGTTTCATTATGTACTTGTGAATGAGCTGTTTGTTGGAAACTGGATTGGGAACAAACAAGTCCAGCTACAGACTCTTAGTATACTTCATACAATGGGACCGGAGGCACTTGCGTGCAAGAACCATTGCTATCAGAACACTCCCATCTCCTCCCCGTTTATAACTCCGTCACGTATTTATGAACATGAGTAGCTAGTTCGGGGAGAAAAGTCTCTAAGGACACCCCACTTACCTATCGCGTTCTATTGTCACTCGTCACCAAAGAAAAAATGGTTAAGAATGGCAGTGATGAATGCAATTGATAAAGATGAGACAGCGAATCACTGAACGTGCTGGATGGAGTGCAATTGATATCTCCACTACCTGTGATCCTTTCATTGAAGCAGTTAGACTCCGCTGTACGTGAAATGGATGTGCATACGAAACGAAGGATTCTTGTAGAGATGCGTAATACAATTCACGAATAGATTATCGGAGACGTTGCATTATGCAGGTGTGTGTTTCTCCCTTCCTTGTTGGCATGGAACGGAATGAAGGACGTGGAGTTGTAGTTATGATGGCTAACCGTCAATCTTTAGTTTCCTAACGGATCTGAGCGATTCCTCGATGATTCATCGGATCCACGAACTCTTCTACGATTTCGTCCTCTTTTTCGTCGACATGAAGTACCTGCGTTCGTGGACAATCGTTCAAAACGCCCTGTCGGAGTGTTCGATCGATCTGGTGTTGCAGAGCGCTTGTGTAGTGATCAATTCCTGTCTGTCTTGTCACTCCGTTTCATTTTCTAGTGAAGGAGACGTGGAATCACTCCTTTTCACTGACAAGCGTGATCGATGTGCTGGATCCGAATGGGATTCCCTATTTGCCTTTCTCAGATGTGAAGTTGCTGTAGACGCCTTATCCGTAGGATCGCGTCCTTCAGTCGGACACCATCCAGTCCGTGAATACTCTGTTCCACTCCCAGCTTCCTTCTTCCACGGAATCGGTTTTCCGCCAATGCAGTTTCCGTTCTTTTTCTCGTTTTGTAATCTAGTATTTGTTTGTTTTGGATCCTCAATCTCTGAATGGAGCAGTCAGTGGACGAGCATAAACCGAGGTGAGTCCTTTTCCCCCATTCGCCATTATAGAAAGCAAGCGGTGGATTTTGATATTTGCAAGCGCAATTTGATTTTAAAGCTGCGAAAGGAACTAGATAAGTCGAAGAAGGGGTCGGTGGACGAACCCATTGTCGATCTGGTGAACTACATTAACAAAACGAAGGATTTTTGCACAACATCGTCATGCTCTGGTCGTTTTTCCGTGTTTTGTGCTGAATATGACGAGGCGAAGGGCGAGCAAGTGAGCGTGGGTCGTGGGATGAATTCCAATCTCGTAGAAGGGAGGGAAGTGGCTGTTTGTGGAGCACCGAGTCGTCACGCCCACGGAGTTGATGGATGCGACTCTGCGGGAACTCCCCTGCTGCAAGGGAGTCACACTCTTTAAGCTGGAGCCGTTCGTTCTGCATGTATCCTCGACCCGCTTGGTTCACCACTAGGTGCAGTGTCGGACTCCGGAGAAGGCGCAGGAAATGCTGACGCTGGCCGTTGCGGCTGGATTCCGAGAGAGCGGGATCCTTCTGGGCCGTCGCACGATTCTCGGCATTCGCACGACCGCTAACTCGATGGAGTTTCCCATTGCTGAGAATGGGAAGCTGCTCATATCGAAGGAGTACCTGGAGTATGTCGTGAACTATGGCAATGCCAAGTTCCAGGACAATCTTCGTCGCATCAACGTGTTCTTTGCGTCCGTAGGCGTTGGTCGTGAGGAGTGAGTAAAAGGTGAAGACGACGTTCCCGCAGGAGGAAGAGCAGCAAGCGTCCAAGAAGAGGAGAATCCAAATTGACTAGTCCTTTAGGATGTGTTTGTTTGAAGAATGGAGCTGCATGGCATTTAAGAACAGGACTGGCATAAACAATAGCGTGAAATCCCAACAAACAAGAAAACCCTGAATCGTCTCATTCAACGCGTCCATACGCGTCTCCAGCTTCTTCGACATCTCCATCACCTGCTCGTATCTACAGTCTACCTACTCGCATACAACCTACACAGAGGAACTCGGCTTCGCCATCTTCACGAAACCGTCCGCAACCTCCACCTTCAGCGTCTCCTTCGCAATCTGCTCCTTCACCCACTTCTCGCAGTTCTCCTCCGCTTCCCCTCAACACTCCTCCCATCACCTACACATGTTCAGCGTCGCCGCGAGGTTCTTTGTCGAGATGCTGCGCTGCACGTGGAACAGCAGCTCCAGCAAAAGCAACTGCGTCTTCTCGTAGAATGTCTACCGTCCACCTCGCTCCACAGACCCACCATCAGAATCTTCTCTCCCATCTTGTTCAGGAAGAAATCGCTCGCGAATACGTCGGGAAAGCACGCCAGCTGCTTCGACGCCGCCTCGAAGTCCAGCTTCTCCGCCATATTCTTCAGGAAGTCGAGGATCGGGTCCTCCAGCTTCTCCACACGGTCCATCACCTCCATCGTGCGCACCAGCAGCGGACGATTCGCCAGCAGGCCGATCACGGCGACGTAGCGCAGCAGCCACGGCGCGTGGATTTCAATGCTCGACAAGCTGCATCGAAGACCTCCACCACTCCTACTCGCGACGGAAGAAGTTCACCGCCCAGCTCTCCGTCTCGTTGGGGTGCGAGGCGAACAGGTAGAGCGCGTAGTGGCACAGCCAGCACTGCGACTTCAGCACCTGACCCGCAGGAACCGACTCCGCCTTCACGATCGTCTGTTCGATGGCAGCGATCGTCTCCTGAGCCGACTCCACCTCGTCCAGAAGAAGCTCGCAGGTCAGACGACCCCAGTACAGACCGAAGGTTCTGTCCTTGAACAGGTCCTCACAAGGAGTCCTGGGGAGCTGCGCCAGGGTGAAGACGATGAGATGGAGCGCTTCCGCGTAGGAACCGCAGTTCATGAGGAACTTGGCGTAGGAAACGCCCTCCACAAGATCCTCCTTCGTCAGCTTTCCGTAAATAAGAATGGATGCATATACCTCAAATTCGTCCAGCTCCTCTTCCGACAGCGTCGGCATCACCTTCGACTCCTGCATCTCCTCCCAACACGCCTCCGCACACTTGCACAGGTTGGAGTTGTTGATGAACTCGTACTGTTCGTCGATAGGCTTGACACGCTCCATCATCTCTACCCTAAAACCACATAGCGACACACACCCGCAGGGGCCTCCGTTCCATAAACGCGCTTGTACTCGTCGGCAGCGTAGGACACCATGTTCGTGTGCTTCAGGAGAGCCAGACGGGCCTTGGCGATTTCGTTCTCCTTGTACATGTGGTTGTGAAGGAGTCATCGGGGGACGAGGAGGAGGATATGTTCGAGTCTTCGAGCCATTGAAACATCGGAAGAACCAAATGGATATCAAGGAACGGAATCATCTTTCTGGAAATATCAAATGCTATGAATCACCTCGCCCCAAGGACGATCACCTGCATTGCTCTTTCCATAGATCGTGGGCTTTGTTTCTTGGGACATGGGGTCACTCAAAGGGATCTTCAGAGAAGAATGGCTTTACAATGAGTGGAGAAAGGGGAGACGGCGGAACGGTTATTTGGTCATTGTTGCGGAGGAATGGATCTTCACAGGAAGGTGATATTCATGAGTCTATGAGGGATGGAAAGAGGTTATGGATAAACAGAAACCGACTGGAGTGAGATACAGTGATTGGGACGATCCTGACGGATAGTGTGGTTTCGCATGCAGATTAAAGAGTAAATAACAAAGTCAAACCAATCAACAACTCATTCCATTCCATCCTCCCATTCCACCAGAATTGCATCGCTATCGTTCAGGAGTGCTTCGTTTATCCCGTGCCTGTTTCTATTCACTCGCAGATTATTCGATCCATGGATCTCTCCATTACCGGTATTACTCTCCTATTCCACATATCCTGTTCTCGGCCACACAAACCCATGTGGATCTGTCCTGAGGGAATCCGTGTCTCTCCTTCTTTTCCGCGGGAATCAGTTGGAAATGACATCAAAGGACCCTATTTGCGATCATATGAGGTCTGTCCGCGTTGGTATCTTCATTCTTTTTCTGCCTTGTGTGATTTCGTCTAAATAATGCCTGTTACGATTCGTCAAACTGCTCCCAACTTTTGCCTCAACGGCGCTCAGGGAAACGACACCCTCTCCAATGTGACCCTTGACTCCTACAAGGGCAAGTGGGTTATCCTGCTGTTCTACCCCATGGACTGGACCTTCGTCTGCCCCACGGAGCTCTTCGCCTACAGCGATGCCGCCGATAAGTTCGACGCCATCAACACGGTTGTGCTCGGAATCTCTGGTGACTCTCCCTACACGCATCTGAGCTGGCTGAAGGCTGCTCGTTCGGAGGGTGGTCTGGGCGGTTTGGTCAACATTCCTCTGTTGTCGGACGTGACCAGAGACACCATGAAGGCGTACGGAGTGTTCAACGAAGATAAGTCGGGAATGGACTACGCTCAGGCGTTCCGCGGTCTGTTCCTGATCGATCCCAACCAGAAGATCCGCCACATCTACATCAACGACAACGGTGTGGGCCGCAACGTCGAGGAGACCATTCGTGTGATCAAGGGACTTCAGTTCAGCGACGAGCACGGTGAGGTGTGCCCCGCCAACTGGCACGAGGGTCAGACCACGTTCAAGCCGACCAATGCTGGAGTATCAAAGTTCCTGGTGAACCTGAAGAAGTAACACTACAAACGTCTATTCAAAAACTCCTCCTGTTTTTTTGAAATATTGAAACTATTTCTTGTCAGATTAATAGAGGGTCCTTGGCCATTCCAATGGTGGTAACCCTTTCTCGAGAGCTCGATCTTCTAAACTCGATTTCTGCTCTTTGGTCAACCACCTCTAGCGGGTATAGAGGTTCAAATGGAACTCAATGGTACCACTGATATGTTGAAATAAGTGGTCTTTCATGTTTTGGGTACTGGTGGTGGTCCAGCGAAAACTGCCACTGTGATCATTATATATGGCGACAGGAGTTTATGTAACTTCGTTTTTGCCTAGTTCTTATTGTGATCTCCTTCACTGTATGGATTCTTTGCAATGTTTCCATTCCTATCAACCTGTGATTCGCTCTCGTCGTTTGATATTATGACGGTTACTTACAATATCCCGTATAATGCAATCTAGTCAACAACTGACTTCTATGGGGAACGACTCTTCTGTTTGTACTAGGAAGGTACCTATTCTATGATAGCTGAGTTACATCGCTCTTTCATGTTTTGGTCTTTTCTGGCCTCCCTCTTCGTTTTATTCGCCTGATCATCGTGGTTCTGATCTCTGCAGTTGGTACTTATTTAGATGCACTTATGACGGTGGTAAGAAGAGGGATGATGATCCTGGACCTACGAAGCTGATAACCGTATCTGGTTGGTATCTCCTTGGTCAGTTGAAAGCCATGAAAGAATGACAACCTCTTCTTTCCTTCTTGGAGATACCGATGGTACAAGGGTGGAGAATGGTATTGTGAACTTGTCGCGTCGATGATGAGGTGGCCTAATGGAGAGGAATTTGCAGCCGTAGCAGTGACGGTAGAGTAGGACATTGATTGTGGCGATTGAGTAGCTCATGGCTGTGAATACGATGCTCGTATTCTCTAATTGATTTCTTACCTTTTATGCCAAGGGAATTGGATTCATAAATGTGATTGAAGATGTGAGATGGGTTATGCTGTGATTTCGTCTTTCCTTACAACACATCATTCAGTAAGTGATAGGTGATTCTTTAAGTGGACTATTGATGTGGACGATGTGGATGTTGTGTGTATGGTGAAATACAGTGACTCTTAGATTATCCACCGAGATCCTCGGGTCCTGTCCTTCTCATTCCCCCATTATTGGGATAGGGTGTGTTTGACCCCTGATGAAAATCGCTAAGTCCGAAAAACTCAACCTACCCTTTCCTTTTGCGTATGGTATTGGGATGTCAAGCCAATGCGAAGGAGACAGTAATTTGAGAAAACTAGATCATGATGATGATGTCTGTTTGTTTGTTTCATACTTGTTTGTATGAGTAACTACTATATGTATAAACGCGCCTTCCACAATTGGATCACATGCCAGAATAGTAATTGAATGTCGTTAATTGGTGAATCAGTGATTAACAACGTCCTTAAAGACACAGGATCGTATATGCTTGGTACTCTAGTTTTCCTTCAGTTCCTTATAGACACGATCGCTGAAGAGAAGAAGATGCTGGGACTTAAAAGAGCCTACAGGTAATGTGCTGCATACTTTCATCGAGAATAGACTAGCCATTAAGAATGATGTTGGGTTACGCTTCTGTGGTAGGTGTAATATCCATCTCTTGACAAGAACACCTGAGCAAGCTCATTCGTTTCTCAGATACCCAGCCAATTGATGGGATATCTGATTTGAGTAAAATTCTGTAGTTTTACTAGAGTTCTGTTATAGTTAGGGGTCTATCTAAGTACGGGAATACAGATAGTGGGAATGATCTCAATTCGATGTGATTCCCTCTTTGAGTGTTTATTTCATAGACAGGATGGGGGATGTAATGAAAGCCGCCACACGCAATCAGAAGCTGCGCCATTACAAAGTGATGGACCAGAGGTGCTGACTCCATCACCTGTTTCGTCAGATAATGAATCGCCTTCCAAGGAACCTAAGAAAATTCGAGTCAGGTGGAACACTTACTTTTTGGAGGATGCTTTACTGGAGGAACTAAACTGGAGATCAGATCCTCCATCCGATTTTTATTTGATCGATGACTTGGAGAAGGGGGTCAAGTGGGCCGATTGTTGTCATGTTGTCGTGTATATAAGATTTCACAATTTAGATTAAACAAGAGGACGAGAATGTTAAGGAGTATATGAAGAGTGTGTTTCAGCAGACCTATAGAATGGGTGATTCATCGAAGGTTGATTATATGTGGTGTCAGTTTTTGAGTGTATGTCTTGAAGAAGGAGTGTCTATAGCGGCAGGAGATCGGCTTATAAGGACCATTACTCCGTACATGAAGTTCCGAACGAAGATGACCATGAATCGCTTGATGAAGAAGATTCGAGATTGGTCGTGCACGCCATCAAGTATGATTTGTATCACCATGTGTCCGGAGTGTTCCTCTGAGAATCTGCCTGGTCAGGTCTTCTGCTTGAACTGCTTGAGAATGGAAAAACTGACGAGACTCATTAAGGGATGCAGCTGTAAGGACTGTCCGGGAAGGAAGTTGAAGAAGAAGGACCAGAGTGAGAATGAGAATGAGAATGAGAATGAGAATGAGAGTGAGGTGTTCGATGAGTCAAGGATTGAGGAATACCGGAGTTCTTTTTGTTTTCATGCTCGCCAATCCAATACTGGTTCTGGTATTCTGTACCACTCCATTATCAGCATCGTTGGTGACATGGCCAGTTCGGGTCTTCTATCTTGTCTCTGCAATACAACCTATAAGGAGATGGCGATAACGGCAACGTTATGCAGAAGGAACAAGGTGATGTCAAACATCCTGGGAACCAACTCTATCAGTGCCTATGAGTCCCTCAATGTTCCAGTTGTGAGCTATCTGAAGGCCTGCGCACGTGAGATTCAAGCTTCTGGCAATCATACGGATGCCTTGACTAGTGGATTGGAGAAATGTGTGAAGAGTGATTCTATTGAAAACAGTCTATACTACAGGGCATCTACATCTGATGAAACTGTGTTGGAGAAGCTAAAGGAGGAGTATGATAAGGTGGACAAGGCAACAAAATGTGATGATAAAGATCCAACGGAGTGCTTACTGGAGGTGGATGAGAGAATGGATGTGGAGGAAGAGGAGGAGGCTACTCCTGTGGAAGGATCGAACAAGGCTGCTCCTGTGGAAGGATCGAACGAGGCTGCTCCTGTGGAAGGATCGAACGAGGCTGCTCCTGTGGAAGGATCGAACAAGGCTGCTCCTGTGGAAGGATCGAACGAGGCTGCTCCTGTGGAAGGATCGAACGAGGCTGCTCCTGTGGAAGGATCGAACAAGGCTGCTCCTGTGGAAGGATCGAACGAGGCTGCTCCTGTGGAAGGATCGAACGAGGCTGCTCCTGTGGAAGGATCGAACGAGGCTGCTCCTGTGGAAGGATCGAACGAGGCTGCTCCTGTGGAAGGATCGAACGAGGCTGCTCCTGTGGAAGGATCGAACAAGGCTGCTCCCCTCAATAACGTTGCGAAGGGGGTACCGGAACGTCGCTATAATATTCGGCGTGAGAATGAACGTAAGAGCAATCCCAACAGAGCACCTCCAAAAGGCGGTGCAGCATATGATGGTGAGAAAGAGGAAGGGAAGAAAAAGAAAAAAAGGGGAAGAAGAAGACTGTCAAATCTGCCTCTAGTCGATATACTCCGGAAGACGTTGAATTGCTGATAAAGTCATTCTTCGATGATCTACAGGCCGGGGAGAACAGTAAGAGAAAGAAGGAATCCAAGTCAAAGACTCCGGTGGAATCAGCGCAAGCACCGGCATCGACAGAGTCAATGGAGGAGGGTCCACAAGTGAAGATGGCAAGAGAACGTGTGAACACTATCCTCAATGATTTGAACTGCAAGGTAACTGAGAAACTGGTGGTTGCCACCGCTCTTTCAATGTGGCTCAACTGGAACAGTCCTGAACACAGGATTGAGTCTAAGTATCATGACCTTCTCATGCATATAAAGTCGAGTATGACAGAGGATCAACAGGAGAGAATCGACACTCTGGCAGATTTCTGTAGGATTAATGGATTGGGATTAAGAATAGTGGGAAACGGGAATAGGAATGAAATGGAGGTGGAGGCGGAGTTGAATTATGTAAGTGAACAGGACTACGCCAGAATTCGTTGGGAACGTCCCAGTAATGACGTCACTATTACGGATCATGTTATCCTGTTGGACCTCTATGTTGACAGCGTTGTTTCGTACATGGCATCGAAGTGTAACAACAGTCTCTTCGTGGTCAACCTCATGATCAACAATGCTCCTGTAGCTGAACGCAACACGAAAGCGTTTTCTCACTTCCTTGCTGTCATACAGGACAAGAAGGACATCAAGAGTGCTCTGAGGTTCATTATCAAGGACCTTAGCATTACTGGCAAGAATGGTGTCTACTTGTTCCATAAGGGCCACTGGATTCATATTCGCTGGGCAGTGACCGGGATCCACGGAGATACTGTTGCCCAGGAGGAGATGGAGGAACTGGTGAACAAGAAGTTCATGTGGAATCCGTGTGTCTTTGACCATACCTGTGAATGTACGAACGTTTCTGGGTCTGAGGGATTGGGTCTTCCCCAGACCGTCTGCGCCAAGGTCGGGCAGTTTTCATCATGGAAGCTACCACCTCGGAATTTCAGCCGGTTTCCTAGAGACTCTCCCTATCGGTTTCTTTCCCTTGCGAACGTCAAAAGGAACTCATCTCGTCAAGATACTACGGACGAAGTGACAAGAGAGGACGAGGCGTTGAGGAACCTAATGAAGTATCTTGGCCATCCATCAGTGTTGATACCGCCTGCGGTGTCTAAATCGGATGTCCTTTCATTCCGAGAAAAGCTTCTCTCTTCTGGTATACGGCAGCAGGTACGACATATTGGTGAAACGCTTTATATCGATTCTTCCGTTATCAAGGACAGTGTTGAGAGCATTCAGAGAGCTTATGAAGTGACTCCCAAGAAGAAGTCGTCTCTCAATCCCTTGTGTATGGACGATCTTATTCCCGTTCCTAAGGAAAACCGCTATGCCTTGGATGCGATGCATCATATTCCAAACGTGGGCGTGTGCCTCTACCGTGCACTCCACTCCAAGTTGAACAAAGTTGCAAAAACCATGGATACCTACATTAAGGATCTAACTCAGAAGGCCCTCAAGGATATCCAGGTTCCTAACTGGGTTCGTCATATTGCAATGGAACGGATCCGTCTCATTAGACAACCATGGGATAAGAGTCTGAAGAACTACTCGTTTGTTTGGACTCGTATGAGCACGGAAGCGGTTAGTACTGCAAACCAGACACCACCACCTTCCTGGTTGAAACCGTCCATTATAACGCCGAATGGATTCAAGAAAACGCGGAATCATGACGATATTCTCTTCCTGCTATGTTATTTCGATTACGTGTTCCAAGACTCCATGCGCGTTCCGTTTGTCTTCGCTGCTAAGCAGGTGATTGACTGTCTGGGATATCTGTACAACAACGTGAACGATCTGGATCAGGCAGCCAATGTTCAGACGATTCTCGACTTCTTTGCTGACTTCCTACTAGCCATTGTGCCCCCTTCTGTTGGAACCATTTCCCTGCACAACTCGACCCATTATCTGGACTCCATGAGGTGGTTTGGCCCGATGAAGAATCATGACTGCTTTGGGAACGAGCGTCTTCTTCAGTTGGTGAAGGGCAATACGGTGACTAGTCGCAATCCGATCAAGACGGTTGAGAAGCGCGTTCTTCACTATGAGCTATGTCAGATTCTCCTGAGGGCGAAGAAGAAAACGAAGTCAGTGTGTATTCCAACTGATGAGGGTACTCCAGCTAAGGATTCGGTTTCACTGGGTCCTCTTCAGGAGAAGCTAATGGAATTGACACTGGAGAACCTTACGGATGATCGTGCGTATTCAGTCAATGATTCTGTTCCGTTTCCTACCTCAGTTGATAGAATCCTACTCAACAAGCAACGTCGTTACCCTGTGAATAGGAATTTCTCCCCTGAAGCAGAGTCAGCAAAGTGCTACACCGAGATCCGATTCAATGGCGAAAGATACTGTTCTGCTGTTCCAGGGGATACGGTTGACACAAGATGGCTAAGGGAGAACTCGAGAGCGATTGGGTATTTGAAGCTGATTAACGGGAAGATTGCGTTGTTCATTGTGACTGGGTATGTGGTTATGAAGGTAGGAGAGTACTTGTATCCTCAAGCAATCTGTAAGTATATCGAAACGGATTCTAGTTCTTCCTTCATTGACACGCAGCACAAGCGGATATGCCACAAGAAGTATACAACAAGCGAGCTGAAGACATGCCTGATATCACTGTATAAGCTAACCATGAACAAGGCATTTGCCTTGTATTACGAGAAGGCAGGACGGTGTGGATTCGCTCTTCAAACTCTCTGCTCCCGTCAAAGCAAGCCGGTTTTGGACGAAGAGTTGTTCCATCCTTCGCTTCATAATACAAGACAGCAAAACAAGAGTGCATGAGTCTATTCGCTTCTTTATTCAAACACAGCATACGAGAACAATTCTAGGACTTGGAAGAAAGGCGTTTGCTTCTTCTTTGAGTTGGTGATGGCGACGATCGTTTCATTGATGAACGATAATTGGTATGGACTCTCTCTTCCGGGTCTTCCACTTCGATCTCATCAGTACCTTCAAATGCTTCGTCCACGGTTTTCTTCTCCTTCAATGTTTCACTAGTTGCTGTCCTCTAAAGAAAATAGAATACAAAGCACTGAACAATTCTATTAATCCGCGAATGCAGCACTTCCACGATTCTTTCCACAGGAATGCTGACGCAACTCTCAACACGAGCCATCGTTTGACCCAATGCGTAGGCAAAATCCAGCTCGTCAAAAGAAACAGGAGAGACGTCAACACCGAGTTTCTCTACAACCCCATCCAGTTTATCAAGCATATCATTTGGAATCTTCGCAACCTTGGGATCGAGCATAAGAAAAGAATCTAAAATAATCTACATATCAAAATCACGCAGGGGATTACATTCAACGTATCTTCGTCTCTCAGAGTAGATAAAGATGAATTGGATTCATAATGATCGCGCATAATATCAAATTCTAGTTATTATTGGCAATATGGTACACAACTTCGATGCAGAATACGACAAAAAGCAGCTGCACTTGAAATCAGATTAAGAAGCCAGGGTGACACATTATCGTTGTCAGGGTGCATTGGAAGCATATAGTCCGCTAACAGTTTAAAGAAACAGGGATCTTCCAAATACACAAGATGCATTAATAGCGAACCTGTACTGTTATACAATAAATGCCATACACACAGTACACACTATGCAATTGTGAGCGATCATCAACAACTGTTTTACAAATACTATCCAGTTTAGAATAGGCTTCATTTATGATATCATTCAAGCTTGCTGTTACTTCTTCAGGAGTCATGTTGATGAAGAAACAGAATTAGAATGAAGATGGCCATATTCAGAATATTCCCGCGGCAACCGCATATCCAGAACCAGTGATTCACTTCTCACAAACAGTAATGCTATGATATTGATACTACCTGCACTGATTGAGCTATGTGAAAGGATGAGCCTGTGAGCTAGACGAAGCTGGATCGGTACATTTACTGGTCTAGTGGGTAGTGGAACCATTGGGGAGAGAATGATGAAGTCCTAAGGCAATGTAACATAACCCATGAAGGAGGAGGCTCAATTCAGTGTTGGTTGGTTGTCCGATCAGGCATCTCTGTCTTGTCTGAAACGAGGTCATTGTGTGTAGTATCGGCCGAGCTTCACATAACGACCATATGTGCCAAAGGGGATTGATACTACCTACATGCGCCCTCACATGTGGGAATGAAAGGGTATGGTTACAGGGTTGACCATAAGTGTTGAAAAGGAGCGATGAAAAGGGAACATACCATTGTGAGAATGATGTGTACAAAGAATTGTGAATAGTGCCTCAGGAGTGTGTGAAATGGGCAATACGGTCATCATAAGGAAGGATGATGACATGTACCATGGGGATGTGATATGCTGAGTGGAATCGAATATGAATGGAAATGAGGAGATGAAGCACATTGTGAATAAGGAAAACTGGTCGTGTTAGTAGTACTACTACTGGTTGTGTTTGTAGTACTGTTGGATCGCTGATGAAGAGAGTGTGAATAGACGATAATTGTGAGTAGACACGATGTCTTGATGTGATCACTGATGTGATACGAATAGTGTGACTATTAAGGATAAAAGGGGAGGCAAATGTGAATATTAATGAGATTCGATCCTAGTGTGATCACTAGGTGGATGATCCTCATGATGAGAAAAGCGTCAGGTAAGTAGTAATCTGTTAATATGATGCATAGGACAGTATAGTACTCCAAAGACGGTGATGTTGGCGGACGGCGGTGAAGATGGCGAATGAGGAGAAAGGAGAGCTTCCAGACGATACCCTGCATCTTGCAGGTTCCGAAGGGGTCTCAAATCGGTCAGTGATGACTGGTTGTGATCCTGAGGAGCCTAAGGGGTGCAGGGTATCGGTCTGGAAGCTTGAGAAGTGGTTGAAGATGAGTGAGTTGATGATATGTTTCTCTCTAATACGGCTTGTACCCCCTGGGTTTTGGGTGTGATTCATTGAAATCTGATTGGCTCTTGCTTTTCTATCTGTTTTCTCAACTTAACCACCCTTTTCTTTCCTTTTTGTCGGTCCGTTTTCCCTTTTGTTCCGGGTAGGCCAGTATGCGCCTACATACAGGTCCAAAAGAGCCATTTCTACCTCCGGAACCAGTGCTTGAGCACTTCTCAACCTCCATTCAGAGTTGTAACCCTCGGGGTACTTCTCTTGTTTTTGTTTCATCGTTTTGGGCTCAGATCTCCTTCATCATGAGGTTTGCATCCCTTTCTATTGGCTTATCATGTTAAGCACCATGTGTACTCTTGATAGTATATGTTAGTTTTCCAATATCTTCAGTCTTTACGAACAAGGGTTACCGTCCTGTCAAGGGTTCTCACAACAAACATGCAATCAATCTATATAGAATAGAAATAGCTCATTCATACACCTGCACTCAGTAGCCCCTGCCATCATACTCAGACTATCGAGAGTCCTTGCTGATGACATAGCACCACTGAGTACAGTCGTATAAACAGCATCTCCTCATCAGCACACAGAGACTTGCATTCTCGACATCACAGTATTGATATTGCAGAAATCACCGTTTGCATACTGCTACTGATGTCCCTCCCGTATACACTTCCAGCCATTGTAACGAAACTCATGATGGCTGCACCCTATGTGTAATATGCTCCCACATTCATTTTGCCTCGCATTTGTATCGGAATATGAGATGAAGAATGAAATGGCACATCGACATCACCGACGTAGTCATGCAAACGGATATGAGAATGTACATTCCAATTACCTACAGTATTAGAAGCAACCAACAACGTGAACAAACAGAATAGACGAACAACATTAACAACACAATCTAAACATCTGCAGCTGTTTAGAATGCGTCTATCAATACGAAATACTGCTTCAACTGAACTCTGTTCATCACCGACATGTCCATTCCATGCATATCCCAAATAACCATATGACTGAAAGATATCATATCCCGTTACCAATATGATACCATCTACATGTTGTAATACTGCTCCGTGTTTCATTCCACTTCCCTGGAGTCGAATTACCTCCATTGGCTTATCAGTGGCAATGAACTAGGAGTCTGTTTCCATACTTGTAACCATCACACTCAGTATTTACTATTATAAGATATCACCCTATAGTCCCAATTGCCCCACTTAAGGCAATTCATTTGATCCCTCACTTACGAGTTGGTTGTCGATGGTAATGTAATGGGTATTCAGGTAATTGCAAACACCGGATATGTATACCCCACGACAAGGCAGGGGACGCCTTGATCATACCACCTTCAAAACGTCACAGCTTCCGTGTTGTATGAGGACCATTGGTTTATGTGGCACCTCCCGCGGGAATTGTGTGCTTCTTCCACTCCATATCATCTCTTTTGGATTTGAGGGTTTATTGTATCATAGGCCTTCTTTAGTGTTGTTTGGTTGGTCATAGTACTATATGTAATCTTCAGATGCTCGTCCTGTATTCGATGGGTTCCTGTTTTCATGGATTTTGTTATCTTTCACTTATTCGTACATGGTTTCAACCGGTTAATGGATTGTTACCAGATTCGGGTAGTAACCACTTCTTTGAATACTATATAGCTGGACTTTGAATTACAAACATCCGTTACTTCTTTTTTATGTAACCAGGTATTCTATTTGAAAGATCGTATTCATCCTTGTAGCGATACTTGTCACGGAATCTGACGTCTGGCTTCGGGTTTTTCATAACAGAAATACAATCGCGATCGAAAACCACGTCAAACCTACCATCTCCTTTTCCATCTGGTAGTAATTCATACGCAGAAGAAATAGCATTACACTGAAAAACATGAAGTGATTCCATACGGAGCTTTAGAAGATTCCTGGTCACTAGTATTGTCTTTGTCTCCTGAAGATGTAAACGATACAGAGATATCAATCTCCAGTAGCGGCCATTCGCTAATATCCATATTCAGTAGGGAAGATCCAAGCAGAATGCGGCGTTGATAGGATGAATAACACGGATTATCACATTGAACAGGTAGTCGTATACAGAAGGCTTGAACGTACGGAAGAGTTCTGACTTCGCAGATAATGAAACCACAAACCAAATACACTTCCAGCTCTCCTTGGTAGTTGGTCATGAATGCCAAACTGTTGGAGTGCTTACAAAGATAGCTGCATGTAAGTGAAAGTACACCCTCTGCAAATGGATCACAACCAGTATATACATGTCCATCCCTCCACAGGCACTCCGTGTATACATTGAAGGAGTCTCCAAATGTGATAGATGGACTATAGTCTTTGGGGTTATGATCACAGTAGGCTTTGACAGTGACACTAACAGAATTCAACAAAGGAGACAAATCCACAGCTCCCTGGTTACAGTTATCCGATAGCGATTCCACACATTTATCAATCTGATCGAGACATGTCTCGCGGTTGAGGAATAGATAACGAGCAAACCCATAGTCGTCATACACATTTGCTCGTGTTATATAGGCAATCAAGGTTTTGTATTCATACACTCTTGGTTTTATACTACACATGAATTGTCCATTGACTTTACAGTCCTTTACGTGAACAGAATAATCTGGACCAATGAAGAGAGAGGCTGATGTTAGAGTTGATAACTTCTTTATGCATGTAGTAATGATATTCGCAGAGGCGCTGAGATTCTTCGCAACGATCCCATAGTACTGCTCACAGTAGTAGTTGGTTGCATAGAAAAGAGGGCCATTTTGAAGGATTTTGTCAGGAATATGAACAAGACGGTGAAAAGAGGGGCATGTTGCCGACGGTATTACCTTCCCTTCCACACAGGATAAATAGAATATGAGAAGTGATCCAATAGATGCAAGTTTTGTCCATCCCATATGAAACAATCTCAGTACTCCAAATATGTTGATAACTTCAAGAACAGAGAATACTATGAGACTGTCGAATCGGCTCTCCTGGAATACATCCTCCATATAGCAGTTACCATAGACCGTTTTGTCATGAATTGGAAATGACGTGATATTCCCATTCATTCCAGATATCTTACCAAGGATGGGACTTTGAACAAACTCATTGAGCTTTTGTAACCTTATACACATCTCATCGCTAGACAGTATTGGAATGTTAGTAATAACATCATCCGGCATGAAATGATATACTGCAGCAACACTATCCGCAAAAGTTTTGATATGTTGGAGGTCACATCTTCGTCCAGTGAGCAATTCCTGACATCGATAGATGAGATTTGATCCCATGTGCATATCATCCACAGCTAGAAGACAATCCCACGGAATCAGAATACTATTAGATAGCAATATTAAAGATCCTCGAATATCCAATTTGTCAGGAGAGCCCAAGTAGTCCAAAACAAGTTCGTTATCACCGCCACATTGTCCAATACAAGGATGATTCGAGAGCATGATTGGATAGCGATTAATTGAGGCAAAATTCCGAAAGTGTCTTCCACTGTTTATGCGTATACTAACAGGTAGACAACTGGTGTGAGCATTATTCATGATCGTATCTGTAGCCATACAGAGGCTATCATTCTGTAGGTTTCCAATATCAGAGGTACCCCTACCAGACGGGATACCCTCTAGGGAGATGGACACAGCATCAACAATAGCCAACTTCTTCTTGGCTTTATCGGGGATTCTTTCCGTTGTAATACTGAATTTGATATTGGCGTTGTTCTTCTTTCTCGATTTCTTCTTCGATCCGATACACTGATTGATCAGTGTGGTGTCAAGCAGCTGGCGAAGAACAGGATGGTGGGGAGTTGTTGGTGTCCAAAAGAATGTGCCCTTACCATAGAATTGGTGTAGAAAAAACTGGACTTGGCTTGCCTCAGTAAGAAAGTTGGGTATAAATGGATATTTTGTTGCAAACGAATCCAACGAACTATCAGGAGGAAGCCCAGCAATGAATCCAAGATGAGCTGCGGCAGATGTTATTGGGAACGAACGCAGTGCATGCAAGGGACAAGACAGATCTCTCTTGTTTGCACCTTTATTAGCTTTATCACGATACGTCATTCTGTCAGGAGAGTAGATGTCATTCTTGCATAAGAGATCATAAATACAAGGAAAGGAGCTACTCTTCTTTCCCGGATAGCCAATGACTTCCTCTTCCGCGACAGTATCACCAGAAAAATGAACGACAGACCATCTCAAATGGTACCATTTCATACTCCCTGCTTGCTTCGGATCCTTACGCTTAATATACACACCATATACTCCAAGAACACTAACATCATATAGGATTGCCTGAATAATCTTGGATAGATTCTTAATCCATTCACCATCAGTTGTACCCTCTTTGTTTTCGTTGTTTTCCATCTCCATTCCATTCCCATTGTTCTCCATCTCCATTCCATTCCCATTGTTCTCCATCTCCATTCCATTCCCATTGTTCTCCATCTCCATTCCATTCCCATTGTTCTCCATCTCCATTCCATTCCCATTGTTCTCCATCTCCATTCCATTCCCATTGTTCTCCATCTCCATTCCATTCCCATTGTTCTCCATCTCCATTCCATTCCCATTGTTCTCCATGTCCTTTTTCCTCGGCTGACTTCTTTTCGGCAGCTTTCCATTCTTTGGAAGAATACATATCGGATGCGTAAAGCCTGGAGTGTTTATCAAACTCCCATTTGCATTGAGAAGACGCAATAGAATAACGTTATAATCAGTAATTGCTCCAAACGGAGTTGCGGGCTTACCATCGGAATGAAGAGAAAAGAAGAGAAAAGCATCTTCAACTTCAGTATCCCTCCCTGGGTGTTGAAATGAAAACTGTTCTTCTTCTTCTGCTTGCTTAGACTGAGGAGTGGGGTCGGAAATGAGAAGAGAATTATACAGTTCCAACGACTTCATATGCACCTCTTCAAGCACCTTATCCAATTGAGATTCCTTATGTTCATGAAATAGGAACGGTCCATCATAATTATCTCCACTGTCATAGGGTGGATTAAGAGGTCTTCTCTTATTTGGAGCATTATCAGATGGAAGTTTAGTCTCCTCCTCGTAGATGGTCTTCAGGGCGTCCAAAACAAGAGCATGAGGTGCAGCCATTTTCAGTTCGGAATTGAACAATTTCATTCTTTCAGTCCGGATTGTATCGTCTTTGTCAAGATACTGCTGATCTGATGCTTCAGTTGTATTGTTCTCTGTATCATTCTGAGGTCTCCCCTTGCGATACTGTAGTTCCACCTGATGTGGTTCAAAATAGGATTTGAAATCAGGATTAAAAACAAATCCATCCTTATGCATTGATGGAACCTCTTTCAGCCCATTGCAAATATAAGAACCAAGAGAGAATTCCCCCATATGATAGAGAATACTGGCCATTGCGTATGAATACCCCCAATATAGTTGCTCCGTATTATGGCAGTGAATGAGATGAAGTGATAGCTCCGAACGACTCGTATCGACGAGTATTGGAAAGAAATCACTAAATGCAATTGACAGAACGCTTTCCAAAACAGAGTGAATACGTATTCCACTATCGGCCTTACACCTTGTGTGAGGGCACACTTTGTACACATCACTCATGACCATGAATTCGGACTTGTGTGCTTCAAAGTAAGAATTGTTAGCCCAGCAGTTTGTGGCTTGACACGACTTCATCAGTCTCACGGGTTTTCCATCTTCTGAACAACGGGGGCAGAAAATGGAGGAACCAATATAACACCTGGCACAGCTATCACAGTAGAGCAGAAAAACAGATCCAATCATACACTCATACGGATAGTCAAGATAGTTGTAAACAGTTTCTAGCAATCCGGAATCGCACAAGCCAACTGATGCCAGTGTAAGATCATTCTGCGTTATCATCGACTCCATAGATGACCCTGAAAGGATCGTGTCACGGATTTTCTGGCAGTAACATTTGAAGCGATGGGTATCCACATTAGGAGAACTACCTGCAAACAGAACAAGGACAACGAAAAATACGTGTAGTAATATTCTTCGATCGCAGAACGTACGACATAATATGAGAGTAGGCCTCAATATTGAAGTTATAATGCTATAATAACACACAAAAACTAGGCTTACCAAACCGCAGTGAACACAACGATCAGAAATATCAACTCCTTCATAGCCAATAATATCACAATTCATGTAGTGGTCCGCATTCAGTTCAGATAGTTTTCTTCCCCCCCTCATAGCTACAGTAAAGAAACAATCAAACAATAACTGTCTTCATACTGTGTCTGGTATGTAACTTCCTCTGATTCAGTAGGACCCAAGGAAGCACAACGGTCCTCGTTCTCTTGGTTAGTTGTAGTGTTAGCAAGTGGTTGAATTGGAACAGGGGAGAATGACGGAGGAACGGTTTGCTGACCTTCGTTAGGATCACCTTCGCAGCCAATATGAAACACACCATCCGCATCAAAGTAGCAGGAATCAATATAACGATTGAGCTCCTTCAATGATTCAATTGTTTTACGCGAAGAGGGAGTCAAATCACTATTCTTTCTTACTCCACGCTGAAACAAAGTGAGCTTCTCATTCAGCAAACTGTCACTTCGCTTGGTAAGTATGATCCTACAGAAGAATCCAAGACAAATCCCCAACTTTCCATTATCGCATATTTCATATGTGCACGTGATGTCGAAAACAGGAACATAGCTATCACATCATCGATGCAGGAAACGCAATACATCCAATCGTCGCTCGCTTCTAGACGAATGGGCTTATTCCTGATAACATTGTACAACGGAAGATGATCTTCATTGATCATACCCCATATGCATTACCACCCATTGAACGAAGGAGTTCTTTAGAACCCTTTCTATGTGATAAAGGAGGTGTAAATTCTACACGACGTAGAAATCACCAAGCCCAGGGATCTTGCGGTGATGGGTTGAATCTAATCGGAAAACGAATCAGTAACGAATACTCTTTGGAACATACTCAATGATCTGAGTCTGTTTCTTTGTAGGAACCTTCCCTTTAATAACATCCTTAAAATTGGTCTTCTTCTTACTTCTCAGTTTCATTTGCAATAATAACAACTTTTGCAAGGATAATGTGATCAATGGAAAGAAAACGAGGATTCTCATTGCAGTATTTGCGAGTAACATTGCACACTCTGTGAATAGAACACTAAACATCGTTACCCGCGCCATGATCCCTAGGTTTGATACTCTGCAAGAGAATCCTATTGAAGGTACTCCCCTAGACATAGTTCGCGACATAGGCAATACTTCCCGTGGGTGGGTATTAGAGGAGTTACCTCATATCTCAACTAATACGAAGGCAATCAAACAGAAAATGATATGTGTTTATACGACAATCTACTACCTGTCAAAACGATGGATCAAATAAGGTTTTCGTTGATAGAGTGATGATCTCAACAGTTTGGTGGGGTATCAAAAGATCTAACTCATGGAAATAAGTGGCAACAGGACACTCTTTTCATTAACTCCATTCATTGGTTGCTATGTGCATGATGATCGGCATGGTGGCAACTGCACCAACTAATATGCCCTATGGTATGGCCCTATGATAAGCAACTTATGTTGAAAAAATGAATTTATAGAAATGAATAATAAACAAAATAAAACCGGAAGCCGTAGTAGAGTCTTAAAATACCCCGACACAGTTAAGCCACGGCGCCTATTTCTATTAATATTTGTTATTAAATTGTGAGATTTCATTGCAAGAGAAAGCAAGAAGGGTAGGTCAATTTGGTGCCATCAGATAATACGGGAGTGGTAATCGAAATCATCGCAGAATCGCCTCCCCTCAAATTCCGGCAGTTGTCTTATCTATACATTCTAAATCCATTTGCAGAATAGTACCAATAATCATCGAGTGCTTATTGAAATGCAGTATTGTAATCCCCATTATGCAAGAGAGCATTCACACATGGATATAATGCGCTGTTATGTAACGCATTACATCATCTTCGCGATACTCGAGGTGGATCATAACATTGTTTCTGTGAATGCAATTCCAGGATTGAGTTTCGTCATTTGACTTAACATAGGATATCTGTGTAAATCATCCTATCGAGATAACATGAGACGTCTGTTTGGAAATGCAGTTATCCGTTTTCGAAAAGTCATCACGAAATCAATTGAGAATACCGATGTTACTTCATCCGTGTTTTCAAATCCTATTACGGTCATGATCATATGAATGGTAGAGACGAACTGTAACCCATATACGATTGCCATGAAATCCATTCTCTTATTCTGTTACGCAATACCAGAAACTGGGAATCCTCTTTCTTTTGAAAAGGCATACAAACACGAAATCCGAACCACAGTACCTTCAAAATCTGATATACGCACACTTTACTAATCGCTAGTTATGCTGTTTGGGGGAGTTGCATCAATCAGCATCATCACTCAATTCACACAATTGACTACGGATATCCATTAAACGATATAGTGTAGTAATTCTTTTGTTTGTTGCTAGGAGTTTAGGTTGTTTACTCTATAGTGGATTAGTATTCTTGTAATTGGCCTCAATGGAAACCATTTACTTTCCTTGCCGTATGCTACTGTAGAGATACTTTGCTGGAAGATACAATCACGCAATCAAGTCCACATAGTTATGCCACAATAACCACTCCGGTGATTTTACAGATGCACTAAAAATCACTTTCACTTGGTATCCATTGATAATTCTTCATCTTCAGCATCATGAACAGTTACAAAGAAGATGTCACTAAACGGTTTCATTACTTATTTTCATTATGTACTGGATGTCATTTAGTAGTTATGTGATTAGGTATCCCCTCTCCCACATGATTGCAATACTCGTTGTATACAATTGGTATATAGCTTACGGTTATGGTTCTAGTTTCACTGCAATGAGTATCAATGGAAGCGAGGTTTCCCGCCATCATGTTGACCGTCTTCATTTAGCGAACCTATATGACTATTTGCTTACCCTGGTCATTGAAATACCATTTATGATAGTTTGATGAGCTTCGGAAAATGGCGGGTTGATTATGGATAGCCAGTCATTTGTACTCCAGAGTACTGTTGTTGTTCTTGAAGATCATTTGAACAATTGTACTTGATTTGAGAGTTTTTAATGGACAATACAACTGATAACGGAGCATCAGAGACTGGGGATACACCAGCCTATCCATTCACTATGTGGTGCGAAGAAATGAGTAACCGTTATGTTACTTGTGCTGCTACAAGTAAGGAGGGAGATTTTGTGGAGAGTTCTTGACTATTTGTTGTATGAGTTATAGAATGCCGTGCAAAACGTGATTATGGATGCATGGAGGGGCTACTGAAGAGAGATGCAAGTACCATGTGTATTGTAAATGAATTGTTCGCTAAACGTCTTCGAATGCGATTTAACAATCTGAGGAATAACTTGTATTCTTTGTGTGGTGATGTGTCTGTAGTTATATGAATCCTGAATTATCAGGTGATGCTTATTTCCGTGCGTCAATGGGATTGTACTCTATTTGATGTGTCATCGTTGTAGCATTCCAAATGATCATTACTTCAAGTCCTTTCACTGCGACGATGAAGAGTTTTTTCATTTCTTTCTCCCTGTTTTGTCAAGTATGATCAAATGGCTGATGATCATGAACAGAAGAATCACTGAATACGAATCAAGATGTTACCACTGTAACATTAGCTGTTGTCCGTTTAGTATTAGGCTGTTTTTACAAAGGAAGAGATCGCTGTAATTAGTGACTATACATCCATCGATTACTCCATTCCAAGTTTTCTGCCTCTCTGTTTTATATGTAGAAACGGGTTATACGGTTGCACAGGCGAAAATGGCTCGCTCGTCACTCAATTCAAATAACGGTGATGATGCAGAGAGAGAGGATGGGCAGTCTTATTATGAATCCGTCAGGGAATTGGCTTCCAAATACTATTCACCGAATGAAGACTTTGATAAGGAGCTACAGGCATTGTTTACGACAACAAGGCAGAGTGTTATTCATCAACTTCTCCGTAACTCGTGTGTTCCTCTTGGATACATCGTTGTTTACTTTTGTGCCAGCATGATTCCAGATCCTCCACCATCTTCCGATTCAGCTGTGGGCTTTGAGTCGTCTTTTGTTGAATAGAGTGGTCGTGACAAGGCAAAGAATCAGGAAGGAAATAATCCCACTCCGTCTTTTCATCGTTGCAATACTGTCAATCGTACAAATTCCGTGTTCTGTAAGACATGCGGCCATCAGTTCTTTAATGGTTGTAATGGTGCATATTGCCTTGCAAATACGAGGAGATGTCCTTCAGATCATGACTCCACAAATGATGGCATTTGTACACACGAATCTCGGACCATCGATCATACTCACCCCCATTTCTTCTATTTTCCTATTTGGGTGGGCATAATGGATTGTCTCACCCATGTGGATTCTCATTTTCTGAATTCATTATCCGTGGAATCGATTGCTGCGTCAATCCGGTACTGTAATGAAAACAATATCGTTTCCTCTTTGACGTCCTTGAATTCCATTTCAGCGTATACCATGCTGGGCCTTCACTCGTTGGCAGTTTTAGCGAAGTCTGCGTACTCTAAGTTGAATGACATCAAACCCCGTGCATTCCTTCACATGGATAGTGACTTCTCATTCGAGCATCGGATGAGTGTTGTTAGTAGGATTCATATGCACACCATAACTGAAAGGCGTTCTTGAACGACCAAAGGAAGAACTCAATACTCAGTCAGTAGTCTATACTTCTGTTCGTACGATAAAACCCAGTGAAACTGTGTCAACGAACAAAGACAAGGATGATGGAATCAATGACGATGTTTCGCCTTCTGAGACACAATCAGAGGAGAATGGAGAGGGGTCTACTGCTGCATCCAGTTCTAATAACTGCTCTGGTGATTCATCTGTGGATTGTAGATTGTCTGGTGAATTCAACGACGATGAAAATGGAGCAAATGTTTCCCCGTGCGAGAATCACTCCGCTGAGGCTCCCCAACCTCAAGGAGAAACCGAGAAGCCCAAGAAAGGCAAAGGCAAGAAAGGCAAGAAACCAGCGAGCAAACAGCCAAAGGAAGGGACGAAGAAAGATTATGATTTGCGTCATAATTACAAGGGAGTGAAGGAGCTAGTTGAACGAGAAAAGGAAGGAGTATCTACCGATGATCCTATTGAGGATCCAAGTGATGATGCAAGTGACCATACGAAGGAAAAGCCGGAGAAGACAACGAAGGTTACCATTCGTGATGGTTTAAATACGGGTTCCATACCCTCTTCATGGATTGATTCTTTGGCGAGCTATGCTGATGTGGAAAAAGAGAATGACATCAGTAAACTTCGCACACTCTTCAAGCTGGATTCAAAATGTGGTATGTTTTTACTGCTGTTGTGATCACCATAGCCGATGACTTCCTCGTTGGAGCTGGAAAGACAGTGTGGCTTCGTAATCATAAGGCAAGAAAGCCAACAAATCTCACTCCGTATCTGGCCTCTCTTCCTTGGTTCGTGAAGGATAGTAACACCTCCGCTGATGATTTTTTCATCTGGAACCGCGTTTTCCATGATAGTCCTCATTCCTCTCCTTCATTCATTGGTAGTTGATGTACGAGCAGCTGTAACTGGTGAAGAAGTGCATTTGGATGAGAATGGAAGAGCGGATATCCGTTTTACTCGTCCGAGGAATGAAACAGTTACGGAGTTACTCTTTCGTGGCATTCTTCATGTTGACGGTATTCCGCTTTGCGAATCATCCAAATACGTGAGCTCCGTTGATATCATCTCTCTTACAATCCACAACACGAATCCTGTAAATCAACAGGATCGGACCTTCATCATTACCCTCGCCATCGTTCCGAAGAAGGACAAGGAAGATACTGGAATCAGTCCTTTGGATCGGGCAGTTCAGGAGGTGCAGTTCTCAACAACAGCTATGGGAAAGCTTGGCTTCTATTTCAAGAAGGATGGACAATGGTATCACATCCGCTGGTACTTGGAAGGCCTCCTAGCGGATTATGCAGCGTTGACCCATACTGCTGGAAGAGGTGCCCCATCTTCCAATTCACCCTGTATCATCTGTCCAATTCGTCGATCGTACTACAATCCTTTGTTTAATTCGTATGTCAATCTTGACTTTCCCTCCTATTTCAAGTTTGATCATGTGAAAACATTGGGCATGTCATCTCTGTTTCTCCATCCTTCGTCCTTGTATCGTCTTTCCAGTGCAGCATATCATTCTTTTCAGAGTGGTGTGTCTTTACTAGACAAGATAAGTGGGAAAAAGGATGAACTATGGAAGAAAGAGTATGACCAAATGTGTAACGATTTCAGTTATCTTTCTCCAGCCTTCACGCTGATGTGGACACCCAATTGTCTGTCGCCAAGTAGTAACGATGACTACTTCCTCCATTCTCTTGCCGGTTCTAGTGACGTGAATGAAGTGATTGACAATGAGAAGCTTGCAGAAATGAAGTCTCATTTCCCAAATGAGAAAACTCAGCCACTTCGTGGTAATGATCACGTGCAGAGAAGAAACACCCTCCTACCATCGGGTGGGTATTACATTCTGGATGCAATGCACCTCTATTCCAACGTCTTTCGTCGTTTTTCCTATGCTCTTGACAATGACCTCACAGGAATGGGCAAAAATTCGAGTAAATGGTATACTGCTATTTTCCGTCAACTCTTCCCGAACATGGTTTTCTCCACGATCCCCAATCGGGTTCCATTCTTTATCAATGGATATGCGTTCCAGCAACTAATCAAGCTCAATCATCCAAACCATACTTGGATCAGTCGGTTACATGTCATACCATCGTTCTTTGATTCTCTGACATGCGAACAACGTATTGTTCTGTATATGAATCTCTTCACGTACATGTATGTCAACAGTCTCTCACATCCCGTTGTCCATTATATGAACAAGATCATACAGATCATGGCGTATTTGTTCAACACGGATAGAGATTATGCGAACTGTCTCTTTATGCAATGGAAACTCTCCTACTATCTCCACCAGTTGGAAGCCAATCTTCCTCCTTGTTTCAGTTGCTCTGCTACCCACTTGCTGAATCACCTTGATACAATCCTCTTGTTTGCTGGACCTATTCGCTATTTCACCAACTTCAACAGTGAACGTCAGTATAAGCATCCCAAGCAGTATCATACAGCCAGTCGTTATGTCCTTGATAACCTCTCTGTTCGTGAGATTGCCTACACAGTGTGCTCTATCATTCTCTTCGGTAAACGCGATCCAATACCTGTTGACTTCATGAATCCAGTCAGTTGGACTGTTCCCGAAAAGCTGGAGGAGATTGTCAAATCGAATCTTGTGGACGATTGCGTATTCTCAATGAACTGTACTCTCCCTCATCAGACCTATCTGGATTATGTGCTCACAGGTGAGGATCCAGAGAAATGGAGAAGGGATTATGAACACATCCACCAACGTATTCGTACTCCTCCATGTGTCAAAAGGGTTTACGGAACTTTGCGTTGGAATGGGAAAGAGTATCGGTCAACCCAAGTACCAGCATCGTCTATAACACTGGACTGGATCATCAACAATCCTGGTATGATTGCCTACTGTCGTGGTTATGGAGACTGTGTTCACTATTTCATCATCCGGGGGTATATTGATACTACCGTCGGTGAGTACAAGTACCCTCAGGTTTTGTGCTCTCCGATTAAGGTAAGGAGTACTCTGGAGGATTTCTTCACGTTCTGTGCAGTGGAGATTGACCCAGACTGGAAAGACAGTTTGGATGACTGTTACTGTTTTAGCATCTACCGACTATCCATTGGGCAAGCCATTGCCTATGAGTATACAAGTGGTGTTGTGGGACTGTCACCTATGGTGATTCATGTCGAACAATTCAGAGAAATCTGTGGTGATCCTCTCTTCTGTGAGTTGAAGAAACACATCATGAAATATGACGAACTATTCAAGTACTATTAGCATGACTCCTCTTTGTTCCTTTCAACCTTTCCTGCACCTCCTTTTGTACATGATTAGACACATTATTGAGATTCATTAAGGCTCTTTCTCTTCCTGTTAATACATCATCTGTAACTCCATGTAATGCCGCCACCTTCTTTTGCATCGATTTCTTAACTGCCTTTGTTTTATAACCATAAACCCTAGCCCCATTCATAACATAAAATGAATCTCGATGATTCTCATAATTGGAGTCATCGGAGTCATCAGCATTATCGGAGGATTCGCTTGCTAGGTTTGAAGGAGTAACTCCCTCCGTTTGCTCTCCAACTGGCTTTCCCACTTGAACAGAGTTCTGAGAGGTGTTGTTCTCCTGATCGCAGGTGCCGCTTTGCTCCAATTCTCCCTCTCCGGGAACAACGGCGATAGCACTAAGATCCTGAATTGTTGATGCGTTTGCCTCCACATTCTGAAAAACGGAATCACCATTATCACCAATCAGTAAATCCGTATCCATGTCTGGCATCTCTCCTTCATCATCCATTGCTTCTCCAGACGCTGTGATTCCAGAAGACTGCGGAGTGGACTGGTTCACAAGGGAAACATCAACAGAAGACGACTGCCTTGAGTGAGATTGTTGAGAAGAACGGTTCAGTAGATTTGAACAGAGTTCCTATATATCAAATGGGAAGTGATAATACGAATATTCCGCTCCATTTCTTCTTTAGCATAACTTTAAAGTCCGATATCGCTTGATTATTTGTTAGTTTGTTGTAATACTTTGCCAAATCTTTCAGTTCTTCTAAAACAGCTTCGTCAATAACCTCATTTGATCTCCTCTTTTTCGTTGTATAAAACTCGACTGTCATATTGATAAGCTCCAACTTCTCTTTGGTGTAAAACAAGTATATTCTTGGTGTTAAGAAGCTTGCAAACTTGAGTACCCACTACAACACCAAGATACTAGCATACCTACCTCCGCCTTATTCACACCCTTCGCCTTGGCTGGATTGTAGCAACCACAATCATAAGTGAACTCTATATGCTCATAGATAACGGAACCATACCAGCAGCATCAAAAGAATGAGTAGTTAGAAGATCAATTAGTGATTCACTTAAGTGATCATTACACTCGGAAAACACCTTGTACGTATCGATCACACAACTGAGGTTTTGTTTCCAAAATAGCAAACCGGCGAGAAAATATGACAAAGACACTTTACTAAGAAAATACGAAAACAGCCTACTCTTTGTCTTTTCATGCACTGGTATGTTGTTTTTGCGGATATCATTATTCCATTTCCACAGCTGATATACCGAATTCGTTATTTGCTCTTCAAGCAAGGAGATATATGCGTCAATCGTTTTACCATACGTAGTAGCATCCATGATCCACAAAAAGATGAAGCAACGAGGATCCGCGGTTATTTGACAATACCGTAGCCACACATACTGTTTTCTTTTGAGTATACTGATATGTAGTCGTTTTTTTCGCTCCTAGGTCGTTTCGTCATTTCCTGTAGTACTATGAGGTTAGGAGATGACATTATTACTTGTAACTACTGATTCGTAGTGTGTTTACTAGTCATTGCAAAAATGATGCGCTAGACATAGTAGGGGGTACGGTTGATTCATTTATAGATCTTCTGAATTGGAGGGTGTACAGGGTAGGGTTGTTTTTTATTTCACCTATAGAGGGAGCACTATGGATTTGAGGTCATTGAAAAAGGTAGGAGATGGGATGTGTGGTCATATTGATTTGTAGAATATAGTATTAGTAAGTATTGTGGTGTGTAAACCAGTTTGCTGTGATCATTTAAGGTTAACTATAATGTAGGTGAACGTCAGTTGAGAGTTCCTGGAGCAACAGTTGCTGGAAGAGAAGAAGGGTGATGGCTATTAGAAGCTATGGTACTGGGTCGTATCGGTAGCCCATGAGGGGGACGATACCATCTGGAACCATGGCTTCTAATAGCGGTAATCGAATTGTCTTGGTTTGTTCTTTGTTAGTACAAAGCATGATATGGGCGAGCCTAGGGAACCCTGATGTCAGCCCCTTCAATATCGCGAATTTCAATGATCTGCCTATACAGTGCTATTTGCAATGAAGGGACCATTCCTGTAGGAGTATTGGATTCCCGATAAAAGGCGAATTCACGCATCGACCTGCCATCTGAGTCAAATCGAACTGAAAACTATGCTGTTGTGATCCGTCGAGTTTGTGATCGGCAAATATGCTAATAAAACACGAATTCTCACTACTTTTCCTAGAATCATAACGGTGAGGAGTTTGATCTCCTCATTCCACGTGATATAATACTATCCACGGTAAACAAAAGAAATAGCTCCAAAAGTCGGATACATCACGTTTTCGTGATCACATGTGAAACTCACAACTTAACGATGCATCTTGCGAGCAGAATGAATGACCCACGGGTGATAAAACAATACCACCAACTTTCGTTCACATCCTCTTCGGATTCAGGCATCGATTTTCACGTACTCACAATTGTACCTTCATCTATCCCATTATACATCCTATGTATAGTAGATCAAAATGCGACATCAAGTTGAAAAGGGTACTTTTTCATATGAGAACAAAGAGAGAACAAAGAGGGAAAAATTGGTGCGCACGAAGTGGGCGTTTCATCGATTCGGTGCCTTAACTGTGCGAGTGTACCCAGCCAGTCCCTGATGGTCTAAACTTGAAGAGTTTGGGCTCCAGACGCCGTCTGTGAGGTCTTACTCCGTAGAATAAACGGATAATACACTCAGATAGCCGATAGACCTCACCATTGAGGAGCTGTGCGAGCGTTCTGAGATTAGTGCGGCTTTGAGTAGCCATTAACAAACTGTACCACCCTTTTACAGCTCAGCTCATAACTCTCAATATTGATAGAGAAAACACCGGCAAGGAATGCCCAAAAAAAGTTCAAAAATTCGCGGTTGTAGTGAAATTGTGCTATAGTGTGAACTGTTTGTTACAAACACGGGAAATAGAAATGGGCACGAACACCTGCTGTCTTTCACGCTCCTCACAGTCGATGCTGTCAAGTTGGCGGAGAATCAGCTCCTCCTTCTTGAGCACCGACTGGACTGTCAGATTTACCTGTCTCGCAGCCATTTGAACGGTGGTTCCTGAGTACAGTCCGATCTTGCTTCGTGAGAGAGCGCTGTATTGTTCGGCGTTCATCTCCTACACTGAAGACGATCAGTTCGATTACATTGACAACTTGGGCGGGAGAGGGATGAAGCGTCCTCACAAGAGACACATACATGAGGTCTCCAAGAGAGAGAAGTACGACGAGAAAGAGAATCACAAGCGCTGAGTGCTACGAGTGATGTGTTCCACGAAATGATTACCGGATTGCCAATCATTCCCCAGAACGACCCGTAGAGGTCAAAACTCTCCGCCGGGAAGGAGACGAAGGCGGAGATCGTGGCGAGCGTCAGCACCCACAAGAGGACGCTCATCAGGATGAAGGCGAGGAGAATCACATAGTATAGAGAGGAGATGAAGAGGATTTTGACGTTAGCCACGAGGACCATTACCGTGAACACGACGACTCCGAAGTACGACGTGCTCACCGTCTACGGAGCAGCAACAACATTCAACTACCATGTTCCACGCTCCGTCGGCGTAGCAGTCGATTCCGTAGAAGAGAAGACAGAGGCCGAGAATCACACCCGATTCGACGATGGACACGAGGATGTTGAGGAGGAAGCTCTTCCGTGTGAGTCGCGGCTGGAACCACTTGGGGTCGTACAGCTGGGGCACTCGCATGAGCAGTTCCTTGTTGCAGAAGAAGTCGATTCCCGAGAGCGTGAGAATGGGCACCGAGGTGAAACTACGTGAGAAGAGCAATCGAATCGCACTAGGTGTTGTAGAAGTCGATTCCCCAGGAGGGCATCACCTTCAGTCCGGAGAACGCGGTCAGATAGGAGAGGAGCAGCGTGATCATGGAGAGCAGCGTGTTCTTGTAGAGGAAGTAGAGGACGAGCGTCTGCAGCCGCATCTCGTTGGACTTCCCGTGCACGAACAGGAGCTTACTCATGCAGCGGAAGGAGGGGAGGCCCACGTCACAGTTGTTGTATGCCTGGAGTCCCTCTTTTCCCTTGATACCCACGCCGATGTCGCTTTCGCGGATCATTCCGATGTCGTTCGCCCCATCGCCCACGCAGAGGACGTGGATGGATTGGTTGCTCTAGGGGAGAGAAGGGGACGAGTGGTACTTGCTTGCCATATTCCTTCAGCTGGAGCGTGACTTGTTGTTTTTGGTCTTTCCGCATGCGTGCGATGATGACGGACTGTGCTCGGCAGAGGGAATGGAGAAAGAGAGTTTTGAGGGGCGTGGTTTGGGTTGATGAGTGAATGGAATGAGTTGATGAGTAAGTGGATTGAATTTGCGAATGAATTAACTGATTCAATGAATTGTTGGAATGGTTCGATGAATGACTCGATGAACGCTCACTCAACGAATGATCCGACTGAATGAATCAACAATCCCAAACACCCACCTCATTCGATTCACGAAACACACAATCCATCACGAACTCATCCACCAACACCGAATATGAATCCTCTTCGGAAAGGCTCTCCAGCGTCTCCCGTAATGCACAAGCAAGCGATCCGCCCGCCTGCAGACTCCTTGCGGTCAGTCGCACGAGATGTTGCGTTGGATGAACCACACCGGCCGCGAAGGCGATCGCCTCCGCCGTGTCCGCCTTGTCTCCCGTCAGAATCCAGAAGCGAATCCCCGCCGCCTGCAGCTTCCGAATGGAAATGAAAACGTCGGCGGCAAGATCGTCCTGGATGGCGATGGCGCCTTCGAGTCGCTGGTCGGCTTCCAGCTGACGCTGCAGCGATTCTGGAACAGAGGAAGCGGAGTAGCCTGCGCTGAGAAGCGTTTGCTCCCAGTTCGCGTACTCCGTCTCGGAAAGATGCTTTCCAGCGAAGACGAGCGTTCGATACGCTTGATGACTGCTGCGGTCGATGAAAGCTCCAACGGACGCGTTGTCTCGCTCCTCCGGTGCCAGAAGGGGAAGGACGACGGAGTCGGCTCCCTGCGGAAGAATCGACAGCGACGAATACCTTGCAGAAGAGGAAGAGTTGCTGGCGAAAACGGACCACCACGGTCGTTCGCTTCCGCTCCGTCGTGAAGGGGAACCACTGGAGAATGTCGATCACGTAGGGAACGCCGTGAATGGCAATGTCCAATTTCCGTTCGTTCTGTCGCCGCTTTCGGAACTCGTAGCCGAAGCGCGCGACCGCATCCAAAATGGCCTGTGATGATGAGAGAGGAGAGGGAATACGCGTTCGTCCTGCGAGGAACAGAACACCTGAACGTTTTCTTCGGAGATCGGCTGAATCCACTCGTGTGAACTCTCCTCAGCGTTACTAGCGATGATGATCTCCGAGAAGGAGGAGGAGCGATGCGGTGACTCCATAAGCGTTTTGCTCTGAGCCTGTGAGATGGAGCAGGCGAAATCCGTGAGGTCGGAAGAAACAGCGTTACGGATCGACAGCGCGGAGTGGTTTAAAACCATATTGAGAAGCAGCAGGGAGAGTTGGGCATCGGCGTCGTTTCGCAGATTCACCAAGTCGTATTCCTTCGTGGGCGTTGCAAGCGATACGACGCGAAGATTGTTCTCTGTGATGGTTCCCGTCTTATCGGAGAGGACGTGTCTGCGACTGAGAAGAGACAGGCGAGTCGACGTAACGTGTCCGAGCTCGTCGATGATTCCTGCGTTTCGCACGTGGATGTGGTCCTGCGAGGACTCGAAGCAGTCCAGGTCGTTTTCCATGAAGAAGGACTGGAGGAGCAGTCTACGATGGGAACCGAGCACATCGCACACGCGATCTCCACGCAGACGTAGAGCGACGCGGGAACGATCTGGTAGCACAGCTGGAAGAAGACGAAGAAGTTCTTGACGAAGTGGACGACGACGTTGGAAACGACAATGGACACGTTGGAGCGGGATCGCGAGTCCCATACGACCGAAGCCAGCGAACTGGCCTACGTCTGAGTCGCTCCCCACACATCGACAATGCAAATAAACAAGAGGAGATAAAGGAGATACACAATCATTCGATTCAACAGCGTGAGCGTTTCCGACTCCTTCTTCGGGGGTTTCGAGCGCGTCGAATACTCGATTTTGGTCCCGCTCCCCACGGAGATCGCACAGCCAACCGCCCACTCTACGATCAAGGCTCTGGGGAGAAACGACCGGTGAAAACGAGTCGGCATCCACGTAGAAGAAGCGACGAAATCGAAATGTGTTCCAGCGAACCGTCTTCGGCGAACTGGAGAACACCATGAAAAGAGGATGTGGTGGCGTTTTCGGCCTCACATAGGATGACGGGGTGTTCTTCCAGTACTGATGCAATTCTGATCATCAGGGGAGGGAGATACATCGACGATCGCTGCGATGTGAGGTGGAGCGACGATTTCGTCTTGATGTCGGTTTCACCATCGATGTTGGTCGTCGTAATAAAGCACTGGCTGCTCTGGGACGCGTCGCTCGTTCCAAACAAAACCATGTCACAAGGAACGTCTTCATTCTTTCGTATCTTGATGATATCCCCGGCCTGCCAATGACGAGATCAAGGGAAACGTACACGGACATCCTTCCACATACACTCTTTCCAGTTATTACAGTGGCGCTCCCACGTGAGGACCGTCCGAGAGTTCGTCTCCCGATCGCTCCTGCGACGTTTGTACTCGAGAATGCTCATGTGAACAGCCTCCGCGCCGATAATCGTGAGAAGTGACGGAAGACTGCTGGGAAGTCCGTTCGTCAAGCTGATTGACGGGATGCACTGTAGAACGGACACGATAAGGAAGAAGATGTTGGCCAGTTTGAATTTTGGATTGAACACATCCCACAGATACAGAAACAGCCAATTGTAGGGCGTATAGCGCGTTGTCTGGATGCGGTTCGTCCCGTAGTCCGCGTTCTTCGATCCATCTCCACATACAACCTCGTTGTGAGAAATGAAAGCGACGTACTGTTTTGGGGTACACGCTGCTTTGGGATGATAACACACGCACCCCGGAAGACGGCACTCTTTGATACCGATTATGCATAGTCATGGATGCATTAGTACGCGGTTCGCGACATATCCGCTCGGATTCGCTCCGTCATCAGTATCCCTTCCACCCAGGACTGTGGTTTCACTGTTTGCACATCGAATTCGTAACAATATTGACACAATTCAATGGTGTTGCGGTGATGCAAGTCAGATTTCATAAAAGGATGTCTTACAGATTCCTTACGAACAAAGCCATCTCTTTCCATACACCATCCACCCTTTCTTCCACTCATTGTTTCTTTTGGTTCGGTAGGTTTTGTGTGCTTTTGGATGCAGGGGATGGTTCTCCATTGGAATGAGCCAGTCGGTGTCCACTGACGGGGTGGTTCATTCGGGATGGTAGATTGGAGAGTTTTCGATGGTTATTAGTCGTCCCAATGACTAGTGATTATTTGCACGCTCTAATAGGTTGTAGTTGGTTTTCCTGTTTGTTTCACAAACACCTTAGGATGAAGTCCTCTTTGACATGCTGCGGCTGCTAATCGCATGTTGTCCGTTGATGTAGTGGCGGTACTTGGATAAAATGCCTTCGATCTCCGAAGACGACAAACTCTCTTTGTTCACGAGACAAAATGGACAGATAAACTAACCATGACCTCAACGATTCAGCCCCACCTCCTTCATGCTGGGAAGCTTGATACAGCTCTTGTGGAATCCTCTCGGACACTTGGAGCAGAATATCAACGAGCCCGCTCCAGAGCACATTGTGCAAATATCATCTTTAAAACTCGCATCCATGTGATAATACAGATCGACCACTTCCGTGTTTCTTGCGTAGGGGAAGAAGAGCCGCTACGTTCACACACCACAGAAACACTCTACATGAACCATGGGCAGGTTGTCGATATTATCCTCCAGCCGCTTCTCATCTTCCGGGTTGAAGCGCGTGATTGGGTTCAATGGCGGATTCTCCGTCAACTACGCTCATCAATCCCACCGAAACATACTTCCTTGTAGGCTCTGTCCAGGTCGTAGTCGCACTCCACGATCACCTCGTACACCTTCTCCATCAAATCGGCTGGGAAAATGGAAGTGAAGGACTCGAGGTCCTCAGCGCTGAGTCTGTCGGGGTCCCACAGTCGTTCCTGCTGCGCATGCGGACGTCGCTCCCGCTCGCTGAGCTGGGCGTCGAAGGGTTTCACGACAGCCTGGAAGGTGTTTCCGACGCGTGCGGCGTGGTGGGGGTATTCGTCCTCGTTATCGGAGTCGGAGTTGGAGTTGGAGTCACTGGAGGCGGAGATAGCGGAGGAAGAGGCTGGTTTGGGAGACGTGACGGGAGAGGTGGGTGTGGATGACTTAGTGGATGATGGGGGTTGTGAGGATGACTTAGTGGATGATGTGGATGAGGGTGGGTTGATGGGTTGTGAGGATGACTTGGTGGATGATTTGGTGGGTTGTGAGAGTGTGGGTGGATTCGTAGATGATATGATGGGTTGGGATGATACAGATGAGTTGGTGGACACTGTGAGTGGTTTAATGGGTTGTGAGGATGAGGGTGAACTCGTGAATGATGTGGATGGATTCGTGGATTGTGAGGATGACAACGGAGCCGTTGCTTCATTTGAAGACATGCCTAAAGGAATGGTGGCTGGAGCAGATTGCAATTCCTTGGCAGCTGAAGCGGAGAATCTCTCCGACGCACTGGAGAGTTTGTTCAGCAAATGCGAGATCGGCTCATTCGACGAGTCCGAGAGATCCGACAGGTTCTTCACCGGACTCGACGACGCTCTGGGAAGAACGGGCGACGACTCGACAGTCGCAATGAGCGGCGGCGGCTGGTTTGCCGCCACGGGCGACGACTGGACCAGTGGGACGATCGGCGACGGTTGATTCACAGCAGCGGACGACGAATCCCTTGTCGGACCCGACGACGAAACCGACACGTTTCCGAGAGACGACGATTCTCCGTAGGAAGAGGCGTCGGATGGTTTCAAAACGATTGACTCGAGCGCGGGACTCGGAGACGTGTCGGACTTCATCGGTCGCATCGGCGACGGCGACGCCACTAGCGACGTTTTGATTCGCAGAAGCGGCGTTTTGGATGGCGAGGAGGGCGATCGCGATACAGAAGAGGAGGAGAGAATGGACGTGGACGCGACCGGCGAAGACGCGACCCTTGTCATCGGCGAAGATGACCCGGTCAAAATCGGCGAAGACGACTTTGACAAGGCCGGCGAAGAAGACGACTTTGACAAGGCCGGCGAAGAAGACGTCAGTTTCGCCGACGATCCAGCCAGTGTTTTGTTCGCATACGCTTGTGGGACCGGCAGTCGAATCACAAGCGACGAAGAGGGCGTTTCTTCTCCGCGCGCCACACGCTTCGCATATCCGAACTCGTTGGACGAAGCGGGTCGTTTTTCCGTTTTTGTTTCCAGTGAAACGGACTGTAAGGAGTAGGATGGCAGGGCCGATTTCCCCGCGAACGAGGTGACGCGTGGCAGAACAGGGGCGAGGAGCTGTTTCTCCTCGAGAGCTGCTGGTGAGGAAAGAGAAACGCCCACTGAGAGGGACGGTGGATGGAGAGGGGGCGAAGGAAGCCAGCCAGCCATCACCGAGAAGCACGCTGGTGTGGCCGCGGAAGGAGTCGCGGAAGGAGGAGAGGAGGAGGGAGAGGAACTCGTCCAGCAGCGAGTGGACTTCTTCGAGCGAGTTTAGGTCGAGGCGGATGGGAGATTCGGAGGAGGAGCGGAAGGCGGTCAACTGAGGGGAAGAGAGAGGAGGAGGGATCACTTTGGCTCCGAGGGATTTGAAGGAAGCAGCGACGCCGCCTTGGACAATCAGTCGATAGTTGGGTGTCGCTAGAATCAAAGAGGGAACCGAAAACCACCGTTCGTTGGGAATCGACTCTCGTCCGGTAAACGACTCAACAACTCCGCGTAGAGGTGTTCATCGACTTACATAAACGATTGGCAACGATTCCTACACGGCTGCACTCCCATCTCCTTCCCTCGGAACAACTCCACAAACGTTTTCAGAATTGCAAGAAAGCGCGCCACGCACTGGAACAGGTCGCGTAACGAAAGCAGATTGGCCTCCCCAAACATCCCATTCAATTCCAATAACTGTTTCACTGAATTGGAGAATTTCTCTATCAGTCGCTTGTAGATCTTCAACTACAGTCCAACCCAGCCCACTCTCCAACCTCCGTTCCATGAACAGATTGCAAGGTGAAAAAGGTCTTCTCCGCACTCTCCACATGCAGAATCGTTGTGAACTTGTTCAGTAGCTACACATCATCTTCATTTTCCGTTCCTACCGTTGAAATGTCCTTGCTTTCGATGAACTCGTATCCCATCGCAGTTTTCACAACAATTCCAAGTGCGCTTTCGCAAATCACCCATCCCACCGATCCCACGGATTTGACAGGAAGGGAGTTTGACAAGAAGAAAGATATGACAAGTCAGAAAACCTTTTTGAAGATACCTCCGTTCACTGTTTTGTTCCGTTCTTCGTAGTACGATGCCGATCGTTCAACGTAGACGCGATGGAGAGTGTCCCACCTAGATAACCACAGTCCGTCGAATCGACGTCGATTCCTGGAAGAGTTTCCCAAGAACTATTACCTCTTGGAAGTCCGCTTCCTCCCGCGCTCCTTCTCCCAGAGTACTGTTGAGCAGTACTTCAGCCTATTCTTTCCTGTGATCTATGCCTTTGCAGAACACTCGAAATCCCATTATTGTTCGTGTTTTGTCGTTTCTTCATGTCCAGGTGTATGGTATCTGCTGATTGATAGCCTGGAGGGAGCCAACACGATTATTGAGCATTGTGACCAGCGAGTCCTTCCTATGGTATTTTCACATAACCTTCTTTCCCGCAGTGTTCAATGGCAATTCGGGTTTCTTTCTCAAGCACCAAGTGCGTTCGCTCGCGACCGAGTCCATTCGATTCCAGTCGCGAGACTTCCTATTTGTATTCGTTGATTTACTCCTTCACGGTAGGTCGAATGCTGGAATGTCTCCGTCCTCCGCTTCCTCGGACAATGTTGTTCATTGTGGTGACTGTATTCCTGGAGATGATTCACTTTACATTCCCGGAAATGATTCAATTTACATTCCGGGAGACGACTTGTTTTGTCCCCATGGAAATGATTCGTTCAACTTCCATCAGTCGGAAGGACACTCCTTTGACTCGTCTCCTGATTCTTCTCTCTCGGAAACGCTTCCTCTCTCTTCCTATGGAGCAACGATGAACTCGGTGTACGTTCCGTGTGAGCAGCCCAGATCATCCCTCGTGGACTACTCCTCTGGGCATGCCGAAGGTATGCATTCTCTGTGCATTGAACGTAGGTCCCAAGGGATCCAATCTCTTTGTGTTTCATCTGCCGAAGAGCATTGCCGATGCTGATCTGAAAACACTCTTCAGCCCATTCGGTACAATTGTTAGTGCGAAGGTAGGCGAAGCGAGGGACAGACAACGCGTAGGTGTTTGTTGACAAGCGAAGCGGACTTAGTAAGGGCTTCGGATTTGTCAGTTACGATTCTCCAGTCGCCGCCCAAAAAGCCATTCACTGGATGAACGGATTCTTCATCGATGACAAACTGTTGCGCGTCGAGTTGAAGAAACCGAAGGCTCCACGCAGAGACCGTCGTTCTCTTTCTGTGTTTGAGTATTGTTCGTAGCGGCTGTTTGTTCATATTATCCCCCGTCTTCGATGGACGAACCGAACCAGGCGGATGAGTGGGAAATTAGCAAGGAAAACGTTGCACCACTGAAGCAGGGTCGATCCGTTCCCTCCCTCAACCAGGCTCTTCACATGGGAACTCCCCAGCGGAACGAACAACTTGAACAGATGAAGCAGTGGGTGACTGGTGGATTGGAGTTATGATCAGGCAGCAAGAAGACGCCATCAACGATTACGTCGGCAGCGACCCGCTTCGTCCTTGGCAATCGTAGTTTCGCCGTATCGCAATTCATTCTGCAGATATATCAAGTGGATGCAGCAAAACTATCCCACCGATTCCCGAGCGTGTTCGGCGGTGATGGAGCGGTGTCTCCAGAAGTTTGCAGACAGTCCGCTCTACCTCCAGGACATGCGCTTTCTCCATATTTGGATCACCTACATTAACTCCCTCGATTTTCAGAATGCAAAAGACACCTTCGCCTTCATGCAGTCGCGTGGAATCGGAACGAAGCACGCTCTCTTCTATCTCGCGGAGACGATCGTGTACGAGCAGAACTGCGACTACGAACACACAGAGCGCATCTATCAAGAGGGTATCACCCAGTAGCGTCCCTTTCCCCCTGCGACGTAGATGCGCGGAACCCGTGGACATGGTAAAGAAGAACCAGTACCAGTTCCATCGTCGCATGCGACGGAAGTGCATCAACTTCTGCAAGTCCCAGCGCGACGCAGGTCAATTGGAAGATCCCGTTCTCGCTCCAGTGGAGAAGAACGGCGTGACGATGGCGGCGCTTCGTCGCCTGGCGGAGCTGGCATCGCAGTCCGCCTCCTCCGGAAGCAACCGTGCCTTCGGCGTGTTTCAGGAGGTGCGTGAGGACGGGAGCCATCGTTCCTTCGTCCAATCGCAAGGACTGGAGTCGTCTTCTCGCAGCGGTATCTCGCGTCCGCAGTTTTCGATCTGTGTGGACGGAGAGGAGACGAGCGGGGAGCAGAGAGTGCCATGGCGTCGCTTCGAGGGCGTGGGCGTGCGGAGCAAGGAGAACGCGGTGAGTAGGGAGCGGTGGAGCGAAGTGCGGCTGGCGCAGCAGGCGGGCGCCGTGAAGAAGCAGGCGGCGCCGTTTGCGGTGTATTCGGAGGCGAGGAAGGGGGGAAGTGAGACGGTGAGTGGGTTGAATCGTTCTGTGAATGCAATGAATCAAAGTAATGTGTCAGTGAATACCAATTTGTCAATCAATCATAATAACTTGTCAATCAATCATAATAACTTGTCAATCAATCATAATAACTTGTCAGTCAATCATAATATCTTGTCAATCAATCATAATAACCTATCAATCAACTCATCCAACAAAACAACACGACTCTTACAACGAGACAGCAAGTAACCACTCTCAGAAAACTAATACGCAGACTCCCCTTCGGCTTCCAACGCGACCTCTTCATTCATGGCGATCGTGTCATCGACGAACTCGCCTTCGAAGAATACCGAGCCGCCTTCTACACCATCCAGCCTGCAAAACCCCCGCAAACGCCGCGGAAAAGACTCTCCGAGGACGCAATGGACTGCAACAGCGATTCTTCGCCCATCCAAGACCCTGTGAAGCGGAAACTCACCTTCGCCGAAGAGAAGCCGACGGTGACTCCGCTGACGCGACAGTTCCACACACTGTCGCTGGCGGACCACGAGGGCAGCGGAGAGATGACGGTGAACACGCGAGGAGTGCTGAACGAGATGTCTGTGTTGTTCGGAAGGTGGGTCTGGGAGGTGAGTTACATGGTAGCAAAGACTGGACGAGTCGCCAGGAGAAGCCGCCCGTTTTCGATATCATGTCGACCGTGAAGAAATCGCAGAAGCGGCCGAGGGAAGAGGCACCATTTCAAGTCTACCAGCCTCCCGTTGTCAATGCGGACGAAGAGTATGACAAGGAGAATATGCCCGTATCCTATGAAAGGCAGTTCTCACGGAGGTCGGAGCCGCAGCAGCGAGAATCCGAAGCGAAGCGACCGGCTACGGACACGTATCACAGTATGGTGGCGGATATCGACATGGATGATGATGGAAGTTTGACGAAGCAGGACTCTGAGTATATTCAGCAATTGCTGGCTTCGCAGACACACAGTCGCAAATCGTCGGCATCCGTGAACAACCGGATCAGCGACCAAGATGACACGCATTCCTTTATGACGGGACGGCGAGACACTGCGGATATGCGGTTACTGATGGGGCTGCAAGAGTTGATCGATAAATCGAATGATACACAATGACATGTTTGTTATGGGAATGTGAAAGACGGTAATCACGAGGAATGAATTCCATTGGAGTCCGATGGAAGGAGATGATGACTTGAATAACAAGAGTGAAGACGTTTTACACATATACACGAGTTCACCCACTCATCAATTGCAAACAAACACACAACACATTAACAGAATTTACATTGACAGGCGACGCTCTGGTTTCCTTCTTCGACGTCTCGGGATACTTCTCCCTGAACAATCTCCAGAGAACTTCAAAGCACGGCAGCGCCTCCTCTCTTCGCATGCACAGAATGCTCTCCAACTCCTCTCTCCACGCAGGCTCCACATGAATGGCTTTCCGCGATGCCATCACGACGGCGGTCGCCTGCTGCAGCGGCGTGTACTCGGCGAAGGAGGGCTCCATGAGCGAGAGTCGCAGGAAGAAGATGAGATACTGATTCGCGTAGCGACTGACCTCCGACGTGCACGCACGGTCACTGCAGATGTCATCCTTCATGACAATTCCAATGCCAGAGAGGATATCGACGTAGTGTGCGACGGTCGTGCACCCAAAGTCCCAGCGCAACCTACGATCGAAGCAGGTCAGTAAAGAGACTCCTCAATCACGATCCGCTCGTACTTTCCCATCTCGTGTCGCGATGCGAACAGAGATCCCGTTCCGTAGAAGTAGGAGAACGAGGGAACGTTGACCTCCATCTCCTCGTACTTCGCTACGTCCAAATCCCCCAACACAACTACCTGCGACTAGAAGACACATGAGTCCTATGCGTCCCTGGACCTTGATATCGTTTATGAACACTCCGGCGATGCGATCAAAGTACCTAGCCCATCACTCGAATCATCCTCATCGACTCGACTGCCAGAAAGAAGGTTGAGAGGTGAAGCGAGAACTTCTCCATGGTTTCCAGCATGTACTTGAGTACAGTTTCGCGTCGCAGAGAGACATGGCGCTTCTTCTTCCGGATCATGGCTCCGCTCTCCCCCGAGCACCCCGCCTCTTCTCCTTTTGCAACTTGTATGAACTGTTGCAGTCCAGCTACTCCAATTCCACTTCTCTTTTTCTGTGCGTAAGAACCTCTCTCTTGTGACCCACGCTAGCCGGTATACACTTTGACAGTGCCTCTTCCATTGACTTGTTGGATGAGGCGAATGAAGTCTCCACACCTTCCAAAAAGGTTCTGCTTTTTGCTTCCGTGAACTTGGTATTCAAAGGAGACAAATCGAACTCCTTCTCCTATGAAACGTGACGAGCGATTTTTGAATTCTCGTTCGATGAAACTCCCGTTTCCCACCAAGAATGGGTACGCTGTTGTATGGAGTATTTGCTGTAGTATGCCACCGTCTCTTACTGTCGTGTTGATGTCACCTGATTGAGATAATGCAACCATCTCCCACAAACACTTCACTTATTCAAATGGAATACATCATACACCTCACTGTCCTCAACGCGACTCTCCTCCATCACCAGCTCCATGTTTCCACGGAAGCGACTTCCCTTCTGCCATAAGACCTCCATTTCACTCCTACGCTTCGACTCAGCGAATAGACGCGATCGTCGTCAACGAATACGTAGTTGGCAACCCCACCGCGACTCTTGGGATCCCACTTCAGCGCGATTCGCTCGCTCGCGGCGCCCGTTCCGCGATTGACTCGTGCGCCCACGTAGGAACGCTCCCACTCGTACTGCTTGGTGCCCTCTCCCTCTCCCACCTCGCTCAGCTCTTCAAAGTACACGCGCGTGTCACCACGGACGCGGTTCATCACCAGCATCTTGTGGGCGATTTCGGACTCCTCGCTGCCTCCTTCCAGATGCTACACGTCAGCTGCAACGAGAGAACAAACAATCATGCCATAATCGAAACAACAAGCATCTTCGTCGGGAAGAATCTCCCAAACGCATTCTGCCACGAGGTCTGGCTTCTCCTTGTGGACCGGAGTCGCGCTGGAGAAGGACTTCTTGATACGGTCCGTCTTGCTCTCCACCTCCTTGTCCTCCTCCGCCATCTTGTTCGTCTCGTTGTTGTCATCGCGCTGGGTCGAACCCTCTCCGTACTCCAAGAAGCGGAGCCACGAGCCCTGCGACTCTCTCCCCTCTCCGTTTGCCTCGTCCTCCACCTCGATGAACAAGGCAGCATCTTCCGGTGCCACCTCCATTCCTGCTACGCCATCACCACATCGAATCCAAAGATACCTGGATACGTGTCATATCCAAAGAAGGGAAGATCGATTTGTTTCATGCTGAAGTGCACAGGGAACTTCAAATTGCTGTATATCGACGAATCACCAACGAATTCGCTCAGACTAGAAAGGCTCAGCCAACTCGCCAACAAAACCTACCCCTCGTTATCAAATCCGATATTCAGAAACTTGGGTCCAACGGGGATTTGTGGGAGGCTAACCAATGAGATATATCACCATTACACCCCACTCATTTCGCGGATCCAAATTGCATATGTAGCCTTGTTTGACGGCCTCTTCCTGCGCCTTTCCGCGATTCTGAAAGCTAAACAGCGATGGGAAGGGAATACCTGTGTTTTCGCTCGTACTTGCGGCCTCGGCTTCTATGTGAATAAGTATGATATATGAAAGAAGAACCTGCACACTCTGGCTCATTTGGAAGGATTGTCTACTCTATTGCGTTGGTGTCAACATGTGGTTTGTGTAACAAGGATGTGGAGAACGAAGCGGCGATTTCCTGAGTTTTGAATTCTATGGAGGAGTGACAATTCTTGAAAGAACAAATGGAACGGGTGTGAAACGGTAGTAGCAAATCGTATGAATTACTCAACTTGTGGAATACAGGGCGTATCAAATCACTCACTGCAACAATCGATCCCAGAGCAATTATCGCCGTATGTGTTCAACAGGAATCAAATCTGTCATATTCAATTGCATTCCTCCTTGTCTGTAATGGACTGTCAATCACCTCTGTTTCCCCGTTTCCCCGTTCTAGAAACTTCCTTCCGCGTTGTTTTCATTTATTCTTATTCGTTAACGACTCTTTTTGTGTCGGGTGATTAAGTAATGCGCTTCTCTGTCGATCTGAATCGTAGAATGCTCGGTTTTGCAAAGAATGCATCTGTTCTGAGAAGATTCATTGGTTCCGGAAAGGAGCTGATGTTCGGAGTGGAGGTAGGTGCTATTTGCGATATCTGACTCCAAGGCCCGCAACGCCATGCTTCGCGGCGTGAATCAGCTGTCGGACGCTGTGGAGACGACGCTGGGACCCAAGGGACGCAACGTGATCATTGACCAACCGTACGGTTCTCCCAAGATCACGAAGGATGGTGTGACTGTCGCCAAGGCCATCGAGTTTGAGGATAGGTAGAATTGCATCGTGTCGTATCATCCATAGATTCGAGAACATGGGAGCGGCTCTGGTGCGCTCGGTCGCCAGCAAGGCCAACGAAGCTGCTGGAGACGGAACGACGACGGCTACGGTGCTTGCCCGCGCCATCTACGCGGAGGGCTGCAAGTCGGTGGCTGCCGGACTGAACCCGATGGATCTGCGTCGTGGTGTGAACCTGGCTGTGGACGCCGTGGTGGAGGAGCTGCGCCGCAAGACGAAGGCGGTGAGCACGAACGACGAGATCATGCAGGTGGCGACGATCTCGGCGAACAACGACCAGACGATCGGCAAGCTGATCGCGACGGCCATGGAGAAGGTCGGCAAGGACGGCGTGATCACGGTGCAGGACGGCAAGACGCTGTCGGACGAGCTGGAGGTGGTGGAGGGCATGAAGTTCGACCGCGGCTTCATCAGCCCCTACTTCATGACGGACACGAAGACGATGAAGGCGGAGATGGACGACCCGTCGATCCTGCTGTACGACGGCAAGATCTCGGCTATCCAGTCGCTGCTGCCCATTCTGGAGAACGTGGCGCGCGAGGGTCGCTCGCTGATGATCATCGCGGAAGACGTGGACGGCGAGGCGCTGTCGACGCTGATTCTGAACAAGCTGCGTGGCGGTCTGAAGGTGGTGGCGGTGAAGGCTCCCGGCTTCGGCGACAACCGCAAGAACACGCTGGCGGACCTGGCGACGCTGACGGGTGCGACGCTGGTGTCGGGCGAGATGGGAATGAAGCTGGAGAGCACGACGATGGAGATGCTGGGCAGCGCGAAGAAGATCACGGTGACGAAGGACGACACGGTGATTCTGAATGGCAAGGGAGCTCCCGAGCAGATCAAGCAGCGCTGCGAGAACATCCGCACGCTGATCGGTCAGACGCAGTCCACCTACGAGAAGGAGAAGCTGGAGGAGCGTCTGGCGAAGCTGAGCGGCGGCGTGGCGGTGATCAAGGTGGGTGGTGCCTCGGAGGTGGAGGTGGGCGAGAAGAAGGACCGCATCGAGGACGCGCTGAACGCCACGCGCGCGGCTGTGGCGGAGGGAATCTGCGTGGGCGGCGGTGCTGCGCTGCTGTACGCTAGCAAGGTGCTGGAGCCGCTGAAGGCGAAGGCTGCCAACTTCGACCAGAAGATCGGAATCGACATCGTGGAGAGAGCCATTCGCGTGCCCTGCGCGACGATCGCTCGCAACGCGGGTGTGGAGGGAGCCGTGGTGGTGAACACGCTGCTGAACGGCAAGGATGAGGAAATCGGCTACAACGCACTGAACGACACGTACACGAACATGTTTAAGGCGGGAGTGGTGGACCCGACGAAGGTGGTCCGCACGGCGCTGGTGAACGCTGCCGGCGTGTCCTCGCTGATGACGACGACCGAGTGCATGATCGCCGACAAGCCCAGCAAGGAGCCTGCTGCGCCCGCGATGCCGCAGGGAATGGGAGGCATGTATTAAGCTGTTCGTTTTATGTTTTGGGTCTGTCATGTTTGTTTGTAGGAGCTGTGGTGAATAATCCTTCACGATCGAGTAACAAACACGCCATTTCGATAGCATTTGAACTAGCTCCGGATAGTACATCTACGCGTGAGAAAAGACACCCGCCCCCACAGACTTCCCTATTAAAAGACCTGTTTGCATGGGCTTCTTCGTCTGCCACGGCTCGTCGAACTCAATGGTCGCTTGCACGCCCTCCTTCTGGATGTTCTTCACCCCGAAGAATCCCGCCAGCGAGTTCACGACGTCTCTCTCTGTCACGTCATCGGCGAGGTTCCGCACCACCACGCTTCTGCTCCGATTATCGATCGCGAAGGCTCCGCGCGCCGCCCTCTCCGCGTCCGTCCGTCCGGCCTCCCGCTTGAGCGACCTCCGCTGTATCGTCATCTGCTTCTGGAAGAGCGCGATCAGGTGCGCCGTCACCTCCTTCCGCAGCACGTCCTGCAGGAAGGTGCCCTCGAACTCCTTGCAGGCGGCCTCCAGCAGCGCCCGCACCTCCGTCTCCGCGTCCGCCTCGCTCGTCTGCGCCGCCTTCCCCGAGGTCTTCAGCAGCTCGTAGAGCGCATCCGCGTCGCCGTATACCGCCGTCATCAGCTTTGTGAGGCTCTGCTGCAGCTTCCCCCGCTGCGCCTCCGGCAGCGACCGCGACAGCGCCGCGTACTTCGCCAGCAGCTCCTGCCGCCGCCGCAGCGACACCTGCAGCGTCTGGATCTGCTGCGCCTGCAGCTGCTGCCGCTCGAGTACCAGCTGCAGCCGGTCCTCGCGTCGCACGCGTCGCTCGTCGCGCAACCGCGGAGAGGCGCGGGCGCGGTCCGACTCGAAGGTGGAGGGGTCATCGGGGTTGTAGAAGGGGTGGACGACGATGAAGCGGTTGTGGAAGACGGCGGAGCGGGATCGCATCGCCGCGTAGGCTGCGAAGGAGGAGGCGAACTTGACGATGGCGGCGTTGTCCGGCTCGATCTGTGTCGGGAGGGGAGGAGAGGACTACGGTGACGTCGATGATGTCGCCGTAGTGCTCGAAGTGCTTCGCCAGCTTGGTGATCTGCGTCGTGAGAGGGTGGAGAGTCTACGTCAAGGTCCTCCGAGGGAATGTTGGTCACCTTGACCGCGCGGAAAGGAACGTGGTTCTCTTCGCGTCATTTGAATGCAAGAAACTCACTCGACAGCATCTCGAAGTTCAGACGCGCCTTCTGCAGGGGAGATGTCTCCGACGACATGATCTGCTTGACCATGGACAACATGTCCTGCAGCGAGAGGGCGGCTCGTCGCGGGCGATTTCGCTGCCGCGAATCGGCCTTCTGTGTTTGCTAGTTGTTACGGCACGATAACTTCCGAACCTGTTGTTGTATGTGATCATCCGTATTGCACTCCTCATTTACATTGTCTTCTCCTTCCATAGCAACCGGCTCCTCGTTCTCCGGAGACTCCTTCGAATCGTTATCCTCCGAATGCACGTTATTCTCCTCATCGTGCGTCTCATGTGTTTCGGTCTCTGCTGTGGGCTCCGTGGGCTCATTCTCCAAGCGATCCATCATCTCAAAGAGACTATTCACAACTCGCTCCGTGTCTACACTCGTTACCATGAAGCAAAACCAACCGGATGTGAGAAAGATTTCAGTATTCTTGATCAGTGTGTTCTTAACCAACTCTTTGGAACCCGGAGTTTGCTTGATGAATTCGATCATGTAGGTAACGATGGACGCTGAGTCGCCGATATCCCTAGTCATGATGGAACGGGAGAACATCAACAGCACTGTATCCAGTAATCGGTGCAACTCGGCCTCCACAGCTTTCTGCTTGTTCGGGTCTTCCAAACACTTCATTTCGGAGAAATGTGTTGCTTGAAACAGGTAATTGCGGTTTTTCACTTCTAATGACGGTCGGGTCATGGACTCTCACTGCATGCATCCCGACTCTTCTGCTACCGTCGAAACAGTGAGGACAGAAGATATGAACGAGACAGACGGTTTTCCTTATGTATGGCCGGTTGTCGCAAGGTTGATGAATAGGAACAGTTGGAAGTGATTCTGAGAGAGTTGACAAGCAAGTTTGACGCTTCTCTGTGCGAATCGTTGTCAGTTCTGAAGAATAGGACTCCTGAACAGAGAGAATACATCGAGAACGTCTGTTCTACAGAGCATCTAGAGTGTCCGATGGGTGTTACCGAATCCCCTTGTTCGATGGATGCAACACGTATGGGGATCGTGTTTGCTTTTCAGGTAGAATCGATCGAAATGGAAACGCCTGTGTTATCGCGATGTACATCGACTCCCGCTTTGAATAGCGATTCCGCGCTTCCTCTCAAGAAAGGGGAGTCTACGCCTGTTCTGGACTTGTCTCAGTATCCAGTGAGATCAACGGGGCAGGGCGTTATGAATGAATCGGTTCAACGTGTTGTGGTGACTGAGGCTGTGCAGCAGGTCGTTGTCAATGAGTCATTACAGCGAGTTGTTGGGAATGAGCAACCAAAGTCAACTGAGACTCCCGAGTCCATGGAACGAATCGGCATATTCCGGTCGTCCCTTCCAGGCAAGCTGGTCGAATCAACACGATCTAGTGAAGCGATCGAATCAACACGATCAACGGAGTCTAATCAATCAATGCAACCAATTGAATCAACACAATCAATGCAACCAATTGAATCAACACAATCAATGCAACCAATTGAATCAACACAGCCAATCGAATCCACACACTCCCTCCCCTCTCCACAAAGCTCCCCCACCACTCCCAGCAAGCCGCTGAAGCGCGCCTCCTCGCAGGTGCCCATCCTCCCCTCCATTCCCCTCTTTTTCTCTCAGGAGCCCGTCATTGTTCCCATTCTCGACGACAGCAACTCTGAGGAGAAAAAGAGCCGTCTCTCGCTGCCTAGTGATCTCGTTCGACTCGCGTCTTCTCCTCACTCTTAGCTGCTGAAGCCCATCTCTCCCGATAAACTCGAGATTCTGACCACTCCCGAGCGCCAGCCGTATCGTTTCTCCCCCTCTCTCCTCTAGCGCACGCAAGATCCCTCTGATCGTGTCCACGCTCACCTCGAAGCCCGTGGAGCCGCCGATGCCGTCGGAATCCACGCCGTCGCCGCACGTGAAAGCAGCCTCGCTGGTGACGCCGGTGCAGAAACAGCCGCCGACGAGCTTCAAGACGCCGGAGGCACCCAGCGTGTCGGCGATCCGGCCGCAGTCGGAGAGTTCGCTTCCGCCGAGCCCGTCGTTGTCGCAGTTCCCGAGCTCCAGCGCGTCCGCGCAGCACAGTGCGCAGACACCGGAGGAGAATGTGGACGTGACGTCGCTGTCGGCGCGCTCGCGGCAGCGGTACTTCAAGAACATGAAGATCATCAACGAGGACAGTTCGCTGGACGACAGCGCGGGGTCGGTTGCGCATGTGGAGTATTTCGGCGACGAGGGCGATGGGAATGACCACAAGATGACGTACTCGCCGGACGAGGAGTACTATGACAAGTTGCTGGGCTCGGGGGAGAAGCGGTGGAGTCCTCGGCGGTCGGAGGACCACACGATGATGGGGTCGACGGTGAGGCAGCCGACGATGGAGGAGATGATGCGAGGCGTGGAGTTTGGGAGTTTGGATCAGGAGCCCGTGAACGATGCGATTCCGAATCTCGATGATTCGATTAGTCTGTAATATGATCTGGTTTGTTCGACAAACAGTTGCTAAACACACTATTCAACAGGATTGCGAGGGGATTCGATTTCAGGAGGATTGTTCGTCGCGTTGTTCACGGGAGCTTCTTCGTAGGTGAGTTCTGGATTGGCGTCTTCTTTGACTTGGATGGTCTCTTCGTTGTCTTTGCTTTTACTATCTTCGGTAGCTACGCTCTCCTTGTTTTCTTCATTCTTCTCATCGACTCCATTCTCTTTGTTCTCCTCATCCACTCCATTCTCCATATTCTCCTCCATACCATTCTCCTTATTCTCCTCCATACCATCCTCCTTATTCTCCTCCACTCCGTCCTCCTTAGTCTCCTCCATACCATTCTCCATATTCTCCTCATCCACTCCACCCTTCACATCCACAGTCTCTCCCTCATCCTTCACAGTCTCTTCCTCGCCACCCACAACCACAACCGCAGCATCCTCAATGGGCGCCATCTCCGCCATCACCTCTCCCGACACCGAAGACTCGTTCGTCTCCTCGCGAGGTTGGTAGATTCCCTCCAGATCTTTGCGGATCGATGGACAGTACGAGTCCAGCATCGTCATCGTCGCCTCCAGCATGTTCTGTCCCGCGACGCTGCTCATCACGTCGAACCTTCCTTCCACACTACGCATCACCTCACTCTCCTTTCCCCACCTCATCACCAGAAGCATGTTCTTCATACGCTCGACAGTCGTCTCACTCAGACTTCCGCCCTGCGTCGCGTACTTGCACAACACGTCAATCACGCGCAGCCAGTAAGAGGAAAAACCTGGCTGCTTGGTCAGCGTCTCCGAGGACGCCAGCAGCGTCGACACAAACACGCCGACGATGTAGCTCTTCTCGCGATCCGTCCGACCGAAGTGGATCAGCAGACCCAACATCACCGAGTCGAAACACTTGAGCAGTGCCGCGCCCGAGGGAATCCCGTCGCCCTGACGCAGAATGCAGCGCTGCAGACGATCCACCGCGAACTCCGCCACCTCTTCGTCCTTCTGCAGCGAGCCGTCGGCGAAGGAGCGCAGCACCGCGATGCACTGGAGCCAGCACTGGTCCAGCGAGGGGATGTTGTCGACCGTCTCCACGACGTCCAGCGTCTGCGGAGACTCCATCGCGCAGCTCTTCACGATGTAGCCGGTGAGCGCAAAGCTACATGGGAGCCACGAGCCGTTCTCACATGAACTCGATGATCTGCTTGCTCCACGACGGGTCCTGACTCTGATCGACTGGTCGTGAGGGGAGAGAGAAAGAGATACGCGTCTGAAGACAGCATTTCAGCACCGGGATGAAGTTGATCACCGAAATCTTCTTCTCCTCCAGCAGTCGACAGAGCGCCTGCCAGACGAGCGGACGCGCCAGCTCGTTCGTGGCGTCCGCCATCAGAAGATTGAAGATGTGCGACCATCGCGTCGGCGTCGTCAGAGAGGGGTACAGAGAAGGAAGCAGGTAGAACACAGCGGCGACACGACGCGTGGAGAGACACACGTGGGGAGGAATCGGCTCCAGCAGCGTGAGCAGCGACAGCGCCTGCTCCGACAGCTGGGGCTTGGTGAGGATGATGTTGGCGAGCGAGGCGGACTCGACGATCACGCGCTCCAGGACGTAGATCATGCTCTATCGCTCACTCCCGCCTTTCGCAGCCACCTTCTCCATCGCCATCGTTCGTACGCGCTCCAGGAAGGAGATGACGAGGCCCCAGACCATACCGATGCGGTCCGTGTTCTTGCTCAACAGCAGCACCATCCAGTGAAGCTTCAGCATGAACAGCGAGGACAGCGAAGCGATCGATGCGGAGGGATGGACGTGGTCGTTGGAGAGGAGCGCCTTGAAGAGGACGATCCACGCGTTCACCTTCATGCGGTTGCTCTTCAGGAAGAAGTCCTCGATGTTAGCCTCCTGGATTACTTCCTGAATGGCTGTCTTGAGCTCCTCGCTCAGCGTGTCGGCTTCTCCGCCGAAGAGCGACGACAAAGCGTTCCAGAGACCGCGGTCGCCGCTCGGCTTCGTGGTGCACACGCCCTTCATCGTGGGGAACAGCGTGTTGTCCTCGCTGGCGAGGTCGAGAAGCGTCGGAGAGGCGGGCAGCAGCGAGTGCGCATCTAGCCAGAAGAGTAGATCCACGACATAGTTCCACTCCTGCACGTCATTCCTCCCTCTGGCGCCAACCTGCTCCAGACTGGTCGCGTACTCCGCGACGCTCTGCAGGAGGAACTGAAGCAGATGCAGACACTTCCACGAGTGGATGCTGCTGACGGTGTCGCCGTCCGCCAGAGGAACCACGGCCTGCGGCGTCGTGGGGTGCGTCATTGTCAGCGTGATCAGCGAGGGACAGGCCTCGCACAGATACTGGATGAGGGAGGTGAAGTTGGTCTTTAGGTCGAAGTAGCGCGTCACGTGAAGATAGTCTGCCATGCCGACGACGATCTTCTGTAGGAGCTGCTCGTCCTCGCTGGTCGTGTAGATCATCTTGAACACCTCGCTCACCTTCGCCTCAATGATCAGGAACATCTCGCGCTCGCAGTCGCCCGCAACGCCGAGGTCCTCTGCGCATGAGTCGTTTATCCATCAAGCACCCGAAAACACGGCCTCGCTCACCTTGTTCCGCCGGTAGTTGATGTCCTGCTCGTAGTGCGAGAGGTCCAGCGAGCCACCGTTCGACAGTAGCTTGATCTCCTGCATGCGGATGCTCTCGTAGAGATACTGCTGGTAGTCAGTGGGGAAGTCCTGTCCGTCGTTCATTCCGCGGTTGTTGTGGCAGAAGTCCTCGAAGGTCATGCGGTTCTTCACGCCCGGATTGTGAAGATCCGTGTTCAGAAGCAGACAGGAGAAGAGGAGCGAGAAGAGGGCGTCGGAGGACAGGAATGGACCCGGATTCGTCTCGTACCTAGCGATGAACGCATGCCGCGACAATTACACGACGACGGCGAGGTCGTCCATGATGCGGTCGATGGCCTGTGCCTCGCCGGGGATGCGGAAGGTGCCCAGAAAGCTGCGCAACACCATGTCGAGCGGCATGTCGGTGAAAGAGAAGGTGCGGATGAAATAGAGTCGCAGCTTCGCCAGGAAGGGGTTGCGGTCCTCGCTGAAGGCGAGCGCCTCTCCCAGAACCGTCTTGTCGATGTCGGTAGTCTCGCGGAGGAGTTCCGCAATGCCCTGGTAGTCCTCCTTCGAGGAGATGAGGTTCTGCTTCTGTCCGTGAGAGGAAGAGGACGCGCCCACGATGGCGAAGTCGATCCAGTCCTCCTTCTTGAACCCCGCGTTGAAGAGCAGCGCGAACTCGTGGAGGATCTTCTTGCGGTGGCGTCGGCGGAGAATCGCTGAGTGGTTGCTACGCATGAGAAACGCGTTGCTCGCCGACTGGTCCACGCTTTCCGCGTGCTCGAAGTCCTCCTGCTTCGCCTTGCAGCGCTGCGCGATCGAGTGGAGGATCTACGTGACACTACGAGCAAGCAACGACGGCCAGCAGTCCCTGTACGGCGAGCGTGTGGATGGACGTGAGTGTCTTCTTGTCCTGCGGCAGCGCATTGCGGTAGAGACAGTCACAGAGACGCTCGTAGAGATTGGTGCATTGGATGTCGCAGTCGTACTGGAGAGAAGGGGAGACGCATGTATACGTTGGTGTAGAGGTCGATCATCACTGTGGGCTCTTGGCAGAAGTCGAGAAGACTCTCCAGCGAGGCTTCCTTCGGGAGGAAGTCGTGAAGGGTGACGGGAGCACTAGAGATGAGCAACGACAAGGAAAGCAACGTGTCGGCGAGCCGAATGTGGACGGAGTTGAAGAAGACCTCCAGCTGCACCTTGAGGAAGGACTTGAGACTCTGGAAGAGGTTGAAGATGACGCGCAGCGTGAGCGTGAGCACGCCGGTGTCGTCCGACTGACTGTTCTGAATGAGATACTTGCAGAAGGAACCCTGCAAGAGTTCCACTAGACAGCCGAAGCTGCCCAGAATGTCTCCGTTCATCTCGATGAGCGTGTTGATGGTGGTCAGTCCGTAGACGAGCGTGTCGCGCGAGGGACTACGTGAGAGGGGGCTCGCTTGCTTACTTGCTCGGATCCGTCAGCGAGATGAGGTAGCCGAGCAGCTGCTGGAGAAGCGCGATGTCGTAGGGAACGAGCGCGTCGTCGCTCTCGCCCACCGACTCCTCTTCGGTCTCGCTGGCTTCCTCCGCAGTCTCTTTCTCGATGAGGTCGCCCGTCGTTTCGGTTTCGGTGGTGGTGTTGGTGGTATTGGTGGTATTGGTGGTATTGGTGGTATTGGTGGTGTTGGAAATAATGGGGGTATTATTAACAGTTGCAATACTGTTAACACTGTTAGCATTGTTCGCATCACTAGCATTCACAACATCACTAGCATTCATCGTATTCGTGGAATCCGTAGCCTTCGTAGCATCCGCAGCATCCCCAACTCCATCTGCAGCAACATTTGCGACGACAGTCGTCGCGTTGGAAGACACGCCAGGATTCACAGACTCGGAGGACGCATCGATCGATACCTCCTCCTCCGCGCCATTTCCCGCCTCCGCTCCCGCCACAGCCGCCGCCTCCGCCACCGATGCGCCGGAGGGAGAAAGACGGAAGGAGGCCGAGAGGAAGCTCGGGGGAGACGCCACCAACTTCTCCGGAGGAGGCTCGCAGCAGAAGTCCTCGGGGTGTCGCAGCCGAGAGAAGAGGGTGAGGATGATGTGCGTGAGCGTGTTGACGGCGCTCTTCTGGAGGAGCTACGTGTGAGCAGTGGGGAAACTACGTACGGGCGTCACGCTCCACTTGAACGCCATATTGTACACCGTCTCGATGATCGTCCATGCACGTCGCTTGGTGAGCGAAACGCCGGCATCGCAGCGGATACAGTTCAGAATGACGTCCAGGAGGTTCTGGTAGACGGTTTCTTCGGTCGTCGTGTAGGTGCTCTCAAACCGACAGTCGCATAGCGCATCCGCCATGCGGTTGATTACGATGATTGCAGAGGGACTCTACCGATGAGTGATGTAATCGGCGAATCACGTCACGTGTCACGAGACCGTAGAGAATGAACTTGTCGATGGACGACAAGGCCAGCTGCGTTAGGTCGGCTCTACACGTCAACGTCGGAACACAAAGGAACGGAGTCTCCGGATTCTCGATGAGATCCAAAAACGGTCCGAAATAGATCATCGGATCGAGTCCTTCCAAGTCGTTGTGCACACTGATCCTCTCATGGAGTGACTTGAAAGTGCGCATCAACGGCGTTTCCAGCTACAGGGTGAGAGGTATCGCGCCGCTTCGTACAACCATGGGTATTTCCTTGTAGAATCGCTGCGTCGACGTGTAACGCGTGCTGAGCTTCATTTGGCTCAGAATCGCGTTGATTTCGCCTGTGACACAGTGGATATAGTTGGGACCCTTCATTCGTGGAGGAATTCTCAAAAACAGTCCGTGTCAGAAAAAGGAGTGATTTTCAGTTATTCGTGGGTTTTGGTAGAAGTGAGCGAAATCGATGGAAAATACAAAAGGAATCGAATGGGGAAGGGGGATGAAGCAATCGTGATTATGGTGATGAGAGTGGGTTCATGTGACCATAAACAAAGAACACACAAAGCAAATCAAGGATACATTTCAACCATTTCTAAGCAACAGAGTGGGATCCCCCAAATTTGATAGCAAGATCCAATGTGCCGATTTGAATTCAGTCACTGAAAGCAGCGTGTTTCCTGAATATTTACATGGAAGTCGAGGAAACAAGCGTTGTGAAAGCCGTGAGCAAAACACCCGAGTTGGATGCGGACCTTCCCGCAAAGGGAACTCCTCGACTGGTGATCGAGAAGCTGGTGCTTGAAAACTTCAAATCCTATGCCGGTGTGAAGGTTTGCGTTTGGATGGTCGCGTGAAACGTAGGAGATTGGTCCCTTTCACAAAAAATTCACTGCCATTGTCGGGCCGAATGGAAGCGGAAAGTCAAACGTGATAGATGCGCTGCTGTTTGTGTTTGGAAAGCGCGCGTCGAAACTTCGTCTGAAGCGAGTGGGGTTTGGAGAGGGCGCCTGAGACGCAGGTTTCCGAGTTGATTCACAACAGCGCCCATGTAGCACCCAGCCAGTTTGCTCGTGTGTCGGTGCATTTTGAGGATATCATCGACGGAGAGGGCGACAGGTGGGTGAGGGTGGTGAATGGGACCTAGTTTCACGATTGTTCCGAATTCGCAGGTGATTATCAGCCGTGTGGCATACCAGAACAACTCGAGCAAGTACTTTATCAACAACAAGGCGAGCAACGCGACGGAGGTGACAACGTACCTTCGCAAGCGAGGAATTGATCTGGACAACAATCGGTTTCTGATTCTGCAGGGCGAGGTAGAGCAGATTTCGCTGATGAAGCCGAAAGTGGGGGAGGGAGAGTGCATGTATCGTAGAGAGCGTCGGAGAACGACGAGGGTTTGCTGGAGTACCTGGAGGACATCATTGGAACAGCCAAGTACGTTCCGCTGATCGAATCGAAGGAGGTGGAGGTCGATCGCCTCAATGACTCCCGCGGGGAAGTTCTCAACCGTGTGAAGGTATTCTATTTCATAGTTGTGATGACGGAGATTGTGGAGAAGGAGCGCTCTACCCTCGAGGCCGGCAAAAAAGAGGCCGATTTCTACCTCCGCAAAGAGCGCGAATTGGCGCGCGAAAAATCGCTCCTATTTCAGCTCTACCTGTACGAAACGTCTTCCGAAACGTCCGCGCTGACAGAGGAGCGAAACTCCTCCGTTTCCCAACTGCAATCCCTCCAATCGGAATCGACCCAAATCAGCTCGAATTTGTCCTCGTTGGAATCGACGGTTTCATCGGCACATGCAGCCCAAGAAGCCATTGAGGGGGAGTTACGTCGCTGCAAGAGCGCGTATGACGCGTTTGAGCGAAAAGACATCCAATACCACGAAAACCTAAAAGCGCAGAAAACCGCGGTGAAACGGCTTCGCGCGCGATTGGCGGAGACGGCGGAGAAGAAGGCGAAGAAGGAGGGAGAAGTGGCGGAGTTGGCGGGAAAACTGGCGCGACTGGAGACGGAGGTGGGCGTTTCGCTGGAGGAGAAGGAGGGAAAAGAGCGGGAGTTGGCGGGAATGTTGGAGCGGTTTCAGTCGGAGATCGACCAGCTCAACGAGAAAAAGCGGGAATTGGAGGTGGGCATTTTTCCCGCCTTTTTCCGTAGCAAAGTCTGCGGCCGCTGCGTGAGAAGTTTTCCCGCCAAGACGTTTCCCTCCAAGAGAAACGCACGGAATTGGACATGACGGTCACGCGCCAGAAAAAGCTGGAAAATGAGCTGGCGGAAATCGACGCTCTTTTGGATCAGCAGAAATCCCAGGTATTTTGTGCATTGGAGGGAAAAACGTAGTACGCCAAAAAACGGCTCGATTTCGAACAGGCGACGATGGAGAAGTCCAAAATCGTCCCTTTTTTTTCTCCCGCCAACTGTAGAATTCCCGCCTTTCCGAGCTTGCTGCGCGGGAAACGGCGCTTTCCCGCGACGTCCAGAAAACGGAGCAAATTCTGCGTGCGACGCGATCGCAGGTACTTTTCCCGCCATCTTTTTCCCTCCAAGTTGTCGGATCTCCGCGGGGATTTCGACGCTCCGCGACGCGGGGTTTTGGCGACGTTATTGCGTGCGGCGCAGCCAGGTAGCATAACCGCGGTTTTTTCACAAAGATGGCGAATTGGCTTCCGCGGGGATTTTGGGTCGTTTAGGGGATTTGGGGAGTGTTCCCGCGGAACTGAGCGTGGCGGCGAGTACGGCGAGCGGCGCTTTGGATTATGTGGTGGTGAAGGATTCCCGCGGGGCGGAGAAATGTGTGGGATATTTGAAGAAACATAACGCTGGTCGCGCGAAATTCCTCATATTATCGGAATTGGAGTGGGCGTTTCATCTTCATCCTCAATAGACGACAACGGTCGCGGATGGAGCAGACGTTCGAGTCCCCGCGGGGATCGATCCGTTTGTTCGACTGTGTGAAAACCCGCGGGGAACTTCGTCCCGCGTTTTATTTCGCGTTCGGCGACACGCTGGTGGCGGATTCACTAGAGCAGGTGGCGTTGCGCCAGTGGCGCAATTTGTAGGCGACGCAACTGGCGTTCGGAGGAGGGAAAACGTGGCGTGTGGTGACGAAAATCGGGCAGATTATCGAGAAGTCGGGAACGATGACGGGTGGCGGGAAAAGTGTGAAAAAAGGGCTGATTCGGGTCACTGGGGAGAAGGTGTCGGGAATGGAGGTGGAGGAAGACGGCGCTTCGGTTTCGCAGTTGGAGGGAAAAGTGAAGCAGTTGGCGGGAGATTTGGAGAAGCTCCGCGGGGATCTGCGTGAAGTGAGAGTACTGAATTACCGCGGGAATGACATGTAGGAGGCGAAAGAAGGACTGGAGAAGGAGTTGCCGCGAATCGAGCTGAATTTGTCCAAACTGGAAATCGACCTGAAATCGGCCCAAAAAAGCATCGACGACCAATCAGCCAATCGGAAGCGAGCGGAAGCGGAGTTGGCGGGAAATGCCGCCGACGCGCAACGACGCGAAATCCTGCAGGTTTCGGTCCTATTGACTTGTCAGAAATAGAGGGAGATTTCGCAGGGTGAATCGAAGTTGGCGGGAATTCGCGCGGAAATGAAGTCGTTCGAGGAGCGCGAAAAAGCCCTGGAAAATGACATCGAGCGTGTGGGCGGCCAAACTATCCAGAAAATGCGCCAGGCGGTAAAAGCGGCGGTTTCCCGCCATTCCGGAATTCAGAAGGAAATCAGCGCGACGAAGGTGAAGCTGCGGGCGGCGAAAAAAGCGATTGTTTCGTGTGACGAGGAAAGCGGGAAATTCAGCAAAGGCATCGAGGACTCGGAACAGGCGATTTTGGCGGCAAAAACGCAGTTTGAATTGATTGAGAAAGAGGCGGCAACGGTGTTGGCGTCGTTCGAGTTGGCGCAAAAGGCGCAAAAAGAGAGGGAAAAAGAGGTGGAGGCTGCGGAGGCGGCGTTTTTGGCGGCAAAGAAGGAGGCGGAGGAAGTGCGCGGGAAAATGAAAGAGTTGGAGGGAAACGTGACGGAGTTGGAGGGAAAGCTGACGGAGTTGCAGAATCGCCGGGAAATCTGGCAGTCGAAACTGGCGGATCTTCGCGAGCGCACGTGGGAGAACACGCGGGAATTAGAGGATCCGAGCGAGTTTCCAACGGAGGGTGACGAGACGGCGAATCGGCTTCGGATTCTGCCGGAGGTGTCGGAGGAGGAGTTACGTGGGAGCGAGAAGGGGAAGGTGGAGCGGTCGATTCTTCGTTTGGAGGCGGAGCGGGAAAGTCTTCGGAAGAACGTGAATCTGAGTGCGATCGCAGAGTGGGGTTGAGAGAGGGTTGTGAGGTAGGTTTCGCGCGAAGGACGCGGAGTATCGGCGGCGAGAGAAGGAGCTGGAGGAGGTGACGAGTCTGCGTGATGGCGTGCGGAGGGAGTTTGACGAGCTGCGGAAGAAACGGCTTGCGGAGTTCATGGAGGGATTCAATCGGATCACGCTGAAGCTGAAGGAGATGTACCAGATGATCACGCTCGGAGGCGATGCGGAACTGGAACTCGTGGACTCGCTCGACCCGTTTTCGGAGGGAATTGTATTTAGCGTGCGACCGCCGAAGAAGTCGTGGAAGAATATCAGCAATCTGAGCGGAGGAGAGAAGACGCTGTCGTCGCTCGCGCTAGTGTTCGCGCTGCATCACTACAAACCGACCCCGCTCTATGTGATGGATGAGATCGATGCCGCTCTGGACTTCAGGAACGTCAGCATCGTCGCCCATTACATCAAGGAGCGGACGAAGAATGCCCAGTTCATCGTGATCTCGCTCCGCAATAACATGTTCGAGCTGGCGGACCGACTTGTTGGAATCTACAAGACGGACAACTGCACTGACTCCGTCTCGATCAACCCCGCAGAATTGTGCAAACAAACAGAGTGCATTGTTTGTTCGGAATACAAACAGGTTCATCTGCGTTCCCGTGAACGCTTAGAACAAAATACCTTCCCAAGGATATCCTTCCCGGTCCTGGGAACGAATCGTGGAAACCAGCACCAACGACTTCACAGTATAGTCTCCCGTGTAATTCTTGTAGAGGATGCTGTTATGGACCTACACATCACGTGAACATGGCAATTCTACATAATGGACGTTCGAATGATCCTTTCCATACAGACTAAGGCCATACCACTTCTCATCCTTATCGGTCATCTCTCTGCAGTTCAGAGGATGGTCATAGGCATAGGTCACTCCGACAAGCGACTTCTTGATCGCTCTTCCGGCGGTCTACCCGTCACATCGTCCAAGAAATAACAACGTCAATCGCCTTCAGGACGTCCTTATTCGTACACTCAACAGGATCCCACTCCGCAAAAACAGCGCAAATAAGGAGCAGGGAAAGGAGGCAGAAGCTAGCTTTCTTCATTAGGAATAAGTGGGGAATCCAGTCATTGTCACAGATTAAGGGGCATTTTAGAATTGGGCCATCTAGCGAGTTTTCGACTTGACTCTCCTTCTCGGATATCCTCTTTGAAATGTGTAGTGAGTCCTATGCCGAAGACGATAAAACTCAAGTTGGGCTAGCTCATTCATTTGATTCTCTAGATGGAACCGTCGCTTGGTCAACGAATCGTCGAAGATACGGGTATACAATCGCCGTCACTCTCTCTCCATAGAGATGGACATCGATGCGTATCTCGAGAGTGTCAAGCAAAACTGGCCCAATCTACAGGAGGCAGAAAAGGAACGGTTTTGCACAATCATGAATGAGCGTCTTCACTCACGAGAAAATGTGACCGTGTTTCTAGACGTCCTAAAGTGTTACTTTGCTTCAGATGGTATAGTACGTGCAATTGAATTCAAATGTCAGAGCTCCGAATCAAACTCCTTCAGATTTTCAACACCGTGTTCCGTCGCGAGTTGGAATCGCATGTATCACTCCCCGTTATCGGAGGTGGCGTATTTCTGCGTACAGTGACAAACGGCACACAAGCGGCTGAAATGTCTCTTCCTTTAACTTCCATGAAATTGGATACATCCATTCCGTGTTACAAGATGTTCTCTTTCACTTGTAGTGTCAATATTCACTTTTGGGTTGTTCTTCTGGATGACGGTCGTTCCTTGGCGAACGACTCCTACTCTCCGTTGCTCGTGTGTAAGAACAAAGAATTCATCATGGAAGTGGGATTTCTCTCCACCCTCCATCGCAGATACGTTTCCTCTACAAGTCCAAATCCTCCACCCAATACATGCTCAACATCCTCATCACCTCCTTGCAAGGGTACGTATTCTTCCCCTCTTCTCCCCAGCTCCTCCCGTCAGCTCTCCCGCTACCTTCTGCCGATCAAATTCCCCTTTCCGCCGTCGCTCTCGCACTTGCCACACCCACGCTCCTTCCTCCTCACCGTCTCCTTCTCCCCCACCGCGCCAACCTGTCTCTACGTGGACGACTACCTCTGCAGCCAGGCCGACTCGCTCTTCCCCTTCGCTGTCGACGCCTCGCAGCTATTCCTCGGCGCCGACACCCTCTCGCTCGACCGCATCGCCTCGCCTCCTCTGCGCAAGAAGGACGTCGCCGCCACGCCAGGCCTCCTCGTGCACTCCCTCCTTCTCTCGCAAGGCATCGTTGGCGAGGAGTCCCTCTCCCGCAAGTGCATGCTCGGTCCCGCGATGGGCGCCTACGACCAGCTGCCGCCCAGACCCGAGCCGGCGGAGTTGCTGTTGCCCGCAGAGTCGCTTGAGCTTCCCGGCGGCAGCGACACGCTCGTGCGACGGCTCTTTGCAGACTTCAGCGCCACCGAGGTGGGGAGTGTGGAACCATCGTCAGTAGAACGATCGCTTCGTGCTCTGTCTCTCGCGTCTACAGCGGGGACGGCGCTTCGGCGACGTTATCGAGAGCGTGCCGTACGAGAACAGTTGTCTGCGGGAGCTGGTCTCGCGTGCGGGTGTGGACTTTCTGCAGAACGAGTCACTGGCGTTCATGATGTGGGAGAGAGGATCACGTGACACGCAGACTGGGACAGAACGTGCAGATGCGCGTCCTCTACAGCATGCAGAGCGTGATCCGCGGCAGTCTCGAGCGATCCGATGATCCTTGTGGGTGAGTAATCACGCAGTCACGCGTAGGCTCCTCGGACCTCTTCTACACGCTTCTGGAGACCACGGAGCTGCTGCTGCGTGCGGACTCGTCACTGCTCGTCACCTTCTACAACAACGATTTCGTGATGGTGCTGGCGGCCTTCCTGCACGAGCAGGCCGATGCGTTCTTCACGCAGCGACTGGCGCAGGGCCTCATCCGCCTGCTACACGTGTTGCTGGGCGTCGATCGCTCGTACCACCAGCAGGTACTGAAGCAGTACATGGTGAACGTCATCTTTGACCCGCTGCTGTGGCAGCAGTGGCCGCGCAGCGTCAGCGTGTGGATCCACGACAGCATCTACAACTTCTTCTGCAGCCCTGTCTTCGCGCCCATCTTCACCTCCGGCGTGTCCATTCGAGTTGGAGAAGAGGGCGACTGAGACCGTAGCTGTATCTCGGCTGCGTCATGAACGCCAACATCAACTACATCGAGACGGTCTCCCCGCTGCTCTACCTCTATCTACACAACTGCACACAGCCGCAGGAGAAGAAGGAGTTCTATCTCGCGGTCTACGAGACGGCGACGCAGATCATCATGCTGAACCCCTGTCCGATGTACCAGCTGCAGTTCGTTTCTCTCGGGACGTTCATACGCAGAAACTATATCGCCTTTCTCTACACGCACTTTGCCTCGGACTTCGCCTCCGATCTGAGTCTGGCGGAGGAAATCACGCAGTCGTCGTTCGTGGACTCCATTATCGTCCTGCTCGACCGCATGAACACTGCCGTGGAGCCGGAGATGCAACACTACGCCGAGCACCAGATCAACGACGAGAATGTGGATATCGTTGGTTTGCTAGGAAAAACTGACTCGTAGCGATCCCTCTACCTGAAGACCCTCCGCTTCGCCGGATACATCCTGTACATCTTCATAACGAACCGACGTCGCCTGAAGGAGGAGTTCTCTGTGAACACGGACATACTCTACAACCTCTTCTATAACTGCATGTGTCGAGCCGACGACCGCCACTACACAGCGAAGGAGAACGGGTCGCTAGGCGACTACGCCAACCTCAACTCGATGCTGAACTGCTGGCTGAAGGGACAGGACCGCGAGCAGAACGACGGAGGCGTCAGCGACATCTACGCGGGCACGGTCTACTACCACCCGAAACTTCTCCCTCACTACCTCCACTGTCTACGGTACAACATGGACAAGGACCAGATCCTCAACTTCCTCCTCGAATTCAAGGTATCGATCACCGAAGACACCTCGGTGCTGCTACAGGCAGAGACCACGAAGAGAGAGTCGCGTCCTCTCAGCCACCAAATCCTCCTATACCAGTGCATTCTCAAGGAGCTCTTCCTCATCTATCTGCGATTCCAGTCGGACGAGGGTTTATTTGTTCGCTAGGATTTAGTCATAGTACTGCGTCCTATCGTGGAGGACCTTCTCTCACAGCTCCTTTTCAACGACATCGACAACGACACCTTCTGCGACAACGTGAGCTATCTCACCGTCTTCGTGATCGACACCTGTCCGCAGGAGCTCTCGATCCATTTCCTCTGCAGTCTGCTCACCAACCTGTTCACTCGCATCATCAGCATCACCTCGACACCGATCCCCACGCGCCTCTCCAACTTCGCTTTCCTGATCCGCTACTCCTCAGAGGTTCTTAACAACAGCGACGTGACGTACGTGGTGTTCCAGAAGCTCGTTCGCTCCAACCTCCAGCAGCCCCGCACCTCCCACTTTCTATCCTCCGATGTCGATGTGAATAAGGTCCTTTCCGACTCCTCCTCGAATTTGCTTCTTCAGAAATCCTCGTCCGACGCGCCCAATCTGAAGCAGACCATTTCCGCCATCGACGAGTCCTCCACCAGTTCATCTGTCAACAGGAATACCCCCATCGAGGAGGGAACGGAGAGTGTGCCGCTTCCACCCTCCTTCGATGACGACGTGGATGGATCCAATTCGATTGAAGACAATCTGACAGTCTCTTCGGACGGCTCCGACCATTCGTTGGCGAGTTTGTCGCATGAATTCCGCAAGATCTCTCTCGCAGAAAGAATTCCGTGGAGAGACACGGTGGAGAAGATACGCATGAGCTTTTTGTGCAACGGGAAGTCCTATTTCGACGTTGTCGCGTATCTGATCCCATTTGCCGAGACGATCGCAAAGGCGCCTCTAATTTCCATCACGGGATTCAATCTGCACGAGCTGCTCCTCTTTGCCTTTTTCCAGGAGTATTACCGCATGTACAACATGAACAATTCGTTCCTGCAGCTGGACGACCGCATCCAACGTATCCTCAGTCTCCAGCGCATTATCGGAGTGCTCCTGAAGTCGTGCCAATCGAACTTCGACCTGTTCACGAGACTTGTTTGCACCTACGTAGTCACGCTGCGCGAGTGCTATCGCTCCATCAACGACCTCCATGAGGACGGGGAGCTGCTGATCAATCTCCTGCAAAGCGAGATCATCCACTTCAGCGATTCTCTCTACGCGTTCCCGTCTCTCTCCTCTCTCTTCTTCATTCCCCACAACATGGACTACATTCCGATCCCGCTCATTGCGCTGGGATTTCTCTCCCAGTTCAATCCCAAGGTGCTGGAGCTCACTCTGGAGTGCACGGACGTTATCCACTTGGTGTCGTCCGCGGCACAGTACGCCTACACGATGCTTTTCAGTGACTCTTTCTCGATGATCAGCAACCGACCGAAGCTCCTCCTCGCCATCACCGGAGCCAAGTACATGGACTCGCTGTCCTCCTTCCGAATCAAGTGCCAGTCGATCGTCTCGACGCAGCAGCTCTCCTTCCATCAGATCCTGGACGACTTCCACTCATTTTGCCGCAATCGCGAGCAGTTCTGGCAATACTACTGCCAGAGCTACCGAGCGATCGGACTCCACTCCAAGGAGCAATACCTGCGTCATTGCACCTACTACGTGTTGGATCCCCACATGGATGCCAGTGGCGTGCGCCGGAAGATGATGCGTGTGTATCCTCCGAAACATCTCTACGAGAGTGCACGCGTTCACAAAGAAGAGGCGGCACAGACCAAAGCGAATACGGACAGAGACATGTCCGTTGACTCGTGGACTTTTGACGAGATCACGGGTAGGTGTCGGTCGTACGTGCGTCGCATCGGAAGCACAAGCTGTACGAGCACGTTGTCCTTGACGAATTCGTTTCACTGTAGATCCCAGATGAGCAAATCGAAAGAGCTACGCGAACTGACCTGCTTGAGCATCAGCACCTACGACCTGAAGTGGGGCATGGTGAGCATGCAGGAAGGCAGAATTGTGTTCACGGCAACGGCGAAGCCGGAGTCGATCAAGGGCAGGTCTTATCGGGAGGAATGATGGGTAGAAGATACGGTGATCCCGGAGTTTACACCGGTTGTCGCGATGGATCCGATTCAAGTGTACTTGCTGCGCGACATCCGTTTCCTGTTCACGCGGTCCTACAATTGCCAGCAGTCGGCGCTAGAGTTCTACTACCAGCACAACGGCTTCTACAACAGCGTGTATCTGTACTTCCCCGACATGGTTGCGGAGCTTTCTCCTTTTCATCCCTAGGCGGATCGCAACGCGCTCTATTCCAGCATGCTGAAGGAGTTGTCCCCCAATGCCGTGGCGCAGAAACTGAACGAGGAGAGTGATGTTTTCCTGAAGCGTTGGGGAGTCACGGACCTGTGGCTGTCGGGCAAGATGAGCAACTTCGCGTATCTCATGGCAGTGAACCAGGCTGCCGGCCGGTCGGTTCAGGACATCACGCAGTACCCTGTGTTCCCGTGGCTTTTCAACAACTACAGCACGATCGACTACGACGTGAAGTAGGAGCGGTGAGGCGAGTGCATCGTAGCAATGTTAAATATTACCGCGACTTGACGCTGCCGATGGGAGCGCAGAATACGAGACGGCTGAACTTCTATCTGGATCGGTTCCAGATCTGTCTGGACAATAACGCCCACTCGATGGACATGTACCGAGAGCTTCAAGAGGACTCGGACAATCAGGAGGAGGGTGACCAAATCCTGGAGTCGATCATTCCGCCGTACTACTACGGCTCGCACTACAGTACGCCTCTGGGGTGCGTGCTTCACTATCTGCTGCGTGTGGAACCGTACACGTCACTCCACGTGTCTCTTCAGGACAATCACTTTGATGTCGCTGACAGACTCTTCCATAGCATGCTGGTGACGGCACACAATTGCTTCGAGTCGCTCTCGGAAATCAAGGAGCTGACTCCGGAGTGGTACTTCTCGCCGGAGTTCCTCCTGAACCGCAACCACCAGTGCTTCGGAACTAAGCAGGACGGCCTCCCCGTGGACAACGTCCTTCTTCCCTCGTCCTCTCGCGGCGCCGTCACGCCGGAGCAGATGATCTCCAGACACATCCAGGCGCTCGAAGGACCCGTGGCAACGACACTCCTCTCGGAGTGGATCGACTTGATCTTCGGCTTCAAGCAGCAAGGAGACGCGGCCATTGCCAACTACAATCTCTTCTACTACATGACGTACGCAGACCAGGTGGATCTGACGGGAATCGTCGACCCCGACACGCGCAACGGCATCATCACGCAGGCCGCTCACTTTGGACAGTGTCCTCGCATGGTATTCGTGTCCGCTCACCCGAAACGTCGTCCGGGAACGCGCGCCGTCCGTCCGCTTCCGCTCATGCTCCAGAGCGCGGATCCCTCGAGTCTGTTCAAGGACCTCCGCAGCGACTGGCTGGGCGACCGCTGCCGCATCCACTACATCAGCGACATGGACTCCTCCTCCATCAACATCACGCCGAGCAGTATCCAGCGGGTTCTCGGAAACACCGAGTACATGGACTCGTCGTCGTGCTTCTTCGACCCCGACAGCATCTACTACTGCAAGCAGGACGACTCGCGCGACGCCGCCTCGCTCCCCACCATCGTGTGTCCCGACGTGTGCATCTCCTGGCCACCGAACTGCCACTACCCGTGGCGCCTGATGCTGGACTGCAACGACTTCATGGTGCTGTCGTGTCTGAAGGTGGTGACGGAGGACGTGTATCCCGATGCCATTAACCATTTCCGTTCGTGCTTCGTGTTGGAGTACTTCATGGACGAGGGCAGCTGGAAGACGGTCAGCAACAGCGAGGAGGTGTCGCAGCGAACGCCTGCAGGCATCGTGACGACGTTGATGTTCTCGAAGGTGTGTTCGCGCTACTGGCGTCTCAGCATCTACGACATTCCGTTCTGTAATATCGTCATGCGAGAAACGACGGTCACGGGACCCGAGTACACCTGCGGGCGCGAGGAGCTGGACGCTCCTTCCATTCCCTCTGTGCAGCGAACGACGCTCGAGGGACCTCGCATCAAGCGGCTGGACGTGTTCGGTGTGCCCTTCTTCCCGCTGGTTCCTCCTCCGAGCCTTTCGAGCTTGATGACGCTGAATGAACCGATTCATCATATGGCGATCTGGTGGGAATGGAAGGGGAGGATAATGTGTAGGGAGAAGAACTTGGTGTTCGTGAAGGGAGACATCAAGCTGCAGATGGTCAGCGAGGCGAATCGACAGCTGCAGCGCACCATTCGACTGGAGATCATGGAGAAGGTCCACTCGTCGCTGTTGGCGATTCATCCATCGGTCGTTTCATTGCTCCCCTCTGAGTTATAGAAACCGATACTCTTCCTTGGGAGCCAGTACAACGGTGGAATGATTATCGTGGCGCTGAACAACTCGGTCAATGTCTCGAGCTTCCCCGAGTCGATCAGCAGCTACAAAGAAATCTGTTGCTTCCAGCACTCGCGGATTCGGACCGTCGCCGCGGACGAGGAGGTGGTAGCTGTTCACGGCGAGTAGGTGCGCATTGCAGCTGGGACGTAGACATGGCGTGCTGTCGGTGTTCACGCTGGACACGAAGAGCCAGTTCAACTCGGTGACCTTCACCTTCAGTTCGCGTCCCTTCATGACGGTCGCCACGCCTAAGGCGGCAGTGTTCGACCGAATGGTTCTCTGCATGCGAATGGACGCGCTCGTTTTGTTCAATCATCGATCGGCAGAGGAGTCTCCGGAGACTCTCTGCAACGTGCTTCTCTACACGCTCGACCTGAATCTGCGGGCGGTGTTCCAGGTGGCGGACATTCAGGACGTGGTGGTGAGTTTGTACGGCATTGTCGTCGTCACGACGCACGCCGTCTGTAAGTTTGACTTTTGTGGTAATCTCGTGAAGAAGGTGGAGTTAGAGGCGTCCATGTAGGCGAAATGAAGGGAAATGAGGGATAGCTTGTGTTCGGGGATGTCTCGAGCTCGCAATATTCTTTTGTGTGGTAGGAGAGGCAATGGAGGACGAGGCGTAGGTTTGGATTCCAATGAATGCGCGGCATTCGATGTGCTACTGATGGAGAAGGTCACAACAATTCCGATGGACGTCACGTTGGCACACATTATGTTCAATGGGAATGGTAGAGGAGCAGGCGAGGTGTGAGCTGTAGACACAGGCTTTTTTGCTGCTACGAAGGACAACCGAGTGATTTATCAGCATCTGAACTCGAGTATTCCGGAGATGAGGGAGTTGGAGAATAGTACCTTTAGCGAGAAGGGAGCCAAAAGGACATTCCTCAGGTCCTTTTTTAAGAAGCATTAGTATGGTGGCTTGCTTGTTGAACACATTTGAATTCACACGACTCAAAATGGACGGATACATGTCTCCCTCGCAGATGCCAAAGAACAATTTGGTACCGACGGACAGCGCCCTCAAGTCCTCTTCGATTTGGACGGAGGCCATTTCTGGGAAGAATACGATCACCGAGGAGCAGGTGAGGCAGTTTGAGGAAAAGAAGCGGGAGTATATTCGGTCGGCCAAACTCTCCGGCAGTGATGGAGATGACGACGTTGCTTTGCATTGGAGATATCATTTCTAGGATTCACAGAACCGGTTCGTGTGCAGCAAATGTGGAAAGAAGGGACATATGGCATTTCAGTGTTTCAACTTCCTCTCGAAGACAGGAACGATGGACCCATCGCTGAATGAGCTGGTTCCGTCGTCCGACAGCGAGGACACGAAGTCGATTGGAGCCGCGCGTCCTTTGGTCTCCAGACATCGTCAGTGCGTGTACACTCTCCTGTTAATCTCCTAGTCGTCATCACCACCACGAAGGGCGGAGTAAGAGTCGTCGTTCCAGAAGTCGTTCACACCACCACCATCGCTCCCACCACCGTCACTAGAGTTTCTGTACTATTGTCCTTTACCGAAACGTGTTTGTTTTCATTTCATTTCTTTCTTCGTGAACCAGGATGCGTTTTTTGTTTCCGAGTGTCCTCGGCCATTACTCACCGTATTCATTTGTCCTTCTTTTCTCTTTCTTCATCGTGATTGCGTTTGCATCGGATCCATCACAGAGTTTGTCTTTGTGTGTTGATATGAACCGCAGGTGACAGTCTCTATGCATCTTCCGAGTGGCGATTTCGACTCGAGGAATCCGTGTCCCTGAGTCCCATCTATCCAACTACCAATGAGACGTGGTCGATTTCGCCGAGTATCGTTGCTCTTTGTGTTTGAATTACAGATCTTCCTCCGAATATATCTTTCAGCAATGGGATGATCTCGGGAGATCCGGCAATACGGACCAAGCGAACGGAGTATCTCGTTACCATGAACGGCACGAGTGTGGTAAGTCAGACGCTGTGGATTGAGATCTACTGTATGCGGTATTCGTTCTCAGTTCTCTGTAGCCATGACCTGTCCGGAAGACGGTGAATGGCCTCTCACTTTCGACAGAACGACCGTTTCCCGTTCTTGTGCCTTTGGATTTGGTCGGCAGATTCGAACCTGTTATGATGGTAGTGAGTTGTAAGCGAATGTCATGTAGGTACGTGGCAGAGTGTGCGTTCGGACTGTATGTGGGTGAATCTCTTCTTCGCGGTCTCAATATCATCTCTTCTTCTCCTCCTCATCTCCTTCTTCTCCTTGCTAGCAGCATGTTGTCATCGATCCAAGAAACGAGTCGATTTGTCCCCCGAATCGACATCGATCGAGATGGTTCCGGAAGATGCGTCCGTGCAATCGAATGGAAAGAATCCCTTCGGTGACGCAGCGAGCGAGTCATCGAGCGAATCTTCCGTGAATGCATCGACAAATCCATTCAAGACATCGTCTGTAGCTCGACCCAAGAACCCGTTTGATGAAGATTCGATGCAGCAAACGGACGCGAGTCCTATGAGCGATCATTCTTCCACGAATCCATTCAGTGTAGCGAAGCGTGATGTCAATGAGGCAGCAAATGATACGGTTAATGAAACTGTGAGTGATCCTGTTCAGAATCCTGTTCAGAATCCCATCAATAGTTCTGTTAGTAATCCCATCAATAATTCTATCAATAATCCTCTCAATCCATTCAACCGTAACAACTCCACCAATCCCACCAGTAATCCCATCACCAACCCTCTCAACCCATTCAACCGTAACAACTCCACCAATTCTATCAATAATCCCGTCACCAACCCTCTCAACCCATTCAACCGTAACAACTCCACCAATCCCACTAATCCCACAAAATCCCCCACCGGCCTCGCCGCCCTCATGGGTCTCGCTGATACCTCCTTCGCGCCCACCATTCCCCCCAAACCAGCCCAATCTTTCCTCCCCCAGCGCGATGAAACTCCCACCAAACCCGAACGATCCCCGCCACAGCCCGCCAGCTCCTCGCTTTCAAAACCCCATCGACCCGCTCCCACACTCGACAACATGGAAATGCCCCCCATGTTGCCTCCCAAGCCGGTGAAACCCCCCAAGCCTGCGAAAAAGCTTGGAAGAACCTCCCTCGCGGGAATGCGTTTCGTTCCGTGTCCGGAGTGGATGGCGCTGACGGAGGAGGAGAAAGAGAAGGAGGAAACGTTCCTGAAACGCCTGTCTCATCGCAATATCGCAAAGGTGGGAATGATGACATCATGTCATGTAGTTTGTCGGGTTCGCAAAGAAGGATGGAAAGGATTGTCTGGAGGAGGAAGACAATGGGCCGATCTTAGAAACGTTCCTTTCTGAGAATGCTGTTGATGATGCTTTCGTGGTCGGAGCAGTGGAATCGCTCCTGTACGCTGTGCGTTATGTGTATGGCATCACCGACCTCCCCTATGGATCCCTCTCGCTGAATAGAGTGTATGTCAACGAACGCAGAGAAATCTACATTGGATTGCCGTTGCTACGAAATGTCGTGAGACAGCGGCAGATGACAGTGGAGGATGATCTGAAACAGCTGAATGCAATCATCATGGGACTCGCGGATAGAGCCACGAAGTCAACGACGCAGCGAGAACTGCGACTCTGTGGACTGTTGTGTCTCTCCCAATCCAATGTGAAGTGTGAGGTGAATGTTTCATCTGTAGGCTTCGGTCATCGAGAGTATTCTGGAAAGACTCCGTACGCTTTGAGACTTCCATGTTTTCAAGTCATGGAATGACCTGTTTCCAACAACAAACAAACCAAACTAATTCGGAATCTGCTTTACCTGGATCGATCCCACGTGCAGATAGTCATCAAACATGCCTTGGTAGGAAGGCGTCTTGGTGTACACTTCTTGTGAAACCTTTGCCACTTTCTGGCCGTTGGTGTTACGCAGCTCCATTACCTACCCATGTGAGGGGAAAGACAAGCGTACATGTTCCCAGATGTCCTTCTGTGACATGTTCTTTACGCAGATTTGTCTGGAAAGGCCATTTTCTGTAAGGTCAGCTGCTAGAAACGAGCGTTACTGTATTCTCCAATAAGGATGGGATGTCTATTCGGAACAACGGACGCAACAACCTTCAGCTGCGGGTTGGCACTCGAAAAGTTGATGAGATTCTTCTTCATCCACTCTCTACGGAGATCACAAGGGAGTCCCGTTCCAACCTGATAGAAGCACTACTTCCGCCATTGTTGCAATAGCGAATGGTTAGTTTGTCCAAAAAGTAGTATCCACGAGAACACATAGGAAACAATGAGTGCTTCAAATGAACTTGGTAGGACAATAGATAGAGGAAACAAATGAATAGAGGAAAAGAGGAATGATCAACGGTAATGGCATGCAATTACGTCTTTGTTATGGTTCCATAAACACCTGAAAGCGTTCCGTTGCGAAATATCCGTAGGGATATACATGTCATCGTGAATAGTAGTTTTCTGCTTTCTCTGTTTGCATTTCTCTCTTTCATGGACTTCGATCCATTTTTCACAAACGCGGGTGATGTGTGTGATCCTGATGAATAGGACTTGCCTTTTCCCGAAGAGGAGCCACTCAAAGAACTGTCTCTGGATCCTTTCTCCATTACCGGATTACTGGACGATCCGAGTGATGTGTCGAGCATTGAATCCAACTACCTTCCCATGGACTTAGCTTCTTCCATGGAGTGTGCAGATCCCTTCATGAGCTACCCGCTTCTGAACGACCTCTTTTCCCCAAACCCGATCGATAACGAAGTCATGACAACACTCTCTCCCTTTTCACTCTCCCTCCATTCACATCACGGAAGTGTGGACGCTGAAGCAGTTTGCATGGGTCACTTCCCATCGTTTCACTTGGTCCCCAGTGCGGAAGAATCCAAGGAATCCTCGATTGAGCTGCCACTCGATATACTGCCTGTATGAAACACGATCGATTTCCAAATAGGACGTGAAGGAACTGCCTCTTATTCCAAACGTTATTCCTGAAATCCCTCCAATCGATGAAGTGGCGATCGCGAATCAGGAAGAGGACGACTATCAGATGGAAGTGGAGGAAGAAGACTTGGCAGAACGGAACGGGAAGAAGAACCACACATGGGAGGAGACCGCCATGCAGCTCCAGCTGCCCCTCTCCACTTCGGAGATGAGTCACATCGCCATCCCTTCGCAGTGGCTCTCAGCGGACGAGTACCTGCGACTCTTCACGGAAATGGAGAACGGTACCAGCCTATTTCCGCTGTACGACCTGGGGGTCGACGTCCATCAGGTCACCTATCACCCCAACTTCATCTACATGCATCCTTGTCCCGCCATTTACTTTCTGCGATGCGAACACTTGAAGAACGGAAGACCCATGTTTGGCTTTCCGCGCATAAAGAATGTCTCGAAGCAGTATACATGGAAGAAGCAGGGGTTCACGACGGCCATTCCGAAGAGCAATCCCTGCGTCCGGTACATCACGGCCAACTGTTACCTCTGTGGAAGGGGCAAAAACAGGGCACGCTTGATGAGTCCATCATCACTCATAGAACAGTCGATATGCAGCGTTCGCTGGAAGAGAACCCGTGCTGCGGATGCACGCCGTAATGAAAATCCGGTCATACCAGACGAGGGGAAACACAAACAAATACCAGAACGACAATTACATCGACGAAGGTGGGGATTCGTTTTCATTCGCACGCAGGCCCCTTCGTGCTCATTCACATCTTGAAAGGAGGAAATCGGGCGGCCATGTAGAGTCCTTTCTCATTTTGCTGTTTCTTTCAAATGAATCGTTCGACGATATCCATTCTAGTTGTCGTTGCTTATCGGTTATTCAGATGGGGCAGAAACGAGATCAGGACGTATCTTTTGCTTCCAAGTGACAATAGACCCCCTGGTTGATTCGGCAGTTCGCATTAATCCTCTTTGCAACGTGAGTTTGTGTTTTATTTCCCCAATCTTATTTGCATTCGCAACGTCTCGATTCTAATCATCGTTTAGATTTTGATACACCATGATCAGCGCGTTGTTGTTGATTGATGCTAAGGGAAAGAACATTGTATCTCGTTATTATCGGTAAGGCGAGGAAGCATTGTTGTAACAGCGTAGTGGCGATGTGACGAAGGAGAGCGCCGATGCGTTCTGCACGAACGTCATTGCCAAGAAGGACACGGGCAGCAAGCCCCCAATCACGTACATCGACGGAACCACCTTCATCTACGTGCGTAACGCCGATCACTACATTGTTGCTGTGACGAAGAAGAACGCTTCGCCCGGTATGCAGCCCTATCCATTACAGTAACCATGCAGGTCTCATTTTCCACTTCCTGTTCCATCTGGTGAAGATGTTCAAGAGCTATTTCGGTGCGGACTACAAGGCTGTAAATCCATCCATCCCGCACTCACATACAGGACAATCTGCGTGACAAGTTCTCTGTTGTGTACGAGATCTTCGATGGTACTTTTTCCATTCCAATGTAATGCCTAGAGGTGCTGGACTACGGCTACCCTCAGAACAGCGACATTACGCTGATGAAGTCGCTGATCCGTCTGGGCAAGGCGACGGAGGAGCAGACGGAGGACGAGAGCACGATCACGTCGCAGATCACGGGAGCGATCGACTGGCGTCGCGAGGGCATCACGTACCGGAAGAACGAGATGTTCATCGACACGTTGGAGAGCGTGAACCTGCTGATCTCGAACACGGGCGCGGTGCTGCGCAGCGAGGTGATCGGCAAGATCGTGATGAAGGCGTACCTGACGGGCATGCCCGAGTGCCGCTTCGGTCTGAACGACAAGCTGCTGATCAGCAACGAGAAGAAGGCGAAGGGCGTGCGTCGCGGGAAGGGCACGGGCGTGGAGATCGACGACTGCTCGTTCCACCGCTGCGTGCGTCTGGGCCGCTTCGACCAGGACCGAACGATCACGTTCATTCCGCCCGACGGCGAGTTCGAGCTGATGAAGTACCGCGTGACGGAGAACATCAACCTGCCGTTCCGCATCCTGCCGGTGTACGAGGAGATCAGCGGGACCACGCTGAAGATCAACATCAAGCTGATCGCCAACTTCAGCAAGCAGGTGGCTGCGCAGAACGTGGAGCTGAAGATCCCCGTGCCGCCCAACACCGCCAACGTGATACCGAAGGTGGCTTCCGGCACCGCCACGTACAACTCCGCGGACCAGACGATCGACTGGGTGCTGCGCAAGCTGACGGGAGGCATGGAGGTGACCTTCGCGGGTAGGCGTGGAGAGGGGACGTGAGCGATAGCCGAGGTGAAGATGCTCAAGATGACCCAGGACAAGGTGTGGAACAAGCCGCCCATCAACGTGATCTTCGCCGTGCCCTCGTTCACCTCCTCCGGTCTCCATGTCCGCTTCCTCAAGGTCTACGAGAAGTCGTCCTACCAGACGACCAAGTGGGTCCGCTACATGACTCGCTCCGGAGATTACCAGATCCGTCTGTAAGCTTGCTGCGTTTGCTCTGTTTGTTGGAGAGTGGTGTGGCATGATTATTTCAACACGGATAGACAATCCATTTGAATCTGGGATGGAATGATGATCCTTCCCAAATTCAAATTCTGGCACATTGATGTGAATACGCAGCTCAATATCAACTCTTCATAATACAATCAAGCTAAATGAACCGTACAGAAGATGATCACCCAAACGACCTATCCATTTCGCCAAAACACAAAACAAGACACCCTTTTAACAGCTGAATTGGTCTGCCTCCAAAAATCGACTTGCCTCCAAAAGAGTGCAGAAGCAGAAAAGGAGCAGGTTTTGGGAAACGAGAATTGGATAGGCGAGTCACTCGCGGGATAACGGAAATAATGACGGTCACAAATACACACTCCGTGAAACCCCCAAGCGGGCGTTACGTCGAAAAGCGGCTTTTGAAATTGTCAAAGGGAATTGATTCAAGTTCTCGAATTTCGCGAAGAAGTAGTATCTAGCGAGTAGGGTTGTTTTTTGTGGTTGCATCTGTCAATAACCGCGTGGAAGTTTCCTTGTGATTAGTCGATGTCTGTAACAGAAGCGATGACAGAGAAACCATTCTGATATTTCAGCAATTCAGAACACGGCACTTCTAACACATTATAGATTACCTGTTTCCATTTTGCTGAAACCAACCCTTTCTTCGGATTATATTCGTGTCAGATACGACTGAAGCGAGTAGTCATTCGTAATGAATGAACAGGTACGGAGTTCGCTCGTTCTTGATCATGTCCAGAATCACATGCAACAAGGGAACTATCCTGTCCAAAACACACAGATGCAGATGGGAGTCGTTTCATCACAGAATGGGATGTATTCCAACAGTCAGCCATCGAGTCAGTACCAGAACGTGTACCAGCGTCTGTACTCGAATGGTTCCATGATGCAGCAGTCGTCGGCGCGGCAGAATGGAGCGCAGTTTGCCGGTGGCATGGCGCAGCGACCCACTTCGGGTGCCGCTCCATTGGAATCGAGTCCCGCGTTGGCGATGATGGGTCTCCCGAACAGTATTCACAGCACCACGACGGAGCATGGAACGGAGTACTACCAGACCAAGATGATCGAAGTGGAGTTGGAGCGCAACGCGTGGGGTTTCGGAATCAATCTCGGTGACGCGAATGGCATCGTTCGTATCCAGGGGTGCCGACATAACCCTGACGGTACGCCGTCGCCGGTGGAGAAGAGCAACATCGTGCATCCCGGCGATGTGATCTACAAGATCCAGAACACGGTGATCACCGGAAAGGAGCCGCTGGGATTGGTAGGTCTCGAGGAGATCTGTGAGGTAGGCGGTGGACACGATGAAAGTGTGTAACACGGTGAAGCTGACTCTCCTGCGACACGTGCAGATCAGTAAGGCAGCCGCCTCGGCACTCTCTGACCCTTCGCAGCCCCAGGAGACGCAGGTGTACTCGGAGATGCAGTCAGATCAGGTGTGTTCTCGCAAGACATGTAACGTAGCTCCACCAGCTGCAGTACCAGATCGTGGTTCTGCGTTACCTGCAAAGTCGACGCATGCCCGATGACTCGGTGGGTGAGAGAGGGAGGCGTGACGCGTAGATTATTCAGAACGCGCTGGGCATGCAAACCATATACAACCAGATGCGGCAGCGTCCCGTAGGGAGTGGGAGGAGGATGGCATGTAGCGCGTGACGATGCAGAGGAAGAAGAAGAAGCGTGGTCACCAGGACAGCGAGACGGACGAGGACGAGGACTATCGCATTTATTACACGCCGACGGACGTAGGAATGCGCAGATGGCTGGACCGTAGGCGCCACGTCGGTCTTCGCGGAACGTGAAGAAGCGCTTCAACTACCTGCAGGAGGAGATCGACAGAGAGGAGAAGCGAGACGATGAGGAGATGAAGGAGGCAAATGAGGAGCGAAAAAATGAGACCGAAGTGCTGAACAAGATCGAACTCATCACCGGAGGCAGATATCGTCCCGTAAGACATGGAGAGACGTGCGACGGATAGAGGCCGGACACGGGCGAGGAGGAGTTGGAGCTGCTGATTAAGTGGAAGAATCGATCGTACTACCACTTGGACTGGATCTTCAAGAGCGACTTTGAGAGTCTGGGACAGGGCGTAGACGTGGAGGAGACCATCGAGCGTAGGCTGTGTTCCGTTGTCGCCATTTCATCACCAAAAACGCCGGTCGGATTGAGCATTTCACGGAGAAGGAGAAGCTGCCTCCCGATACGGAGTACTTCGACAGCGAGCTTTCGTGCATCGACCGCGTGCTGTACATTAAGGACACGAAGAACCCGACATCCGAGTTTCCCGAGAATGCGACCATCTGCGACAAGGTGAAGCTGACGCTGGAGTGTCCGCTGCTTCAGTACTTCTACTCCCCGTACCAGATTTACAGGATGCAGGTGTACATGAAGCAGGTGGCGCTGGTGGAGGCGCAGAAGAAGGAGGTGAATATGGAGAGTCCCGACGCGAAGGAGCAAATCGCTTCGCTGGATGCGATGCTGGAGCCGTTCATTAAGGCACTTCCAGATATCATTGCCCTGCCCGCCACGCAGCGATTGGTGTTGGTGAAGTGGAACAATCAGTCATATGACCAAGTAACGTGGGAGCTGGAGGAGGATGTGAAGCACGAACAGAGCAAGATCCTCACGTTCTACCGGAACAACCGCTATCCCGACACTCGGAATCTTGTCTCGCCCTTCAGGTAGAGGAAGAGGAGATGATTCACCATAGCGATCAACGTCCGAAGCCGGAGACGTACAAGCAGTACAAAGAAAGCATGAAACTGAAGAACGGAGTTGTCCTCCGTGAATACCAGATCGAGGGAGTGAACTGGCTGATCTTTTCGTGGTACCAACGTCGCAACTGCATTCTTGCTGACGAAATGGGATTGGGCAAGACGCTCCAGGTCGCGGTTCGTGGTTGCAATCACTTGTAGTCGATTGCGCTGCTGAACCACTTCTACACGGTGGAGCGCATTCGCGGTCCGTTCCTCGTGCTGGCGCCGCTGTCGACGCTGGGCCACTGGAAGCGAGAAATTGAGAACAGTACCGACCTGAACGTCGTTTTGTCTCTCTTTTCTGGTTGCGTCATGCGTAGTTATCATTCTCACGGAGGACAGGAGGGTCGCGAGCGTATCCGTAGCTATGAGTTCTTCTTTCCGAGCCATGAGCATACCGGTATCTATAAGTTCAACGTGCTGCTGACGACCTACAACATTTTGATGTCGGACCTTGACGTGCTCCAAGACATCCACTGGAAGTATATGATTATCGACGAGGCGCAGCGTGCGAAGAGTCAGAACACGAAGCTCTTCTCGGCGCTGAAGCAGATCCACGCGGACGCCAAGCTGCTTCTCACAGGAACCCCTCTCCAAGTCGGTGTGCCGAGGCATGGTGAGCGATAGAACAACATGAACGAATTGTGGTCGCTGTTGAACTTCATCGAGCCTTCCAAATTCAGCTCGGAGATGGACTTCATCAACCGCTTCGGAACGCTGACGGACGTCAACCAGGTGACGGAGCTCCATCAGCTTCTCCGCCCGTACTTCTTGCGTCGAGTGAAGTCGGACGTGGAGAAGAACATTCCGCCCAAGGTAGTGGCTGGCTCGCGGCTTTTAGATAGATCGAAACGGTGATTGACATCGAGCTGACGATTCTGCAGAAGAAGTACTATCGAGCCATTTACGATCGAAATCGGGCATATCTCGAGTACGATGGTTCGACGATGGCGCAGCTGGTATCGATTGTGGTAGGAAGAAGTGCTGGTTACGTGAGCGGTAGACGGAGCTGCGCAAGTGCTGCAACCATCCGTTCATGATTCGTGGCGTGGTGGAGAAGGAGACCCACGACGACAAGCTTCTCTACAACAAGCTGCTGGTGCAGGCGAGCGGCAAGTTCCTGCTCATGTCGAAGCTGCTTCCCAAGCTCCACGAAGAGGGACATCAGGTTCTCATCTTTTCCCAGTTCATCACCACGCTGAATCTCCTGGAAGACCTTCTCTCCATCATGGGCTTCACCTTTGACCGTCTCGACGGGTCTGTCCGCGGCGACCTGCGTCAGCGGAAGATCGACAAGTTCAACTCGGGAAAGGTGTTTGCGTTTTTGCTGAGCACCAAGGCGGGAGGTTTGGGACTCAATCTGACGGCAGCCGATGTGGTGATCATCTTCGATAACGACTGGAACCCCCAGAATGATGTGCAGGCCGAGGCGCGCGCGCATCGAATCGGACAGCAGAAGTCGGTCCACGTGTACCGTCTGGTGACAAAGGGAACCTACGAGGAGGAGCTGTTCAACCGAGCCAGTCGCAAGCTGGGTCTTTCGCAGGCGGTCTTTGACAACGGCGGCATCCAGTCGCACTTCCGCGGTCCCGCCGTGGACGACACGTCTGCCCTCTTGGACATGGATCCGAAGAAGATCGAGCAGCTTCTCAAGTACGGCGCGTATGCGTTTGCGGAGACGGCGGAGAGCGAGGGAACGATCGAGACGCTCGACTTCAACGAGTTCATGAAGGCGAATTCGCACACCTACGTGATAAAGGACAATGGTCAGGGAGAGGAGCAGGGAGTCGCTGCTGATGCCAACGGAAAGCCGCTGAGCGAAACGGAGAAGGAGGCGTTGCCGGCGGACGAGAAGGATAAGCTGCGTTTCAACCAGGCGTACTTCGTGGCGCGAGGGAACAACACGGAAGTGGACTTCAAGGACCCGGAGTTCTGGGACAAGGTGTTGGGTCCGCGGATGGGAGAGAAGCTCCTGCGCAGCTTGGACGTGGTGGTGTGGTTGGCGAATCATGCGTAGACAATTCTTCAGAGCAAGGACACGGGGGAGATCGCGGAGTTCGTGCAGAACCTGAGCACGCTGGTGACGGAGGTGGTGAACGAGAGTATGAGTGGCAACATCCATCGCGACTACGAGCGGTGTCTTGACGTGCTGCACTCGCTGTCGATGAACACGCTCTATTTCGGCGACATCGACATGGGCGAGCTGGCGGGACAGTGGAAGGAGATCTTGGAGATGAAGGGACGCCAGCTGCGTCGCAAGCGGATCGTGCAGAAGCCGGTGACGGTGGACGGCCACACGGTGCAGCTGGTGGAGTTCCACGACACCGACCAGGCGATGTTCCGCGACGTCAACAGCGACAGCGACGACACTGGGAAGCGCAGTCGGAAGGCGCGCGGAGTGCGAGTGAAGGATGCGGACGCGGAGAAGCCGGCAAAGCGTCGTCGCAAGAAGGCTGCGCCGGCCGACACGGCGAGTCACATCGTGGTGCGTCTGGACGTCACACGCGATGGCGATAACGTGACCTATGCGTTCAACCAGGTGGTGAACGGCTCGAAGCCTCCCGGGAAGAAGCGCGGGCGCAAGCCGAAGGTGATCGTGGACGACGACGAGCTTCCCGCGAAGCGCGAGACGCGTGCGCCGCGGAGGGTCCACAAGACGCACTACGAGGTGTACTTCGACCTCAGCAGCGAGATCAACAAGGCGAACTACGAGGCGTCGCTACAGCAGTTCGCTTCACGGAAACCAGAGGAGTGGTACTGTTGCGTGTGCTTCGGAGACACGGAGACGCCGGAGAATCCGTACGTGTGCTGTTCCCGCTGCGGATGCGTGGTGCACAAATACTGCTACGGCGTGGATCAGGTGCCTGCGAACCCTTCCGACTGGCTGTGCGACTACTGTCGGTACGTGGAGGAGAATCATCTGCCGTGGAAGGGCGAGGAGCTGGTGGGGGAGAAGGCGAGGGGTGATTTCTAGAGCTGTCCTTTGTGCTATTATACAGGAGGAGCGTACAAGCAGACGGTGAATGGACGGTGGGTCCATGCGCTGTGTGCGGTGTGGTCGAGCGAGGTGAAGTTTGGTGATGAGATTCATATGCGGAACGTGAGTGGTATTGATACCATTCCCGACAGTGCGTTCAAATACAAATGCTGTTTATGCCACAAAACGGGCAGCTATGTGATAAAAGTGGTGATGGTGTGGAGGAGTGACGTGTAGTGTATGCATTCGATCTGCAGCAAGCGGTTCCATCCGATCTGCGGTCGACGGAACGGACTACGGATGGAGTGGGTCGAAAACGAGGGACTCCAGGCGTTCTGCGATAAACATGGGAAGAAGAAGAAGAGGCAACCACGCGCCACGAACGTAGATGCTCGACTATCCGATAGTTATCAGGATGACGATGTTGTATAATCGCGCTGTTTGTTGCAAAGAAATGAAATCTTTGAAAATCAAGGAACCACTGGACGGATCCATGAATGTGAGAACAGAACAAGCTTATTACGAACCGAGAGTAGGTGGGATCTTTTGTCTCTTCCTTTTGCTCACCCCTGGAACAGATATCACTATGTCGATTTGGGATTGCGCCGATTTTCAAGATGAAGACAGGTATCTCTTGTTGCAGCAGTTCACGCGTAGCGGAATTGATAGTCTGCTCGATCGTGAGGATGTGAAGCTGGAGGAGGTGCTGCGAAGCGAGGATCTGATTCAGGAGGTCAACGGCTTCAACGAGAACCTGATTGGATACCTCCAGAAGCCGGAGATTGCAAAGGAACTTTTCAAGTGAGATTGGAGTGAGAGCGTAATAGCAGAGTGATTGAGGAGCAGCCCGCGGATGCGGACGACTTCGACAAGTACAAGGCGCCTTACCAGGCGGCCGAGTGTTTGGTGTGTCTGCCCAAGAATGCGCTGGGCGCTCTTCTGAAGGACGCGAGCGTGATCGACGCTCTCTTCCAACTGGTGTACGGCAAGATCATGAAGCGAACGTAGACGTGGGAAGGGATTGTGAGAATCAGGGAGGCGGGATACGTAGCGAAGCTGGTTTCGGCCTTCGTCGCCGCAGCTCCCACGGAGATGTACCACTACGCTGCGGAGCACGCGACGGAGCTGATTAGCAATCTCGCCAAGAACATGATGTACCTGGGCACGTGCGACGTCGTCCGCTTCCTTCTGGACATTCCTCTGATCGGTACATCTACCCTCCTCCTCCAACGCAGACGCGAAGCCCTGGTGGGGCGAGAGCTCGGTTCTGATCGACCCCTTCGTCGCGTGTCTCGCGGACAAGGAGATGGCCGGCTACACGTACCTGCTGCTGGTGTCCATCATCCAGCGCGCCACCGTCTACGTGTACCCTCTCTCTCCCCTCTCCACCGCAGCACCTCGGAGCCGGAGCGTTCCTGCGTGCAGCTGGTTCCCTACCTGCTGACCGCTCCCGTGGCCGAGCGCCTGCTGGCGATCGCCTTCGCGGCAACGGAGCCGAGCGTGGCCTACAACGTGTTCGCGGTGCTGTCGCGCGTGTTCTGGACGTCGCTGCCGACGGAGCAGTTCGGTCTGGGCGGCGAAGACAATGCTTTGCACACCGAGGGACTCGACGACCGCGATCGTCGCGTGATGGGAACCTTCAAGGAGCCGGCGGCCACCGCGGCCGTGCGGGAGACGCTGCTGGCGCATCTGGGCGACTTCAACGCGTTGACGGAGCGCGAGATGGCGAATGAGACGATGTATCTGGGCGCGGACGCGAAGGAGCGCCGTCGCTGTCCGCAGAGCATGATGATGCTGGCGGAGCTCTTCCGCCACTTCTTCGAGTACTCTTCACCCGACTGTTTCCTGCGGGCGACGGAGGAGGTGGGTGAGCGGAGATATTGCGACGTAGGGGCTCGTGACGCATCTCCTGCGGCTGCTGGACGCGTTCCCGTCCAACTCGTACCTTCACAGCCACGTGCTGCAGACGCTGTGCGACCAGCTGGCGCGCAGAGAGGCGGCGATCACGGACGCGGTGCTGGGTCGCACGGACCTGCTGGAGCGACTGGCGGGCTGTGCGCAGATGGTAGGGGAGAGGAGAGGGTGACGAGCAGGCGCGCGTGCCGCTGCGGGGACAGTACCAGCACGTGATCGTGTTCCTGCGAGAGGCGGTAAAGGAGGACGCGTATTTGAAGAGTGTGTTGGAGAGGAATGCGCTGTGGAAGAAGGTGTGTGAGGGAGTGTGTGTGGAGGAGCTGGAGATGATTCTCTTCGACGTGGGTCCCGACGCCGCCACCAACGTGAATCTCGATCTCAGCGTCATGCAGATCGATGACGCGCCGGAGGTGAAGGAGGCGCCCGCGATGCCGGAGATGCCCACGCGGAAGATGAGCGACGAGTTTGACGACTTCGAGAGCGCGTCGACGACTAGCACGAGCTCGGCGGTGGAGGACGACTTCGATTTCGACGAGCCTGCCGAAGAGGAGAAGGAGACAAAGAAGGTCAAAAAGGTCAAGAAGGTCAAGAAAGTGAAGAAGGTCAAGAAGGTCAAGAAGGAAAAGAAGGAGGAGATCGAGGACGAGGACTTTGACGACTTCGACGAGGAGCCTGCTCCCAAGCCGAAGACCGAGAAGAAGACCGAGAAGAAGGAAAAGAAGGCCAAGCCCGTCCAGGACGAGGATTTCGACTTTGACGAATTCTACGATTGTTTGTTAAATACGGTGTCGGAACAAACAGGCGATATAGTAACAATAACCCAACGAAAAATGATTAATTACTACTGAACCACATGCTGACGAACTGGAAGATGGCTACGCATGAGCAAACTCCGCGCACATCTACTGGATCCCAGAATCACGAAAGCAAAGAACGCCATCGCCCAAGGGCCGACAGGATACTTGGACTCCTCCTTCTACTCGATGACCCACATAGAACAAAATGCTACCTTGGGAGTGGCGAGCTTTCCCTCCATTCCGTCCTTCTCAAACTTCTTGCTTCTCAGTCTCATATTTCTCGATTCCTAAACGGATCATCGATTTCATATACTCTGACGGGCATGGCTGTGTCTTGTACGTAAAAATGAAATGGAAATGACACATGCCCCCATGCGCAAGGATGCGTCCGCTCGTGCGCAACGACGTGCAGAGGATGGGAAAAAGAAACAAAACACAATGATAACAAACTACCCCTTAATCACGGCGATCGGTCGCAACTTCAGGACCTTCTTGGAAATGCCCGCTTCATGGCCTACACATCACCTTCACCCGTCACCGTCCACAAGTATTGCACACATCCTCCACATCCTTGTAGCTCTCGGGCGCCTCCTCCATCACCAACTTGGGTGACGCCATGCGGATCGTGATGTTGCGCTCCCGCAGTTTCTCCAGCACCTCCTCGTACGTCAGTTCGCGTCGCGCCTTTGCGCGGCTCAGTGCACGTCCTGCACCATGACAAGTGCTTCCCCATGTCTCCTTGAACCCCTTATCGGTTCCCACGAGGACGTAGGAGCACGTTCCCATGGATCCTCCGACCAGTACCGGCTGACCCGTAAACTACATCACATCTGTCCATCACCTCTCACCTGATAATCCACAGGGATAAGCGGGTGGTGCGGAGGGAACGCGCGCGTAGCTCCCTTGCGATGAACGAGGAGGTTCATCACATGTCCATTCACGACATGCTGTTCGACCTTCGCGATGTTGTGCGACACATCGTAGATCACGTGCATGTCGAGATCATCCGGCGACATGTTGAAGACGCTACTGAAGGCCTGTCGCGTGAGGAAGGTCAGTACCGACCGATTCACCCACGCGAAGTTGGCTGCCGCCGCCATGCCGCGCAGGTAGTTTTGTCCCTCCGGCGAGTGGATGGGCGCACAGGCGAGCTGTCTGGGTGAAAACAAACACGTAAAGCCACCTGTCGTTGACGACAATACCGTACTGCTGCATCACACGCTCCATGTCCACCAGCGAGTCCGAAGCCACCTGGTGGCCCAGGCCGCGACTGCCCGAGTGGACCATGATCAACACCTGGCCGCGACGATCGACGCCCATCTTCTTCGCACACGCCGCGTCGAAAATCTCGTCCACCACCTGGATCTCCGCGTAGTGGTTCCCTGCACCCAGTGTTCCCATCTGAGGCAGTCCGCGCTGCTGTGCGCGCGCGGAGACTTTGGAGGCGTCGGCATTCAGCATGCGACCGTACTCCTCACAATGCTCCTTGTCTTCGCTCCAGGAGTAACCTTCGCGGAGACACCAGTCCATTCCAAGCGTCTAGGGTCCATGTGGGGAGATGAGCCATACCATCGCATCCACCAGATTCGTGTTGTTGACGGGAATGATGCCCTTGGAACCCACGCCCACCGGGATGTGGTCGTAGAGTGCCTGCGCCAGCTGCTCCTTCACCGGATCCACGTCCTTCTCGTCCAGATTCGTGCGGATCAGGCGCACGCCGCAGTTGATGTCGTAGCCCACGCCACCTAGCGATCAGATCGGAGATCCAGGAAAACCGGGAGAAACGACCGCGTTGGGGTCGTCCATGTCGAATGCCGCGATGTTTCCAATGGCAAATCCGTAGCCACTATGTGTATCGGGAGCGGCACACACGTGCTAACCCATCAGATTGATCAGAGTGAGAACTACGTCCACAACGCCGGGAAGAGCAGCCACATTCGCCAACTGCTTCACGGCAGGAATGAAGCCGCCCGATTTGTCGGCTCTGTCCGTGTATTGACGGAGCTCGTCGAAGAGGAGCGTTTTCAGATTGTCATTCACATAGACGTAGCCAGGCACCTAATGGGATCAGTATCGCACATATCCCACTTTCTGGTTCTTCACAAAGCCCTTGTCGATTCGATAGCGACAAACGCCATCAGGATGGATGTAGCTCATCTCCTACTCCTAACCATCCGGATCGAATCCGTTACCTCATCGAACGTGCGAACGACTCCGCGATTGTCGGTAACAAAGTCCTGCATAAACTAATTATGACACTGAAGAATAACCTAACAAAAGTGAACTGTTAGTATAGTCTAAAAAACAAGAGAGTGACTATGATGTCTATGACTACGACTGTGGCTGCGACTGCGACTGCGATAGTCTCTGCTCGAATGGTGTCTTTCTCCCCTAAGTGAAACGAAAGTCGCTATTCGTGCCTTCTTTCTTCTCTGCTGTTGGAGCGGTCGCGGTTTCCCCAGCTAAACCGACTGCGCACATGATCTCTACAAATCAGTTTCGTTTATCATATTCACAAGTGTCCTCTTCCCTTCAGCTCGCATCCGTTCTTGTCAATCTACAAATGAAACTATATATGAAAACGGACAACGTGGTATGGTTTCTTTTCTTCGGCAGGTTTCTCCTCAGGTTTCTCCTCAGGTTTTGCCTCTTCCTTCTTCTCTTCTTCCTTCTTCTCCTCCTTTTCATCGCGATGCGAGTGATGATGTCGATGACGATGCGAGTGCGAACGTTCTTTCTCCGTAGCAGGAGCCTCCTTGATCTCTCCACAACCAACAATGATGCACTCCTTCAACGGTGAGTCATTCTTGCCGACAGGCTGGTTTTCGATCTTGCGAACAACGTCCATTCCCTCAATGACCTCTCCAAACACAACGTGCTTTCCATCCAAATGAGGACAGGGAACGGTGGTAATGAAAAATTGAGATCCGTTCGTGTTGGGACCCGCGTTGGCCATGCTGAGGAGTCCAGGACGCGTATGGTTGTGGATGAACGCCTCATCATTGAACTTCCGTCCGTAAATGCTCTCGCCTCCAGTTCCATTCTGCAAATTGACTGAGAGAACAGATCCCTACAAACTTGGTGAAATCGCCTCCCTGAATCATAAAGTCCTTGATCACTCTATGGAACTTGGATCCGCGATAGTGAAGAGGTCTTCCGCTCGTTCCCATTCCCTTTTCTCCTGTGCACAGAGCTCTACAAAAGAAGCATTCCTTTGTCACCTACCTGAAGTTCTCCGCCGTTTTAGGGACATCCTACATTTATGAAACGGAAAATCAGGGAATACGGAATAGAGCTGCATCACGATGCGTCCCGCTAAGCGTGATCTCGTGTACTCATTTCCTACCGTTTTTCCCACCGATGGAAATATCGAAGAAACACTTCGGTCCCGACATAATCACAATTGTGATTGACCGATTTCAAATGGAAGAAGTGGAATCGACCTTTTCAAAGCCTCCTATCTACTACAAGGACTTTGGTACCGTTCAATGAATAGCGTTTAGGATAGACTCCCCGTCCTTCGTTCCGAGTCCCCCTCCTCCTATGAAAGGCGATTTCTGGAGCTTTGGAGTTGTGCGCAACATAAACGTACGTGTTTCAGTCATGGATAATGGAAAGAGTCCCCTTCCAGACTACGTGAATCGACAGTGGGAACCTCTGTATGACAAAAGCAAGTATGCCGAGAACGGACCCCAGAAGGCGGACGACATCAAGGAGTGCGCCGTGTTCCTTCCTTACCAAGTAGTTTGCTTCACCGCCTCATGAGAGTGTGTATCCAGTTCCTAAAGAACATTGACAAGGAAGGAGAGGATGTGATTCAGTCGATACTTTTCTTCTCGATGACCCGTAGAACGAACTTGGGTGAGCTCCAGCTCGTGGCCTCCAACATGGTTCGTCTCCTGAATATGATGCGAACCTACCAGCTGCGAGAGGAACTCATCCACGGACTACGGATCCAGATCAAGGAGAAACGCGAAATGATGGAGGAGGTGCAAAAGCAGATCGATGAGGCGAAGGACGTGCTCAAGAAGAGTATGGAAACGTTGCACACCGTTTCGCAAACCAATCTGTCAAGCGATGATCAAGGTGATTGTCGTTGTATTGGTTCATTGATAGAGACGTTGAAGAGTCTTCTCAAAGAACTGGAATCCATGAGACAAGATCCTGTACAATAGACATGTTTCTTGAACAAACAATGAACAGCATTTTCTCCACATTAATCGTCCGGAAGATGTCCTTGATAAGCTCCAGCATCTTCGGGTCGAAGGAATCCATGATATCTGCCGTGAACACTCGCCATCGCTCCTACTTTGAAGGTGAATACACCAGATCTTCAGTAACACCTGATCGTGGACGATTTGGTGAAGCAGTTCCAAGTTCTTCATTGAAAACGTTACATCCTCGAAGTTCATATCCTGCAAATTGTCCATGTGATGATTCATAATCGCCATGAGAATAATCCGAAGCTGCTCCTCACGCAACTGCGATTCTACATGGCAGCAATACTCCTCGCCTACTCTTAAGGCTCAACACCTCCAAGTTCTTCATATTCGCACACTCCATGAACTCCTGAAACAACTCATTTCTCACTTCTCGGAAATCGATCTCTACTCCTGACTTCACACCAAAACCACTACGACACAGACACAGCGTGTTGATGTTCCTGCAGTTTGCCTTTGCAAACACGGTCATGAAGCGCATGAGCTCGTCCGTCGTGATCGGCATGTCTATTTGTCGGTCTCTCCGCTCGCCTACTGATGCGAATGCTCAGCAGCTGCGACTGGTCCAGCTCCAAATCCTGAATCAGCTGCTCCATCGCCGACATATCTCCCTGCTGCACGTTGTTCCGATTGATGTTTCTGTGTCTCCGTGTGTTCGCCGTCTCCTTCGTGGCATTCCGCGTCGCCTCCGTCGCATTGGGGTTCGATCGCTCGTCGCAGACACTGTAGCGTCGCGTGAAGTTGACGCGACGGAAATCCTTCTCCCAGTCGACGTCTTTGTCTTCCTCGGGCAGTCGCTGCGACTCCTTCAGCTTCAAGTTCCACGGACAGAACGCGGGAGCGTTCGCGTTGAGATTTGACACGATCGGCTTCGTCCGCAGCGTCTCGCCTCCAGCCTTCGGCTTCTGCGCCGTCTTTCCCTTCCGCTTCTTCCCAGCGGGAGTCTTGGCTGCGGACTCGTCTCCGGGCTGCTTCGCGATGACTTCCTTTCGCTTCGGTTTGCTTTCCTGTTTCGGTTTGCCTTCCTGTTTCTCCTTTCGCTGCGGCTTCGGGTGGCTCTTGCTATCGCTCTTTTCCTTGGGCTGATCCTTTAATGTATCCTTTGATGTATCCTTTGTCGTCTCCTCCGCCTTGGCATCTCCCTTGTCTCGCGTCTTCGTCTCCGCCTTCTTTCCCTTGGCTTCTCCCTTGGCCTTCTTCGCCTCCTTACGGTCCTTCTGGTGCTTCTCGCGTAGATCGTAGGACTCCGCCGTGCTCGTGTCTACCGCTGAGTCCCCAGCCGCTGCCGCACAGTTCACCGTGATCTCCTCCAGCACCGGCATGAAGGACTGCGATACGACGCGCGTCAGGTAACTCTTGCTCACGACGCGAACGACTCCGTGAAATCACCGACAGACACGTACAGTTCAGCGTCAGCGTCTTCAGCTGCGGGAAGTAGCACGTTGACAGGCAATCGAGGAGCTTCTTCAGCGTCAGCCAGGGCTGCGTGGCTACTGTCGTCAACTGCTCACATTACGTACATGAGCCGGTGATCGTGAGGTGGGTGTGGCTCGCAAACTGACCCGCGTTCAACTGGTCAATCATGTTCTTCACGTCCGCTGCCGTTTTCAGAGTTACCGCATCTGAGGAACAGAGAACGCGCTCCACTTCAGTGGGGAGAACGGGAAGAATGTAGCCTGAAGGAATTGCGAAACGGTGCTTTCCATTGTGCGACTGCGTGTAAAACGTAGACAGCTGAATATCCAAATCCGGAGCAAACACATTAATGTCATGATGATTCAACTCCTATCCATAGTATTGCGAACAAACGTGTACCGCTATGATCGAACGCGTGATGCTCGCCCGACTCGACTTCTGCGTCGTGTGGATCGCGTAATCCACTCCTTTGTAACAGAACTTTGTATTGCGACTGCCGTTACCAGCAGGAGGTATATAGACATGCTTAATCTATTCCTAAGACTCATGAAAACCCATGCGTACGCGAGTCGTATCAAGAACTTGAGAATATACACTTGCTTTCTCCTTCACCTCCGTTGACTGAGAAGAGGGTTTGCTCACCGTCTCAGGAGGAGTATCCTGTATGTCTTTTCCGTCTTCTCTCACATTCAAATGGTCGTTCGGCTTGTTTCCTTCCATAATAGTCAAAATGATTGCAGATAATCCAAGATAATGACGCTCTGTATCCCAGACGGCAGAAACGGTTATTAGCTAAAACGAACGCGACTCATTCTCTCTTTATATACAATCGAAATACAGCTAGTAATCTGCTTGCCACGTCTAAACAATGATGAAACACCTCATGGCAACAAACAGGGGAACATGCAACGCAACAACACACTCAACAGAGAAGGGGATTATTCGCTTATCAGAGAATAAAAGGTGGGGAGTCGATTGAGGTTGGCAGATACTGTTTTGTGCCGGCGAATTGAGGGTTGAGAAAAGCTACGTGAAACGATCTCTCCAATCCTACTCATCCTCATCGTCGTGCTTACACATGTTAATGTGGGTTGAAACACCGAAGGTGGAGGGAAACGCCGGAATGATAAACGCCTCGTCGCTTCGTTGAATCGAACGAACGAATTTCTCAAACTCTTCCCAAGATGCGCAATCACTGTTATGTAGAAAAGGGTTCATGATATGAAGCAACTGGTTCAATGAGCACTGAATGTTGTGGTTGTTCAGGTAGGATACAAAATCATTGAGTCGGAGTACATTGTGCGCATGGAGACTAACAAATATGTCTTCATGTGAGGAGAATGCAAATTAAGGTACCACGGTATCTCCCAAAGAGACTGTTGATGTGAACTCGGATCCCATCTACAATCTGCTCCAGCTCGTTGTCCATGTATTCGCGCAATAAAAAGGAACCGTCTGTGAGCTCTCTGAAGTGATTGCCTTAACCATTCACTTACGCTGTAGATGAGTACTCCAGAAAGGACTCTTCCGAGTGACTATCGCGATTCTTCCACGACTGGAAAAAGGCGATGTAGTTGAAATAGACTTCGCCATCGGTATGCTCATCGAGGAAACTAGAGTTGAAGGGTACACATTGCAAGTACTCGTTGAACACAATATCGAAATCGCTATCGGTCAACTCAATTCTATTCTGTGCCAAACACTTCTTCAGGTTGCCGAGCAACAGGTATCCGTCGTTGTATTTGTCATAGCGGATAAGCTGCTTCAATGCGTGCTGAATCGACAAGAAACCCGCCATCACTCGTTCAGTCAAGGCAACCCAACGAGTGTGATCGTGACGCATATTCTGAGTGGTGAAACGAAAGTGCAACAAAGTACAGTGAAAGACATTACGGAATCTGAATGCTCAGTATACTGATGACTACCTGAATCAAGCGCAAAACTTTCAGGTGGCCAAGAATAGGAGTCCACATACAAACAGTCCTCCTCGTTTGTAGTTGTTAGCGCAAGTAAGTGATGAAGAGCAGCGAGAGTGTATTCTCTATCGACAGAGAATCTCTCTCGGATAGACTCGTAAAGTCCACTCTACAGAATAAAAGAATTCGTTCAAAGAGTACAGGTGTGATGATGGATGGGTATACTTTCGTCATCAGTACGTGAATCCGACGAAATGAATAACTATCTTCTCAAGATAGGATAAGTATGGGTTTCGATGGGACAAACAGACTGCAGTTGCCACTGTGGAAACGCAACTGCCCAATTAGAGACTGTGGAAACAACGAGCCAATCAGATCGCTTTCTCTCATTCGCATTCACGGGTCATTTCCCCAAAGAGTAATCACAGATCTGCACAACAAAAAGAGCTTGATACAACAAATGCAATGCTAGTAAATGACAATAAAACAACAGGATCCTCGTTAGTGCTTCTTCTTATCCTTCTTATCCTTCTTATGCTTGTGTTCTTTCTTTTCTTTCTTTTCTTTCTTGTCCTTCTTGTGCTTATGCTCCTTCTTATGCTTCTTCTCTTTCCTCTTCTCCTTCTCCTTTTCTTCCGAACTCTTCTCCTTCTCCTCTACACCATCACAATAAAATCCCATACCTACTACTCGCCTTCTCATCGTCATCAGCAAACACGGTCAGTTTCTTGTTTACTCTCTTCCAACCAGGACGAACAAAGTGCTTGTACAGCTCTACACGTTTCAAACCAATAGAAAGGTATACCATACTTGGGATCCTTCTTCTTTTCCTCATCCTCCACTTCCTCGTACTCTCCAATCGTCGCCACACCCAAGCCTCCCTATTCAACTGATTCTCAGTAGGGATCACCTACAGTACCACCGCGAGGACCTGCTCTCTGGATGGAATCGATGTATGCATTGAGCTTTGCTTCCTCCATATTTTCGTGCTGCTGGTTCAAGAGATTTTAGCATCACCAATCGCTTGGGAGACGTTTCGCAAATCGTGGGATCCCCCATCCTCGCAGAAAGACAAGATTTCAAAAAACAAGGGAAAAAGAAAAGTATAGTTTCATTTGTTCTAATTGTACACGGTAGGAGCAGGACCTCCCCTCTTCAATCGCTTGATGATCTCGGCAAAGGAAGGACGAGCGTCAGGATCCTGATCCCAGCAGTCCTTGATCAGCGTTGCATACCACTCTGGACAGGTGTCTGGAATCGGTAGACGCTTCTTGTGCGTGTGGACCATCATCGCAACCTACGCCTCAAAGGAAGACAGAAAGGAGACTTGCATGGGCTGCATGCCATCATACGGAATCTTCCGCGTCAGCAGTTCCCACAGATTCACTCCATACGAGTAGACGTCCGCCTTCTCAGTATAAATGTGGCCGCCGATGACCTCCGGCGCCATCCACTGGTAGGTGCCGCACTGCCCGGTCATCATTCCATGCGCCGCCGCCGACTACACGTCACCGCCACCTCCCAGCACCACTTTGAAGCGAGAGAGACCGAAGTCGCTCACCTTCGCCGTCCACTTCTCGTCGACGAGGATGTTGAGCGACTTGAGGTCGCGGTGGATGATCACGGGCGTCGAGGTGTGGAGGAAGTTCATGCCGCGCGCCACGTCCAGCGCGATGCGGATGCGGCGCTGCCAGGGAATCTTCACTGCGTAGTTCTCGGAGTCCTCGTCGTCGATGGTGTCGTGGAGAAGGTCGAAGAGGTTGCCGTTGTGGCAGTACTCCGTGACGAGACACACGGGGTCCATCACCAGACCCATGAAAAGAACGATGTTTGGGTGGCGCAGCGCGCGCATCAGAACGACCTCCGAGTGGAAGTCGCGAATGGCCTTTGCCGACATGCGCGACACGCGCAGCTTCTTCACTGCCACCTCGCAGCCTCTGCGGGGAACCTCTGCGACCTCTCCTACCTGTACATACCGTGATAGACGATGGCGAACCCGCCGACGCCAATACGCTGATCGACTTCGATTTCCGACCACTTGATCTGGATGCCGGTCAGCTGCAGGTCGCTCAGCGCGCTCTGCAGAGCCGTCATCACCTTGTACTTCACCGCCTCGTCGGTCTTGCGCTCGTTCTTCTCGATCCGAGCCTCGTAGTCCTCTTCGTCTTCGTCTTCATCCTCGTCTTCGTCCTCGATGAGACCGGCGTTGCGGACGACCGACGACAAACCACGCTGGTGATGTGGCGGCTCGCGCGGCGGCTCGCGAACGGGCGTTGCCAGCGGGACAATTGTCGTCTTGCTGTTCTCCAGTCGCGGCGCTCCGGGCTCGGCGATGTGTTGTCCGATGAGCGACGGCTGCTGCGGAGGATGCGCGGCGGTGAGGTGAGGTGACCGAGGTGGCTGTGCGGGAGGAATGAAGGAGGAGATCATGGGAGCTTGCTGGTAGGGTGGCATGAAGAGGAAGTTGTCGCCGTGCTGATCGGGCTGGGGCTTGGGCTGCGAGAACATGTACTCGACGGAGAAGTTGGTTTGCGGGTTTGTTGGTTGTGAGAGGGACGAGGAGGGAGTGGAAGATTGCTGGGAGGAGGGTTGGGGCATGGAGGGTTGTATGAGTGGTTGGGTCATTCCGGGTTGAGGCATTGCCGGTTGGGTCATTCCGGGTTGAGGCATTCCGGGTTGAGGCATTGCCGGTTGGGTCATTCCGGGTTGAGGCATTGCCGGTTGAGTCATTCCGGGTTGAGGCATTGCCGGTTGAGTCATTCCGGATTGAGGCATTGCCGGTTGAGTCATTCCGGATTGAGGCATTGCCGGTTGAGTCATTCCGGATTGAGGCATTGCCGGTTGAGGCATGCCTGGCTGACCCATCACCGGCTGACCCATTACTGGCTGACCCATTGGGTCTCGCATGTAGTTGAACATGGAGAAGGAAGGATTGAACGGCACGTTCTGGTTGCCGAACAAACTCATTCCGTCGGGAGACGGCATCCTTCCAGTGTTGTAGCCTCCGTTCACGAATCCGTTCGGAGAAGCCGACGGAGGGACAAACCCGGAAGGCGCAGGAGCGAACGGCGCCACCGGCGCCACCGGCGCCACCGGAGCCACAGGCACCAACGACGACGAACCCGGAACTCGTTGAGGGTTCACCAGATTCACGAACGCCTTATCCGTGTCCACGGCTCTCGCCACGTGCGGCGGCATGGGTCTGCGCGCTACGCCCGTCGTCTCCGCATTCCAACTCTCGTCCATCCGGACCGCGTCCGGACCGAAGCCCGAAAAGTCGATGTCCAGCAGATCCTCCATCACGTCACTCTGCTTCTTGGAGTCCTCCGTTTTCACCTTCGAGCGCGCGGGGATCCACAAGTGCTGGATGTACTTCTGCTTCAGAAAAGCCACCCACACACTCGGCGTCGCCTCCAGCGAGGGCCGCTGCGACTCCTGGAGCCGGTTCTCCCAGAAACGACGCGCCCGCAGGTTTCCAATCTCTCCGACAGCCACCACCCACTCCGATTTCAGAACCTTGGCGTTCACGCTGTGGACCTCGCTGATGTTCGACTACCTCTCAGTCTCTCTCCGCACGCCTACACCCAGTTGCTGGTGGAGCTTCTGACAGATCGGACACAAAAACACGCCGAGATTCACACTGAAGTACTTCACGGGAACCCGTCCGCACTCCACGCACACCTTGTTGTCCTTGATGCTCATCACCTTCTTCAGCGCCGTGTGGAGATTCTCCTCCGAACCCGTGTTCGTCAGGTTCCCGACCAAGGGAACGACCACGCCCCGATTGGTTACCTTGTACATCGAGCCGAGGAGATGGACATTCTCCTCGGCGTCGGAGTCCTCGCTGTCCTCGTCGTCCATGTCCGCCTCCGCCAGTAGGTCGTTGTCGCCGACCGACATGAAACTCTCCAACTTCTTTCGAGCGTACGCGCGCGCCTCGCGCGGCTGCACTTCCAGCGGAGACCGCTCGGGAATCTCCGGAATCTGCGTCTCAGCCACCACCACGATCGTACGTCGTCGAAGAGGTTGAGATCCTGCTTGTCCTTCGCCCGCAGAATGATCTCCCGCAGCGCCAGACGCTCCTCCTCGTAGCGTGACAGCGTGCTCTGCACAATATCCGGCTCGTCGTTCTTCCCGAGCAGGTCCGCCATCACCACCGTCAGCGACAGGTACAGCGAGTGCGCCTCCTCGATCATCGGACGAATGGCGCCGTTGATCACCGGGTCCATGTTGGCAAGCGCCCAGCGCAGTGCCATGTTGAGGTTGGCGAGAAGCGTCGACAAACGCGCGGGGACGTTCACCTGGTCCTCCACGTCCAGTTCCGCCCCGTCCAGCAGCGCGTAGTTCATCGAGAACTCCGAGTACTTGTTCAGGAAGTACACCTTGTTCGTCAGAATGTTGGCGAAGCGCGAGATGAATGGCGCCCAGGCCATTCCCTTTCCCTTCTCTTCGCTCTCCTACACGTCGCTCTCTCCCTTTACACCCACCTCCACGATCTTCCACTTCGTGGACATCTCCTTCAGCAACGCCACGTGCTTGAAGGACTGGTAGATCACGTCCTGTGTGCTCAGCTGGAAGATGCACAGCGTCGTCGTCAGCATCTTCACCGCCACGATCTCGCTCTGGAAGAGCGGCCGTCTAGCTCGCAGTCCCCCCTCTCCCCTACTTCGCGACCAGCACGAAGTAGAAGTCGATCGACCGGTTCTCGTACGCCGCGATCGCAATCTTCTTGATGGTCCGGTGCGGCGGCGGCTCGGGAACCTTCGACGTGCACTTCAGCACCCACCGCGTGTGGTTCTTCCGACTGCCGAAGTACTGCAGCATTGCCGCTCGTACGCGCTCTGTCATCTCACCTCCAGCCCGCTGCTGCTGCACGAGCTCTTCCGCATCGCTGCTTGACGACACGTCGCTGTCACTCAGCGCAGGAGGCCCCGTCGGTGGACGCGACAGCGAGTGTTTCGAGGAACTGGCATGCATCGGCGGCGGCGTCCGCGACTTTTTCTCCTTCTCCTTTTCCTTTTCCTTCTTCGACTTGACAGACTGGATGTGAGAGACAATGGGAAACCGCACTTTCGACTTGGAGCTCCGAGGACGCGGCTTCTCCCTCACGAACTCCAGCGACTCCCTCACCTCCTCCGTCATGCGCCAGCGCGTCATCGTGCAGCCGCGACGAATCACGTCGATGATCGCAGGACGTCTGGGAATCATCTCGCTCCGCGGAGATACTTGGCGACGTCCGCCGTCAGCATGCTCTTGACGAGGTTCAGGAACTCCGTGCTGAAGCTGCGCGCATCATTGGCGGGGAAGCTAAAGCGGCCGGCCATCAGCGACTTCGTGTCGATCTTGCCGTCCATAGACTCGAAGGGTGTCGAGTAGAATGCCAAGTAATACATCAGAATGCCCAGCTCCCACACGTCCACCTTCTCGGTGATCTTACGCTTCGAGAAGATGGATCTACGATGGAGGAGGGATGCTACTGCTACAGGTCGCAGAACTCCGGGGGAAAGTACGCCGGGTCCGCCACCAACTCCAACTGCTGCTGCACGATTTGCAAATCCTCGAGGGACTTTGGAGTCTACGCATCACGCTCCTGCGGCGGCGGTACGATCATGTTCGACGTCATGGAACGCGCCACTTCGAGTTTGCATCTCCCGCTGGAATCGACGTAAATGTAGTTCGGCTAGCTCTGACCTTCCTTGCAATCTCCCTACATTCACGTTTCGATGGCTGATCGGCGGGTCCGCCGTATGAAGTGTAAACAGCGCACAGCACAGATCGCGTAAAATCGCCAAGATCAGCTTCTCCGAAAAGGTCTGTGGGTAGTTCTGTGTGACAACGTCGCTTAGGAGTCCGCCATCGCAGTGCTCCGTGATAATGACTCCGCGAACCATCCCATTTTCATAGAAAATGGTCGAGTCGTAGTACTGAATCAAATTACGATGTTCCGGGATCAGCTTCTAGCGGATTACCCTCAAGTCCAGAACCCTACCCAAAGACTGATTTCCTGCTTTAGACGGTTCATGCTCTTCACATCCCCTTCATCAAAGGTCGTCACTCGGACATCATATTCTTGTGTCGTCTCAATATCTTGAGCAATGTAGATTTTCCAATAATCATCTGTACGTTGGCCTCTCTCCATCACACTTACCCTCGTAAAGGAGATCCCGAATCCTCACAGCGATACGGCTTGTTCGGATCTCCTTCCCTTGTGAGTTTCCCATTCACACAGATATTCCCTCTCTCGTTTATCAGCGAGATAGATACTACAGCCTGCTTTTGAGACCCTATTCTATAAACGCCCTAATTATGCAACATGGCATTCTTCCTTGATTCTCCTTTTTTATTCAATTATCTGTCGCTTCCGTACTTGTGTACCCAAGATAAACCCAAATATCCATTTTGCCACTATATCATGGATTCGTGAATTAGAACTCTGGTTGCTAACTCACTGGAAAAACGATTCTTCTTCCGATAGAATACGCACTTGGGGATCCCCCGCATTTCCCAACGTGGCAGTGCTTTTTCAATGATGTCCCTGCTCACTCAGGCAAGTCGTTGTCTTACTGCTTGCAATTTCCAGCTCCCACAAGGTACTTCTGTGTGTTTCCTATTGTCATTCGTAGTGCTCTGTCGTTTCGCTCACAACCAATCGGGAGGAAAGACTTCCAACGGACGTGACTCGAATCCCAAGTACCGCGGAGTGAAGAAATACGGAGGGTTGGCGTGGAAGAGGCGCATTCACGCTGTAGAGAGAAGGTGATTCCTGGAAACATCATTGTTCGGCAAAAGGGAACGAAATTCCACCCTGGAGATGGAGTGGGTGTGGGTCGCGATTGGACGCTCTTCGCTCTGAAGGAGGGATACGTTCATTTCACGTGGAATCCATTCAACAAGAAGCAGACCATTTCGATCACGGAGAAGCCTCTTCCAACCACGGTGATCACTGATCCGAAGAGCGTTCCAAAGCACCTGTACAATTAGTTTAGAAAACGCTTGTTTCCAATAAACACTTTCTTATTGTTCTGCCTCTTCCGAACCCGAATACTCGGAGTCCGAATACCCACTGTACTCCGAATACTCGCTGTACTCGGAGTCGGAGTACTCGCTTTCCCGACTCTCCTCCATCTGCTTCACCTCCTCCTCGGGCACTCTGTACACGCGGATAATTCCCTTCATCGGGTCCTTCAGGAAGATGTAGTGACCGTCCTCCTGCTTGCCCATTATCTTCACAAAGTACTCCAGCACTGCCCACATGTTCTTGTCGTTCAGCATCACCTGCTTCGTGAACACGTCCAGCGAGAAACTCTGGACGCCCAGCAGCACGTGTCCGTCGTTTCTGCATGTCACCCATCCTCCACTCCTACATCGCCTTCATGTTTCTGCGCGACACCAGACCGATCTTCACCTGGTCCACGCCCGCCACCACCGCCTGTACCGCCCACTTCGACAAGCGGAAGTTGTTGTTCTTCATGTCCTCCGTCAGCGGGTAGCCAGCCTGCCTCATACACCCTCCCCACGCCTACAAAGTTCACCAGCTTCGCACGCCAGCGATTCGCCAGCGGCGTCCGGTCGCACCACTCGTTGATCGCGTATGCCTGCAGCAGCTGCTTCTTGCCGCCGCGGTTCTGCGCTCCGTGCACTTCCGTGCGCACCATCATCACCGACCCGTCGCCCAGCGTGAACTTGCGGTAGCGATACATGCGCGGGATCTTCTGGAGTCACATGACATGACCATTCCCACCTCGCTCTCGAACGGCGACGGGAACTTGCCCTGTGTCGCCTCGCCCGTCATCGTCTGCATCACGAAGTCGCGATTCACCTCCATCACCTCCTTCCTGCGCGTCACCTCCCGCCCACACGCTCACCGCAGACAGTCGTCCTTGTTCTCCTCCTCCGTCGGCAGGTCCGTCGACGTCTCGTTCACCGTGTACCGGTCGAACACGCCCGGTCGGTGCGAGAAGAAGAGACCCTTGCTGTTCTTGATCACCTCCAGGTCCCTGGCGTTGATTGTATCCTCTGCACCTACCAGGACAGCTGCGACCGCGTCGCCACCATCAGATGCGCCAGCGCCACGTCCGTCGTGTAGATGTTCGCGGCGTTGTTCGCAGCCATGCCCTCCATGAACGGGTCCTCCTCCGCGGAGATCGCATGCGGCAGATCCACCTTCTCGAAGCTGGTGAGCACCGCCGGCTTCTGCACAACCACGCGGTCGAACGCGTTATCGTACATCTTGTACTCGCCGCAGTCCGCACTACCTCACACGCACCACCCGAGCCTACAAGTCGGTCGCCGTGGGAATGGTCTTCGTCGACAGCTTCGCCAGATCGCTGAAGTCCACCTGGAAGACGCTCGACCACGAGGGCTTGATCTACTGTCGGACGACAAAAACAGTTCTACGATGATGGAGGGGATGTGCAGCACGTCGTAGTTGCGACGCTGGTTCGCTCCAGCCGTTTTCTTTGTCTGATTGCGACCCTTGGCGTTCTGGTTCCACGTTCCGTTGTTTTCTTTGTTGAAACGGGGCGTCTTTGTGTGCAAAACTACCCATCACAACGGAGTCGCAATCCCACGCTTGCCCTTGTGAACATTGACCGTTCGCACCGAGTCAACGACGACGAACGAACTGTCCTCTCCCTCCGCTCCCGATACTACGCATCAAACAGAACAGGACGTCGCCCACTTCCCTGGCGCATGGCGACAGACGGGTGCGTCACGTCGACGATTGCGCCCAACCCGTCATCTCTGCTGAACAGCGAAAACGGGAGATCTTCAAACTCCTTAGGAAGCGTGTTCGGACCCCAACTCTCCTCGTTTATCGAAAACGCCGGACACTCGTAGAGAGATTCACTTGCTTGCTGAGTTGCCATTGAATTCAAGCTGCGTAAGTGGTTATTTGTCGCGCTTTTCCTCGCGACATCGACTCCTGAAATCGGGTCCTTTTGGCGCCTGCGTCAGAAATCGGGACTTCTCCGCGTGCTCATTGTGTTTTCCGATGCGAACACGTACTACCGCTCAAGGATTCGTCTTTCACCTCTTCCTCGTGTTGGTGATCGCGCTTGTCACATGTCAACGCTTTGATGAGTTCTGCGATAATGGAACACTCGATACGCTCTGTGAAGTGACCACCAAACACAACTACAACGTAGAAGTGGGGCTTGGGATGAATGATTAGGTGGAAACAAACACAACGTACATTTTCACAGGGAACGGAACGGTTCATTTTCTGTGCGACCACAAGGGATGCGGGTCCATCCTTTGCTCGAAGGAGAACTGTACCGTCGAGTTTTCGCTTTTGGGAGCCTTTGTGATGGATAACAACACGAGCATTACCGTAGCCTTGCGTGGGATGAGCGATGTCTAGTCGCAAACAACGCGCATCACCGCTAAGAACATTTTGCTTAGCCAAGAAAGCAGCATCGAAGCGTCGTCTCTCGGCGATACGGCGGGACCGGGAAAGGGCGATGACATCAATGGCGCCAGCTACGGAGGGTCGGGAGGACGGTACACGGAGGACTACTACTCCTACGCGTCCGACCAGAGCGAGATCATTGGAAACCCCTTCTACGAGTGCGTGTGTCCTTCCTTCCTCACCTCCAGAAAGGAGTCGTTTCTTCTGGGCTCGGGAACGGGAAAGCACGGAGGCGGCCGCATCTGGCTGCAGGCCTCCAGCATCGTCATTCGCGGACACATTCAGGCGAACGGCGAAGACGGCGACTCCTCGGGCTCTCGCGGCGCGGGCGGCAGCGGCGGCACCATCATTCTCTCCGCCACCAACGTCACGCTGGATCGTCGTCTTTCTCGCCGTCTCTTCCCTAGAGGACTCGGTCATCTCCGCCGTCGGCGGCATGGGCAACCCCGTGTTCGCTCCCCACGACAACCATTCGTCGCTGACCACCCGCCCGCTGCGACACGGCGGCGGTGGTGGCGGTCGCATCTTTCTGCGCTACGAGAAGCTGGAGTGCGAGAGCTTCGATAACATCGTCGCCTACGGCGGCCCCTCCAACGGCGGCATCCGCGGCCTTATCGGCGGTGCGGGAACCGTCACGCACTTCGCGATGCTGGAGAACCAGACGGCGGTAGGACTCAGAGGGAGACGACCAGCAGACCTTCCTCTCCATCGACAATCGCGACCAGAGGTCGACGGCAGGCACGCCGGTTTTCGTGCCGACAGGAATGCTGACCTCCCTCACGGTCCAGCGGACGGCAGTCATGTTCACCAGTCCGCTGACGCTGCGAACGGGAACGATGGTGGTCCCCTTCTCGCGCGGCGTAAGTGTTCGAAACGGCCGGTTGTTGGCGCTGCGAGACGATAGCGGACTGGTGATCGAGTCGCCGGTCATCTCGATTCTGCAGGTGGGCGTGAGAGAGCGGGCTGAGCGACAGAACTCCGTCCTGAGTGCGAAGAAGATAATCCACTTCAACGTCAGCGAGTTCAGGATGTCACAGTCGACCATCAAGTTCGGCGGCAACTTCGACCTGCTCTGCGCGAACGACGTGAAACTCGACGGCACGGTTGCGGAAGAGTACACCACTTCCGAGTGGGTTCTTTCCGTGTCGCTCACCCGCAGCTCACACTTCTCCGTGGAGGCGCAGGGACTCGTCGACATTCCTGGAACCGTCAGCAGCCAGTTCATCCACATCGTCTCCGATGTGTCCATCGTGGTCAGTGGTAGGACGTGGCGGATAGACTCTACTCTAGGAATGGTCAAATCACAGCGATCAGACTGCATCACCGAGGACCTTCCTCACCTTCCTGTTGTTATCATACAACTGGTTAACGCGTAGTACTCGGAATTCATCCTGAATCGGACTGCCTTCGACGCGAACGCGACACGTCACTCCATCCTCCTGTCGTTTCTCTGTGTTCTCATCACGCGCAGAGTCGCTCCAGCCATCACGCTCGAAGCCAAGGCGCAGGTGGAGGGCGGGTCCTCCTTCTTCTGTGCCAGGGAGATTGTCGTCAACGGTATCATTGACGCCGACGGAATCGTAATCTCCTCTCCTCCATCTCAAACCTAGGGATGTCCCAGTGGATCCGGACTCTCTCCGGGTCACGCCTCAAAGTACCCCTACGCGTGCGCGGGAGGCGGCGGCTACGGCGGCCGGGGTGGAAACGGAAAGGACCCCCACGGAGGAACCGGAGGTGATCCCAGCGGAAACCGCGATCTCCCGCTTGTGATGGGGAGCGGAGGAGGAAGTGTCAGTCAGAGCGGCGGCGCCGGAGGAGGCGTTGTTGTCATCAACGGAGAGTCTGTCCAGTTGCTAGCGAAGTCAGGTCGGTCTGTTGTGGGAGTGTCATGCAGAGTTGTCTGCCGACGGAGCGCCTGCCTCTGCAGAGACGAGCGGCGGAGGCTCTGGAGGAAGCATCTTCGTTGAGGCTTCGTACCTCGAGTTTTACGGGTTTGTGCACGCGAACGGTGGTGCTGGAGGCGACATCGGAGGCGGCGGAGGCGGTGGCGGTCGCATCATGTTCCTCCTGAACAACACGGTCGTCCAGGAGAGTTCGCAGTTCACCGGCAACTACAGCGCGTTTGGTGGTCGGCAGGGAATGGCGCCGTCGCTGAGCCCCTCGTTCTTGGACCTTTCCGATGTCCAAACCATCTCGCCCTACGACGGAGAAGACGGAACGGTGTGGACGTCGCTGGCTCCCTGTGCCGTCGGCCGCGGATCCGTGTTTTGCACGATTTGCCCAGAAGGAACATACAAGAATGAAACAGACGTGTCGCCCTGTCTCCCCTGCACCAATGGTCCTCCGCACAGTGTGTATACGAATAGGGAGCAAGGAAACGAGGATTGTCCGTTCACCTGCATCAGCGGGTATCGTGGAAAGGACTGTCTCACTCCGTTCGCTGAGTTTTTGCGCCAGATTGGTGGTTGGATGATGGTCATTATCGTTTTGTCGCTGTTCGTCATCGTCCTGGTTGCTTGCATGCTCTTCATTCTCAAATACAACCGTCCGTTTGCACGAATTGCCTGACCCGTAGGAATGCGAGTCCGACAGTACCAGCAACTCGAGCAATCCGTCCCCTCTGCGTGGTACGCTCACGATATCGACCGTGTGCGTCAGAAACAGAAGCTGAATTCGCACTACCTGACAATCGCTACTCTCTCTGAACACGTCGGACGCTTCTACCTGAATGGACACAACTCCTTCTCCAGTCCATGGGAAGTCCCCATCCGACCTCCCGAGTACCTGATGCCGCTCATCTTCCTTCCCGAGTACGAGAGCTTCCGGAACGAGCTGAACTCACTTCTCGTGTACCATCCCTTCTGGGACTACCTCTCCCTGCTGGTGACGCTCCTCCTCTTCCCTCCTGCGGCGATGTGGCTGTATACGAAGAAGAGGAGGGATCACGCCAGTCTCTTTGAACGGTACATCGCGAGAGGAACTCACTTCTTCCTGCGAGGACCGCGCGCTCAGGCGCTTCTCGAGTCCGTGAAGTGCGGCTACGACGACAAGTACTCGATTGCGTACATCGACATTCTGTATCTGGAAACAATGCCGCCACCCGAGGGAATCGAATTGGGCAGCCCGAAACTGCCTCTCAACATTGTCGTCAGCGGCGAGGGCACGCTTCTGAATCCCTATACAATCGGTGTGCATTGGTGCTCGCTCTCACCTAGATCTCAGCGACGTGCTGGTTTCCTCCATTCCCAACTGCAAGGAGCTGCACAAGTTCATCGACAGGGAGTACAAGCGATTCCTCCTGGAGCTGAACGTGCTTCTCCGTTCGTTACAGCCGATCGAGATCCACTCACGCAATGACGTCGTGGAGATTCGCGTTCGCTCCGGAGTGGTCTGTGAAGTCTAGGAACACATCAAGGAGATTATGAATCTCTTCCACATCCAGAACCCCTTCTACCAGTATCTGATCTCCGCAGGAATCCGCGTAGGCTTCCTCGTTCCCTCTGACGCAGCTTGACCTCGCCATTTCGTGGCCCAACTACGTGAAGACGTCCAACGTCCAGTCTTCTGGGAATCCCCAGCTCTCCCTCATCGTTAGCTACTCGAACCAGTCCGATTCCCACAGCACAGGCTCCACACGCCGAAGAGAACCTGTCGTTGCAAAGAAGACGAAGCAAACGAGGCTGGCTCGTGAGCACTCGTTCAACGTGTCCTACCGAAAGGAGATGCCTTCGCGTCCCACCGACCTGTATTCCAGCAACGATAGTGTTTTCAGCGGACCGATCGGAGAGAAGTCATCCATTCGCGAAGTGCATTCTCTTCACCTTCTTCATCTCTAGGAGGCGCTTTGCAAGCGGGCCGTCGACCCAATCGACCTGGACCCCTCACAGCAGGTTCTCGGTAGTGTCGCGGATATCACCAACCCCTGTCGTGCCGTTCTCATCAGCCAGCCCTTCTCTTCCGATCAAATCCAGCTCTCGCGGTCTGTTGGGGCGTGGTTCCGTCGCCTGTTACTCAATCGCTGTATCGCTCCGCATAGCATGTCCTCGCGTATCATGGTCAAGTACGCTCTCATCGTCGCCTCGCTTCTTGATTTGATTTGTACGCGTGTTTGTCGTCTCTCACGCAGGTACTCTTTTGATGAACGTGGATATGTGGTGCTGGGACCCTCACCACACGTCCGTCTGCTCGCCGCGTGCCGTCGTCATCTCCTACTTGATGTATGTGCGTGCGATGGGTCTCATATAGTTTCCCTTTATCCATTCTTTTGTGCTCTCTCAGCACGTTTGTGGCGGCGGCGTCGAACTTTTACATGGGAGCGTGTGTTTCCCTCGTGCTATTATTCGCTTCAATTCCAGCCGTCGTCGTGATGCTCTTCTTTGTGAAGGCGACCCCCTATGTCGTGAGTGCGACAACAGCCATCCTATTCCTTCTCCTGATCAAGTTTGTGGAGTATCGAGTACGTTTGGATGGAAGTGCTCATTCCTAGTTGCTGAGTACCTTTATCGCAATTCTGGAAACCAAGGACAAGATCGTCATCCAGCGAAAAGAGGAGGAAGATCTGAGAAGAACCCTCTCCGTGTCGGATTTCGGATTGTAACGACTGGAAAAGGATTGTTCCCTAGAAACCGCGTTTCCTCAACTGATTCCATCGGACTTGTCATTCGTACGAAATATGCTGATTCCTTCGATTTAATGTAAGTTAGTTGTCATTCCTTTTGGATCCTTGTTCCTACACACAATGCTATATCGATTGTGCCATCTTGTTATCGATGTTGCGTTTAACAGCACGAAGGGCACTGTGCAGTTCCGTGCGTTCCAATACAACAAAGGGAAGACCCGATTCAAGAAGCGATACGAAATGGAAATGGAAAACACAAGTGCGTATTTTCTTCTCCTTGTCATCTAGAATCGTTGGATACGGTTGTGGTTCTCCAAGAAGTACCATGGCTTCCATATGAAGTGTCGGATCCGTTTTCTCTTTTCACTGTAGGATGGTCCCGCTTGGTGTTCTTCGAAACTCGACCACGGGAACTACCATCGTTATCCAGTTCGATTTCCATCGCAATTCTATCCAAATTCTCGCGGAGTGTATCGTTCATGGACGAAGTGAAGGTTTTTGTGGAATCTCTCCTTCCCTCGTAGATGTGATTCTCCAAAAAGGACCCACGCTCTGTTCTGCTTCTCAACGTACTGTTCTTTCTGACATCAATGTGGTTGATCCAACAAGGATCAGTGTATCTTCGGAGAAGGTTCTTCTCTCCCTTCAGTCCTGCTTTTTTTCATCTTCAATTGTAGAGAGAAAGACACCTGTTGGAAAATTGAGCTGTCGTCACACTCCACAATCACGATTCCCAAGCCAACCCCATCCTCAACCCTCTTTCGACTCATCCCTCTGAGTGATTCCGAAGCCTATGTGATTCTCGAAGACGCTTCTTCCGTCTCTGTACTCTTCTGTGCTTGTGGATTTGCTGCCACTGTCGTTTCTATCTCCGATTCCTTCGTTTCTCTATCAGTCACGTATTTCTTCGGCACGCCATCTCTTGCGCTGCAGCTCGCTCACTCCTTCTACCTCATCCGCAGCAACTCTATTCTCTTTCGTACCCCTTTCTCCCTCCTCCCACGTAGACACCATCCACTCCTTCGTTCTCATCGACGACTTCCTCTCGCTTGGGTCTCCTCAGTTCTTCTGCTACTCGCTTGCGCCTTCCTTCCCCTACACGCTCTGCGATTCTTCCCATGCGACTCTTCTCGCCGACAGTCTTCACGGACACCAGGCTTCTCTCTCCACCGCTGCTCGGAACATCTTCGTGCATGAGTTGAGTGTTCGTCGCGCGCGTCTCCAGGAGGCATTTCACGCCATGCAGCCCGTGAACGATGCGTTGCAGGCTCTTTTACGAGGCGACGTCCGTGCTGCGGAGTTTTGCTTGAATTGTTGCAATGAATCTTGTGGTGATGATGAGTCAAGAGATTACAACGAATCAATGAATCATAATGACCCAATCAGTTACAATGACAATATCAATCACAAGGACCCAATCAATTACACCAAATCAATCAATCACGCCAACAAACGAAGCAAACGCAGCACCGCCTCCATTCGATCCTATCGATGCGAACGACACGGCGAAACGCTGGAACTCCACGTCACGGGCGAAGCAGGCGATTTGACAGGAGAAGGAACGCTACAGGCGGCGACGCAACGAACTTCCTTCCAGCAGTTTTGCGACGCCTTCACCCTTTCATCCACGTTCGATGCCACCATACGCATTGTCGGAGCATGTCCCTCGTCGCTGACACTCTTTCTTTGCACGTCGTCACACACACAGTTTCTCGGAAACGTCACTCTTCGCCCGCAAGAGTGCGAAATCCGAGAGAAGCCGCGACTACTGCTAAAGGAGTCTCTCCGACCCTCCTTGCGAGCGCTGCTTCCGCAGGGGTCGACGGAGCGATTTCTGCAGTCCGGTACGTGGGCCGTGGAGCTGCCGCTGACGCTGGAAGAAGCGGAGGACTGGGCGAATCAGCTCTCCGAGGAGTGGCTCGACCTCTCCAACCTCCCCCAGTGCAAACGAGTGCTCGATTTATTGCGCGTATCGTTGCTGGATGAACTGATGTACTGGAAATCGGAATTGCTCGTAGGAATGAGGTGATTGTGTGAATGGTAGTCAGCAGATCCGTCGGTTCCCTATCGCATAAAGCAGGAGGGACTTCAGAGGCGTAGTCGGAACGATAGTCTGCTGTGTATAATATGTGGATTGTTCATGAGGAGTTTACCTGTTTGTTTGCCTTCAAGTCGCATATTCATTCCATCGAAACACATAGAATCATCGATGGAAACTGTATTCACAAGTGGAGGAACCGCGGGAATTGGAGATTACCCATCATTCTTCTTGACAACTTGATGAAGCGTCAAGTGGGAAAACCCGGAAAGCAGAGGCTGGAGCCAACCGAGTTCGGCAACTTCTTTCCCATCTGTTCGGGGAGGATCTTGTTCAACCGAAGCAAGGACTCCCAGTCGTATATCGCAATCGTCATTGTTGCATTTGATGCTGCTCTTCACTGTAGACACTCCTACCTCTGATTCTCGTCTGCTTTAACTATTTCAAACTCATGTATGGCTTGATGACAATGCTCCGATCCTTTTAGTAGAAATACATCTCCATGGCTTCTTTTCATCTGTACTATTACGTATATTCTGTAACGATGTTCACGCCCCTTTCATTCCGTAGATGTGTTTCCTTCCTTCTTTTAACGTGGTTGACGGAACCCGGTGTCTGTGAAAGGAGGAACGAAGAAGAAGAACCCGCGATGGAAATTACGGAGGAACAGCGGAAGGTGGCCAGTCTGATGGCGTGTGTCCGCAATTACAAGATGCAGCTGATCATGGTTTCCTTTCGTACTGAACGCGACGTGTAGAGGGTATTCGATCAAGAACCGTCTTTTCTCAACAAGACGAATATCGAGGGTCGAACCGTGCTGTTTAGCGCCGTTCTCCTCAACAAGCCCTTCGTCGTCCTCCCTCTCCTCTCTCACCCAGGTAGTTTCCCAGATCCTCAACTTCCGCCCCAACCTCCGCATCCGCGATATCTACAATCTCACCGTCATGCACTACGCAGCTTTCCACAACGTACTTGTGTCCTTCCCTTCTCATCCCGTACGACAGCATCCTCAACCTCCTCCTGGAGCATCTGGGCGTCCCTTCCATCAACTTCTCCGTACGACTCCCTCTCCCCTCCTCCCCAGACCGAGAAGGCGCGCTACATTAGCGAAGTCTACTCCACGCTCCCCACCTACGACGTCTTCACCGACTCCTACTTCCTTGCGCGCAGGAGCCATCGCCACTATCTCTCTTCGCTGGCCACCTACGACTATCTCCTGCCGCACGCCTCGCTCCCCGTCGTCTCGCCCTCGCTGGAGCCCATTCCCCTCGTTGACAGCAACCTCTTCCCCGCCTCCTTCTTCCGCAGCTCCCTCTTGCCGCGGCCCCCCGCGAAGCCGCTGGAGGAGCTCGACCACACGCCGCTTCTCAACCCGCCGAAGAGCGCGAAGGCCGGTCCTATGGCCGTCTCCGGCACCCAGGTCGTTCCCATGGAGATCGAGAGCACGCAGGACCTCGCCCGCAGCGACAGCTCGCCCAATAGCGACGTGGAACTCTCCTACACTGACTCGCTGGACGAGAAGTCCTCGATGTCCTCGCAGTCGCTCGTTCTCCTCGCCGACTCCCCCGAGGAATCCTTCGTTTCGGTGCCCAGTCGCTCCTTCCACCAAGCGATCGAGGCCGGAGACGCCTCGGGAGTCAAGCGGTCCTCCTTCATCTGCATCGACGCCAACGTGATCGTCACCGTGCGTCGCTGCCGCATCTGCCACATCTTCATGCCGCCGCGCTCGTTCCACTGCCGGATGTGCGACTGGTGGGTGATCGCGGAGGGTTACACGCAGCTGCGTGCGGGGATTCGACCACCATTGTCCCTGGGTCGGCAACTGCATCGGCATCCGCAACCACTTCTACTTCGTCGGATTCATGGTCGGCTTGTGTGCTCTCTTCGAGCTAGTTTTCGGCGGTCCTCGTGCTCTTCCTGGGACTGGTGGTCGCGTCGTGGGGCATCGTCGTGTCGTTGGCGCGATGTCTGGAGAAGGTGGGCGTGTGAACGACGTCTCAGCGTAGTTCTACGGCTTCAACGCCGCGTTTGTTTTGAAGGACGCGTGGCCTGACCTCGTGTTCTTCGTGGGTGCGACTTGTTTAATCGCGCCGCTGGGAAACCTTCTGTGCTATCATCTGTTTCTCGTCGGGGAGAGAGAGGCGTGAGACATAGGTTTCCAAGAACGCCACCACCCATGAAGAGATCCGACTTCCTGATCGCACGGCGCGGAGAAAATCATCTCTTCCGTCGCAGTCCTACTTCCCCTACGATCGGGGCCTCATGAAGAACTGGTTTTTCTTTATCAACACAGTGAATGTGACCTCACATTACCACAAATGCAAGTGTTTGTCTCAAACAAGAACTAAACGACATTCAACAGTGGTCTCTCGTCTGCCGTCACACGCGGACTCTCCTACCGTTAACAATAATATGCACTTTGCACCAGAGGAAGAAGAGCTACGATACAGAGGAGTGCCAGACCGATCACGATAGCGATTCCGCCCAACCGCATCCAAGTGTGGATGGCATAGGAGTTCTCTGGAGGCTTCTGATAGACAAACTCCCCCTTTCCATTCCGTTTCATGTACACCGAACAGTCCTTGGGCGTGCCTCCAGATTCGATGGACTCCTTCCTAGAGAAAACCTCTTTTAAATTACCGTACGCTTCCTTTGCGAACTGAACCAAGTGCGCTGCGTTTCGGGGACCGTCGTACTCATAGATTGTGTTCTAGAGACTCATGCGAAACGGAAAAGGGGACTCTCGTGAACAGCAAGATCGTCGGGTAATACTCGATATGATACTTCGCCGCCAGTTGGGTCTCAGTTGTCGCATCGACCTACATATTGATGCACCAGCAGATCAGACATCCGCAACCGGTATGGTTCCCTTCACCTGCGAACTCATGATCTCCCACGACGAAGCCATCCTCTTGCAGTGACCACACCACTACATGAAACGAGACATATCCCTCTACCGGCGCAAAGAAGCGAACGAACCAGATGCCCGACTCAGATTGCATAACCTCCTTGTCGAACGTACTGTCTGTCATCCGAATCACGTCTTCGTTGCAGGACGGAAGAAAGGGTACCTGAACACGTGCTCCATTCCAACAGCAGACAAACCAGGACGAGTCTATTGGATACCTCCCTTTCTGAGGCTCTTACAGATGCGTACGAACAAACATCCACTATCGTAACAAAAACTCTCCTGCTCCAAAGTGGATCGCGACGAGGAGTCGCTCGCGCATGATTGCATCTGTGGAGTACTGCGGTAGCTCCAGCTGGAAGAAACAGGTATGTGCCAGAGGAAGCATCTCGTCTCCGGCATCCTTGTAGCACAGCTTCAGCGGCCGAGGCCAGTTATCTGACTTCGGCAGGCGCGATCGACCCCATGTAAATCGCAGGAATAGACTCCGATCCTTGTTGGACAGTCCCTCCATCACGCGCCAGAAGCGCTGCACCACCTCGTGCTCCTCCGTCCAGCCCACGTACACCGTGTGCAGCCGCAGCAGCTCCAGATTCACCTACGTCTCACACCGCTCTCCCTCGCTTACGTCCGGCATGCCCTTCACCGCACGCTCCAACTGCTCCCACGTGAACAGCGAGAGCGCACGCTGCGGCACCAGCGCGTACACGCCCGCCGCCACCGCCTCCGCCGCCTGCTTGCCCTCATTGAGCCGGTAGTCCAGCGCCAGCTCGTAGTATTTCATGCGGTTCTCGAAGGTGACGGCGATCTGGCTGCCCGAGGGAATCAGCTCCACATCGTTGCCCGCGCTGTCGGGCACGCTGAAGGTGAGTCCGAAGAGGTACTGGAAGTCCTCGCGACCGTCGCTCTCGCGATATTCGCGCACTTGCTTCAGCGTGTTCACGAAGGAGGCGTCGACGGCCTCCAGGTCCTCGATCGTGATCTTGTCGCCCACGATCGTCTTCCAGAAGAAGGAGGAAAGCTCCACTGACATCAGCTGCTTCGTCCGCAGCGAGATCCCGATTAGGTTCCCCACGAACGTGTACCTGTTGGTGAGGAATCATCCACATACTCACATCGCCACCGCGTCCGAGGATTCGCGGTACTTGGGATTTGCAACGTAGCGCTTTTCATCGTTGCCCTGGTCGCTCTGGGAGTTGGGACATGGCAGGAACAGGTCGATGCGGTCGCTGAAGAGGTCTTCCACGCTACGTTTAATTCAATATCCTTGTTCTCACCATCGTTCGATCGTGTCGCGGTACAAACCGCCCCAGTCCAGTCCCTGCTCGCCCTTGTATTTCACCGAGAGCAGTCGCTCGCGCGCGTCCAGCGGCGCCCGCATCACGTCGACCGAGTACTGCTGCATCTGTCGGAAGAGCTGCATAAAGAAACACTGGCTGGTCATGACGCTGTGCGTCTCACCGTTTCCTCCCAGCTGGTCACTGCGCTCCATGTCGGTGTAAACGCGACGGTTGTCCAGCTCCACGATAGGGTACGCGTCCTTGCCGTGGTAGGTGGTTTGGGAAATCGACAGCTCCAGGAAGTTCTCCTTAATACACGGGAAGATGTAACCGGTGAGTCCCGAAATGTACGTGCCCAGCGAGTTCGTGGACTGATTCTTCTTGCTGTTGATCAGCTCCACCAGATGCACCACGCGGAGAAGCGACTGATTGAAGTACTGAATCAGAGACAATCGCAGCCGCACCTCGCGGTCCGAGAAAGATGAGAGCGCGTAATAGCGAGCTCGATCGTCCTCGCTGAGCGCAAACTGCGCGATCGGGTACTCGACCATATCGACGCCGCTGCGCAAGCAGTGCTGCGTAAAGGCTCCCACGACCTGCACGTCCAGCTTCTTCGTGAAACGTCTGAAGCACTCCACCGAGGCTGTGTAAGTGACTGCCGACCACTGCTTCCCAATACGCACAAGCGCCTCCCGGATGAAAACGGGCGGAGGAAGCACGTTGTAAAAGAAGCACCGGCTCAGAAGATAGACGCAGTCCAGATCGCCGCGGAGACCGGAGGACAACGGCTCCAAATCTCCGGGGTACTCCACGGGAGGTCGTGAACCCGGCGTGATTTGGGAAAGCTGCTTTCCGATGTTGCAAATGCAGAGGAACTCGATCAGAAGAGGGACCTGTGCGGGAACCACACCCGTGGGATCCAGGTGTTCGCAGTAGTGGAGAACGGTTGTTGTGAGAGCGCTACGATCCATCCTTCCAACAAACGATACCTGACGTCAAGAAGACTCGCGTCGATGCAGGGAAGCGACAATAGACGGATGAGGATGCGGAGAACCGTCGACTTGAACGGCATGCCGGTGGTGCGCACGTAGAGAAGGAGGTTCTTGAGGGCGCAGTTGAAGTAGTCCGCGTTCTGGCTGCAGGAGTGGTCGCAGCCCTCGATGATCAAGTTGAGGGCGAAGCACGACCAGTCGAAGCAGTTCCCACGAACCACATCAATATCGCCTATCCAGCGGATGTTCTCAAATGGCTCCACAACGAAGGCGTACCCCCAAGTGGCTGTGGCGGAGTAGCTAGCCTCGTAGAGGAAGCGAAGCGCATTTCCGCGGACTGTAAACGAGCAGAAGGAGGAGGCATCTCCCGTGAATCGAGCGATCACGGCAGTGTGTTGCTCGTCCTGGAAGAAGGTCAGCGACGCACCCTTGGCGTCGAGACAGCAGCGTTTGTCAAAGATGACGCGAAGACCCGCGGCTCCTGGAATAATGATGCGGTCGTAGTACTTGGTTCGGGGAAGACACGGATGGAGAGAGTGCACTCGGTACTCTGGATCCGTGTCCACGTCCAACGACACCGCCGCAAAGGAGGAAATGCCATGCGTGCACGCTGTAACATCCGTTCCATGCGCGCTGAATCCGGAGGAAATGCTCAGATGCGAGGTAGAGTAGTGGTGCGCAGGGAGCTTCTCGTCCCACACGCCATCCTCCAGAGCCTGGAGCAACTCCTGACTGCGCGTGGAGTGGGAGATCATCCAGATAACGCAGCTGCGCAGGATCTTAAACAGACAGCCGATCAGCGAGACCTGGTTCTGCTTGGAGGGACTCAACGCACTGCTGTTTTCGTAGGCCACGTAGGCGAACTGGAGGAGACGCACAAAGGACATCGGCTCCACAGAGTTGGCTGTCAGCATATCGATACCCTGGCTTTGCTGGTAGTACAGGATGCAGATGAGCAGCTCTCGCATGTACTTCATCGTGAGAGTGGACGCGATCCGACCTGTAACTCCTCGGAACTGTTTCACGTTGCTGAGGTTGAATAGAAGTCGATACTTGTGCAGCGCGATCTGGTTTTCGGGATAGCGCTGTTCCTCCAAGATGCCAGAGTTCACATTCAGGAAGGAGAGCGTCACTCCGTCAGTATGAACGGACGTGATGGCGCCCGTCTCAGGAATCGGCGAGTATAGAATCGTGCGGTCTGTGACGGAGGCAACGACTCCTATGAGACTTGTCCGGTTCTGAACGTTCTGCGTCGTCAGACGCTGGAGTCGAGTGAACGGCGGAAGCACCGTCGACAAGAGAGTGTCGTTGATGGGTTTCTCCGCGGTGGGTCGGCCGATGTGGATCTTGCGGATCCCGAGTTCCAGGTCTGTGAGAACAGAGTCATCTGAAATGCCGCTCGCCAGCTCCTCAATCTCCACCGAGTTGTCCGTTCTTGCTTTCACGTCGCTTGGGGAGTGATCGTTTAAGAACTTGGTAGCTCGCTCCTGATTATCGTCGAAGGACTACTGTGAAGAGAACCAATAAATCATACCTCCAGAACGCAGTAGGTGTTGTCGGGTTCGAGGTCGTACTTCTCGGCGAGGTCGGTGGCGACGCGCATTCGACGCTCGTAACGGATCACATGTGGCTTGCCGTAGGCTTCGTCCATCTCGTTCCGCTCCTCCTTTCCAACTCCGTAGCAGTCCTGCAGGTCGATTTCGTCGTACGTCTCGCCAACCTCCTCCACCTGGAGTTCGGTGGGAAGAAGACGGGACGATCCCGGATACGTGTCGATGAGGTACTCCATGAAGAGATTGAAGTACTGGCGGATGATGAGGGAGTTGAAGGACGTGTTGCACGGAAGAGGACGCGTGGAAATGTGAATCAGTTTCTGAAGGATTTGAGGGTTCAGCTGAGATGCTAGCGACTGGTTGCTAATGAGCAAGTGGTGGATGCATCGCACGCAGTAGAGGTGAAGAACGATGCTCTGTACCTCGCTTGGCATCAGGGAGATTTCGTTCGTGTTGAAAAACGGCATGTCGGAAGAAGGAAGTTCCAGCGCCTGCTCGTTCACTTGGAGCGACCCCATGATATTCTGAATGGAGTGGAGGAAAACGCCGAAGAGTCCCTGGGAGTCTTTGGGAGGCTCAATTCGGTCGACCACGTCAAACACGTAGCAGTTGATGGATCGCGGCGTGTCGATCTTGTCCATCAGAACGAGCGCCTCACCCTGCGAGCGCTGGTATTCGATAATGGTTCCCGTTCCGTGACTCTGGTACACCGTGTGGATGAGCGTGCTCCCATCTACGTCGCCCTCCATCAGAAACTCGTGGATACGGATACGACTTCCAGCATACATGCGGGGCGTAACCGCTCCAAGCACCTTCATTACAGCCGTGACCATACAGAACCATGGGGATCGCCGTCGCAGCACCACGTGGAACCCGTGATTGTCTCTGTTTTCCAGTTCCAAATCGTTGACCTCCCGAGCCATCCGTTGCTCCGTAGTCTCTAGAATGTCGCGGAAGACTCTCTGAATCAGCTTTCCCCAGTCCGCCTGTTGCATCATGGCTCGGATGAGATAAACGACCTCCTCGGCGAACACCAGCGAGGAGTACGACGCCGAGTGACCATCGGGTCGAATGTACATCTGGCACGTTGACACAAACACCTTCTGCTCGGTGTATTCCACCTCCTGGATGTACTGTTCCCTCTCGGGGAGACTAAACACAGGGGAAGAGCGACACATGGAATTGTAAATGAACGGAAAGAAGAAGCAGCACAGCGAACAAGGAATGCGCTCTCCCACCAATGCTGCAGGACAGCTATCCACGTGAGACGCCAGGTGGAGGAGGTAGTACACGAAGGCCTCTCGTTTCCGATCGTCCGTGGGAAGCGATCGCGGGAAGTAGGGTGGCTGAAGAAATGGGTTCTTGAGGAGCAGCTCCGTTTCGGCTCCCCGCACGACCTGCGGAAACTCCAGTTCCTTCTTCTCAAAGACGGGAGGCAGGTAGTCGGTTCGGGGGATGATGTGCTGGAACAGCATGAGAGCGAGCTTCTGGTGGCGCGGAGAAAAGCGGAGCATCTCCCAGAGGGAATCGCCGTACTGACTCCAGGGAAGAATCACAGAGAGCCGCGTTTTGATGACGAAGAGGAGAAGGGACAAGTACGACGCGAGGGTGCCTTCGCCAGCCGAAACCAGCATGTCGGTTGCAATCATGCTACGCATGATGTTCTTGGGGTCCACCTTTCGGACACACGTGTACATGTTCACGTCCGTGTCGGGGATTGACGAGTTGATGGAGGCGAAGGGTCTCCAAATCCCGATTCGCTCCTTCAGAACCGTTTCCATCTTCGTGAAAAAGGTCATGAACTGTGAAAAGCAGACTTGCGAGTGGAGTAGGTAGGTTGGACTGAGGCGGACAAAGAGATTCGACATGTCAGTGAGCGTCCACTGATAGAGCGTGTCTGCATTCTTGGCGGGACTGTGGATGGAGCGAGAGGGGTAGTCCGAAAACTGGTGGATCATCAGGAGAATGGTTGAAATGCGCATGGCGTTTGCCAGTCCCATCACTGGCTCGGGGAAGATGCCTGGAATGATGATTGTCTGGGGGTTGATCGATCCTCCCTCGCGCGTTAGTTCGCGAAGGAAATGATTGAAGTGGCTCTCGGAAAGACGAATGGGCTTCTGAGAGAGGGAGTCCCAGAACTCCCCAGGAGAGAGCAGCAGCTCACGCGAATATCCATTCGTCATCTCGTACCACTTGTTCAGTTTCCACGTGTTCGCCTCTAAGATCGAGGCGAGGTTCAGGTGGAAGTGGAAGTAGGGGAGTTTGGGAGAGGCCGCCGTTAGAAGGAACCACAAGATCGCCGACCCCAGTCTCCACTTCAGCGAGTCCACGCACTCACTGAAGATATCCTGGAGGTAGCGACACAGCGTTTCCAGCGAACGGACCGTATCACGCACGACCGAAATCGAGGCGCCCTCACAATTCTCAAGGTAGTCCACAGAGTAGGCACCCTCGCACCGACGGCGGCGATCATGGTAACCCCCCAGCGAATACTGGGAGCAGACAGTCATCTCGTGTCGCAGTCCCAGAAGAAAGAGACGCATCGCCTCCGGAAAGAGCGTGATCATCTTCAAAAACTGGAGGGATTCATCGAGAATCCGCTGCTTTGTTCGCGCATTCTCCGTGCGGTGGAGAAGAGAGTTCATTAGGTGGCGTGTACACACCGTGTTTCCTCGAATTACATACTTGGTCACGCACGCCACGACCAGATCCTCCTTGGTGTCTGGTATGATGCCGTTCTCTTCGACAATGACGGGAATCGGCTTCCGAACGCTGCGCTTAAGCGATTCCGCGGTCGCCTCCTCCATTCCACTCATTTCCTCTCCCTCGTTGAGATTGCATGGAGGGTTCAAACTCATCAGCAGCGACATCTTGTCCAGGAGGAGATCCGTATAGTCCTCGTAACTCGCGGGCGATTCCATCATGTCCTCTTCCATGCGGTACTCGTTGTCGTCGCACTGCATGAGTCCTCGAATCGACTGGGAGATGGAGAGACTGGGGTTCTCCTCGCTGATTCTCCGCGATATCACATCATAGGAAAACGTGGAGTGTCGCTGGGCATCTCTTCCTCGTAAACCTCGGAGACCAAGAGGGGAAATGGTTGAGTCCACCGAGTCCATACGTCGAATACTCACGGTCGAAGTGCTGCGCGGCGCCATCACCATCACCATGCTCGCGGCACGGTTCACGGAAATAGAGTTGACTGAAGCAAAGGACTGGCGTTTGCTGCGCAGATGCTCTCGGAGGCTGAGTACACTCTGCCAAAGACGCCGGAAGACGGGAGGAATGGGAATTGATTCCATTGGCTCGTCTACAGGTCAATCACTCCAAACGCACCAACGCATCAGGCAGCGAGTACAGTCCAGGAGCTGCGAACCAAAGCCGCAGAGATACGTTAGTACCGTGAAGTACTTCAGTTCGATCATGGAATTGATCGGTGTTCGTTTCCTCTTCCACGCCGGCTCCGGATGGCTTTTATCGAGCCAGGTATGAATCACGCCGTACTCGTTCAGATCGTTCTCGAACACTTTCCTGAGGAAATCGTCGTTCGGATTGCTAGGCAAATCGTCTCTACACGTCAGATACGTCAGAGGAAGCAACGATCGCAGTCCTCCCGAAAAGATGTAGCTCTCCAAAAGGCAGCGCACGTCCTCACGAGGCTCCACGACACTGTTGAAGCGACAAGTGTAATGGTAGCGTGTGCTTGTTGAAACGATCAAGTAGAAAAGCCGTAAGTACCAGGGAATGGGGCAGATGGGCGTTTCCCTATGGGGGCTGTAGAGAGGCTGCCATCCATAGTACAGGTGGTCCGAGGAATGAACGTCCTAAAAATGACGGTAGCAACCCAACGGTACTTGAATTCGGCAGATGGTCAGCAACTTGCACCAGAGAAGAGCCAATTCGTCGATTCCCGAATGAAGCAACTCCGTCAGAACGGAAGAAAAGCTTCCCAGATAGAGCATATTCATAGCATAAGGGACTAAAACACCGATTTGAGTTCCCTGCAGCGATACCATCACTTCGGGAACCACATCGCTCTCGAGAATATGCGTGATGGTCTTGGTGATGATGCGCACGCAGGAGGAGAAGAGAGCGGAGATGTATCCCTTCAGAATCAGCGACTCCGTCCGCTTCGTCTCGATATCGTCTTGACTCTGTGACAGCAAGTAAACCTGGAACGGAAAGAGGACGTCCACCAGCGCTCTAGTCGCGAACTTGGAAGGACTGTAACTAAGCATGTGGTGCGACGAGTCCAAGTACGACTGTCGGTAAAGACGACGCGAAACCATACAATGACTTCCGACTCGCTGATCTCCAGAATCTCCTCCAGAAGTGAAACGGCATTCTTGGCAGCTTCCTCGTCGTAGAGAACGTCGCGATGGTAGGGAGGCAGTAGCGTCGTTAGCTGGTCCTTCGCGATGTGGGGCGCGAAAAAACCTCTGGACTTGTAGATCCCGCGATGGAGATGGTGGTCGACGTACTCGCTCCATGTGACTATCGGTTATATCTCCCGTCAGAGCCCACTGTCCGACGCGTCTTCGTATCCTCCGGGGAGAGAGAAGTCCTGTCGCAAGGCGGGATTCGATCTACAGGAAAGAGGAGGAATAAGAGCGACTCGATGACGTCATACGCATTTTCCGCTCCGTATCGATACACGTTCTTGTATCCGTCGTCCCATAGCACCCCAACCTGTCATGCAACGCAGAGAGAATGCCTACGGCGAGTCCGTCCGTGTCCTTCCAACGCTTCAGCAGTGTAATCGTACCTTCCTCACCGTAGCCTTGGGTGCCCCACTGCCAGTCGGGACCCTGGATGACGCGGTCGCCCACTTGGAGCGGGTGGTACAGAACTAGGGATGATCTCGGAAGCATGCGACGACAGTGTTTTTCGCTGTCGTAGATATCGTGCATGGGACAGAACTCCAAGTGCGGAATGTTGCTACCATCACATAACCCTCGCTAAACGTACCCACAAGTGCAGGCGATTGTACCTCCAGGGTACGCGGGTCGAAGCGACGCTCCGTGATTCTGAGCGCTGCGTAATATCCTACAGGAGAGGGTGAGGATGGGAATGACCTCTGAAGAAAGCAAAGCACCGCATTGACGCGCGTAAACACTTCCTCATACGGAGACGCCGCGTTGACCAAGAGCGACAGCTCCTAATGCTGATATCACGCAACCAAGAATACTTGAAAGCACGATTCCTCGTACTTGTTATCATGTCGCTGCTTCACCACTCCCGCTCCAGCACGCAAAGCGAAGGCTTTGCAGTTGTCGTAGACTGAAAATCAACACAGCACACAACACACGTACATTCTTGACGCTCGTACTCCGACAACCGAATTTCTTGAATATTACCCAATCGAATGGAAGAATTTTGGCGGAAAATAGAACTCAGATCGGGTGTATCGGAAAACAACATGCGGGGAATACGGATAAGAAAATCAGACGACACGCGAGCCTTCGATTTAGGTAACTCACGTGTTCCTACAGTATACCATCCTTCGCCTCCAATGCAGTCGTAATCGTCGTTAACGGGATCACTCATGTGCAGGGACTAGGTTACCGCCTCAAAGAGTGCAAAGCAAAAAAGAGAATGATGATGCAACTCCCACAACTCGAAGAGGAATACGCCATAACACGTCCACTAGCGATTTCCTTATCCATACGTAAAGAGGATGAACAAAAAAATCCGAGCTGCAGGAATCGAACCAGCGACCCTTAGATTGCTGCGGAGCAGCCACTACAGTCTAACGCTCTACCAACTGAGCTAAGCTCGGGCTGAAAACGCTTCGAGTACAGACTATTTCTACGACTCCATTCCATTTTTCTGTGTGCGACAGCGTTTCTACCAATAGGGTTGCAAACTGTATCGTCCATGTTCAGCCTCACTAAGATTATTGGTAAACCGAGTTTTGGAACTCTTCAGACCCTTTGCAAATCGGCAATGGGCTCCGTGGAGTTCCTTCCCGTCCGGACGTATACGCAAGGAGCGATTCGGAGACGTTTTCTTATTCCGTACATCTACCGGTCGAAGTCCTTCAATTTCCATTCTGACGGTGGGTGTTCGGGAATGGCATTCACGGAGTAGTGAAAAAGAGCAGCATGAGTACAAGCGTGAAGAGACCTGGAGACCTTCCCGAACCGAACGACAATCCTCATCCGTATACGGATTTCGATGATCTGGAGATCGAGAGTTACATTGCCACCGATGAGAAGAAGCACAAATTGTTCATGGATATCGAAAACCAGATTGCCGAGGTAATTGAAGGACGAGAATTCTTAGGCGTAGAAACAGCAGCAAATTAATGAACTGTACGAAGCGCAGAACTATGAGAAGGGACTTGTCGTTGCGCAAGAAGCATTGACAGTAGGACATTGGATACAGTGGTAATGTGCAGCTGATAAAGAATCACTTTGGTGAGAATCATCCTGTCTATGCATGTGGACTCAACAATCTAGCGCTCATGTACAAGAGTCTAGAGGACTATGATGAAGCCGCCATCTACTACGACAAGGCGCTTCAGATCTATGAAGATGTGGGTCATGAGGAGTTGGATGATGCGTAGACTTGCGGCAAGAACCATAAATCCACACTTACTACGTTGAAGAACCTTGCTATTTTGTACCAAGCACATGCAGATGCATCTGGGGTTTCGTTTGTGGAATGCCCTCATGTGTAGGGATTGGACCGGTTTGAGTATATGATGAAGGCCGAGGATGTTCTTCAAGATATTGAGGACCGTAAAAAATCCTAGTTTTCCATAGCAACGTGTTCTTTTAGCAGCTGTTTGTTAGCTACATGTATTTTTCAATAACCGCGGGAGCCCATATCTCGTCACACTCACTTTCTCATTCCATCTCTTTGAATTGTGATTTCCTGTGAAGAGTGGTTACCTATCTGATTCTCCGTTTTGATTTATCATGTCAAAGACGCTAATTCGTGGAGAGAATGGCTTGGTGAGCTACGAGAGTGGCTCCATACGCGATACCATCCATCAGACAATTAGTGATACATTGCGAAAGTGGGATGTGTGATGGCATCATAACAATACTAGAAAAGGAATCGACGCTGCAGTTATTTGTCCAGAGGGAATAGATCCGAACGAGTGGATTGCGGTTCATGGTCCGATCTGTATCGTTATGTAATTCGTTAGTGATTGACTTCTACAATGACGTTATTATGCTCTTTAGTGTCATTCAGTATGAGTGTACGTCATATTCGTGTCCATCCATGACTGCTGGGAAGTATCATTCATTTGACACCGTGACGATCTAGCTATGAGTTCATGTGGACGGACCATGACCTTTATAAGAAGGCAACTCGATTGTGTGCGCACACATACATTGAGTACCTAATGAATTGGATAATCCATTTGATCGAAAATGAGACCATCTTTCCAATACAGCAAGGTCTCCTTCTATAGTCAGGTTAAATCATAGATATTCCTTTCCCCGATAACTACATGGACACAGTTCGTAATATCCTCAAGAGGCTACTGCGAGTGTACGCTCACATCTACTGCCAGCATTTCCAGTCACTTCATTCTTATGAGTTAAACGATCAATTCGAGTTCAGTGTCACCCACTTTATCTATTTCGTGGATCAGTTTAAATTGGTCAGCCCTTATGACATGCGCCCGCTTGCGGATCTCGCGATGGAAAAGGCTCCCAATCTCTCCAGTAGGACTCGTTCCTCTTTGTCACCACCAGTAACCACCGAAATGGTCGCACTACTGAAGCAGCACGAGGGAATGCGATTAGGTTCCCCATCCAATTTATCGAGTGTATCGAGTAGTACAAAGATGCCTCTTCCCTCCCCAAGAATGTTGTTTGGAATCGCTTCGGACTCGACTGAGATAACGAATATGTATTCCGATCCGTCCCCGAATGGCAACAGCAAATCAAGCACAGGTAGTCGTAACGTGCGAGTATTCCTGTAGAGTCATCCCATTCAATACCGACTGTCCCTTCTAGCAAATATCCCTCAAAAGCAAGTGAAAAAAACAAACAGCAAGAGAATGAATCATTCCCAAGGAAGAGTGGCAGTATAATCCATTGATAATGTGTAGCAATACCAGTGGGGCATGTGTCTTCCGTCGATGTAGCGTACAAGCATCGGAGAGAGACTACAAATGCATCTCAAAAAGGGTTCAGCAATGAGGTGGATACGGCATCCCAGTCAAAGGCCAGAGAAAAAGCCGTGATAGATGACGACACTGAAGACACGGATGTTGGACTTGGAGGATTGTTTCATTATTTAGGCATGCGATTGTAATGTCATGTAATACTAATGGTGCATTGTTCCCTTTGGTTGTTTGTATTGATGAAGATAATCTCAAATTGGTTTGTAAAAAACACTTCAAACCACACGAATCATCTTTTGACCCTTCTTAAAGAACTGCTTCTCCGCAATCGCCTCCATCTCCACAACTCCGTCGTGGGGAGCCACGATGGAGTGCTACGTCTCTTCCTCGTTCCATATCCCTACCTCCATCTTCATTGCTTCAACAACCAGCAGCACGTCTCCCTTCTTTACCCGATCTCCGTTCTTCACGTTCACACGCGTAACCGTGCTGGGCATCGGACAGAGAATATCACGCATCAACGCTTCTTTGGATCCCTCGTTTCCAGCGCTCGAAGGAAGCACGCTTTCCACAGAGTAAACATAGTCTATCCGTCATGGAAAGGGCGATCGCTCACTTGGGAAACAATCCAGAGTGGTCATCGGGAACACCTTCACTCCTTCTCCCTCTCGATACACAAAACTCGAAACGAGACGGTTATTGACTTGGATCTGCAACTGGTTCTCGAGACTCTTCACCAACTGTACAGTAAACACCTCTCCGCTTGGAAGAGAAACCGAATAGGCATTCTCCATCGCCGAATCGCCTGCCACCTTGCAGGGGATCGTCGTTCCATTGACTTTCATGTGAAGTATTCGGGTGAGCGCGTGGGAATTGCAGAAGCCAGTGAGCTTCTTCCAAGGATTCGTGTCGTTGCTCACCCCCGAAGCAAACAAATAGGCCGCAATCGAATTGGCAACCTCGAATGGCTTAGGAGGAACCGTCTGCGTCAACTCGGCTTCATGATCGACCAGTGTCTGCGAATCCGCTCCCTTCTCTCTAAAGGACTGCAACTGAAGTGCATTCAGAAGAAGCTGCATATTTGTCGGAACTCCATACACGTGGCTGTGGCGCAACGCATCGACCATTCTCTCGATCACCTCAAGACGCGTAGAGCCCGACGTGATCACCTTCAACAGCATCGGATCGTAGGAAACCGACGACGACGAGGTCGATGGAACGATGTTGTTCTCAATCTGCGTATGGGTTGTGTCCTTCACCTGATTGTGATAATAAACCACGCCCTCTCCGGGAAGGAAGGAACTACGACATAAAGAGTGAACAACGCCCACTTCGCAGGATCCTCGTTGTAAACACGACACTCCATTGCAAAACGGTCACCTTTCAAACCACCCTTGTAGATCGACGAATCCACTGGGGGCTGAAGATACGATGACACTCCGATCGATTCCATCGACTCTCCCGCCGCAATCTACGCTTAGGAGGCTCATTCTCTCCAACTCGCAGCTGTAGCTCCACAAGATCAATGTGCCGATTGATGCACTGCGAGACCAGATGCTCCACTTGCAGTCGCGTGTTCACCTCCATGAAGTAGAATCGTCGCTGCGAAGGAACTGTATCGTCGCAAAGGAACTCTACCGTTCCCGCGCCCTCGTAACGAGCAGCTTTCGCAAGCGTCGTCGCCCAGGAGTACAGCTGCGACTTTTCCTCAGGAGTGATGTAGAACTCAGATGAGAAAGCGAGAGAACACGTACGCAAGGAGCCTCCTCGATGATCTTCTGGTAGTGGCGCTGAAGACTGCACTCGCGCTCGCCGAAGTGAACCACGTTCCCTTGCTGGTCGCCAAACACTTGAATCTCGATGTGACGTGTGCGAGGCAGGTATCTCGGTTTCAATGAGGGAATAGAAATACTTCTCGATAAGAAGGGAGCCATCGCCGAAGTGCTTCTTCGCCTCGCTACTACACATTGTGATGATCTGGTCCAGATTCGTGTCGTCTGTAATCACTCGCATTCCCTCAAATGAAACGAATGTGCAGACCCTACGCGACCACCGCCTCCCATCGTCGCCTTCAACAGCGCCGGATATCCGATTCGGCTGACTTCCTCATGCAGGCGAGAGACCGACTGGTCAGCACCGTTGTATCCAGGAACAATGGGAATACCACACTGTACAGCCAGATTCTTTGCGTCTCTACACGTCACGGAGTGGAGACAAAAACGACCTCTTCGAGCTTAGCAGGGTCATGGTCTTATACGAAGGACCGACAAACTTCATTCCGTTTTCCTTGCACATGCGAGAAAACAGAGGGTTCTCCGACAAAAAGCCATAACCGGGATGAACAGCCTTCATGTTATCGGAATCGGATTTCTACATCCGCGTTACACTCCTTTCCTATGCGAATCAGCGCATTCATGTCGAGGAAGACGTTCGGAGCGGAAGAGACGTGAACCGCCTCATCTGCCTACAGGTCAAAGCAAATGCCATCATTCCACTTCACTGATGTAATTAGCATGCACGTCGTTGTCGTTGCACACGGCAATGGTTTTGATGCCCAGTTTCTTTGCAGTGCGGATAATACGGCTTGCAATTTCGCCGCGGTTGGCAACCAGCAGCTTGGAAAAGCGAAGCATGAAACGACACAACAAGTATGATCACTCTTCTCCAGCTGCTATTCGGTACGTGAACAATGAGTTGCACGCAGATTTCATCCAGGTATGCTATGTCGTCTGGATATTAGATCCTCCATACTCGTCTCACAAGTAGGAGAGAAAGGAAGCTCCTCCAGAAGCACCTTGGCGCAGGGGAAGCGCGCAGGGCCCATAACCCTGAGGTCCGTAGATCGAAACTATGAGGTGCTATCTTTTTCACTTTCCTTTTTGGGATGCTGGCTCGAGCTACTTCTTTCAGAAGTGTTTCCTTTTTGCTGCGAGTAGGATGGAGGCTATGTTGACGCAACCTAGCGGGCGCTGTCCTATCCGACTGGTATTTCGGAAGCGCAGTATGAAGCTCTGAAGGAGAACATCGCGAAGAGATGTTCCTCTTGGGTTTTCCGGTTGATCTTTAGCAAATGAGGGTTCTGTTGATCTAGAGTTCGACGGAAAGATTGCCATTCTCACACTGAACAATCCGGAGAAGAAAAACGCGATGACGTATTCCTCTCCTTCCTGTCGCCACGTAGGGAACGGATGATGGTGGACCTGGCCAACAACATGGACGTACTTGAAAACTGGAAGGAGGGCTGCGGCGTGATTCTCCGCGGTGCCAATTCGACCTTTTGCAGCGGGTTTGACCTCCTCGCAGCGAAGCGGTATAGTGGAAACACGGAAAAGAAGCTGGAGCTGAATCTGCTCATGCAAACGTCCCTCACCCGTCTTCGTCGTCTGGGACTGGTCAGTGTCTGTTTGATTGAGGGATATGCTATTGGAGGTGGAGCGGAGATCACGACCAGCACCGACTTCAGAGTGATGAAGGATGGAGAGAAGAGCTATATCCGCTTTATTCACAACAAACTGTCGCTCTGCCAAGGATGGGGTGGTGCCTCCCGACTGACGCAAATTCTGGGTCGCAAGAAGGCGCTTCAGGTGCTTTTGCAGGCGGAGAAACTGCACGCGGCAAAGGCGTACGAGCTGGGCTTCGTCGATGACATCATCACCGGAGACGCTCTGGAGGGAGCGAAGACCTTTTTGGCTGATTACACGCAGTACAACGTGAACAGCACGCGTGCGATCAAGCGACTCGTAGCCAGTGAGTGCATTCCGCTTGTGATGATGTAGACACGGAGGCGTCAATCATCACGCCACAGTTACTCCAGGAAGAGCGCGCTATTTTTGGAAGCATCTTCGACTCTCCCGAGAACAAGCACGCTCTGGAGAACACGGACATTGTTCGTCGGCATTCCCATTCTCTTGTTTGTAACAAACACAAAAGTGATTACTCAAAAAATGAACAACATCTAAAGCAGAATGCGTTCCCTTCCTCGCATACAAAAGTGCGCACGCCTCAGCAGTTTCCACGTCCTTGGGAGACACTTCCTTTACCTCCGCGTCGTTGTAGGAATACCACTTTCCCGACCCGTCCACGTTGTCGAAACACATCACTCGGTAGTGGCCTGCGTTCAGCGTCCCGCTGTGGCAGGCGACCCCCACGAGGTCGTAGAGGGCGGAGTTCTCTTCACGACAGTCTTCTCGGACGTAGAGAGTCAGATCGAGGTTCGTCAGCGGATAGGAAACGTTGGTCGCTACTTTGTACTGGACCGACACGACGCTCCCGTCGGGAGTTTTTCTGCTCTTCGTGCTATCGTGCTTGCATCGGTCCAGCTGGATAAAGAGATACGGAGGGGAATGACACAAAGACGACTTGGCCGATCGCGTCGCCTTTCCGCATCGACAACATCTACGAATCACCTACCGTTTCCGTCCTCACGTTTGATCGGCTGTCGAGGCCTCTCCGTTGAAGAAGCGATCCAAACAAGTCTCCAGTTTGACCACTCCGGTCTTCTGCGACTTGTGGCAGAACTGAGCGACGGTCATGCTGTCCATGCTGTATTGCGGCTCCGGAGCCTTTTTCACCTTGGAGAGAATCTGCTGACGACGGACGCTGTCTTCCTCCGTGGACGGAACCAACTTGTGCGTTCCATCGTCCACGTCGAGGAGGAGGAAGAGTGACTTTACCTCTCCTTGCAGATTGATTAACGAGGAGACCGGCTTCTCCAGATGTTCCTGTCGGAAGACGTAGGAGACCCACACGGGAGGATTCTTCTGCTTCTTCGATTCCTTGTAGAGAGAGTAGTTGAGAATGGGAATGTCCGGAGTGAAGTTGGTCCACGACAGCACATCTAGAGAGGAGACAAACGCTTCGCACGTACGGTTGCTCGCATACGTCGAAGCCTGACTATTCAGATCCTTTATGAACTGGCGTTTGCAGTTCTTGCGACGATTCTCCGCCTCCTTCACGAGACGCGTGGAATGATTCATCGGGCGTGACGCCGTCGCCACGGAAGCCACGGGCATTCTGGGAATCGAAGAGACAGCGGGCGACGAAAAGAGTGGGGAGTTAAAGAGAGGCAAGGAGTTGATGGAAGACACAGAGAGACCCATGGAAGAGCTCGTTGGAGAGAGCAGGACGGGAGAGGAAAGAGGATTCGTGGGAGGAAGCGAAGACAGGGAAAACAAGGACGGAGCAGAGGCTACGGGCGCGTGGATCGACGACACGGGCGAAATCATGGTTGCCGAGGGAGTCAGCGAGATGGACGAGAGTGAGGTAGTTGGGGAGATCGGGGCTGCAGAGGATGCTGTTTGGGAAACGGATGCTGCGGCGGACGAGGTGGATGGTGCAGAGGATGATGTAGTGGATGGTGCAGAGGATGATGTAGTGGATGGTGCAGAGGATGATGTAGTGGATGGTGCAGAGGATGATGTAGTGGATGGTGCAGAGGATAATGTAGTGAACGGTGCAGAGGGCGTTGTGAACGGTGCAGAGGATAAAGTGGACGCTCCCGACACTGGCATCAAAGGAATCAATCCTGAAGTGGTAGGAGCCAGAGCAGACTTTGATAACGCCATCGACGACACGGGAGAAATGGGAGTGGGGGAAGATTCTGGAATGTCAAACGACGAAAGCGAAGCGATTTGATTATTCGTCGCCAGAGGCGAAAAGAGATTGGATCCTGGACTCGCAAAAGGATAGCGAAAAGAGGACGCAGCGGCCACAAGCGAGTCATCCTTCGATAGCGCATTGCTGAGGAAGCCAAAGGCAGGTCTCTTTGCATCCTTTCCATTCACTTGACGCAGCGGCGCCAGCTGGGAAGCCAGATGCATCACCGCCGCCATTCTTCGCTGGAATGTCATCACGTATCGTCGATAATCCGCAATCAAGTACTCGTTCACACGAGGAAACACCTCCTTGAACAACTGCAATGGGGTTACGTAGAGAATGCACGGAAAACCAATACGAAGGAAGGACGAGCGGCGAATCGGCTTCTTGTTCTCGTCCGTCGTCAGTGGATAACGCCAAATCGCCGGCTGGAGGAGAAGAGGCACCGCGTTTTCCGACGGCTTCTACACGTCATACTCTTCATTCACGCAAACGGAGCAGCAGATTAGGAAACAACCGCTGAGACGGTTTTTGAAAATGACACTCTGACTCATGGATGGATGCAACACGAAACACTGTTCTGTCAGGATGGAATACAGTTCCTACAGTGGCTTGCTGTCTCCGGAGATAAAGGAGAAGATCAAACGAGTTCGCACTCCTCCTCAAGTGATAGCTCATCTGGTCGTATAAGCTCTTGCACAAATCGCCCGGGTGGATGACACAAATATAGGGCTTCTGATTGAGACCCTTGACGCGAATCTGCTCTCCATCAAGTGTGTCCGAAATGGTCATCGTTTGGAGGTAGTTCACAATGATGTATTCGTCGATCTGCGGGATTGGAACCATCAAACAGTTGCGACACTCGAAGCTCTCTTTTTCCTACACATCATAGACATCGTTGAAGGATACTCCGCATACGGAACACAGTTCTTTCGTACCCAGCAAAAAGAAAAGACTGTCAAATACGATGTTCGAGTGTGCTTCCCGGAGACTCTGCCAATAACGGAGCGGATCGGTGCCCGTGTACTCAATCACCTGCTCTTTACCCCCTCTTAACTCTTCGTCGAGAATAGAGACAAGCGAACACTACAACACAAGGAGATCCAACACCTACGAAAAACTCAACCATATCATGCTGGTCCATATCGGAAAACAATGCGTTCTTCTTGCTAATCGCTTCTTTCAGAGCTCTCAGATTCAAGTCGCCTGTATCATGACCCCAAAGGAATTCCATAAGAAAAAAGCAGTTCGTCACTACACTTTCCGCGGACAATTTCGACGGATCGACACGTATCTACCATTCAGAAAACAGAACCACCTCACTACTCTCATTTCTTTGTATTGCTCCACAAAGGACAAAGTGACGTCAATAACATGAGAGAGTAGCTAGCGATGAATGGCAAAAATGTACAACTACATGAATTGCCGTACTTATATAACACATATTGCCGCTGTTCACAAATCCCATGCGACCAGCCTTGGAATTGGAATGATTTGGATCCAATGCTAATGATGGGCCGTTCGCACTTGGATCCCATTCTACAGACTCCGTTTTCTTATCAGGCGAATGGTCCATGCGACTTGAACCTCTCAACTCCAAAAATGAAAATCAGTTAGTAGTTAAAACAAAAATACCACGGTTACGACAACATAATGGGACACGTTTACTTCTTCTCGAACTTCTTGGCAAGGTACTTGTAGAGCTGCTTGTCGGACATAGCCATGCGGACTCTCTCCTCCTGTCTCTCCTTGAGCTGCTCGCGCAGAGTGGTGTGAAGGTTCTTCGCCACCTCAGGCAGACTCTTGTCCAGAGTAGTGAAACGGTTCTCTCCCTTGATGAAGTCACCGACGTCCATCTTGATCTTCTTGTAGTCCAGCTGGTAGGGATTCTCGCCCTTCTCCTTACGACGAGGATCGTAGCGGTACAGAGGCCAGTAGCCCGACTCCACAGCCTTCTGAGCTTCCTGCGCCATGCACGACATTCCCTTCGACGCAGGCATTCCGTGCTGCTGGCAAGGGCAGTAGTTGATCACCAGAGCGGGACCGTCGTACGACTCAGCCTCGCTGATGGCCTTGATAGCCTGGCGCGGATCGGCAGCCACAGCCGTCGAAGCCACGTAGATGTTCTCGTACTGCATCGCCATGCGACCCAGATCCTTCTTCATCAGAGGCTTGCCTCCAGCGGCGAACTTGGCGACCGCCGACATCTGGGTGGCCTTCGACTGCTGGCCTCCGGTGTTGGCGTACATCTCGGTATCCAGAACCAGGATGTTGATGTCCTCGCCCTGAGCCAGCACGTGGTCCACACCTCCGTAACCAATATCGTACGCCCAACCATCTCCTCCAATCACCCACTGGGTCAGCTTGGGCATCACATCGATCACCTCCTCCAGCAGAGCCAGCTCCTTGTGGTTCTTCTTCTCGTCAGCGAGCAGTCTCACACAGTTGTCATAGCACGCCTCGCACTTGTCGGCGTCACGAGGATTCTCCAGCCACGTCTGCAGAGAAGCGCACAGCTCCTTGCTCTTGGGAATACTGTCGTCCTTCAGGATGCGCTGCACACGCGTAGCCAGGTTGCGACGCTTGATCAGCGTGGACGTCATCATACCGAAACCGAACTCGGCGTTATCCTCGAACAGCGAGCTGCCCCAAGCAGGTCCCTGACCACGAGCGTTGATCGTGTAAGGGTTCGAAGCGAAGGTTCCTCCCCACACACGCGAGCAACCCATGGCGTTGGCAACCATCAGACGAGTGCCGAACAGCTGGGTCAGAATACGCACCGCCTGCGTCTCTCCACAACCAGCGCAAGCTCCAGGGAACTCCAGCATGGGAGTCTGGAAGGCGCATCCCTTCACCGTGGTCTTGTCCACAAGGTTGCCCTTGTTCGTCAGCGTCATGGCGTACTCCCAGTTCTTGCTCTCTCTCTCGCCAACCTCGCGGAAGTTGGTCATCGTCAGAGCATTCGTAGGGCAGTTCACAGCGCACACCTCGCACGACGAGCAATCCATCGCCGACACCTGAATACGGAAGTTCAGTCCCTTCAGCTCGTCACCCACAGCAGGCACCGACTTGAACGTCGCGGGAGCCTTCTTCACCTCCTCAGCGTCCAGCAGGAACGGACGGATGCACACGTGCGTGCACAGCGTGGCGCACTGGTTGCACTGCGTGCACTTCTCCGCGTCCCACACAGGGATGACCGTGGCAATTCCACGCTTCTCGTACTTGGAGGTTCCAGCAGGCTGCACTCCTCCCACCACGAACTTGGACACAGGCAGCGTGTCTCCCTCGCTGTACAGAGCGGGGTACAGAGTCTTCAGGAACTCGGGAGTTCCCTCAGGCCACACGCGAGGAGCGTCGTCACCCAGCGTAGCCCACGAGGCGGGCACGTCAATCTTGTGCAGGTTCGCCAGCGACTGCTTCAGGGCATTCAGGTTCATCTCCACCACCTCCTTGCCCTTGGAACCGAAACGAGCGCTCACGTCAGCCTCCAGCAGCTTAGGAGCACGTCCACCGGGAATGATCGGGCACAGCGTGAAGAACACGTTCTGCATGATCATGTTGATGCGCTGCTTCAGACCCACGCTCTGGGCCACAGCCGTAGCGTCGATGTTGTAGAACTGAGCCTTCTTGTTCGCCAGATCGCGCTTCAGGTGGTTGGGCAGGTTCTTCTCCAGCTCCTCAATCGTGTTCCAGGGCGAGTTCAGCACGAAGATACCTCCCTCCTTCAGCTGGTTCACCATGTGGAACTTGCGAGCATAGGTGCTGTTGTGGCAAGCCACGTAGTCTGCCTGCTGCACCAGGTACTCCGAGCGGATGGGCTCCTTGCCCACACGCACGTGCGACACCGTCAGACCTCCCGACTTGTGAGCATCGTACACAGAGTACGCCTGAGCGTTGAAGTCGGTGTTCTTCACAATCAGCTTCACAGCATCATGCGTCGAACCGACCGTTCCATCCGAACCGTAACCCCAGAAGATGCACTGCTTCACATCCTCAGGCAGAGTAGGCAGAGGAGCTCCGTAGGGCAGCGACGTGTGGCAGACATCATCATTCACACCAATCACGAAGCGGTTCTTGGGCTCAGGCTTGTTCAGGTTGTCGAAGCACGCCTTCACCATGGCAGGAGTGAAGTCCTTGCCTCCCAGACCGATCTGTCCTCCCACAATCGTAGCGTTGCGCTTCAGCTGGTTCATCGTCGCCACCACATCCAGGTACAGAGGCTCACCGGGAGCTCCGTCCTCTCTGCAGCGGTCCAGCACGCAGATGCTCTTGCAGGTCTTGGGGATCGCAGCATCAAAGTGCTTGCGGCTGAAGGGGCGGAAGAGATGCACCTTCACCACTCCCACCTTCTCTCCCTGCTTGTTCAGGTAGTTCACCGTCTCCTCCACGGTGGTTCCGGCACCCATCACAACGATCACACGATCAGCGTCCTTGGCTCCGGTGTAGTCGAACAGGTGGTACTGACGACCCGTGATGCTGGCAACCTTGTCCATAGCCGCCTGCACCTTATCGGGAGCAGCATCGTAGAAGGGCTGCGCCACGACGCAGTTCTGCATGTAGATATCCTGCGACTGGGCAATTCCACGCTGGTAGGGGTGGTTGGGGTTCAGAGCACGCTTTCTGAAGTCGTTGGCAGCCTCGTAAGGATAGATCTTGGCGACCTCCTCGCAAGGAATGCGGTTGATCGAGTTCACCTCGTGAGAAATTCTCCATCCATCGAAGAAATGGAGGAAGGGAATGCTCGTCGTGATGGCAGACAGGTGCGCCACCAGAGCCAGATCGTGAGCCTCCTGCACGCAGTGAGATGACATGATAGCCCATCCCGTCTGGCGGGTAGCCATCACATCCGAGTGCTCGCACAGCAGCGACAGAGCCTGCTTCGACACCACACGCGACGCCACGTGAATAACGGCAGGCAGCAGACCTCCAGCAATACGGTACATGTTGGGGATCATCAGCATCATACCCTGCGAGGACGTGAAGGTGGTTCCGAGCAGTCCACCCACCAGAGCTCCGTGAAGGGCACCAGCAGCACCTCCCTCCGACTATAATGATTAGGAAATACAACAACCCACCTGCATCTCAGTGACCTTCAGAACGTTTCCGAAAATGTTCTTTCTTCCCTTGACAGCCCAAGCATCAGCGTGCTCTCCCATGGGAGAGGAAGGGGAGATGGGGTACAGAATAGCCGCATCACTCACGTTGTAGGCGGAATCAGCAGCAGCCTCGTTACCATCGATAGCAGCACGCACCGACTTGTACTCGGAGAAGAAGCGAGTACACACAGACTTGGTCATGGTCGCGTTCAGAGAACGGGAAGCGATGGCCGACGATCTAAGCGAATGCTTAAGAGCGTTAGCAAACATTTTAACGGCGCTAAAGGAAAGGAGAAGTTTTTTCTGGATACCAAGCCATCCTGTTTCCTCGTTTTCCCCTTTCTGACGAATAATGACACTTTGCAATATCGAAAAGAGCACGCTCACTGAATGTTCCATGAAGAGGAAAAGAGGAACCTCTCATTTGTTATCAGAAATATCGAGACGATGCCACATCGGTAAATGGGGTGATAAATCAACGAGAACGTTTATGTGAATACACAGTACTATCCCTTTCTCCATCGCTTTCTCAGTTGAGTCTATGACATCAAAGAACCAAACCTAGAAGTGGATTCCTGTGTTTCCCAATGGATTACAACACTAAAGAAAAGTCAATTCCAACTCCTTCAGAATTAGCTTTGTAATGAGCGCTAGAGTGGGAAAGGAGGCAACGAAAGTATTCTCGAAAACGATTAACAGCCCCAAGACGGCGTTTCCTATGTTTCCCAATCCGGCTTCTAGGGAAAAGCCATTTCTCAAGAAGTGCACGTCAGGTATGGGTCTGTTGAGAGTCATTCACCGGTTCAGACTTGTATAAGTGGCAGTTAAAGGAGCGCGCTTCTTCCGAGTATGCGCAGTGGATCACGCACGACGGACCTCCCTACGCGAACGGAGATTTGCACATGGGTCACTTTGAGAACAAGGTGATTCATCTATCGTATTTCTCATTCTTTAGGTTCTTAAAGATATCACCAACAGACACAAGTTGCTGTCGGGGTATTTTTGGATAGAGAGTTGTCAATCTAGTTGCCGCGTGGAATACAAGCCTGGGTGGGATTGTCACGGACTGCCAATTGAGCTAAAGGCTCTCCAGAGCATTGCTTCCAGTGATGAGGTGACTGATCCTGTTCGTATTCGCCAGCTGTCGCGCAAATTCGCATCGGATGCTATCAAGCAACAAAAGAAATCGATACGACAGTGGGGAATCATGTGTGACATATCCGACTCCCTTCCTCTTTGGCATCTTTCACACACACTTAGACGACAAGGACAAAACGGGCTGCTACTACACATTTACAAAGGACTACGAAATCAGCGAGCTTCGTCTTTCTGTCGTTGTTCTTTGATTTCCAGGTCTCTTCAAGGAAATGATGCAAAAGGGCTGCATCTACCGCGGACTGAAGCCTGTGTACTGGTCGCCGCAGTCGCACACCGCTCTCGCGGAAGCGGAATTGGAGTATTTCCATTTGCGTGTTCTCACCCACAGATACAAAGACCATCGCAGCGAAAGCATCTACATCTCCTTCGACTTTGTATCGTCTCCTAATCCCCAATTGGACGCGTTACTCCACAAACAGCCGGTGAAGGCGGTACGTCTTCTCTCTCTCGGTAACCACAGCTCGTCTACACAACGACGCCGTGGACGGTTCCTTCAAACATTGCTCTCTGCGTGAATCCGAACTCGGAATATGCGGTGATTCAGGACGCGAATGCTCCAAGTGTGGTTTCCTCTTTCGTTCTATCCTAGCCACTTTGTTCGTTGTCATGAAGCATCAGATTCCTTCTCTGGAGTCTCTCTTCCACACCTCCTTCAAGATTCTGCTCGACGGCTTCACGGGACTTTCTTTCCAGGGAAGCTGCTACAAGCATCCTCTCTTCGACACGTTGTCTCTTCTTATCTCCTTCACCTTCAGAAACCATGTGGTCATCAGCGGGTATCACGTCACCGAAGACACGGGAACAGGCATTGTCCACACAGCACCAGCACATGGAATGGACGATTTCCTCGCGTGCAAGTACCACAACGTGATCACCATTCCCGGTGTCACGGAGTCCCAATCGACCTCCGACATCCCTCGCGTGACGCTTCCTGATGACATTCCGCGGTATCCGCTGAAGGAAGACGTGGACGAGGACGGTCGCTACTATCAGGACGTCTGGACGAGCCGTCTCCAAGGAAAAGACGTGTTGGACGACGGAAACCGCGAAGTGGTGGGGGCTTGGAGAGGATAGTCACTAGCTCGCGATGCTGAAGGAATCCAACCACCTCGTCTTCCAGCAGACGATCACACACCGGTATCCCTACGACTGGCGCGCGAAGACGCCTGTCATCTTCCGTGTCACGCCACAGTGGTTCATCAACACGGCGCAGCTCACGCGTGACGGAGTGATCCTCGAGCAGCTGAAGAACACTAAAATGGTTCCCTCTTCCTCAATCGCTCGCCTGTCCTCGATGATCCAGTCGCGTCCCGACTGGTGCATCTCGCGTCAGCGAGCGTGGGGAATTCCGATCCCGGTGGTGTATCGACTCTGCGACGGAAAGAAGACCGTCATTCAGAGCGAGACCAATATCGACCATATCATCTCTTTGCTCGACAAGAATGGAACAGATTACTGGTTCGGAGATGCTCCCGATGCCCTCTTCGTCTGCGACGAGGTCTCTCCTCTCCTCCGCTCTCACTTGCAGGAGAAGGCGAACGACCCTCCCGGAGTCGTCTACCGGCGTTGTCGCGATACCCTGGACGTCTGGTTCGACAGCGGATGCTCCTGGTTCGCCAACTACCCCAGCAGAATCGCCGACCTGTAGAATCACGTCTCCTCGTCAACCGCTAGCTACCTCGAGGGAAGCGACCAGCATCGCGGCTGGTTCCAGAGCAGCATCTTCACCAGCTACGTCGCGCGTCAGCAGCTCCCCTTCAAGACGCTCATCACCCACGGCTTCCTCGTGGACGAGAAGGTGGCTCCTTGCCTCTCCCTCACATCCCAGGGCCAGAAGATGTCCAAGTCCATCGGCAACCTCGTCACGCCCGCGCAGCTCATCGCAGGCCCTTCGACGTCTGCCTCCAAGCCCAAGGGGAAGCGCGAGGTCCCCAAGACGCTACTCGACAAAGCCTGGCCCGTCGACGTTCTCCGCATGTGGGTCGCCTCCGCTGACTATACCTACGACGTCTCACTGGGCGTCGGTCAGATGCTGAAGGTCCAGGAGACCTACCAGAAGATCCGCAATACGCACCGCTATCTCCTTTCAAACCTCACCGACTTCTCCCCCGCCGACCATGTCAACTACGCCGCTCTCTCTCTTCCCGACAAGTGGTGTCTTGGGCGGCTGTCGATCGTCACCTCCGACGTCCTCGCCGCCTACGACCGCTTCGCGTTCACCGACGTGTAGGCAGCCCCCCATGTCTCCCACACAGCCACCGCCTGCTGACCGGCTTCACCGTCAGCGACCTCTCCGCGACATACTTCGACATCATCAAGGACCGGCTCTACACAGATGCTCCGCACAGTTCCCGTCGCCGTGCCTCGCAGACAGTGCTTTTCGAGGTCCTGCAGGCGCTGCCGCGTCTGGTGGCGCCCGTGACGCCGTTCCTCGCCGAAGAAGTTTTCAGCTACATGCAGAAGGACGCGACGCGGAGTGTCTTTGAGGAGGGCTACCGGAAGCCACAGAAGGAGTGGAACAACCCGGAGGTGGCCGCGCTGTGGCGTAGCGACGGGAGGGGTGATGAGACGTAGAGGAGGTGATGACGGTGAAGGGAGCTATCAACCAGAAGATGGAAGCGCTCAAGAAGGAAGGCGTCATCAAGAGCGGACTGGAGATGGACGTCGCAGTGATGGCAGGTGAGAGAGAAAAAGGCGAGTGAGTGGCAGATTCGCTCCGATCGGTGGACGATGACGATCTCGCGGATTCCTTCCTCTGCTCCAACGTATCGTTGCTGCGAGGAGTTCATGCTAGGTCTATAAGGAGCCGATGAAGGGCAAAGTCCTCGTGGATATGGACGTTCCGCTTTCCGAGTCGCCATGTCGACTGCAGGTGGAGTTGAGGTTGTGCGTTGACGTTCAGATTCGGAAGAGTGAGGGCGAAAAGTGTCCTCGGTGTTGGAAGTACAAGCACCTGGAGGCACTAACGGATCCGTATCCTCCCGTTTGCCATCGTTGTCATGATGTGCTGTCGCACAAGTAAGGTTCTTTATGGGTTATCTTGTTTGTTTTGAATTGGACATGCAAAAGGAAAGTCCTCCTAGATTGCAAGAGAATCCTCAAATAATCGGTCGGAGGAGGATTCGTTCCACCAATCAAATCGCTTTGTAGGTTGGTACAGGATTCGCCCATCAGAAGAGAATTCAAAGCGTGATATTGAGTGGACTACTTGTCTTTCATCAGAGCCTTCTGTTCAGTTATTCTTTTGTGTGTTCTTTTTTGTGATTGCGTTCGCTTGTGTTCTTTTAGCATTATCACCGCATTATTTGTATACTCTACTTTTTGATTGTGTTGTATCTGTCAAATGGAAGAACTACGGAAGAACAATAGCCCTGCAGCCGAATTCAATAATTCTACCTCTGTGGTGAAGAACGATGGGAGTCTTGTTAATTATGATTGTAATTCAGAGTTTTCTCCTGGAAATCCATCTCCCTGTTTGTCTTTTTCTCATTTGTAAGGAGTAGATTACAGGAGCGAAACTATGGATGATGGCATTGCAATGAATCACTCCCACCTCTGTTCGTCGAATGATGCGTTGTGATATGTAGTTGGTCTCACTGACGATTCAGTACCCCAAAGTAGTTTGCATTCTTCATGTGAAAACGTTTGCGAAAAGTACCAGCCATCCTCGCCTCTCCCCTAGTTCCCAACGTTTCTCTCGTGACTTGTCCAACGGAACAGGTCCCGACTCCAGCTACAACTTGCTGCAAGCGCTCGCAACGGACTCCGGATACGGCAGCGCACACTCCATCCGCAGCGCCTGCTCCCAGAACCGTTACTCAGGCTTCCCCCTGCCGTCCAACGCGGACATGCGCCACTTCTCGATCGACCTCTACAACAACTACGAGTCTCCGTCGAACCGCAGCAGCCTCTCCTTCAACAGCGCGATGCTGAGCCGCCTCTCCTCCCGTCGTTTCTCTCTCCCCCTCTCACATAGACTTCCCCGATGACCTTTCGTTCGCTAGTCCCTACGTGCAGGCGCTCTGCGAAGACCGCGACGCCTTCGACGCCGACGTCTTCTCGCACGTGCTGGACCAACACTCCTCCTCCAGCGAGTCCGGCGACCAGGTGACGCCGCTCACGCGCCAGGACTCCGTGAAACACATCCGACGCATCGACTCCTCCCGTCGCTTCGGTCGTCGCTTCGACCATCCCATCGGCTACGCGCTGCAGGAGCCGGAGCCGGGGCTCTCCGCCGAGCTGCGCCAGGTCTCCGCGCCCAGTCTGATGACGCGTGACGGCGACGAGGCTTCCGCAGAGGCCTTCGCGGGCATGTCGCGCGCGCAGATGGAGCGGCTGTGTCGCTTCTCGCTGCCGACGGGCGTCTCGGAGGCGGTGCAGACGGCGCTGGCGACGGCGCAGGGGACGATGCAGGGGGAGATGGCGGAGGAGAAGCCGAGAACGAAGGAGAAGGAGCGGCGGAGAACGAAGGAGAACGCGATGCTGCCGGGAGAACACAACCCCGACGCCACCGCCGGAGCGAATCTGTGCTATGATTATATGAATAAGGGAATGTGGTGTTGGGTAGGCGGATTGAACGTAGATGCGAGAGACAGTTGCATGGAGGGACGTGCAGGTTCCGTCATTTAGACCCCGATCATCCTGATGCCATCGCAGACCGATTCAAGAACGGACTCCTTTCGCGCGAGGACATCGAGCGATACAAGCTGAGGAAGTGTGATCCAGATGAGGTGAATCCCTTTGCTCCCGAAGGAGCCAAGATCTGCTTCGAGTTCCTCAACAAGCGAACCTGCTCGCGAACCAACATGATGAAGATCTGCCGCTACCGACACTTGCTGCCCAATCATCCGGATGCCATCGCGGACCGTGCGCGCAACGCTAAGAAGAAGTCATAGTAACGTTATTGCTTGTTCTTATTAATCGTGGTATTGATTTGTTTCCTTCACAATGAACTATGTACGCTCTATTCTCCTTCTCTCAATTTGAGGACGCGGACAACCCCTTTCTCCCCGTTGTGGAGGTGGTTGATCGGAAGTGATCCTCTTTGTGTATTCTCTCATTTGCAGTGAGCCCATGGCCTTCCGTCCCGAGTACATTCAAAAGGCGAGTCATCCTGGCGTGGTTATCACGCATGTCGCAATGAAGGTCGGCCTTTTCCTCCCCTTTCACCGCAGATCCTCATTGTTTTTTGGTATCTCTTCTGCGGGTGGTTTACGTCCAACCTCAGTCTCTGTTACGTTATTCTCTTCCTCCTTGTTGCGATCGATTTTTATATCACTAAGAACATCTCAGGACGTTTTCTTGTTGGCCTGCGATGGTGGACGATTACAGATGTCAATGGCAACATTGCATGGAAGTATGAAACCAAGGACGTACCTTTTCTCTCTTCCCTCAAGTTCAGATGAAGGTGAATTCCTTAGGAGGACGTATCGACAACATGGCGTTTTGGGTTTCCACGTTCGCCTATCCCATCTGCTGGTACGTGTGTCTGGAGTGAGTTACTGGTCAGGGCTCTCTTTTCTCTCATCTCCCTCCTTCGCTTCCATTTCACGTGGCTTCTGATCTCCGGTTGCGTTGCCTATCTTTCCAGTATGAACGCCTATCTGTTTTACCAGGCGTCGCGACGTTGCTCTTGTCATTTCGTCTTACGCCTAGAAACGAATCAGAAAGTGAACCTGCTGAACTACATTCCCGATACCATGAAAACGAAGGCCGTGGAGTAGTCATGTCTGTTCCCTCTTCCCTAGTACTCTGAAAATCACGTTCGTCAACGCAATGGGGTCTGCTGTGTCAAATATTGTGTCGTTTCTTTGTTGGTAAACATGCAATTGTGTATCGCCACACTAAACAAACTCACTTCTTCCCTCTTGCCACTTTCCCCTTCTTTTCCATCTCCTTCTTCTCCATCCGCTCCTTCTTCTCCTTCTTCCTCGCTTCTCTCTCCCGATCGACTTCTCGCTTCGTCTCCAACTCCTTCTTTCTCGCCGCCTCCTTCTTCGCGTCCTCCTCTTTCGCTTCCGCCACCTCCTTCTTCTCCAGCCGTTTCTCCATCGCCCGCTGCGTCGCCGCCTCTTTCTTCTCTTCCCCGTTCTGCGCATCCACCAACAGCTCCCCGCCGAACAGACCGCCCTCCACCGCCAGCAGACTCAGCCGCATCCGAGGACCCAATTCCCGCAATCGCACCGCCTGCTTCGCTGCGCCATCGCCCGCGCTTTCTCGCAGGATGAACTCGCTGATGTCATTCAGAGCGTGAAGGTCCGGAAGCGATTTCTTCACGATGCTCGCCACCGCCTGACCCACACCTGTCGCAGAGCGCGTGATTCCGTAGTGCCGGAGGAGAATGGTCGATGTGGTCTGGGTGGGACAGAAATGAAAGTGCTACGGAATCGTACTGCAGGAGCAGCACGCGGCGACAGTGCTTAATGGCGATCTTCTCGGGGTCGATCGCGGGGAACATGTTCTGGAAGGTCTTGCAGACGAGCTGCAGTGGCTTGTCATTGTCAGGGAAGTTGTTGAGAACGACAATGGGAGGGTCGTAGTAGGGCGACTACATGGCAGGGGAGAAGGAATCGAACGATCGTGTCGACGCCCTTGGAGGAAGTCTTCAGGAGGTCGCGAATCAGCGTGTATTCCTCCACCTGGACGTCATCAGGAGAAGAAAGCCATACGCGGAAGTGAAGCGTCGGTCCCTGCGGGAAGCAGCCGATGCGCATGCGTGGAAGCGTGCGCATCTTTGTGAAGAGGATGATGTGGGTGACTCCATATGGTCCAGCGATATTGATATAGTCCTTCAAGCTGTTCGTTCTGGGTGCGTGAAAGACAGTATCCAGACCTACCTTCGCTCCGTCAGATGTGACGCCGTGTTCGGGGCCATTATCATTCGGAAATTCTTGACGAGCTCCTGCACCGTGATACCGACGGACCCTTTGCGGGCCACGATGCTCTGGGGCATCTTCTCCGTCGATTCGCTGTCCTCCTTCTGGGTGCGTGTCTTCTTCTATGCGTGACATCCATCCACGCACTATCGCACTCTCTTCTTTCCTCTGTAGGGCATGGAAACCAAAACAATGAGTGTCTTGGGAACAAACAAACATCGCTGAAATTGCGGTTCATAAAAGACACAGGGGACTATTCATAGTAGTCCTCCATCATTCCATCCTCCGAGTACTCGCTCACAGAGGCACTAACGTACGAGTTATCGCTCTCCGAGTCCTGCTGCATGGTGTTTCCCTCCTGGTGCTCCAGTTCGTCCACGTAGGGCCCCACATAGGAGAATCCCTGCATGCTCACGTCATCGCTCTTCCTACCGGGAACGAAATCTCCTCTCCGACAGGCCGACTATACGAGGAGGGACTGACGATGGGCAGATTGGTGAACTCCGCGGAGAACTGCGAGGTGTCCTCCTTGCTCTTGACCTCCGGCAGCTACATCTCGCCAGCCTCCCCACAATCTACGAAGGGCACCGGCAGCTCCTTGCGCAGCAGCTTCTCCCAGTCGATGCTTTTGAAGAACGGGTGTCGCTTCACCTCCTCCGCATCGGTCGGGCCGCCGCCCAGCCGCTTCGTGGGGTCCTTCTGCAGCAGCTACGTGAGAGAGAGCAGCCAACGCCACCTTCTGCAGGAGGTCGGCGGTGTCGGGCGACATGTTCGGCGGGATGTCCACGCTGCTGCGCTTGATCTTGTTGAACAGCCGCTCCTGGTCGCGACTGTAGAAGGGCGGCTACGCGTCACGTGGCCCCGCCAGTGCCACCCAGCCCGTCAGCATCTCGTACAGCAGCGCGCCCAGCGACCACCAGTCGACCGCGCGCCCGTGGCCCGTGCGGTTCAGGATCTCCGGCGCCAGGTACTCTGGCGTGCCGCAGAAGGACTGTGCGCCGCGGTCCGCTTGACTCACGCCCTCCTTGCTGAGCCCGAAGTCGGTGAGACGCACGTGGCCTTCCTCCGTCAGCAGCACGTTCTCGGGCTTCAGGTCTCTGCGTGAGCGAGGAGAGAGGAGACAACCGGTAGATGATGCCCAGCTCGTGCAGGTGCTGCAGCGCCAGCGTGATTTCCGCCGCGTAGAAGCGAGCACGCTCCTCGGAGAACTTCTTCGCTTTACCCAGGTGGTAGAAGAGCTCGCCGCCGGGACAGTAGTCGAGAACGAAGTAGAGCTTGTCGCGCTAGGGAGAAATGCTATACTAGCGATACGGTCTGGAAGGCGTATTTCATGCCCACGATGAACGGGTGGTCGATCTTGCCCAGAATGTTCCGCTCCGTCTTCGTGTGCTCGATCTGGTTCTTCTTCTTGATCACCGACTTGTTCAGCACTTTCATCGCGTAGATTTCGTCCTCACCCACCTTCTTCACCTGGAACACCTTCCCGAAACTGCCCTTCCCGATCACTTTCAAAATCTCAAAGTCGTCGAGACCCACCGTCGAATTGTTCAGCTCCGGGTACTCGCTTCGGTAGTACGCATCATCGCCGCTCCCCGGACTCTTCGCGTCAAACGAGTCGTTGTCGCTCAGGTACGAAAAATCGATCTCCTGAATGCCCGCTGGCGGACGCTACCGGTGAAACTCCGGAAAAACACCCACGTTCGCCTCAATCCGCATGAACTCTTGAAACGCATTCACGTGCTGAACGTACTCATTCTCCATTATCTAAAATCAGACGTCCCGATAGCCATTACACTATGCAGCCAATTCTCCAGCCGGATACGAATCGAATTGATCCCCTCTAGCGTGGAAGAGTCGATATCCTGAACAGAGGGGAAAACGGGTAACCTGGGAACATTGGCTTGGACAAGCTACAAATCAGGATATCCTCACCAAAAGAACCATCTGTTTAAGAACACAAAACGCAGAATAGGTTCGATAGACTGTCCAGGTCACATTACAAGCGCTAACTTCAATGGCATACAACTACAGCAACGATAAGAACGTTTCCAACAGAAATCCAATCCCTACGATGTTGTCGACGTTACAGTGAACGGGGACGATGTAGCACTTTTGAATGCTTGTTATCGCACGTTGTTGAGATGACATTCTTGACCTCTCTTATTCCTATGAAACTTGGTAGAAAAAGAAGAGATAAAGAGCGATTTCTGAAAGTACAATCTGATGAAGAACAGAATTTCGTTCCGCCAATCAGATTCGTTCCTCATTTGATATGTCTCAACAAACAACGTAATTTCACGTCAAATCAATACTCTTGTTGTTGTGCACTATCCTCTCTTGGTCGATTCCGGTTTCCGTCTCTCCGTGTCGCATCTCCCCCTACGTCTCTTCCTCCCCGTTCTCCTACCGTATCCGTCACGGTCCTTATATCCACGCTGATAGTGACCATTTCCGCCCTGCTGTGGGTTGTACCGGAAATGTCCGTTGTTGCGATAGCCTCCGGCGCCGCGCTCGCCATCATTCATCTTCGGGTTGCGCCGTCTCCCGCCGTTCATCTCCGTCGCGTCTCCAAAGGACCCCTCCCTGGGCACATTGCGTCCTCCGCGTCCTCCGCGCGGCGCCGCATTGCCGCTGCGCTCCTTGAGCTGTCGGTAGCCCTTTCCTCGCCTAGATAAGACCTCCTCGCCACGCCGACGGGTATCCGTAGTTCCCGTGCTCCTGCTGCGCCGCCTCGCCGTAGCCGTAGTGGAAGCCCTCCTCGCCCTGCTTCAGCATGTCGATCACCGTCGCGTCCTCGCCCTCCGCATTCTCGCCCTCCGCGTGGCGTCGCGTCGTCACAGGACTGTTCACGCCCTGCTGTGCGCGTCCGCCTGTCTTACAGTCTCCTGCCAGTCTTACCATGCTCTCCGTCGCCCTGCGCGGGCAGCACGCCGGGCACGGCGCCCATCATGACGTTGGAGACCTGCTGCAGCGGCACGCCGGGCATCTGCGGCATGCCCATCAGCATCGGCATCCCCTGCACTTGCTGCAGCGGCAGGTTCTGCGGGTTCTGCACGCCCGGCACCTGCTGCAGCGGCAGCTGCTGCATGCCGGAGGCACTCGGGAGACTCGGCATCATGAAGCTCACGCCGGGGTCCTGGAAGCCCACGTTCTGCGGCACCACCGGCATGGAGGAGTACTGGCTGTGAGGCGCCCGCCACACGTACGTTGAAGCCCTGGTTGACGCCGTACATCACTGGGAAGTTCACGGGGTACATCTGGTTGTTCTGGATGATCATCGGCTGCATCATCATCGCGCCTACGTCTCACCACCCGCTCTCGCTCACCCTCCTGCGTCATCATCGTCACCCACGTCATCTGCATCTCCCCGCCCGGTGGCACCACCGGCATCCCGTTCACCATCATCGGCTGGCCCATCTGTCGCTCAGCTCTCGCTCCCGCACCCACCTGTCCGTTCATCATCGGCTGGCCCACCTATTGCTTATCTCTCTCTCCTATACCCACTTGTCCGCTCGTCTGCGGGAACGACTGCTGCTGCGGCGTCGTCGTCGGATAGCCCGTCTCCCCCTGCGGCGTCCGCACGTGGCTCTTCCCTCGCACCACCGGCGTGCCCTTCTCGTGTCTCCCCGCAAAGCCCTCGCTCTCCCGAGGACTCTCCTCCACCGTCTCTCCCACAAACTCGCGCTTCTCCCGCCGCTGCGACGACTCCTTCCGCAGGAACCCGCGCTCTTTCTCCCCCTCCGTCGCTCGCTCACGCGGATTGCGCGGCCGCGGCTGCGACGACTCGGGCGAGGAAGCCTTCACGGGCCGCGGCGACGGCTTCTCGCGCAGCGCGTCCTCCAGGCGACGCGGCTTCAGCGTCACTGCGTGAGAAAGGGTCAATAAACCCACCGCCGAACTTCTGCGTGAACTCCTCGCTGAAACGACGCAGATCCGCCGTCTCCTGCTCGCGTGTCAGCTGCCTCGTAGAGGAATCATGAACCTACTGCGCGCGACTTCCCTGGCTGCGGCGCGCGGGACAGGCGTGGCTTCGCGTCCGGCGGCAGAGACGCCTGAGGGGCCGCTGCGTTGCGCGGCTTGAGATCTGCCTCGGGGTTGTCAGACTTGTCGCTTCTAGGGGAGAGGGGGCGAGCGAGACCACTTGGGAGCCTTCCGGTCGAGAATCGGGAGGAAGGGGGGACGCTGCGCGTCATGCGGGAGAAAAAAGACTACGGCACCCAGAGGACCGGCGCGCGGAAGCCGACGACTCGGGTCGAAGGGTCCCAGACCCAGACGCAGACGGTTCTCGAGGAGCGAGGAGGTGTTGGAGTTGATGAGAAAACGGACCTTCTTCGCACGGATCGTGACGATATCCTTTTGCGGAATGATCAATGTGATGTCCTTTGTGAGTTGATCAACAGGCGTTGCGCTCGACTAAAGGCATGAAATGAAAAACAGACATCGTACACTTATCGTGGCGTAGCGGAGCACAACGCATTTATCTTGTGAGCTGATCGCACAGAACAATCCGTTATAAACAGTGAAATCTTTCATCTACCCGTTAGTCTTCGTCTCACGAAACAAGTACCAGAACATCCACTACAGATCCCAAGAGATTTGCATAGATGAACAATAAGCGCTCGTGGTTCAATCTATCGGAACCTATTCCTGTTACAAGACATGATTTCGTGTTACCAGTGACGACAGGCTTTGATACGTTTACTCTTCAAATCAACCCTGTCCGAAAACTCCCTACTTGCCCATGGGGTCTGATCCCGTATCCGTCATAACTTGTATTGTTCTTGTTACAGAGAGATATACTACGATTCAGGATGGGTTTGTGAAATTCCCGCGGGGCATTTGAGAAAGGAAATCAGTTACTACAGACGGATATTCTATAGCGTTTTGGAGGGAAGATGACATTGGGAAGAGGAATCTGTATAAGGAGATTTGTTTGACTGGATTGGAATGGAAGGAGATTTATCGTCAAAAGAGAGAGATTAAATAAAACAGAGTGATTATGTATCGAAACAGGCGCTTGTTCATTTCGGTAATGGAATGACGATGAAGCCAATTCTCCACTCAAAAACACTACGAGGAGAGGAAACGTGGAAAACTACGCTCCTTTAACACAGTTAAATCATTAATTGTGAATTTTGGAATTAAGATTCATGGCTACCAGTAGATCACTATGATATCATGGGATGGTTCCAACGTGATGGTCATGATCTTCACACTTTTTACCCCCCTCAAAACTTGTTGAAAGTCATGGCAGTTCATGACCAGTATCCTCCATAGACACGACACTTACTTATCGATGGATTAACGAAAATCACTGTAGTACTCAAGACTGAGTAGTAATAAACGAAAATCGCAATGTATTGGGGTAACTATAACTTCTGCATTTCTTGTGCACTTGACTACTAGTAGATCACATCATTGCATATTCATATAGTATCTTTGGTTTTATCTGTATAAGTTGTTTTCTAGTTGGATACCACTGCGAGTCCCCACTACGATATTGTTTGGGGATGCGTTTTGGTATGTGGACACTCCGTTTTCATGATGTCTATTGGTATTTAATTACATTTGATGAGAACCTTTCGATCATGTTTTCAAACACTATAACTGTTCAGATCATAGCAATCGTTGAACTATCCTTCGTTCTATATGTGGTTGACATAGTATCCTCTGTTGCATTCTCTTTATTGTGTTATATCAAAGCGAATCCATTCTGTTTTGAAAGGGAGTAGATACACAGTATCCTTCTGTAATACGAACCAAAACACAACTGGCATACACTCTACATATCAATAATGATGCTAATTACGGGAATCAAATCAGCATCGTAATCACACTATTCACGCAATTGACCACGAATCCTCCATATACAGCACGTAGAAATACCATAACTGTTATTAGTTTAGAATAGTAGTCATTTTCTGTGTTGTGGTTGCGTATTCCAGTTTTCTGTATACGCGTCCACTTTATTCTCTCCTCGTTATGTGCATTTGTGTTGATGGCTGTTAAGGAAAGTACATCAGTTCATCCCGCAACCATAGTTTAGCCTAATGGATGATGCCACTAGTAACATATGATTCTGTTAATCAACTATCATTAATTATTCTATCTCATTTCTTTAGATGTAGCATCGTGTTGTGGTAAACAAGGTACCATTACTAAACTGCCGCTTGTAATCTGTTTGTCGCAATTACAGTATTATTGTACTTAGGTGATGACCTGACACATCATCTCCTCTGCAATGCAGGATACTATTGTGGGTATCTTATTTCTGGTGTGTTTCCATTCTCCCGTACCGTTTCTTTATCTCTATTTAAGGATTGTCAACTGCCGCCAATGATCTGGCAACTCTTATTTGGCCAACTATCAACTCCAATAGTTAGATTATGCTTGTTGAATATCACTGGTAGCATTTTTGTACCAACTGAGAAATGGCGGGTTGATTGTGTTTAACCAGTGATCATTTTTTACGTGTACGGTGGTTCTTCTTGCAGTATTTTTGATCGCCTATACTCTTTTGATTTGCGATAATGGAAACAGTTAGTGAGCATGAGACATCTGATGCCACCAACGCATCGACCATTCTATACTCAACATGGTGCAGGACAATGAGTGATTGTATTGACATTTCCACCACCGGACAAGAGGAAGCAGGTGATGAAAGAGGTACTCTCTATTTGTATTCTTTATTTGTAGGAATTCGCTATTAGCTTCCTCAATATCGCGAATTCCGGTGATCTATCTATACAATGCTATTTGCAATGAAAGGACTATTCCTATAAGAGTATTGGATTCCCAAAAGGAGGCGAATTCACGCATCAACATGCCATCTGAGTCAAATCGGACTGAAAACTATGCTTTTGTAGTCTGTATAGTCTACGAGTGGCAAATATGCTAATAAATCCGGATTCTATGCTACTTTTTCGAGAATCACAAATATGAGGTAAATGGCTGTGCGATTTCACCTGTAGAAGAAGTGTCCGACAAAATAAGCAGCTGACACATCAAAACCATGGATTGACGTGCCTTTTCAGTCGATGTGTAACCGCCTAAGTATGTCAAAAACGATTCGACATATACGATTATCTACATCGAGGCAATGCCCTTGCGTACAAGGATAGCATCCACTATCGTTCCCGATCACCATCTTTGATAACACGGCAACTATTGAAACGGACGACGCCAACTACTATGCGATCGACCGAATAACAATGTGGTAAAATTTTATCAATCACTATTATTGCAGTATGAAACAAGAAGAAAAAGAAGAAGAAAAATAAATCCGTGCGCCCAAAAGGGAGTTTCAACGATCTGATTGTTTAACTTAACGAAAACAAAACCCTCATAGAATTCTATTCTTTTCATTCATTCGCGAACCAAATGTCAAAAATTGACGCTGTTCTGGGTTCCCAGTGGGGTGACGAGGGAAAGGGAAAGCTGGTGGACACGATCGGCAATCAGTAGGTTCGAGGACGGCGGAGCGTGAGCGCGTAGGTACGACCTCTGTTGCCGTGCCACGGGAGGTGCCAACGCCGGCCACACCATCATTTACGACAACAAGGCGGTTGCTTTCCATCTTGTTCCCATCGGTGTTGTCCAGCCCCAGGCGAAGTGCATCATCGGTAACGGCTGCGTCGTGAGCATCACCACTCTTTTCGAGGAGATCGAGAGTCTCCGCAGAATCAAGGTGAACATTGAGAACAGGTACACCCATCCCTCCCTATTCACACTCCAGACTGTTCGTGTCGGACCGTGCTCACATCGTGTTCAACTTCCACCAGATCTGCGATGGTCTGAACGAGCTGAACAGTGGCGACCTGAAGATCGGAACGACCAAGCGCGGCATCGGACCAACCTACGCGAGCAAGATGGAGCGTTACGGCGTGCGCATGGGAGCGCTGCGCAACTGGGACCGCTTCAAGGAGCAGTACATGCGCATCTACAACATCGTAAGGCTGGCTTGATTGTCATCACATAGTACCGCATCCGCTACAACCTGCAAGACTACGACTACGAGGGCGAGCTGGCGAAGATCCAGTCGCTGCTTCCGGAGTTGCTGCCGATGATCATCGACTCGGTGTACGAGATCAACAAGGCGCTGGACGAGGGCAAGAAGGTGCTGGTGGAGGGAGCGAACGCGCCGATGCTGGACATCGACCTGGGTACGTACCCGTACGTGACCTCCTCCTCGGCGTCGATCGGCGGCATCGTGACGGGTCTGGGCGTGAGTCCGCACCGCGTGGGCACCATCTTCGGCATCGTGAAGGCCTACACCACGCGCGTGGGCGAGGGTCCCTTCCCCACCGAGCAGCTGAACGCCATCGGCGAGCGTCTGCGCAGCGTGGGTCACGAGTTCGGTGCGACGACGGGCCGTCCGCGCCGCTGCGGGTGGCTGGACCTGGTGCAGGTGGCGTACACGACGATGGTGGACGCGTTCGACTCGCTGTGTCTGACGAAGCTGGACGTGCTGACGGGGCTGGAGACCATCAAGGTGGGTCGCAAGTACCTGCTGGACGGGAAGGAGCTGCCGTCGATGCCTGCGGAGGCGGAGGATCTGGCGCGCGTGGAGGTGGTCTACGACGAGCTGCCGGGCTGGTCGGAGGACATTTCCAAGTGGGTGAGGGAGCGGTGTGTGAGCGTAGTGTGCGGTCCTTCGAGGAGCTGCCAGAGAACGCGAGGAAGTACGTGGAGTACATCGAGAAGGTGCTGGGCGTGCCGATCCACTTCATCGGCGTGGGTGCGGGAAGAGACGCCGTGATCTCGCATTGAGTGTGACTGGGTGTTTGTTGGAGAGATATTGTGATGGAAGAATGGTGGTGTAGATGGGAGAATAAGAGAGTGTAAATAGAAGAACGACATCACGCTTTGCTTCGATTTGCTTGACTTGGATTGATAATTCAATGCATATTGATCATGAACAAACAAGCCACAAACTACACGACATAAGCTCCTCGATCGCCTTCTTCGACGCTCTCTGCGCCTCATCAAACCCATCCACACCCACCTCGATGGAGTTGGACTTCTCTGGCCGCACGTGCACCAGCGCGTTGTACTTCCTCCGGAAATCCACCTGCTCTCCGATGGCGCGGAGCGCAAAGTAGTACTTGGCGTAGGTGGAGGAGTTGATGAGTCTACGTGAGACAGAGAGAACACGGCGACACGTTCCACTGGATGTCGTTGATGAAGGCCGACTCCAGGTCGTTGAACCCCTCCTTGTCAAACTGAGGATACACAACACAGAAGTCTTCGTTCGTCGGCGTGTTGTCCGGCCACACCTTGGACGCCAGAAGCAGAGCACACAGCGTGATCGGTCTCCAGTTGCATGGAAGGAGCGAGATGTGCTGCATCGAAATCAAACGATCGACATAGATTAGTAGTACAAGAGAACACTCGGATGGAATCTTGATCTTCTCAAACACACTGGTCAAAAACGAGAAGATGTCGTTGGTTGACGGAATCAGGTATTTGCGCTCAATGGGCTACCACTCACTCCTCCATGCCATTGCTACGATAAAACAGAAGGCTGGAATCGACCGAGGTCGATTCCCGAGTGACATACTAAACCTAGACAATGACTCTACGAATCAGACACACACAAATGATTATGCTTCGTAAACTCACTCTCGCTATATTGGAGCGATTTGTCATTCGGACGGAATCGCTTCTGATTCTCCACAAATTCCTTCCACTCGAGATACACGTACTTTCTCTCGATATCTACGTCCGTCGACATGTTCCACCGTTCCAAGCCCTTCGTGATGTACTGCGACAGCACTGCACTCACACTACCAATGACACACATCTCCATCGCTCACCGTCGCAGCACATCGAACGTGTCGGGCGCGGAAATCGATCCGCTTGGACGCCGAAAGACGTTCCGCTGCGACAGCGTTTTGTACTTCAGCTTCTTCGTCGCATTCAACTGCGGTGTGCAGAGGTCTTCGATGAGTTCCGGCTCTACGCGTGGATCGTGGTGCAAACCGATACCCTGCGGAGTGTGCACGTTGTCTTCCAAACAAGAAGTATCAAAGGTGCCTAGTTGGTGAAGGATCGCAGCGGGCACTACTGGTCGATAGGACAGACTCGGTGGTCTCTCTTGATCCTTTGTTGCCCATAGGAATGGTTTGGGAAAGGTGAGAGACCCAGCGAATCTTCAATTGTCAAAACAAACAGCGGTAATGAGTAGGTGCCTTGCGACCTCTTCGCTTCGGTCCCGCAGTGACCGTGGTCCACTCGTCCTCCTCGTTCTTCGGAGCGGGCGCGGGCGCTTCCGGTGCAGGTGCAGGCGCAGCAGCCGCAACAGGCGCCGGAGGAGCGTGACGCGGGGCCGCGCGGCCTCCCGGAGCGCGTCTGCCCCTCACTGGCTTCTCGTCCTCGCTGTCGCTGTCCATGAGGTTGGCGCGCGCGATGAGCTTGGCGCTGCGCTCCTCGCGCTCCCTCGCCTTCTTGTCCTCCTGCTCCTTCATCATCGCCGCCACGCGACGCTCCTCCTCCTCCTCTCTGCGTCGCCGCTCCTCCTCCGCCTTCCGCTGCTCCTCCTCCTTGCGTCTTCGCTCCTCCTCCACACGACGCCGCTCCTCCTCGCGTCTGCGCCGTTCCTCCTCCTCCTTGCGCTTCTTCTCCTCCTCCTCCTTCCGCTTGCGCTCCGCCTCCTGGAAGCGCGTCTCCACCTCGCCCTTCACACTCTCGAAGCGACGCAGACTCACGGCACTCGCGTACGGCGCCAGATACGCACCCACCTTCTCCGCCACCGGCCGCAGCACCGCCGCCTGCTCCTTCTGGTGCTTCTTCTGCGCGTACAGCGCGTCGAAGCACTTCGTCCAGTAGTCCACGCACTCCTGGTGCCGCTGCGCGAAGAAGGCCTCCGTCGCCGGCAGCGCCGCCTCGCGCAGCGCGCGGTTCAGGAAGAGCTGCTTCTCCGACTCGCGCTGCGTGCGCTGCTTGCGCTCGCGCTCCGCCTTCTCCTTCGCCACCTCCAGGTAGCTGCGCAGCTCCTCCAGCGACATCGCCGTCACGAACTCCAGGTCCAGCTGGCGGCCCGCCACCGTCTTCAGCTCCGCCAGCAGTCGCTGTCGCAGCGCCTCCTCCTCGCGCCGCCGCGCGCGCTCCAACTCTTCCTTCTGACGACGACTCTCTTCCTCCCGCAGACGCTCCGCCTCGCGCCGCTCGCGCTCCTCCGACTCCTTCTTGATGCGCTCTGCCTCCGTCAGGTTCTTCTCGCTCTCGCGCCGCTCCGCCTCCTGCTTGCGCGCGTCGATCTGCGCGAAGCGGTCCAGCATGGCCTGGTGCACGTCCTCCTTCAGCTCGTGCGCCGTGTCCATCAGCTCCAGCATCTCCTGCTCCTGGTCCATCAGCTCCGTGCTCTCGGGGTCCACCTCCACTATCGTCGCCATCAGACTACGCTCGAGACCCCTCCCCACACCCACTTGCGCCGCAGCGTGCTCAGGAAGCCGCTGAACACGTCGTGCTCCGCAACGCCGTGGTTGAAGAACACGCACTGCTTCACGTAGTCCAGACGGATGTGCAGCTGGCTCGAGAGACCCGCCTCCACCACCAGCCGCTCCGCCTCGTAGCGGTCGAAGTGCAGCTCGCTAAGCAGCTTCGTGTAGTTCTCCAGCTTCATCACCGAGTACACGCTCTCCAGCTGCTTCAGCACGCGCAGCAGGATCATGCGACGCAGCTGCGGCACGTACTTCGCGTACTCCGGCGTGCGCTCGATGAAGCTACAGTGAAATCATACCCGCTCGCCCACCTCATCGACTTGCTCACGTGGCTCACCATGTCCAGCGGGTGGAACTCGCCCTCCAAAATGTTGTACAGCTCCGCCAGCTCCGCAGGCACGTAGCTCAGCACCTCCAGCGTGCGCAGCTCGTTGTGCAGCACCTCTCTCTGCACTCGCACACCCCCCGCGCGCCTACCGTGACGCGCGACGACAGACCCATCATGCGCGTGATCAGCAGGTCCAGCTCGCGCTCCACCTTGAACGACGGGTGGCTCTCGTCGTCCGCCTACGATGAGGAGTCGGCAACAGACCCACCGCCGTGTAGATGGGAATGCACAGCGAGCCCAGACACGCCTGCGCCGCCATCGCGCTCAGCTCCTTCTCCGTGAGGTCCTTGTTCTGGCGCTTGTGCAGCGACAGCAGACGGATCTGCGCGTACGCGTGGTACAGGAAGTGGTTCAGCTCCCAGAAGATCTGCGAGGCCTTCTCGTAGTAGAAAGCCAGCAGCGAGGACTTGCAGACGCTGTTCGCCATGATCGCACGCAGGTCGTTCAGGATGTTGAACGCCTCGTTCCACTGCTTCAGCTTGCACGCCACGTCCAACTGCTGGAAACGCGTCGTCAGCTGCAGCTCCGCCGTCTTGCTCGACCACACCACGCGGTAGCGCATGTTCGTCTCCTGCGTCGGGTTCATCAGACTCACCAGGTGCTTGCCCAGGAGGTAGCGCAGGCTGCGGAACTCGTTCACGCGGTTGTACTCCAGACAGAAGTTGAATGCGCGCTCGCACACGCTGTGGTACAACTCCTCCATTGTGTTATTGAACTTCAGCAGCTCCAGAATGTTGCGCAGATTGTCCCAATAGTACTTCATGTAGGGATACACGATCTCGCGCTGCACACGTGCAGGGTCGCTAGGGTCGCAGCCGATGCTCATGACAAGCGAAGTGGCGTCCACCTCCTCCTCCAACTCCAGAGGATCGAACTGCTCAATGTGGTACTGCTCCTTGGCGTCGGTGATCTTCTTCAGGCACGCGTCCAGGAAGTAATTCACAACCGTCTTCATGGAACTCGGCATCTTCACTAACAACCCCAACCCACGCATACCAGGAGCTGACAAATGTTACGATACTGACTGAGCGCCTCCTTCGCCGAGTCCGACTCCAGAATGCTCACGCAGATATCAAGAAGCAGCATAATGGCCTCTTCAATCGAAGGAGACCAAATTTTATTCTTTCCAGGCTCAAGAGAGTCGTAGAGACACTGGATGGCAGCCGGTTTATCGTTCAGCTTCAGATACTCTACATCGTCACAGTCATTCACTTCCACGAACCCTCTGCCTGTCTCACGGCATTCGCGGATTTCGCACTAGGACTCATGGTTCGTTGAGCGTTTTCTGCCACTCCTTGGAAAACGTACAGTGATCGACCTCGCCTTGATCATCAATGCCTCAAAACAAACACAGAAAAACGTCAAATACTCAATTCCGAGAAGGAAGTGATTGCTGAGTCTTCTTAAAACACTCTGGATGTTTCTCTAGGTACTCCTGAACGCGTTCGGCCGACAGTTTGGCCATATGGGCAAACGCCCTTCGTTCAAATAGATAACTACTAACATGCGAACCCTCGAGCCAGCAGACGTGGCTTCCCTTCCACGACTGGTTGAGTTCCTGCATGCGATGCTCCACGAGCTCAAAAGGAACGTATCGGTCTCGCTTCGCCGTCGCCTAAGCATCAACGAAACGGTGCACGTAAACAAAATAGGCTGCCTCCGGGAGGAAAGGAGGATTGAAGTTCTCGATATTCGTTACACTTAGGAAGCGTCCCATCAATTCATGCGCCTTGTCCATCTTGCGTTTCTACGCATCTCACCCTCTCCAAACACCTACATCGACGTCGAAATACCGGTTCTTCAGTCGATCGGCAAGATTGTAGTAATGCGCATCCTTGTCCAGCCGTTTCCACGGAATCAAATCTGCCATCAGTCCCTATCCCTCATTCTCCATCTCCTTTCCAACCGAAGTGAACACGGGAACGGCGGACGGAGGTCCGACCAGCGAGGCGGTTCCCACGGGAAACGGCGTCAACGCGGCGACCATGGCGGCATGCAGTCCTCCCATGCTGATGCCTCCCACGACCAACGGTCCGTATCCCGCCTCCATGAAGTAGTAGAGAAGCGACCGCGCCTCCTCGATCGTCGTGGCACCCAGAAGAGGAAGATCCGACACGTGCAGCAACTTGCAGCCATTCTGCCGCTTTGGTTTGCGCTGACCGTAGAAGGGACCTTCCATGATCTAAATGAGATGAGGAGAGAAGGAGAACGATGGATCCGATACCCATTCGCGCAAGAGGAATGGAAACGCCATCGTAGCGACGTCCATACCGTTTTTCTCCGGTACCTATAAATGAAAGAGGAGAATTGCAGAAACCAGGAAGAAGGAGAACCATCGGCGTGTACTTTGGCTCATTACTCGCCCAGGAAAGAGGCTTCACAACACGTATGTAACCCTGCTCGCTTTCCATAGGAAGATACTCCAAGAACCGGGATATGGTTTTATACTGTCCATCTTGAATGATCACTTGATCATTATCCATAATTTCGGGCGCACTCAGATGCAGCTACCGTGAATAGGATGAAACAGCGCCTACATCCATCTTTGGAGGCATCTGTCCTTCCAGCGTCTCCTGCTTCATGTTTTGCAGTTCGAGGTACAGCTTGTCCACAAGGTTGATGTCTCCCCTATCCGTGATGCAAAATGAACATACGTACCACCCAGCAGTAAAGAAGCCGGCCCACGGGTTTCTCAACTTGCACAACACCATATCGATGTATTTGTAATGTTCATTGTGCGTAATCTTTCCCAAGCTAAAGGTCAATCGTCGGGAACACACCCACAACTTCACGGCTGGATTCAGTCGCTCCAGAAATGAGTACATCGCACGCTTACTCCACGTTCCGTATGCAAATCGATACGGTCAGTAAGGAATACTAGTTGATGCGAGTGATCCTTCCTATCAGGAAGAGTGAACAGATAGTATGACAGTAAGTGAATTCATAATCAGTTCACTAACATCACCTTTCATCATCAACAAACACTACAGAACTGGATAAACAACATCGATACATAGAAGAGAGCGCCCGTCGCAACCGCACAGATGAGGATCGTGAAAATCCATCCGGCGAAGACGCTGTACAGAAGCTTCCAGTTGACTCCGTTCTTGCCCTCCACCAGTCCCACGCCCACCGTCGATCCCACCTTGCAGTGCGTGGTGGAGAGAGGCAATCCAATGGCGGATCCGAACAGTACGATGATCGCAGACCCGATCTCGATCGTAAATCCGCGCGACGGAGTCACCTTCGCCATGTTCACTCCCAGCGACGCCATGATCTTGTACCCGAGACAGATCAGTCCGACGACGATTCCCACGCCGCCCAACACCAGGACCCACGCAGGGACCTTCGCGTCCTGCATGACGTCTCCCGTCTCGTAGATAGTGATGCAGGCGGCCAGCGGACCGATGCTGTTGGCTACGTCGTTCGCTCCGTGGGCGAACGAGTTGAACACGGCCGTGATGATCTGCAGGTACGTGAACAGCTTCTCCGTGCGCGGGTCGAACTCCTCCGCGTGACTGTGCATCTGCGCCACCGTGCTGTCCTCATCCAGCAGCTTCTCCTCCAGCGCCTTCTCCTCGCTCATGTCCAGCAGCGGGATAACGTTGGTGGGCGCGGAGGTCATCACCGTCAGGTCGCCCGCCTTCTCCGTCGTCGTCTTCCAGCCGTTGTCCACCTTCACCTCCACGGCGTCATTGTGGATCGCGGGCTCCGTGGAGACAGACATCACGTAGCGACGGATGAAGGGCATCGCCGTGAACTGCAGGACGAGAGCGACCACGGCGCCGATGCCGATGCAGATGAGAATGATGTAGTAGATGGGCAGGTTGATCTGCAGTGAGTCGCTCTTGTAGAGGACGAGGAAGAGGTTGAAGGCGATGGTGAAGCCCACAATCGGACTGTAGGCGTTCAAAGCGCGATTCACGCTGTTGGGCGCGCGAAGAATGACCTTGCGGACGATGACGAAAATGCACGTGGAGAGAAGACTCGATACCACAGGCGCGATGATCCAAGAGGAAGCGACGATTCCCACCTGCTTCCAGTTCACAGCACTCCATCCTTTCGCCACCACAGCCATACCAATAATACCACCGATACACGAATGAGTCGTTGATACCGGGAGACCATAAATAGTTGCCAAAATCAGCCAGACAGCCACTCCGAATAGCACGCATAGCATACCGTACATCAGCTCCACCTACTGTCACACCGAGAGAGAAGCCGTACTGGAATGTCAATAAACAGTGACGGTTCCGTGATGCCCTTCATGATGGTGGAGGCTACATTCCCTCCAAGCAAGTAGGAGCCCGAAAACTCCATGACAGAAGCGATTACCACTGCCTGCTTCATGGTAAGCGCCTTAGAACCGACGGAGGTGGCAAAGGCGTTCGCGACATCATTCGCTCCTATGTTTTAGAGATGCGTACTCCACTCTCCTACCAATTCCAAAGGAGGAAAAGAATGATACCACACAGCACGCGATAGGGATCCATTTGTATGAATCTAAAGCAGCCATCTTCTCGTAGTAGAGTCTTGTAGCGATATTGTATGAACCCTACGGTTCTGCAGATGGTTTAATGGCATTATCAAAGGGAACTCCGCGAGTTGTGAGCAATAACCGTTCTCCCTCGCTTATCTGTTTCTCCATTTCTGTATCTATCTGTATTCGTGCGTAGGCGTGCTCAGTTTTCAATATGAAGACAACTGGGGTGCAAAAGGAAACCGCTCTGAGTGATCACTGTGTGCAGCATGTTATTCTACTTCAGATGAATTCATCTTCCTCCTCCCATTCCCTACGCAGCATATCACGCAAAACGGTCAGATGGAGGAGCATTACCATAAGGGGGCTGATTCTACATATATTTAACAGTCTAATGACATTTCATTACCCCCTGGGTCAAACAAATACTCCTCGTTTTTTGCCCCTTTCTCTTTTGGTTCTGAATCGCCAAATCTGTGGTTAATTTGGAGTAGACACTACAATGAAGGTACGCACCCGATCTTGTTGTCATGGAATGTCTATTTTTCGTTTTCAACAAGAGTGCAGTGGCTAATCTCGCTGTAGCTGAACATTTGCTATCCTGCTCTTAGTTCTCAGAAGCCTATTGACATCGATGATGAGAACAAGCTGTATAGGAGTGTGTGTGGACATAACCATGTAGCCGTGTGTTCATGGACAAGAGAATCTCTCAGGAAGTGGAGGGTGACTCTCTGGGCGACGAGTTCAAGGGTTACATCTTCCGGTAAGCGGTGGTTGGGTTTGTGGATGTAGCATTACGGGAGGAAACGACAAGCAGGGCTTCCCCATGAAGCAGGGTGTTCTGTGCAATCACCGTGTGCGCCTTCTGCTGGCGGACGGCAGTTCTTGCTACCGCGCTCGCCGCACTGGAGAGAGAAAGAGAAAGTCTGTGCGTGGCTGCATCGTGGGTTCGGACATTTGCGTGCTGAACCTGATGATCGTGAAGAAGGGCGAGCAGGAGATTCCGGGTCTGACGGACGAGGCGTCTGCGAAGCCCCGTCGTCTGGGTCCTAAGAGAGCAAGCCACATCCGCAAGCTGTTCGGTCTGACGAAGGAGGACGACGTGCGCAAGTTCGTGGTGCGCCGTGTGTTCGAGCACAACGGACACAAGCACAACAAGGCTCCCAAGATCCAGCGTCTGGTGACCCACCGTGCTCTGTGCCACAAGCGTGCTCGTCTGGCGGAGAAGAAGGCGGCGATGGAGAAGGCTCGCGAGGCTGCTGCCGAGTACAAGCAGCGTGTGGAGCAGATGGACAAGGAGAAGAAGACCGCTCGTCTCCACAAGAAGCCCGTGAAGGCGTAAAGTCTTGATTGTACGGCCACAGATCCTTGGTTGTTTGTTCAATTATCTGTTTGCGATTGAGATGGAACCAGAATTGGAAGCCTTTCTGAAGGACAACAAGGAGTTTCAGTTGAATGACCACGGAAAGGTGCACTGCAACGTGACCAATCACGACATCGTGGCCAAGATGTCGGAAGTGAAGAAACACATGGAGAGCGACAAGTACCTGCATGCCAAGAACTGGTAGTTGGTGGAAAGGTGTTTCCATGTAGGTACAACTACGACTATTCAAAGTATCTTCCCTATATTCAGGAGCACCGGACAGACCCGAAGAAGCTGTTCTGTATTGTGACGATGACGAGCATCAACAAGGTTGCTTTATTCGTCCGTAATTAGGATAGATTCCTGAAGTTGTGGAGCGTACGGTGAACTCAAAGAAGTTCAAGCGGCTGTGTGAGCAGTATGAGAAGCGACAGCAGGAGCGAAAGGAGCGTGAGAAGGTTCGTTTGAAATTGTCTTTTGATGGGTAGAAGGGTGAGCAGAAAAAGGAGAAGGAGGAGAATGATATCGTATGGGAGTGGTGAGGTGTTGATGAATAGGATGAGATGCTTGCCTTGGTGGATGAGGAGGATGGAAAGGAAGTGGAGGAGGAAGAGGAAGAGTATTCTCAGGACAATTCTCAGGACAATTCTCAGGACGATTCGGATGAAGCGAATGAACAGGAAGAGAATTCGTCGGAGGACTGGGAAGAGGATTCCCAAGAAGACCCTGAAGAGGATGAAGCCCTTCTGGAGAGCGACTCGCCGGAGGAGGAAGAGGTGCCTCCCCCGAAGAAGACTGCAAAGAGACAAAATGCAAAGAAGAACCCTCCTGCCAAGAAGGTAAGTTGTGTTTGGAATGGAGCACGGCTGGAGTCGGTCTTCATACCCTGTGGAAACCGATACGGCATGTGCTAGAGAGAAGCGGTTTCTTGATACGGATCTGTTCTGAGATGAATTGATCGCACAAAGAAGCAAACACTTACAGCATATAGGGTCGCAAGCACTAACTCGATTGATTTAGATGCTCTGTTTTTTCAAAACAAGATCATTCATTTTCTGGGTTGATGGATTGTTACAAGAAGGCGTCTCCGCTATTTACGTAGGGTGCGGGCAAACCGATTACGAGCGTAGTCCAGTGGAAAAAGTGATGCGAGTGAACAGTGCAGCGGTCGTTGTTCCTGCCGGCTCCATGTTTCAGCTACCAGTCATGATTCCAAAAGCGGGAACGCGAGTCCGCTGGTCCTTCTGTGTAAAGGATTATGACTGTCTATTCGGAATCGCTTCCCGACCGAACCAGTTCGCAGACGACTACGTTATGAAGAAGCAGCTAATTGCTCCCAACGTAGATGCGAAAGGTTCCATTGTTGTTACGGACCAAGGAATGATCTACCTTGTGTGGGATAACTCCTATTCGTGGATTCGCTCGAAAACAGTGGTTTACTCACTGACAGTAGAAATACCCTCCGATGGAATTGAGGATAAACAAAAGGGATCTCTGTGGGATGCAACGGTTATGGCTTATCGATAGAACCTACTTCGAAGACATGAAGCGCTGCGAAGAGACGATCAATCACTATGAGGACATGATTCAGAGCATCCGAAAAAAGGAATACGAACTGCATCCGAAGATTAAGGAGAAAGAGAGCGAGATGAACGTGATAGCCGTCTCTCCAACCCCATCGCCTCACATGTAGACCGACAAGGAAGCGATTCAGCGCAAGATCAACGACTGCATCACGAAGAGCAAGAAGACCGAGGAGAAGCTCCAGGAGCTGAAGCGCTCCTCCGCGGACGTTCTCCACCAATCAGCCTTCATCATCGAGATCACGCGCATTCTGGGAATGCTTTCCTGCAACGACCTGCTTCGCGTGTAGGCGTTTCTCCCGCTGACGACGCAGTGCCTGCGTGAACTCCTTCTTCCACCGCTGCGTGCACCAGGACTCGGTGTGGGAGCAGGCGTTTCTCATCAACGACCGTCGGGATATCGCGAGCATCATGAAACACCGCTGGCTGCAGAAGAAGTGGCTCAAGTTCAACCCGACGACGCACATCCCGGGCATCGTCTTCAGTCGCCACAGCGTCAGCATAGACGTGACGGCGGCGGAGCTGCTGGACGAGTCGTTGGACTCTGAGGAAATGGTGCAGCAGCTAGAGAAGGCACATACCATTGTGTTCACCGACCTGAGTCTCCTCTACCGCGTCAGCGACACGCTGGGCTGGTACAAGACGCAGGACGACTACTGCTACTACGTGGAGGTGACGAGCTTCCAGAAGAAGACCTTCCACATCCTGTATGCGCGACTGACAGTCACACAGTTGGAGTTCCTCATCCAGCAGGTCTTCGTGAAGGGAGTGGGTGAAGCGTAGGCAATGTCATCTCCTGTGCTACTTCCATTGCCTGGAACGGTGAGCGGAGAGAATGGGTTCTATATCGATCGCATGAAACGTGTGGGGAAATGGACCGTCTCTGGGGATGTAGGTGTGGGAGAGGAATAGCAACTAGGATTGGATTCAGGTCCCATTGTACTAATAGTGCTTTTCTTTGTTAACAAACACGACACTCCAAATCCACGTCCTTTCCCACAGCCTCCGACACGTTGCTGTATCCGTCCCGGTGAAGCAGCTCCACCAGATCCTTCTTGATCTGCGGCACCAGACCCATTCCGTGGTACACCAACGCGGAGTAGATTTCCACGGCAGACGCTCCCGCCTTGATCTTCTCGTACGCGTCTTCTCCGCTGGAGATGCCTCCGACGCCGATGATGGGAACCTTGCCGTTGGTCAGCTTGTACCTGCAAGTCACACGAGCCACCCAGCTCCACATGTCGCGAATGCACTCCGTGCTGAGCTCCTTCACGGGCTTTCCGCTCAATCCTCCCTTCTCCTTCTTGTTCTCGCTCTTCAGCGTGTCCGCGCGCGTCACCGTCGTGTTGCTGATCACCAGACCGTCCACCTTGTACTCGAGCACCAGTTTCGCGATCTGCTGTGGCCGTCAAGGGATTGCTTGCTCTCTCCACAGGATATCTCTCTGCTCGTGCGTCAGATCGGGAGACAGCTTCAGCAGCAGCGGCGCGTGCTCAGGAAGCAGGTTCAAGTACTGGTAGATCTGCACGTGACCACCGTCCTCTTTTCCCACCTGGTCCAGCATTCCACGCAGACGCGTCTCCTCCTGCAGCGCCGTCGTTCCCACCTGGTTCGGACAGCTGATGTTCAGCACCATGAAGTCCGAGTAGGGGCCGCAGCGCGTGATGCCCAGAAGGTAGTCCTTCACAGGGTCCTCGCAGTCCTTGTTGTCGGCGAGATTCACGCCAATCAGACCACGACGATGCTTCTGCTGGCGAGAATACTCCTGCTGCAGGCGGGGAACGATCACGTTGTGTCCCTCACTGTTCAGTCCGAAACGGTTGATGATGCCCTCGTCCTCGTAGAGACGGAACATGCGCGGCGACGGGTTTCCCGGCTGCGGCTTCGGCGTGATTCCGCCAACCTCCACAAAGGCGAGACCGCTCTTAAAGAGTTCATTGATGGCCTCCGCCTGCTTGTCAAAGCCCGCCGCGATACCGATGCATTGAGGGAACTCCAAACCCATGATGGTGGTTTTCAGCTCGGGATACACCGTCTTGTCCACAGGAGCTAGGAATGAGAAGACTCAGATGACGATACCCAGGTGGTATTTCTCCAGAAGCACTCCCGCTCGATGGGCTTTCTCACAATCCAGTTTTCTCACAAGTGGCATCGCCGAATCTGCCATCCAATAATACCATTTCGTGGCACGGATGGAATCCCAGCTGTACCCGATGGCGGTTCCTCCAATCAATCCGGCCAAAATATATTTCCACTACAGTAAATGCATACGGAAGATGTCCCACTGCCTTTCCTCCCTTCTTTGGTTGCGATGTTGAAAAGGATCGTTTAGTGCAAATACTGGAACCGTAACAGAAGGAAACCGCATCCTACGGTGCAAAACGAGTAATACGAGAGAGCATGGCGTATTCCAAAATAAGAATGAGAACATGAATTGTGAGAATGACCAAGAGACTTGATACGCCTGTTTCTATGGGTATCCAAGGACATGGGGATCGATGCCAGTTGGAATGGATGGTTTTGTGGCTGAGGACCGTCTTTGTTCAAATTGATTCCAGCAATCACTATCCGGAATCACACAATGCGGACTGAAGCGAAGGAATGGGGCGTGGTTCATTATGCAGACATGGAATAGAGAATCTATGACCCAGGGGGTACGTGTCCTTTCCTTCTTGTCCTCCAGAAAGATTGTTATTTCAATACAACTAAAAGAAATGGTATGTTTTGTGCGCTTTGTTCGACTGCGGAGTGGCCGATTCGCATCCATTTGAAAGGGAAGAGCGATTAACCGTTCTGTAGCCCAAGGAGATTAAGGACGTTCGCGATTTCATCGCCTGTGCCAGAAGAAAGGATGCTTCTCGTATTCCGATTCGTGTGGTTCGCGTAATTGCGTAGTGATCAAGATCAAGAAGAACGCCACTGGTGAGACGAAGTTCAAGGTGCGCTGCAGCAAGGTATTTGATTGGCAATACGGGATGGCTTATGCATAGTACCTGTACACTCTTGTCGTCAAGGACTCTACCAAGGCTGAGAAGCTCGCTAAGAGCCTTCCTCCCAGTAGTCGTTTGAGGGATTTCGTTAGGGTTGTAGGCGTTACCAAGATGGATATCTAAGGATGATGGAACGGAAGAGTTATATGGAAGAACAATCGATCATTCCGGTGTTTGTTGTTCGATACGTGTTGTTGTGGGTTCGCGTGGATCATCGGAGGATTCCCTTTCTTTTCCATCCGCCTCCACTCCCGTATCTCTTCCTTTCAGAGGCAATCATTCCGTGCGAGAATTGAAATAGGATATGGGGGAAACGAGGAGTAGGTATTTGTTCCTGCTTGAATTCGATACCCCCTGGGTCGGCTTTTCTTTTGGTCATCAAATAGTTTCTTGATCATCTTCAAGAGTTATTTCTTGTATGCTTGTGACAAATGAGTGGAAAGCGTGTTTCGCGCGAAAGAGAGCGAAATGACATGTTTTTGGTGGTTTGCGCAAAGGAGAGGGAATTAACCTTGTTTCTAGACATCATGCCTTACACTCCTTCTAGACTTCACGTTAAGGGTGCCATCCTCGGCTACAGAAGGTAGATGATTGCGTTTGGACATCTGATGCACTTAGATCCAAGGTTGCTCAGTACAGCAACCAGAGCCTCATCAAGATTGAGGGAGTCAACACCACTAAGGATGCTGAGTTCTACTTCGGAAAGCGTGTTGCTTACGTCTACAAGGTGGGAAACGTTTCCGATTTGATTACCATATAGGCTGAGACTGTGAAGAACGGTTCTCGCTACCGCTGCATTTGGGGAAAGGTCGCCAAGGCTCACGGAACCAACGGAGTCGTGCGTGTGTTCTTCCGCCACAACCTGCCTCCTCAGTCCATGGGAAAGACCGTCCGCGTGATGCTCTACCCCAGCCGTGTGTAATTGATGGAGAGGGAAACGCTTGATCAAGATCTTGTTATGTTTGTTAGAAAACATATGACGATTTAAACACAAGGTCCGCGTTGAACAAGTCCCGAAGCTTCGCTATCTGGATCGAAACACCGTCGAGTCCTGTCACGCAGAAACCTATCTGTGATCGCACTGTGTAATAACCTACAGGATATATGGAATGTTGGGAGATAGGACAGCCAGTCCCACGACGTAGACCAATTCGGCGAGTCGTCAATGATCATAATCGGACGCTCCGTCGGGAAAACCACGTTCATATCAATCTGTCGCAAGTCTGCGTCGGTGATCACGCAGGGTTGGAGATAGGAGGGCTGCATCTCTCCGGAACAGACTGTGAAGGATGGAGGATTCCGCACCTTCCCCAGCGTGTCGACGACTTGGCTGAGGAGCGACTGGGAAGGAACGAGAACGACTCCGTTGCAGCCGAGACATGACACCAGTCCGTTCATCCACGCACTTGTCCACGCCTGCTCCGATCCGAAGCCGAACACCTGTCGTCTCTACGAGAAGAGAGGAAGAGGGACGACTACACTCGTCATGCTCTCCATGCAGCTGTTGTGAAGCACAGAGACCACGTCGGGAACTTCCGACGAACTCGGAAACACAAACGGAACCTTGATGTAGCCTAGATAGAAGGTGTCGTCTCAAAACGAACCATCGGAGTCTTGGACGACGCCGTTGTCAATGGTTCGGCGGATGATGTGCGTTGATTCGGATGGCTTGATGGGCTGGGACGGGGCCTCCGTCATCGGCTGCGAAACCACTGGTCGATTGACTGGAGGAGGAACCACATCGCCTTGGCCCTTTTCCGTGTTGAGAAGGCACATCATCATTTTCAAGTCCTCGTCGCGATCTTCCGGGATCGTTATCACTGCGTTCAGGAGTCGCTCCACACCGATTGTGAGCGCCTTATATGCTACTGCCTTTCCGTTACTCCCTTCTCTCACACCCACTTTGTCCGCGTCCTTTTTGGACCGAAGGATAGGAAAGATCGACACGTTGCTACCATTCGGGAAGACCACGGTGGAGGACCACTGCAATCGGTGGTTCTCTCCATACGACTCGCTACAGATGAATACCGTGGATTGTATTCAACTTTTTATATACTGGAAGTGCTAGACCATTGCATTGCATGAACGTCTGCAGTTGGCCTTTTGCGTCTGCCATACAAGTGGGAATGGGAAACTCTACACGTTGATTACAATAACAGTTCCAACGCGGAAAGGTTTGCAACGGACCTCTCGGATTGTCCATACCACCACCTTCTCCTTCTGGAGCATGGCCAGAGATATACATAGCGGGGTCAGCAACTAAACTCATAAACAATAATGACCATCCATATCCCTTCCGTTAAACTCAAATGATGATCACTGAGACATAGTTGAAATACGATCACAACAGTGAAAAGAGAAGGCGTTCAGCATCATTACCATCAAATCCAACTTCTCCCGCCAAATCTTGTATCGAATAACGAAAGTGAATAGCTCATTCTCTTCTTTTCATTGAAGTGAGTATTGCTAAACAATGCGTTCTATGACTCTCCTACTATTGCCCTTGGCAGTACTTTCGTTTGGGATGAGTCTCGAGACATCTTCTCATCCCATGTACTGTGACCTCTACAATCAGTGTATCCAGAGGGAAAACACGTGTACTGTTGGTCAATTGAGAAGTGATCCATAGTTCATCGGAATGGAACAGATGGTGAACAGTTGATGACGGTCTATCGTTATTATACGGAAAGTGATCCATTTGATGAGCTCTTTCGCATCTTTCAAACGTTTTGTCGTTTACGGATGTTCATCCGTAGTTCCTTCGATTCATTCCGGGAATCCATCGGGCTTGAAATGGACTCGTTTGTCCGAATCAACGACGTGGATCGGTTTTCCGAACAACTCGGTTTGAAGTGCAAGTCCACGGTCCAGTCGGGACAGTGGTATCGACTTGAGTAGAGATGGAAACTGACAGTTCCATTTAGAGAGGTTCATTGTGGTACTACCGAAGATGAAGACCTTTTCTCCTTGAAACTGCTACCAACGCTTTCACCTACCATCTCTCCGAAAACGAAGGCATCAAGTCACTCCCAGCCATCTCTGTTGATTGGATTGGGAGTTTTGATTCTCTTCCTTGTCGCTCTTATTGCGATAGGAGTTCTGGTGTATCGACGACAGAAGACCACTTCCGCCTTCACGAATAATCCCATTGTTGTGAGAAACACCACAAACACATCCTTCCCTAATTACGGTACGTTTAGCGCCTAATCAAGAATTGTTTTTTCCACAAATGAAATGGTCCAATCCGACGCAAGATTCCCCTTCAAAACACAAAGCCGCCAAACGATTTGATTGGACGCACCAGTCTTGCGATTCACCATGACAGTATCATTCTCAAGAATGGTAAGCAACCGACACCCTGTAACAAAGGCCCTCGTGTATATTTTTGTAATTGTGGCTCTTACAACCTCTTCCGGCAGGAATGTCTCTCTCCCCTAACGTCTAGGACTGCTCATGGGAAAAGCACCAAGAAGAGCGCCTGTAGAAAACGGTTTGATGCAGTTTGGATGGGGTTCGGAAGAACCCGACACCTGTGCTATTGAGATTATGGTTCATTCACCTCTTTGTGTTTATTGTAGGAGAAGTACAATTGCACGGAGGAGGCGTGCACCGATATGGCGAACTACATCAACTACCTGTTTGCATCCTATGCGAATCCTCACTTCTAGGTATCTCCAGAACTGCAGCTCCCCCACGGCACAGAAGTGGTTCTCTCTTCTGTGGGTGTTCATTCTGATTCTCCTTCTCGTCCTCCTTGCATCGACTGCAGACAGTTACTTCTGTGTTGTCATGGACTCCATTGTGGAGAAGCTCAACATTCCTCCTAGCATTGCCGGAGTCACGTTCCTCGCCTTCGGAAACGGTGCCCCTGATGTATTCTCGCTGATCATGTCCGTTCTCGGTGGCATGACCGAGATCGGCGTTGGCGCGAACATGGGAGCCGGCATGTTTATCACCTCCGTCATCGCGGGATGCGTGGCCGTTTTCTCCAACTGCGAGATCAACAAGTCGTCCTTTCTCCGCGACATCATCTTCTACTTGGTGGCGGTGATCTACCTGATCCTCGTCTTCTTCGACAAGCATATCAAGATGTGGGAGGCCATCGGCTTCCTCCTCCTCTACGCCGTTTACATCACCGTCGCCCCTCTCTCCCCCTCTCCCGCAGATCGTCCTCTCTCGCCGCAAGAAGCCGCAGGACCCCGAGGCGCCCACCGTCGTCCCCTCTCTCTCCCTCTTCCTTAGATGAGTCTCCTCGACGAGGTGGCCACGGACCCGCAGGCACTGCTACTCTCTCCCGGCGGCCCCTCCGCGGACGGCAAACAGGGCACCGGCATGCAGATCAGTCTGATGGTGGAGTCGCGTCTGCACCACGAGACCGCCAACCAGGTGCTGCCCGTGCGTCTCTCTCTCTCCTCTCACACAGGAACTCATCCTGAAGCAGAGTCCCTCGCAGTCGCTCGAGAAGGCCGTCGAACAGGTCGTCGAGGCCCAGAAGCCCGCGGAGACCGTCGATCGTCGCTCCGTCAAGCAACTGGTCGTCCGTAGGGCTCGCGCCGCCTCTCTCACACAGATGCCTGGGGAAATTTCCTGGAACTGTCGCCGGTGAAGAAGGTCCTCTACGTGATGGAGTTCCCCTTCACCATCCTCCGCGACGTCTCCTGTCCCATCGTCGAGGAGGATCGCTGGAACAAGTACTGGCTGCTCCTCTCCTCCGTCGGAGCCCCCTTCCTCATCGCCTTCTTCGCGGGCGGTCGCTGAGCTGCCGGAGAATCACTCCTAGCGGACCTCGGCGGTACTGTGATGAAGGTCGTCCCCGTGTGGGTGTTGCTGCTGCTCGTCGCTCTCGTGCTCCTCCTCTGCAACGCGCTCTGCACCAGCTTCCAGCAGCCGCCCGAGAAGGGATTCTACCTCGTCGTGCTCGTGCTGGTGGGCTTCGTCTCCTCCGTGATGTGGATTTCCGCCATCGCACAGGAGCTGGTGTCGCTGCTCAACGCGCTCGGACTGATGCTGAATATATCCCCGGTCATCCTCGGACTCACCATCCTCGCGTGGGGAAACTCGCTCGGTGATTTCGTCTCGGACGTGTCGCTCGCGAGACAGGGATATCCTCAGATGGCCATCGGAGGCGTCTACGCGTGTAGGAGAGGGGAGAGGAGTGGACTGTAGCGCCCATGTTCAACATGCTGATCGGAATGGGAACCTCCCTGCTCATTAGTTGCATTAAGACGTGAGGGCGGAGGAAAGAAGTGACGGGTAGGGGAACGACCAATCTGGGAGATGATACCGCTACTATCAACCTCACGTTCATCTTCCTTCTTCTCACGTTGGTGTCGACCATCATTGTAGGAGTGGGGAGTGGGTGCGAAGCAGATGGTTCCTGTCAAGAAGTTCAAGTTCACGAAGGGATTCGGATTCTACCTCTTCTCCGTGTATGTTGTCTATCTGGTGCTCACGATCCTCATGACGCTGGGTGTCATCAGAATTCCCTTTATCACGCCGAAGTAAAATTGAGGGTGAACGGGTTGTTTGTGAGAAATATACTATGAAATGAATCGTTTCAATAGTCATAACGATGATCCATTGATCATCTCACAGGATGCGCAGAAATCCAGGGTATGCGTCGGCAACTGTGTTGTCTCTCAATGACGACTGTACGCCCTTCATCGGCAGACGAGTGCGTGTTGTTGGCCAGTTGGATTGAGTAGCAATGATCAGCTGTAGAGTTGAAAAGGTTATAGGAAACATCCTGAACATGAAACAGGGGGAATGGACGATCAAGGTCGAGTTGAACGAAAACTACCACAACGAACACTATGAGTTTCAGTTCTTGGAGGTTATGGGGCCTCTGGAGGCGATCGAGGATCATGTACTCTATTCATCCTCTCTTTCACGCAGACTCTCCGAATCCGACTAGAATCCATTCGCGGCATGCGTAACTTCTCAATGGACTTGTACTGTGAAGCGGTTCGGCGAAGAAACGCTTTCATTCGATCCCATTTCATGTGAGCTACAGGGAAAAGTGGACCAGGATCGTTTCTCGGGAATGGTCAACCTTCTTGTCATTTCCATCTTCCTCCCGCAGACACAGACATCCCATTTCACCTTTGTTTGGTTCCTCAAACCCGTTTTTACATTCGGTAGTCAGTTCCACCTCATTTCTTTTTGATTCTTCTCTCTTCCAATGTACCAATCAAGGTAAGAACAATCGAGCTGCTCTGTCCGGGAGTATCTAACCGCTTCGTTGTAGAACGGAATATGATCATGGTGTGAGTACTTACTCTCCCGAAGGACGTCTTTTCCAGGTCGAATATGCTATCGAGTCGATTAAAGTACAAAATCCCAGCGATCTGACACGCAATAGCTTGGCTCAACGGCAATTGGTATCCGAACTTCGCAGGGAGTTGTTCTTGCTGTGGAAAAGCGTCTTACGAGCAAACTGATCGTTCCTTCGAGGTTTTCATTGGGTTTCGTTCTCACCTACTAGTGTCGTGAAGATCATGGAGATTGATCATCACGTGGGCGTGGCGATGAGTGGACTCGTTGCGGATGCCATCACTCTGATCGACAATGCTCGTGTGAATGCTGCAAACCATCAGTTCAACTACGGAGAGCCTATGAGTGTACGTATATTCTACTCACCGTTCACGTATAGACAGAGAGTATTGCACAGTCCATATCCGAGATCATGCTTTCTTTCGGTGAAGATGATGATACAAAGATGGTAAGAGTGATACATGAGATTGACACTAGTCCCGTCCCTTCGGCGTCGCTCTTCTCGTCGGCGGCTACTCCAAGAAGTACGGATTCCAACTGTATCTCCGTGTGTTGGCTTTTACGCAGGTTCTTGACGGACTCTTCGGGAACCTACACCGAGTACAAGGCGGTAAGTATCGGCGCGGGCTGCGAGGGAGCCACCGACATGCTGAAGGATCTATACAAGCCTGTGAGGGAGGCGACGGCGTGTGATCGTTAGGAGATGACGCTGCAGGACGGCATTCGGGTCTCGCTGTCGACGCTGAAGCAGGTTATGAAGGACGCCATCTCGTGCAGCAACATCGACGTGGCGACCATCACCGAGGACGGATACAAGCTCTTTTCCGACGCGGAGGTGGAGGAGGCGTTGAAACTGTTGAATTGACGTGTTTGTTTGGGATCAGTGAATTGTCGTATCAACAGTGTTATTGATGTGATTTGGCAAGTGCAAAGCAAAACGGATATAAAGATAACTCCATATCAAACAATGGAAGAATGAATGTGTTGAAGTAACACTTCGTTGGACCGCTTGCGCTCGGCGGCTTCGCGCTGGAGTCGCTCCGCACGGAGCTTCGCCAACTCGAGATCCTGCTCTTTTCGTTGCTTGTAGGATGATGACTGTTCGACAGACGTCACGACGGTTGAGTCGTGTCGGTGATGGTGATGATGCCGAGAGCGATGATGGCGTCCCGAACCGGAGGGAGCCTATTCATAACGAAACGAACATAAATCATACTAAAATATCTTGCGGTTGTTCTACAATACGCGATTTCAACAACTCCTTCTGTTCGGCTGTGTTCGTCTCCTGCTGGTACATCTGGGAGTAGAGTGACGTCCCCTCCGTTTCTTTCGCTCGTAACTTGGTAATAGCCTAGTGATCACGATCTCTCGTTTTCCATCACGTTAAGGGGATCCTCAATTTGCTTCGTCTGTTCATCGCGTTTTTCGCGTTTCGCTAGGGCGTCTTCGTCCAGCAACTTCCCATTCGGACCGCGCTTTATTGACAGATTCTCTTCGTACCACTGCTTTTGTGGAAGTTGCGTGGGCTTCAGCTTCCATGTTGGCACCTTCAGCTGACCAATCTCCTTGATCTTCTTATCCAAATCTTCCTTCTATGCATCACAAACGCTTCTCTTGATCACCGTGTACTCTTCGTTCGGAGAAAAGGAGACCGTTGCAGCAGCTCCCAGTGTGAACCGTCCGTTTTGTTCCTCCTTTGGCTCTTTCCGTTATCTTTCACGCAAAAACAAACCAGGAATGGGATGCTCCGGAGTGACTTGGATCCCTTTCAGCTCTTTTATCTTTTGAATTCTCTTTTCCATATCAGCCATCCGACTACTCTTTTCTTCCGCCTCCACCTGCGCCATGTACTCGTTCTCATCCTTCGTGTATTGGTCTTCATTATCCTGGTTCCACACGTGCCACTTCTTGTGGCGCAGAATATGCAGCGACATGGATCACCCGTCAATGATTAATGACAACAAACACCCAAACGTCTCTCAAACTTGGTAATCGTCTTACGGCCCTCACCGAACTTCTCGTTGTAGACCAACTTATCGGGCTCGTAACGACCGGTTGGCTTCACACCCACCTCATCCGAGTAACCAAACGGAACGAGACTCGTGACGAAGTATCTCTTCGGAGCGTTGATCGCCTTGGCAACATAACGTCCATCGAAACCCTCCATGACGAGAGTGGACAGCCCATGGGCCTGACACGCCAGAACGAACTGCTCCATGGGGAAAATCGTCTGCTTGATGCTCCACTCCTATCGATCAGAAATGACATCGATGCTTACGCGATTCGTGTAGTACTCAGGAGCCCAGTTCTTGTTGGAGCGGTTCTTCAGCAAGCAGCGCATCATGGCGCGACGGAATCCGCCCTTACCAATGAACAGACTGTTCATCTTGACCATCTTGTCGATCTTGCTTTCCATGCCCTGGCTCTTGAAGAAATCCCTTCCCTCCTGAGTGAGGTTCATGGGATCTAGGATTCAGCCCTCTCGACGAAGAATACCGGTATCGGAAAGGAAGACAGCCACTCCAGCAGCCTGCTTGATGACATCTCCGTTCTTCTCAGGCATATGCTTGGCAATCATCTCTCTGTTCGCCATATCCTTCATGATGACAATCTTATACGGCTGCCAGTTGTGGGCCGTTGGAGCAAGCTGAGGGTAACGAACAAGAAACCAGGCCTACAATCGTCTCAGAAAGAATCAGATCCAGTAGTTTGTCGTCCACCTTCTGGTCCTTGTACTTTCTGCACGCCGTTCTCGAGCGGATCACCTCATCGAAACCTTTGCTGCACAATTCCACATCAGCAACGGTAGAAAAACACTAATCTTCATATTTCTGTAACGGGCATACACGCAGGCTTCGGACAGCCAACCTAGGGATACAAGAAAGCATGGAAGAAAAATAAAAGGTCGATTCTCCTGTTTCCTCTCAACAAACACATACTAAACGCCTTCTAAATCTGGAAGGACACAAATTACGATATCGTCCTTGCAGAACTGGTAGCTGGGGGACGGCACCGCTACGACAAACGGCTCACCTGTCATATGGCTTCGCTTCTTCACTCCCAGAATCATCAGTCCTTTTGTCGCAAGCAAGTCGTAGAATACTTCCGACGCAATCTTCGCAGCGTGGGATCCGATCATATACTCCACGAAGCGATTGTCTGAAATGGATTTCTCTTTCCACACCTACCGTGCGTCTCCGAGAGTAGAATCTCCAGCGCAGTAATTGAAGATTCGAAGCATGCCGACAGCGCGTTCATCTCCTGCACGGTCTCGTCGACGTATCTGCGTCTCACCCCACTGTCACAGCCCACATGTTTCCCGCAGCGAACTCGGGGATGAAGTAGTACTTGTTGTCATAGTAGTCGAAGGAGGGCGGCGAGGGAAGTCGAATGATGTTCGTCAGCGAACACGCGCGCTCCACATGCAGAAGGTAGTTCTGCGCGTACTGGTGTGTCTCCGCGTCGTCAGGCACCTGTCTGTCAATCTTCGCCCTCTCCTACCATTCGCTCGCCCATCTTCACCTTCTCCGTCGCTCCGTCCTGCTGGAACCGCTCCAGCGTGAGCAGCGCGACTGCAGACGCCTTGTCAAACTCGCTGGGACCCGTGGGGTCTTCGTCGGTGGGCTACGCATGATCCCTTCACGCTAGGAGAACGCGATAGTCCTGCCAGTGCATGTAGGGCATCAGCAGCACGCGATCGGCCTTGTCTGCGTGCGCTGCGGCCAGCGCGGCGACATCGGTGGCCTCGCCCTTCAGGAAGTGGAGCTTGTGCTGGAAGAGCTGCTCGAACTGCGACCACTCTGCGATGGAGGAGAGAGGAGACGCGTACCGGGTAGTGGGTCGCAGGGAGCGATCAGCGTCACCTCCGGCAGTTCGTTGTTCACCGTGTGGCGGAGGAGCTGGTGGAAGAAGTTGGACGCGTTCTGCGGACATCCCTGTGTGTGAGGCGAGGAGAAGACGCCCACGCTGATGACGATGGACTTCACTTCCACGGAGACGCGCGCGGGACGATGCGCGACGTCTGCGTCGGCGAAGGTGTGGGGAAGGTGGCTCAGCGTGAGACTGTTGCGCGCCAGCGAGGGGAAGCCGCGCTTGGTGCGACCGAGCGACCTGGAGTGGAGAGGGAGAGGCGAGAAGACCTGGTCAGCGGACTCAGCGCGTAGGTTTCCGAGTGCGTGGAACCGACGCTTCGCGTCAGCGAGGGGAAGTCATCTGAGGAGACGCCGTTGCGGAGTCCGAAGGGCGTTTGCTTCGCGAGAGACTTTGCGGGAGTGGTCTGGGGACTCTTTCCCTGCGCGAGCTCTGGCGACGGCTCGCGTTGTGTTGATTTCAAACCATCTCGTTGTGCTGATTTCAAACCATCTCGCTGTATTGATTTCAAACCATCTCGCTGTATTGATTTCAAACCATCTCGCTGCGTCCCTTGCGAACTCTCCCTCTGCAGCCCCTCTCGCTGCCGTCGCGGCAACTGCGTCGTCACCTGGATCACCTCGGAGTCGCCGCCCGAGACGTCGTTGAGAAGCGGGGGCAGCGACTCGGAGTCGGAGGTGTAGTAGCGTGGCGAGTAGTGACAGGAGTCCAGCGCGATGATCTGCCGGTTCTCCTGGATGTCCGTGGAGTTGAGGTGCAGCGACATTGCCGTCTGCGAGCGATCCAGCGCGATTGTGTCGCTGATCGGTGCGCTGCTGTCGTCCTTCTCCTCGATGGGCTCCTCGCTCTCTTCGTGTCCCTCAGGGGGCTGGACAAACATGTCGACGGACTGCACGCTCAGCCGCGCTCGCTCGCGCTCCTCGGGGATGATATTGAGGAGACTGATGGTGTTGGGGATCGAGGTCGAGGTGAAGGGCTCCGAAACTACGTCGGAGACGAGAGACGGATCCACTCTGTCCGTTGACGACGCAGTCGAGGATGATTTCCGAGTTCAGCACGTCGAGACAGGCGAGCGCCGCCCGCTTAGAGGTGGTGAAGATGTGGAGCTGGTCGCCGATCTGCAGAACCTCGTTGATCGGGTTGATGCGCATGCCCGCGTTGAACTTCTACCGTCACAGACAACGCAGAGAAGGACCGTCACGGCGAAGAGGAGCTGTCCCGTGCACTTGTAGATGGCGATGCAGGCCCTGACGGTGAGAACGCGTGCAAGTCCTCACTGTCCGAAGGTGATGTGCTGCTCGAGCAGCTGGATCTGCACCGTGTAGAGCGACTTCACGGAGCTGCGACGATACTCCTCCTGCCAGTCTTTCTCCGTCATCACGTTCAGGACGTATCCAGGCGAGCGCGCACTACATTCGACGCCTCCAAGCGAGCGAACTTGATGGTTTGGTATTTGACGGTGGCAGTGCCGCTCACCGTGTCTCCGTACTTCCCCTTCATGAAGTACTGCGTCTTCTCGGTGTTCGTGTAGATCATCTCCTTCGTGTCCTGGCTGTCACCCATCTCTCTCCCCTACGCGCGTGTGCATCAGCAGCAGGTTGTGGAGCAGCGTGTAGCAGCCTGGACAGAGGAGCTCCGACGCGATCAGCGCGTGCTTTATGCACAGCGGCAGATTCACCTTCACCGGCAAAAAGTAGCGCTTCGCTGGAGCGAGTGACGCAAGCGTACGGGGATGGGGACCACGCCCGAGTAGATCGACGCGAAGATGCGAGGCTTCTTCCCGTGGTTCTGGTAGAGCGCGATGTCGCGGATCTTCTTCCGGTCCTTCTCCGGGAGCGTGTTCACGTACTCGAAGTACTTGTTGTTGGTGATAAAGGAGTTCTCCAGCGACACCAGCGCAATCACCGTCTCCTTGTCGCGCGCGGCCAGGTCCTTGTGCGGGTCGGGGACGAACAGCACATCGCTCGCCGACATGAACATCGCGCGCAGCAGGTCGTTCTGCGTCTCAGCGTCTCTCCTCACCCACATGGTTGAACACGGAGCCCTTGAAGAACTGCACGCGCATCACGAAGCGGTGCTTCCAGTAGGGCGAGTGCTTGAAGTCCTCCATGTTCAGCGTGGGCGACAGTACGGCCACTGCGACTCAGCCTCCGCCCTCTCGCCCACGGATGAAGTCGTCGCCCACGAAGTCCTCGCGCCACTGGTAGACGAGCACCGAGGCGACGTCGCGATAGGAGCAGTGGCCGGTGAGCAGCAGGTGGCGCTTCTTCGTCTTGTTCTCCAGCCGCGAGCGGTCGCGGCGCCAGCGGTCGTTGGTCTTCAGGCGATAGAGTGTGATCACCTGCATGTGAGGCCGCGCGGGCGCCGACGTTCTTAGGGACGAAGATGACGATCATCAGGTAGAGCGCGAGCAGGAGCACTTTGCCCCAGAAGGTGCGGGGATAGACGTCTCCGTAGCCCACGCCGAGCGCGGAGGTGATGATGAAGAAGCTGGAGTGAGTTGGAGAGAGAGGACGGACAAGGAGGTGATCATGTCGAGGTGGACGCCGTACTTGCTCCATTCGCTGTACTCGAGCGTTTGGAAGAGCGCTGAATGTGAGGAGGCGACAGGAAAGACAGGAAAAGAAGAGGAGAACGACGCACGACTTGAGGGTGAAGAAGGTGAGGTGATCCTTGAAAGCGCTGTGGAAACGGATCAGGTCGCGACGCTGGAACATGCGCAGAAGGCGGATGAGGCGGAGTGGGTGAAGGGAGAACGAAGTCTCTGCGAAGGATATAGATGCGGAAGGCTGGCAGCTTGACGATCCATGCGGCCACGTGGTCGGTTTTCTTCATTACGATCATGATGATGAGCACGGGGAACGATGTGACGATGTCGATAAGGCCTGGTCTCGTGGAAACCCATGTATCCACTCCTACTCGGAAAAGATGAACGTCCACTTATTTGGAGCCAAATAGAAGGTCAGGAAAAAGTCAAACGTGTAGTAGATGCTAACCGAGAGCTACCGGTGAATCCTCCTCTCCACGCCAACGGAAAAGTACCACACCCATGGCGGAATATAGACATCCACTTCGTTCATGTACATGACGAAAATGACGGCACCCATTCCCGAAAAGAACGTATTCAACTACGCATAATCCCAAACGATGCACCTCCACAGCCGCATAAATATAGAAGAAACTGGAGTAGTCCAGGACATCTGCGATGTAATCCTTGAGTCGTTTCTTTCTTTTCTTCTCCTCTACGATGCACCATTCCGTGAAAAGCAAACCCTTATGTTCAGTGGCGTGAAAGCCCTGATTGTACTCATAGAAGCCTCTGGTACTCTGGTAGGTATCGTAGTAATACGGCTACAATGTCACATCGGAGCTGTTCCTCACCTCCTGAACCATTTCAAAGCGCAAGGGAATGAGTGCGATTGACCAATCCGTTCCCGTGGTTTTCAGCAACAAACAACCCAACTATGTTGCAATCGAATCCTGCTTCAGGAAGAGCTCCCGATCGGCGTCATCCAGCGAATTGTACTCCTCCTCGCTGATGACACTGAGATTGCGGTTCTTCCGCTTCAGGTTGAAACGGTGCCAGTCGCTTCGAAAGTGTTCCCGATGCTCATTGGCAGTGTCAAAGCCTGTTTCGCACGTGGAACACTTGAACTTGTACGACATGTAATCCGATGTCGTCACATTATCCGGTTCCTTGTGCTCCTCGCTGACGGCCGAATCTACCGGAGTCTCCTCCTGCTTTTCCTTCGGAACATATTTGTGTTGCAGAATCTCGCAGACGATGGAGGGGTTCTTCTGGCACAACTCGTCGACTGCTTTGTAGCTGCGCGTGTCGATGCAGCAGGTCCAAATTAGCTTCATTCCCTGCTCCGACTTCGTCATCACATTTACTCCCTCTTCCTTGCAGAACGCGTCCAGAACCTCCTCCTCTGTTCGTAAATGGAAACGATAATGGACTACTGCGCTTGGCACATGTGAACTGGATGAGCATTTGCATACGCTCGATCCGCATCGTCTTCTTCAGGATCGTGATGATCTCTAGAGCCTGCTTCTTGGCGTTCTGGTTCAGGTGCAGCGAAATGTGAGAGTCCTTCATTGCGCGCTGAATCATACCGACCTACATGGAAGAATGAATGCATGACTCACAGTGAACGGCGCATCCGTGACGGGATTGTAACACATCTCCGCGATGATCGTCGCTACTTCTTGGTTCATCCTGAAAGTGAGATGGCGAAATAGCAAGTACGCCTGGAGCTGGTGCTCGCGCTCCTTTCCCGAAATCTGTTCCACTCCCTTCTCCATAATCATCTTGCTGATTTCCGTTGTATCGGTCGTTCCAAAGCACTCCATGAGATCCTCGTTGCTCGCGGTGACTCCCTAACAATCAGACTATTCGTCGATACTCACTTTGGAAGCGTTCAAGAAGATGCTGGGAATCTGAAGCACCTCGTCAATGTCCTTTTCGATTCCATTTCTCCAATTCACGATCTGCAAATGAGAAGATGGAGAGATTTCAACCTTGTTCTTGTAACAAGCAATTTCAAAGCGCTTTCCCTTGTAGTCGTAGCGAATGATCGCCACGTTGGTGAGCTTGATCTACCGATTACCTCCATCGACACAACTTCATACCTTTCCAACCGGTTGAATAAGTCTCCCCATTAAAGAATGACGAATCGTCACTGGAGACGGCGTTTTGGTCGCGACAGGAGTTAGGAGAGCAGATGGCAACTGATAGTCAAAAAGAAGGAATCAAGGTTGGAGCAGCGATTGGGATGGATCTAAAACACTAGGTTGTTCTGTTGGGTGATGCGGCTACCGGAAAATCGAGCCTGCTTCTGCGTTACACAACAGGCCAGTTTAGTGACACGATCGAGAGCACGATCGGCGCGGCTTTCAAATCCAAGTTTGGACTTCATTCTTGTGTTTCCGTAGAACTCTGCAAAGAGGAGACCGGCCGATTCGCTTGGATATCTGGGATACTGCAGGACAAGTACGGGTTGGTGGGCGTGATGAACACAGGAACGGTACCGATCCATTCTTCCGATGTACTACCGGAATGCATCTGCTGCGATAGTCGTTGTGGACATCACCGATGCACAATCGCTCAAAGTGGCTGATCGGTGGATCATGGATATTCATCAGCGCGCTGTGAACTCAGACTGCTACATTATTCTGGCTCTCAACAAAGTGGATCTGGAGGACCGAGCACTAACGACGGAGGCCGTGCAGTCCTTCTGTGCAGAGAAGGAAATCGACTATATTGAGACCTCTGCGAAATCAGGATATAACGTGTCGGAACTCTTCGACAAGATCTGCGACGCCTGTTTAGTATTGGAAAAGAGCGAGGCGAGTGGAGTCATTTCCTGCTCGGCTCCAGCGACCTCTAGTAAAGTAGGTTCATTGTAGTGTTCTAAGGAGACAGAAATGTTGTTCGTCTGTTTGTTACAAACAATGGAATAAGAGCCATAAACTGCTTCGTATTCGTGGGAATAAATCACCCTGCGGTGGTTGGTCGGGTCGTAACACTTCACCATTAATACGCCTCCCACATCCATTGAAAACTCGATTTCCACAAACACCTCTCCCTCCGGCTTCCTTTCCGACAGCGCAAAATGGAGATCGTAGATATAGTGACAGGCGGTCTCGTCGACAATCTCCAGCTCACGCGAGGCGTCGCCGTCCAGCTTGCACTTGAACACCTTCATCTTCACCTCCCGTTGCATGTCCGTCGTCGTCTGGAAGACGAAGCTGCGACCCGTCAGCGGCAGCTTGCTCCCCTTCCGCAGCAGGATTAATACCTTCCCGTCCCCCAGTCCGATCCCGTAGGACGTCGCCATCACCTCGCGGACTGTCGTCTTCGTCAGCGTGAGGTCGGCCTGCAGCATCTTCGCCGCTCCCAGCGCCACGCAGTTCTGTCGGTCCACCGGGGGAAACACACAGTTCTGGAAGAGGCGTTGGATCTTCTCGGAAATGAGCTGGATGCGCGAGGAGCCACCGATAGTGAAGAAGTAGCGGATGTTCGAGTACTGGAGGCGATTCCGGTCCAGTACCGTCTGCACGCACTCGAACGTCTTGTCGATCAGCGAGTTGATCACCAGGCTGAATGTCACTCGCGTGATGGGAATCGAAACATCCTCGTCGGAGAAGGACGACAAGTCGAAGTCCATTGCAGGAACCGTCGACAGCGCGATCTTCACCTCCTCGCACTTCTCCTTGAGCAGGTTCTCCTGGCGCAGCTTCCGCTTGGTGTTCCGAATGAGCTCCTCTCCCGTCTGCTGCTTGTACTGCTTCTTCACGTACTCTCCCAGCGCCACGTCCAGGTCGTTTCCGCCCAGACACGGGTCCCCGCCCTTGTCGAGGATGGTGAACCCGTCGTTCTGCGTGTACGTCAGCAGCGAGATGTCGAACGTTCCGCCGCCGAAGTCGTACACCAGAATGTTCTCGTAGTTCTGGACTGTGCATTCGCCGGAGAAGAACCACGACAGCGCGGCAGCGGTGGGCTCGGCGATCAGCTTCTTGACAGTCAGACCGGCTCGTCGCGCCGCCTCCTTGATCTTGCTGCACTGCGCCTCGCTGTAGTCGGCGGGAACCGTGAGATACACGGAGTCATATTTGTTGGGGTCGCAGTACTTCTCGGCCCTTTGCTTGAAGTGCTTGAACAGTTCACTCGCAACGTCCACACATGACACCCGAGTTCCTTGATCGTCGATGACAAAAGCGGGATATCCATCCTCATCACACACCACCTCGCATCCGAAGATGTCTTTGTGTTCCAACTGCTTGTAGTAAGAGTAGGGCTGTCCGATGAGGCGCTTCACACATCCCACAACAAATCGGTTGGGTTTTCCCATCAATCCTTTTGCGCTGTCACCGGTGATGGCGCTTCCATTCATATATGCGACATAGGAGGGAAAGAGAAAGGAGCCGGTTTCGCTGACGAGCGGCTCGAATTTTGACTGTTTGTATACGAAAACGACAGAGTTGGATGTTCCAAAGTCAATAGCAAGAGTCGTATCCATGATGGCGTTCAACACAGACAATACAAGCACACGGAAGCCGATGGACGAGAGTCAAGCGATTGCGGTGCCGTATGAACCAAACGATGGATTCGCTTGAATCACCAGTAGGGAGAGTGGAATGGAGGGGAGGAGGAACAAAAGGCAGGACTGTATAGTGCAGTGGCTAACACGCTCGCCTGACACGCGAGAGATCCCGAGTTCGAGCCTCGGTATAGTCATTTTTCCTCGTGAAGTGGACGCTCTGGGCGTTGATTATTGTTTTGGAGTGGAAGGTGCTTTCATTGCGTGTCAATAGTAATTTGTACGTTGTGATTTCTTTTGTCTTGTTTGTATCGTTACTTATGCACTGTAGCGTTTTATTCGTCAGAATCCATGGATCCTTATAAGGCGTCAAGATTTCGGTTTTTGGATTCCCAAATGATGACAGGTGGGGACGATGTCGACTCTGTAAGATAGATACGTGCCGTTACACGGACGTGAGTCTGCCGTCATCGAATGTGGACCAAGTCATGGTGAAGACCAACGGCACGCTCTTTGCTGTGCCAGTAGCGGGTCCCACCGGCCAGCTCTACGTTCGTCCCGTTTGTGGAACGGAGAGATATACACACAACGCACAGCGTTTGAACTGTCACAAGTACGATTGGATCGGGATTCGCGATAAGATACGCGGTATCTTCCTTTTCGTTCGACCCGTTCAACTCGTCGATGCTGATGACAGGAGCCGATGATGGAGAGATCCGCGTGGATCATAGGTGTTTGCTGTGACGTAGCTCTGGAACGTCCCCAAGGGTGGCGTGATGGATTCCGGATCGGAGCCGGTTCTCGAGCTGGTGGGTCATCGTCGGAAGATCGTGACAATGGAGTACAACCCGGTGGCAAACGGGATTATCGCCACGGGATCGAGGTGCAGATCGTCTCCACCCTCTCTCCTAGTGACGGGACCTGTCGCATCTGGGACGTGAACAGCACGAAGGAGATCACGTCGCTGCAGGTGAACGAAATCCAGCTGCAGGAGATGAAGTGGGACTTCACGGGCTCGCTGCTGTGCACGGGGATGAAAAATCGCGAGTACCAGATCTGGGACGCGCGCACGTCTTCCGTCGTGACGAAGTGGGAAGTAGCACCATTCTCTCCGCCTGAACGACAGGGTCACGCGTCTCCGCGCCGCAGCTACATGGCGTGGTTGGGCGACAGCTACTACCTGGTGACGACGGGCTACAGCCGCCGCAGCAACCGCGAGGTGATTCTGCGCGACATTCGGAACATCGACGCTCCCGTGCACACGATCACCGCCGACAACGTAGCGACGCGATTTCTCCGCGCATATAGAGTCCCGGGCCCTTCGTGCCCTTCTACAACCCCTGCTGCCACGTGCTGTGGTACGCGGGCCGCGGCGACGCGAAGCTGAACGGCATCGACGTGGACGATGTGAGCATGTGGACGAACCGAGGTGGGTGCGTTCTCGCCGCCTGACGCCAGAGGGCGGCAACTGCATCCTGGTGAACTTGCGCAGCAGCGTGAAGTCGATGGCAATGGTCCCGCAGCACATGCTGGACTTCGGGAAGAACGAGGTGGACCGGTGGCTTCTCCTGCATCTCTTCACCGTAGCTTCGTCCGCATCAACGGAGAGTGCGGCATCGACGAGATGCTTGTCAGCATGCCACACCAGGCGGGCGCCAGCATCTTTGTGGCCTCTCGTTCGCCCTCTCACCGCTAGGAGATCTACGGGAAGTGTCCCTCGACGGATCCAGCGATGACCGCCGCGCAGTGGATCGGCGGCACCTTCGCGAAGCCGCGCTTCATCGACCCCGCCGCTCGCGACCCGCGTGGCGCCAGCGCTCGAAACGACGCGGGCGCAATGAAGTTCATCAAGCCTGCAGACGTCCAGGGGTGGTTGCAGGAACATCGGCGGAAGCGTAGGCGCAGCGAGAGGCCTCAAGCGAGATCTCTCGACGGAAACGCTCAGTCGCGTGCAGCAGAACATGAAGTCGTAGGCGAATGAGGGAAATGGCGAGCAGACTGGCACAGAGCGTGAGCGAGGCCGACGGCCGCAACACCTACCGCAGTCGAATGAGTTCCGTGAGCGTGCGCTCGCAGCAGACGGTCGCGTCGACCGACGCACGCGAGAAGGAGGAGCGTGTCACGCAGAACGGCAGTAGGAGCTGCGGAGCGTGTTTTCCTAGTCCCGCGACGTACGGCGTTGTTCAAGGCTCCCGACAGTTATCGTAGGTCCTTTTGTCCCCTCTCACTCCCAGAGACCATCATCAAGGGCGGCGGCGCCGTGTAATGCGCGCAGAGGGTCGGTGACGTGTAGAGCGCAGCTGGAGAAGTCGCGCACGCGCATCGCGCTGAATCTCGGCCAGACCAAGTCTTCCCAGTCGCGACCGTCTCTTTCAGCAGGCTCGGCTCCGCGGCGTGGCGTCGCTACGCCGAGCGTGCAGCCGGCGTCTTCTCAACCTTCTTCGTATCTGTCGTCGCAACCGGCGTCGTATCAACCATCGAAGCCACTGGTGTCCCAAGCGTCGTCGCAACCATTGTCTTCTTACCAACCATCGAAGCCGTCCTCATCCTATCAGTCATCGCAGCCACTCTCTTCACAACCATCAAGGTTACCATCCTCCTATCAACCATCGAAGCCACTCTCTTCACAACCATCGAAGCCACTCTCTTCACAACCATCGAAGCCACTCTCTCCCCAGTCGCCCTCTCAGCCCTCCAGACCCTCCTTCCCTTCCTCCCCGACCCTCTCGCAGCCCGCTGTCGCCTCGCCCTCGCGTCTCTCCCAGCCGCCCATCGGCAGACCCTCGCTCTCCCAGCTCCCGTCGCCCGCACAGACCTCCCAGCCACCCTCCATTCCCCAGCCAGCCCTCCGCTCGCCCACACAGCACACGTCGCAGCCTCTCTCCATTCCCCAGCCGTCCATTCGCCAGTCGCTCGAACACCCCTCCATGGGAGAGATTCGGCGCTCCTATAACCAGAACGGACCGGAGGTGATCGTTCGCAATCCAAACCAGCGGTCACCGCGACCCTCCGTGACGACGGGAAGTGACTTGGAGGAAGTGATGAAACGACTCGATGCCATGGAACACAGACTCGAGGTCGTCGAATCAATGTCGAAACAGCTGGAGAAGCTTACCGTTGCTGTCGAGAGGCTAAGCTCTGGCTATTCGGGAAGGATCAGTGAAGAAGCATCTTCCGAGTTGGACGGAATGCGACAATCGCTTGACGCTATCCGAAGAAGATTAGGGTGTTAATTCGGCTGTTTGTTGGATGATCATTCTTTCTCACAATCTGAATCCTTTCAATCGGTAATGAATTCGCTGTTTCTGCTCGCGTTGTTTTTGGCATCCGGTGTTTTCGATACGCTCTGTGCTCAGCGAATTGTCTATCTCGGTGCCTCGAGTGCGTACAGAGGATTCTCCGTATAATGAAATAGATATGCGGTCCATGTTCAGTCTCTTTGCCTATTATCTTTCTTCCGCTCTTATCGGTCTGTCACCCATTCGGTTTGCAGATAGAGAGTATTATTCTATGGTTGGTTGACAATCCAGGACGGATAATCCAGTCAAAGAGCCGGACGAAGAAAAGGATATGCTGGTCAATAAGGAGGGGAGAGTCGATGTGGAAAAGAAGGCCCTTTCCGAATCATATCCAATCTCGTTGCGTTTCGCGTACCTGTTAACGGCGCTGTGCGATTTCACTGGATACATCATCCGAACGATTGGGTTAGGATTATTCTTCTCGTTGATCCCTAGTCTCTCCTACTGTGGCAGCGGCCTGTTCCAAGTGGCCTTCAGCTCCGTGGCGATCTGGAGCGCACTGTATTCCCGTATCATTCTGAAGCGACCGATCAATCGTGTTCAGTGGCTTGGAATCGGAATTGTTACGCTGGGTCTCGTGCTTTCTCCTCTCTCTGCCCAGAATACGAGTAACTCTCCTCTGACAGGCATTCTTCTCACTCTTCTGGGAGCACAGTTCTATGCACTCAGTTATATTCTGAATGAGTACATTTCCGTACGGTTTGTTTCTGCGTTTCGAGTAGACCATTCCTGGAAACGGAGGATCGAAAAACACATGCAAGTGGATCGGCATCATCAACACCATTCTCTCATCTATCTTCATTCTAGTTGACACATGTACTCTCACTCCATTTCATACAACCCAGATCCAAATCGAGACACCCTCATCATGCAGCCCCTCAAGTCCCGGAAGTCCTCGCTCTCTGTATTCTCTCTTTCCTTTGTTTACGCAGACGGTAATGAAGGCGACGGCTCTTTACGTGGCTTCGCACTTCGTGCATTCCTGGGCACTTTTCTCCATTCAGGGCGTCTTGGGAGCGGTGTGGACCGGCCTTCTCCAGTGTGTGAGAGCTTGCGTTGTATTCGTTGTTTCAGGATATTTGTATTGCGGGTAGGAGTATTAAGAGATGATGATGGAAGAGCGGATCCTAACCAGTGTCTGACACTCAGCAAGGGAATTGCTACCGTATTAGTGTGTATAGGTATCGTCATTTTCAACAAGGGAAAGAGTCAGGCGTAATGGATGTCTCGCTAGAAGTTTTGTTTCTCTCTATTGATTTTTGAATTTGAAATCGTTGAATAATGGCTTCCAATTGTTTGTTTCTGATCATCGATCCTATCGCCTCCATCTCAAGTGTAGTGTCCTCCATCCACGTAGAAGCAGTCTTTCATATAGTGTCGCTTCTTATTTTCCCAACCACGTCATGAAATACCCCGCAATTCACACCCAATATTTGAATTCTTGCATGGTTCCCCCGGTTTTTATTCAAAACAGAGGGCACGTTAGCTTTTGCTGTATTCCCGAACAGCACAGATCATCTAGCGTTATTTCTTTGTAGAGAAGGGTAGTAGAAAGGCTCTCCTTCTCACCTTGAGGCGAAAAGAATCCAATCGACTCGTAATAAGAAACTGGTGAGTGTTGATTCTGGCATTGTGAGAAGTGCCCTTTTTGGAGGAGCAGGCTATGCTCCTAGAATGACCCCGTGCTGGCTAACCCATTGGTGTAGATAACTTGTACTTTTGAGCATGAATCGTTCAAATTCGACGAAGAAAGAGAACATTGAGAACCATGAGAAAGACTATGGGATGTCAGCTACGCCACCCGGATGCGCCAGTCCGAACACTATGAGTTGTGTGGACATTTTGATGGTGGGAACGAAGGAACCGTTGTGAGGATCTAGGGGCTGAAAAACAATCATGTAAATACTATAAAGAAACCGATACGAAGACCTCTTGTGCTAATGGACGTGAATGGAGAACAAGAAAACAAGCAGCAGCATCCTGAGGAGATGAGACAACTGAATACAACAAATCCCAAGATACATGTCACCTCCTTTCAGTTTGTACAGGTGTGGTGTATTGGTCATTTCTAGTTTGAGGACAAAGAAGCAAAAGTTATTCCCTCCTTGGGCAATTCTCTTCCGGGAACGGTGGGAGAGATCATCCAGTATAACAGTTGCAACAGCACAACATCCTGCTCGTCGGTCTCTTCGTACAGTCAGGGCTCCATAAAACGCACAGACAGCAACGATGCTGCCTTTCCTCCGAGCAAATCACGCCACCTGCCTGCGAATGGGAAGTGCTTAACGTCTTTTACATCGTTCAACGCGTTTCGTTCAGAAACGGAGTCCACTCCCAAACCCACATCACAGTCCGCAAAACGAGGGGAGGAGCGAACACGCTCGCGCCACTCGTCGCCGGGAACCACTTCCGGATGTATCTCCTGCAATTGTCGTCGGAGTCACTGCTTGAAGCTCTACTGTGAGTGTTTCAAGAACCAAGGATACTGCAGCAGCGAATGCAACTGTCTCTCGTGTTACAATAATCATCGCCACGAAGAGGAGCGGGAAGAGGTCATTCAGCAGATGCTCAGTCGGGATCCACATGTGTTTGACAGTCACGTTGACAAGAAAGTGGAGATGGGGGATCGCGGTGATGTGTAGAGGGGGATCAACCGAAGCGGATGCAGGTGCCGGAAAACGCACTGTAACAAGAAGTACTGCGAGTGCTACAATTCGGGAGTTCCTTGTGGAGATCAGTGTCAGTGTGTGGATTGTCGAAATCACGGTTCGCGAGAGGAATTTTTAGTCTAGTTCCATCCTTTTCAATCTGTTTGGTTTAGTAATTCTAACTCACTAAGCGTGTTTACTCTCATTTGAATGGATTCCATCATTACTACTCAGGGAGAGAGTCCTGTTGAGAGCAGTGAGTGTATGGATGTGTTGAAACAGCTCTTGGAGGAGTCGTCCGCAGGAATGCTGTCGAAAATGGATCTACTGCACAAATTGGAAGAAGAATGCGGGAGAGAGTGTTTTACGGAAATGTGTCATAAGCTGTAGATTTTCCAGTAAGAGAGAGGCAATATTGCATGAAATCGACAAATACGTGGCGACTCAACGAGAATTGCGACAACCTGCTCAGGAACAAATCAACGACAATACCTCACTTGACCAGATATATGAGGTTGATGAGATTCTAGCGAGAGTTACGAGGCGGAAGGAGTGTTCAGGGAAAGAGGTATCTCTATTCTTGTTTTCAGTATGCAGATCATCTATACTACGTGGAAATACATTCATGATCACAACCTGATCCATCCCGAAGACCCAGAAATGATTATTGCTGACGACGTATTTGCGTTTGTTGCAGGAAGGGACAAGATCTCCATCTATGAAGTCACCATATCCTTTTAAGCGATGGGATGGAATTCTTGACACTACGACGCCCTTCGCAGCCACCTAACAATTCCCGCGTTCTCACAGTATCCTGTATACGAGGGCTCACGTCGCTCCTTGGTTTCCTCTTTACGTAGAGACTGGAACATAGGAGACGCTGTCAGAAGACGAATGATTGCGCTACCTGTTATCATTCCTGTTTGTTTCATTCTCAATACACAGTTGTTGCGAATTCCAGGGGGTCATTCATGAGAGGAGGGGGTACGCCGGACAAATCGGTTGCCCCACATCGTTTGCGCTCTCTTTGAATTGCGACAGTATCTCACCGACTTCATTCTTAATTGTATAAGAAATGGCCGATATTCAGGAACAGGTAGGTTTTCTCTTCATTTGAATTGTTGTCGGCGTCGAATCGAGTGTTTTCGTTGTGTTGACCATGGTTGTAGAATCACGCTGCTTTCCAGAAGCAGGAGATGTTCTCTTACCGCAAGGTCCACCTTCTGGGCAAGAAGGCCAACCAGCGTTGGTACGCCGATATGGGTCTGAACATCAAAACCCCTGAGGCTGCCATCCACGGAAAGTACATCGATAAGAAGTGCCCCTTCACTTCCGCTGTGACCATTCGTGGTTCCATTCTGAAGGGTCTGGTGATCTCCACGAAGATGGAGCGCACGATCATTGTCCGCCGTGACTACCTGCGTTACGTCAAGAAGTACAGACGGTAGGAGAAGGGGTGGTAGGACGCTGATGCGTAGTTATGAGAAGAGACATCGCAACATCCCTGCTCACTGCTCGCCTTGCTTCGACGTGAAGGAGGGAGACATTGTCACCATTGGTCAGTGCAGGTGAGTGTTCGCTGTGTTCGTGAGGGATAGACCTCTGTCCAAGACTGTGAGATTCAACGTGATTGACCACGAGTCCCAGAAGTCCAAGGGTCTGTCGAACATCCGCAAGCAGTTCCGTATGTTCTAAGTGGACAATCATTTAATCGGTGAGTCTGTTGATTGTTTGTTCAAAGAATTGCTACGATGAGTTCTATTCCTGTGGAATGGAAATATGAGGGTCGGTTTCTGAAGATGGGTGTCAAGAAGTACGTTCTTCCCGGTCAAACTACTGTGCGAGTGATGTTGATGAAAAGAGGATTAGTCATAGAACTATGAAATCATTGAACGTGTGGGAAAGAATGGGCATGACGTGCGAGTCCTAGACGGTATCCTCGTCAATCATTGATCACAGATAGGTGTAAATGTATTCACAGTATTATATTCTCCCTCAAAGGGAACAAGGCATGTACTATTGGAAAAGAACTATCGGCCACCTGTGGACAAGTACTGTATTGAGTTTCCCGGCGGTTTAATTGATGCGAATGAGTCCAAGATAGAAGCGGCTCTTCGTGAACTGAAAGAGGAGACTGGATATACGGGAAAGGTAATGACCGACTTTGATGCTCCGTTGCTTCCGGTGTGTTCAGGAACAGGTTCTGAATCCACTTGTTTGATTCCTGTTCTTGTTTTCCTCCCTAATGGATGTGATGAATATAGGTGGATTTGGATGCAGAGGAGAATGCATCAGTGAACCGAGTAACTTCATTGGAGAAGGATGAGGTGATTGAGCCTATTCTCGTTTCTCTTGACGATTTCACGACGTCCGTTCAGGGTAGAGTTTACCAGCTGTAACGATTCGTAGATTTGTACAATCAGGGATATGGAGTCGAACTGTTGGTGTATTACTTTGCGTTGGGATTGCTCTTGAAAGAACGGTACAGTGTATTATATCATTGTTTGTTTGGTGATGAATCTCGTGGATCGTTCCCTACAGAAGCAGTTGCCAAACAATGCATTACTAATGATCAGTGCGTCGTTGGGAGTGGTTGGATATGGATGAGGCCATGTGATGATGTAGCTCTTTTCTTCGATTGAAATGATCTTTATCCACATGGACATTCTAATGGTTATTGGATTGTCGACTTTCTTTATCAGTTTGGAACTCTTCTTTTCAGCCTACAACTTTCTATGGAAGGAAGTCCATCGTGTACTATTACTCGCTCAAAATGAATTGTAGTTGATTCCGCTCTGTTTGGTGGCGATGATCGCGAAGTAGTGAATTGGATTTGAGTGAACTCGTAGCATTGTTGTCGGACTGTATCTCATTCTAATGCGCGAAGTACATTGCGAAGTGGCTACGAACTACGATCAGTGTTTTGCCTTTTCGGCAATGTACGGCGCTGTGATTATTGTCAGTGGAGCCGTTATTTATGTAACGCTCTTTCTGGAGTGTGATGTAGGGTTTCTCGGCAGTGTTGGCATACTACTTTTATCGTCTCTTTCCTACCAGTGAAACGCGCGGTTTGCAACTCATCGAGAATCATATCTTCAATGAGGAGGATTTGATGCGACGTGTCGAACAGTATGATCACATGAAGAGACCCAGCGAGCTCCACGTTGGAGTTCAAAACCCATTGTCTGTACTCTCCACTGTTTGTAAGAAACAGATGCACTATCAAATAACTAATTCAGGAACGAATGGAAAAGAGGAGGTCAATGAAAGCATCGTATGAAAGCTCAATCTTGTTTGCCTTCTGCGTGTCCAGCGCGTTAAATCGAATCTGGCCCAGCTGTAATTCAGTCACCAGCTGAGCATGAGAGAAAGAAGTCAATCTCACCTTAATGAATTGGTCCAGTTGGATGGATCCAGATCGATCGATATCGGAAGAGAAGAATACAGTCTGGAAGGTGCTGGGAGAAAGATGGATTCTATGATTGAGAAGCTCAGCCCACACCTACCCTATTTGATTTAGTGCATCCTGCAGCTCCTGAAAGTCAATCGCTCCGCTCTTATCAGTGTCAAAGAAGTCGAAGGCATTCTACACATCAGCATCAAAACAAACCCCTACTTTCCACTTCCATACTTCGTCGAGAAGAGACTTGAACTCCTCAACTCCGAGCTGACCACTGTACGTTAGCAATCTCGATCGCCCCTACTTCCTTTCTCGGTCATGTTTCGCAAGAAGGATATTAACAGTTTGAAGGGAAAACTGAATTCCACCTGAGGACAGCGCAGCCTGTAATTCCTGGCAATCCAGGAAACCACTATGGATAAACTGATTTTATCTCCTCTCCCTACTTCTTATTGATATCTACCATCTGGAACAGGGCGTACGCATTGTTGGATATGCTTGTTTGACTTGCTTGGGAGGGAGTAGGATCTAGATTCTCAATCTTTTATCAGAAAAGAGTACTTAAGGCAGCTGTTCTTGTGCACACAGGACACTAAAGATAATTCCCGATGAATCGAGTTTTACTTGAAAGTTCCGAACATGTGAAGGAATCTCGAGGAGGGCGTGACAAGATGGGCAGTTTACGTGGATAGTATTATTTGAACTCATTCACAATTCTCACTCTTTCATGTGGCATGAACGGACGTTCAGTGGTTATCGTTGTAAGCATTGATTATCAAGGATTCCATACAGTGCGTGGATTATTCAAATGATGATTCAACAAACACCAATGCACTACGCGTCCCAGAACGAGGAAATATCCTCTACACTTTGCTGCTTCTTGATTTGTTCCACCATTACACAATGGGTTGATGGATCAATGGAATAGAAATATGCTGGAGGAGCTTGAATGCAATTGTACATCGAATACATGCTGATCGAATAAGCAGCGGTATGATGATACACCAAGTAATCTCCTCGCTCAAAAGCAGGAAGACGCACCTCCTTCGCAATCAAATCACCAGAGAAACACAAGGGACCCGCAATATCCACCACTTGCTCGTTCTCCGTTTTCTTGTGTCCAGTGGAGTCGTAAATGGTGATTGGATGATACCAGGTGTCTCGCATGTACACCTCACGAACAAACATATTTCCTCCCGCATGGGTGATCCCAACAAGTCTTCCCCCTGCCACCTTCGTGTACTCAATGCGACTCGCAAACCAGCCGCTCGTCGCCACAATGTAGCGACCCATCTCCGTCAGCACCGTGAACTCCCCTGAAAACAGCGCCGGAACTTCCGCTCGCAGCGCCTTCGCGTAGGTCAGCGCGATGTGGTTGGGCTCGTCGTGCTTGTAGTCCACCGGCAGACCTCCGCCAATGTCGATGACGCGGATCTTCGCTGTCACTTCGCTTCATCCCTCACCTGCTTGCGACCCAGAAGGGAATTCAGCTTCTCCGCCAGCTCCACCACGAACTTGACCCCGCCAACCATCAGATGCAGATCGACACCCTGCGAACCCACGTGGCTGTGCAGCGCGTCCAGAGCAGGCCACTTGCGGAACATGGCCAGCAATACGTCGAAGTCAGTGTCCTTGATGGGGAGACCGAACTTGGACGTGGGGGTCGCCGTGGACGTTGCCTCGATCGTTCCGGCACCATACTGGCTGTTGATGCGCAGACCGATGTGACCCTCCTTCACCTCGTTCTTCGCCTTCAGAGAGGAGTACACCTCGAATCCCATTTCCATCTAGACGATTACCGATAGAGTGAGAACACTACCTCCTGCATATTATCGAAGTTGACGTGAATGCCGTTGGAAAAGCAGTACTTGAGATCCTTTTCCAGTTTCAAGGGAGAGTCGTAGACGATCTGCACTCACAGGGAGAAAGAGAGTCCTACATCGCTCATCTCCATTCCCGACTGGAGTGCATTGTAAACCTCGCCATACGAGGCGCATTCGCACCCAAAACCGTTCTCCTTTACGACGCGCAAAACGGACTTGATGGGATTTGCCTTTACCGCGTAGCGATGTCGAAAAAACGGCTCCGGGAACGCCTTTCGAACTTCGTTCATGTTGTCGATCAGAACGTCGCGACTCAAAAACAGACCGCAAGGAGAATCCACGCTGAGGACTCCAGTCTTGATAAGGTGCTGCAGAACGACTTCTGCATTACATCTCTCTCCAAAATTGTTCTTTTCCATTCTGCGGAAAGGTGATGTGATCGAGGCAACAAACAGTGGAAGTGTACTTTTCGCCTAAATGAAGAGACGCGACGAAGTCCTCAAAATTCTTCGTATCCTTTGCGATATCTCCCAGCATCCGAGGAAATGTGAACGACTCGAAGAACTGACGACTCTACAAATCAAGCCATCGGAATAAACTCCTCACCCGTCTCTGTTCATCATCGTTCAGCAGGAGGAGGATATCATACCGTTTGTTGGGATTCGGGTTCTTCTTGCGTTTGCCACACTCGACCACCTGAGCCAACTCCTCCTTGTTCAGATAGATGTGTTTATCGCATCGGAAAGAAACCGACCGAAGGACCAGAGGTACTCCCGGCGCCAGGGGAATTGGAATCTGGGGCAGCTCGAAGGCTGCAATCGAACAAACAACGAACCCATACACTTCTTCAGATACTCGAAAGACCAGGAGCCGCAAGCGGTCGCGATGGCAGCTCCGAGCATCTTGCGGATTTGGTGGTAGAGGAAGCTGTTCCCGTTGACGGAGACTTCCCAGAACTCCTCGCCCTCCTGCGTGATTGTTCGTGTCGTCATCGAGTTGCTTCCCGTGATTTCAAGACTCGAGTGTTACATTGTCCGAACGTAAAATTGGCGAAGATTCTTGTTGCGGTGGCGGACGGCGCCCGTGTAGTTTTTCATGAAGTGAGTGCCTTTCAGAACACTCAAGCTGGACGCAAAAAGCGAGGGGTCCATCGACACGCCCATTCGCTGGAGACGCGTCACTGGAACGAAATAGAAATACTGTCTGGAAAAGGTGTTCAGGTGGGGGTTGAATCGGTTGCTCACACGGACATCTACCTTGGATGAGAAGACACACCACTACAGCTGAACACGCGAATATCATCGGGAAGCACAGCGTTCAGTTTGTTTACGATCTGGGGACTGTGATGTGTGTTGTCGAATACATCGTCGTAATCAAGCATCTTCCCCGTGACCACAATGGTCATCGCACTGACCCCCTTGTCCGTTCCTAGATATGAGAACATGCAGAGAAGTCCACTAGAGCACCGTTCCCAGTCAAACTTCGATACCTTGTAGATATTTGCGAAACTGATCTTCCCCATAAAGTAGAGCGCATTGATTAGTTTATCCTCGATAGAGGTTCGTTGGTCATTGGTCTGCATTCCCGAATAACTACTTGAGAACGATGAGATACCTTACTTTCCTCCATAAAAACCGAGGACGATGGCTACTTTGTGTTTTCTGCGAACACGCATCAGCGACGTGGAGAAGGCACGAATACGGGTAATGTATCGTGCGAGCATTCGCTTCGAAGAAACAGAAAAAACGATATGGTATAAAACTAAAAAGAAAGGTACATGCGCTTGGACGGATACAAATCGTCTGAATATTCGGGAATCGGATTTCCAGTTCTGCGGTTCACACGCTTCAACGGAGGACACAACGTTTGCGTCTATGGGTCACATCATCCCAATTCCGCTACGGAGAGCGTTGTTTTTCCTGGAGTCTTATTGGAGAGAATGGAGTGTTTGTCGATTTCGGACATGATGTAGATCCTCATCTTTCTGTAGATGCCATCCACGATCGAGTGGAGGTTTGGAAGACTCTCTTCGTCGTCAGCTTTGGTAGTGGAATCCACTGCAGAGTCCTTCGAGGAATCTACTGTAGGATCCTTCTGGCTGAGAGGCTGGTCTCCGTCATCCGAGTCGAAAGCATTGGTTCGACTCTCCGTCGTCAGGATCTTTGGGAGCTCCTTGATGCAGGGAGGTTCTCTGGACTCTGCGATCAGAATGCTCTCGGAGATACGACGCAATTCCTCATGCTACCCGTTAGGATCTCATATCATAGCGACAAAGCGGTGGATCGGGATCACCTCCTGCCCCTGAGACATGATCGAATTCTGAGAAAACACGATGGGCGTATAGCAATCCTCCACGTCACACTCGTTCACAACCACCGAAGTGTCTGGAGACGCGGGAGCTTCCTGATTTTGACGCATAGACACGATAGATACGTTGCCGGAGGAGTGTGGATCCAACAGGCTTGACTGAGAAGCCTATACGGTCAAAGAAATGAACTGTTTCAAACCTCCGTAATCTGGGGGGAATGAACGGAGGCGGAGATACTCGGTTCCTTGTCAGCTTCGCTTGGCTTCATACTCTCCTTCACTAAACGGGTTGCCAGACAGATGCTCTTTAAGGAATAATGATAAACCTCGATGCAAGCGAATGGGCTATCGAGATAATGAGCGTAGTCAAATTCTCCGAATTACCGCGGCCAATCGGGATAAACAGTAAAGAATGAATGCACTCGTGGGTGGAGTTTTGAAGCCTGCTTCGGTGTACACTCCTCGTGTTGTAGTTCAGCTGAATGCTCAGTTCGCTACATCAAAGGAGAAGGCAGATAATACCAAGGCGAAGGCGAAGAAGGCGTCTAAGGAGGAGGCGCATCAAAACGAGAAGCAAGTGAAGGCTCTCCTATTACAGTACTTCAAGATGCGCAACTACGTTCCTCCCAAGGTGTCTCCGGAGAAGCAGAAGGAGTATGCGGAGATCGCGAAGGAGTATACTCGGCAGATGACCTATCTCCATCACACGGCCGAGAAGCGCTTAAACGACAAGATTTTCCTCCGTGACCTGGCAATCTCTGCTCTTCCGACCGAGGAGCTAAGGAAACAGGCTGTAATGACGGACACGGAGCAGATTCCCGGAAAGTACTTTTATCCTGCCAAAAAGGCCAGATTCGAGGATTTGTCGAAGGAGCTGGCGTGGTAATCAGGTTGTTACGTATTGTTTGTTGAAAACGCGTGGTGTTGTTATTGGATTTGTGGAGGAAATATGTATCGATGTAATCGATAACACGGTCATTCATTTTCATCAATTCAACCCAGGTTTTGTTGCAGTATTGTCCACTGCAATGAAACTGAAACAGAAAGGGCAAACGAAGGAAATGATCATCTATTTGTTGATGTACCTAATCTACTTCGTCTGTCTGTTTGAATATTACCGTGATCAAGTTCGTGTTATACCGGCATACTCTCCAACGTTTAAGGTGTCCCGAACGAAGATTCAGCCATATGATCCAAAGCGCTACGTAGTATAATGTCCATTATTTCAGTGTAGATTATGGAATCAATCCAAAGGAATTCGTTCCCAGCATTCCGTTCAGGTAAACTCTTTTATTCTCCGACACTGCTTCTACAGGGCTCTGGTCATCCTATTGTGAATGAGAACAACCAGGGAGTGAAGGAGTTGCCGATTGAGAATGCGAGTCGTGTGGGAAATGATGCAAGCCATGTGATCAGTGATGCAAGTCATACGGCAATGAACACAAGTCGTATCGAAACTGATCTGAATCGTCCTAAGGATGATTCTAGTTATAAAGAAGACAACATTCCCAACCAGCCTGACGTACCCACCGTGACTATTCCAACCGACGTCGCTCCAACAAAGCCGAAACGCCAGAACCCACTCTTCGTGGGTCCTGTCGAAGCGGACTTTGACATTAACGACCCTTACTTCAACCACCACGGGAATCTAACCTCCTTCATGGCAACCTACACCGCTCTGCATAACAACATCACACGCAACCACAGCAATCGACAGGTCGTTTTTACTCCGATGAAGGAAACCGGTCTGGGTAACAGTCTCCTTGCTCTCTCCTCCTCCTTTTTCTACGCCGTCTTAACGAAGCGCGCCTTTCTCATGAATTACAAGCAGTTCACCAAACATTTCACGTTCCCCTTTGCTGAGCAGAACTCTACCTACACATGTACGTTTTTCTGGTTCGCTTCACTGTAAGTGGGAAGACATCCTTCATCGTTTGTAACGTGGAATCGACACTACAGCATCATGCAGCCGAGCGACCGGTCGATGCGCAAGCTCTCTCCTCGCTTCTACCAACGTCGCGAAGGCGTGGTGGTCACTGGCTTTCTTCCCTTCCTCCAGCTGATCATTCGACACGACAACTACATTCGCAAACTGACGGAGATGGGATTCATCGACCCCTCCCATGTGATGGAATCCATCAAGATGGACAACTCAAGCGAACCCACGCAGAACGAGGTCTACTACACGAATCTCGCGCTGGAGGCTCTCCATGTGTTTCTAACGAAGGTGATGCGTCCTCAGCCGTGGGTGGAGGCGATGATCAACGACATTCTGGAGCCGGTGAAAGGCAAATCGCTCATTGGATTCCACATCCGGATGGGAAGCGGGGGAAGTGCCTTCAAGGACACACATACGTTCCTGCTGGGACGCGACGTGTTCCGCTATGCGGACGAAGCGACCCGGTTTATGGAGGAGCATCATCTGCTTCCCGAAAACACACGGTGGATTGTGGCTACCGATTCAGACTCTGCCGAGAAGAGTCTGCGTGATAAATATGGTGAGTTAATCGTGACATCGAAGGAATTCCATCGCGGTCACAGCAAGACAGGAGCCAAGGACGACGAAGGGTTCTCACGAGCTGTTATTGATATGCTCGTGCTGGGACGATGTGACTACTTGGTACTGACGAAGCACAGCACGTTTAGTGTGGTGGCGCGGACGCTGCGAAAGGATGGAACCAAATACATGATGATGAATAGTTATGGGTACTGCCCTGTTCGTTGGGAACAAACACGAATAACCCAAGTTCTTAGAAGAGTCCATAAGCACATCCGTAGGTAAACACGGCGGAGAGAATAGAAACAGCCACATAGAGAATGTACGCAGGAATAGTAAGGTTCAAGCGGGGGAGAAGCACAAACGCGAGGAGATACACACAAATAACAAAGAGAAGATTAGCAACAAAAAGGGCGTATCCGGAGGCCTCCTTTCTTCCGAGCACTTCATTATCCTCCTCTCCCAAACGCTTCCTACCATCACACATCACACTCACACCTGCTTTCTCTCCATGACGCGACCGAATTCATCCATAGCGAGCTTGCTATACGCCAGCGAAAGAAGAATCGCAGTGATAGGGCATGTTACCAGGAATACAGGATAGTACTAGGAATCAAGGAGGATGACAAACTAAACAGCATATCTGACGGCGAAGAATTTACTGAGGAACAGATACGCAGGAATGCCACTGGCAATCAGGGAAACAAATCCGAAGCAGATCTCTAACCATTTCAATGGATACTTCAAGAGATACTCGACATGATGGGGAATCCGGAGGGTTCCAGTTCTTTGATGGTCTGATCAAAGTTGTCGGTTCTGCGAATAATATCAAAACCAAAGATCAGACGAGGCAGCGGTTTTCGACATTCGAACGGTTTCAAACGAAAAGGGATTACGGGATAATGAAATGGATCGCGATGACGCCTACTGGGACAATTCCCCCTAAATAGTTCCCAATGAAACACAATTTCACCTGCTCGGAACAAACAAACGGTCAAAACATGACATCCCTGATCGTTTACCAGTCATCATCGTCGTTTCCGAAGAGACCACCTCCGGACATATCAATGTCCTCCTCTTCCTCCTCCTCTTCCTCCTTCTTCTCCTCCTTTTTCTCCTCAGCAGGGGCAGCAGCAGCAGCAGCGGGGGCAGCGACAGCACCGACACCTGTCCATAAGCCAGAATAGGAACTACGTACCAGGAGCAGCAATCAGGTCCAGGATGTCCTTTCCGGCGAGGTTGGAAGCGAAAACCATCGACCAGTAGGGAGCAATGGTGTTTCCGGAGGCCTTCACGACCTTGTCCAGGTTGTCCTTCTACAGCTCACAACAACAGACCACTCCTACGGTCACATCAACCTTGGCATCAGCGCACAGGAGAGTGGCGAGAGAAATGACGAACTCTTCCTTCTCAATAGCAGACATCGATTCAAAGGGAGCCATGATGGGTGATCACCTACACGTCGTTACAAATCGGTTTCCAATCGAAGCGGGAATGGGGCAATCGCCCTTTCTCAACAATCTCAGTGCACTCCCCTACTTAGTCAATTTAAGCCTTAGGCAGACAAAAGCGTATGGTGAAAGGAGTGAAAAGTGGTTCCCAGGCCTTGATAATCAAGGTAAAGTCAATCAAGGAAGCGAGGATTCCAGTGAAAGGATGGAGACTGGAAAAGAGGAGTACACGATGCCCCATGGTCAATGAGGTAGAATCTCAGATGATTCCATTCATAACGATGCTACGAAGTAACGATCGTTGGTGTCAGATGAGGTCGTACAACGAATCATCGTTGAGAAAACACTGTGATTCTGGACATATCAATCTGTTTGCATCCAACGCACCACTCCATATTCTATATGGCTCTTTCATCGACAGATCGTCTCAAAGAGGCAAAGGAGACGATTACCAGAGTGTCTTCCTAATCAAGGGGATTACCGAACATCAGGATAGTTCCGCGGGTATTCGAAAACCACTCTCACCAAATACGCAACTGATTGCTTTTGTTGATTCAGCATGGTGAAGTATAGGTATGTTGGATGTCCTTTGAAAGCTGCTTATTGTGGAAACGAGCTGTACTTGTTGCTCTGTTCTTCCCTATCTGTTTGAGTGGATTGTTAACCTTTTGTGTAGTACGACTCCTGCGAACCCTGCTAAGAGTATGCGTTTTTTCATTCCTCTCACTCTTGCAGGCTGCCTCACTCGCGGTTCCTACCTGACCGTCCACTTCAAGAACGCTCATGAGGTGGGTGCTGCCATCAAGGGAATGCCCCTGGTGAAGGCCGAGAAGTACCTCAACGACGTGATCGCCCACAAGAACGTGATTGCGTTCCGCAGATACAACGGATCGATCGGTCGTCACGCTCAGGGCCACCTGGTGAAGGCTCCCGGCAATCTGTGCAGATGGCCCGAGTCTGCGTGCAAGTTCTTCCTGGTGCTCCTGAACAACCTGAAGGCCAACGGAGAGGCGAAGGGACTGAACGTGAAGGACCTGGTGATCAACCACGTCCAGGTGAACCACGCTCCCGTGATGAGACGTCGCACCTACCGTGCTCACGGTCGCATTGGACGTAGTTATGGATGGGTGGTGTGAGTGTAGCCTACCAGAGACATCCCGCTCATATTGAGATGATGTGCACTGTGAAGGAGGCTGCCGTCCCCAAGGCTGCCACCGTAGGTGTGTTACACTTGTATCATATAGGCTCCCGTGCAGCAGCGTCTGACCAGAAAGCAGCTCGCTATCCGCCGTCTCGTTTGCGGAGGAGGCGTGTCTGCCTAAGCGTCTGGAAGTGCATTTCCATCCACTGAATCAATAGCTTAGTTCTGTTTGTTATTACATTTTCAATGGATAAGACTGCTTCTGTCGTAGTTCGCATACTGATCCTCCTGGGGTCCTTTGTTGTGCTTGCTACACTCTATGACTCTGGATATGTGATGGAACGGAGTCTCGTTTCCATGGTCGTTTCACATTATCCTGCAGGTGATGGTACCTTTTTCATGCGGATTCAATTACAAATAGTGGGTAGTTCGACCCAGGTGGAGAAGATCCCATCTGTGGAGATCCCTTCTTTGAAACCGCAACCAACGACGAAGCCATGCGATGCAGTCCCTCTCCGTACTTCCCTGCCGACAGTTGCTCCCACCAAACGTATCCGAGTGATCTACAGTCTAACAATTAGCTGTTCCTCCTCTAGATACAAAGGAAAGCAGCTCTTCACCTTCTGTCGATCCTATCTATACGCAGGGATGGCCGAAGGAGAAGCGGTATAACGCGCCCATTGTTCCTTGGAATATTACGGAAGGCCCGATTGGAATAGAACATTCAGAGTACACTCTGAAGGATTTCGGTACCCTTCCACGCAATCGTCCGGACGAGTGATGAGAGTAACGCCTAGAGTATGACTATGACGATATTGTGTATCCCATTCCTTTCGATCGCCTGTACAATGACTACCGTACTCATTACGTGAACTATGGCGAGCCGAATCCCTTTTTCCCATCCTTTGTTGGACTGGGTGATGTGGACGTGGACAGCATCGGTTCGAGCAATCTCCTTGTAATTACAGGCAGTTCGGAGAACCATGTGTACCCAAACGTGAACATGATGTATTCGGTGATCTACACGAACTGCGACCTGTCAATGGTGTTCGTCGACTTTGGTCTGGAGAAGGAAGGATTGGAGTATCTGCGAACCCACATGATCCGAATGCATGAGATTCACAGACGACTGAACTCGACCGCTCGGTTGTACTACCGCAAGTTCAACTTCGCCAACTTCCCCGCGTGGTTCGACCTTTCCGATCCGAATCTCCGCGGAGGCTATGCATGGAAGGTCGTTTCCTACTTCGATATTCTGAACCAGACGAAGAGCCAGATCATGTGGTCGGACGCTGGCAACCTGTGGAGTCACAGCATCATGAAGGACCTCGTCCACATGCAGTACGACGGCATCTACACGCCCTCGTCGGGAGACGCGCTGCAGAGATGGGTCCACTACAAGTCGGCGGGCTTCCTCCACTCCAATCACATGGTGAGCAAGATCTTCTGGGGAAAGGCCGTGTGCATGGGTGGTTATTTGTACGTCAATTATCGCAATCCGAAGGTGATGAACCAGGTGATATTCCCCCTGTTGCAGTGTTCCTATACGCAGAAGTGTATCACGCCGCGAGGAACGAGTCGGAAGAATCACCGTCAGGATCAATCCATCCTGTCGACGCTCGTGCAGAGCATTCGACCGAAGTACGCGTGTAATAGTGGCTACGGCTACGCTCTGGCAATTCACCAGGATTGCCATGAGGTGGATCGGTGTTTAGCAATGAAGGCAAAGATATTGGATAATATCTCGAGAAGATATCACATTGCCTTTTCAGATAAATTCGTGAATGGTGCGTTTCGTGTTTGTTGAAAACATACGAGCTATCTGTATTTTTGCCCTGAATGAACTCTGAAAACTGTTGGATGAAAGGAGTAAGTCTCCCTTCAAGGAGATCCTTCTCCTTAACAACAACATAACGGAGGGTGAGTTCATTGCCAAGAGTTGCGAACGCGCGATGATAAGCCTCATGCTTCTCCGACTCATTGTCGATGACCACCACCACGGAGTTTGTGCGAAGAAGAACCATGTTGAATAGCAGATCGTCAAAAGCTACGACCAGCACGTCCGTCTTCGCGAGCAGGTCGCCAATCTGATGCATCGGAGATGCCGGATCGTAATCGCGAACATCGAACTACGCCTCATCTTCCTGCCGATCACCAACAATCTTCCTCGCCGTTTCCCAGTTGCCCGAATCCAGCAACAGCAGCCGCGCGTTGGCACTTGCGCTGAAGGCAACGCGGATGCCCTTGACCGGAGAGTAGCAGAAGGGAATGCCCATCTGTCTGTATAGCTCCAGACGCAGCGTCCGCACAGTCAGCCAGGATTGCTGCGTCACGCGGAACGACAGCGGAAAACCGAGCAACCCCTAGGTCGTGAGTGTACTCAGAGTGGACAGTGTTGGAGGAGCACATCGTTTCATGCTTATGCGAGAACTCAAATTGAATGCCTTCGTGTGGAACAAGCCGAATGGATTACCATGCTGTGGGAAGAGCTTGTTGAGGAAGGGAAGAATGGAGTTCATGAACTGGATCGTCTCCGGAAGCAGCAACTCCTCTCTGTCGGTGATGATAACCTGCGGCTAGGAGTCATCAAACCATCCACAAACACACCAGAGCGAAGATACGACACTTCTCGAAGGGAAGAATGGCCGTCATCAACCACAAGAGCTGATGATACGGAACGAACTCTTCCGCAGAGAGAGAGGAGACGTCGGTGTTGAAGAGGAGACTGGCTGCCTTTCTAAGCTGGTCGTCATTACCGTTAAGGATGATGTAGAACGAGCGAACAATTGGCCTCCGAATGATTGACTTCACGAGAGGCTGGATTTGGAGAGATGGATCATCTCTATCAGGGAAACAAATGGAAGCGATACCAATATAGACGTTATCCTTGATCACCTGGAACTCCGTAGGCTGTTTCATATACAACACATGACTCGTCCTGTTGAAGCAACACGTCCGAACAAAGTCAAATCTATCTAACAATCCATCCAAACACACACTCAAGATAGGGAATACGTTTCCACGCATAGAAACTAAGACTGATTCACCTCCCCATTCCCTACTTGAAATAGGAACAATCAAATCGAAAGTTCTCGGCGAGATCGATTTCGGTACAATAGGACGCCGATGTTTCGGGTTGCTGAGTAGGATTCTCCATTTGGTTTAGGCGATTCATTGTCATGTTGTAATCTACCACAAATGGAAGAGTGTGAATCATGTCTGTGTGAGAATCAAAGAAGGGAACTAGGTTTTATCCACGTCCTTGAAACTACGTGGCTTCTTGTTCAAGGTCCTTCCATAAAATACGATAAAACAACACTCCATAACCACAGCGATCACGAAGCAACAGAGTAGTGCAACTACCGCTGTTTGACATTTCATCATTCCGCAGTGTTACTATGCAACGAATGATGATTTGAACAGAAAGGGTTTGACACCTGTCATGTCTGAAACGAATCCAACTGAAGGAGTGAAGCGAGTGAAATTGAACACGCCTACTGGTTTGAACTATGTCAGCTCAACTGAACATTCAATTACGGTGTCATGGGATTCCGTTGAACGTATCGACGTCTCCACTGCTTTCTTAGCACATAGATGCAAGTGGATACATGGTTATGTGCAAGGATGTTCTACACGAAGGATGGGGGGATTGTAAGAGTGTCAGTAGATTTGAATGGAATAAATAATGCTAGTGGTGGAGGACGGTCAAACGACTGCGGAGATTGGAGAGTTATATCCGACGGCCACGTTTGAAATCCGCATCATTGCACTGAGCAAAGAGAAGGGGTATGGTGGGAATAGGAAATGTGGTTGATGGGAAGAGGACAGTGACGAGAGTGAAGGTCTATTCTGCGACACGATGGTGGGGTCGTGCACGCCGGAAGAGAAGAAGTGTTGTTGTGTGATGTAATACTAGTTGTTGTTCCATGTTTGCCTTACAATCCATTGATCCCCACAAAAAATACACAAAACGAGTGTTATTACTATGATAATCAGTGATCCTTGTAGAAGTGCTTATCCTTCATGTACTGGATGTATGTTTCGATTTCCTTCTTGCAATTGTCCTGGTAGTTGACTCCTAGAGAGTAAGAAGAGTCTTGCGTAAGCCATACCTTCCTTCTTGAAGCACTTCGCCACATTCTGACGCAAGACCTCCAGCTTCTCGATTTCCACAAAGCGCTCCTTCGACATCTCTTCCATGGCCTTCATCCATGCCTCACGGTTCTCGGGGGCAATGTTACCGTTCTCATCTCTGTACGTAGAGGGGTGAACAAAATTCTGCGAAGACATCACCTTGTTGTTCGTTATTAAAGGAAGCGAGAATCGACATGAGACGTCACCCACGGGAATCGCACCCATCCCGCAGACCTCTGTTTCTCAACAAACAGCTCGATTAGATAATAGGCAACTTTGTGTATCGAATGGCCACATTCCGGTTTGATATCACAAGTAAAATGACGAACTAGAGCTCACATCCCCCTCTCTCTCATACGATCAACATAAACAGCACCACGGACCACAACAGAATCCGATTCACCTGCTTCGGAACGGGTTTGCGTCCCTTTGCCTCAATCGCCCCATCCATCCCCACTTCATACAGCGCGGCTCCGTAGGTCCAGTCGACACTCTCTCCGTTAATATGACGCAGATACATGATCGTGTAGGCGGGATCCAACGAGGACGTCGCACCGAGCGAGATGTCCGCAAACCGGAACCCGTGCTCCAGAAGCGAAACGATGTACGCAATCTACCTTCAACAGAGACTCCAAAGTCTACCTGAAAGCAACGCTGACCTAAGACGACATCATTCGTGTACCGATGCTTCCCCGAAAAATGCTCCAACGTCTCTCTATCGCTCATTTTCCTCAAATTAATCAACGTCCAATTCATGGCGCAGAAAGACCTTCCGAAGGTCTTGATGTCGTCGATCGTCGGATGTGCGTCGTCCATCTGATAAATCGTCTTTAAAAAGTCGATCACGAAGAAATAGAGCGACATCCCCACAAACTCACCATCCATGGATGGAATCTGCATCGACCAAATCGAACACTCTGGATGACAGAAACGCAACAAACACACTCGAATATGCCGTGTCCTTGCACGGAGAGTCGCCGCGGATCAACATCGACAGCAATGACTCGCACTGATCCAACTACTTATCAGCTACGACAAACACTTCGACATTGCCAGTTCCTTCGTGGAACAAACCCTCGTAAACGGGAGAGTTCCCGATGTATCCCACGTTATTGCATGGATTCGGAACATGAAGTCGATTGCTGCGATGATCTGTCGCATCGCGAAATGCCTCCCGATTGCTGAGAAGATAGTTTTCGAACCGGAATTGGGCCTCCTTTGCACCGAAGGAAAGAAACGACTTCGCAAAGAGATCATTCTTGATGTCCACAAGATCTCCCGCAGGGTGCTTACGGTACTGATAGGCCACTTGCGTACTTTCTCCGCCAAGGTCGAGGGAGCTGATCGTAGCAGTCTCCGTATAATGAAGAGATGGCGTGATGCGCGACTTCTTCGCGTCAAGGAGGAAAGAAACGAATTACAAGAACGTTGACGGTGAGCCACCCGTAGATCGCCTCCATTTCGCCGTCGATAGTTCGCAGGTTGTCGCGACTGAGATAGAAACGGAGATTCGACTTCCGGTAGCCACGGTAAATCGCGTCGTAAATCGACTTCTGATCATTCGCGCTGAGGACGCGCATTCCCGCCGTAGCAAAGATGTAGAGAGGAACGCTTCCAGTGAGACACATGAACCAGTTGTACCTATCGGAAGAATGCAACAGCCGCTCGGAAGCTCTGATCATAGTGTAGAGAGGTTTCCAGACTCCGTCCAAGTTGTGGACGTAGGAGCTGTTGATGAGAAACGACCAAAAAAAGGACTTGATTCCGGGTTGACACTCATTCGAGTTGACTTCTCGCATCTTCGTAATTTCGCCGTTGTTATCGCGCTCCAGGTGAAACAAGTAGAAGCGGCTTCCGGTGCTACACTTCGTAAGACGATGGAACGCAAACACAACACATAACTCACCTTCCAGCATCAATGACTCCGATATAGTTGGGAAATGTCTTTCCAAAAGAAGAAAAGCAACCTACTCCATCAACGTCTTCGAACAGTTTCCTACAACATCCAACGATCAGAGTGATCCACAGCGTCGAAACAGAAGCGAAGCGCATCGACAGGAACGACTTCTGTTGAGGTGCAAAACAATGATTGTGAAAACAAACAGCTCTTCAAACTAAACGAATCACAGGATCCCCCATGTGTGCTCGAACGCATTCAGCAGCTTACTGATTGTCACCGGAGTACTCAGCTATCCATCACACCCTCTTTCTGCTCCTACATGATAATCTGATACAGAAATAACCTCTTCGGCCTATGAATTACAGCGTCACCTCAACAAAACATAATCAGGCAGTGCATGTCCATCAGAGAAGCAACCAAAACTCAACACGATGGTATCCGAATGCACGTCCTCCTCCTTGTAACTACTCAGGACCTGCGCAAACTGCAGCGGATCCACCTGCTTGCCCGTAAAGGAAGTGGCTACTGTCATACACTCACTCGATTCCAACCAAATCGACGCGAATCGGCAGGGATCACGGAAGTGACACTCGTGTGCAGGACCTTCATGAGCGTGACGTCGCCTTCTGAACTGCGCACCTTCTCCTTATGGAGCAATTGCACTACAATCAACCCAACCACTCATACGCACCCATCAGACCGGAGAAACGCTTATACGTTCGAGGAATACGGATGTTTGAGTTGACTTCGATGAGTACATTCTTGTTTGTGTGGATATAGACCTAAAGAAAGTGATATTGAAAGCGCATGCGTTACTTGAAGGTGACCCGATTTGTTCAGAGGACTATCTAAAAGGGCGAGTAAACTCTGAAAGGAGGAGTCGTTTAGGGAAACATACTTGGTGGCAAATATCTGGCCGGGCGTTTACAGGGTCTTGACCCATCTTCTTCAACAACGCCTGGTGCTCATCTGAATTCAGCAGCGTAAATCCCTATGCATCCTATTGATATCACAACGACCCACCTTCTTTGTTTTGACAGTTTCCAACGCAGCCCCTTCAAGGATGCAGATGATCTTCATCTTCTTGTATCTCGGATACTCCACAATGTGCGCATTTCCTCGATCTGACATTGCAACGTGGAATTTGGCTCAATGGATATCTACAGAGAGATTTACTGTCATTCCATTCTACTGAAGAATCCATTCTATGATTTCACGCTTCCACTACATACAGCGGAGTATGTCCTTCCTTCCAACACTCGCGCGAAGTCTCAGTGTCGCTGCGGAGAGCACATCAAACAGGTTCAAGCGTAGTTCTTTCGGTGCAGAATGAAATTTAGGAAATCTGCTGGAAACGGTCGTCCCTGAAAGCACTCGCGATTGTTACACAACCCTCGTTTCTGCGACTAGTGAAAGCTTGCTCGACGGGTATCTGGAAACGTAGGGTCGGTTGGAGAATCACAAAGCAGGATCAAGGAAGATGATCGTCTTCTCGTCATTTCGAATGGTTTCGACGGTGATCGGATCGCCAAGAAGGCCGTTTCCAAAGGGATCCACACGCTGTACCTTTGACCGATGGATCGATATCGTAGATGGACCTATCACTCGATGCTGTATCCGTTAGATGCGGAGGAAGTTGCGCAAGACATTCTACACCACCATGCTATCACACATGTTCTGTTGGTGAGCACGGAGAGTTTCACGGGAGCAATGACACCACTGCGCCAGATCCTGAAAAACGCGAGAAGAGTACGTCGAGACGTTTGCATCTGCGTGGACAATCGTAATGGCTACCTTCTCCAGCCGATGCCCAACACGGACGACATTATCGACTATTCTGTAAGCTCTGTATTGATTATGGTGAGTTTCAGATTCACGACACGCACATTCTGGGATTGAACCCTTCGTTTGGTTTCATGGTGGCGCACAAGCCAGCCATCATTGCCGAGTCGGAGCTTCACCCGGATCATCTTCTCAGTTCCATGTACAACAAACACATGCACATCGAGCGCATGATCCCATCGGTTCAGGAGAAATACAACAAAGCGATGGAAGACGACGCATGGCGCACCTTAGTGTACCAATACGAAGAAACAAAAGCGCAAATTGTGAATAAGGTGAAACTGCTGCTTCCAGCGATTCCCCGCGGGATGGATCAAGTACGAATTGGTTATCGTGTTTTCTCCAGAGCAGTTATTGCGCGTGTTTCCTCGTTCCGCAAGAAGCCGCGCGTCTTCGTGAGCTGCTTGAGAGTTTGAAGGATTTTGGGATCCCCGTCAACCATCAGTTCATGATGAACGGAGTATGTTTTGAACGAATTGTAAACGATTAGCTACCTATGATTTCGTTCGATACCGCGGCGATGATCGAGTATGAAAAGAAGGGGTATTGGCTTGGGTGAGAATGAGAAATAGTGGAGAGCTGCTTGACATTTACAAGGGAATCGAGCGAGTGATTCGGAGACGGTCGAGCGAATTCTTCCATGACAGCAAGTTACTGAAAGAAGAGGAACAGTATCGTAAGAAGTTTGTTTACGGAGACAAAACCACGGTAGACAAGTCGATCATTTAGTGCTTGTTTGTTCCCATACCGATTGCGCCCAGCCACCAATTACGCCAGTGCCCCCTGGATCCGTACGAAAGCGTCCGGATTTATGACAAATACGTAATCATCTCGTTTGCGACGTCGTGGCGTTTGCTCATTCTTTAAAGGTGCCAGCAGTGCAGAACGGAGGGAATGGCATCGGCTTCACCTATCGATTCAATGCTATCCTATGTGTCTGGGAGAGATGGGAAGAAAGGCCCGGGATTATTCGATAAGGGTTTCCCAATGTTGCCCTCTATCACGTTCTAGAAGTTGGGTCGTGGCTCATGATGGCGACGGAACTTGTTCCGGGAATCGACCCTCCTTCCGTTACATCACCGTCACACGGATTGGATCCCTGTATTTCTGCAGGAGAATGGTTGTTATGTTAGCATCATTTCTCCAACCGCAGGAGACTCTGGAACGAATGCAAGGTGCTCAGTGCAGAGAGTCTCCGTTTTCTCTCTTTTCTTCCTTTTCACCAAGGTAATTCTACGATTTGACTCTGTCACGTAGTCAGGGAGTTCGACGCGATTCTATCGATTTGCTGACACTGCCAGACCCCGTGAAGCCGTTATCAATGGCGAACGCAACTCCCTATCCCAATGATTCCATTCTAAAGGATCCAAACAACACGAAGCACACAAGCTCGCTTGAACACTCAGCGTTTTTTAATTCTCCCACTCCCTTTGGAGGTAGTATCGTTCAGGAACTGGTCCTCCCCGACCCGATACCTTCACCGAAGTCGACGCGGAAGCGACGAACCTCGAGCTCACCGATTGATGCTGATTTGTATGAAGACGAGGAAACCGCGAAGAAGCAGCGCCGTCTAGCGAAGAATCGCGAAATCGCAAAGAACTGCCGCAAGCGAAAGAAGGAGAAGAAGGCAGCCATTCTGGAGGAAGTGGTTTTGTGGTGCTCGCCTGATTATCAGATTCAGCGGTTGCAGGAGGAGAACGAGCAACTGCGTCAGCGTTTGGAGGACTTCAGTAACGAGTCGATCGAGAATGAGCATCGCAACCGAGTCCGGTGTGAATTCATCAAGAAGATGAAGATACTGATGGAGTCGAAGGACGAGGAAACGATTACGAAGGAGATTGAGGAGTACTACTCGCGATGGAGCGAGTTTGGAGCGGAACGCCTCTCAGCCGCCCAGATCCACTTGGAGCAGTTGAAGATGTTGCTTCTTCCAACGCAGGTGGGGAAGGGAGACGATTGCAATGTAGATGACGAAGCTGTGTTTGTGGTCGCTCAATCAGGAAGACGAGTTTTTCGACGAGAAGTTGAACGAGATGAAGTACGGCGGAGGCATTTGGAACATTCTGTCTTCCGTCTTGAAGGTGCTCATGCGTCTGGGATTTCATTGTAGTTGACTCCTGAACAGAAGCAGAAGATTATCAGCAGTCGAGGGGGTGTTTTACGTCAGCAGAACAACATTGCAGATGTCATGGAAATCGTGGAGGCCATTCAGAAGAAGGTTACCAGCAACATGGAATCGATGCAAACGCAGATGCGGGGCATTCTGGACGTGCTGCGACCGTATCAGCAGGCCAAGTTTTTGGTGTGGATGGAGGCTGGCATGAATGGAACGGATCTCATTGCCAAACTGAAGAAGGTGTTGCAGATGAATGCAACCACCACAGCGGACGACTCCTCTTCCCTTTCCCTCTCGGACATGGATTCTCTTAGCTCGCTAAGCATGGTATGATTTAGAGCGTGTTTGCTAACAAACAACTCACATCTGATTCCACTCTTCTATGTGCTGCTGCATGGCGGCGTCGCTCACGTCCTTGATTTGTCTCAGTTGCGTGACCATCGTATCTACATTGAAAATATAGTCCGGGTGGCTCCACGTGGGAGGAGGGACATCCGTTCCCGTTTGGGTCTTTTTATTCTAATTGTGATTCTCTATGAAAGTTCATACAAAGAGGTTCATCGTTTTCTTGGGTCTTCGCTCTTGACATGTAGTAACAACCGTCGCGCATTGCTTTTCTAGCTGCGCTACCGAGCGCTCAATCTCGTCAAGCATTTCCTACATGAAACGAGCCTAAAACACATACACTCACAAAGTCAATCACAGGGAACATAGACGCCGCCTTCTCGGCCTTCTCGATTAGCTCCTTCATATCCTTCTTCCGCTTCTCCTGAAACTCGTCGATCAACTACATGTCATTGGAATCCAGTTCACGAACGGTGTTTGGGATAGCAAGACTGGGAAGCTGCTGTTTGTACTCATCGAGACGCTTCTGTGAGTTCACACAGACATCGGTCAGTTCAGTAACAAGTGTGGAAAAGAGTTTGTACATCTCGCTGCACATGACATCTTCCACATTCACAGGATCGGAACTCATTCTGCTTGCCAAAGATAATGAAGGAAACACCGTTGGGATTGAGAAACAAACACACGCATAGCGAACACCAACTGTTGTTGAAAGCACTAACAGTCATTTCAGATGTGACGTCCGTTCTTTCATGATCATACACACAGCAATGGTCGACATGGTTCATGTCGAAAACACCCGTGACGTAGAGGAGACGCCTCTGGTCGTACAGCATACCCTTTCCCTTCGGAACCATGCGATACTGGTCTTCAATGAAGGTGAGACACCCCTTGTAGATAACACGCTTCTGATCGTCTTGAACAGTATACGTTTTATCACTCGAAAAGTCGCTCATCCGAATCGTCACCGTCCCCATCGAGTCGCACACCGACACGAAGAACACTCCCTTTTTGGGCTTCCAATCGCTCCCGATTCTCCCTTTGAACACGACCACCTCTCTCTCGTTCTTCATAAAAGATATCTGCGTCGTCCCCTTCATCTTCCCCTCCGAAAAGTCTCCACGGAACGCCAGTCCCTTCCAGAAGTACGTTCCCTTCCCATCAAAGCGATTGTTCTTCCACTCTCCTTCATACTCCTTCTCGCGTCCGAGGAAGCTCCTCCCCTCTCCCGAGCGACTCCCGTCCTTGAAACCGCCTTCATACATCAGCAAACTCCCGCTGAAGAGTCGTCCGTTTCCGTCGGGAACGATGGGCGACGGACCGAACGGACAGGTCCCTTGCTCCGATTTCTTCCCCAGGTTGCCACGATACACCAGCTGCGGAGGAAAGTTCTCTTCGCTTCGCGTTGTGACGATCGCGTCCTTCCACCGCTCGTCCGGATCGTCCAGCCACCCGGTGACGCAGACGCGGTCGTAGCGAACGCTGTGGTGCGACTGGGAGTCGTGCGAGACGCTGGCGGCGGAAGTGCTGGCGACGAGCGGGTTCGTGAAGCGAGGCACGTGGAGGACGATCTGTATGGGATGACCGTCGTTGTAGACGAGGTAGTGGAAGCTGGCAATGGCGTAGTCGCCCTGGTAGAACTCGCAGGCGATCTTTCCCTCGAAGAGGAGCAAGGAGGCCTCCATGGTCTGGCGAGTGACTTCTCCGAAGGGCGAGTCGACGTCCATACTGACGGAGCAGTTGTTTTCCGTGGCACAGCGGTCGACTCGCTTCAGCTTGCCGTCCTCGTAGTAGCCGCGCCATGCGAGAGGAAGGAGCTGGCAGCGACTGTCGATGGAGAGGTCGCTGAAGGGGTCGAAGACGAAGGACAGCGTTTCCTCGTACTGAGGGATCTGGTAGAAGATGCAGTATCCTTGGAACTGGTTCTTGCTGTTGAACTCCGCCTTCACGATCCAGCTGTCGTCGAGGATGAAGAGAGAGTCCTTCGTGCTGTCGTCGGTCTGTCGGTTGATGGACTGATACTGCTTCTGCTTCGTGACGCTGTTGTAATAGAAGTGCGTGCAGAGCTGGTCGGGTTCTGACACCACTTGGTTTGAGTTGACGAGATCCTGGATGAACGACCCCTCCGTCACGTCATAATCGAAACAATGGGAGAGAGGGTCGTCGGTGATCGGAATGGGCGTCAGAATGCGTCCCTTCTTCAACTGGCCCTTCAGGAAGGAGCCTTCGTAGATGATTCCGTTCTGCATGTACAGTCGACAGTTCTCTCCGTTCAGCACGTTCTCGCCGTCCACGTCAATGAAGGATCCGCTGGCCACCACCAGATTCTCGTCCGTATCTTCGCATTGAATTCCACTCTTCAGCACAATCCGATTGGAAAGAGTAACGAACAGTCCTCGCGACTCGACGCGTCCACTCGCGTAGAACAGCGTTCCTTCGACCAGCTTGTCCTTCTCGAAGGTGCCTTCGATGGCGAGACGGCCGTTGTTGTAAACCCGGCAGTGCGGTCCGTTGAGCATTCGACGGTTGTGGACGACAACGCACTGGCCCCACGACACGAGTGTGTGGAGAGTCTCGTCGAGGAAGAAGGAGACCGTGTTGTCTTTGTGGACCACTTTGGAGTCGCGTGTGCGCGTGGGCTTCGCGTAGGCCGTGCGGTTGAACTGGAGGAGGTCCCACTCCACGTGACTGGGAGGCGCTCTGGATTGTTGTTGGAGCAGCTCTGATAAGGCGTTTTCGTTGTAGGTCCTGTGAATGAGGGAAGGGTTGAGGGGTTGGGGAGAAGGTTGCTGGGGAGATTGAGATGATGGTTGAGGAGATGATGGTTGAGATGATGGTTGAGATGATGGTTGAGATGATGGTTGAGATGATGGTTGAGATGATGGTTGAGGAGATGATTGAGGAGATGGTTGAGATGGTTGTTGAGATGATGGTTGAGATGATTGTTGAGATGATTGTTGAGATGATGGTTGAGGAGATGATTGAGGAGATGGTTGAGATGATGGTTGAGGAGATGATGGTTGAGATGATGGTTGAGGAGATGATTGAGGAGATGGTTGAGGAGATGATTGAGGAGATGGTTGAGATGATGGTTGAGATGATGATTGAGGAGATGGTTGAGATGATGGTTGAGATGATGGTTGAGGAGATGGTTGAGATGATGGCTGCAGCGATTCAGAAGACTCCTCCAACGCCCCATCATCTCGATTCTTCGGTATCCCAAAGTGCAGGAACCCAACGGTGATTCCTTCCTCCTCCGCCGCAGGAACGACTCTCCCCGAATACACGCCACCCTCCAGCGCCAGCTGACGCACGCCTTCAATCCTCCCCTCCGTGTCGAAGACGGCGGTAAAATGACCCGACGGAGTGATGACCGTCATTTCCCCCGAAGGAAGACTCTGCTTCCAACAGTCTTCAATGAGGGGGTCCTTGATGAACGCATCCTCCGAATAGCATCGAAGTGTGTTGATGATGTGTGGAATCGAGAACCCAGAAGATGAAGAATAACCATACACGCACGACTCGTCTTCAAAGCAAAACACACCTCTTCCTTCACACAGACTGTTCTCCATATATCCCACATATCGCAGTGAGCCATAGTTGTGGGACCCCGTCATTTCTGCCAGCTCGTCAGATGGAACGGGATAGTACATCTTTACAAACCCGTTCAGTCTGTTTGACTTGAATTCGCCTTCCGCTTGGATACACATGGGATTGGATTGGTAGTCATGGAAGAAGAGGATTCCCCTCCCCTCCATTTCATACTGTGGGTTCACTTCTCCCTCGTAAATCAGTGACCTGTTTACAATCATCTGACCACGAAGAGGACTTCCATGGGAGAAGATGCCAACAAACCAGAACATTAGCACCTGGTAACTACAACCCAGTCCGTCGAATTCCCCATTTTCGTCAAAATAACCAGTGTATACTCTGACATTGCTTGAATCCAGAGAGTAGATAGAACCAAAGTAATACTTGCCGTCTACTGTATAGCCAATATATTTGATGGTATATGACGCCATTCCTGGCAACGATACTGTCATGAACCGAAACACACCATTCTTCTCCACAATGTCTTTCAAAATGGATTGAAATTGATCCTGAAAGACCTTCTCACAATGAAAATGAAATGCTCTCTCTTCCTTCTCCATTTCGATTGTTGCTTGCATTTCTAGACTCATCATTCTGCGGTAATCATCCTACCATTTGAATCTTGACTCTGTAGTTGAATGGGATCACATGGTACCGTTTCCTGCTCACTCATTCTGCTTTGGAATAGTTAAACCGATAGGATGCAGAGCCTTTCCAACAGCACTTCCCAAGATACAATTGTGAAGATCGTCAACGTATCTCCTTTTTTGTATTTGACGGATCACTGCTCTATGGAGTGGAAATCAAAGCTGCTCTTCGTGATTCCTCTCGTATTGTTCTGTTCCTTCTTTTCTTGTTTCGTTACATCTAGTGACGTACAGAGCTTATGTGCTGGCATATGCAGTTGAAGATAACATCTCTCTTCCTCTTATTCAGCTATTGTCGTTGCAGGAGTCTTCCTCTATCACTCATGGATTCTTCTATGACGCGGCTATTCGTATGCATAGCATTTATCTCTTTCCTGTAGAGTCCATTTCTTCGTTTCCAACAATTCGGTGTATTCTCATCCTACTGATATGCCTGTCCCCTTTAATTGTCGTCTCTTCGCTCTTTCATGACGTCTTCCCTGATTGGAGTTGCTTCCTCATTTCCGTTTCATCCTCCTTCCTCCTCTCCCTTGTCCCTATGTGGAACTGTATTACTCGCGTGACGGACTTCCTCACACTCGTCGCTCTCGCAATCTCCTTCACTTGTCTGTGCTATGCCACAAAGCATCCCTCTTTCCTCGCTCAAATCCTTGCTTCTGTCATTCTGCTCGTTTCCCCATCTCGCAAGGAGCTTCTTGTTTTCGTGCTTCTTTTTTCCTCCTGCGATCTCTTCTTCATCTCCTTCGCCATTTTGCGATGGTGTTTTCATCCCCTGAGCGCCCTCTTCCTCCTTCTCGCGTTGTTGCTCCCTCGTCCATTCCGCCGTCTGACGCTCATCGCCGCCACACTTCTTCCATCCACTTCTTCCCTGACATTGTTCTGCAACCCGTCGCAGAAACCCTTTTTCCTCCTCCTGAGCGCCATCGTCGCTCTTTTCATCCTCCAAACACGCTGTCCTTCCAAATTCGCTCTCTTCGTCGCCACTCCGTTCATTCTTCCTCTAAACTCTTTTCTTTCGATGACAGCGATCGCAATGACACCCGCGATCGGAATCGCTTGCATCGGACGACTCACCACAAATGAAACCACGTATCACCCTCCAAACTGGAGGAAGCAGCGAAAAGTAGCCACCGTTCTCCTCTTTGGAAGCATCTGTTTACTGAGCGTTGTGGACGTGTCGCTGATGCAGTCCGCGTCACAGTGCGGAAGCGCTTCCTGCATGGTCGTGCTGAGTCGCTGGGATGCCTCTGTGGCTACAGAGATTGAGAGAGAAGCCAGCGAAATGATGGAGTTTTTGAACCAAGCGGGCATTGCGAAGAACGAAGTTCTCAGGATGACGCTGGACGACCGAGAGAGTTCGTTGCGATGGAAGCGTGTCGTGAGCGATACGGAGGAGAATGCATTCTATTGGATGACGATGTCTCCTGAGCAGTACATTCTCTTCTCTCCGATTGATTCGCTTGTGATAACCTCCACGCCATCCAAGAATTCCCTCTTTTCGATGGTTTCCTCGTTGCAGAATGCAGATGGTGATCGCCTGTATGCGTTTGAGCAGAAGAAGGTGTCGAGATCAGGCCACTTTCAGTTATATCATATTGTGTACTATTAGAAGAATAACGTCTTTCATGTCATTCTTTGTTTCGTTATGAGTAATCCAAATCAGTTGATCATTAAGTACGCCAAGGCAGGCCACAAGCTCCAGATATTTGTTGATAAGTCAAAGTACAACGAGTTCAAGGAAGGGAAGAAATCGATCCGCGATATCTCTCTTCTGGACGCTGTGATGCCGGAGAGCGAGGAGAAGATGTCTGAGGAGACGCTGATGGCGGTGTTCGGTACTACAGACATTTGGAAATGCATGGAGGAAGTTGCAACACACGGTGATCCGCAGTACACCGTTCAGGAGCGAAGAGAGATGACGGATAAGAAGCGCAAACAGATCGTGGAGTATATTGTGAAAACGTATATCGATGGAAAGACGGGCCTTCCCCATCCAGCAACGCGTATCGAGAACGGAATGAATACGATCAAGGGTCTGAAGATCGACTTGAACGTATCGGTAATTCGTCAGGGAGACGATATCGTGAATAAGCTGAAGACGACGATGTCGTTTGTAAAGAACGAAACTCATGGATACCTGTACATTGGCTTGGCGTAGGGTTGTATCTCTGATTTCACAGTAGATCGGCGGGAAAGGCTTCTGCCATTGTGCGGAAATGGTGTGAGATTCGACGTGAGAAGTACATGCCCACCGGATACAAGGCGGAGGTCACCTTCACCACAACAACGATGTCTACATTCATGAACGAGCTCACGAATGCAACGGGAGGAGACTATCATTTTGAGAATGATGCTGGTATGGTTGTGGTTGAGCGTATCATCAACTAGCACAGAGCACTGCAGAGACGAAGGAAGAGCCGAGTGTGAAAAAAGGAAACAAGGGAAAGAAGGGAAAGAAATGATCATTCCTGTTTGTTCATCTCATTGAATCGTTTCCGACGATCGCACCTCTTCCGGTAATCGCTGCGGTCACATCTTCCTAAAAGGACATCACGAACGGTCAAACAACAAGCCATCATAAGAGCCGTCTATGGGAGCAAACTCATAAGCAGAGTACATGAAAGGCATTCTTTGGAAATGATTTGTATAGGGAGGAAATCGAACATCGTTTCGTGATCAAAGAGTTCGATGGTGTTAGAAGAGTAATAAACGGCTGGACAAGGAACTGCGCCCAAACTCCGGTGGCTAATCCAGTGACGAAAAAGAGGGGTATCGAGGAAGGGAAAAAGGGATCGCATAAGATACGCAAGTGATCGTATCCCGCTTGTTGTACCATGACAAGCGGACAGACTGTGAGTAGCCTTGAACAGAAAAGATGACTTGCTCTCTTGATGGCGTTCATGGGATTGACCAATTTGCCGTTCAAATCACAGAGAAACAGAAACGAGATAGCTATCACTCCAGAACAGTAGCCTCCCGCGTAACGCCTCGACAGTCGAGTGGGAAAAGAGAAGTCACCGCATCCGAGTTTATCAATTACACTATAGTCTGATAACCATAGACAGAGTAATACAACATGTAACTCGTTGTGATCAGTCCTGCATAGATTATATTGGTACACGACAACTTCACTGTGGGTCTCTGTTTTCCTTGTGCAATGCGATGCTTCCAAAGAGTCCATCCATTCTGAAATGACTGATAAACCAGGTTCCCTGACCCTCCCGATAAAAATGCCATCGACGATGATGGAAACTGGGGTTTGTATTGGGGTAGGTCGAAAATGCTCTGCATACGTTGCTTTTTCCGGTCATATTCGTTCCAACACTCTTTGATATGCAACATGGCGGCATAAGGATCCAATAGATGGTAATCGCAGATGTGTTGTGAAATGGTTGGAATGCGATCTTTGTCTGGTAAGCATGGATAATCAAGCTATTGATAGTGTGTGACGCTCTCTCTGACAAACCAAAGGGCATACCATAATAATCAAGGATCACTCAACAGATGTAAACAACCTGAAGAGTATTTTATTATGCGAACAGACAGTACTTCTAAAATCGTACTGGTATCTCTTGGCTCTGTATATACGTATGTGGCCTGTGTAGATCGTGGACAATCAAGCCCAGTGCTTTTAAATGGCAAATTCTGTATTCCTACATCTGTCCAGTACAGAGATGATACGATTGTTGTGGGTGTGGAGAATCGTATGGATCCGTCTTCTGCTTTTCTATTTCGGTCAATGATTGGACAGAACTACTTCAGTAACAAAAGCTGCTATCGGTATCTGATTCCTTCAGGGAGAATCACAAATGACAAACAAGGGTTTGCGTTTTGTCCACAGGGTAAACGAATTATATCTGTCCAATCCATATTATGCGATTTCATGAAGGAGCTGGATTTGGAGATTCGGGATGCAATTGGACCCTATGGGAAGATGGTGGTTGCTTTACCGGAAGAATTCCGAAACAATGATATGGATTTCAAAGACGCTCTCCGTGGAATGGAACAATTGAACATCGCCTTTGAGAGTGAACCAATAATGATCGTGAAGGCCTTTCATTCAGTCATTCCAGAAAAGCATTTCCTGGTGATTGATATTGGTGGGACCCATTGTTCGTTTTCGGTTGTGAAAGGAGGAAAAAAGCCAGACGTCCTTCAATCGGAGAATCATCCGAATCTCAGTTATTACGCACTGCTGAGCAGTGTATTGGATGGAATGGGATCCAAGGAGAATCTGGTTATAGACGATCCTGTCAAGCTACTCTGTTACTTGGAAGAAAAGGTGAAGGAGTACATAAGAACGGGAACCTCTTTCTTTGACCTTAAGGACTGTAATTTGAACTCGAATACATCTTTCTCTTTGTCCGATCAGTTTTTCACTCGTTATCTGGATGATGAACTGAAAGAGCTTTCTCACGTGATCGATCACATGACGGGGAAGATGGATGGCAATGAATATGAGATTCTTGTCTCTGGTGGTGGCGCGTCACTGCCTTTCTTGAAAGCCTTCATTCCGGATGGACAGGTTTATGAGAAGCCGGAAGAGGCTGTCATACGAGGCATGATGGTTCATTATGGTGAGCTGACGCAGCCGGAGGTTGTTTCCTCATCCGATGATGAAACAGGTCGTATGGAGATGGGTGCGACGATTCCAAGTCACGGTGTTTCGACGAATGACCAGGTATTGTTCTTTGGGAACAGTGTGGTCGGAGAGCAACCGGGAATGGAGTCTCGTCATGGTGTCGCGAATGGCAGCACTGGGGGCCCTCGTGCTACGACTGCGGGTTCTGTCTCTCCTGTTCCTGCCAGCAGACCATATGGAGCCTCTTCATCTTTAACGGAAACTGCAGGGCGACAGGAGGTACTTGAGTCACAGTCCATGATTATCTCCGAAATTGATATGAATCTAATCGGAGAGCCGAATAGTGCCATTCAATCCATCTATTCGAGTACTTCGTTGCCCCTACCTCCGCAACCCGAGTGCATTAGTAAGTATGTTCCTCCCCTGTTCGTTCCCGTGGTTCCTACCATTCCGGATCTGGATTTGCCATCAATCCCTCTGGAGAGAAGCGGGTCCAGCGCTCTGGAGAACTTCAGCTCGCTCTCTCTGGATACTCCGCAGACGCTGGAGTTCTCGAACATCCCTGAGATGTCTGTTCCTCCGTCTATCGCAGAATCTTCTGCTCCACCGTCATCGTCGTCGTCCGGTATGGATGCCCGTGTTTATCCTACTGTTGGTGTATTCAGTGCGCGGAGTGTTTCTGCGCAATCTGAATATCCTTATCTGCTGCCGGAGATTTTGGGACGTATTGTCCCTGTGACCCCGGCGTTGGTTGATGGAAATGGGAATGGCGTTTCGGAAATCCCCGCTCCACCTGAGCCACCCGCTATTCCTGTCGTTCCTCAAGTTCCCCTTATGGAACGGAGTCCTCCTGTCCTGCCAGTGATTCCTCTTTCTAAGCCCGAGTCTGGGTTTGTTCCGGTTATTCCTGATGTCCCGCAGTCCGTTGAAGCTCCCAGTATACTCCCTCAGCTAGGACTGGAGTCCGTTCCTAGCGATTTTGATGCTGCTCCTGATATTCCTTCTGTTCCTGATGTTCCTCCTGTTCCTGATATTCCTGATTCTACTATTCCCAAGCCACCTGAAGCATCTGCTCTTCCCATTCAGTCGGGATCTCAACCCACTCCCATCGTTCCTTCGATTCCTCAACCCACTCCTACCACTCCCACTTCTCCTTCTGTTCCCAGCATTCCGAAACCACCCAAGGTACCCGAACGACCTACCCAGCCAATGGTACCCACATCGAGCTCAAGTCATCGTTCACAACTCCCCTCTCCTCCAAAGCCTCTCTCGTCATCGAGGTATATCCCGGCAGTGTCAAGCATCCCGGAGAGAATAAAGCTCACCAACAGACCGGCAAACCGCAAGATACGCTCCAACTTCGTGCTGATGTGTGAGACGAATGATGTCCTTCTCGTGAAGCCTCTCGAAGAGCTTCCAGTCACCAAGGAGTTCGTGTATCGCGAGGAGAAGGCCGATCGCAGCAGCATCGATTTCCCGATTGCAAAGTACACGAACGGAAAGAAGAAGTGTATCGGATCGTGCTACGAGTTCATTAAGGTGAAAAAGGGAACGACGTTTACAGTCACGATTCACGTCGACGAGAAGGGCACCGTGCTCTACGACATGTCGGTGGACGGACAACAAGTCACCAAGCTATCGCCACTCAAAGATATTACTGATAATGACTTCTTTTCAACTGTTTGTAACAAACACCCCATTATTGACAATTCAATCTAACCACTTTCTCCAAGTCGTTCACGGTCTTGGCAGGGAGTAACACGACCTTGCTCGAGCCGCTTCCCTTCACCATGTTGGCCAGGACCTGGAGATACTGCTGGGCAACCATGTATTGCGTCGCCATCACGCCCGTTCCCTCGAGCGCTGCCGATCATCCCCTCTCTTCACTCCTACCGCTGGCGATCAGCTCCAGCGACTTCTTTTCCGCCTCCGCAGCCATCAGCTTGGCGGCGGCTTCTCCCTCCGCACGCAGAATCGTAGAGGCACGGACTCCATCGGCATGAAGCACTTGCTACGCTGAGAGCACGCTCACGAATCTACCTTCGCGACGTTGCCGCGAGACGTGATCACGTCACGCATACGATCGCCGTCTGCACGCAGCACCTCCGCACGACGCATACGCTCGCTCTTGATCTGCTTCTCCATCACGTTCTTGATGTCCTCGGGAGGGAGGATGTTCTGGATCTCCACTCGCGTAATCGTAACACCCCATCGCTCCGCATCCAGATGGATCTACGTCAAACTGACGGAAAAGAAATACCTTCTCCAGAAGCTCTTCGTTGATGGTCTCTCTCGAGGAGAATGTATCATCGAGCGTGATCTTGGCAATGATGTTACGGAGAGTAGCCTAAACGTTACCACCAACAGACACACAAACCTGCGTCAGAAGCTCAATGGCATCAGGAAGATTCACAACATTGAAGACAGCCGCCTTCGGATCCGAGATGCGGAAATATACCAGCGCATCAATGTCAGTAATCACGTTGTCCTTCGTGATGACCTGCTGCTTTCCAAAATCAAGAACGTGTTCTCGCATATCAATACGATCCGTATTCATAGTAGTGACACCCACGTTCCCGGAACTATTTGCCTGGATATACTTCCAATTCACGGAACGTGTATTCTCGATGATCGGAATGAGGAAGTGAATTCCAGGTTTCAATATCCTCTACACACGTCTCAAAGCAATAGACACATCCTACACTAAACTTACCAAAATGCTCCACGATCATGAACGTTCCTTGGTGAACCACCTTTATGCCTTTACAGCAAGAGCATATGATATAGAAAAGGAAGACAATCCATAGAATTCCAACGATCAGATTATCAGTCGCCATTTTCAAAGATATTTGAGCAAGGAAAGAGACGCACGAACCGAATCTCATTTGTATACGGTTTTTTGACTCAAATCGGGATGTTTTCACATTCTCAACGACGATTCAGCTGATTATAGATACTGAACATGAAGTGTCTTTCTGCTGCTGCTCCGCACTAAGGGCAAACGAAAAGGAGGAAGGATGAGGTGACATCGAATCGAAGTTGCATTCCATCACCGGATAATGCCTACAGTGTGTTCCTCTTCGTTTGTTCATTTGGGGTGTGTTTTGTCATGGAACTCTGCTGATATCGCTTTCATTGCTGTTACAGATGGAAATCGTATCTGCATTTCAGTAGAAACCCATAGGAAGAGTATACGGGCGAACACAGTAGCATCCACCCAGAACTACGAATACTCTGTAGAGAATTGATGTAACAGCTGTGTATTGCAGCAGTGCAACGTTCATAGGGTGAATCGATGCGAAGTGTTCAATGTCCTTTCAGTATTATTCCAATACTGTGTATTTTCCACCGGCGAGTCTTCTACACGAGGAGACAAATTATCTGTGTTCGCAATTGGCTTATGAATGAAACTCCCATTGTACTATCCTCCGGGATTATTATTCAAAACTGTGGTTAATTCGATCGTCACTTTATGTCGCAGCAAGTGAGGATCCTGTTGAAGGCGGTTGCACTGGGAAGGTACTTACTGTCTAATCATCGGCTAAGTGTATGACATTTTCCTCGAGTCTTTACAATGCAGAAACTGTCTACAGGAGCAAAGGACATCATCAAGGGCGACTTTACTGTGGGGACTCTTACGAATGCGATGAATCCCATCAGGAAAGATCGATTCCGTAACCGATTCGACTGTTTTGTAATGCAAAGGGAGACTGTTCCAGACAAAGAGACTGATCTGGTACCTCGTGTTTGGAGCATCAGCGAGTCTCGTTGGCTACGAGTACAGCACCCATCGCAATAGCGTACCGATCACAGACCGAAAACACTTTGTTGTAGGAGGAATTGTCCACGATGGACCGATAGGTCATTCCCCGTGAAATGGAACTGAAGTATCAAGACACTATGGTGAGCAATCTGGAAGCCAAGTTCGATGAGGCGAACAAGCGAATCCTGGACAGCTCAGACAAGCGCGTTGTCTTCATTCATCAGATCCTCTCCAAACTGAAGGATGCGTGTATCTACTTTTCCCCCGAATGCAAGGAGTACATGGACAAGATGAAAGTGATTGTGGTTGAGGATGATGATGTCAATGCCTATACCACGATGGGTAATGCTTTTGTGAAGTTATCACGATAGGATCCATTATTGTCATATATACGGGTTTGCTCGACCACTTCCAGAAGATGGTGGAGAACCAGGAAGTATCGAACCTAGAAGAGGTAGCTATTGGATTGGAGTGAATCATTTTAGTGTATTGCGGGTGTTCTTGCGCATGAACTGTCCCATTCCCTCTCCAGGTCCTATTTGTGTTTCTCTTTGATGAATAGACACCCTGTGGAGTCGATGTTGCGTTGGACTGGTTGGGCGTATTACATCTACATCACCCTGGTTCCTGATTTCGTATTTATGCCTCTGTTGAAGAGTATCTTCGATAAGAGACTGAGGTGGTTGTTGGGAAAGGTGATGATGCGTAGTCGAGCTCAGGAAATGGAGGCCGACTTTCAGGCGTTGTACTTGTTGAAACGAAGTGGGTACGACGCGTCATCGATGATCAAGACACTGTCCCTTCTTCCGGAAGAGCAGGACGATATTGAGTTGGTGTCCATCGCAAAGGAGAGTATTGATGACCATCCTCGCATCGTCAATCGCGTGACACACCTCCAGGACAAGATCTTTTGGTTTGAAAAGGACTTTAAAACACGCTTTGAGGTGATTTCTCAAAAAGACACGAAGGACTCTTCGTTCTTCTCCTACTTGTGGCAGATCACTGGGTTCTTTTAGTTTGCTGTACTCTACCATATTCCTTGTTCAACAAACACCCCCATCCTATTGTATACTCTAAACTACTATTCGATCATCATCTTTTTCGCCATAAAGTGGTCGCCCATGTCCTCATCCACCTCCCTCCGCTCTCTGTACCCGCTTTCTCTGTGCGTGTGTCCCTTTAGCCTCTCCAGCTCCTCATCATACGTATTAGCGACCATCTCCTCCCGATCTCCGCCAGACACGTGCGGCTGCACCACCGTCTCCGGCAGATTCACGCAGAACCCTCCAGTAGAGAGATCGTTCACAGACCCGCTGCCGGAGAGTCGAGGCGAGAAGAACGAGGAGATGTATCCGGTTCCTACGGAGGGTCGTTCACGCACGGAGACATGCGGCGCGGCAGCAGCAAAGTCTCCCTTGAGGAAGAAGTCGAAGAGGTCCATGATGGAGACGAGTCCGCAGGGCCGATTGCTATCGTCGACGCAGACCAGCGAGGAGGTATTTCGCTGAGAGAAGGTGAAGAAGAGGTGGGAGAGCGACTCGTTGGCGTTGATGACCAGCTGGGAGCTGAAGGGCTGGAACTAGGTGGGAGAGAGGGGGAGAGGCGACGCTGGAGATGAAGGTGCTGATGGGGAAGTCGAAGACGGCCATGTCGCGGAAATCCAGTTTGATGAGGTCTGTGCGCTGGAACACGCCCAGCAGGCTGTCTAGAGTGAGAGAGAGGGGAGAAAGCCACCGTCGGCACCGGTGACGGGGACGGAGGCGATGGACTGCGTCTCCATCAGCTGGAGCACTAGGTGAACAAACAGCGATGAAACGACCCTCGTGCAGCGGAGTGTCCTCGGAAACCTTCCAGACGGCCGCGTAGGAGCCGATGCCCAGCTCGCGGATGGAGTAGTTGTAGTTGAAGAGACGGTCGGGGTAGAGCGACACCAGGTGATGGAGAATGTCCAGGTAGTTCACCACGCCGATCATGTTGCCTTCCTGCGTGGGAGAGAGAGAGAAATGCCACGTTGATGCGGTCGATGATGGGAATGCGATGCACGCGGCAGTCGAACATCTGTTTCAGGATCTGGAAGAGAGAGTTGTTCGGAATGCCGAAGGCCAGCTGACGGCTGTTCGGATACACGAAATCTGGGGGAAAAGCGACGATGTGAGCATTACCTCGATACTGACGGATATCGTAGTCTAACACGCGCGGAAACGGACAGGGGTGAAGGGGGTCAGAAGATCGCTTCTGGGCCTCCGTGTACAGAGAATACTACGCGATGAAGGAGTGAGTGCGAACCCACTTGCTTATTTAAACAGAACAGCAGATCACTGCTTGTGATCACGCCCTCATACGTTCCCGTCTTTGAATCCCAAATGATGCCCTCCACAGCTTCTGCGTGTTGCAAATCATTGAAAATTGCATACCCTGGCGACGCAACGACTGGAACACCAGGTCCAGAGGATTGTTTGTATTGAACACGAACAACTTCTGACTGGGCGGAAGCACCGAATAGGCGTCGTGTTGCGTTAGGATGTCATAGATATTCTTGCGACCTGCGACACAAATCGCTCCCACGCCGTACCTGTATTGAGCTCCTCCAGAAGCTGATTCTCTGGCTGTGTATCCTCCATCAGCGGCGAAAAATCCAGCTTTGTCAATCCCAGATCATTCTACCCGTTATCCAACCGATTTAACCTAACCAAGTCTCCACCAACCGATGGAGACGAGGGGGGACTCGCCCCTGCAACAAAGGTGTCTTGTTCATCAGCATAAAAGGCGCCATTCGCATAGTTCGGCGTAGCAAAGGGCTCTTCTTTCGAACTTCCGTCGTATGCAGCGTCTTCTTCCTCCATTCGATTTGATATGCTTACATTAGTCGAAAGGCGGGATGTCGCGGTTATTTCATCGTTTCCGCGGCGCGAACGGATTCCTCCTGTTTCGTTGTGTCCTTTCCCGAGTAATCGCAGAAAGGCATTCGCCTCCTTCCCGTATCGACCTTGACTTGTTCACATTTCATTACAATGAAACACTCTTGTTTTGATCAGTGCGATTCCGAGGTCGCCGCTGAGAGGAGACAAGGAATCGAAGCGTTTGAAGCAGACTTGATCTTTCTTGAGAGTCCACTTGCGTCAGATTCGTGAAATGTAGAAGACGGAAATAGTTGGAATGAAATCGAATTGTTGTTTTTCTCCCCTTATGAGGATGTCCGCGAGGGAGTGTGCGATGGTACTTGAAATGTGTTGATTTGATTTGTTAGTTCTGTTGCGGTCGTTTGACAAAGTTCAATCTGATAAAAAGACGATCGAGCCCTCGTGGATGCAATCGATCACAGACTATTTGGTATCCCAAATCTGCGAAAATGCAATTCTTCCCGATATTCGATTTCAAACACTTCAGATCATCATCTATTCACTCTTCTCGATAAAGCTCACAGGATCCATCTCCAGCAACAAGTTCATTGTCCTCTTCAAGAAGCTGTACCAGGAAGACGGAATCCTCTCAGACGTCATCGATACTGTTCTCTCCGAACCCCACCCTCCCTATTCCTTCGAATCATTCAGACAACTGCTCCTTTTCATTGTGTGCGACTCCACCTATGCTCCCTACGCGCCTCCCTACCTGCAGATCTACAACCGCCACTGCGATTCCTCTCTTTCCGTTCCCCTCATGACCGAGATGTGTCTGCTTCACCGCGTTCACATTCCCTCCGTCGCAGCCATTCTCCGCACTCCGTCTGCAGATGCGTCTGCCGCAGTCTCGAACGCAGTCCTCATGGCCTTAATCACCTCGCTGCAGACCAGCTCTGATTTCATGCGTCTCCTCTCCGCCATTTCACACTCTCCTCTCCGTGTGGACTCCCAGACTCCTCTTCTTCTCTGCGAGCTGGCTCTCGTCGCCACGAACAAGTCCTTCGTCGTCCAGAGGAGGGTGGGCGAGCTGCTTTCCTCCCAGCTGGATCACGTGATTCAGAGTTCCGTGATGTGTGATGAGCGGGTCGTTCGAGCGCTCTGTTGCGCAAGCGCACTTTGCAACTGCGGAGCAGCGAAAACGAGTCAAGTGATGGAGTCGATGAAAAGACTCACCTGCTCGCAGGAAGTGGAATCTGTTCGAGGCGTGGCGTCGCTCACTCTTGAAACCATTTGTCATCTCAATGATTTCAAATACGCCCAGACTGTGATTGGAGATGTTTTCTCGCCCCAGCTGCTCTTCTTCCTCTTCAGCGACCAGGTCGGGTCCGTTCGTTTGCTGCTCTCCGAACCGACGATCGTCTCGCAGATCCCTCTCCCCGTCTTTCTGTTGCCTTGCATCGTTTCTCATCAACAGAGCGGCAATCCAGTTCCAGGCGGCTCGTCAGCAGTCGATTCTCCTCCTTCTTCTGCGTTCCCTTCCACGCCTCTACGTATCGTCCTCGCTCACCACCGTATTCGCATCCATTCTGCTTCCTCTCTTCACCGTCCGTTTCGCTTCCTCTCATCACATCCAGTCCTCTCACACGGTGCCGCTCGGAGTCGAACTGAGCACGCAATGCGTTTTGGAGCAGCCAGCCTTCGAAGCACCCTTCTGGACCGGCGTTCGCTCGTGTATTCGCTCATGTACGCGTTTCCCCTCTCCTCAACTCCCAGTCCCGAAAGACATCCTCGTCCATCTAGCGGTGCTGACGGCGTGTCGGCGGCTGAGCGAGGAAGGAAGGCGCTACAGCGACGATCTGCTTCCGATCCTTGCTCACTTCACGACGCTGTATCTCTCCGTTCCGACTACGACGCGTCTCGCTCGCAAAGCACGGGGACTTCTCGTGGAGTCGCTCAGCAATCTGTGCGTGTGCGACCTGTTGGATCCAACCCCGCTGCTCCCCTTCATCCCGTCGCAGCCGAAGACGCAGGAGGAAGAGGAAGAAACGCTGGCGTGGATTGACGGCTGCATCGGGACGACTCGGTTCTCGTCGCGCATGGCGGAGATGGCGTGGCGACTCACCTTCTCCAAGCGTTCCAAGACGGTCGCGCAAGCGTTGGAGCTTCTTCTGGTGCTGGAGCCGCAGCAGCTGGAGACCGTGCTTCTGCGTCTGACGGGGCTGGAGGACACGGAGGCGCTGAAGTTGTTTTTGCTGCGACGGATCGGCGAGTTCTCCATCGACCAAGAGGCGCACGACTTGTTCGTGCAACTTGGATGCGTCATTGAGGGAACGCAGGCTGTGCGAGTTCAGCCAGTGAGTGGGGAAGAGATTATGAAGCCAGTGAGTGGGGAAGAGATTATGAAGCCAGTGAGTGGGGAAGAGAAGATGAAGCCAGTGAGTGGAGAGAAGGAGAACACAAAGCAAGCAACCACAATCTCACAACAACACAACCAGCCCGCTCCCGGCAGCTGGAGCGATCCGAACGAACTCTTCAACAGTTGCATGAACAATGTTGGACTGCTGCTTCCGCTCGGCTGCTTCGTTCCTTCGGACGTCGCTGCGTTTGATGGGTACGTCTGCGTTTTCGATTTCATCGTAGGTGCCTCACCAATCTCCTGGCAGCACCTGCCCTCTTGAACGTTTCGTCTCTCTTTGGAGCAGACGCTGCTGAGTACACGCAGCTCGTTTCCACTTCTCTGACTACGTTGTGTTCGCGTGTGTTCGCATTCGGTGTTTCTGCCCAACAAGTGATCCAGATGGCGGAGAAGGCGTTCGATAAGCAGCCAAACGCCAGTCTCCTGCTGCTTTGTGCCCTTTCCAGCGACTCCTCACTCGCATGGGAGAGCAAAAAGACGATCATGTTGCGCACATTGCAGCGACTGGAGACAGCTCCTCTCCCGATTATCTGCTCGGTCTGTCTCCTAAGCGACGTGGGTCTGCTCTGCCCCGGAAAGAACGATATCACATTGCTCTCCGCAGCCACACGTTTCTTCCTTTCCCTCTGGAAGACACGTGGCGCAGAGTCGTCTGCCCTCGTCCTCTCGATCCTTATCGGATCGGCGCGACTTCTGCAGGCTGCAAGCGACGCCGAGTCCCAGGTGACGCTGAGTGACGCGCTACAAACTGATCTCCGCGAGCTGGTTTCTCGAGTTCTTGGGCTCTTCCTCTGGGAGACGGACAGTCTCTTGGCGTCTTCACACACGCGGAGAAGAGGAGATGCCCGATCGCCTCTTCTCGTATGCCGTTCGCTGGCAGCGTCGCTTCCGATTGACCCGATTCCGGGTGGTGAACCAACGATCGTTCACGCAGGACTCTCCTTGCTCTCCTGGTTCGTCTCGCACTCGCAGACGGATGCCGCCGAGGAGCTTCTCACGGTTGCGTGCGAGCTCGCGAAGCAGAAAGCGAGTCCGAGTGCGGCCTACACGGCGATGGGAATGATGCCGACGTTACTAAAAGCCGCTCGAAAGACCCACGCCGACGCGACGCGAATTGCCATGCTCCTCTGCAACGGAATGGCCTACACGGGTCCGCTGGTGAAGTCTCCGCTTCTGCCGGCGACCTGCAACGCGGCGGTGGGTGAGCTGATGGAAGAAAGGTTGCTTCCGAGTACGTTGGAGCAACGAGCGAAGGAGTCTTTCGACGCGAATCAACAGAAGAATGCGGAGTGGCTCCTCTGCGACCCGAAGACGCAAGCGATTCATCCGATGACCGTTCACAAGGAGTGGACGCGACGCTGCGCGGAAAAACCCGTGTTGGAATTGTAAGAATGGTCGTCGCATCTCCCGTAGCGTTCTTCTCCATGACACGTCGCGTTTCATCCAGTACTTCGCGAAAACACTTCCAAGCGCAAATCATCCTTCCTCCGTCGTCAAGGAAACTCCTCTCTTCTCGCTGTCGCCTCCCCGCTCCAACCCCCTTCTCTCACTCTCTCCGGAGGCGTTTCCACGCCAGCTCTGGAGCCAGCTGATCAAACAGCCCTTGGAGCCGTCTTCTCTCTCCTTGGCGGCCGCTCTCTTGCGCTGCTTCGACCTCTGTTACGTCCCGCGCGGCGACTACTCATCGCTCGCCGGCTTCTTCCTGGCGCTCGGCGGCGCGCAGCAGCAGTGGGAGTTTCTATCGCGCGTGGTGGCGTGGTCGCGCGTGCGCGTGGCGACGACGGGCTCCCTATTCTGCAGCTTGTAGGGATGTGAAGAAGATTCGATGTAGCGTGCGTTGGATGAGCGCGAAGAGTCTTCTGCGACAGCCTTCAGCGTTACGACTGGCGCTGACGCAGCTGCCGCAATGCGCGTGCGAAGAGAGCGTGTCGACGTTCGGACTCCTTGCGAACACGCTGCTGGCGCTGCGAGAGAGTAGACGTTTTCGATGAATGAGACGCAGCGGCGGCGCCGGAGGAGTGGACGGAGCTGTGTTTGCTGCTCTGCGAGGGACTCCGGCTGGTGGAGAGGAACGCGGAGGTGACGCAGGCCATCGCGAGGGTCCTCCCGACGAGCGTGATTCCCGCGTTCACGTCACGATTGTCGGCGGAGCGGGTCTTGGAGGTCGTTGCGTTCTATCGCACGACTGGAGACTGGACGCGGTTCAAGAAGTCGGTTTTGGGAATTCGCTCCGTGGATGTCGCGCAGATGAGGGACATCAGTCTGGAGTTCGCGCGGGTGGCGGAGGTCTCCGACTGGGTCGACTGGATGCGTCTGGACGTCCATCTGAGCGGTGAGAAGATAACGGAGGTCTTCGAGATGGTGACATACACGCTGCTGCAGGACGCCGAGCCGAAGCTGTTTTACTGGGCGCTGACGTGGCTCGCGTGGCTGCTGCGATCCGTCAGCGGGGAGGCGTTCGAGAAGAGGAGACTGGAGCTGGAATCTCTCTACTATACGGAGCCGAATGTGCTGTCTCTGTTGACTCCGACGGCGTTCGTTGTGTCGGAAATGCAATTGGTAGATGTGGATGATTGTTGACACTGTAGAAGAAGATGGACTTGAGTCCGCTGAGTGTCTGCTTCTCGTCAATTACGGACCGGATCCTTGAAAACAGAATCGAGGGAGATGTCAAGCGTTATTGCTTCGTGGCTCATTCTATTGTGAGTTCGATGTGTACTCCAGACCACTTCCCCGATTCCTCCTTCTTCAGCTACTATCATGGAATGATACTGTAATCTGTTTGTTGCGACCACTTTCCAACGGTCAACCCGCTCCATCTCTTTTCGTAGTGAGGAGGAAGTGAATGCCCACCCTACTTACCATGATGAAAATGAATTAGAAAACAGAACGACCCGATTAACGACAATTAGGGTCTCCCTCGGTGAGACATAGACTTGTCGTTGGTAACGCGTTGTGATTTCACTTGATTTGTCGTAGTGTTGGAACGGCGATGATCATTACGGAAACCGACATCACGTTTAATGGCGTTCCTCTGGAGCATTTGTCGACGAGAGACATGCTCCACTTCGCCAAATTCATGCACATAAACGTTGATGGAACAGAGAACGACCGTCAGAGTCTCTTTGCCCTAATCGATAACGCGTTCCTGAAAATGAAGAACAAGAATATCTTCGATTCGTAGGCGTTTCAGAGGCGTCGACGTGACGTACAGGTCGTATCCCGACCCCGATCCGGTGCCCATTGACGACAGTATCGCTGGTTCCGAAGAAGATGAGAGTCCGAGAAGCGGCTATTTCGGTAGAATGTAGTCTGTTCGCTTCAACCCGTAGAGGATGACGACTCCTCGGCGAACAGAACGCGTATCGCATCTGAAGTCGCATCTGATGACGAACAGCTATTGGGGTCGAATGAATTCCCTCTTTCCAATGAGGACAACGCGATGTCAGAAGAGGAGGCGCAGTCGGAGGAGTCATGTAGGCCGTTGCTGCTTTCGCTGAGAGACAGCCACCGACGCTCTCATCAATCAGGTCCACAATCAGAACCAGTTGCTGCTTCGCCTCCTCGCAGAAAGTCGCAGTCGAGAGGAGGCTCATCCCTCCGATTACACGTTCTCCGTTTGTGACGACATTACGAGCGGACCCCCAAGCTCCACGGACTATCACTTTACCCCTGCGGGCATAAACGACGTCCCAGAGGACGAAGCCTTCCATTTCACGCAGATCGACGACGCAGAGTACTCGCGCGGAAGCGAGAGCAGCACCGACTATCACTTCACCGACAGCGATCACATGGTGATTCCCATCGCCGCTCCTGTCACCGCGCAAGCGAAAGCCCTACAGCCCGTGGTTCCGATCGCCACGAACCTCTCTTCTCCCGCAGAGACCCCATCGCTCTCTCGCGACGCAGAGAAAGCCATTTCCATCCCTCCTGCGTCCGTGGCGCCGGTCTCGCAGCCCGTCGTGGCGAGCGACCTGAGCGACGGGGAGACGCGGACGCTGCTGCAGGCGCTGGATAAGGCGATCGAGGTGAGTCGCACGGAGACGCCGCCCTCCAGCGACTCCGACAGCCTGCAGGGCGTGTCGATGACGCCGGTGAAGCGTCCGGCTTCGCTGGCGACGCTCTCGTTCTCGCCGCTGGTGAAGCGGACGGCGGAGACGGCGCCGCTGAGCGATGAGACGGCGGTGGTGTCGGTGGACCAGTCGACGTATCTGAAGTCGGTGTTCACGAGCGCGTGTGACTCGATGATGGCGGAGGAGTCGCCTGCGGAGACGAGCGAGACCTCGGAGGAGCGTGCGATCACGCGGAAGGAGGTGGAGGAGTGTGGCGAGAAGGTGATGAGCGACGAGGAGGAGTATGTTGTGAGCGAGGAGGAGAGGAACGACGCGGACAAGCAGCTCGCGGATGTATTCAAGCCGAGCGAGGTCAATGGTCTCTTCTCGAGCGAAGAAGAGAAGATGAAATCATCAAGTGATGAAGAGAAGATGAAGTCATCAAGTGATGAGGAGAAGATGAAATCATCAAGTGATGAAGAGAAGATGAAATCATCAAGTGATGAAGAGAAGATGAAGTCATCAAGTGATGAGGAGAAGATGAAGTCGTCAAGTGAAGAAGAGGCTTCTCAGTCTGCCAGTGAAGAGAGCACGAGTGCATCTCATTCATCCAGCGAAGATGCGAAAGATTCCATGGAAGAAGTCCCCGCATCGAATGATTCCATGGAAGAAGAACCTGTTTCGGACTCCCAGTCGTCCGAAGAGTCGTCGACCTCAAGCGAGAGCAAGTCTTCTGAAGAGCAAACGGAAGAGAGTGGCAACAGCGTCATCGAGCTGTCTTCGGAGACGTCGCCCGAGCCGCTGCACAGCGGTCCCGTCTCTCCAACTCCCGTTCATCCCCCCGCCACACAGGTGGAGCAGCCGCCACAGGAGAGTGAAGAGCCTCCTCGAATCAACGCGTCGCGTATCGCGTCAGCGCTAGCTGCCCTGTCTCCGGGAGCCGCGTCAAAGCGTCCCTGGAACACCGTCAGCGAGGAGTCCAACGAGTCGGACGTCGCAAAGCGTCTCAACGCGGTAAAGGAGGACCTCGGTTTCGTCCCGAAGACTCCTTCCGTTTTCCAGACGTCGAAGCCTACGGTTCGTGCGGAGTCCGTGAAGCCGCTGTCCTTGAACCGAACTCCCCGCCGGCTCGGTCGAATGGTTCCTGGCTCGCAGGAAGATCTGCGCAGTCTCGTCGAGCGCATGGAGCGTTTGCGTCACGGCTTCTCGCTGGAGCCTGCGATGTTTGGATCGATGGGCGAGGTGTCGCACAGAAACGCAAAACCCGTTTACACGGAAGTCTCCGTGTCTCCATCGGTCACAGGATCAGTTGCCATGGCGCCAACGCGAGTTGTGATCCCTGCAGACGTTGTCAAGCCACGCGAGGCGCCGAAGGTTGCTGCGAAACCTGCTCCTGCTCCTGTATCCTCAGCTCCTGTCGTTGCTCCGGAGCCGAAGCCTTTCTTACCGAAGCAGAATGACGTGACTCCTTCCTTTCCCCTGTCGTCTCCATCGCTGTTGGCGTCACGATTGGTCCTGCCGGATCCACGAGACGATTTGAGTCGTGTGGTACCTCCGAAGACGACGATGAAGCTTGTGTCGCGCGAGGCGCCGGTGTCTGTCCGAGAGGGAGAGATCGGAGTTCATCGTGAGCAGGCGGTGAGGAAGTTGAACGAGGAACTGAAGAAGAGTGTGAAGCGAAAGGTGTTCACGATGACGATGATGAAAGAGAAGAAGGAGAGAATCACGCAGGAAGCGAAGAAGGAGGAAGCGAAGCCTACTTCGTCGTTTTCTTTCGGTGGAAAGAAGGATGAATCCAAACCCGCTGCTCCTTCCTTCTCCTTTGGAGATAAGAAGGATGAGGTGAAGCCTACTGCTCCTTCCTTCTCCTTTGGAGATAAGAAGGACGAGGTGAAGCCTGCTCCTGCGTTTTCATTCGGTTCCAAAAAAGAAAACGAGCCCAAGCCTGATGCTCCTTCCATTTCCTTTGGAGATAAGAAGGTGGAGACAAAACCCACTGCTCCTTCCTTTTCCTTTGGAGATAAGAAGGTGGAGACAAAATCCACTGCTCCTTCATTCTCATTCGGAGCGAAGAAGGATGACGAATCCAAACCTGCTGTCCCCTCTTTCTCGTTCGGAGATAAGAAGGATGAATCCAAACCTACTCCTTCTGCTACTCCTGCATTCTCCTTTGGCACTAAGAAGGAAGAGGCAAAGCCAACCGCTCCAGCATTCTCTTTCGGTGATAAGAAGGAAGAGGACTCAAAGCCCGCTGCTCCCTCTTTCTCGTTCGGAGACAAGAAGGAGGAATCAAAACCTGCTTCTGCGTTCTCCTTTGGAGATAAGAAGGACGAGGTGAAGCCTACTGCTCCTGCATTCTCATTCGGTTCCAAGAAAGAAGACGAATCCAAACCTGCTGCTTCGACTGCTCCCTCGTTCTCCTTTGGCGCTAAGGATGAAACAAAGCCAAGTGCGCCCATGTTCTCTTTCGGAGATAAGAAGGATGAGTCTAAACCTGATGCTCCAGCCACTACTCCCTCGTTCTCCTTTGGAGCGAAGAAGGACGATGAATCCAAGCCTGTTGCTTCGTCTACTACTCCTGCATTCTCATTCGGAGATAAAAAAGACGAGGCGAAACCCGTTGCTCCTTCCTTCTCTTTCGGTGCCAAGAACGAGGAATCCAAGTCTGCTGCGCCTACTACTCCTGCATTCTCCTTTGGAGATATGAAGAAGGATGAAGTGAAGCCTGCTCCTTCAACTGCTCCCATGTTCTCCTTCGGCGCTAAGAAAGAAGATGAACCGAAGCAAATGGAATCAAAACCTGCGGCTCCTTTCTCTTTCGGTGATAAGAAGGATGAAGTGAAGCCTGCTGTTCCTGCGTTTTCATTCGGTGCCAAGGAAGAAGATAAGTCCAAACCTGCTGCTCCTGCGTTTTCGTTTGGTGATAAGAAGGATGAGGCGAAATCTGCTCCTGCGTTCTCTTTCGGTGATAAAAAGGACGAAGCAAAGCCTGCTGCTCCCTCAGCTGCTCCCATGTTCTCATTTGGTACCAAAAACGAAGAATCGAAGCCAGCCGCTCCTTCTTCCACTCCTTCCTTCTCCTTTGGGGACAAGAAGGACGAGATGAAGCCTGCTGCTTCCGCATTCTCATTCGGAGCGAAGAAGGACGACGAATCCAAGCCTGCTGTCCCCTCTTTCTCGTTCGGAGATAAGAAGGACGACGAATCCAAGCCTGTTGTCCCCTCTTTCTCGTTCGGAGATAAGAAGGATGAATCCAAACCTGCTGCTCCTGCTGCTCCTGCATTCTCCTTCGGAGACAAGAAGGACGAGATGAAGCCTGCTGCTTCCGCATTCTCTTTTGGAGCGAAGAAGGATGACGAATCCAAGCCTGCTCCCTCAACCGCTTCCACATTCTCATTCGGTGCCAAGAATAATGAGCCCAAGCCTGCCGCACCCTCATTTTCCTTCGGGAACAAGAAGAACGAGCCTGCCCAGCCAGCCCCCTCCTTCTCCTTCGGAAACAAAACCGAAGCAAATCCGACTCCCTCGTTCTCCTTCGGCGGCAAGAAGCAGGAAGAACCCAAATCGACGTCTCCTTTTTCATTCAACGCACCGTCGCAGTCGTCGGGCTTCTCCTTCGGCTCCCAGCCGAATCAGCCCGCCTCCAACTCGGTGAATCCAGCAGGCTCTTCCTTCTTCATGGGTGGAAATGGCAATCAGACACAACCCTTCGGAGGGAATCAGGGACCCTCGAACACGAGCGGGCCCTCCTTTGGATTCACTCCTTCGTCGAATGAACCCTTCGCTCCCAACAGCAAGCGCACATTCAACGGAAACGGACAGATGCCTTCCAATTCGTTTTCTTCCATGAATAACGGCAATAACAACGCCTTTGCCTTTGGAAACAACAACAACCAGTCGTTTGCGCAGCAGCCGATGAATCCGTTTGCAGGAATGCAGAACAACGATCCCATGCGGAATAAGCAGAACAATTTCGGGAACAACTACAATCGGAATGGCGGCAACGGAAATAGAAACAACGGTGGTCAGGGTGGTTTCAATGCGGGTAAGAGAACGTGATGGGTTTCACGATTAGGGAAGAACGGACATGGCAGGAACTTCCGGATCAAGCGAAAGTGAACTAGATGTGACGTAGCCCTTCTGTATCCTTTCGTTTGTTTGTTGTCGACAAACAGTTCACACATTTGGACCAATGTAAGACCCAGTTGGCAGGTAGCAGAAGGGGTTGTAGGGCGGAGAGGGAGGCGGGACGGGAGCGCCGGGATGATGCAACAGAATCGAGAGAACGCGTCGCAGAGACGTGGAAACCGAAGAGGTGGGTGGATTGACGAGTCGATTACCTCCCTTGATGTAATCCTTCTGTGACATGTTTCTTCGGAACAGATGGACATAGTGAATAAAGAAGGACAACTAGGAGTCAACGCGACGCGTCAGAATGACCATCCAAATTGCAAACACAGCGTTGACGACTCCCAGAACAAACACGTTCAGTTAAGCGAACGAGAGAACGCAAACAGAGGATATAACCATGCAAACACCAAGAGAGCGCGATATGATGAAGCAGTGGACCAAGAGGACGCCCCCGCAAATCGACTCGACCACTAAATACTGCATTCTCTTATACAGAGACGCTTTGGAGGAGAGAAGGAGGAAGAAGAGAATCATCACAAGGAGAAGGGTGTCGAACCAGGAAACATGATCGGCGAGAACTCGGAATGCATCGAATTGCTTGAACTGGCTCCATGAAATGAGGATCTCTTCGATCGAGCAGAGAAGGGTCATGAAAAACCTATTTTACATGGTTGAAAAGGAGATACGTGGTGACCAGAACCCACAGAAAGTAGTGCATGTTCCTTCTGCCCACACACTGTCCAACCCACCTGAATAGAATAAGCGGATGAAGCCTACGGACAGTGGTGGTCAAAGTCGACAACGCAGTGGTTACAATACGAGCAGTGATGTGTTGATGGTGGTCTATATGAAACACGAAAAACAACACCTACTTGTAAAAGTGGCATGTACGACACCAGTTGGCTTTGATAACGCCGTCCTGAGTCTGGTAGCAAATGGATGGAATCACTTCTCGTCCTTCTTCCACGACAACATCCGGAAGTGGCGGCAACACTCCAGGGTTCGCTTTATATAAACCAATCCGGAGCAATTACAGTTCATGCAAAAACAGAGGATGAAATACTCAGACACCACTGCGATGCGAATGATCACTCCTATCCAGTTCCATGGGAAAAGAACTAGATGAAATGACAATGAATGCTCTACACAAGCACGGTATTGCATCCAGACTAATCAGAGCGAGCGTGAGAATTTGGCTTTTCTTGTTTCCAAAGCAATTGCAACACTCCTCTTCGGTTGTGTTAGGAGAAGCATCCGATTTCTACAGTGAAGTGATTTCCACACAGATACAGTCGCGTCTCCATCGTTTGCGATCGAAACGTACATCCACGATCTTAGGAATGACGTACTTTTTGTTTCAGGTTGGGTGTACCATTTGTGTATAGTAATTGTATGAAAGGTGGAATGGTTTAAGTGGGAGAAAAGAAGCATCATGCGAGAGTTGTTTGCATGGATGAGATACACTCTCCCTACAGAGGAACTGTGCTGTCAGATATCAATGGCTATGCCAATTAGTTTGAGTCTGATACCCATGATTACTGTTTCCTTATCTGATTGTGTGAAATGATGAACGGAACGGAATCGGAGGAAGACGTCTGTTTCCATTGAGTGGCACATAACAATGTTGTAGATGGTCTGTTTGTTGGATTTATCGTCAATCATTCTGTTTCAAAGCAACACAGAAAAGAATAAAAGACTATATGATATAAGGAGTCAGCATTTCAAGCGGGCCCGACACAACCGTTCCATAGGAATTGTGGTAACGAAGATACTCTGAGAACAGTATGCTGTTCATAAGCATCTTCGCGTTTCCAATGACGAAAAGGCCGAAGCGAGCTCTTGTGATGGAAACGTTAAGACGCCGAGGGTTATCGAGGAAGCCAACGGTATTGGAAGAGTTGGAACGCACACACGTGTAAATGATGTAGTCCTTCTCTCGACCTTGATACGTGTTCACAGTAGCAATCTCCACTTCGCTCAGGTTCGCCCTCGTAAACAGATTCACCAGCAAGATCTTCTGTCCAGCATAGGATGTGATCACACCGATACGGTCTGCTTTCACTTTCTTCGCAACAAGCAAGCGGGCGAGCTCAAGCGTTTGCTTAGCTTCCTCCATGTTGATGAAGGACGTTCCCTTGCTTCCAATGGACTCCTGTCCTTCGACATGCCAGAAGAAGAAGGGACACGATGGATTGGGATAGGGAAGGGTGGTGAGGATGGAACGCTGATTCGCAGTGATTCCGTTCAGCAGTCGGTTGTTGTAATAATGCTCAGAGGAGAACTCGGCAAGAGTGGGGTGCATTCGGTATTGAGAGGTGAGCATGACGGGTACAAAACCCAATTCAATGAGACGATCCATCAGCGTCTGCGAATACTTGAGCTGACGACAACGCGAGTTGAGAACAACGGGCTCCAGCTGACACTGGTCGCCAACCAGAATCACACGCTGCGCTCCGTGGACAATTGGAATCATGGTTTCCGGCTCCACAGTCTGAGATGCCTCATCGATCAAAACAGAATTGAAAACGAAATCACGGAGAAGACTGTTACCAGATGTATCGCAAGTAGACACGACAACACTGGCTTGATTGACAATCTCATGTTCTACTGCTATTATGACCTTGAGGTACTCCGCCCATTGTTCATCGCTAATCCTTTCTCCTTTCTACATGTTCACAAGGAGAGAAACGGATACCATGCGACGAGTTCGGATACCCATGATTTCTTGAGCACGGACGCTGTCTTCTTCTTCCAATTTCTTTCTGGCCAGGACATGAACGCACAAATCTTCCACAGGCGACGGCTGGTCCTGTTTGCTGAGTGCCATCACACGCACCACGTTGACTCCCGTCTGGTGAATACGCAGGCAAATCTCATCTGCAGCAACGTTGGATGGAGCGCACACAAGAACGCGGCCGGGTAGCTTCAGTTTCAATTTCTTACACATTTTCGGTTTTCCATAAGCGTCCTTGCTTTCAATAGGAACATCGTAGAGTTGTTTCTTGTTACGCTGGGCGAGATGATAAACAAGAGCAGCGGCAGTATCTACAACTTATTCTCTTTCTTCGCACCAACTGGTCTTTCCCGTTCCGGGAGGTCCTTGAATGATGGAAAACCGAGAGCGCAAAGCGTGAGTAATGGCTATCTTCTGAGACTCATTCAAGGGCTTCAGACTGGGAACGTCCAAGTCGGTTATATCTCTCATATGGATGTAGAAACACTCCTGGTTGAACTTGGTCCGAACACCCATAATGGTTTCCCAGATATCCTGATGCATACTTGACTCCTCATCCATCTTTTGCATAGCATGAAGACGACGATTCAGGATTGACCCCATATCGTTTAAACGGATATCATAGAATCCATCACGATACCGCTTCTCCTTGCTTGGAAGAGAAGCAGTGAACAATCGGAAAACAACGCGATACAGTCCCATTCCCTTGTCCTCAGGTTCCAGGTCCTCGATGCTGCCCCCATATTCAATGCGTCGTCCTTGTGCCATCTCTCCGGCAATATCAATGGAGTTATCCAGCTGATCTTGATCATCCTCAATACCTCGGAGATCCTCCAAATCCAACTCCGTTGCATACTTTCTGTGCTTCTTCTTTGGTAGCGGCGCATCCTCCTCGTCAATCTCCTGGTTGATACTGAGAGTGAGGGTAAGACGGTCAAACTGTCGAAGAGGGTGCGAATAATTGTTCTGGTTGATAAGAAACTCACACATAACAAAATCTTCCTTGACGAAAAAGGACACAAACTTATGTTTATCACCGTCTGTTTCTTGATTCTGTCGTTGCTGATAATCCTCCAACTTCAAGAGTGGCTCGAAGACATTGTAGTAGGCAACTGAATTCTCGAACTCGAGAGGAACTGAATCCATTTTCACAGGATCTTTCAACTCCACTTCTTCTATCTTCGCATTGGGTTTACCGACCAACAGATGCTCAAACAAGGAAACAAGTCGATAGGACAGCTCAACAGAATCTGGTCCGGGTTCACAGCGTGTTGGAAAGAGGGAGCCCGCCAACTGCCTCTCATCCGTTAGCGAATACCATTGTTGGGTAATACCCTTCTTTTGTTTCGCAATGTCCTTCGCAATACAGGATGATACACACACCAAGTTGTTCAAATCCGTAGGGTTGCGTGTGGAAGAACGCAAGTCAAAGAGAGTATCCGACTTACAACGCGAACAACGAATCACCTTGCCCTTGTACTTGGAGTCTGGATGAGTTTTCAGAGATGTGTGCTTCGATAGGATCAGATGGATACACGCGTGCGATCCATGTGAGGGAATAACGCCGTTACAGAACCACTTCTTGCACGCACGACACTGGAGAAGAGAATTCGGGTCCGTGCAATGACAGTATGCACATGACGGAACGTTCGGAGTTTTTTCAATTACTTCTTCGCTCATGAACGAAAAGAAATTTGTTACTATTACATCACGCAAAATGAACGCTACGCGGAAATGCCTCCTATTTTGAGTTTCACGTTATTCAAATTGTGGGATCCCATGATTGAGGAACAATGTTATTGGAGTCAATATTGTCATGTCTGATGATCTAGTTCAAGGTGCACTTGATGAGATAGTGAAATGCGAGTGTGAATATGTGTCCTTGCTAGAGAAGTATGAATCGCTGTTGGAGTACGTAGATTAAAATGTGTCTAAGTGATAGACAGAGAGGAGAGCTTCTTCAGAAGGCAGTAATCTACAAACTACTCTCTCTGTACATGCGAAAGGACTATGTGTATCCGATTCGTTTGTTGTATTCGACGTATACATACCAGTGTAAGCTGCTTGAAGAGAGCTGTACCCGGTTGATTCTGGCACTCGACAATGTGTTGTCTTATGGAGATGGAACGGTTAAGCAGAAGAGGAAAGAAGTCATCATCCGCATTCAACGCTTTCAGTCCTATGTGGAGGGACTTGTGAGACGATCGCAGTCGCTTCAAAACTGGTTCCATCTCACCTCTCTCAATCCGATCCAACAGTTGGAGCTCGAGATTGTCGACTCTCCTAGTAGAGATGCTCCAACTCAGCGCAAGAAATGTACAATTTGCTAGTCACGGATGTTTCCTAAACAAACAGCCCACTTCCACAGTTTGCGAACCGAGGTATTCGCATCGCCATCTCTCTTCGTGACCTTCGCCACGGCCATCTCGAAATCCTCCTGCGTCACGTGCATTCTCTTTTCCCGAATGGCGAACATGCCCGCCTCCGTACAGACAGCCTGTCATCATCTTCTCTCCTCACTCCTACCTTGCATTCTGCTCCGCTCGCGTCCGTGAGCGACGCGGCAATCTTCCTGAGGTCGATTCCCCGCATGAGGTTCATCTTCCTGCTGTGGATCTGCAGGATCTGCAATCGTCCCTATTGATGGTCTTCTTATCACTAACAAACCGCTTCGTTTGGATTCGGAAACTCGATCTTGCGATCAATGCGACCCGGTCGCAGGAGCGCCGGATCGAGAATATCGATTCGGTTGGTGGCCATGATGATTTTGATGCGATTGGAAGGTTCGAAACCGTCCAACTGGTTGAGCAGCTCCATCATCGTGCGCTGCACCTCGTTTTCGCCGCCCTGACTATCTGTACGTGTGCTACCGATGCTATCGATTTCATCCATGAAGATCAAACACGGCTCGTGCTCACTAGATGACATTGCGGAATGAACCACTCACCGAGCGCTGATGAAAAGCTCGCGGACCATGCGGGCGCCCTCGCCGATGTACTTCTGAACCAACTCCGAGCCGCTCAGACGGATGAAGGAGCAATCTGTGTGATGGGCGACCGCGCGGGCAAGCAAGGTCTTTCCCGTTCCCGGAGGACCGTAGAGAAGAACGCCCTTCGGCTGCTGGACACCGAGGGCCTCGAAGAGCTCGGGGTGCTTGAAAGGAAGCTCGATCACTTCCTTCACTTCGGCGATTTGCTTGTCGAGACCTCCACACATGTCGTAGGTGCTGTCGGGGACTTTTTCCACCTTCATCAGACTCACGATCGGATCCACCTTGGTGGGCATCACCTTTATGATCTTTTGGGAATGGGCGTGCAGAGCCACACGCACGTTGGGCTTTAGCTGGTCAATGGGAATGCTCTCGTCAATGTCGACGACGCAATCGGAATCCATGAGTCCATCCTACGAGAAGGATAACAGCCCCACGTAGATACCTTCACGATGGCTTTATTCTTCCCATCCATCTTCACAATGCGAATCACCTGGGCGATGGAGCAGCTGGGCATCAGCAACCGACGGACCTCTTCCTGGAGACTGCGCACTACGCATTCGAAGACAGGAAGGGCCGATACCTTCTGTGTTAAGCTGATTTCGTTGTCTCTCTAGCCGTTCCATTTCTTGGTGTTTTTCATTTGCTTCGCGCTGCTTATCCTCTATTCTTCTCTAGCATGGTGAAGGGAAAGGCGAACCAATCTACGTCATAGTATCCTTGGATCCAGTTGACCTGAGATGGAGCTTCTACTACTTCCATTATCAATTCAATGCCCTCTTTCCTGAGGGAAGAAGGAGGTACTTTTTTCTACCTCGAAGGTTGTGTTGATAAACAAACAACAAGAAGCAACTAATGTACATATGTCACAGAGGAAGAGGCGTGGACGCGTTTCCAGGCTTCCGAGACACAGCCTACATCACAGACTAACCACGATCTTACCGAGGATCCCAATCCATCAGAAACCAGAGAAAAACGCCTCTTGGCAGGAGCAGTGAACGGATTGACTGGCTTCACAGCGGAGCTGGAATTGGTCTTCAACTCTTGTCCCGTATCGTTGATAGGCAGATACATGGGGTTGCGAGGATCCAATGGCTTTTCCGCAGAAATGATCAATTCGGAGGACGATGGAACTGTGGACAGATACATGGGATCCATCTTCTGTCCCTGGAAGAGACGTCCTTCGATCTGTTCTCGCAAGCACGCGTCTCCAATCTCGGACAAGGGAGAAACGCCGACATTGTTCAGCTTACTCGCTAGAGAGGGTTGGATAGCTAGAAGGTCAACGATGGCGGTTAGCGGATACACAGAATGAGTTGGATGCAATCACTGAAGTTGCCTCGACACGCATAATGGAGCGGCGTGTTTCCGTCAGCGTCCTCTTCCATGAGATTACACTCTACGTCAGAGAGAGCACACAATCCAACGATGCGCGAGCAGATACTGAACGGCGTTGAACCGGCCATACTTGCATGCTAGATGAAGCAGTGGCAGTCCATTCACTCTGCAGTTTTGCATGTCGACTCCTTTTTGAATCGCCCGAAGAAATCCATCATCGTCCCCCTTTGCCAAACAACTCTACGAATGACTTCAAGCATAATGCACACACTTCTAAGGATTCATTACGCATGTTGTTCCTCTTGTACCAGTGTCGAAATGACTGCCATATTTGATTCCACCTTACCATGATGTGCTGAAATGGAATCCAAAACCCAAAAAGGATTAGGAAAAGTGATCCTGAGAGAGCCGATGAAAACGGAAATCGCCTTCTCTTGGCATGGAAGGTGCGCATCCGATTTTTGTCCTTCCGAAAGCACCTACGATTTCACAATAGCGCAATGCTGCGAGCAATTCGCGTGAGGCCAACGCAGACGAGATGGAGTACTTGTCTACGACAGGTGGTCCGATTCGAGAGCACGGATCTGGGATGGAATGATATCAAAACCATCCGTGCGAACAAATGGCCCATCATCAAGGGTGAGGCGACGGCGGAGAAGACAAAACTCGTGAAATCCCACTATTTGAAGAAGCGCTTGGTGAATGTGGTTCCAAAGTAGGTTTCTTTATGTTGGATCGTAACGACACAGGACGGGGTGGGAGGTGAGTGCCTTGGGATACAGTCGTGGGGGTAGTCGCATTCACAACGACGACTGGAGTGGCGAAATGCAGCGCGCATGCAGATTTGGTTGCAACCTGATTCAAGTGGGGTTTGGTTTGGAGTGCGTGAGATAGATCACGATTGGTGAGGAGTTTTTCGACGAGAACTTTGAGGGGTATGTTGCACTGAAGTTTGTTTACGCGCAGCAACCCTGCGGGCTTCATCCATCCCCATGGCATGCTCCACGGTCTGTTGATGGCGGACCAGATTGACCGCAGTTCGATGGTGATTTCTTCAAAAGTACGTATCTCAGGAGCTCTAAGAAGGAGATCTACTCGCACAAGCGCAACTGCCAGGCGTACTCTCCTCAGCAGCTCCACGAGATGATCGATCTGTCGCTGAATCAGATGGGAGTGGACACACTCGACATGCTGACGCTGGAGATTCCCCCGTTCATCACGGAATCCCAGCTCGCCATCGCTCTCTACCACATCCGCGTACTCCCCTGTCCTCCCTGGCACGTAGTCCGAAATCTCCTCCAATCGCATCCGCCATCTCACCATCGGCAGCACCTTCCCCTTCACCGTCGAAGGCAACGCTCCCTCCAAGTCCCATCCTACCGCAGACCCCAGCACACTTTCCTTCAGTTTCGCCACATTGCTTCGCGTTCCATTTTCCCTCCCTTTTTACGCAGATGCTCAAAGATGTCGGTCTTCTCGACCGTTTCATCGGCGTCCAGATGCCTCTCAACCTTACCGAATGCGTTCCCGCCACCAAACCGCTCACAACCGCACAGCGCGCGCTCCTTCCCGCGGAATTCCGCGGTGCGCCAAATTCGACGGTAATGTTGGCAATGTTAACTAAAGTGAAAGTTGCTGGAAAGCATGAAGGCGGGCGGCCTCGCGATCTTCTGCGATCGATGTTTTGAGGGTTTTGCGGGGTCGCAGCCGGTACGATTGCTCGATCTCCAGGAAAAGGACGTGAGTGACCTACTGACACGCATGAAGGAGGCGTTTGAGATTGCTCGATATCTTGAGGATGTTTATAGAAGACGGCTGAGGCCGGGAGTCAAAATCGTGGGATGTGGGGGGAGGGTGAGAAATAGCCTGAGGGACATGCTCCGCTGCCGGATCCGGATAGTTTCCAGTTTGGGTATGTGTTGCCCATCGTGATGATGCAGGCGGGATCGTTGATGGTGTGGGAGGACTTGCGATATTCCACCATCGAGCCCAGTCTAAGGAAAGGAATCAACCAGATGGCTGGAATTAGCGAGGAGGTGAAGAAGGTGGAGATGCGATGGGGTGATGAGAGGTAGTGGTGTTTTAGTTATCGACTTGCGACTTCGAATATGCTGAACATCATTACGGAGGCGTTCAGAGCGAAGGAGATCGGGTTTGTCAAAAGTAATGTTGGGCGATGGAGTTGTTGATAGAGATTAACGCGGAAGTGGAAAGACTGGTGCCGCAATATGCGGATAAGGACATGCGTTTCTACTATGTAGGTATGGAGGAGGTATGTGAGAAAAGAAAATGCTCGACAGCATGCTCTCTCTTGGAGTGACATCGGTGATGACGGACATGATTCATGTCTACGCCAATGACGTGAACCCTCCGTTGCTGTCCCAGGAAGAGTGTGTGAAGTACCTGTCGGAGTTTAAGATGCCTGAAAACGATGTTCACCTGATCAACATGCAGGATTATCCTTATGTGAAGAAGGAGACGGATTTGAAGTCGCTGCGAGAAAAGGGGTCGTATCTAGATTAATTGTACAACAACATGGATTGTCTTTGTTCCAAACTGCATGTCGTAGTGCATTGACGTTCCCTTCCGAGGCACGTCTGAATAAGAGTATTCTTATCAATCGTCTTCGACAAAGCGTGTCTTTGCCTAGAATCGACCACTTTGGATGTCAGTCCGAGAATCTCCCGCGGTGCTTCAAAGAGGTCATGAGAAAGAAAAGAAGCTGGAGGTTTCCGTTTCATCGAGTTCAGGAGATGCATGCATTTGGAAAGAGATCTGACAAGTAGGAGGAAGGATCGAGTTCTCCAAGAAAGAAGCCTGGTCTTATTGCTAAACTGAAGGTTTCGCTGAAGAAGAAGAAGGGTATTCATGTTGTATTAGCAAATGAAGAGTAGAACCCGAGATATCGAAGCCGACCAATGTAACTGTTGTAAATCATATGGCTGTGGACGTGAACGCGCCTATGGGTAGAAATGAAGGGTGGGGTGAACAGTAGGCTTATCAGGCATTCCATCTGAATGGGTGGTGATGCTTCAGGCTGCGAATATAACAAAAGAAGAGGTAGTGCAGAATGGATCTGCACTTCTTGACGTGTTGCGTTTTCATTTTAATGGAGTTGACAATCGTCTTGATTGCATTCCTCATTCATCGTTGTCAGATCCTTCCTGTGACGAGATTCATCTCCAAGATAAAGATCCCTCCCTTACTTACGTTGGTCTCAATCAGCGTCTGGGGGCAGGAGGCTACAGTTCTGTGTATAAAGCAACGCAGCGACTGACGGGAAAGCCAGTCGCGATAAAGGTTTGTAGTGAGGACAACTACAAATACATTCAGCATGAAATCGAATTGCAAAGTCAGAGTCATCACCCCTGCATTGTCACACTCCACGAGTGTTTCCGATGGAAGAGACGCATCTACGTAGGCGTGTTGGCTCTCTCTGACGGAGATCGTGATGGAGTACATGGATCGAGGCTCTCTCGCAGAGATCCTCTCGCCCGAGTTTCCCATGCCCGAGCAGCACATTGCATATGTTTGTCGTTGTTTGTTGTTGGCGCTGGACGCGCTGCACTCACAAAACCGCATTCACCGAGGTGGTCGTTTGTTTCTCCTCGCTCACGCACAGACATCAAGAGTGATAACATCCTCCTCGATTCGCAGGGACACGTGAAGCTGGCCGACTTCGGCTTCGCGGTGCATCTGCGCGAGAGCGTGAGAGAGCTCGCTTTCTGAGACGTAGAAAGACCAGCGGAAGTCGGTGGTAGGGACGCCCTTCTGGATGGCTCCCGAGCTGATTCAGGGTGCTGGCTACGGTGTGGCGGTGGACGTGTGGAGCGCGGGCATCACGGCGCTGGAGATGGCCGAGGGCGAGCCGCCGTACTTCCGGGACCCGCCGCTGAAGGCGCTGCTGAAGATCCACACGGGTCCGGCGCCCACGCTGAAGGAGCCGGGGCGGTGGAGTAACAAGTTCAAGTCCTTTCTGAAGTTTGCTCTGGAGAAGGATGTGGCGAAGCGGGCCACGGTGAAGGAGCTGTTGATGCATCCTTTTATGCAGGAGACTTCTACTCCGGAAGTCTTCGCGACCTATATCAACACTGCTTTGGTGAAAAACAAGCAGAGTGGCAATTCGTGGCGTGTTTGTTAATGAGTTAATGTGGTGGTGGCATTGTTATGGGGTTTCAGTTATCATTCTCAGTTATGTTACCATCTCAGTTATCACGTTGTTAATCACTATTTCACTCTATTGCTAATCATGGAATCCTTCTATCCACCACTCCAACCATCACCTCTCTCCAACAAACACGTGCTATTACTTAAGGTTCTTAATCTCCATGTAGGTGGCCCAGACGCACACCACGGCGCCTGCGATCATGATGACCCACGCGATCGCGAGACTCACCGGTCCCTTTCGCAGCCACTTGACCTGCTGGTCCTTGGGCTTGGCGTTCTCAATGGCACAGAGACGGATGTAGAACAGCGAGGGGAGGATGAAACCGATGAAGGAGCCACAGAGTGAGCCGGTGATGGAGAAGATGTCGATCAGCTCGGGCACCAGCTGCGAGACGATGTACGTCAGCATCACCCAGATGAACGCCTCCGTCAAGCGACGCTTGGTCGTGCGCTCAGTCTTGAAGAGCATCGAGTCGATCGAGAGCGTGGGCACGTAGGCGATCAGCGGGAAGGAGAGCATGGTGTTCAGTCCGTAGCCCACCTTGATCACCGGAATGAACCAGTACTTCGAGTTGCGCAGCGAGGTGAGCAGCGAGCCGTTGATGTCGTTGCCGAAGGCGAAGTAGCCGAAGGCGCCCACCAGCAGGTAGGAGACGGAGCAGAGGATGTACGAGACGATGCCGATGCGGTTCATCTTCGCGAGCTTGCTGGAGAACTTGGAGGTGCTCGTGTGCTTCACCTCGTCGCTCAGACGCGGAATGTTGGTGTGACAGCAGAAACTCAGCAAGAACACCGAGGCGGCGGTGGCCAAGTGGTCCGTGGTGTCCGGCCACAGGTTGTATGTGTAGTCCTCCTTCGCGAGGGCGCGGATACCCAGACCGAAGGTGGCAATCACGAACACCACAATGCAACCTAAAGCGATGGCGCTCGTGAACTTCAGATTGTCCATGTTCTTGATGGACGACATCGGGAAAAAGATAACAAGCGACATGAGGAGATTAATCCACTACGTGAGAAGGAGAGAGTAAAAGTACCCAGCGATTGGAATTCATAAACTCCTCACTAACATGACAGTAATCAATCAGCGTATCACTCGTCTGTTGGAACGTGATACCCATATATGCAGAACACACACCGAACGACAGAAGGATGACAAAGATATCGCATAGAATACCCATGGCGCGATTGAAGAGCTTGGTACCAAGAAGACCATACACTCCAGTTCCTGTGTAGATAGAAGCCGCAGAGCAGTAGTAGAGTGTAATTTGGGAAGGAATAACGACAGCCAGAATGAGGAGAACCGAACCAATAAGACCTCCCTGGCGGACGCAGAAACCCATCGACAGCACTCCCGCTCCAATCACAGTATTGACGATGTTGATGATTGTACTGTTGAATGAAGCACCCTTGAATGAATCCACATTCTTCCACTCCTTGGTCGGAGCCTCCACCTTCACTTCCTCCGTCTTCTGAGGAACCGCGGAAATACTGTTGGAGTCAGGAGTCACGACCACCATTTCAAATTCAGGGGCTACAGGGACAGCGTCCTTATTCACTTCCATGTTTCCTGTAGTAGATTATACGGTACGCACAATCTTTGCAAATGATATACCGCGGGAAAAGGCATCGTCATGTGCCACTGGTATTGCTGAAATAACCACGACTACGAGACCACATTACGTTTTGTGTTTATTCGCAAAGGACGGAAATCGGAGTACCCGGAAATGATTGGAATTGTGCTAAGTTGAGCTTGGAGAACAAACAGGGACAATTGAAAGAGGCAGCTTTTTAGCGAGTGGATATGCTATCGTGAAGAAGAGAGGATATAGCGCAAGGAAGCAGAATGGATGGAATGGTGGGATGATGAGGTACCGACGGTACGGAGCCTTCTGGTTGTTACCCCGCATACGCTCCTCCTCCTTTGACCGGAACTCAAGAGAACGAATCTTCTCCATAACCGCGGTGACAGAAGCAACTGATTGAAGGCAAAAGAGGCAGCTGTGTACGAATCAGCTGGAGGGTAGCATGCCATTGGAGGAAACTGGTGGCTGGGTTCATGATTTTCCGGAGATGGACTCTCCCATTCTCTAAAGAGTAGCTAGCAGAATGCAACGCGTTGCAACGGGTAGAAGAGTGTTGAATGGAATCAGGGTTGTTTGATTCCCTTTTCTGAGCCACACAAGATCTTCAACAAACAGACACTAGAGAGACTCATATCCCGGGTGGAGAACGGACATTTGCTGAACGGACGCAATTTCCAACCGAGTGGCTTCGATGTCCTACCTTTCATTCAACTCACCATTCCACACCCTATCGATGGTCGCTAGATTGTCCTGAATCATGTTCGCTTCTTTCCGGTCTCCCCGTTCCTACCGTGTCGTTACTCCCCGCTTAGCCTACCGTGGCCCACGAAGAAAGAGAGATGAGATCATCCTTGCGTTTCAGTAAACTTGTCAGATTCTGGTTGTGAAACATGCTATACAACCCGCTACCTCTTTCATTTTTAACAGGCGACGCCGTTTGTTCAGCCACGCCTTGATGTACTTGCTTGACGGAATATAGACGATCAGACAGCAGACGACAGACAGAAAGAGCCACATCCCAAAATCCATGACAGAAATGGAGTTCGTTTGATACAAAGAAGGCGCTGCATTGGTGCGTTTGACAGGAAATACGTGTTACAAAGGTTGGTTTGACACCAAGCAGGCGCTACATCGATTCGTTTGATAGGAACAACACTGCATTGGCTCGTTTGATAACAAACAGATACTACATCGTACACTCTGGCGTTCCGCAGAGTTCCTTCCAGTCCTCGTAGAGACAATTCTCCATGTTGTTGTCCTTGAGGACCTGAACCCACTGCTCGATAAAATCCGTCGCCTTGAACAACCTATGTTTTCCCCGCATGCCCATCCCTACTTGGTGCCCTCCATTCCAGGTACATCCAAGGCCACGGGGACCTCATTGGCCAAGAATCGCACATAGAACTCTCCATTGCACTCCAACCTTCTTCACACTCCCCCCAAAGCCCTACAGGTCGATCTGGAAGTTGGCGGACATGGGGATATAGTCGTGTCCGGAGAACCGCATGCGATTGGTCTGCACGCGCGGCGGCTTCATAATCTTCCTATCACGCCTCCCCCATCGCTACGAAGAGGAAATACAGCGGGAGAATGGACTCCGCGTGAGCGAACCGCAGATGCGCGCGCGACGCCGGAACCTTCTCGAAGTCGAGATATTCCTCCATCGACGCGACGAACGCCTCTTTGGCGTTTCCCTCGGGCATGGCGTCCCGTAGTCCCGCAGCGAGTCCCGCGAGGAGGTCACGTGCGAGGGGACAGGCCATGCGCCAGTAGAGCGGGTCTCCCTCGCCCTTGAACGCGTAGAGCCGCATGTCATCATCGTAGACCAGCTGGCGCAGCGCGGCGGGCTCTCGCAGTAACAGCTCGCAGGAGCGGGCATAGTCGTTGTAGCAGGAGGCTTCTAGCTGACAGAGGGAGTAGAGGTGGCGCAGCGTGGCGATCTTGAGCGGCGTGGTCAGATTGGCCGGCGAGGGGAGTAACGCCGACCAGATGCCGTTGGCGGCCTCCAGACGCGGCATGTCGGGGTTGTACTGGAAACTCTCCTCCACCGCCTGCAGCAGATTCGGGTTCGTCTTCGCCTTCTGGTAGTTCTAGGGGAGAGGGAGAGGGAGAGGCCACGGGACAGATGGAGAAAAATCGCAGCGGCGCGTAGGAGGCGAAGAGAGAACGGTCCACGTTGCCATCGCTGTCGACGAGGTGCTCGCAGGTGCTTCCGTTCAGGTAGTGGAGAGACGAGGAAGGGTAGTCCGCGGGAAGGAGCGCCGAGAGGAATGTGTCGCGGGTCTCCTGCGTACGCTTCTTGTAGGTGGTCTCGATGTAGATGTCGCCTGTTTTGTCCGTGTCCAGGTGGAGACGCTCGCGCATGCGGCGTGCGATGCCACGAATCTCGAACTCGCCCGTCGGACAGATGGATCCGGTGTGGTTCGTCTCCTTACGCAGTAGGTCCTTCGCCCACTGAATCACCATGTCGTTCTTCAGCGTGCCGTTGGTTCCTTCCTGCTCAGACAAACCAAACCCCTACGCTGCTCCTCGAAGAAGGCGATAATCTTCTTCAGCTTCGACTCCTTGTTCAAATGACGTGCTCCATGTCTCTGTACAGTCTCCGTATGGAGAATCTTGCAGCTTTCAGGAATCGGATACTACAGGGGACAGACCCAACGCACAGCTACTTCTTCGGTGCCATAGTCATAGTTGGCCTTTGATGACAGCATCGGGTTGATCTGCATATCAGCGCTCACTTCCCATCCACCCACCGTTTCATTAAACACGTAGTTCTTCAAACCAGCTTCCTTGGGGGAAGAGAGGAAAGGGAGCTGAATTCCCGAGAAATAGGCAACGGAAACGGCCAGTGCAACTGCCGTTATCGATCCGACAATTCGTTTCGTGTCGCTCACAGCCATGATAAATCCAAGTGTACAACAAACAGGAAATATTACTCTGTTTTTCTATGCTTCTTGTTGTGTTCCATCTGCTTCTCGAGTCCCATGCTCGAAGTGAAGCGATTCTTCACCGTCTGCTTGAACAGCTCTCCCGACTCGATCTCGTCCATCGTCTTCTCAAATGCATCTACGTCGCACAAACTTCCCACACCCCACAATGCATCTCCTTCAGTGTCTCCGTTAACGCCGTCTTCTTTTCCTCCGCCACCACCTCGCCGTCCTTCACTTGCGCTGCGTAGAAACGCAGATCCTGCGTCATCACGACCACCTCGCTGCTCTCGCGCGTAACGGACACCGGACACGCGTCCAGAACGATTGCCTTCGTCTTGCTCGTATCTTTCACATTCAGGGCAACGAGCTTGCTCGATTCCTCCACCAGACACAAGCACCACTCCTTGTCCAGCATGAAGAGCTGCTGCGGAATCAGAATCGTTTCCTCTTCGCTCTCGATGTTCTAGGGGTCAGGTCCGTCGATCATCGCAACAAGGATCTCGTCGAGGAACCAACGATGCTGCTCGCAGCCGCTCGCAGCGTCCCACAGACGCACCGTACCATCCGCACTGCCCGAGAGTAGGAAGCGATCGATGCTCGTGATGCAGCTGACGAACTGCTTGTGTCCGACGCAGATCGACTGGATCAGATACGTCTTGGGGAACTGGCACACGAACACCTTCTCATCGCGATCACTGGACGCAAGGTAGTCGCCCACAAACACCAGGTCCGTGATCACAGTGCCGAAGTGTCCCATGAGGAACTTGCGGTTCTCCGTCGCAGGGAAGTCGTATATGGAAATGTCTCCCACCTTGTCTCCCACGATGACGTACTCCTTTCCCTGGTACTCGCAGGACAGAATGGAGGAGCACTTCTTCTCCATCGTCCTAGACATCACGTCGCAGCGCCGTTTCAACCGATTGGACAAGCACGCGTAGGAGGAGACGTCGTAAACGAGGAGCGACTTGCTCATCGTCGTCAGAGCCAGATAGCGCCCACTGCGCGAAAAGCATCCGTTCAAAATATCCGAAGTGCACTCGATGATGTGAACGATTTCACTCTTTCTACCGCTCAAATCGAGGGGAACGCAAGTACTCGAGACTCACCAAAATGCACCGCTGCTTCTGGATCAACGCCTTGAGAGTGGACGAAGTGAAGACTTTCATTGCGAATCGGGTGTGTACTGAATGACCGCACTTGGAGAGGACCTAGGCTACATGTAGTTAATATCTGGGAAGGCAAATAAGACTGTATAGTGCAGTGGCTAACACGCTCGCCTGACACGCGAGAGATCCCGAGTTCGAGCCTCGGTATAGTCATTTTTCAACAAACATACGCTAAACTACAGTTCCTCTCGCCTCTTTTTCGCGTCTTCCTTACTAGCATACAGGGCGCTCTCGCTCGCATAGTCGCTCCGTTTCCGATCACTCACCTGTCCGTACTTGTACTCCATCACGATGTTGCTGGACGTCCGCTGGACGCCCGTTGCGATCATCGGACTCGTCGCGGGACTGAACGATGGGATCGGCCGGAATGGCGCGGCGGCCTGCGGCGTCGCCTGACCCGGTGGCACGGCCTGGAAAGACCGCGTGGGCGAGGCGGCCTGGAAGGACCGGTTAGGCGACATGATGGACAGATTCGCCAGCACGTCCTTGACCTGTTCCTCGGTGTTCTGGAGCGACTTGGGGTCGTCCAGCATCGTTCCGTTGACTCTCTTGGGCGATCGCAGAATGGGCATCTACATGAGATGGCACGACCATCCCGACGGAGGACGCGCGGGAGGTGTCGACGCCCTCCCGCATGCTGTCGACGGTCTGTTTTGCCTCCTCGATGATGCTCTCCTGCAGGGAGACGCCCTTGGCGGCAGCAGCGGCAGTAGTCTCCTCGGCGACGATTGTGGGCGTGGCTTCGAGACGCGCGTGAAGGCGACTGCGAGGGTCTCTCTCAGGATATTCCGCTTGATGCTGACGAGATAGTCATTGTTGGCCGCGACGAAGACGGTGTTGTAGAAGTCGATGATGCTTCCCCTCCTCGCGTCGAGCGACCCCTCCGCCCGCAGCGACACGTGATGCGTGACGCGTCCGATGTCCTCCGGAAACAGCCGCGCGAACGCATCGAGAATCTGCTTGAAGGTGAGTTCCGCCTTCGCGAGCTTGGCCACCGCGTAGAGCGAACACACCAGCAACGTGTTCACACTGCGGTCGCGCAGCAGCGTCACCTGGCGCTGGATCACGTGCTTCATCAGCTGCCAGCTCTGCGTGTCAGCGGACGGAAAAAGCCACCTTGTCGCGCAGCGCGGTCTTTGCGGGCTCCGGAGGCGCCAGCAGCCGCAGGAGGTCGCTGAGATGCGTGGTGGTGAGGTAGAGCACTTGTCGCACCAGCACCTCCACCGCGGCGGGGATGCGCGTCTGGATGTCACACGAGAGAGAGAGTCACCTTCGGCGTGCCGAGGAAGCGCCAGACCTCGCTGGAGGACTCCCAGACGGCGTAGTCGACGATGTGGTTCATGGTCTGCGGGAGAGGAAGAGAAAAAGGCTACGGTCGTGTAGTGCGTCCGCACGTCGCCGTTGACGAGGAAGGAGGACTGCTGGTTCAGCTTGTCCACGTAGCGGTCCAGCACGCGCTGCAGGTCGAAGGGGTGGATGGAGAAGGCGTCCAGGCGCGAGAGGATGTCGAACTGGTTGTTGATCAGCAGGTAGATCGCCGTGTCGAAGCTGGAGAGAATGGATGGAGAGAGGGTACCTCAGCGCCAGCACCGAGTAGGTGAACGAGTGCAGCTGCAGCAGCTGCGCGATCCCGTTGAGACGCTTGCCTTTGATCTCGTCCTCCATCATCGACGACAGCACCGAGTTGTAGATGGCGAGGGTCATTCTACGCATCGTCCATTCACCCCCAGCTCCACTTGTTTACGTCTTGAATGATCAGGTTGTTGATGTGGATGCTGCTCACCACGTACACGGCGTCATCATACAGACTCTGGACCAGTTGGCGGCCGATCACATTTCCCACATTCTATGCATTACGCTTCGAGAACCACACAAAACCGGGAGAAACAACTCCCGCGACGTGGTATTGATTCGCCCCTTCCAATACATGAGCAGTTGCTTCGCATATTCGGACGGCTGCGTGGCGACACGGTTCATCTACGCCGAATCACACCCTGAATCTACAGACCTACGTTTACTTCATATCGGGGAGTCGCGTATAACGAAGCAGACGGCGTTCCTACGGTACGTTAGTCTCTCGCACGGGAAATGGGAAAAAGCAGACGAATCACAGGAGATGACACCTACGCAACCGATTCCCTAGCAATGTCTCCAACGAGTTTTGGTTGTGGAGTGGAGTCTTTGGAGTTAACTACGAAAAGATTAAATCCGATTCAAAAATGATCCACACCCCTTGCTCCTACGTGTTCTTCACGTTCAGACATCCTTCTGTCAAAGAGGGGATTGTCAGTCAGGTGCTGTAGGATTCGCTCGATGAAAAGATGCGTGAAAGCGCGGGACTTTGACAAAAACGGGATGATTCCGACTCCCGAATAACCGTTATCCCGCCATGAATTCGATCGAAGAAACCCCGCGGTAATACATGAAATAACCGCGGGATGAAACGTGGAGATGAACAATTCACTATTTAAACGTTGTTGCTGATATTTTGTGATGCTTTCCCTTTCTTTTACGTTTATCATCCCAACAGAAAGTGTGGTTCTGGATAAGAGTGCGTGTTTAACACTTTTGAAGGAAAAGAAGTTTTCTTTTCAGACAGAAAGTGTCGATGATACGCTTTCTGCTGTGGGCCACGGAGAGGTACTGCTTAGGCGTAGATTACAGTGAATGACAATTATCACCGTATTATGGAGTTCTTCTATGTGATGAAGGACACCTTGATTCGTCCTGTTTCAAATATCAAGGACACTCGGAACGGAGAAGTTCAGTTCCTTTGCTTTTCTCACTTCTAGGTGTACGACCGGTTTTTCATGGAAGTGTACATCCCTTCCTCTGTCATTCCTCTTGTCATCGGCAAGAGTGGAATTGCAATTGAGCATATGAGAAAGCTCTCCTATGCAAAGATTTCGATTCACGATGAAATGGTCAATTTCAACGACAAGCGCCTCATCTCCTTTGAGGGTGACTGCTTGAGCATTCCTCAAGCGTTCAACTTGTTTATGCAGCGCATCCTCGTTTTGTATCCTCGAATCGGATGGGTGTATGAAGATTCCCATCGGATGGCGAATCTCACGGATTCGCTCCAGGATCCTTCCGCACTGATTCGCTCGGACAGCTACTCCAAGGCGCTTGTAATGGCGCTCAATCCCAAGCTGCTGTCTGAGGAGGAAATAGAAGACCCCACGGCTGTCTTGTACGCACGCACGTGCACCTTCATTTCTAGGAGAAGCATTGCAGGAGGAAACACCATGCTTTCTTTCCTCCTTCCCAACAAGCGTGTTGGCTCCATTATCGGTTCTTCTGGCAATACTATCAATCAAATCCGTACCACCACAGGTACCCAGATCTCGGTCCGGAAACACGTGCGGGGAATTGAGGAGCGTCGTGTGGACGTAACGGGTACACTGGAGAATGTGTATAGTGCGTGTGGTTTGATTCTGAACCAATTACATGAGAATAGTGAGGAGTTGTATGTTTGTTGTCAAACCGAGTGACATGGCTTCGTCCGCCATATTATCATGGAACAAGAACAGAAACAACGAGGACTCACCTTCTTCAGCTTGACCAACGAGCGAGTAGTTGATCTCCTCTCATACGCCAAGTACTTGTACTACATTGGCATCATTGAAACCATCCTCTACAGTCTCTCCATTGTGGGACTGCCTCTCATCGGCTTCACCATAATGGCCACCTCTTTCAACCAGAATCCATCCATCGATCGTGTCGAGATCGTATCTATCGGACTCTTCTCCCACCTAGTACCTTCGTTGGCGCTATCTGATCACCGGAATCACGATCGTTGTGATTTGCATTCTCTCCCTCTTCACCAACTGGCCCAAATGCACGACTTCCAGCGTCGTCAAAAACGACATGGAGACGTGGAATACCTACTGCAAGCCGCGCGGATCTCCCTTTGCACTCTTCTTCAGCCTTCTTGTCATCGTGATCATCGAGGTAGTACTTGTCTTTTCTTGTCATACTAGGTTTGGGAAATCTATGTAACGGAAATGTATCGCATGAAACTGAAAGAAATGAACGAGGAAGAGCAATTCACTGTTTCCTTACAAACACGTGAAAAATCATGCAATCGGTAATGCTCTGGATCACGATTATATTCTTCGAGCCAATCGTAGTTCGGATGGTACGAACCCTCCTTGTACTTGGTGACTTCGCTTTCTAAAACTCTTCGATTCTTGCTATAGTGATAGCAAGCCTCTTCATAGCTATAGTTGTACTTGTTGTGAGTGCAAATTGTCCGCAAGGCGAGCCATTTCCGCCACATCTTTGGGTCCTACACAGTGAATAACAATGATAACCCATACGCGATACTTATATAACACCTCCTTGTCCTTACACAGCTCACGGAGTTGCTCTCCATACTTGGTATCACACTCTAGTCCTTACAGTCACATGATATCCCGACTTGAACAGATTTCAAAATCCACCATGTGTTTTGTTGACAAGTCGTATACGTAGGTATGGTCCAACACGATCACCGCACGCAGTCCAATCCAGTGGCCGTACTTGTGATGGTAGCACATCATACTCTGATAGCTCCGTTTGCACATGCCTGAAATCTAAACAGAAGCGCACATACAACTGATTTACCTCTGCGATCAACTGGTAATCCAGAAACGGAAGATACCTTGCATCGCAACAATAATAAACGCGCGATCGAATGTGAAGTTTCGACGTCACTGAACGAAGTGCCATTTTCGTGTATTCGTCTAGTGGATTGTCATTCTTGTACAACTCCTCGTCTTCCGCCATTTTTGCTATAAACGGCTCCCATATGTTCCTCGAATTACCTGAAGGTAAAGGAGCACTCCCAGAACATACCCACGAGAATGGCGAGCGTATTCTCCCGTCCCATTGAGGGAATTTTATACATGTCTGTTACGTTGTCATTATAGTCATCAACTAGGATTTGAACCGATCATCCATCTTCTACTCTCAAACGGTTGGCATAAATCAAACCCCCAGCTCTCCAGACCCTTTTCGATTGTTTCGAATAGGGATGCCATAACTGTATGAAGGAGTATGGAATCCACCCACCACGAAAACCCATCCTTTTCGAGGAAAACAACCGGAAAGTCGACTGAATGGTTTGCATTATGTTTTTGTGATGGGTCTACCATGGTGGACACTACGAGGGAATTGGAAAAGCGTAAATTTGATTCATTTCGAGTGTATACAACACAAAACATCATAGAGTACAAGAATCACACCTCCACATCCAAAATGTCACCATTCTCCACGTCCAGTCCCTATGCGTCAAGACAACCTCATGCAACAACCTCAGGAGTCAACTTCGGATTCAGCAAAACGCCATCGAACATAACTCGACCATTGGGACATCCACAGGCAGGGAGCGAAGACAGCAGTTCCTGAAAAGGACTCTTCTTTACGTCACCCGAAACCAACTTCCCTACAAAGGGCATCCGAATCGCGACCTTGCGCTCGTCTTCACCTATCCGCAGAATCAGGGTCACCATTCCCGCCACTTCCTTATAGTTCCCGTCAATCGCCTCCTCCGCTTCTTCGTCCTGAAGGATATTCACTACACTGGACAATGTAGCGGGCACTGGTGTCTCCGCCGCCTTAGGAGTTTCCTCCACTTCGGTCACGTTCTGTATCTCATCCACGGACTGCAACCGCATCGAGCGCTGACGCTCCATCTCCTTCTCCGTCTCCTGCATTTTGTCAATAAGCATACTCGTGTCACGATCAATCGCTCTTCCTCTCAATTCCTCTCTGAAAGCATACTCGACGATTTTCAGCTCGCTCTTGCGACGGTCTGCTTCTAGCTTGCTCGCGTTCTGAATCTGTTCTAGAAAACGCTGCGGATCGAACTTGGATGCTTTCCCATTGGGATCTCCCTCCTTAGAAGCATTCTCCTCGGTCGTTTGACTACGCTTCCTCGATCCCCTTTTGGGTTTCTCCGGTTTACTCTCTTCCTTTCGTTCTTCCTCGTCGCTGTTGAAGATTGATGTATGAACGACCGCCTCCTCCTTCTTGGGTGTGGGAAGCTCCTTCTTGACTATCTCTTATTCTCCGCGTTTTCCATACACTTCTCGCGTATCTTGTCTTTTCCAACAAATGTAAACAGATCGTCGGAGTCGGAATCAGACATTTTGAATTCCACGTGCGTTCTCTCCAATTCCCGCGATAAGACGATGCCGCGGTTCTCCCTCACTTCTCCTGTCGGTATTTTTCAAAATGGAAGAGGGAGAATGTGCCCCAATGACCCAGCAGGCAACCGAGACAGTATTGAATGCTAACGGAGATGAGACAATACAGAGTACCGAGTGGATGAAATGGCAGTACGACTTTTCAACGAAGATGAAACTGCGTTACGCCGTCGATGTTGCGAAAACCAATGGTGATTGTACCGACAACTTTGTGAAATCGATTCGCATGTGTCCCAACGGATGCTCCTTTCTATATTCGCTCGAGGATGGAACGGTGCGTCAGGTCGATCTCCGAGAGATTGATTTCTGGGGTGTTCAAGCGGAGCCTCTGGCAGAGCCGAAGGAGGCATCGTCATTGGAAAAATTGCGTGAGGGAGAACCCTTTAATCATACTGAGATTGTTTACAGTATGGACTGGTAGAGGAGATTCCTTTTCTGGATATGTAGGGTGCCGCGTATGGACACAGAGTCGTTCATCAGCTGCTGTAAGGATACGCCGATCCGTCTGTGGAACGTGGCGACACGGAAGGCGAGCAACTATGTGAGTACGTTCGAGTGATATCGATGAGAAGCAGCATATGATCATCTGGACCAAGTGATGACGGCATACAGCTGTCGTGTCATGCGCAGCGCGCTGACGATTCTGGGAGGTTATCGGAAGTGGTTTTTACGTTGGTGTGTTATTTAGATCACTGCGTGCCTTTGATCTGGAGCGACCAGGACGTGAGATTTGTCGCGTTGATTCGATTCGAGGCATGATATCTACGATCGATGACGACTACTCGCAGTGCATCGCCGTATCTTGCATTGATTGAACTCCATGTAGTTTGGAACCTTTGAGGGGTCGGTGAACCTGCTCGATGCGCGACTTCTTGGGTACAACAACCCCATCGCATGGTCGGGTGCGATGTCATCACGCGGGATTCACGAAGTGAAACTGCTGGCGAACGTCCCGTATCTTCTCGTCAACGAGCGCTACACGGGAGTGATCCGATGCTTCGACCGAAGAAACATGGACAATCAGGTCTTCGAGGTCACTCGGGACAGTTGCACGCAGCAGGTCGGTTCACCATCGACCACTAAAACGTAGAAATTGGAACTGTCCGTTTCGGCAAATGAGCAGTGGATGGCATCGGGAGATGTGAATGGGGGAGTGACAGTATGGAGCACGCAGACGGGGCAGATTGTCTACCAGCAGAAGGTGTATTCGGACTCGATTCCGTGTGCCTGTTTTCACCCGTACAACCCGATCCTCGTGTGTGGGACCGGTCAGCGCCATTTTGGCGAGGAAGCGGTTCCTTCCTGCTGTCTAGTGTATCAGATACCGTGGCAATATGTATCATTGTCTCTTTCCTAACGAAACACGCAATATACTTCCATTGTTCTACAACACCATTTATCGGTAAGACTTCTGGTAGCGGGCACGGGCAGACGGACCTCCGTACTTCTTGGGCTCGCAGCGACGAGGATCTACCCATCACTTACTCACTCCACTACTACCAGCAGCAATCAGGGAGCGGTCGTATTTCACGAGGATGTCCTTGATCTCACGCTTGTCCTGTTCGTTGACGTCTAGTCGTGAATCCACTCATCCATCCCAAACACTTCTGGTAGAAGGCGACGATAGCTCTGGAGATAGCCTGACGAATGGCTAGGAAATAACTCGATTCCCAACTACTTCCTACCGTAGATCTGAGCAACGCGACCTCCTCCCTTGACGGTGATGCGGATGTCGAGGTTGGCGAATCTCTCGGCGCCCAGAAGGAGCACGGGCTCCACGGCCTTCATCTTGAGGCACTCGGGCTGGAGAATGTCAATGGGCTGACCGTTCAGCTTCATGACTCCTTTTCCATACGTGCAGTGAGCAACGGCAACTGCAGTCTTCTACATTGCGTTAGATCGATCTGTCTCCACAACTCCTCGCTCCAAATACTACGAACCTTACGGCCAAAGGCCTGCACAGAGGGCTTCGCTTCAGCAGACATGATTGGATCAATACAACGGAAGGTTATACCAAAAGACAAGAAACAGGAAGGGGGTGGGGCAAACGACGATGACCTGATACTGGCTCAAATGGCCTTACGACCCCCTGGATCTGTCTACTTTTCAACGATGAACGGAAACGGAATGGATTGGAAACGCGAAACAGGGTTGACATGCTTGGAGAAGCGTGGATTCGCAATTTGGTTCTTCAAGGATCATGCGATCTAAAGAAGACTAGCTATCTATCACCGAATCTATTTCTTTTCATCGTCTGGAATGCGTCACCCCGAAAGGGAACAACGCACCCATCTCATCCGAGGTGAACCCGGACGTCGTGCTCCGTTTTGCACGCATTGTTGGAGAATCCGCAGGTTCACAAAACAGCCAGTCTCACAACACTTCTCAAAACGGTTATTCGCAAATAATCTGCTAACAACTGCAACCAGCCGCCTACAGAGAGAATCTTGGGCGGTGGCAGCCAATCAAATCAGGGTTTCTTGCTTGGGCACGAGGCTGGAATCACTTTCATTTTGAAGTTATTTCAAATGCGTGTTTTTTTCCTTGCCATTGTCTTGCTGTCCACAGTCCTCTGCGAAGAGGACATTGAGAAGTACGTGTCTCCATGCCCCGGTTCCGTGAACGTGGAAGGCTCCACGTACCGTGCCTTTGTTGACAAGTATGTCAACCTGACCGGAGATCTTGTCACCAAGTGCAAGGAGGAGTATTTCTCCTCGATCCCCACTAGTTGCGACGACAGCCACAAGGAGTGCGTCGTAGCGCATTCATACAATCAATCTCACGTGTAGAAGCTTGTTCAGGAATTCATGTGGAATGGCTGCCACTGGAGACTGCTGTACGATATCGAAAAGAACAACAAGGACCTGACCGCCTACATGAAGTCGGCTGGTACCAGCGCGCTTCAGCAATACTACAAGACGCTGAAGCAGGACGATGCCGTGTATAAGTTCGCCACCAAGTGCGGTTCGTGGGACTGGACGGGTATTCTGATCATGATCGTGTGTGGTAGGCCTGTTGAGTGGGTCTGAGGCGCTAGCGTTCTTCGGTTCGTACATTGTGCTGTGGATCGTGGGAGGAATCATGAAGTGCACGAAGAAGTCGCCTGAGAAAACGGAAAAGCAAGAATGGCTTGTTTGTTGCAACAAATCGTTTTAAAGCAAGCAGGAACCAGGGACGCGAGGAACGGGAATGGTGTCGCGGATGTTCTGCACACCCGTGCACAGCTCGACGAAGCGCTCCAGCCCCATTCCCCACCCAGCGTGAGGCGCACTTCCGTACCGACGGAGGTCCAGATACCAGTCGAGCGCCCGGATGCTGCGTCCCGATCGGTAGTCCTCCGACAGCAGTCCCTTCGCCTTCATCGTGGCCTCTAGCGTCGCATAATCGTCCTCTCTCACCGACCCTCCGATGATCTCTCCCTAGCGATGATCCCGCTCCCCCGTCCCCACAATGCGCGGCACGAGCAGGTCCATGGCGGCGACGGTGCGACCGTCGGGATTGGCCTTCATGTAGAAGGGCTTGATCTCCTTGGGGTAGTCGGTGAGGAACAGCGGCCGGTCGCCGCAGTACTGCTCGCAGAGGTACTTCTCGTGCTCCGCCTGCAGGTCCACGCCCCACGCCACCGGCGCTTCGAACCGCAGCCCCTTCCGTGTCAGCACCTCCACCGCCTCCGAGTAGGTCAGGTGACAGTAATTCGACCGGTTTTCCAACATCTCCAGACGGCGCGGCAGCGACTTCTCCACGCGCTGCGCGAGGAAGGATATGTCTTCTTGTCGGCCGTCGAGTAGCTGTCGCACGGTGACGCCGATCACGTGCGTCGCCAGCTCTTGAAGAACGCCCATATCGGCGAAACACAATTCCGGCTCCACCATCCAGAACTCGCATAGATGGCGCGTCGTGTTCGAGTTCTCTGCGCGGAACGCGGGGCCGAAGGTGTAGACGCGGGTCATCGCATGCGCCATCATCTCCGCCTGTAGTTGACCCGACACGGTGAGGTATGCTGGCGTGTTGAAGAAGGAATTTAGATCGACGTGGCCATTCTGGTTCACCCCCACGCTGAACATCTCTCCGGCGCCCTCGCAGTCGTTTGAGGTGATGATCGGAGTCATTACCTGGATGAAATCCGCACTCTGAAGTGCCGAGTGGATGCCCTGACAAATCGTGTTACGCATACGGAGAACCGCTCCCTGCAGGTTCGTGCGAGGGCGGAGGTGCGGGATGGTACGAAGGAACTCGGGGCTATGGAACTAGAAATGACCCAATCATCCCACCGCCACCTTCTTTTGCATAGGGTAGCAGTCTTGGTCACAGCCTCCGAGGACAGAGTACGAATCCACTCGCAGCTCCACTCCATCCTTGTGCTTTTCGGAAGCAGCCTGCTGTAGAACTCCCTCTAGCTGAATGCTGCAACCATTTGTGATATCGGGGACACTGGAGGAGGGAATGATGCACTAGCGATCAGGTCGTCAGCGAAAACCCACCTGGATTCCGTTCATATTCGATCCGTCGTTCACAACCACGAACGAAAAGTCTTTGAACGAGCGCTTCGAGCGAACCCACCCTTGGACAACCACCTTCTCCCCAATAGGATCCTTCAAAATCGCCCTGATGGGTGTGAATTTGGGCGGAACATACGCAGTGTGAGTCCATCGACACACACCTCTCTACACGGGAACGGAGTGCAGACTAGAACATACCTGTGCGATGCGAATAGAAGGACTTCGCAACAATGATGACAGCATCGGATAGTACGATTGTCTGCATGAATGCGTTTACCTCCCGAATCACAAAGGAGCAGAAGATGTTCACATACAACCCGCCTCCAGGTAACTCGTGAAGCGGAGTCATCAACACTAGGTGTCTGCGTGTATCCGGTAAACGACAGTGTGAACGAATATAAGGCGGGTAGGAAAGGGGTGGAGAAGTGACAAACAGTCCTGACAGGTCCCGAAGACTCCCCCTACGAAGGTGGACTCTTTGAACTGGATTTATCCGTGTCGAACCGATATCCATTCGAACCGCCTAGTTTGCGGTTCGTTACGCCCATCTACCATCCAAACATTGATACCACGGGTCGGATATGTCTCGATCTTCTGAAGATGCCTCCTGCCGTATCGATTGGAAGGGTGGACTGAGTCTGAGGGGAACTGGCAGCCATCGATCAATATATGTACCCTTCTCACATCGGTCCGACTTCTCATGGCGAAACCGAACCCGCTGGACCCGTTGATGGTTGATATCGTATGGATGGCGAAACTCTTCCAACCTAGTCCGAGGAGTATCTGAAAAACAATCCTCAGTTCATCAAGAAGGCGAAGGAGCAGACTGCACTCTATGCGTGTAAGAAGGAGTCTGTAGGATCTGTCAAACGATCCCCTTCGCCCGATGAGGAAAAGATGGCAAAGAAAGTGAAGACGGAATCGGAAAAGAAGGATTCGGATAGCTCTAGTAGCGAAGCAAGTTGGAGTGATTGGCATTGTTTGTTCTCGCAAAACATGTTTCGGTGCTGCAGGAAGCGACCCGCTCCCGGGAAACCGGACCAGCCCGTTTCTCTTGTTTGTAGCGGATCGGGGATAAAGACTAGAGGAATTGCAGCAAATCGAAGAGCCCTTTCTAATTGACAGGATCACGGATGCCACGCGTGATTTTCTGAAGGGCAGATGATGTGTAGGGAGAGACGAGTGGATGGATGCCTTCAGAGTGACGTCCGCTTCCAGTCCGTTGCGCAAGAGCGAGTTACGGTACACAGGAGTGAAGACCATCGTCTTTGGGTCTTCGGCGATTCGCTACACAGACGTACTTCTCCTTTCTCAACTCCATGTCTAGTTTCCTACATTTGGATCCTCGTATGCTTCGATGGTGTTGGAGTGTCAAACGGAAGAAAGGAGAGAAGCCATTATTCGAGTAGCAATCATCATCCACCAGCTGAACGACACTATCTGGTGTCCGATGCTCCTCCCCTTGGTGGTGATGTTGATGACTGAGTTTTCGGAGGCGGAGAGTTACTTTGTTGCATTTCCTTGCTATTCTTACATGCAGATCATGGACCACGTCCTCTCTATTGAATCCCTGCGGGAGAAGTACCTGATTGACCGAGAGGATCGGTACAACGCGCTTCTACGTGGTAGCAGAGTTCCCGATCGTTGATCTGTAGAGCTGCAAATTCCAGGCCATCGACACGCATCCGTCTTTCGACTGCTTTGCACCTTGGGCGCCGATACGACCTCGCCTCCCCTCTACGACGCGTACGTGGACGGCGGTCTGCTGTTTCTTCTGAACTACAGCGGCAATGTCCGCGCCTCGCTTGTCCTGGCGAGGAAACAATCACACGAATGGAGTGTGCTCCGCGAGCTGATACGGAAAGACACGCAGCCCTCCAGCTCCGACTCCTACCGCTTCTTCCGCTCGGTTCCGCGGAGCCGACTGCTCTCGGAGAGCGTGTGGAACGACCTTCTTCCGATCCTTCCAAACTCGCTGCGTTGCCACTCGCCCTCGCTGCTCTACACGTCGTCGGAAGATGGCTACCGAATCATGCATCTTCTTCGTCATGCGAAGGAATGCAAACCCACCTTGCTTCTCATGGAGACGAAGGGAGTTCTTCTCGGAGTGTATCGGGAGGATGTGTGGACCAATCGACACGACGACTTTGGACTGAGCTCGACGGTTCTCTTTCGCAGGAAAGAGCGACTGGAGAGTTGGAAGGGACGTGTTCCTCCGGAGGGGCAGCCGCGCTACGTGTATATTCGCTCGACCGACGAGTCGATTATCATAGGAGGAGGAGGACGCGAAGGAATGAGTCTCTTCATCCCGTCGGACTTTCTGAACTCGTGTAGCCAGAGGAGCGAGGTGTTTGGGAACGCGCCGCTGATGGATACCGAGTTTTTCTCGATTGTAAACATGGAACTCTTTTCTTTCTAACGTGTTTGTAACAAAGAAAACTAGTCGATGCCCATCACCGTGGGGAACAGCACCTGCTTGTTGATGCCGCACATGCCCTCTCCGGTGGCGTCGTACTTGATCTTGAAGTAGCCATTCTCGCCCCACATGCGACCCCACGAGTTGCGGACGTGCCAGAAGTCCGGACCGAAACCGACGATCAGAATACCGTGGGTCGTGTTTGTTGTACAGACGTGGGGATTGTTGAAGATACCTCCAGTATAGAGCTGGAAGTGGACAGAAGACGCGTCGATGGCACTGGCGATGGGTCCGCCGGCGATGGCCCACTTCATATCGCGCCCGTGGTTCAGCGGGACGGTGTTGATTGCGTCGATGGTGTATTCCGTGTTACAAATCTCCTCGTTACAGTCGCCAGCCTGAGCAGTGTAGGGATACTGCTCCTCCGTACAGATGCGGTGCTTCTTGATGTACTTGAAGGCTTTCTCGATGGATCCGCCTTCGCATCGCTCCGACGTGTAGTCGCAATCAATCACCTGCTGTGCCGAGAGCATGATGGTTTGGATCTTTCGGACGCTGTAGCGCGTTTCGGTGCTACCGACAGCTGCGAACGCCCAGCCGGCCGCGCAATCATACTGGTCTCTCACAGGCGTCAAATTGGGATGCTGCGTCCAGGAAGCTGTGGCGTCGTCGATATCAATATTGGTGGATACCGGTACGGACCCATCGAGTCTCGCGGTGGGAGAGGCGAGGGAGGTGGGGAACAGAATGGCTTGCCTCTTGAGCATCTCTGTCGTGGCGACGTGGACATCGCTCATATCCACGGGCATCATGCCTCCACACAGTCGGGAAGTGGTAAACTCTTCGTTGGTCAGATCCGCAAACGGAGAATCACCGAGAGTGTAGGTGTAGCCTTGGGTGTTGACCTCACGAGCGAACTTCATATTCTCCTCAAAAATCTTGTTACGCATAAACACTTCTCCGGGAAGATAGTTCTTCTCATACTTCGACATGAATGTCGAGAAGGCTGGACGAAGGTTGGCCGACATGGCAACGGAAAGAAGCAACAGGAAAAGAGATTGCATTTTGTTGTTCTCGAAATATATTATGTCTGTCGGGAAGATCGCTTGTCAAAGACGGGGTTTATCTCGAGATTTGATTGGCTGGTGGAGTGTTAGCCAATCATTCAGCATCCTTTCATTTTGACAGGTTTGTAACTCCCAATGCATTTGATGGTTTTTGTAGTGGAATGCATGTATGGTGGTCCGCGCCTTTCGGTTTTTGCAGGTAATGCGTTAGGGTGGCATCCAAGGAAACGTCCTCTCCTTCTTGTAGTATGGCATGGAGTGCGTATAACATTCAGATCTTGCTGGTAATGGGTTGGATTGATAATCATCACAGATTATAATAGGTGTGAGATTGTTTCAATGACCACTCTCTAAGTAATCACGAACATACGATTCCACTGGAATACTAGGATCATATGATCAACACAAACACTTCCTCAAAACAAACAATCTCTACGTCAACGACTTAGAAAGTAGGGTAGGAGTTCATCTGGTTGATACCGCAGATACCAGCACCCGTCTCCTTGTAGGCGATCTTGATGTATCCCTTGTCACCCCAAGAGGCACCCCAAGAGTTCTTGACGATCCAGTAGTTCTCGCCGTAACCGACAGCCAGCACTCCGTGGTTCAGAGAGGTTCCGCAAGCAGAGTCATCGACAATACCGCCAGTGTACATCTGGAACACAGCAGAATCAGCCTCGACAGCCACAGACACGGGGGCCTTGGACACAGCAGCCTTCAGGGCAGCTCCGCTCATAGCCTCGACCTCCTCATATCCCTGAATGTGGATGGCAGCCTCGCACTTGTCGTCCTTGCAGTCCTCGTCCTTAGCGTGGTAAGGATAGTCCTCCTCCGTGCACAGACCCTTCTTCATCACGTACTCAAAGGCGTTGGTCATCAGACCACCTCCGCATCCGTTGGACTTGGTATCACAATCCACCAGCTGCTGCTCAGACAGAGAGATCAGCTTGCCATTGGCGACGAAGTTGCCTCCCTCCAGAGAACCAGTAGCAGAGAAAGCCCAGCAGGATCCGCAAGAAGCCTGGTTCTTGACGGGGGTCACAGCTCCCTTCTCTCTCCAGTCGACAGTCTCAAGAGGGCGCACGTTCAGTCTGGTGGAGACCTTGGTCATCGTGGGCTTCAGCATGCATCCGCACATCTTGGAAGTGGCGAACTCAGTGTTGGTCATATCAGCGAAGGGGGTAGCACCGACAGTGTAGGGATGGTCCTGGGCGTTCATCTTGCGGGCCCACGCCATGTTCAGCTCGAAGACCTTGGCACGGTAGGCTCTCTCAGCGGGGAGATAGTTCTTGCCGTAGGTGGCCTCGAAGGCAGCGAAATCGCTGTGGACGCTCAGGGAAAGAGCGACGGCGAACAGAGCAAACACAATAGACTTCATAATCGCTTACTGTAAGTTTATTTTGACGAACGATCATTCACTGAGATGACGCGGATCCGCTTCGGGGTTTACTCGATCGATGATTGGCGCACGGATTTCGAACCAATCATTGCCACAAACAAAAAAACGGGTGTAATCGAATGCTTGTGAAGGGTGTCAAAGAAAGAGGATATGGTGGAATGAAGAGAACGAGACTCGTTGTAAATGTGAAGGACAACCATAAGGACACGAGGCTGGAAGGAACGAAAGGCGTATTAAGGAATCGAAAGCATGGAAGACAGTCTATTCTATCCTCCTTTAGAATGGGATGATGTTGAGATGATAGTTTCGACCCATGTAGAAGAGATTTCGCGCATGACGAAAGCATAGAGACACAATGAAATGCAACAGAATTCGTTTGATGAGAGATCTCTGGCTTATTATCCAAACTGAATCTATCTCTAGAGAAAGGCACCTAGATAGGATCCCTCCAAACCAATCCACGATTCGCGTGAAAAGAGACGCGATTGTATACGAAGAAAATAACCGCGGGACCAGCGATGCGGATTTGCATGACAGTCATTCCATTGAGAAGAGTACAGGGTCTATTTTGAAATGCACGACCACTATCATTCTCGGGAATTGTACTATATGAGTCGCCACCGTACAGGTGACAATCGTGATTGGCGACATAACTCGATTCGCCAAACAACACAGAAACGAGCGGAAGAAAAGAGGCGTCACCGAAATGCACGAAGACGCGCTACATGGGGAGTTGTGTCCATGCTGATAATAGTTGGCGGAATTGTGGGGCTCTATCTCTTTCTGAAGCACCGTCCCGAAGAAGAGACAACTCTCTGCGTTCCCGGCTTTTCGGGACCCTCTTGCGAGAAGAGTGACTTTATCGGAACCTACCAGTGGAGCACGGCTGACTACTACACTTTATCGGACGGACTTCAGCATCGCAATGGTCTCGCCTTCCGCGTGTATGCTCCGAGAGCCAAGTCGATCATTCTCCACGTGAAGCCGGAAATGGGACTCGACAATTTGTATTCGATGATGTGAGAGCGAAGCTGATTGGTGACCCATAGACCACAATCGGGCGGGTTCTGGTTCTACAACATTGGGAGCATCGGAGTGAATTCGGAGTACTACTACGAGGTGATATCGAGTACGGGCGAATCGACGGAGCACCTTCTCCAGGGCGGCAAGGAAGCGTCGGAACCGACAGCTTTTCACACGTAGCGTTCTGACGCGCTACGGGTGGCGCAACAAGGAGCCGGACGACACGAAGTTGGTGCGGTCCGCCGCTCCGTCGCGCAATCGTAGCGTGGAGCGCGAGGTGATGTATATCATGCACATCCCCTCCTTCTCGAACAGCTCCTCGAGTCTCCCCTCTCTCCCGCTCACACGCAGACATCGGCACGTACCTCTCCGCGATCCCGCTGCTGGACCACCTGCGCGTGCTGGGCGTGACGCTCATCCGCCTGCTGTCTCCGGAGCCGTCCATCTGTGAGGGCGAGAGCTCCATCCACCCCTCCTGCTGGTGTACGTGATTCACTCCTCTCCTCTCCAGACCGCTCCTCCGTCGTCTACCCCGGGGTCCCCCACCCCGCGCTCGGCTCGCTGCAGGACCTCTCCCGTCTCATCGCCGCCATCCACGCGCGCGGCATGCGCGTGCTGCTGGACGTCGACTGGACCGGCTTCACCGACCTCTCCGACTTCTACGACTACGACGGCTCCCGACAGCCCGTCGACTTCGGCCCGCTCTTCCAGCCGGGCGTCGCCGCCTTCCCCTACGACGGCCGCTACGCGCGCAGCATCGATCTGGGCAGCGACCGGCCCGCCGCCGCCATCCTCAGCGACCTGCTCTACCGCTACTCCTGGCGCCTGGGCGTCGACGGCTTCTACTGGCGCGCGCTGCTCTGTCTGCGGCTCAACGGCACGCGCTGCAGCGAGGGCGACGGACTCGAGAACCTCAGCAACGCGCGCTTCCTACGGGAGATGACGACGCGGCTGGACACCGTCGCGCTCTGGGTGGCTGCTGCGGGGAGAGGTGACGCGTAGATGGGCGAGGACGACGACAACATCAACTTCGTGCGCGAGAACTCCGTCGGCATCCAGGATATCGTCCGCGCCGTCGACAAGCGCGGCGCCGGCTTCCACGCCAAGCGCGACCTCACCGCGTATAGACTTCATCGAACCCCCACGTAGCATGAACCGACTCACCTCCATCTACGGCGTCGCCGCCGTCTCCACGGAGGCCGTCGCGGAGTTCCTCTCCCTCCCCGGCCGCGTCACCGACATCCTCTTTCTCCAGACGCCCGAACAAGCCTTCCAACAGCGGCTGGTCACGCGGCTGGGCGCGGTCACACAGACCCCCGGCGAGGCGCAGCGCCGGCTCCTGCAGATGGAGACGCTGCTGGCGTTCACGCCGGGCGTGCTGGCGCTGCTGCAGGGCGACGAGTACATGGAGCCGCGCAACATGGCCGCACATCCCGTCGCGCTGGCGCTGCAGGAGGCCGTGGGGACGCTCGTCGGCGACCTCTGGACGCGCCAGGGACCCGACTTCGGCAAGTTCCGCGCGCTGCGCTCGCTGCTGGCGCTAAGGGAGGAGTGGGGACTGATGGAGCCGCACGCGATGACGCGGCTGATGGTGCGGGAGGAGGCGCTGGTGGCGATGGCGCTGCAGGACGCGCCGCTGGTGCTGCTGCTGCGCACGGCGGCGACGGAGGAGACGTGGGTGTTGGGGAGGGCTGAGACGCAGGGTGGACGTGGAGCTGCCGACGACCTGCGGCGAGGATACGGAGTGGTCGCTGGAGTTCAACTCGGACGCTAGGGGACTGCTGGACGGAACGGAGGAGATCATGGAGCCCATTCCCGTCTACAACTGCTCGGCGACGAACAAGGAGTACGGAAGAGATGCGGACGTGAGGCGTAGAGAGAGGTGGTGCGTCAGCGTGTTTCTCGGGAGCTTTGCTGTGAAGATTCTTAGAAGAGAAAAGTGTTAATGTTTGTGTGTGTGTCTCAAAGGAGACATTTCTGTACCCTATGGCTAGTTGTGCGTGTTTGTTGGGAGAGGTTGATGATGTGTCCACCATGCTATTCCGGGAATTGGAGAGATAGGGACATTTCGTGCACACACAAACAAAATTCCACGCGAATCCAGCCTTCAAACCAGAGGGGACCTCAACTGGAGAAAATGGGTCAACAACCGACCCAAACCCCAATTCTCTCCCAGAGACACAGTCATACTCTTATACGCGATACAATGCAGAAATCCTTCAGACTTATTGTGCGCAATGCGAAGCAGCTCGTGATGGTTACCAAGAACCACGAGAAGATGCTGTGCGGACCGGCCATGAACCAAATTGAAATTATCAACAACGGGTACACATAGAAGGAACAGATGATCCACAGTTCGATCGTCGTCGACACCAACGGCATCATCGCCGCTGTTGGTCCTGCCGACGATATTGCCGAGCAGTTCAAGGATGCTACGTTCGAGAAGGAGATCGATGCCACTGGTAAGGAGTGGTGGCGCCATGGTGATGGAAATAGGTCGCTGCGTAATCCCCGGTCTCGTGGACGCTCACACACACGTTCTACTTCGTTTTCTCATTCACCCCTAGCCTGTATACTCTGGAGATCGTGTGAACGAGTACCGCATGAAGCTGGAGGGAGCCACGTACATGGACATCCACAAAATTGGAGGTGGCATCGGATTCACCGTGCGCCACGTTCACCAGACGTACCTGTAGATTCCACTGTTGATCGTAGGTCGGAGGACGACCTCCTGGAGCTCCTCCTTCCCCGTCTGAAGACGATGATGCAGCACGGAACGACATATCCCCCCATTCTCCCTTGGTGATTTCCTTTACATCACCCTGGCAGAGTGCAAGAGCGGCTACGGTCTCGTAACCGACCAGGAGATCAAGATGCTGCGTGTGATCCAGCGTGCGAAGAAGCTGGTTCCCATGGACATCGTGATGACGCTGCTGGCGGCCCACTCGGTTCCCGAGGGATACACTTCGGAGGAGGCGACGGAAATGATTGTCCGCGAGATGGTCCCCGCGGTTCTGGACCTCAAGCAGCGCGGCGAGCTGGACGTGGAGCTAATTGACATATCCCCGCGGATTTCCCTCTTTCTCCTTAACGAAACGCCTTCTGCGAGAAGGGAATCTACGACGTGGCGCAGACGGAGCGCATTATGGCCGCGGGAAAGGCGGGTGGTTTGAACGTGAATTTCCACGCGGACGAACTGAGCGCGCTTGGCGGTGCGGAAATGGGCGCGAAATTGGGCGCTCTGGGAATGAGGTAAAATCGGGGGTGTTTCGGGACGTAGTCACTTGGAGTGTATTAGCGAGAAGGGAATGGAGGAGATGGCGGCCAATCATTCGGTCGCGTTGCTGCTGCCAACCACTGCGTAGGCCTTAACTGAATTTTTCAGTTAAGATGGATCATGCATCTGACGCCTCCTCCGGCGCGTAAGATGATCGAGAAGGGAGTGCCGGTGGCTGTGGCATCGGATTTCAACCCCAACGCGTACTGCATGTCGATGCCGTTTGTGATGAATGTACGATTGCGAAGGTGATGTGAGAAATAGCTTGCATGCGTGCTGATGGGCATGACGATGAATGAGGCGCTGGTGGCGGGCACTCTGAACGCGGCTGCGTCGATCGGCCACAGCGACATGTTTGGATCGCTGGAGGTTGGCAAGTTCGGCGATATGCTGATTCTGGACGCGCCGCAGTGGGAACATCTCTTCTACCGCATCGGTCATGTGCCCATTCTGAAGGTGATTAAGAAGGGAGTGGAATTGGAGTTGTTACGTGTTTGTTGGAAGGAATGGAGTGATGTGATGCATATTCTATGGAGTATTCGTCGAATTCGGCATTGATTAGATCCTATGTCCCAACAACAATCGATATACAACACCCTCTTTTCCCCCAACTCAAATGTTGCTCACAACAAACAATCCACTCCATGGTCAACACAATCTTTCCGACCTGCTCGTTCTTCTCCATCATCGTGTGCGCACGCACCACCTCCTCCATCGGCATCTATCGGTCACCCTCCCGCGTCTCCCCCACGGTGGCGTGGATGATCGGTCGCAGCTTGCCCGCCTCGATCAGCGGCCACACCTTCTTATACATCTCCATCGCCACCTCATGCTTGAACGTGTTCGGACGCGAGCGCAGCGTCGAACCCGTGATCGTCAGACGACGCAGCAGAATCGGGTTCAGCGAGATGTTCACCTGCATCATCACATGATGATCGCACCTACACGAGGTCCCTTCAGGAATCCAATAATCACCATGCGACCGTCCTCCGCGAGCAGCTTGATATTCTTCTCCGCGTAGTCACCGCCGATGTAATCGAGAATCACATCGACACCCCTATGTGAGAAATATCCTCCGATTCCACTTCTTGTTGGTCTCCGTACGGATCACGTCGAAGAAATCCTCCTTCGTGTAGTCGATTACGACATCGGCGCCGAGTTTGCGACATGCCGCAACCTTCTCGGGACCTTCCGCCGTCGTGTACACCTTGTTGCCGAAGGCCTTCGCCAGCTGGATCGCACTGGTGCCGATTCCGCTCGTGCCTCCGTGGACGAGGAACGATTCGCCGGGCTTCAATGCTCCGCGCATGAACACATTGCTGTACGCGGTGAAGAAGGACTCGCAGATGGCAGCCGCAGACACCATATCGGTGTTCTTGGGAACGGGAAGAGCCTTCGTGGGAAAAAACTCTAATGCCTACGCAGAGAGCGTTCATCGTCGTGTACTCGGCGTAGCCACCGCCAGTCAGAATACCACATACCTTGTCACCCACCTTGAAGCCCGAAGCTCCATTCGCCACCTTCACGACCGTTCCAGAGCACTCCAGACCCGGAATGTTACTGGCTCCCTTGGGAGGAGGATACATTCCCTGACGCTACCGCTAATGCACACCAAGGAGACCTGCCTGGATGACGTCGGGACGGTTGATGGCGCAGGCCGCGACCTTGATCAGAAGCTCTCCCTCCTTAGGCTCGGGAACATCACGCGTCACGATCTTCATCACCTTCCGTTTCAGTCATGCGAAAACAACTACCTCGGGAGGTCCGTACTTGGTAATGTCCACGCACTTCATCGTCGCGGGAATGGTGGAGAAGCAGCGCATAACGCCTAGGGAGTCCAGGAATTTAAACGAACCTACTGGAGAGATTCGAACGGGTCACAAATCGGGAAAGCATGGCTCAAGAAAACGAATAATGTGAATCAGAAGGGAGGGTGTGCCAACAAACCAAGGATACAACGACTTCACGTAAAGATCACACTATTTCACAGGAACGTAGAACCCTTTTTGGGAACCGGGACAAATGGGGAACCGTTTCACGTTCTTGTACTGGGCGTTGAGCTCCGCTTGGAACTTGCGGTACACTTCCCGCATCGGCAGCTCGCGCGACTGCAGTCCCGCCAAGTAATTGAGTCGGAACTCGGAACTACGTATCGAGAAACGTCCATTGCCTACTCTGCATGCGGCACATCCATCGCAAACGCCTGTGTCAGAATATAGAAGGAGTACCCCGCAGATCGCAGATGCTCGATTAGTTGAACCTTATTATACCCATAATTGATGAAGCGTTCGTCGAAGAGCGGCGTGCGCTCATCGTTCCGCAGCATAACGTACGGTTCCTGGAAATCGACCAACATGCACTTCAGCCGAGCGATTCGCACATCGGGGTCCATCGTGTACCATTCGGGAAGCACATACAGCTAGAGATGAAGAGGAGAGGGAATTCCGACATGCGTCCGAATTCCCGGTTTTCGCGCGTCGCACGCGCGCGCAAGCAGACAGGCCTCCAATTCCGTTTTATTTTTCGGCATGAGATCAAGACCACTAGAGATGATGTCCATCGTCCCTCCACTTACATCAAAACACACTGCTTGAACGTGAGACAACTCGGCAGAATGCGTTTCTTGTTGAAAAAGAACGCTGGGAGAATCACTGCGGATTCTGCGCCACCGACGACATTTGCGGCATGGCGCAACTCCTGGTAGGCGTTGAGCGTGGGCCAGAGGTCCATGTCCATGATCATGAAGTGGCTCGTCTCCACATTCCGAATGGCGAAATTTCTCAGAAAATTCACGGGGAAGTTGGCTCTCTGCGGGTTTTGCGGCCCCATAAGGTAGAGGAGGATGGTTAACCGCGGGGGAAGGAAGGTGTTTCGGATGTAGTCTGCGATGGTGGCTTCATCGGAGGTACGTCCATTGATCACGATGATCATCGGTCTGTCTCTTATCGCCAACTACTTCCAATTACCCTTCCCAGCGATACAGTAACTGACGGATGAAAAATAACCGCGATTTTCTACCCTCACAGATTCCCGCCATCTTTACGTGCTCACCATAATCGCGGTTACGTCAATCTCCGATCCCCGCGGTTCTGTGCGGTTCGTCAGCGACACCTCGCGTTGCTCCTCATTCCCGCGGAACTTTCGCACTACCAGAAATTCGCTGTTTTTCGAGCGACGACGGATTTTGGCGGCATTTCGCAGAGGAGTCCCCTCATTCCCGCGGGTCATTTGCTCATAGGTCTGGACGAGTCTCGCGGGGATGTGTTTCTGCGGACGGAGACGATCGACGCGATTGCTGATGATGCTGGCGAGGGAGCGAGATTTCCGCGGGAGGAGGTTGAGGACCTTGCGTTCCTGATTGGCGGTTCGTTGGATGAGTGAGGCGACCAATGCATCGGAGACGTGATCCTGCGGGAAGTAGGAGGAATCGACGAGGGAGTTGGACACGTGGTTGCGGCCGAAACGCCGTCCGAAACGAGGACGATAGCGAGTAGATGGACGATTGGGGGTGATGTCTGTGGTGTTGTCGTTGGAGGGTTCCGGCGAATTGGGAGAGTCTTCTGCGTACTCTTTGGGAGGTTCTTCGGTGGAGGTGGAGACATCGATGGGCATCGACTCGGTTGGGTCTGCGTAAATGGAAATTTCGTCTTTGACGACGAGTGGGGTTACGTTATTGGTGTTGGTATCAGTGGTGATTTCCGAATCGGTGATCTCGGAGTCCGTTGTAATGGGAGAGGATGAGGAGTCTTCGGATGAAGGGATTGGGCTGACAGTGTTGGTTTGTTCCGATTCCTCTCCCCCTTCCTCCACTTCTCCTTCCACCGAATCTGTATCGGTAGATACGGTATTGGTAGACTTGGTATTGGTAGATACGGTATTGGTAGATACGGTATTGGTAGACTCGATATCATCAGACTCCATCACTTCCGAATTCACTTTCACCTCACTCGTTGGCATCGCACTCATTTCCTTCACAAATTCACTCACTTTTTCCCTTTCCATATCAGGAATCGCTACATCATTCAACCATTCGCAAAATGTATACTACCTGCAACATCTTCTTGATCTCTTAAATTTACTGGCATCCGCTCATACCTCAGCTTCCACTCAGTCTCCACATCCATCCCCATAGTCATATTCCTTGATAGGAGATGATACGCGTCGTTCCTAAACGTTCATTCCGTCCACCACACCCACATCACATACACAAACCCGGCAATCGACAGGAAGACGAGCAGGTACAGTACCCTAGATACCCTCCGCATTCTCCACAATCTAAGAGAGATGGAATATGACCCCACAGGAAGAGTCGCGGTTATTCAACAAACAGAGCAGTTCATATCAACCTCCTCCTCCTCCTTTCCCTTTTCCTCCATTTCTTTCTTCTTTTCCTCCTTGATCTCTGCAATCTTGGCCTCAATAATGTCCTTCGGCAGCGTCTCATGGACGGCATTCGCCTTCAAGATGACAATATCCACAGACTGTTCCGCCATGCTCACCGTCTACATGTCATTTTATCCAAATCAATCTCACCTCCAACAGACACGACAGAACCAGATGAATGCCCTCCTCCTCCGATAGGCCCTCTTTGTAATGTGTCTCCAAGTAGTTGCGGAGTGTGGTATCGTTGCGTCCACTGGCATTCGCCTTCCATTCCGTCACGATGCCCGCAGGGTCTGTGCTGAAGAGACGTCCTTCCTCTCCGTCCATGCCGCAAATGAAGGCGCAGACGCCGAAGGGACGACGACCACCGCGCTGGGTATATCTACGGATCGTTCCGAACACATACTTTCACTTTTGTTGCTGGCGTCCGACGTAGTTCGCTATATACTTTACGGAGGGGACTTCGTCGTAGGACATGCGGTAGCTCTGCGCTTCCACACGGGCCTAGGGGTGATTTCGTTGCGTGGATGGTACGATGTCCACGAGTTTCCTGGCGTCTGCGTTGAAACCCGCAAAACAGAATGTGATGTTTTCGTCAATTTGCATCAGCTTCTTTACGGAACGCGGGTCCTGGAGCTGAGCGGTTGTCTTCTTCTCCACTCCGAGAATGATGCAATGAGAGCACACTGCGGCTACAACAGAATATCCCTATCCATTCAAAACAGATCCAAGCGCTAACCTTCCGTACAGCCTCCATTGCATACTCCACCTGAAAGAGATGTCCATCAGGAGAAAAGACAGTTAACGCACGGTCGTAACTACATCCATCATCCCACGAGCAGCACCCAAATACCTCATTTATATATACTGTACTGTCCTTGGGAACGTGTTTTGAAAGAAGAAGATGACTGCCACAGAAGGACCACTTTCCCGCGATCGGATTCGGATCGTGATGACCGCGTTGATTAGGAAGAATGACTAGACTGCTCTCTCTTGTTTTTCTTTTGTGACAGAATTATCCACTCACTAGGTTCCTAATTCATTGTCATGGGTATGTTGATTCGTCCTCTCTTTGGTTTGATCCAGTGCTAACGCGTGTGTAGGTATTTGTCGTGATTCGCGTCATAAGCGCCGCCTGACCGGAGGAAAGGTGGTGATCAACATCAAGAAGAGAAAGTTCGAGATGGGTCGTCAGCCTGCCATGACCAAGCTCGGAGCTAAGAGAATCTACCTCGTCCGCTGCCGTGGTGGAAACCTGAAGCACCGCGCTATTCGTCTGGATACCGGTACCTTCTCGTGGCCTGGTGAAGGTTGATGCTATTCATATTGATAACTCCTAGCCTTCTCCGCCAAGACTAAGATCCTGAACATTGTGTACAACGCTTCCAACAACGAGCTGGTGCGTACGAACACGATTGTGAAGGGCTGCATTGTGTCGATCGATGCCACGCCGTTCAAGGCCTGGTTCGAGAAGCACTACGCCTGCAAGATCGGTGCCAAGGGAGACGTGACCCTGGAGGATCTGTCGAAGGTGGAGGGAAGAAAGCCCGAGGTGATCGACAAGGTGCAGAAGAGACAGGCGTCGATCGTGGAGCAGAAGGAGGTGATCGAGCAGCTGGCGTCTGGCAAGATCCTGGCTCGCATCAGCTCGCGTCCCGGTCAGAGCGGACGTGCTGACGGCTACATTCTTGAGGACGAGGAGCTGAGCTTCTACCACAAGAAGATCAACCAGAAGAAGAAGTAAGCTTCGGTAGAACTGTGATTGGATGGGTTGTTTTCTCAAACACGTCATAGTACATCATAGGAACGATAGCTGGAGTCGACCTTGGTGAATCCGAAGAGACATTGCGGAGGAGCCTTCTGGGTCTCGAGTCCGTGGTATCCCTGGAGGTTGCCCTCGTCGAGCTTGTCGAGGACGTAGGTGAGGACGTCGTGGTCGAGTCCGATGGTGAATTGGAGGTGTCCTGCGTTTTTGAACTCCACGTAGCTGGTGTCGTCCTTGAGCACGTCCTTGAGCAGCTGGTAGTGTCGGAATACCTGCGTGGAGGGCACGATGCAATCGTACTTCCCCGCGACGAAGTGCACGGGGAGGTCAAACTGATCATAGAAGTCTGTATAGCGAATAGGCGTCTTGCGTCCGTAGCGCAGCAGATTTCCCCTCTCCCCATGATCATAGGCAGTGAACTGGTCGCCCTCGTACCACTGTCGGAACTGGAGCATCACGTAGATGGAGGTGACGCCGAGCGGGTAGCGCGTGTAGTTCACCTTCTGGAAGGGCCAGTCCTGCGGCTCGCCGCCGATGACCATGGCGCAGACGCGGTTGACGAGCTCTAGCGTGGCGGGCGAGCTCTGCATGTCCTGTAACGCCTTCGCCACCAGCAGGTGCATCGCCGAGGAGCGTGTGGGGAAGGGCGACGGCGCCGAGCGTTCCGAGACGAACAGCGGCGACAATGCCATCACCGCCCGCACCAGCAGCGACTGGTCCGCGAGGAAGCCTGCTGGCGACAGGAGAATCACGCGGGAGAGATGGTGTGCCGTGTGGGTGAGAAGGCTCTCTGCAATATACGCCAGCGTCACCGCGCCGCCCATCGAGTGCGAAATGCCCTGTAGCGTGTATTCGCGGTGCAGAAACGCCTCGTCCAGCCCGCGGAACTCCGTCGCCTGCACCTCGCCCTTGAACTCCACGCGGAACTCCCCCGAGACGTCGCGCGGACGCCGCAGCCCCTGTCGCCGCTCGCGCTCCTTGATCACGAACACGCTCTGCACGAAGGCGCGATAGTCCAGCAGCAGGTCGTCGATGGTGAAGTCCCAGTACTCTCTATCGCGCACGTCCAGTATCTCGTGCCGACGCCGACCACTGGCGTAATGCCCGTCGGTGCCGCGCGTGGAGCCGAAGAAGACGTCGTAGCCGCGGAGATACGCCTGGATGGCCAGCGAGAGCGACGGCGTGTCGGCGACCCAGGCGAGCGCGGTGTCCATGACGCCGTGCTGCAGCAGGACGGCGCGCGTGGACTCGGGACGCGGGATACGGAAGAGGACGAGACAGTAGTGGTCGCTGGTGTGCACGGAGTACTCCTCCAGCGGGTAGCCCAGCATCGACTTGGTCAGCAGGGAGTGCGTGGCGGGGGGAAGCGAGTGTGTGGGGGGTTGGGTGGTTGAGGAGGAGGATGAGTGGGTGGGTGTCTTCTTTGTCTTCTTTGCTTTCTTTGATGATGATGTTGTTGATGATGATGTTGGTGATGATTGTGATGATGATGATGTTGATGATGATGATGACTGTGATGATGTTGATGATAATTGTGATGATTGTGGTGACTGTGATGATGACTGTGATATCATCGACGCCTCCTCTCCTCGCGCCACACACGCATCCACGAGCGTAGGCGGCCGTACCGCCTCCAGCGTGCCAAAGTAGTCCTGCAGCAGCTGCGCCGCCCGCGCGCGCGTCTCCTCCCACCGCCGGTACCGCTGCTGGAACCGCTGCTGGAACCGCTCTCTCCGCCACGCCGCCGCAGCCTCCGGCTCCCGCAGCGCCGCCACCACCGCGCGCAGCGTGGCGGCCACCCAGGCGAGCGCGGCCACCAGCGCGGCGGCGGCGGCACGGTAGAAGCGTGGACTGAAGAGCGAGAGCCAAAGGAGGCGCGCGGCGCGCTGCAGGCGGCGGAAGAGGCGAAAGAGCGCCACCTCGAGGTCCTCCAGCAGCCCGGAGATGGCCTCCGAGTTCACGTCGATGTCCGAGGGCAGGCGCGAGGTGGAGAGCGCGGAGATGGCCTCGCGCCGCCGCAGCGCGTAGTCGGGGAGGATCAGCGACCACAAGTACATGTAGGCGCTGCGTCAGAGACAGAGACCACGCTTACCGCAGCGAGAACACCAGCAGCGGGTACAGGTGGAAGAGCAGCGATGACAGGAACGAGTTCGGGACCGGCTTCGCCGGGGCCTTCGCGCGCTCCTCCAGCTTCGACGGCGTGGAGCGCGTGTTGTAGTCCCGCTTCTTCGACGGAAGGGAACGCTCCCCTGCGGGACTGGGGTTGTCATTCAATGGGTTGCCATTCAGTGAATCACCATTCAATGGGTTGCCATTCAGTGAATCACCATTCAATGGGTTGCCATTCAGTGAATCACCATTCAATGGGTTGCCATCCAGAAAGTGATCCACCGTCTTCAACGAAACCGGCGACTGCCTATCGGATCGATCACAGACCCTCCACATGTACTTCTCCTGACGCTGACTGCCGGCCCGCGTGATTCGCGTTCGACGCGTATCATGGTACTGCGAGGTGGAGATGAAGTCGATCAGAAGCGCACACCACCAGTTGACAATCTCGTTGCACAGGTGGTAACACTCCCGGACAATCGAATTGACACCCTCACCCGCAAGAACCTAAACTCAAATCACACTACGTTCCCTTACAATGAGACGGTCTCCAATCCGGTAGAACAGCTGGAACAACAGATGACTGTCCAGAAACGCTTCGTTTTCCTACTTGGAATCCGTACACCGTTTTCTTACACGTAGAGATGTATTATCTTGCAATTCGTCTTCTTCTATCGTCATGATCGAAAGTAATCTGGCAACACTCGGAAAACCCTCTCTCTGAACAAACAGGAAGAGTGACAAATACATAGATCAGCAAGACACAACTAGATGAATACAGTACATACAGGAGAGGAAGAGTGTTCTTCTTCTTTCAAACTTCCATTGATGTAAAACCGCTTACACGCCATCATCAAACCACTCTCGTTACTCTTATCGACAATCGATACGAGCTTACCAACGTCCGATGGCAACAGTTTCGAGACAAACAGCAAAGCCGGAGGCAGGGACTCCAACTGATTGATCATAAACCAAGAAACGCCAATAGCCAAGTTCACAATTGATAATACACTCACGGACAGAGACTCATACTCTACGAGAACAGATCCACTCCAACACCTACGTCCGCAGATCAGAATTAGGATCCGATCCACATACGCATACAACGAAGATAGGTGAACCTTCTCCAGTAGTTGGTACGCGATGATGAACGGATTCGGGCATAAGAGCCGAAACTTCAAGACAGACAACACACGCACAATGTAATGATGAATTTCGTTACTGCTATAGGAATCTCTCATGACTGAGCAGAGATCTCTCTGCGCATGAGGCCCAATTACCATTCCTACAAAAGAAAGACGATTAGAGAGAGTGTCGAAATGAGCCGACGCAAGATGGAGACAAACCCAGCTCAGTAATGACAGCTGCTTTTTGTCCATGGGAACAGCTGACAGATAGCGATCGAAATAGTTAATTCCGTAGTAGGCAACACAGTTTGGGCAGCGAAGGGTCCTGCAAATCTATCACGTGAAACCAAGAAACACATCCTTACATTCAACATCCACGTAAACGTTTCCTTGCGGTGACAACGCAATTGGGAACAGCTCTGAACTCCAATTGCATAGTCCGGATTGGGAGAATAGCACTCCCCAGCACTCTGTGACAACGACTCGTCGTCGCCGTCACTTTCCGCAAACACGAGAACGGGAGACTCTTCAGTGATGTCATTTCCAGAAGGCAGGAGCATCTCTTCACAGTTGAAGCAAAATGGTAGGAAGCAGAGTGAGGCTTCACAAGTTTACAACAGAACGTAAAATAGTGTTGTCTTCCCTTTACTCCACTGACGCAAGTAGGGGGCAATCCAAAAAGATGGTACCCACTCGACTTCCTATTAGGGTTCCACCATATGATTAGTTTTTCGCGATCTTGAAACAAATAAGGATCTTTCCTTTGCCATTTGACGCTTTTTACCGTTTGAAATGGGTTTGTGCTTGTGATTTGGAATCGTGTTTATTCCCAAACACACAAAACGATGTAAGGTATTGTATTCTAAGGTTCCGAGGGAACCTGCGGTACTTGTGATTGAGGAGTCCATACCCTTTCCTCCTTTCTGTGAACCATATACCCTCGGATCCGATACACCTGGGGAATGGATTCGTCTTCTGGAGAAATGGGGTAGTAGGACCATCCCTTGTTGCGAATGACGCAGTTCGTTACGCGAATCACTGGACCGTTGGGATCCGTATCGTCGTCTCGTAATATCAGCGTTCCTTCCAGTGTCATGTGATCGAGGAACCAATTGCAGCACTGCACGATCAGCACGCTTCCGCGCTTCAACACCACGTCTCTTCCAATGTGTTTATGGATTTCCTCCACAGTACAACCTGCGTCCGGCCACAACACGACAAAGGCGCCCTCCTCCACCGTGATCCGCCGTTCCTGCTGAGCGTTGCAACGAGGACATGTGTTGACGGAGGTCAGCATGCGAGCATACAGCGCCAGCAGGTCTCGCTCGCCACTGGCAGCCGACTCCGCGAATCCCGTGATCTTCTCGAGCTTCCATCCCTGCGCCAGAGAGTTCTTGACGGGCGACATCGCCAGAAAGCGCGGATAGGTGACCACCAGATGGGCATCCTTCTCACGCCGCCGGCGTAGCAGCCACGGATAGTCCTGCATCATGGACTCCAGTCGCGTCGGCTGGAGATACTCCGTAGAGCCGGGCTATCTGTCACGAGCAACCTTTCTCTACCTTGTACTTGGGGTTCACGAACTCGGGGACGAGGCCCCGCGACTCCTCCAGCACCTCCACATACTTCCCGAGGTCCAGCGTCAGGATGTTCGTGTTGCCCGGAAACCTAGCTGTCACGTGACTATCAACAATACGGAGAGAAACCGGACGCATTTGCCACGTCTCCGCGGCTGTCGATCGTGCGCAGCACCTCCTCCAGCTGGTTGTACTCGACGTTACAGACAAGCTGCTCTCCGTCGTTGGCGGTGAGACGACATAGCGCGCCCGACTACGTGTCGTCCAAAGAGTCCATCGTCACTGCCTCGTGAGGACGTCGCCGCACCGTCGCACTGACCATGTGAGGGCGTCGTCGCATGCAAATCGCAGCCGTGCAGGGCATCGTGAAGAAGGCCAGCGCGTTGGTGTCCTGGAAGAAGAACAACCAGCGCACGCCGAACTCCTGCAACCACCGGCGCGCGATCCCGTCCTAGATCACATGGTGGAACGACAGCCACTCGGTAGAGACAGAAGTGAACGTCACCGTGGCCGTGAGGCTTCTTGATCAGGTGTCCGTCGGGGGCAACTGCGAGCTCGCCGTCTTGATTCGCCAGCGCGGGAATCACGTCTTGCTTCATAATAAACACCTGCTCTGGAACCATTCCAAAATACCGATGATTACGCAGGTAGCGAACCGTCCTGTATGTGAGAGAGAACGAGAAGAAACAGATCATGGTTCGTGTCCGACGTCATAATTGCAAAAGGAATGGGGTGGTCACCCTCCACACGACGCTTCGTGTGGAACAACATCGAATCTTACCTGAATCGCGAGGATCTTCTTCACGTAGAAGCCCAAATACGATAGGTCGCTCAGAATCTCCGTGGGCAAACTTACCTTGATCCCGTTGTAGCCCAGTCGCTCGCCCAATCCACCTGCCACGAGCACGAACCCGGCGTGTCGAAGCTCCTCCACACCCTCCTCCTCGAGGGAATGAAACAAAGGCGTGTTGAAGTCGATACGAATGGTCTCGGGAACCTGGTCATCGCAAAACGAAGAAATCCTACTGAGGGAGTATAGCCGGCGAGAGGGTTCACCTTCTGGGACGACTGAAGCAACATCCTCCGAGCCTTCTCGGTATAAGATTTGAGTCCGCCGGGGTAGAAGCTCTCGAAGTGATGCACATCTGTGATGAAGTGGATCAGTTCTATCGAGAATGTACATGCAAAACAGGTACTCTCCTTTGTGTCGAGTCGTGCGATTACCCTCTCTTGACCACACGATGCCACCATTTTCAAATACGCCCTATCTTGTACACACAACTCTTCCATTTGAAAACGAACGAAATAATGCATGGGTGTCAGACGATTTGCGTGTTTGTTGCGAGTTCAAATCGAGACCCATTTTGCAGAAAGAACCGCGGGTTCCGGATAACACACAGGTCGTGTTAGCATGAATAGTGGCTAACGTGCTTATGCATTTGAGGAATATACCATGTGCAGCACATGAGATATTCGCCCGTTTAGCACCAAATCATCTCATCCAACAAACACGGGAGAAAGGATTGTAGCTATTTGACGACTGCTCCGCAGGAGGGAGCTTTAACGGTTCGGTGGCTTGCAGCTCGTTCAGCACGCGATTGCCGCTGGTGATGTTCGTGGTCATGATAATCAGCTCGTAAGGGAAGTTATTCTAGGATGCACTTTCACCCCCTCCCGGACCTTCTTCGCAAGGAAGCGCAGCGCCGCGATCTCCATATAGGTGACGCCTCCGACGAAGAAGACGACGACCGCCTGCTTTGCCTCCTCCCTCGGCCGCTGCAGCACCTCGTGATCGTACTCGCAGCCCACGAGTCGCGCGACGTCTCCCCTCACCCTCCCCCGGCACTCCTACCGGCCGAGACTCCCTCGCCGCCGAGGATGCGCTCGACGAGCTTCGCGGAGACGGGCGCGTAGCCGCTGGTGACGTAGCTGCTGGTGAGTCTCCGGCGACGCCTACTGCATCTCCGCCACGTTCTCCCCGCTCACGTCCTTCACCAGCTGCAGCTTGTTGCGCAGCGCGCTGTAGTTGCGGTCGCGCTCGCGTCGGACGAGGAGCCGTGCGGCCTCGAGGCGGCGCAGGAAGAGCAGCGTCTCGTAGCCGTAGGTCTACGTGCCAGCGCGTCTCCGCGGCCACCTGCACGAGCTCCTTCCGCACCGTATCGAAGTCCTTTGCGCGCAGGCCGCCGTTCACCAGCGAGAAGAGACAGAGGAAGCGCGTCACGCGCAGCAAGGAGTCCTGCAGCGTCACGCGCTCGACGATGTAGTCCAGCAGGTTCTCGCCCGCCAGGATCTCGTGCTCCATCTGCCACTGCTGGCGGAACAGATATCCGTTCGTCGTCGCCGTCACCGCGTCGCTCAGCCCCTGGTGGATCTGCAGCTGGTCGAACGCGTCCGCCTTCGAGAAGGTCTTCCCCTCGCTCGCCGCCTGCATCGACTCTTCTACGCTGGAGAGCCCGCTGGAGACTACGCTGCGTCGCGTAGAGCTTGCGCTGCAGCTCCGCCGGAAGCATGCAGATGTTCGCGTCCCGCAGCTCCGAAAATAAATCGTCGTCGTTCGACAGCCGCAGCGACACCGGCGCCTCGTCGCGCTACGTGGAAGAGAAGCGCGAGATCTACGCGACCGATCGTCGAGGCGGACACCGTCACTGTATCGCAGTGGATCTGCAGCAGCTACGTGGGAGGCTATGGAGAGGGAGACCTCGTCGACGAGACCTTCGTACGTGAGCGGCGTCACGAACAGGCTCGTGAAGTCCGTACTGCGGTCCAGCAGAATGAGGTGGCGCACGGGGAGCTTGCCTGACGGAGACGCATGTGCGAGCTTCTTCTGCTTCTGCAGGAGCTCCATGATGTGGATCGCCTCGTCGCCGATGCCATGGATCTCGCTAATGCCGGCACTCATCTCCTGGATCTGGCAGACGAGCTGCATCACCTGCATAGACATGCTCTTGTCCTTCTTCAGATAGAGACGACTACTGTCATGAGGAACAGTGAACAGTACGAAAAGGCATTGTTGATTTCCATCGAAACGATATCCTCATCCAACGGAATCACGTTGAAACTGGCAGAATGGATGGTCACGTCTCCAAGGACCTTCTCCTCTCGCAAACACTGAGAGCACATGATACTCTTTCCAGGACAAAAGAGAATATGGAACTGGATTTGATTCTACCGTCGCAAGAAATGAGATATCCTACTCCCTTTTCTTTTAACTTACGGATATGGTATGCAGCGAGGTGTGTAGAAGCTACTTGGGTTGGAATGATGAACAGAACAGTCCCTTCCTCCACCAATATTTCTTCTTTCGATAGTTTCACATAGTTCGAGTCGCTTTTCTGCAAGATCACAAGCAAAACGGAGCAGCTACCAAAACAGAAGCAAACAACAGTTGATTCAGTAACAACGGATCAACAACGAATAGAACCGTTCCCTCGATCTATCTGTTATTGAATCACAAGCAGGACAACCGATGCAATACAAGTCTCCATTGCTTTCGTCTCCTTGTCAAGTACTCCTCCAAAGTCAAGAGGACAACCACGTATGGAAAGGGGCGGAGTCATGGGATGATCAATTCTGAAACAAACAACTCAATGCATGCAATGATTACTTCTTCGCCTTGTCCTTCTTCTTGTGCTTCGGCTTAGCGGGACCCAGTTCTCCTAAAGCACCCAGAGCGCCTCCTTCTCCTTCCTTCTTGCCTCTTCTTCCCCGTCTCTCCTTCTTCTCGCCGTCCTTCTTCTCGGCATCCTTCTTCTTACCCTTCTTATCGCCCTTCTTGTCACCCTTCTTCTTCTTCTTCGGTTTGTCTTTGGATTTGTCTTCGGGCTTGTCCTCGGGTTTGTCCTCGGGTTTATCCTCGGGTTTATCCTCGGGTTTGTCCTCGGATTTATCCTCAGGCTTGTCTTCGGGTGTTTCTTCAGGCTTGTCTTCAGGAACATCTTCGTCGAAATCCTCCTCTTCAGACACGGGAGTAATCTCCTTCTTCGGCTTCTCTTCGGACTTCTCCTCAGGAACCTCCTCGTCAAAGTCTTCTTCCCCAGACACGGGAGCAGCCTTCTTTGGCTTCTCCTCTTCCTCATCAAATCCTTCCTCCTCAGACACGGGAGCAGCCTTCTTCTTCGGTTTCTCCTCAGGAACCTCCTCGTCGAAGTCCTCCTCTTCAGACACAGGCGCAGCCTTCTTCTTCGGTTTCTCCTCAGGAACCTCCTCGTCGAAGTCCTCCTCCTCAGACACGGGAGCAGCCTTCTTCTTCGGTTTCTCCTCAGGAACCTCCTCCTCGAAGTCCTCCTCTTCAGACACAGGGGCAGCCTTCTTCTTCGGCTTCTCTTCCTCATCCGAACCAAGATCAATCTCCTTAGTTACCATCTTCGGTCGCTGAACCTCCGCATCCTCCTCGTCGCTGTAATCGCTATAATCGCTGTAGTAGCTGGAGTAACTGTAATCGCTGTAACTGTACGAGTCCTCGGGAGCTCCATAGTAAACAGGCGACGCCTCCCGAGCCAGACCTCTTCCGGAGTCATCGTTCTTGTGAAGGAATCCAGCCTCATAGAAATCAACTTCATCCATCAAAGGCTCATCCTCATCCTCATCCGAATCAAACAGATAGGAAATCTTCTTCTTACTCTTTCCTCCCATCCGTTCACCAATCACTTCATTCGATTTCGCCTGAAGTTCAGCAATGTGAGTCACTACAAATGATACAAACACAAACAAACGTACGCTTCGCTCGAACCTCCACCTGACGAGATTGCAGGGTCGTCTTCGCTTCCTCAATCTTGGCACGGAGATCCGCCACCTCCTGCATCTTCTGTTGAATCTCTTCCTCCTTCTTCTTCAGCTGAGATTGACGATTTCTGAGCGACAGCTTGTTCTGGCGATACTCCAGCCACAGATACTTCTGATCGCTCGTTTCATCGCTCGGCTCCTCGGGCTTCTCCTCAGGTTTTTCCTCCGGTTTCTCCTCGGGCTTCTGAGGAACAACAACACTGAGGCCCAAAACAGGCTGATTAGCAGCTACTTCAGGAGCCTTAGGTACAGTCGGCTGGGACGCGCCCAGACCCATATCCAGCAGATCCACTGGTTGCGTCTTCTCTACCTCTGGCACAGGGGCCGCAGAACTGAAATCGAAATCAAAAGCATCCTTCTTCTCTTCAGTAGGAGCAGGAGCAGGTTGTGCAATCGATCCGAAATCAAATGCGTCCATAACATTGCTCGTTTCGGGAGCAGAAGGCTCCGGAGCTCCCAAGACCATGGGAATATCTGCTTCAGTCTTACTGGGTTCTTTGGGTTCCTCGGGAACAGAATTCACCAGTCCAGCTTTTGAAGGAGGAATCAATGAAGCAGGAAGACGCTCAGGAAGAGGAATTCCACGACGACAAGTGAACAGAATATGAGTCATGATCACGAATTCAGGGAAGTCCAAGTATCCATCACGATCCAAATCGGACATACCATACAACTTCTCCAATACTTCCTTGGGAAGACCACTCTGAGAGTGATAAGCAATCACATCATCATGAGAAATCTTGTGATCCTTGTCCTTATCCAATTGAAGGAAGAGGTTCTGATAGAACATACGCTGTTGAGGATTAGTAGCAAACGGATCTTCTCCAGCAGACTGTTGTTGTTGAGGAGCAGGTTGCTTGGGCATAGGCTGCTGTTGCTGCATAGGCTGTTGAGGCATCATAGGAGCAGGCTTCTCCTCTTCCTCCTCTTCAGGCTCAGACTCCTCTTCTTCCTCCTCTTCCTCTTCCTCAACTTCAGGCTCAGGCTTAGAGTTCACCAATCCAGCTTTTGAAGGAGGAATCAATGAAGCAGGAAGCTTCTCAGGGAGAGGAATTCCACGACGACAGGTAAAGAGGATGTGAGTCATGATCACGAATTCAGGGAAGTCCAAGTATCCATCACGATCCAAATCGGACATACCATACAACTTCTCCAATACTTCCTTGGGAAGACCACTCTGAGAGTGATAAGCAATCACATCATCATGAGAAATCTTGTGATCCTTGTCCTTATCCAGTTGAAGGAAGAGGTTCTGATAGAACATACGCTGTTGAGGATTAGTAGCAAACGGATCCTCTCCAGCAGACTGTTGTTGTTGAGGAGCAGGTTGCTGGGGCATAGGCTGCTGTTGCTGCATAGGCTGTTGAGGCATCATAGGACGCGGTCCCATTTGCTGAGGTATAGGCATGGGTTTAGGAGGCATCATAGGAGCAGGCTTCTCCTCTTCCTCCTCTTCAGGCTCAGACTCCTCTTCTTCCTCCTCCTCTTCCTCTTCCTCAACTTCAGGCTCAGGCTTAGAGTTCACCAGTCCAGCTTTTGAAGGAGGAATCAATGAAGCAGGAAGCTTCTCAGGGAGAGGAATTCCACGACGACAGGTAAAGAGGATGTGAGTCATGATCACGAATTCAGGGAAGTCCAAGTATCCATCACGATCCAAATCGGACATACCATACAACTTCTCCAATACTTCCTTGGGAAGACCACTCTGAGAGTGATAAGCAATCACATCATCATGAGAAATCTTGTGATCCTTGTCCTTATCCAGTTGAAGGAAGAGGTTCTGATAGAACATACGCTGTTGAGGATTAGTAGCAAACGGATCCTCTCCAGCAGACTGTTGTTGTTGAGGAGCAGGTTGCTGGGGCATAGGCTGCTGTTGCTGCATAGGCTGTTGAGGCATCATAGGACGCGGTCCCATTTGCTGAGGTATAGGCATGGGTTTAGGAGGCATCATAGGAGCAGGCTTCTCCTCTTCCTCCTCTTCAGGCTCAGACTCCTCTTCTTCCTCCTCCTCTTCCTCTTCCTCAACTTCAGGCTCAGGCTTAGAGTTCATCAATCCAGCTTTTGAAGGAGGAATCAATGAGGCAGGAAGCTTCTCGGGAAGAGGAATTCCACGACGACAGGTAAAGAGGATATGAGTCATGATCACGAATTCAGGGAAGTCAAGAGAACCATCGTGGTCCAAATCGGACATCGCGTACAACTTCTCAAGCACCTCCTTGGGAAGACCACTCTGAGAATGATAAGCAATCACATCATCATGAGAAATCTTGTGATCCTTGTCCTTATCGAGTTGAAGGAAGAGATTCTGATAGAACATACGCTGTTGAGGATTAGTAGCAAACGGATCCTCTCCAGCAGGCATGGACTGCTGAGGCTGGGGCATAGGCTGCTGTTGCTGCATAGGCTGTTGAGGCATCATAGGACGCGGTCCCATTTGCTGAGGCATAGGCTGCTGTTGCGGCATAGGAGCAGGCTTCTTCTCTTCTTCTTCAGGCTCAGACTCCTCTTCTTCCTCCTCTTCCTCTTCCTCAACTTCAGGCTCAGGCTTAGAGTTCATCAATCCAGCTTTTGAAGGAGGAATCAATGAGGCAGGAAGCTTCTCGGGAAGAGGAATTCCACGACGACAGGTAAAGAGGATATGAGTCATGATCACGAATTCAGGGAAGTCAAGAGAACCATCGTGGTCCAAATCGGACATCGCGTACAACTTCTCAAGCACCTCCTTGGGAAGACCACTCTGAGAATGATAAGCAATCACATCATCATGAGAAATCTTGTGATCCTTGTCCTTATCGAGTTGAAGGAAGAGATTCTGATAGAACATACGCTGTTGAGGATTAGTAGCAAACGGATCCTCTCCAGCAGGCATGGACTGCTGAGGCTGGGGCATAGGCTGCTGTTGCTGCATAGGCTGTTGAGGCATCATAGGACGCGGTCCCATTTGCTGAGGCATAGGCTGCTGTTGCGGCATAGGAGCAGGCTTCTTCTCTTCTTCTTCAGGCTCAGACTCCTCTTCTTCCTCCTCCTCTTCCTCTTCCTCAACTTCAGGCTCAGGCTTAGAGTTCATCAATCCAGCTTTTGAAGGAGGAATCAATGAGGCAGGAAGCTTCTCGGGAAGAGGAATTCCACGACGACAGGTAAAGAGGATATGAGTCATGATCACGAATTCAGGGAAGTCAAGAGAACCATCGTGGTCCAAATCGGACATCGCGTACAACTTCTCAAGCACCTCCTTGGGAAGACCACTCTGAGAATGATAAGCAATCACATCATCATGAGAAATCTTGTGATCCTTGTCCTTATCGAGTTGAAGGAAGAGATTCTGATAGAACATACGCTGTTGAGGATTAGTAGCAAACGGATCCTCTCCAGCAGGCATGGACTGCTGAGGCTGGGGCATAGGCTGCTGTTGCTGCATAGGCTGTTGAGGCATCATAGGACGCGGTCCCATTTGCTGAGGCATAGGCTGCTGTTGCGGCATAGGAGCAGGCTTCTTCTCTTCTTCTTCAGGCTCAGACTCCTCTTCTTCCTCCTCCTCTTCCTCTTCCTCAACTTCAGGCTCAGGCTTAGAGTTCACCAATCCAGCTTTTGAAGGAGGAATCAATGAAGCAGGAAGCTTCTCGGGAAGAGGAATTCCACGACGACAGGTAAAGAGGATATGAGTCATGATCACGAATTCAGGGAAGTCAAGAGAACCATCGTGGTCCAAATCGGACATCGCGTACAACTTCTCAAGCACCTCCTTGGGAAGACCACTCTGAGAATGATAAGCAATCACATCATCATGAGAAATCTTGTGGTCCTTGTCCTTATCCAATTGAAGGAAGAGGTTCTGATAGAACATACGCTGTTGAGGATTAGTAGCAAACGGATCCTCTCCAGCAGGCTGGGGCATAGGCTGCTGTTGCTGCATAGGCTGTTGAGGCATCATAGGACGCGGTCCCATTTGCTGAGGCATAGGCTGTTGAGGCATCATAGGAGCAGGCTTCTCCTCTTCCTCCTCTTCAGGCTCAGACTCCTCTTCTTCCTCCTCTTCCTCTTCCTCAACTTCAGGCTCAGGCTTAGAGTTCACCAATCCAGCTTTTGAAGGAGGAATCAATGAAGCAGGAAGCTTCTCGGGAAGAGGAATTCCACGACGACAGGTAAAGAGGATGTGAGTCATGATCACGAATTCGGGGAAGTCCAAATATCCATCGTGGTCCAAATCGGACATACCATACAACTTCTCCAATACTTCCTTGGGAAGACCACTCTGAGAATGATAGGCAATCACGTCATCATGAGAAATCTTGTGGTCCTTGTCCTTATCCAGTTGAAGGAAGAGGTTCTGATAGAACATACGCTGTTGAGGATTAGTAGCAAACGGATCCTCTCCAGCAGACTGTTGTTGTTGAGGAGCAGGTTGCTGGGGCATAGGCTGCTGCTGCGGCATAGGCTGCTGAGGCATCATAGGAGCAGGCTTATTCGGAATAGCTGGAAGATCCTCATCAGATTCGTCACCAGGCTTAGTTTCTTTTGAAGGCTCAGAAGCACCGAAATCGAAATCAAAAGCATCCTTCTTCTCTTCAGTAGCAGCAGGAGCAGGTTGTGAAATCGATCCGAAATCAAATGCGTCCATTGCATTACTCGTTTCGGGAGCAGACGGCTTCTCTTCCTCCTTTTCTTTCTCCTCAACTTCAGGCTCAACACTCTTCACCAGCCCAGCTTTTGAAGGAGGAATCAATGAGGCAGGAAGCTTCTCGGGAAGAGGAATTCCACGACGACAGGTAAAGAGGATGTGAGTCATGATCACGAATTCGGGGAAGTCCAAGTATCCATCGTGGTCCAAATCGGACATACCATACAGTCTCTCCAACACTTCCTTGGGAAGACCACTCTGAGAATGATAGGCAATCACGTCATCATGAGAAATCTTGTGGTCCTTGTCCTTGTCGAGTTGAAGGAAGAGGTTCTGATAGAACATACGCTGTTGAGGATTAGTAGCAAACGGATCCTCTCCAGCAGGCATGGACTGCTGAGGAGCAGGTTGCTGGGGCATAGGCTGCTGTTGCTGCATAGGCTGTTGAGGCATCATCGGGCGCGGTCCCATTTGCTGAGGCATAGGCTGTTGCGGCATCACGGGAGCAGGCTTCGTTGGAATCGCAGGCAGATCTTCGTCTGATTCCTCAGGCTTCTCCTCTTCCTCTTCCTCAACTTCAGGCTCAACATTCTTCACCAGTCCAGCTTTTGAAGGAGGAATCAATGAGGCAGGAAGACGCTCAGGAAGAGGAATTCCACGACGACAAGTGAACAGAATATGAGTCATGATCACGAATTCAGGGAAGTCAAGAGAACCATCACGATCCAAATCAGACATACCATACAATCTCTCCAATACTTCCTTGGGAAGACCACTCTGAGAATGATAGGCAATCACATCATCATGAGAGATCTTGTGATCCTTGTCCTTATCGAGTTGGAGGAAGAGATTCTGATAGAACATACGCTGTTGAGGATTAGTAGCGAACGGATCCTCTCCAGCAGGCTGCTGAAGATTTGCCAATGCTACGGTATTAGAAATGCAGCAAAACTAGAATGTACCAGTATTCGGATTAGGAAGAGATTGCTGCATCGGAACGCCCGCCATCTGCTGCGCGGAACCCTGAGGACCCATCATATTCATGGGAGGACCCATCATTCCTGGTTTCGACGGAAGAGATGGAATACCACCACCCGCGCCAGGCATTTGTTGTGTTCCATGTTGGCTACATTGATTATCAAGTTCGCATCCAGCCTACAGTTGTTGCATCCTTAGTTCTTTATTCTTTCAATATAGAATCAAGATACTATTGTAAAGGTTTGTAATTTCTTCTAAGAAGATTTCCAATACAAATTCCTTTCAGAACGTAGGATATTTGATGTCGTTTCCCATGCCTACCCCAAATCATAAATTATAGGTGTTATACTCGGAATGTACCCATTTTTGCATATTCACTCTCAATTTCATTCGATAATTACCACCCTTTCTGTATGAAAGACACATTTAATTTAACAAACAGGAACACTCTTATGCCATCGCAACACAGAGAATGGCGGCGACAAAGAAATAGAGAGCGGACAACTGAGTAGTCCATGTCTTGCAATTCGCACCTCTAAACTCATGATAGTAGAAAATACCCCAGAGAGCGGAAACAAGAAGGGTTCCACGACTCAGGGAGTAACTGATCGCATATCCGAGAGAACCACCAGTGGAGGCATAGCAGAAGTTACCAACCGCAAGAAGGAAGGCAGACCAGATGGCTACAGTGAAGAACCGACAGCAATCATACCAGGCCATCTCTGCTTCCACGTCGCCGAGAAGTACTCCTTCATGGTGCACTTCGGTCCCTTCAGAGGATGACGCATGACGATGCTACGATAAGAGAAAGAGGGAAGCCCGACTAGGCAAGAGGATACACGGTCACGACGGACGCAAACGAGCAGAGAAGGAACACGCCCTATAACTCAGTCTCCTTCCGAGCCACTACGTAAGCGCTCATCGGATAGGGCTGCTTGTTGCCGAGAGAGGTGCAGGGGCCGTAGAAGAAATCGAAGATGGCTCCGGCAATTCCCAGCACGACGAAGAGACACATCGAGTTCTGCGGATGAGTTCAGAGGCGAAATCGAACCGTTTTGGGCTTTTCCTCGACGTCCACAGCAGCCGTTCCTTCCTCCAGCAGAGGCTTCTCCTTCTCTTGTTCTTGCTTCTTGCGGTTGTTGTTCATCCTACACTAAGAAACATATCTGTGAGCGTACGTCGAAGCAATCGTGTTCATAATCACAGCAACAAAGAGAATCGCCACTCCCGTAAAGATATAGGTCGGATCACCCTTCGGCTCCAGGTAGTAGGTGGCAATCACTCCGAGAAGCATGGCCGAACCAAAGAGAAGAGGAATGGCGCTGGTCAGTCCATAACCATCGGTGAGGACGAACATAATCAAACTAAATGCAGTCGTCGAAATACCAGCAACAATGGGTCCGCTAATCTTCTGGATGATGAGCGATTTCTACGTGTTGCCAAGAACCAATCGCGTACGGGATTGTGCTTGAAAATATCGACGAAATTGGAGATCATTCCCTCGCCCTTCTTGGGTGGGAACCAATCGGCTCCCATAGTGAACCCGAGAATCACATGGAAAATGAACACCCAAGTAAAGTAATCAATAGTGTACATAGCGACGGGATAGGTGAGGTACTTCACGGCAATCTTATTCGAACCCCAGGTCACCATCGTTGTGATCGCCAGGAACAAAGAAACCCAGTAGTTGTCTTGGTAGAACATGGCTGAGATTATTTCTGAACTACGAAGCTTCACTCCGCGGAATATGGTTCAAAACCCGTACACGCGATATTCTGAATACGAAATGTAGGAGTGAGTCGAACGAATGAAGTAGTATTTGAGTGGATAATAGTAGCATTGGAACACAATCTGTAATGAACCCATATGCTTCCTGAGTATAGGAGAAGGTTGCACTGAAGAACTACGTTACACAGGAGTCATTTCATGCGTGTATGCGTACGTGTAGACGCTATAGAATTACCCCTGGGTGGCGTTGCCCCATCCCATTTTGTCTTGTCGGTTCCACTAGCCTTATTGCTCTTACGTTTGTATTGTAGGTGGTTGTGTGATTTGGACGGCCGCATCGAATTGTTCGAATCAAGAGTGTGAGCTCTCTGAGGTTGGGTCAATTCGTTCTTTTGGGTGATAATTCGTTTGCTAACCGTTGGATAGGTAATGCCTCACGCTAACGGATATCGTGCTCGTACTCGCCACATGTTCAAGAGAGACTTCCGTGATCACGGAGTGATTCCTCTCTCTACGTACATGCGCTGCTACAAGTATGGAGACTACGTCGATATTAAGGCGAACGGTTCCATCCATAAGGGTATGCCCTTCAAGGGATACCATGGACGCACTGGAGTTGTGTTTGATGTGACGAAGACTGCTGTGGGTGTGGAGGTGAACAAGCAGGTGAGAAACCGCATCATCAAGAAGAGAATCCACGTCAAGGTCGACCACGTCTTCCCCTCCAAGTGCAGAATGGAGTTCCTGAACCGTGTGAAGAAGAACGAGGCCCTGAAGCGTGAGCACAAGGGAGAGAAGCTGTCTCTGAAGAGAGTGCCTGCTCAGCCTCGTGCTTGCCACACTGTGGTTCCTACCAAGCCCATCAAGACTGTGTACGTTCTCCCCTACGAGATTCTGGCCTAAATAAGTAAGATGCATTGATCTGTTTGCAACAAACAAACGAGTTCTTCTTTTGCTTCACTGACCATTCGGCGATGAGGGATATGTAATATACTAAAAGATACACTTCGATGGAGACACAGAGCCACTCGGGAAGGTTCTTTCCTCGAAGGAAAATGGACACGGTGTTGTTGATGATATGGAGGAGGACGGATGACAGGATAGTTCCATTCAACAATGCGCACGCGAAGGCAATCCCAGCAACAAAGCTGAGAACCATGTTGGTCAGGACGTTTGGAATCGACTCTCCGTTAAATAAGAGTACAATATGCTGAAGAGAAAACAGACACGCGCTGAAGAGAACAGCCTTTCTTCGATCTACTCTACCTCTTATCCAGTGAATGCAACTGTACCGGGAGAGAAAGAGGTTACAAAGATAATAGCGGAACACGTATTCCTCGATCATGGGTGAGAGGAAACAACTGCACAAGAGAGTGGAAGCCTAAGGAGAAGAGACACATGCGAAGGTACAGGTATCGTTGTTTCTGTTTCTGAAAGCGCAGCGAGGGCAACCAGAGGACCAAGAAAGAGGAGAGAGTACGAAGAAGTGAAGAATCGACGCACCATCCTCCATTGAATTGTGAAGGACGATACAGAACTCGACAACAGACTTTTCATCACCAATCCAAAGAGCATGCGATCAACAACAGTACTCCAATCCTATCATGAAATAGGAACACAAGAATATACGGGCTGGTTTCCAAGGGTTACTCGAAAGAGAGCACTTCGCACAAATGGAATGAAGATGGACAGAATCATATAGCAGTTTGTCACAAGGAAGCCATCGAGAAGAACGAGCACGGAGCAATAGGTACTCGAAGAACGTAATTGAAGGACTCTCTTTTCTCCTATCGATGAACAGAATATAACATGCGTGCCTAGAAGGAGAAGGAGAACCGACTCGATTCCAAAGCAGTTCATAGGAAACAAACAGTGATTCACTAGTTAGCACACTTTTTCGGAAAAGGTCCCACATATTGGTCATTGTACGCGAGGACAGCGTAGATAGTATAGCTCCCACTTCCCAGTCCATCCACCGTTACATCCACTGCGTTATCGGTAATGGTGCCGACATTCCGTCCCTTTTTGATCACCTCTTGAATGTCCACGTCTGTCTGCTGCTGCGAGCAGTAAATGTACAGATCACCCTTTCCGAAGACGAGCAGCAGTCCACTGAACGAGCCGTCGTAAATCGATCCTGTGCGCCACACCACGTTATTCTTCGTCAATCGCATCGACGTGTCGTCGCTCATGCCCGCGTCCTGATTCGTCCGCTCACGGACCTTCGCCAGCACCGTCTCCATGGGAGAGATGAGGATTCCCTGCGGCGTCACCGGTAGCTCGTTCACGTAAGCAGGCGGATACACCACTGCGATGAGTGCCTGCGACGACTCCTACCTCCGCCGTGGCGACGATAGCGCACGCCGTGGTTCACGCTGCCTCCTACGAGAGAGCGAGTCGACTGTTTTACCTTTCTGTCCCGACCAGATGGTGTTGCTGGAGGTGCTCCACTTGGCGTCTTGGGAGAAGGCTGCGGGTGAGGGGAGAGGAGGAGAACGACCTTCGGCAACAAAGGAGTGCTTCACGGGGACGTGGATGCAGTTTCCGTCGATAACGGTCGCGTACAGCGTGTAGTTCATCTTCTCAAACACATTGCAGAGGAGTGTGGAGACGCCCTCCTTCCCGTGACTAGGTGACGCAAGGGGGAAGAAGCCTACATGCCGAGGAAGATGCCTTCTTGGATGATGTTCAGAGAGTCGGCAGGGTTGTTGTTTCCAGCACGATTGATCAGGTAATAGTCGCCGCTTCCGTCGTATTGGACGGTGACGTAGAAGCAAGAGTCCCTGAGCTGGGAGATGTCCAGGATTTGCAGAGACTTCGTGTTACAACCTGAGATGACAAGAAACCAGGAACTCTTACTATACAGATCCTTCTGGATTTCATAGTTCAGGAAAAACGGAGCGTCCGAATCCTCGCATTCCGCAACAAGAGCCAAAAAGGGCGATTCCGGCGCCAACTCGATGTTGTAATACACCAAGACGTAATTCTCTCCTTCTACACCAAAGAGATATTTCGCAAACTGTTGGGCGTCGCCGAGAGAGAGAGAACGTTGGCCGTGCTGGAAAGACGAAAGACGGCATAACGAATGACCCTCAATGTGCAGTTTCACTGCCTCTCCATATACGGAATCGATAACGATACCCGATGCGGCTAGATGGGATGAGGATCGCTAGAGAATCGTACCGGTTGTTGTCGCAAGAAGGCTCAACCAAACGAGACAGAAAAGAGAGTAATTCATTATTCCTTTGATGGTTTCATCACAACAAAGAGCGAACAGAACAACTAATATGCGTTATGCAAGGTTCATGAGCTCACGCAGGAGCTCTTCATCTTCTTTCTTCACAAAACGACCTTTTACTCGCAAACGTGAATCGGCAAAATTCTTTCTGACATCGTATTTGACTTTCTTCGTCCACACCCGCTGCTTTCTCTTCTCGAAAAACCGCTGGACTCTCTTCTTCCGTGCTTCGGGAGAGTAGATGCCGATGAACTTCTTCTGCGACTCTGCCTGCGTATTGATTGGAGTCAATCCAACGTTCTGCATGCGACGTTCTAGTTCACACGCACGCAGCAAACCTACCCTCGAGACTGCTGTCTGCGGACAACGTAAGCGTGCTCGTGTCCATGAAGCCACTTGAAGTTTCGGCTCCGCTGGGATACAGCGGCTGTGTGATGTCCATGGAGTCGTGAATCGAATGTGGCTCTAGGCGTGAACTACATTGTACGATGGTACGAAAGGGGTATGAGTGATCGTTTTGCTGAAGGAGACCTTCCTACGGATCAGAATACGAACGCGATTCGACATCGTATCCGTCTGTCGGGAACGCGTCGAAATGGTTTGGATACGTATTTGGATTTGATTTGGATTGCTCCACTGTCGTCTGTTGAAAGGAATCGTAATCGGTAGAATCGATGGAGGATCGACTCCGCTTGTCTAGAGTGAATCCACCGATCAACCTGTACTGTACGTTCCATTCTCTGCATGGATGTCATCGATTGAAAACTCATCTGGAAGATGATACTCCGAACCCAACTCCGGATCCAACGAATAGTCATTGTTAAAGAGGAATGGAGAAGCTCCCTCTGTGTTCTACGATGAATAGGGAAAAAAAGGACGAACCTCTTCCGAAAGCGGATTCAACGACAAGGACGTGAATCCAAAATCATTGTTCATGTCTAAGAAGGCGAATTCTGACTTCTTTTGAAGATACCCACTTCGAACCAGTTCTACATTGGAAGAACCATGAAGCCGATACCAAGAAGTTGCGTTTCGTCTCCTCCTTCGTACTCGATAAACGCTTTTTCCACGAGTGGATCCTGGCAGAGAATAAGATCCTGTGAATGAGGTAAGAAAGGAAAGAGCATACTTTCATTGAATTCATATCTTCATTGGATATTTTACCCGTTTCAAAAAGATAGGACGCACTTCGTAGTCGTCCACTGACACTGACAGAACGATTTCTACGGGATCGTTACGCAAATCAGGAGACAACCTTTTCGCGTTCACAGTTGCACATTCGGGAGGACTATATAATCAAACGCCAACTCAAATTCCGAACTGTACCGACTGTGTATGTTCTGGAAAATCCACAGACATTCCACACAGCACTCAGACTCCTGGATTTTCAAAGAATGAAGCTGCGAGAAGAAGCAGACATCGGAGATCAATTGGCTTGATAACCAAGAAGAATGGACCACTGTACAGATCGGGCGTTTAGAACAAAAACGACAAAAGATTGAAATCAAATTAATCAAACACTATCTGCTCCATTTCCCTGAGTCGTTCATCTCCTTCAGCAGCTTCTGATAGAGTCCAGAGTCTAGTTCCTGGTAGAGATTCAAGATGTTCGCCGACATAGCCTGGATTGTATCACTCGTGCTGTGTAATCCTCCGAAGAGCGATTTAAATAGAAGAGGCAGAATGGCCCGACGGTTCGCCTCGTTTTCGACAGTGATGGTGTAGAACACCTGGCTGTTCCACAGATAGAGCGTCTTTTCCCCGATCTATGTGACAGAGGCTCCCCGTTCCCACGAGAATGTTAGTGCTAGCGATGCACTTGGCGATGCGCTTGAAGAGCGGCTCTCGGTAGGGCACGATGTCCTCGGGCTTGAGCAGCTCCATGAGGTCCTCGAGCTCGGAGAGGAACCAGGTCTCCTTGGAGGTGTTTCCGTAGGGCCAGTACTTGAGGAGCGCGGTGATGATCTGTGTGGGAGGAGCGAGACAGTCCTACGGGCTGGCTGAGCGATGGGTCCTTGGCGACGTAGAGCGTCATGCAGTAGGAGAGCTGGATGCTGTAGGTCTCGTAGGAGCGGGTCTTGTGGAGCGGGATGAGCGAGCGGCGCAGCGACTCCTTGTGCTCGGGGCGGATGGGGACGGTGAAGCCGTTGATGATGGAGGCGAGGATCTCCAGCAGCTCCGCGATGCCGTTGTGCTCCTTGTTCTCGTAGAGGAACTGGTAGAAGACGTAGTTGATCGTCTTGCGGATGGTGACGCGGCGGTTGGTCAGCTTGCCGTAGATGCGGTGCGTCACCGTCTTCAGACACTCGCGCTCGCGCTGGTCCATCGAGTTGAACAGCGCGATCAGGTGGCGCAGAAAGGTGTCGTCGATGAGTCGCTTGCGCAGGTTGTTGTCGATCTGCGAGGAAAGCACCAGGTGGATCAGCAGCTCGTATACCAGCGAGATGTGCGGCCACTCGGGGTCCGAAAACACCTCGTTGTCGTCATCGTCGCCGCCACCGCCCGAGTGCACCAGACTGCTCAGGTCCGGTAGCGTACGGAACAGGTTTACGCCGATCATGTTCAGCGTGTCCTGCAGGCAGCGCACGTCGTTGAAGAGCGAGCTGTGCGTCAGCGAGCGAACGCACCCTCACCCCATCGACTCGGAGGCGTCCATCAGCTCCAGCAAGGTGCTCCGCTTCATCTCGCGCGCAGCCTCCTCGCCGTCGTGCTTGAAGTCGAAGCGAATGCCGCAGATGAGGAGCTTCTTCCAGAGAAGGGCACAGCGCTGAGGAATAGGGGTCTCTTCGTGTGAAGGAAAGGAGATGCACCCACCCTTTAGCTTGGGTAAATGAACAAGGATTTGACGCTCTTCCGGTGTGTCAGAGTAATAAAACGAAGCTACGGTACATCAAAACCTAAGAACGTACAAGAGAAGTGATTCTGTAGGGTACAACGACAGAGGATGCTGAACCATTCTTGTGTGACTTCCTCGCTCTCGGAGTAAAAGCAATACCGCTTCTTGTCTGGATGGTCGAAGATCTCTTTCTCCGTCATCGTCCTCTTCTCCGACACTCCCGGCTAGAGTGAAAAGACAGATCCAATGGTACCACAAGGATGATCTCCACGCCGTACATTTTCCTTAGACAAATACTCAGTGTACGGACAACTGCTCCCTAGAACGTCAAACCAACACAAAACCAAGGGAACCTACCAGAATGTTTAACACGACCTCCTTTCCTTTGTCTTTTTGATTGCTACCATACGTAAAAATGTTTCCGTTAAGAACCTATTCTTGGACGGCACTGAATATCCCATACACAAAAGAACTTCTTCAGCGACTTCTTCTCTTCTTGGTGGAGATACAGATACCCTTCTTTATCATTGACAGCAGTCACGGCCTTGGTTTCGTTTGCCATCCAACCTGTTTACGATCAGAGGATAAAAAGGATAAAATTGTAAGAGACGAATTAAGGTTAAGGGAAACTAGATAGAGATAGCTTTCCGAATGAACGAATCCGTTTTCCCGATCAGGGAATCACCGGCCCGCCTCTTTTTCCCAATCCCCGTTCCCGCCGCCTTCGTTCATTTCCCTTGTTTCGTCTATTCTTTGACTTGTTTAATCGTTTGAATGCAGGCTATCACCAGAACGTTGACTAGGGTTCCTGTAAGAAGATCGGTGAGTAGGATTTCCCTCTAATGGAGTAACGGCTAGCAACAATGGCCAAGAGACTCAATTCGAGTGCCTCTGACTTTGTCCCTCCTCATGTGAACCCGATGCACAAGAAAGTTGGCACTATTATGGAATGTACGATGTGGTTGTGGATCTTCTGGAGAGCCAAGAACGACTGGAGAGAATTCCTTGTACTTGGACGCTCGTCGTGTTTCTGATGTGTAGGGACTCGAGCATCCTTGGGAGGAAGAGCATTAACTGTAATTGAACTTCGTTTATTGAAAACTGTTTGTTTGGAGGAGACGTTGCAGCTCTCCATGTGTAGGAGTCCTTCGTGTGGATTGTCATTGTTTTCCTTCGTGAGATCGGATTTCTACAAATTTCGATTTCTGCCCTTTAGTTCCATGCCAAGGAATCTGGTAGAAAGGTCTATCAAGAGGGAACGCTGAATGAGTCGTATTCGCGATTCGCAGTCCAAACTGAGTATCCCATGTGACATGCAATGATTGATTTCAACGAAGAACCAGACCTGTCAATTCATCAGTTTGACAGGTCTGCATAATCTTTTTCCCAGGAATTCAAGAATGAGTGTTCTTCCCGATTCTCCGGAATGTCGCTCGGAATCTCCCCAGCTCTCCGATGTGCCTCTTTTGTATCTTGTTTACTCTAGTCATCCGCTACGGAACATGTCCTAAGTGGTGGCGCGGATTCCCTTTTGATGAACTCTGTGGCAGAACGCTATTGCCCCAAACAACGAACCCAGTCCTTCAGTGGTTTCCGCTCGCTGTGTGAGGGTATCAATTGAATAATACCTCTCACCTCTAGACACGATGTCTACGCTGACGAGTGACGATTCGTACGTAATGGATGCTCCGTGGAAGGACTATTCGGCTTTTTCCAACTACTCCTGCTGTCGCGACGACTCGGAATATCACTTCCAGCCTGCAACTTCCGACAGCTTCTATTCCGAGCGTGCTTATTGTTGCATGTCTCCATACAGCTACCTATTTGATTCCAACAAGGACTACTGCGTCTATCGCGACCGGTTTTTAAGCGAAGATGATGTCGGAGGCGACCATTATCCTTGCCATCATTCCTCCTTCAGCTACCAGGAAGTGTCGCACTTCACCCCAGCTCTCCTGAGTCGTGACTACGACTCCCTTAGCACGGGATGTGTGGTCCACCTCGACCAGAGTGTTCAGGACGACTCGCTGAAGGGTCCTCTCAGCGATCCTTCTTCCAGCGACCACGAGTGCCCTTCTAGCACGCTCACGCTGCAGCCCTTCCCGCAGGTGAACGACGACCTTGTGTTGGCGGACTCTCGCTGTTCTGCGCACTCTGTCTGTGACTCTCTGCGCAATTCTTCGGAAGGGTATCTCTCTGAGTCTCCGGGGAGATATTTGGGTGACGCGATGCAAGGATATCGGAGTAGGTTGTCGGAGGGGTATTTGCGTAATGCCTCGGATGGGTATTTGCACACGACTTCCAATGATTATGTGCGTACGACTTCCAACGACTATGTGCGTACGACTTCCAGTGATTATATGCGTACAACCTCCAACGATTATGTACATACGACTTCCAATGATTATGTGCGTACAACCTCCAATGATTATGTGCGTACAACCTCCAACGATTATGCATGCGACACAGAAGTATGTCCCCGCAGCGCCAATGACCACCTCCACAACTCCTCCGAATCTCTCAACGAACCTTCTCCCACAACTCACAGAGACACTGAGAAGAAACGTCCGGAGAAATCCTCCAAGAACTACGACGTGATGGAGGTGAAGGTGCCTCCGATGATTCGCACGGGACATCCCAAGCAGCGTCGAGGCCCCAAGAAAACGGTAACGTCGGTCACAGACGAGAAGCCCGGGAACCCGGAAGACATCGATCCGGTAGACACGCCGACGTCCCGTGACCCATAGACGATCAATCCGCGCGTGTTTTCAGGAAAGAAGCCGAAGAAGAACATGGACTACTCGAACTTCATCATCGACATCCGCAAGGTCCGAGCGGGAGAGGAGCCTCGTCTCACGCTGATGCTGAAGAACATTCCCAACGGGTAGCTGCGCAATGGAAAGTCAACGGTAGATTCACCCAGGACTTTTTGCTACGGATTCTGAACTCCGTTGTGCCGAATCGCTACGACTTTTTCTACATGCCGGTGGACTTCAAAACCAACTGCAACCTCGGCTTCGGCTACGTGTCGATGCTGGACACTGCCAGCGTCGTGAAGCTCTATGAAGCGGTAGGAGCGGTCCCGCTCTCTCACATCCAGCTGAATCTGAAGCGCTGGCCGAATACTCCCAGCTCGAAGATCTGCGAAGTCGTTTTCGCTCGGATGCAGGTGGGAATGAAGGGGACGAGTCAGAAACAGGGGCGCGATGACATGCAACACCTTTGCCAGGACTGGGCCATTATGCAACTCCCGGACAAGTACAAGCCGGTGTTTTTCGAGAAGAAGGTGGTGAGACGAAATGGAATCAGCACCGTCGTCATGAAGCGAGTCCGACAGGATTAAGACCTCCTCGTTTGTAGTATCTATGTGTCAAGTTTTGGGTCTGTTTGGTTGTAGCCACGCATTCACAATGAGTTTTCAAACGTTGGAGTACTACCACTCGTACAGAGGAAATGACTCGGCTATGGGATCCTATTGCACCGATCTTGCAGACGGAGGCATCTTCGTGGCACAAGCGATTCAGGGAGGAGTGGATTATATCATACGGAAAGACAACGTGCAACGAGAGTTCAAGGTGCTAATGACCGGTAATTCCGGAAGTCGCCGATTCTGATTCTAGACAACAAGCGCGATTGTATCGGAATCCGCGGTATCCGGATCGGCTCGAATGTATGGTGAAAGGAGGAGGTGAAACTGAAGGAAGCGCTCTTCCTGCTGATGAAGGAACGCGTTGCCACCGGGAATCAAAAATCACAGTGCTATATTATGAGCATTTCCATTCCTTCCTCCTCGGGTGATGGGTCGTATCATTCTTTCACGTAGACATCAAGGAGGAGAGTCTTTCCTTTCCGCGGTCGCGACTTGTCCTTTATTTCGCTCCCACCCTGATGAAGGTGATTCGCATTGAGGAGGAGAATCTGACCGTTTTATTTCCATCTGCGTTTTACAGTTAGTACCTTCTTCTCGGAAAGCCCAACGGGAGTGTCGACGCGTACACCTACCAAAGCAACGCGGTGTCGCGGCCCTTCAGTCCGTCAAATGAGTTTTCCGATTTCTTTCCTCGGTCCTCGTATCCCGTTCTATCGATTGACTTTTGTCCGATCACGGAAAGCCATCGCATCTGGGCAGTGGGCTATGCGAACGGTTTGGTTTGCATCTACAGTCTCGTTGGAGTTGCGTTCACGGAGAAGCTCAAAATGAAGCCGTGCGTGTAGGATTGCGCTCGTTTTCCTATCTTAGCCACGAGTTTGGACCACTCTGCGAGAACCAGTGTCTCTCGGAGAAGGAGCGAAAGGGGCAGAAGTTCGTGTTTGTGACATACCAGTCTTCTCCCGTCTACGAGGTGCGCATTCTGACGCCTTTTGGTCGCGGAGACACGGGACTGAATCTTCGCGTGGACCTGTTGACGACCTGTTACGACGGTGTTTTGCTGCGCTACGTGGATGTATGGTCGCGCGGACTGATGAATCCAGTCCCTCTCTGTGATTTGAAGGATGTGTCCTATGTGAATTGTCTCGAGGTGATCCCTCAGAAGGACGGTTTGTCGAAGTCTCTTCGCATTCAGCAACTGATTGTAGGTGACTGCGGCAACAAGGTGCATGTGTATCAATTCCATCCAACCTCCGATGACGCGGGATATGGAATGACGAAGGAGAGAACGCTTGAGCTGAACGATTGCATTTATGGAACGCGAGTGATCCAAAACCATCTCGTTGTTAGCACACGACGAGGAATCTATGTGTTTGTGTTGTGTGTTTGTTTGAGTTTCAATGGTAGAGTTAAACCTATACTGGCAATATGACAATCCAATCGCCCTTGATATCCACAAACACGTCACGCAACAGAAAAAGAAAGCATCTTGAGAGAATAGTCCGCCGAGCCCGCCACGAGTGTGTTGCTGTTCGGACAAAGATCCGCGCAATACGACAGATGTCTAACGACGTCGTCCTCACAGAGCGGCGATGGGTGACCCCGACTGTAAATGGAGAGCCCCTCCAGATGGTTGGCGGCGACAGTCAGCACCCGCGTGCTCGGAGAGAAGCAAATGTCTGCGTGAGGCACCGAGGAGACAGTGATCGGCTTGCGCAAATGATACTGCATGAGCGGGTGCAGTCAAGGAACCATGCACGCGAGGAAAAAGGATATCGTCATCATGTTGCGGAGGTCGTACTCTCGAAGCAGTCCGTCCGTGGAGCAGCAGAAGAGCGTGGCGGAGCCGTTCGCCGGCGTCGACACGGACACACGCAATCCCGAAATCGCGTCGTTGCTCACACGGTCTTCGGAGGCGATCTTCCCGGAGCGAACGTCGAAGAGACGCACGCATCCGTCGGCGCATCCGCAGTACAGACCCGATCCCACAGGCAGGTACTCCAGACAGTTGATCCGCATAACGCCCATGGTCGCAGTGTCCAGCAATGTCTTGCCCGTCGCCAGGTCCCACAGCGACAGAGGCGTGGGCGCATTGAGCGTCGCGGCAGCGAAGCTGCTCATCGACGGCGCGAAGGCGACGTCCACCACGGCGGAAGCGCTCTCCACGGTCATCTCGCGCAGAATGTCGCTCGTGGCCATGTTGAAGATGCCCAGGCCGCCGCCCTGCATTCCATAGAGCAGCAGCTCCGAGGAGGCGGCGCCCGCGGCGTAGCTCCAGTCGAGCGCTAGAATGTCGTTTCCGCAGCTGTAGGACGCGAAGAGCTCCGCCTTGACCGCCTCGGGATCGAAGTTGTAGACGGAGAGCACGCCCTCGCCTCCTCCCGCGGCGAAGTGGAGTCCGTTCCGCGACCACTGACAGCGATTCACGCTCTCGGAGAACACGCCGACCTCGTCGCTCTTGGTGACGGTCAGTTCGACGCGCGTGTCTTCAGGGTCCTCGGCGACGTCCTGCGAGAGCTGGCGCGAGAAGACGTTGGCTTCGGGCGACTCCGGGTTGTCGTCTGCAATGAGAGAAGAAGAAAGGACGGACGCGACAAGGTCTCCTGGTACTGCTTGAACGGCACGTCGCGCAGCAGATCCGTCAGCTCCGCCTGCAAGACGTCTCTTCGGTCACTCTCCAGGACATCGCCTACCCCTTGCTCTTGTTGACGCGGTCGTTGATTTCGCTGAGGATCTGGATCACATGCTATGGATGACTCAGGGAGAGCGAAGAAACGGAAGTGATCTCGCGAGCGCGCGAGGTCTCCTCTCGATACAGCGTGATTTCGCTCTTGCAGGCACGGAGCTGCGCCTGGCTGCGCTGACGCTCCGTTTTGAAGATGCTGATACCGAGAAGCGACGGGGGAGAGAGGTTCTGGAAGATCGCGCGCAGGAAGTTCATGAAGGAGGTGCGCAGAGACTGCTCCCAGTCCATCGTGAAGTACTGCATGAAGTAGCTGTCGTGCTCCGGATCGGCGAGGAAGGGGAGGGAACACCAGCGTCTCCATTCGTCGTTTTTGTCGTTTTCTTGCGAGGAGATGAGCACCTCCGAACAGAGGTCTGCAAAGAAGCGGGAGATCTAGCAGTCAGCCGACAAGCCCACATCCACCTCGCTCTTCTTTCCTTGCTTTATCAGATAAACAACGTAGAGCTTCCGCAGGGAATCTCGGAACGTGCTGACGGATTCGACATAGCTGCCGTCCAGCAAACTGAAGAAGCGGGAATACAGAAAATTCCACATGTCGTCGAATCCCTCATAATCACCTCTACGCAATGACGCAATCCGAGAGGCAAGGACGAGTGAATGAGTTCGAACAAGTCGGATACGATGCGATCCACATTGAATCCTTTCGTCCGATCGTGTTCTCTGTCGTCTTCGAACACTTTGAACGTCTAAAACGTCAGAAAACACAATGACTGTTTTACCTTCGTGAATCCTCGGAAGAGGAGGTATTCACAGACCATATCATCCAGCTGATTCAGATTCTGCATGCGAGAATAGATTTGACTCGAAAACACTGCATCCGATTTTGGTCATTTCCTGATGACAAAAATCGGGAGGGTCGATTCAGGTCATATCATCTTTCCTCAAAACCATGTCTGCGCAAGTCAAATACAGCTACTTGGACTTTCCTCCATTCTTCACGTATAGACAAGGATGATGTGCCGAATAGAATGCAACCGTGTATGGAAACGCGTCAGAAGCAGTTCAGTATCTGGGTGCAGTATGTTCTTGAGTATTGCAAGGAGAATGGAATCCAAACCATCATGATTGACTCCTTTCCTCTCTTTGAAAACAAGAAAATCGAACGTAGGGGTGATATGCAACTGAAACGGATAGGATCGTTGGAACCTGCCATGCGTCTGAGTATTATGGATCAGCTGTGTCAGCAGGGATACAGCCATCGAGAGCAAGACGGTGTGTACTTGATGATCGAGAAGAGTGTGAAGGACTGGGCGTATGCGATTTACAACTGGGTTTGGATCTCTCCAGCGTGTGACGTAGATGATTGAGAATGGATACCGCATGGAAGTCCTGGACACGGAGGAGATTCGGACAGGAGATCGCTTTTGCCATGCCTGTGCTCTTGCAAGGCGTGTTTGATGTTTAGCATTTTACAATATCAACGAGAGCATTTTTAAGGACTGTCTAACAATTCTCGTGAAGGACGGGAAAGTGGGTACGCAACGTTTCTTGAACGTCTAGGCGCAGTTTATCACATCTGAGTCAATTCGTTTTTTGTAACACTGTTTTCTGTTAACTACCCTATATGAATTCGGGTACATAAGGAACTCGAAGTGAGTGAATCTATGGTCAGGAGCGTCAAGACGGAACGTATTCCTTGCCTAACTCAATTTCTTATTCATTATGGCCAAGGGAAAGGGAAAAGGTTACGGAAAGGGTCGTGGAGACGATGACTTTGGTTTTGACGACGACTTCGGTACTGATTACGATAGTTCTAGCTCGGGATCGAGTTCGGGAAGCTGCTGCTGCTGCCTGTGCCTGTGCTTCCTCCTTCCTCCCATCATTCTGGTTGTTGGAGCTTTCATCTTGATGGGAAAGAACACGCGTGTTGACCACATCAACGAGTAGTGGTTTGGTTTGCATGGTTATTGTAGGTACAATATGCGTGCTGAGAAGTGGAACACAATCGGACTCCCCACTTTCAGAGAGGCCAACTTCACTGTGAACAGAGAGCGCCTCTTTGCTGTCACAGAGACTTCTGGAAGCTATTATCCTGTTCGTGATGCTTGCAACAAGAAGGGCGATCCTTCTACGGGTTGCAACTACACGGAAGCACTGTACTATGAGACGATGGCGAAGGTGGATCCCTTCGATAGTTCGATCAGCATCGTACTGAAGGGCAACAACAGTGACATTGTGAACACCAGCTACAGGACCTTCGCCACGAAGACGTACACGCCTAGCGATATGGGTTGCAGCAAGAAGACGTCGGAGTGCTCGAGCAAGTGCCACAACAAGGGCGGAAGCTGGGACAGCAGCCGTCGTCTCTGCACGATCACGCGCTACCTCAACGAACTCTGCTACCGTGTCATTTACAAGAACGGCGAATGGAAGCTGGACGTTCCTCCGTAGGTCTGTCGTGTTTGCGTGAGGGGTAGAGCCTGGCAGCTGAGCGGCTCGGGCGCGGGCTGCTACTACAGCCACAACTACAATGCCGCCATCTACGGCAAGGATTCCACCTCCGTGGTGCCTGTGAGAGTGCGCTACTATATGGATTCCTTCATTTCCGCTGACGAGATGACGCAGGGATGCAGCTCTTCCGCCGTCTCCTCTTCTGCTTCGTGCTTCGGCATGTCGCGCTCGGAGCAGAACAAGACCGGAGGCATCGTCAGCGCTGTGGGCTTTATTCTCACTGCCGCCGAGATCGCCGTTCTGATCAGCATGTGCATCTGCTGCAAGAGCACGCTGACCGGCATGTTCAATAAGAAGCAGAGTCTGCTGAACAACAACAACAACAACAACGTGCCCACTGCTCAGCCTGCGTATGCTCCCACGCAACCCAGCTACGCTCCTCAGCCTGGCTATGCTCCTCAGCCCGGTTACGCTCCTCAGCCCGGCTATGCTCCTCAGCCCGGTTATGCGCCTCAGCCCGGCTACGCTCCTCAGCCTGGATATGCGCCTCAGCCTGGATATGTCCCTACCGCGCAGCCCGCTTATGCTCCTCAGCCCGGATACGGTCAGTAGTTCTATTTTGGGATGATTTGTTTTTTACAAACACGAACACATAGGTTACATTTGCGCTGCGTACTGTTTCATTAAGTGGTCCAGCTCATACAACTCCTCCTGGAGAGTGTCATGGATCTTCTCGAGTTTCCGAATCTCCGCAAACTGCCGCCTTACACGGTCTTCGATGGTTTCCTCCTTGACTTGCGTGTCGTTTAAGATGTTATCGGGGTCGACGAAGAGTTGTTGCTCCTCTGCGGACTACAGAGTGAAGTGAATACAAATCATAAACGACGGGAGAGTCTCGGAATTCCTCCTCGTCGCTCCCCACATTATCCCATTTCCCACTCTTGCGTGTTTCCCCCTCGTCGTACAGGTAGTCCTATCTATTATTCCAGAAGAGCGTTCTCGACTTCATTGGTTGGGACCGGACCCATGGAGAGCAGCGAGTAATCTCCCGACGACTCTGCCGCGTTGACACGCATCTTCCGTTCCAGCAACTCCTTCCGCAACTGCTTTCGATTACTCTCTCTTCGCAGCATTTCCCGTTCCTCGGGCGTCAACTGCTTATACGGAATCCACTTTTTGTTTTTGCGGTATCGCTTCTTTTTCTCGGTCATCAACAAACAGATTGTAAACAACTAGAATACAGGTTACAGCCTATTCGCAATCCCTATGACACCTGCCGCAATGGGCTCGCCGACATTCCCATTCACCGGACTCATCTCGGAATCACCCTAGGGAGTGAAGAGTTCACACGGTAGCGACCTTTCCCAGATCGTCCTCTCGTTCATAAATGACAACAGATCGCCCGATGACCGAATACGGACCGATCACTTGAACGAGCGCGTCCTCCCGATGCAGGGTCGCTTCCACACCATTGGACTCGATGTTCCCCAGACTGCCGACGTGTCGCTCGTCGCCATCTGGAGAACCGTGACGCTTTCCCATGGGATTGAAATGTGGACCTAGATTACAACTTCACCGCATGACGTACCCAGTTTCTTCCAACCGTCTGACAGGTCTCCAAAGACGTTGATGCTGATTCCATGACAACCCTATATAGCAAGGAGCTACACCGAAAACTACCTTCGACAAACCATTGATATTGACGTCAATGACAGTTGTTGCATAGGGTTCAGACTACAGATTCGTAAACCGATAGTCAAACAAACTTGGAAAAAGGTAGCAGTGCCCTGAATTCCATCTCCCTGGAGATAGCAAATTGCGTTTGCCATGATGGTTCAAACCAATTATGCGTGAAATGAATGTGCAATCATTCCACCTTTCACTGTTATCCTTGCATACGTATTCCAATATCACCTATCCTATGGAGAGTGAAGAGGGATTCTCTTAATCTTTTGTTTCTTTCGATTCGCATGGCCTATCTCAGTTTCTACAGCCCGCTATTGCGCGAGCTCGGTCAGGGATCATTCCGCTTGACGCGCTCCCTCCCTGTCTGGGGTTCTGACATCTTCTTTCACGGGAATTTACATGACATTTGGGGAAGGAAGGTGCAACACGGATTTGGCGACGCCGACGTCCACGAAACGCTGACATGTATCCACATCACTGCAGACCTTCCGGGAGCCAAACGGGAGGACATCCACGTCGGGTTCATGGGTGATGTCCTTTCGATTTCCAGTCGCCGCCAGCGCTCGCAGTATCTCACGGACGACATCTACAACAATATGGAGCGAGCGTTCGGGTCCATCTCCAAGAGTATTCGACTCCCTCCTTGCGTCGACATTGCAAAAATCACCGCGAAGTATGTTGACGGTGTTCTGACGATTGACATTCCCAAACCGAAAGAGTCATCGCTTCCCGAAAAGGAGATTGTCATTCCCATTGAGTAATGGTTTCACTTCTGTTTGATGCATCAACGACGATGGAACATATTTCTTTTGCCATGTCGACAAAGGCGCGAAAACGGATCTTATCGGATTACAAATACTATTCGAAGAACAAACCGAATGGAATCACGTGTCGTATTCACGAAGACAACATGCTGCTGTGGGATGCGTGCATTGTTGGGTAGAATTGCTAGAAAGCGAGTGGCTCATCCAATAGTCCAGAAGATACGCCTTGGGAGGGAGGAACGTTTTTCCTGCGAATCGAGTTTTCGGAGCAGTACCCGGAAACGGTGCCTTCGGTCAAGTTTGTGAACCACTTGTTCCATCCGAATAGTACTTGAGAGGGGATGACATGACATGCAGTTTACAACGACGGCAAAATTTGTCTGGACATTCTCCAAAACCGCTGGACGCCGCAGTACAATATCATCCACGTACTGTTGTCGATACAAGTGGGATTCCTACTGCGTTGTAATGTATAGAGCCTTCTAAACGATCCCAACCCGTCAAGTCCTGCAAATCAGACGGCTTCGCGAATCTACTGTTCTGATAAGGCTTTGTATTTTATATACACGAACCTTAATGATACTAGGTATAATAAGATGGTGCGAGATTGTGTTCAGCGAAGTTGGCTCTGCGATGAGACTGCAAAGGAGTGCTGGCATGAGGAACCCATCGTGTAATCTGTGTTTGGTTGAATCGCTGTTTGGTTGTTTCCATCTGTTCTTGTTTCCCCGTTTCCACCTTTGTTATCAAAGTCATCTTCTTTAGGTGATTCGTTGATTCGGTTTGATGCGTACATGGAGTTATCATTGGATAGAACCGAACCCTACTGCTATTTGACATATTTCTCCCATGTTGTCTCGTGTTGGAAGATCTTTCATGCAGCCGTCGTTCCGGAAAATGGCCTGCGGAATGTACAACGTAGGAGTGGTCTTGAACTGTAGGATGTGTAATCGCTTCCTTGCTACTACATACACGGTGGTACCGATTTTGGTGTCGACTGAAGTTGCTAGGAAAATCCACCCAAGCCCTTCCCCGAAGGAATGAATGATTCGGTGAAGACGTGGGCTATCGGTACGCTGAATCAGAAGCGTGCGTTGTTGAGTCGTGCAGTGACGCTTCGTACGGATGGAAAGGGAGGTTGTGAACATAGTGGAGTCTTCGCTTCCGCGTCACGTTGAGCAGGCGGAAATGCTGCTGGACTACGTGCTCTCTGTCCGTCGTATGGAGAACGAACGCGACCACCCCAAGGAGTTCGTTCCGGGTTCTTTCCGTCTGGGAATTGCCGGACCTCCAGGAGCCGGTAAGAGTACCTTCTGCGAGGCTCTGGGATGCTTGTTGACGAAGCAGGGCCACCGTGTGGCCGTCTTGGCCATCGATCCCTCCTCGACGTTGAGCGGAGGTTCGCTTCTGGGTGATAAGACGCGTATGCTGAACCTGTCGTACGACCCGAACGCCTTCGTGCGTCCGTCTCCGTCGAACTGCTCCCTGGGAGGCGTGGCTGAGCACACGAGCGACCTGGTGATGCTGTGTGAGGCGGCCGGCTACGACATTGTGATCGTGGAGACGGTGGGTCTGGGCCAGTCGGAGGTGATGATCGACGACATGGTGGATATGGTGATGCTGCTGATGCCGCCCGCGATGGGCGACGAGCTGCAGGGCGTCAAGAAGGGTATCATGGAGCACGCCGACATCATCGTCATCAACAAGGCCGACGGACCGCTGGCCGCGTGTGTCTCTCTCTCGCCTCTCATCTAGCATCGCTGCGCGCTCGGAGGCGGAGAATCGCCGCGCTGTGCAGCTGCAGCGTCCGAAGGCGCCCTTCTGGAAGTGTCAGGTGACGCGCTGCTCCGCGCTGCAGAAGAAGCGCATTCAGGACGTGTGGGATATTTGTGCCCAGTTCAACAAGGAGGCGCTTGCTTGTGGAAGCGTGCGATTGGGGGTGAGGAGTGAGTCGTAGCTGGAACAGCGCCGAATCAACCAGAACAGCACTGCCATGTGGTCGCAGCTGATTTCGCAGGTCGCTGCCTCTTGCAAGCGCAATTCGGCTGTCATTGATCTGGCGAAGACTCTGGATACGGTAATGAAGAACGGAGGTATGACGCACCGTCGTGCTGGACGCGAACTGATGGATGCGTTTGTGAAGGATGAGTATGCTCGTTTGAACGCAAAGTAGTGTTGTTTGTTTGATAGTCCAGCACCACTGAACTTTTTCATGTCGAGCGTATTCTTATTCTAATCGATGCAATTTTTGCTCGCATTTGTACTCCTGAGTCTGGCATTCACCCAGGATGCGGACAAGGACGGAATTATAACTTTGACCGAAAAGAACTTCCATGACGTGATTCATGCTAACAAGAATGTGTTTGTCTTCTTCCACTCTGCCGTGGGAATGGATCTGATGTGTGAGGAATAGTGGGATACGCGATCGAAGGGTTTCGAGTACGAGTGGAGAGTGATTGCTCGGAGAGGAAAGAGAGAGGAAATCCCTGTTGTTTTTGCAAAGGTGGGTGAGTTGATAGGGATTTCCCGTAGATCAATCTTCCTGTGAACCGTGCCATCGCTGAGATTTACCGCACGCACGTCTATCCTTCTCTTCATTTGTTCATTGATGGGAATGATGAGTACTACAACGACGCGTTGACTGAGGAGTGGGAGTGGCGGACCGAATAGACTCTAGTGATATCATCTTCTACTTGAAGAAGAAGCTGCTGGACAAGATCGTGACGATCACTTCCAGCAAGGAGGTCCTTGCCCACCTGGACCAGGGTCGTCCCGTGTTTGTCGGTCACTTCCGCAGCAACACGAACCTAAAGTACAAGTACTTCTCGGAGATTGCGAAGGAGTTCGACGACGTGGACACGCTGTGTGCATTCGGTGAGGCGGAGGTGGAGGAGCCGGTCGATTCGTTCACGGTGTACAACGCTGACGGTTTGGCCTTCCCGTACACGGGAAGTGGGTGTGTGGTTGTTTTCTCAGCGCGTAGAGTGGGAGAAGGACGCGATGAAGGAGTTCATGGTGACGCGCGCGCTTCCGCTGATCATTCCCTACCGCACGCGCTGGAACCGGTTCATCTTCTCCTCGGGCCATAGCATTCGCAAGGAGCTGGTGTACCTGTCTGCGGACGACGAGCCGATGTACAACGGCGAGCTGCGTACGATTCTGGAGACACTGGCGCAGAAGCACCAGGGCGAGGTGTTCGTGGTGTCGATGGGTCCCGGCGACAACATGATGGAGTACTTCGGCTTCGACGCGGACCAGCTGCCGCTGTTCTTCCTCCTGGACATGGAGAAGCAGCCGTGGACGAAGTACGTGTTCCACGGAGAGCCGACGCTGGAGGAGATGGACCGCTTCTACGCGGAGGCGGCGAGTGGCTCGCTGTACCCGTACTACAAGTCGGAGCCGGTGTACGAGCATCTGGACGGCTTCGTGAAGGTGCTGGTGAGCAAGGACTTTGACGACGTGGCGTACGACCCCTACAAGAACGTGCTGGTGGAGTTCGTGGTGCCGGTGGGGGCGACGAGGGGGACTGACGCGCAGGGCTGCCGCATGTGCGACCGCGTGGAGGACGACTACCAGCGACTGGCGGAGGCGTTCATTAACACGGACGATGTGGTGATCGCGCGGCTGGACTGCAGCAAGAATGACGTCCACGACCTCTCCATCGGCGACTTCCCGACGTTCATCCTGTACAAGGCGGGCGGCGACGGCGAGAAGAGCGTGGTGTTCTCGAACGACCAGAAGGACTTCCCGGTAGGACAGGGCGGGGGCGTGGAGCGTAGCGGCTGAAGAAGTTTGTGGAGGAGCACAAGACCATTGCTCCGAAGAGACCAGCGAAGAAGGTTGAGGTTGAGGAGGAGAAGGAGAAGGTGGAGGAGAAGGTGGAGGTGGAAAAGGTGGAGAAGGTGGAGGAGAAGGTGGAGGTGGAGAAGGTGGAGGAGAAGGTGGAGGTGGAGAAGGTGGAGGAGAAGGTGGAGGAGGAGAAGGCTGTAGAGAAGCCCGTGGAAGAGCCTAAGGTTGAGAAGGTGGAGGAAAAGACTGAAGAAAAGCCCCAGGAAAAGGAGGAGGAGGAATTGTAATCATCATTCTCTTTGTTGCATAACCGATATCATGCAATCTGAAGTCCCTGAAACCATACATTCATCCTCATGTACCAACGGACGAATCACCCTCATCCATGTAGCCTCTCCTAGCGACTTGTCCTACTCCGACGACGAACAGCAAGAAGACCTGATGAACCAGTTGGAAGAAGTAAAGAAACAGTTGGAGACAAATCCCACCGATGAAGCCAGTTACGCAAAAGCAATACAAATCTACAGATCTCTCGGAGATGTTGACAACCTGCGAGCGATTCGCCTGCAATACAAACAGAACTGTCCCTTGGCCCCTGGTACGGAAAGAACACTCTCTTCATCCCATAGAGGTGTGGCTGCAGTGGATAAACGATGAAATCCAATTGGTGTCATCCGATGATGACAAGGAGAGCATCTGCCACCTGTTCCAGGCAGCTCTGAAGGACTACTATTCGGTGGACGTTTGGACGCAGTACCTGAACTATGTGGCTGCGAATCTCCCCTCCCAAATGGAAGCACTGAGCGAAGAAGCAATTCAGAGCTGCGCCGCCGACTGTCTCGAGGGGTTGCGCGTCTGGGCAGTGATTCTCGAATGGTCCAAAACAACGCGGGACATTACGAAGACGGAGTCCTACTTTGTGCGCATGCTGTCCTACCCCTACGAGTCGCTCCAGGTCGCCTACGAACAATACACCCACTGGCACGAGCTGCTTCACACACCCGTAGCGATTCTCTTTCTTCACAACGCAGACAGAGAAGGCCGCGCTTTCCGCATATGAGGCGTCGCAAAAGGCCTTTGCGGAGCGGTCGGAGCTGGAGATGGAGCTGGCGGCGTCCCTAGAGGTGGACCACATCACCACGGCCTTCCGCCGCCTCGCCGACTACGTCGCCTTCGAGAAGTCGAAGCAGAAGACGACGCCGACGCCCAACCGCGTGCTGTGTCTCTTTGGCCGCTTCGCCTTCGCCTTCCGCTCGCTGGCGGAGTTCTGGCATGCCTTCTTCGCGTACGCCTCCGAGAGCGTGAAGCTGCCGAAGCTGCTGCTGTCGGTTTCTGCGCGCGCGCTGCGTCACGTGACCGGCAGCGGACCGCTCTACGAGGACCGGCTCTTCGCGCTGGAGACCGCGGGCCGCGGCGCGGCATCCTTCGACGCGGTGATCGCGACGGCGATGACGCAGCGGCTGGGGAGTTACTACGAGTACCTGCACGTGCTGCTGCTGGGACTGGCGGGGTATCGGCGCGCGTTCGAGAAGAAGGAGCCGGATTCGGAGGCACCGCTGCGGCGCTTCTGCGAGAACTGCGTGGACTGGCTGGTGGACGCGGGCGAGGAGTCTGAGCCGTAGCGCGCGCTGGACAAGGAGTGGTACGAGGGCATTTACCAGCTGCAGCGGGCGGTGGCGACGGTGTACGTGCGACTGCTGCGCGAGGAGGAGGTGGCCACGCGCATGTGGGAGGGAATTCTCAAGTTCCACGCGACGGAGACGGCGTTCTGGCTGGTAGACATCGGGTGTGGCGTCGACGTAGGACTACATCCAGTTCGACCGGCTGTACTGCGGCGGACGACACAGCCACGAGCTGTTCCGACGCGCGGCGGGGAGTGCGACGGACCAGACGGAGTACCTGCTGGGGCTCTGGGAGGACTTCGAGCGCACGCAGGGGACGCTGGAGTCCTGGAACGAGTTCACGCGCCGCGCGGCGAGCTGTCGTCTGGCGGCGGAGCGGCGGGCGAGGAAGGAGGAGGCGCTGCGGGCGAGCGAGGAGGCGATGGGTGATGAGAATGCGATGGGAAACGAGATAAATGCCAATGAAACCAATGAAACCAATAAGGCAACGAGGAAGCGCGACGGGACAACGACAATGGCGGCGAAACGCGCGTGTGTGACGGGGGAGAGCGCGAGCCAGCGGAAGCGGAGCCTGCGGGAGAAGAAGAACGACGCGGCGACGCAGCGCCGCACGGTGTTTGTGACGAACGTGGCGTTCGCGGCGACGGAGGAGGAGCTGCGCGCGGTGTTCGCGGACTGCGGCGAGGTCGTCGCCGTCACCATCGTGCGCAACAACCACGGCAAGTCGCGCGGCTTCGCCTACGTGGAGTTCGCGAGGGAGGAGGAGGCGGCGGCGGCCGTGGAGAAGAACGGGACGCGACTGCTGGAGCGGAAGCTGGAGGTGAAGCTGTCGGTGCCGCAGGAGGAGCGGAAGAGCGAGAAGAAGGAGACGCCTGCGGCGGTGGCGGCGACCATTTACGTGAGTGGACTGGCTCCCGGAGTGAGCGAATACGAGTTCAGTGTCTTCTTCTCGAAAGTGAGAATGGGAGGAGGACGTGAGGTGTAGTGCGGAAAGGTGGCGTGCTCGCGGATCATCCGCGATAAAGTGACGCGTGTGGGAAAAGGCACCGGCTTGCTCCAGTTCGCCGAGGACGCGTCGGTGGAGAACGCTCTCAAGATGGACGGAGAGAAGTGGAAGGACCACGTGATTCACGTGCAGCGGTCCAAGTTTGCAGTTCATTGTCTTGTTTGTTGAAACTGCGTGTATCGCATGGATTCCCAGAAACCGAAATGGAACTACAACCTCTTTGTCCACTACCGGAACCGGAAGTTGGCCTTCGATTACAAAAAAGATGAACGCGTCCTGAATCTGAAGAAGCGTTTGGAGGTTTGTGGTGCTTTGTTGCGTTACCCGTAGAACCATTTAAAGGTTCCTTGTGATGACATCTGTCTTTTATGTAATAATACGGTTCTTTCAGACGGCATTTGTCTGGACACGTTGTTAGTGGATGGAAAGGCAACAATTGTGATGGAAACAAAGAGCGATTCCTTGTGCATGATTATTTCGTGCGATTCTGTTAGTTCGTTCGTGAACGGGATGAAGTTTGATACACTCGATAGTATCATCGCCAAGTTTGTTGATGTTGGCGTGAGGAGTTGAATTGAGCGTAGATCAACCACCTTCAGATATCTCCGATTGCAGGCAACCAATTCGCAGTAACAATCAGGGACCAATTGGTCGATTCCTCCATGACATTGGAGGAGCTGCATATTCAAAACGGAGAGGAGATATCGCTATCAGTTTATGCTAGTGGGAAGAGAACTCATTCATATCTTCCTGACGCAGACCGCCCATTGCATCGTTCCGAAGAGACGTTTGAACCCATTCCATCTAGTTTCGAAGTTGCAAAAGGTCCTTTTGAGAAGCATTTAGTCCAAATGACGGAGCTGCTCCATACCGTTCAGAGCGACGTGTCGTCGCTTCGCTCTTTTCTGACCCTCTGTGACACGATCACACAGTCCGTGGACCAACTCAAGTCGATCGAGCGGACGGTGACGCAGATGAGTCTGACGGTATCCGTCCTCGACAAGCAGATGGCAGCGGTCGAGAAGACGCTGCAGTCGTCGCGTGCGCGCCGGAGCCCCGAGGAGAATCTGCGTCGCGAGACTTCGGTGACGGAGTCGCAGAACACGACGCAGCTGATGGACCTGCTGCGGCAGCAGTCGCAGCAGCTGGACCTGCTCACGCAGGAGAACCAGAGTCTCCACCGGCAGCTGAACGCGATCTCCCAGCAGACGCGCGTGCTGCCGCTCAGCAGCTCCACGCAGCGGCTGCTGCTGCACACGCCGCTGGACTCGCTGATGTTCGCGCGCTACGGCGACGTCTTCCGCGCGTGGCTCCCGGCGGACGTGCGCGTCGTCTGTCGCTACCACGGGCGCGAGCACGGCTGGGCGGCGGCGGAGTTCCACGTGCGATGCAACAACTGCGGACCCATGCTGGTCGTCGTGCTCTCGGCGGCGGGAGCGGTTTTTGGGGGCTACACGTCCGTGGGCTTTTCGACGAGTCATGGCGACTCGGCGTTCATTCCAGATGACGACTCCTTTTTGTTCGTGCTGAAGAGTCCGTTTTACGAGGAGTGCCCGAAGCGATTCGTGGGCAAGCGAGGACTCGCCGGCGTGACCGTCTCCGAATCGTTCGGACCCATTTTTGGCTCGGAACGCGAGATGAGCCTTGTCATTTGCGACAATTGTATTGAAAACAGCAGCAACATGTGTGGCTTCCCCTCCGGTTTTGATGCGGTCGACGTTACGAACGCGTCCATTAACGGAGACCCCTACTTTCTTGTGTGTGACATTGAAGTCTATTCCATTGCTTCCCATGTTTTCAACAAACACAATGCTCAGGTGTAAAGAGAAAACAGACGCTTATCGCAGACGACGGGCCTCACGCTCCCACTCCATCAGAGTCAGAATGTCTCCCTCACGAATGGGTCCCTACACCTCGCTCCCCGCCTCCAATCCTACCTTGACGTTTCTCACAATGCTACGCTTGCTCGCGTCCATGAAGGTCACGCGGACCTGGGCCTGATCCACACGACCAACGACTCACCTGGGTGACATTACCGGTGTTTCCGGTTCTTCCAAGAACCTTCTCGACAACAGCATTCTTCACTTCGTTCTCCTACGCAGAGCGGTCATTCCTGTTCAATCCACAATCCACGGTCTCCGTTTTCGTCAAGCACAAAAGGAAGTCACATCCTACCATGGTTAGTGATAACGAGACCTGATTATGGGAGAGAACGAGAGAGTCGATCGTATTGGGGCAAGGGTGCTTTTCATAGGAAACGACTGTATTGTTGGCGGAATAGGGCCATTCTTCTTCCACAGCGTATTTCTCGGGTTTGTGTCCTGTGGTCGTTGGGAGTGCAGTAAAGTGAAATGATTTGGATGGTATTGGAGAATGTGAAAATGGTCGTGTTTGTGCGGGATCCTTTCAGTTTTTGGAATGAAACCAAGTGTTGGAAAGTTGGAAACTAATATGAGCGTATTTGGGGAAGGGATGGATTTGTGTGGTGTGGAGGATAGGTCGAACTCGTTGGAGGGTGGTGTGGCATCGTCGGGTGATGTGGCATCGTCGGGTGATGTGGCATCGTCGGGTGGTATGGCATCGTCGGGTGATGTGGTATTGTCGGGTAGCACGAAAGAGTTATCGGAAAGTGTCACCGCGTCACCACCAGGTTCATCTTTAAACGCTAAACCACCACCGATATTACCCTTGAACGCACCGACACCCATCACCACCCCAACCAAGGAGACGCAGGAAAACGCGGGTATCGCCAGTTTCTCTTCCTGCGTCTTTAACGTGGCAAATCAGATCATCGGGGCGGGAATCTTAACAATTCCCTATTCCATCCACGGCGCCGGCATCTACGGCTCCGCTCTCATGCTCCTTCTGTCGTTTGTATTATCGCTGCTGAGCGCGCACTATCTAACGATCGCCTCCGAGTACACGCGCAAGGACACCTATGGCGGCATTTCCTCCGTTCTCTGCCATCCATGGGTCTCCGTGTTTTCCGACGTGTCGCTGACGTTCTTCAATTTCGGGACCTCTGTCTCCTACTTCATCATTCTGTACGACCAGGTGGATGATCTGCTGGCCTCGTGGTTCGGCGTCTCGTCCTCCTTCTTGTCGACACGCCACACAGTGGACTCAATTGCTCTCCCTTCCTTCTAGTGGATCACCTTCGTGGAGACGCTTCTCTTCTTCGTCCCGTTGCTGGGATCCCGGTCGCTTCACGCGCTTCGCTACACCTCACTCGTGACGCTGATCTGCGCGACGCTCTTCTCCCTCCTCGCTGTTGCTCTGGGACTCGCACAGCTGATCCGCCAGGTATTCGTTTGAGTTGTATTTGACGCAGCCACTGGTCTACTCGAGTTTCCCGAAAGATGCAAACGCCGTCCTCTCGTCGATTTCCATCTTTTCCTGCGCGTTGTGCTACCAGACGGGAATTCCAGTCATGATGAAGGAAGTGCATTTCGCTGCATCCTCGCACTTCCGCTCCAAGGTCCACTACCTCGACTGGATCAATCTCCTGGCATCGTCGCTGGCGGCGTTTCTGTACTACATCGTCGGTCTCTTCGGGTACTTTGCGTTCGGTCCGACGATTCGGGACAACATTCTGGCAAACTTCTCGGACGTGGAGCTGCCCTTCGTTTCGCTCGTGAAGGCGGCGTATGCCGTCGTGATGGTCTGCTCGAATCCCATTATTGTGTATCCGTCGCTGCTGACAATCGACAAGTGGTTGTTTTCGTCCCCCACTTCGCTCGCGCGACGTCTCTCTCTGGGGTTGGTGTGGTCGATGTTGGTGTGGTTTGCGGCGCTAATGATTCCTCGTCTGACGGTTGTGTTCGGAATTACGGGGTCTACGGGCGGGTTCATCATCATGTTTATTCTTCCCGCTGTCTATTACATCCAAGTCTTCAGACAAACGCAGTGGTCCAAAAAGAAGCTCTCGATTCAGAGGGATGGACGCTGGCAGCTCCCCGTTGCATATGGTGTGTTGGTGGGATCGATTGTTCTAGGAATCGCTGCAACAGTATCGCAGATGGCGACGATAAATGGAGAGTAGTGGTTATAAATCGAATAATACTCTGTTTGCTCACAAACACGATAAGACAAATCAAGGGAGAAGGAAGGGAATCTGCGGATGACTTGGTTCGCCTCCACAGAGATAACCTCTTCGGGGATACGATCCTAGGAATAAGCGTTTCGCTGTTGCAATGACATGCATATTTGGGTTTGGACTGGTTTGTCTGGAGGAGACCCCACAGGTTGAGGAGAATGCCGATCATGTAGACGAGCATTTGCATGGTCTATAGAGCGAGAGGAAGACAGTCACCTACAGAAGCATCTTTCATTTCGTTGAAGAAGAGGATTCCCGAAATGCTCCCGATGAAAATGAAGCTCCCCTGATATCGATTGCTGAGACCATCCGCTTATGCATACAAGGAAATGATGAACATGGCTTCGTACTTCTTGAGCGCCGCGTTGAGAAGGAGGAAACCACCACCAGCAGTCACGCCCACCATGATCAGACAGTAGTAGACCCACGGAATTCTGTACACGGGAACGCCATTGTAGAAGCTGGATGACAAGTGCCGAGAATGCCGTACTCCTTCAGAATCACGCCAATGCACTTGATGTAGGTTTGGTTTCCACTGAGAGCGCCGGAGAGCAAGCCATACGCTAACCTAGTGGGTAAAGAGAACGGAGATGATCAACCCCTTGTATGGATCGAACAGAGACGTGGAACAATAGCACACGACAAAGAGAAGGAAGAGAAGAGAGAGCGAATAGAGAGTGTTGAAGAGGACAGAGGAGGATTGAAAGGAGAGTGTGATCAGATCAGCCACGGTCAGAGTCACTGGTGAATGCGTTGCCGAGAGGGAAATGAGGATGCATCCTTTGCATGGTGAAGGTGCTTTGAGAATGGAGAAAGGGATATAGGGTGATGAGGACGGTGGATCTGTACTTTCGGCTGTCAATGCTCTCCGGTAGGAGGAGAGAGGAAAATAAGAGAGACCACACGATACTGAGTCCGGCGAAGGGAGTGAGCATGGATTGCGCGGCGAAGGAATAGGAGACGACGGAGAGGACGGGGTTGAGGACGACGATGAAGAACTGCGATAGAAGGTTGAGAAGCCGCAAGGGACAACTAGAAGAGAGATGGATCACTCCGTAACGTGAGGAGAAACGAGGCAACGAAAGGAAAGCGGCTCCAGCGTTGTCGGATGTAGTCGGGGTATGTTTTGGAAGATTGAATGAGGTAGACACATCGGATCATCACTTTTCCAAGACTGCCCACTGCGGTAGACAGGAGGGAGAGGAGGACTCCCACGATCCAGCTGGGAATAGTCATTTTGAAGCGAAGCTGTCAAGGTGGGATAAAAGGGATGAACGGCTCCAACGGACGGGTGGCAGTGGGAACAAACAGTATAGGATACAAAAAGAGAAAGAGTTACAGAGAATGGGAGGGTTCTTTGGGAATGCAGTAGCAGAGTCGGCGGGTGTTCGGGTTGGATGCCTCGCAGGAAGGGAAGGAGTCGACGGACACGAGACACATTCCGTCGTATCCCTTGCCATCATTCACGTACGCTGGGATGTCAACTCCCACTTCGTTCCAGCATCCCTTTTCACACGGAAAGTGCGCTTTCATGACATTACAGTCGTTTCCGAACTCGAGCTGCTTCGGATTACAGACGGCGTTCTGGCGCCAGCAGGCGCTCTTACAGGTTTCTCCCTTGTCGCCAGACACAAAGACGCCAGCAGGATTGGGGAGAAGTGCGTCCTGCATGTCACCGATGCGGCAAGCACTACCTCTCTCGGGAGTGCGTACCATCCGTCCCTGGCGTCGATGAAGAGAATCTCCGTGTCCTGCCGCGAGATCCAGAGAATGCCTCTGTGGGCTCCGCGGAACGAGGAGAAGAGTCTGAAGCGGTAGGAGAGTTGGGAAAACCACTAGTGGGGAGAGTCGCATGCACGTTACCTCGCGTCTTGTGGGGATGACGACGACACGTTCGTGATAGCGGAGAGCGACGGCGGCCTCGCGCCCGCTCTTCCCTGGGACGACGACGACCTCCGGGTCCTGCAGGTCGCAGGCGAGGTAGCGGACGCGATCATCCGGGAGCGACGGTCCCCCCGCGAGGGAGCGGTGGGAGTCGAGCGCCATTCCGCGGAGGACGCGGGACTGGTCGTCGGGGTGGACGAAGAGGCGCAGGAGCGAGCGTTCGTAGTTGGTCCGCAGGAGGTAGCTGAGGTCGCCGAGGTCCACGCGGGACTCCTGCACCAGCGGGTAGGCTTGGAGGCGCGCGGCCAGCGCCCTGCTGACGGTGGAGCTGTTGGCGGAGACGACGTGGCGGACGCGCGGCGCGACGGGGAAGAGACACTCGAGGCGGAGGGAGGCGGCGCGGATGCGGAGCCAGTGGTCCCAGCCGTTGGTGGTGGCGTCGAGCGGCTGGTCCTTCCAGAGCGCGTCGTAGCCGCGGCGGGGGAAGAGGAGACCGAGGTTGGGGAAGAAGGAGGAGCGTTTGAGGAGGCGGGGATCTGCGTTCTCGCCGAGCGCGTGATCATTGAAGGCGCTAACGCAGACGAGGGAGGCGTCGGCCGCGAGAAGGGCGTTGGTTTGTCGGAGGAAGGGGAGGAGGTCGGGGGAGAGCTGGAGGTCGTCTTCGAGGAGGAGGACATGGCTGTGGTGCCGGCGCTCGAAGAGCTCTCGTAGGACGAACTGGTAGTGGAGCTGGATGCGAAGGAAGGGCGGAGGAGGCGTGTCGCCGGGATCTGCGTATTGCAGGAAGCGAACGGCGGGGAGGGGACTCTGGAAGCGGGTGGCGTTGAGGGACTCGGGACATCCGAAGGAGACGTAGAGGGAGAAGGCGGCGACGTCTGGGAGGGCGCTCAGGGCGTTCAGGAGGTTGGTGAGTTCGTCGATCCGTCTGCAGGCGAGTACGACGATGGCGGGGTCGTCCATGGGGGCGGGTGGGAGGGGAGATGAGTTGAGGAAGAAACGGTGGTTTTGGAAGAGGCGGTAGCGAGGGGGTGATGTTGTTGGAGAATGGGATGATATGGAATTGGATTGGTTTGGTTGAGGGAGATTTGTTGTTTCGATTGAATCGGATTCAATCACTTGAGATGGGTGTATTGCTTCGACTGAATCGGATGCACTCACTTGAGATGGGTGTATTGCTTCGACTAAATTGGATGCACTCACTTGCGATGCTTTCGCTGATTCTATTGAATCGGATCCCTTCATTTGATACGAATCAACCAAATCTGGTGTACCCATACAGGAACCATTGACAGGTTGGGAAGAGGACAAATCCCCATCCCCGACCATTTCTGTCCGATTACGCGACAAACCAGTTGGACAATAAGAGCGATCATCCAGCAACTCCACCGACGCAGGAATTGTACTCATGGGAGTACCATGGGCTCTAGTAGCTCGGGATAGACCCAACACCTTGGAAAAGAGCCGCAGATAACTAGGATATCGAAAAGAGAGAAGACACATACATGACTTGGCAGAACAGGACACCAACGATAAGAAACACAATGCGAAAGTAGAGAGATCGGAGTTCGTGGAGCATCGTTAGGAGCGAGGATGCGTCATAGAATTGTTGACTGGATCGTTTGGACCCGTCACGCGTTGCATAGGTTCAAATGGTGCGGACAAAGAACACACTGGGAGCAAAGGCGACCAAGATGTTGGACTACATTAACCACATCATCCGTGTCGAGTTGATTGACGGGTAAGGGAGGGGAGAAGGTGCTGAGGTGGATAGGCGGAGCTTCATCGGGCAGTTTCTTGCCTACGATGTTCACATGAACTTGGTTTTGTCAAAAGCAAAGGAAGTCGTCACAAAGGGAATTCGGAAGGATTTACCTCCTCTTCCGAGTAGTGGCTGGGTCAAAGGAATGACGGTTGTAGATCTTCCGGGAGAAGATATTACGGTGGAAAAGCAGCGAGGTTTGGTCATTATCCGAGGCGTGGAGATCATTTCTGTACACATTTGCGGGCCTCCCCCGTGCAAGCCCGATGACGAGATTCCGAAGCAGTTCCCACTTGCGAATTGGGCGAAATGGCAGACGGATAGTCGTATGAATTACGTTTGAGCGTTTCCATATAGAGTTGGGATTGGTGTCGGGTCCTCCTCCCATGTTGACGATGATGGCCCAAGGTGGTCCGGGTATGATGGCGCCGGGCATGATGCCGCGACCGGGAATGATGCCTCCTCCGGGCGCGATGCCTCAGGGAGCGCTGGGAATGATTCCACAAGGAGCACCTGGAACGATGCCACAAGGAGCACCTGGAACGATGCCACAAGGAGCACCTGGAACGATGCCGCAGGGAGCCCCTGGTATGGCTCCTCCAGCGGGCATGATGCCGCGACCAGGCATGATGCCGCCTCCGGGCATGATGCCTCCGGGAGGTATGATGCCGCGACCTGGAATGATGCCCCCTCCAGGCATGATGCCGCGACCCGGAATGATGCCCCCTCCAGGCATGATGCCCCGACCTGGAATGATGCCTCCGGCGGGAATGATGCCGCGACCCGGAATGATGCCTCCTCCCGGTGGAGCCCCGAATCCGGAAGGGAACAAGTCGTAGTAATTGAGTGTATGGTGTTTGTTTGAACTGCCAACTGCAAAGAGATAAAAAGCGCGAATCGCGGTTATCCCATCAAACGCAGGGACGAAAACCCTCGCGACGACTGGCAGGTCAGATCCTTTTTTGGACGACTCTATTCCCCTTCTTGACATTTGAAAATGGCGTAAGAGGTAACGGCTGTGGCAGAATGCGTAGAGAAGTTGTTATTCACTACTTTCGTACTCCTGGTTTGACGGAGGCTGCGACGGACAGTTTGCTGAGAAAATCCAGAAAGTCGATTTCTCAGAAGATCGAGAAGATTGAGACGGAGTTTTGCTACAACATCCAGATCACTTCGGAGTTTACGAAGGAGCAGAAGACCGTACGTGATGTCTCTCGGTGTTCACGGCTAGGTTCTGACGTGGCTGCTGAGTGAGAGCTACAATGCTGCCGGCTTTGGAGACCATGAGTTTTTGAAGGCGACGAACGAGAAGGAGTACCTCACGGAGGTGGGTCCCCGTCTGAATTTCAGTACGGCGTGGTCGACGAATGCGATTTGCATTTTCCACGCGTGCGGTTTGACCAACATTCCTCGTGCGGAGTGCTCGCGTCGCTACCTGGTCCACAGTACCGAGCCGCTGACGAAGGAGGAGAAGACGGCGTTCACGAGTAGGTGGAGAGGGCGAGTGAGCGAGCAGACTCTGTGCACGACCACATGACGGAGGAGCCGTACCTGACGCGTCTGTGCTCCTTCAAGACGGGAGTGGAGCCTGCCCCGATCAAGACGTACCCTGTGCTGGCTCGCGGCAAGGAGGAGCTGAAGGAGGTGAGTGTGCGGTGAGGGTGTGAGGGGCAGCTGGACTCGGAGTTCGGTCTGTCGTTCGATGAGCAGGACCTGGAGTACTACACGCACCTGTTCTGCGACATTCTGAAGCGCGACCCGACGGACGTGGAGCTGTTCGACATTGCGCAGTCGAATAGTGAACACTCGCGCCACTGGTTCTTCGGCGGCAACATGGTGATTGATGGCGAGAAGAAGGACCGCTCGCTGTTCCGCATCGTGAAGGACACGCTGACGCCGGAGCGTCGTGCGAACAGCGTCATCGCGTTCAACGACAACTCGTCGGCCATCCGCGGCTTCCCGATCACGACGATCCAGCCGGAGACGCCTGGCCAGCCGTCGCGCTTCGTGCAGGAGAAGTTCATGTCGCACATCCTGCTGTCTGCGGAGACGCACAACTTCCCCTCGGGCGTGGCTCCGTTCCCCGGCGCCGAGTAGGCTTGAGCGAGGCGTGAGACGCAGGACGGGCACCGGCGGTCGTATTCGCGACGTGCAGGCGACGGGCACGGGCGCGAACGTGACGGCGGGCACCGTGGGCTACTCGGTGGGCCAGTTGAACATCCCCGGCTACAAGCTGCCGTGGGAGGACGACTGGGAGTACCCGAGCAACCTGGCGAAGCCGCTGACGATCGAGATTGACGCCTCTAACGGCGCGTCGGACTACGGCAACAAGTTCGGCGAGCCGGTGATCACCGGCTTCACGCGCTCCTTCGGTATGCGTCTGCCGAACGGCGAGCGTCGCGAGTACATCAAGCCGATCATGTTCTCGGGCGGCGTGGGCCAGCTGGACGACCGTCACCTGCACAAGGGCCATCCCGAGAAGGGCATGTTGGTGGTGAAGGTGGGCGGACCCGCGTACCGCATCGGTCTGGGCGGCGGCGCGGCCTCCTCGCGCGTACAAGACGCCTCGCAGGCGGCGCTGGACTTTGATGCCGTGCAGCGCGGCGACGCGGAGATGGAGAACAAGATGAACCGCGTGATCCGCGCGGCGATCGAGCGTCGCGGCGCGAACCCGATCGTGTCGATCCACGACCAGGGCGCCGGTGGCAACGGCAACGTGCTGAAGGAGATCAGCGCGCCGAACGGAGCGCTGCTGGACATCCGCAACGTGGTGGTGGGCGACCCGACGATGTCGGTGCGCGAGCTGTGGGGCGCGGAGTTCCAGGAGAACGCGGCGATGCTGATCCGTCCCGAGGACCGCGAGTTCATCGTGGAGCTGGGCAAGCGCGAGAACGTGCCGGTGATGATCATGGGCGAGATCACGGACTCAGGCCACATGGTGGTGAAGGACTCGAAGACCGGCGAGACGGCGGTGGACCTTGACTTGGAGCTGGTGCTGGGCGACATGCCCAAGAAGACGTTCTACGACCACCACGTGCCGCAGGTGCTGAAGCCGCTGGAGCTGCCCGCGGACCTGACAGTGATGGGCGCGCTGGACCGCGTGCTGCGTCTGCTGAGCGTCGGCAGCAAGAGCTTCCTGACGAACAAAGTGGACCGCTCGGTGACGGGTCTGATCGCGCGGCAGTCGTGCTGCGGTCCGCTGCACCTGCCGCTGTCGGACGTGGCGGTGTTTGCGCAGTCGCACTTCAGCAGCACGGGTTGCGCGACGGCCATTGGCGAGCAGCCGGTGAAGGGTCTGATCAACCCGTCGGCGATGGGTCGTCTGACGGTGGGCGAGGCGTGCACGAACCTGGTGTGGGCGGCGATCACGGACATTGAGGACGTGAAGTGCAGCGGCAACTGGATGTGGGCGAGCAAGCTGGAGGGCGAGGGAGCGGCGATGTACGACTGCTGTGAGGCGATGGGCAAGGCGATGATCGAGCTGGGCGTGGCGGTGGACGGCGGCAAGGACTCGCTGTCGATGGCGGCGAAGGTGGGCAAGGAGCTGGTGAAGGCGCCCGGCACGCTGGTGGTGTCGGTGTACGCGGCGTGTCCCGACGTGTCGCTGACGGTGACGCCGGACCTGAAGCACCCTGGCCGCTCGACGCTGCTGTTTGTGGATCTGGGCGACGGCAACCAGCACCTGGGCGGCTCCGCGCTGGCGCAGACGTTCAAGCAGGTGGGTGACTCGTGTCCCGACACGGACACGGCGGTGCTGAAGCGCGCGTTCCGTGTGACGCAGAAGCTGCTGCGCGAGCGCCTGCTGCTGGCGGGCCACGACCGTTCGGACGGCGGTCTGATCACGACGGTGCTGGAGATGTGTTTCGGCGGCGTGTGCGGTGCGGAGCTGACGTTCCCTGCGGAGGCGCGCGTGCTGGAGACGCTGTTCAACGAGGAGCTGGGTCTGGTGATGGAGGTGGACGACGCGAAGGTGGAGGAGGTGAAGGCTGCGTACGCGGCGGCGGAGGTGCCGTGCGTGGTGATCGGCCGCACGACGGCGGCGGACAAGGTGACAGTGCGTTTCGGTGAGCAGGAGGTGCTGTCGCAGCCGATGACGACGCTGCGCGGTCTGTGGATGGCGACGTCGTTCGAGCTGGAGAAGCTGCAGTGCAACCCCGAGTGTGTGGAGCAGGAGCAGCAGGCGATGAAGACGCGCCACGCGCCCAAGTGGGAGCTGACGTTCGAGCCGCGCGACACACCGGCGGAGTGGGAGGCGGAGCGTTCCAAGTACAAGGTGGCGATTATCCGCGAGGAAGGAAGCAACGGCGACCGCGAGATGACGTCGGCGATGTACAAGGCGGGCTTTGAGCCGTGGGACGTGCACATGCACGATCTGGAGGCGGGAACGATCACGCTGGAGGGATTCCGCGGCATCGTGTTCGTGGGCGGATTCTCGTACGCGGACGCGCTGGAGAGCGCACGCGGTTGGGCGGCGTCGATTCTGTTCAACCCGAAGGTGAAGGCGCAGTTCGACGCGTTCTACGCGCGTCCGGACACGTTCTCGCTGGGCGTGTGCAACGGTTGCCAGCTGATGGCGCAGCTGGGCGTGGTTCCGTTCGCGAACCTGCCGATGGAGAAGCAGCCGCGCTTCGTACAGAACAAGTCGGGTCGCTTCGAGTCGCGCTTCGTGAACGTGCGTGTGGAGCACAGCAACGCGATCATGCTGCAGGGCATGGAGGGCTCCACGCTGGGCGTGTGGGTGGCGCACGGTGAGGGTCGCTGCTTCTGGCCGGACCAGAGCGTGCACGACGAGGCGGTGAAGCAGAACTGCGTGGTAATGAAGTACGTGGACGACGACGGCGAGCCGACGATGACGTACCCGTTCAATCCCAACGGATCGCAGGATGCCATCGTGGGTCTGGCGTCTCCGGACGGTCGCCACCTGTGCATGATGCCGCATCCCGAGCGTCTGTTCATGAAGTTCCAGTGGCCCTACTGGCCCGAGGGATGGACGAACTCCGTGTCGCCCTGGCTGAAGCTCTTCCAGAACGCGAGAGAGTGGTGCATCAGTCATTGCAGTGTTTGTTGGAGAAGTGTGGATTATCAGGGTTTCATTGATTGTTATGGTTCTGTGGAGTGACACGTAAATTGTTATGGTTCTGTGGAATGACACATTGTTATGGTTCTCTTAGATAATTCATCGATCATTTAGGTTCTATTGAATATCATGTCGATGATTGAGATTTTCTTAGATAATTCATCGATCTCTTAGGTTCCACTGAATGACACAACAACACAGAACGACCGTTTCATCACACCTGAGAAAAACTCCCGATTTTGGCAGAGAACCATAAAAGCAGGCGGCGCCACCCTTTTGCATAGAGATTCATTTGTTTGTTGGTGGGAGGATAGAGAGACGGGGTGAGGAATAGAGTCTGTACTGTTGTGATTGTGTGGTCCCCCTATTTGAATTCACGGACAGTGCGTATGGCCTTGTGTAGAGGATGCTGAGACTGTAGAAAGAAGTGCAAATAAGGAACTGAAATGGTGGAGAGTATAACAAAGCAAGAAAGCAAGTGAAGTTCATCGAGAGGGGGTCACGAATAGGGAAAGGGAAGTAGTGAAGACGTCATTTATATGGTCAAAGAAGACCCTCTCTCTTCGTATCTTTTTAGCAGGTGGAATTGCAGGAGCTGTGAGTCGTACGGTGACAGCGCCTCTCGATCGAATCAAGGTGCTGATGCAGGCGTCACATGGGAAGGATGCCCTTCGTTTTGTGTCGAGCATGAAGCAGATTTATGTCAGTAGCGGCTTAAAGGGATTCTGGAGAGGGAACGGCGTGAATTGCATCAAGCTCTTTCCCGAGACGGCCATTCGCTTTTATGTCTATGAGTTTTTGCGTGCAGGTTTGAATATTGATACGCACCACGCCGACGTGTTGACTCGGTTTGTGACGGGCTCGGTGGCGGGTCTTGTCAGTCAGACAGTGATTTACCCGTTGGAGGTGATTAAGACGCGAATCGCCCTATCGGAGCCGGGTCTTTACTCGGGCATGTGGGATGTGGTGAAGACGACGGTTCGCAGAGAGGGTGCAGGGTAGGTGTGGAGTGGGGCGCTGAGAGGCAGAGGACTCTACAAGGGAATGCTGGCATCGATGCTGGGTGTGATTCCGTATTCCGGTGTGGAGCTGATGGTGTATTCGTATTTGACTGTTTGGGTTTGGTGGGAGAGTGAGGATTAGGACCACTTTATGCAGTCAGATCACCACAAGGGTCCTCTGTCGGTACTTCTGTGTGGTGCGGTGGCAAGTCTGTGCGGTCAGACCGTTTCTTACCCGTTTCAGTTGGTGCGTACCAAGTTGCAGGCGCAGGGGATGCCGATTCCCGAGCATCTCAAGGGGAAGGTTCACTACAAGCATTACGATGGCGTGTGGGACTGCATTGTGAAGATCATTCAGAACCGTGGACCCCAAGGACTGTACCGTGGCATTTGCGCCAACTACATGAAGGCAATTCCCGCAATTAGTATAAAATATATGAGTAGGAGAGGAGAGATGGGATGAGGCGTAGCATACGAGATTTTGAAAGAATGGTTCCGTGTTGGCGATAAGATGACATCTGCGTGGTGTGTTTGTTGAGATTGAAAGGATTCAAATAGAAAAAAGACACTCCCATGCCGGGACTCGAACCCGGGTCGGCGAGGTGAAAACCCGCTATCCTAACCGGCTAGACTACATGGGACTCAGAGTCATTTCTTTCCTATCCTACATGAAGGGAGTCAATAGAGGATTGGGATTGTATAGGATTTGAATGATGAACGGCGGTAATAATCAGCATTACATTTCCTATGTCAAGAAGGTTGGGGAGACGAGGGAGCGGCTGAGTTTGTAGACGATAGAGAGTGGGCGTGAATATGCAAATGGGAAAAGCATTTCTGTGATATTTGATAGTTTTTATATAACTGTGTGGGATGGGTGTAGTATTTGATTCGGTAGCCAGAATCGGAACAAGGAAAGACGGTTTTATGTGCGTTGAAAGCGAACAACCTGCTGTTTGATCCCAAATATGTAGGGTGCGGATGGATTTGTTTGATTCTAGGAGAATTGTGATTTGACCGTGACTCCCGGGTTTCTTCCCGTCTGTTGCATTTGCAACAGCAAGGGATATCATTCATGGCGACTGATCGGTGCTACGGTTGATGTGGGTTGCCAGGTGATAAAGTGTGTGTTGCCGTTGGTGCTCTGTGAGAGCTGTTTCCGGAAGCGTTTTTGTTGTCAGGTGCAAACTCCCTACCTGTGTGGCATTGCTGTGTTTCCTCCCGTGGATCCTGCTCCGGAGAAGGCGAAGGTTGTGAGTCGTCCCTATGTTCCTGTTCAGTCCTCTGTCCATTTTCCGGCGGTTGTGTCGAGTGGGTTGCCTGGGTCGTCGGGCTTGTTGCCGGGAGTATCAAATGTCAGTCAAGCATCTAGTTATTCCAAGGTGTCGTCTCCTAGTGTTACACCGGTTTCTTCCAGACCCATTCCTGCGGCTGCGTCGCAGTCGGTGGCGCAGTCGGTGATGCAACCAGTATCGCAGTCAATGTCGCAACCAATGTCGCAACCAATGTCGCAACCAATGTCGCAACCAATGCCGCAACCCACACAACCCACACAACCCACATCACAACCCACACAACTCACACCGCCCGCCCCATCCGAAGCCATCAACTACGGCATCGACGACGTGCTGGACGACATTCACACGAGCGACCAGCCAACGGAATCCGCACCGGCACCCACCGTCGTTGAGGACGAGGTCTGCTTCACTCTCCCTTTCCGTCAGGGAGGTTTTTTCCGCACCTGGCTGAACTCGTTCTTTGTGATCAATCGTGAGATGATCATCATGTATCCGAACGAGAAGCGCAATGACAGGAAGAGAAAGGAGATTCTCCTCTACGACGCCACAGCAAGCGTATTCGTTGTTCAGTCTCTGAATCATAGCATTCCCAAGTGTCCAGCGACTCCAAGCATCCCTTCTGTGTTTCGATTCGGCCAGGTCCCTGCTCGACCCGGAAGAAGGACTTTGTGATCGCTCTTCCCAGCAAAGAAGAGGAGACGGCCTTCTTGGGCGTGCTTGAGCGTTACATGGCCATTGCTCGACAGAACCCGCCGGCAGCTAGCGCGGGAAGTTATGAGGAAGATGAGGAATGAGTTGTTTGTTTGGTATGGATACAATGATGGTGTGCACAGAAATAGTCATAGTTGATGTTCTGTTGATAACCATTATAAAACCACATAGTCTCCTTTAAATGCAACCACCTTATTGCCAACAAAGAAATGCAAACTATACACAAATAGGATCATGCGAGGAGTGATTCTTCTTCGCCATGCGATGCATCTTCATTTGTAAGGTCTCTAGGATCCGCTCCAACTCTGCATACTGTCCTTCGCTCAGGTCGGGAGGAAGATCCACCACAGGCTTCTTCGGCAAGGGGTCGATGGACCCAGATCGCCGCAGCGCGTACTGGCGATACTGCGTCGACGCTCCATAGGAGTCATACATGGTCCGCTTGATGGAGCGTCGCCGCGTGAGAATGGTGGACGGGTCTCCGTCAAGCAGGGTTCCTGCCTGCTGAATGCGCGCATACTCCTTCTCAAAGTACTCGCTGACGGTTCGTGCCATGATCGCTCTACCTGTCACGTTGCAAAGGTAACCATACACGTCGTCCGTCGCCTTGTTGTAGAGGATGGCGTTGTCGAAGACGAGCCGGACGAGCGACAGGTACTCGGCCTCCGTTTGGATCGTTCCACCCAGCAGACGCTTCTGAATGGTGCCGAAGTCCATCGGGTTCTTGATGATGTCGAAGTAGTCGGGGATGTGGAGCGCCACGGGGTCCACGGGCTGCATGAAGGGCTTTGCCCACTTGTGGTGCATCAGCTTCTGGTGCAGACGGTAACACGCGTGGACCGCCAGAGGAACAGTGGAGGGAATGTCGCTCGCCGGGTGAGGGAACTAGGGAAGAGGGAGAGGACGCGACTACAAGTCGACTGGAGGAGCGCGGCACCGCGGGGGGCTCAACGCGCTTCGGCTTGGTGGTTTCCACCTTGTACACTTTGACGCAGGTCATCTCTTGGGTGTCGGGGTTGTAGGTGCCCTGCAGCTGGTAGGGTCCCAGTCGGTTCGATCCGCTGCCTGTCACCGTGTAGACTCCGTTTGCCTGCGTGAAGATGAGCTGCATGCGGTTTTCGGTGATCTTCCGTGGGGGATTGAACTTGATCCAGAAGTAGCCATTGTAGGCGCCAGAGATGGGCTCTCTGGAAACGACTCCACCGTCAGGTCGTCGGATGGAGTAGACGAAGTCGCTTGTGATTCCGTTGATTCGTCCTCCGGAGCCCATGCCCCACTAGGTAACAGGAGGAGAGAAGTCACACCTTTCCCGTCCAGAAGGCATTGTGCCGATCTTGGTAGTACTTGCCCTTGAGGATGGGGATAGAAGCGGGGAGTGGATTTTCTATGTTATGAACGGAAGCAAATGGGATGACTAAGAGTCACGGTGATGTGGGGAACCGGTTTCTTGGCGTCCACCGCTTCCATCTCGTAGGAGCCGTCGGTGGAGTCGGAGCCGTCCTCGGGAGTAAGGTCTGTGGGAATGGGCGTTTGAACTGAAACGACCTCGGTGGTCAAATTTACGTTCGAAGGATGCAGACAACACCCACTGTCCTTTTCCTTGGCAGGAGGAGCATCGCCCTGCGCAGTCGATACAGGGGTGTTGGTTCTACACGGTAATGCGACCCGGTGAGATGCAATCGTACAAACTGACACTGTCCGACATGAGAAAAAGGTCGTCTTCTGGAGATGAAACGGATGGAAGAGCCACCTACTGTCAAGTGGAGGAGACAGGGGAGCGCCAGAGGGCGTATTGTCATGAAATGATAGCGAAAGCGAAATTGGTGCGTCCAATGGGTTGACGCCCCGGAATCAATCGTAGGTAGCTGAACCAGAAAGACCCGACCGAGAAGCCAATGTCTGCCGCTAGTACTCGTATTGCCATTGTCGATGGCGAAAAGGTGCGTAGTTAGGGAGACGGAGTGATGGTTAGTGTAAGCCCTCCCGATGTGGACTGGAGTGTAAGCGTTACTGTCCCCGTGTGAAGATGGGAACGTTGTGTGTCGAAGTGAAGAGTACTTCCAAGATCAGCTTCATTTCGGAGGAGTTGTGTATTGGATGCGGAATCTGTGTGAAGAAGTGTCCGTACAAGGCAATTGATATTATCAACTTACCGAAGGTGGTGTTCGGCAAGGGAAGTGATGGGTAGAGTCTGGAGAATGAGACAACGCACCGTTTCGGTCCGAATTCGTTCAAGCTTCACCGTCTGCCCACGCCTCGTCCCAATCAGGTTCTTGGTTTGGTTGGAACGAACGGTATCGGCAAGTCGACGGCGCTGAAGGTTGCAATGGAAGCGATTCGTGAGAGGTAGATTCTTGCGGGAAAGCTGAAGCCGAATCTGGGCAACTTTATCAATCCTCCGGATTGGGAGACGATTCTGAAGTACTTCCGTGGAAGCGAGCTGCAGAACTACATCAAGCGCATTTTGGAGGAGGACCTGGTTGCTCGCATGAAGATCCAGTACGTGGACCAGATTCCTCGCCACCTGCGTGGTCAGGTGCAGAAGCTGCTGGAGGCTCGCAACGAGCGCGGCGTGATGGAGGAGGTGTGCACGGCACTGGAGCTGAACCACCTGATGAGTCGTGATCTGGACCAGCTGTCTGGCGGAGAGCTGCAGCGTTTCGCCATTGCGATGACGACGATCAGCAAGGGCGACGTGTACATGTACGACGAGCCTTCCTCGTACCTGGATGTGAAGCAGCGTCTGCGTGCGGCCGAGGTGATTCGTTCGGTGCTGAACGCGAAGGCGGGCACGTACGTGATTGTGGTGGAGCACGATCTGGCCGTGCTGGACTATCTGTCCGACTTTGTGTGCGTGCTGTACGGCCGTCCCGGTGCGTACGGTGTGGTGACGATGCCGTTCAACGTGCGCGATGGAATCAACGTGTTCCTCGCCGGTTTCATTCCCACGGAGAATTTGCGTTTCCGCGAGATGGAGCTGTCGTTCAAGGTGGCGCAGACGGCGGAGGACGCGCAGAAGCGCGGCAAGCGCGACGGCCACTTCACGTACGAGGCGATGACGAAGACGCTGCAGGGCAAGGGCCACACGTTCAAGCTGCATGTGGAGGCGGGCAACTTCAGCGAGTCGGAGATTATCGTGATGCTGGGCGAGAACGGAACGGGAAAGACGACCTTCATCCGCATGCTGGCTGGTCTGATGAAGTGCGATGAGGAGGAGGCGGGTCGCGAGTCCACGATTCCCGCGCTGTCGGTCTCGTACAAGCCGCAGACGATTTCCCCCAAGTTTGTGGGATCGGTGGAGTCGCTGTTCCAGATGAAGATCCGCACGTCGTACATGCACCCGCAGTTCCAGACGGATGTGCTGAAGCCGATGTGTATCGATGGTATCATGGAGCAGCCCGTGAACGTGCTTTCGGGTGGAGAGCTGCAGCGTGTCGCCATTGTGCTGGCGCTGGGCAAGCCCGCCAACATTTACCTGATCGATGAGCCGTCTGCGTACTTGGATTCGGAGCAGCGTATCGTGTGTGCTCGTGTAGGTGATGCGGGGGAGGCGAGACGTAGATCATCAAGCGTTTCATCCTGCACGCGAAGCGCACGGCGTTCGTGGTGGAGCACGACTTCATTATGGCGACGTATCTGGCGGACCGTGTGGTGGTGTACGAGGGAAAGCCTGGTGTGGAGTGCACTGCGTGCAAGCCCGAGATTCTGCTTACGGGAATGAACCGTTTCCTGAAGCACCTGTCGATCACCTTCCGTCGTGATCCGAACAATTTCCGCCCTCGTATCAACAAGCAGGATTCGCAGAAGGATAAGGAGCAGAAGGCTAGTGGTAACTATTTCTTTATGGAGGATTGGGATGTTTGTTGATGATGCATTGATGGTGCATGACGTTAATAATACCGCCGAGTATCAACGATGCAGCGAATATGCAATAAACTACAATGGGACATCGTAACAACCACAATGCACTCACAAACAAACACATCAATGAACATTCCATATCTCCTCAAACGCATTCATCAACTTCCCACATGCAATCGAACCACTTAACTACAACTCAGGCAATCAAACCACTCGTACAGGATACTGCGAGAACGATACCATGCTCTCCACATAATCCACGTCTAAATGACCGTGCGCAAAGGCACCGAAAATGAACACATAAGCGTCGTTACGACTGGCCTTTTCCGTTAAAACACTGACAAAGTCCAGCGGCTCCACCAAGGTTCCTGTCACCGACGTTCCAAAGACGTGCGCACCCGTGGGGAAGTAATCGGTCACTGGATTCTTGATCACCTTCATCAAACACTCATCTCCACCCTGTGCTCGAATCTTCATTTTGTCCAACAATTGCACTGGTCATGACGGAATCCAACAAATCCTACCGATCATACTGCTGAACCGCTTAAACGTTCGCGGCACTCTCAGCTTCGGATTCACTTCGATGAGCACATTCTGGGCTGTGTGGATATAAACCTACCAAGGTACACTTCTGCAGTACCACTCACTTTGAGCATTCCCGCCTTGTTCAGAGGAGAGTCGAGGAGAGAAAGCAAACACTCGTTGTCAACCAATTCAAATGGTACCTGGTGACAAATATCGGGACGTGATTCGGACGCGTCTCTTCCCAGTTTCTTGTGGATACCCTTGTGATCGTCCGCATTGAGGAGAACATATCCCTACACGTCACTATATTAGCTTGGATGCGAACCTTCTTTGATTTGACAGTTTCCAAGCACGCCCCTTCTAAGACCACCACCACTTGGTGCTTTTGTGTATTCTCCTGTTGGCCCGTTTGTGAGACAGTAGAGGACATCCTTGCGTAGACCGCTTCGATTTGGGACTGTCGTTTGGTAGTGTTGCGCCAATTCGGTAATGGCGCAAATGTGCAGGGTGATCGTTATTGCGGTCCTTATGGATGCTGCAGTGATAGAGAAATGGGGAGGATTGAATGGAGGGATTGCTGAAGTGTGGGTGTATGATGATCGTGGAAATGACAGAACCAACAATATGCCAAGAAACACGAAGACTAAACTAGGAATAGTACAAAACTAGAAGGCACACTAGAGTCGCTCAGGAACGACTTGCCTTGTCTGAATAAGAACACGCGCAACAGGTACGCAGTCAAGTTTGGATGGGTAATCACAAGGAACCCACATCATGGTAGGAACACAAGGAAGCAAGTTGCAGGGAACGGATGAACTTGAAGACGGAGCAGAGTCGATACTAGGCGAACTGGAAGGAGAGACACTGCTCGCACTATGGGAGAGACTGTGCAGTCGCGATATCCGTAGCTTCCGCTTCTTTAGCTGCTTCTCTATATGGTATTCGATGCATTCTTTCCAACCTCGATAGGCTTCGCGTTGCTTCTTCCTGCATAGATCACAGTTTGCAGTGGATGATTCAGTGTATAAACTGATGAAGTGATCCAGTGTAAGGAGTAGTCCACATGTCTGACACATCCGTTTAGGAACAGATTCTTTCCGTGAAGGAGTGTACGACGGTTCACGACCAATGTCCATGGGAAGTGATGCAAATAATGAACACACAACATGATTAGACACAAAACACATATTCAATCGCGGGAATGGAGCAATCGAACAAAGAGAATGTTCTTCTGCATATTGAAGAAACAGATAGTAACAGGGATCATAGTTGATTGAATTCATTCATCAGATCGGCGAGAGTAGTATCGTTGGGGTAAGTGTTTGGGGATGGAGACTGAGTGGTGGGATGATCATCGGGGTTCGTTGGATATTGATGAAAAGAGATAGGGTGATTGGTGTCTCGGTGTTTTGTAAGTGAATCGTATTGGTTGGTCTGTTCTTGGTACTCTCTCGTAATTGAATCGTATCGGTTGGTCTTTTCTTGGTACTCTCTCGTAATCGCTTCATATCTCTTCGTAGCTTTTTGATACCTCCTAGTAGCTTCTTGATATCTCCTTGTAGCTATTAGACACACATTCTCTTCCTCTCCCTCACAATCATTCCCATCACATTCTTGACAGTCATTATTATCCTCCTTACACTCCTCTTCGCGCTCCTCTTTACACTCTCCATCGCCTTCTTTATCCTCTTCTACACACTCCTTTTCATACCCTCCTTCACTCTCTTTACTCTCTTCTTTACAGTTCTCTTTACACTCTCCATTACACTCCTTTTCACACCCTCCTTCACTCTCTTCACCCTCTTTACACTTCTCACACTCTTCACCCTCTTTACGCTTCTCACACTCTTCACCCTCTTTACGCTCCTCTTTACACTCCTCTTTACACTCTCCTTCACACTCCTCTTTACACTCCCCTTCACAACCACTCTCCTCCACCCTATCATCAAGGACACTCCCTCTTCATCTGCTAGGATATGTAATGCCCCACTCATTCTCCTCCTCCACCGCCTTCTCCTCTGCCTTCGGCTTCCACACGTCCGGCTTCCACTTCCCCTTAAACTCCTCCTGCAAACGACGACAGTCCGCGTTCACACACTCCGGATTCGGATAGTAGACGCACGAAGGGAAGTAGTTGGTCTGCGAGAGATAGCCCTGGTAATACGCGATCTGTCCAAAGTGAAGGAGATACTTGAGAACGTTGTGCACAAGGAAGCCCGCAATAATACTCATTGTCGTTGGGAGCGAAGCCGTACAGACTCCGTTGCGTTTGATCGTCCGCTCATCCATTCCCGCAGCAACAGCCAGAGGAGGAAGACACTGAAAGCATGCGGTTCGTCCGGGGAGCATGAATTGGATGTGTCCAGAAACTGCATCCTCCGACACACCACTCTCCATCCACGGCTGGTTGAGTCGCGTGCAGATGGAGTTTACAGTGATACGAGCGCCGTAGTTGTCGACACAGGACAGCACCAAATCGACCCTTTCGCCGCGGAGTCCACCTTCTTGAACACTCGAAGTGAAGAGTGGGTATGCATCCAGTGAGGTTAGGGAGTGTATGACCATGCACAAGAGGAAGGATATCTTGCGTGATATCTGCATTGTGGGCTTCAATAGACACGTCAGGATTAATGGACTACATATCAAAGCGAATCCAAGCACGACATTCAAGGTGTCCTTCGCTGCATCCACTTTGGAAGAACCCTGCTGGGATGGTCGGTAGAAGAGGCGATTCATGTTGGCCGCCTCCACGACGTCGTAATCGAATAGAATCAGCTTTCCAATTCCACATCGAACGAGCATCTCCGAAGCAACACTTCCGATCCCGCCAATTCCAACAACTACGACCGTTTTGGAGCGAATAGACTCGAAATTCTAGGTTTGATTCGGTCGAAGCGAATGCACGTCGACCACTCCCATTTGCTGCAGCGCCAGCAATCGGCTATACGGATTTGCGTCGTTTCCTTGCGGGTTCATCGGGACGAGAAACAGAATAGAATTCACTACTAGAGGAAGGAGAATCGCAACGTCTTTCTCTGGAGTATAGAACAGGGGATGCACATTGAATACTGTCAATGTTGCAAGTTGAACCATGAGAACGGAAAGGGACACATTTACAGCAAGACGCACATCAAGAAGCTCTCAGAGTGGTCGGAACGACAGAGAAAGCGTGTCGGCGACTGCATCAAGCTGGCACAGGACGGCTATGCCAATCCGAGCTTCTCAGAGCACTCCTTCTGGTGCGCATTCTGCGGGGAAGAAATCAAGGACACTTCGCCGATGATCGTGTATGGGTTGAGTGCAAGTAACATGGAGCCGGAATTGCCTCGACCACCTGTGCAGCGAGCGCCATATTTCGAACGTGTACGCCTTTTTCCGGAAGAATGGCACGAACAACAAGGAGATTGACCAGAAATGGTTTTACGTCGGGAAGCCCTTTCGAAACGAGGTAGAAGTGAAGTGTTCGATGCATCGTAGTATGTTGAGCGCAGCAAGAGTTTTATCTACCACAACAAGATATCGCAGTCCATTTTTGCGGAGAGCGGGTCCGTGTGTGGTCCTCCGCGCCCTCCCCCCAAGGAGAAGCGCTGGGTGAAGCCGCGTCCAGAGCACTTTTCGTCGCCGCTGGAGGCGCAGCTGCACACATTCACGTACGACACGTTGACATGCGGGCCTCTGCGAAGCGACGCCTATTGTGCGGGAGAGCGACCCGCCACGGTGCGGATTGGTTTGGACTGTGATTCTAGTTGCTGAGTTCCTCCGGAATCAAGCAGAACGCGTGGGGATTCACGGCAACGGGACAGCGCGTGTGGGGCGGGGGAATTGTGAAGGTGACATCGCGCGAGTGGGTCGCGTGGCCGGCAGACCTCCTGATGATGCACTATCATCGCCGAGTGGAGAAGGAGCGTGCGGAGGCGGAAGCGCGACTTTTGGAGGCGCAGGAGCGGGCGAGAGAGGCGGCGACGGAGCAGGCGATGCGCATACACACGACGAGTGCGAGTGGGGAGGGATTGACTTGCGTATCGATGCTGCAGAGCTGTGAGGTAGATTCCTCTGGTGTCGTCGACCCGAGGCAACGTGCACTCTTTAGCGCTTCCTCCCTGGCTGACTCCGAACGAGGACAGTGCTGCGATGCGGACGTGGAAGAAGACGAAGGAGAGGGAGGAGCGGTATCGCAAGAAGCTGAGGGCTCTGGACGTGGGCGTGGTGCGTGGGAAAAAGGCTGGAGAGGACTGGCTGCCGAACTTCGGAGGCGTGTGGGGAACAGGTCCTCGTCGCGAAACGCGGGAAGCCTTCCGCGAGCGCATGAAGGAGAGGCAAGTGGGTCCGGAGAGCACGGTATCGGATTTGCAACGGCTTGTTCAGAGCGGCGGTCAGTCAATGAACGAGGAGGAGAAGAGGAGAGTGGTGGAGAAGAGCAAGGAGGCTGTGTTGAAGAAGATACAGTTGAGAATGAAGAGTGGTTTGGGTGTTTGTTGGGGTGCATGCGTTGCGTGGAGTGTGTTGTGTAGTGGGTGGTGTGTAGTTGTGTAGTGAATAGTGTGTAGTGATGGAGTGAATGGAGTAATCATCTTGGTTGCCTTGGTCATTTACACGCAGAAACACCGCGTGACCAAGAGAAGGAAGTTGGATACCTCTCTGATTCAGAACGCGAATACTAGTGTGTAGATTGGATTGTTCGTGTGTTTGTTCAACCCTACTGGAATCGATGAGGACAATATCGAGCTATGCGATGACGAAATCAGACTCTGCGATTATAGAATCGCGCCTCAAAAAAGACCGCCGGATAGGAACAGTGTTCCCGTAGAAATGCCATTTCAATCTTGAACATGAGATCTTTCCTTATCTGCATTCTCCTGTGCTGCTCGATTGCTCTGTCGAAGTACAGCTACACGGACAAATGCTATCGATATGAGCAGGAACGCAGTAGCGCCTGTAGGAGACGCTAATATAGAGCACAATCGATAGTTATGACATACTATCAGTACTACATTAACCGAAACGGAATTCCATTGAGCACGGATTATATCATCTATGATAAGGAGAAGAAGGAAGACGTGATTCCCAAGTGGTCGTACTACTTCCAGTGAGTTGCATGCGACTGATGATCATCTAGTTATGTTCTTTCGGATTGCAAGCGTTCCGAGAACAAACACACGTGCACGCGAACGTGTGAGTCGATTTGGTTCAAGATTTGGAATGTGACTGCTGCCAAACAGTTTGTTGACTTCTGCGACAAGGAGTTCATTGGAAGATATGCGGATGTCATGTAGGAGATGTGAGCGTTGTTAGTGCAAAGGAAGCATGGTTGTGGAGAGTTCGATCCATTCAGCACGGCAAAAACGGAGATTGGACAGGTGAGTAAGATTACTATCATGCTGGGTATATGCTTGCTGCGATGTTGAGTGGCAGATGGAAAGAAACCACAAGCACCCAAGGGATACAATGAAGATACGAAGTGCATTTGGGAGTACGATATTCTGGGACTGTGGTCGATGGGTGGGAGAGAGGGTGATGGGTGATGGATAGTGACGCTTGTAATTGTGTGTTCTGTGATGGCTGTTGCTGTACTGATACTGATTGTTTTGGTCGTATTCGTCCAGAAACACCGAAGTAACAAGAGAAAGAGACTCGAGGGTTCGTTGGTGCAGAATGAGAATCTGGCTGTGTAGATTGGGGTGTTTGTTGGAGTGAAGGGATGGAACAAAGATGGAAATTACAAGCAGATGCTTTAACCTTGAAGGACGGGAGAGCAAAGGAAACGAGGGATGAGCAATAAGGTGTTGGTGATTGCAGGGAATGGGTGTAATAGAAGCAGCTGTTGCCGTATTTGATGGTATCCGATAATATTTGATGGCATCCAATCGCATCCGATGATGAGAGAGGGACATCTCCATTGCATGCACCCCAATCCCCTGCTCTCCAGAGTCACTGTATCCACACATCCGTAGTTTCATATTTCCCCTTTGAATACGGATAGCGATGGATGATCTAATCATCCACGATGATAAATAAAACCACTTTTCATTGTCATGGTATTCAGGAATCTGTGAGGCTCCTTCTTCAACTGCTTTCGTTCATTATCCCAATTCCCTCGTAGCGCATACAAACCCACTTGAATGGTGTGGAGCTGAGGCAAGTCTGCGATCGAAGTCTTTTCACTGACTTACCCTCAAATGCGATTGTTTGACACGAGTAGGATGACGCGTATCCAACAAAAAAAACGCGCCACAGTCGAAGTAAAACTGAAGTGTTATTACATCAACCCGCTAATATGAAGGAGACGGCATTGTAGAAGGGTACTGGTATAAGTACTGAGGAACAACATCGGTTCTGCCCACTTCATTCTTTTTACCACTACACCTACTCTACACCCATCCTACCTCGACCCCCAACTTATGCTGGGAACTCGTGATAGCTACTCACTTGCTCAGATACCGGTATATACAACGTTGTGGTATGAACCGGTACATACAATACCACGTTTCAGTGCATACCTTTTCGTACCAAGCAGTGGTACCAACTAGTGCATACCAACATCGCAGTTTCAGTGCACACCTTTTCGTACCATACTGTTGTACCAACTAGTGCATACTACCTCATGTTCAGCACTCTGTGCATGAACCCTCAACTTCTCCTTATCAGTCATGGTGTTACCTTGAAATACCTCCCGTACTGCAGAGTCACCAAGTCATTCATACTTCTCCTTCCTCCCATCCAGTCTCTCCGTAGTGAGTGAGTCTCTCACACTCCTCCCCTCTACAATTGTAACTGTCTACCTCACCTGTTAGCCCCTACTCCTCTCCAACCATCTACAGTTATTATTCTCTGAGTCTATTCTTGTTTGTTTCACTTCCAATCCCTCCTCCAACTCTCTCATTCCATTTTCTACTATCACCAGACGGTCTACTCTTTCAACTACATTGTTCTTCACAGATCATCCTGTTCAACACTCCGTCATTCTATTTGAAACAAACAATACACTTCTTAATTCGCTGCTTCTTCACACACTCGATCTTCTCCTACACTGTGATAACGCTTTCTGATGGTTCCATTGTTTATCTTGTGCGACCGAACGATCGGATCCATCCAGTTCTACACTCTCCTTCTTCGGAAGCCACAGCAACAGCTCCTTCTCTTTCTCATTCAGATCCCGACAGGTTGATTAAACCGTCTCGTGTCGGTACTCATTGCCAACAGAATCTCATACTCTCCAGTACTCTTGCAACCAATGAAGCACTCTCATCACATGAATGCATGGGATCTTCTCCCACTTCGTACAATGGCAATCAGATGGATGACTCCTCTCATTCACATCCAAATGATACACCCTCATGTGAGCCTTATCCACCATCTCATACAGTTCATCTCCCTTCCATTATCTGTAACCATTCTCTTCTTTCATCATTTCACTGTTCCATTTCCGGTAGGTGTCTTTCTTCACTGGATGAACAATGAGTATATGCTTGTAACACTCCACAAAATGACCTCGACAAACAATCACGTTCACACTCCAGACGTTTTTAACGGTTGCGGTTCCCAATCCAGATATGTCATCTTCAGAGACAGCAAACAGTACATGCTCACCAGCAACTTGGAAGGAACAACTTCCGAACAACGCCTTGGTCATCACAGCCATATCGAATTCATACCAGGTCTCTTGCTACGAACAGAACAGATAAGAGGGAAGGGATTGTCAATAGGAACATAAGTAGTTAACCAATAGCAAGTCCAACCATTCTTCATCTTCGTTGTTCTCTTTAAGACAGTTTGCAGTGAAATCAAGTGATTCGATTAGTGCGAACACATTGTCCATAGGATGGAAACAGCACATCCTGCTAATACTGTTGAGTTGACCCAGAAGGGTAGAGGCTTCAATGCCTTCGATTCTCACATTCCTATTTACATATGAAGATAACTATGTAACAATAGACTGTTGAGAGGATTCTCCGCCATTCTGAGGTCATAAGGCAATAGAGAGTTAGGGATGAATGAAGGATTCCTTACAATCACTGTGTAAGAAAGCACCACTCTCTAGCATGTTGTTATTATTCCCCGATACGCTGCCAGTATCCGTACTCACTGAATGAGGCTGAATCGAGTTCATCACTCATTGACGAATTGATGGGCGACGTGCCGCACCTGCGTAAGGCGTCAGCATCCGTGAACAGAAGGCTGAAGGAATTGAAGATACTGTTGAAGGGTGATCCAGCACAACCCAATGAACTGGATGGGAGAATTGAGGAGAAACTGGCTTCAGTCGTTCAAATGAAGGACTTGCTTTCCTCTGTGGAACCAAGGAAGAAGAGACTGTGGAATGACTTGCTGGCTGAAATGGTGAACGATCTGAGCAAGAGGAGTCGTGGACGCGTGGTTGCTCAGGAGGTTGAAAGACACGACGCAGAAGTGGTTGCTCAGGAGGTTGTAAATCCTAACCAGGAAGTGATTTCACAGGAGACATCAAGTGTTGATCAAGGCATGTCTTCTCAGAACACGGACAATGATTGGGAAGGAGGGGCATGGGGAGAGATGGATGGATGACTCGGTGACTCTGGCAGTACGGGTTATGTGTGAGAGTACCACCATGACGGACAGGGAAGGAGAGGCTCATGCACTGAGTGCTGACCATGAGGTAGTACACAATGGTATCTGATCATGTGAGCAGCTATCACGAATATCTGACAAAAGTGGGGGTCGAGGTAGGATGTAGAGTAGGTGTAGTGGTACGAAGAATGAAGTGGGCAGAACTGATTGTTGTTGTTGGGAAGTTGTACCAGCACTCTTTCCAATATATATTATTGTCCACAGCTACTGATAGAAGGGAGACGCGTAATGAATAGAAACCGAGGAGATGAGAGTATATACGCAAATAGCATGTAAAAGGGGAATGGGGTTGTTGTGTTCACTAACGGATAGTACTAGTCCACATCCAAGAAGAATGACAGATCATGATACTTGTTACAGATGATATGGATATGTTGAATACAGAACCAGTAGTAGACACAATCCATTCACTTTCCACGTGAATAGCAGTATATCTGAATTGTGTCATTCGATGAGTACTACTGAGAATTGATTTGGTTCGATAACAAGATATTACAGCAATCAAATCAAAGGAATCATCAGAATCACCGATTAACTGACTCGAGTCGTTGCATTGGGATCATAATGGGGAATTTCTGAGGATCTCATAGGAATAACAGGGAATGTACTTGGTTTCCTGAGGGTGAAATCGAGGCATCTTGAATCAGCTGATACATTTTCGGCTTTGAATAAAGAATTCGTGTTTAATACCACGGTATCGAAGGAATCAAGGGATGATCCTCTCTCCCATCAAACAACTCGTTCATTTTCATAGGCTCTGCTTCTAGGTTACAGATTTGGTTGTAGTGGAGAAATCACTGAGTGAACACATTATAGTTTGGAAACGGAATGAGTGTTGATTGCATGTGATATCAGAGGAGGTAAGTGGAGGTGACATCGGTCATGTCCAAGATGAACTCTGTTTCCATCGAGTGCGTTGGAATATCAGGCTAGTGTATGGATTTGATGATTCTGAGGTGATATTGGTGACATCTTCATTCTCATTATTGAGCAAACCCATTCTGGATCTGTTTCAAATCCAATGGGCATTCCACTGGATGAATCTTAACTGGATTGGTTCCCATTCGTATCTCCGTTCTCATATCGTCGTGGATCACCCCTATCCTCACTCTAAGGCATCGAATCGTGCGGGAAATGATGGAAGATCAGGTCATGATCTCGATCTGCATGGTCATGAAAGGGATGTGAAACGGGTATGAAGCCATCCTATGGCATCCTTTCCCAATCCGTCTATTCTATGGCTATATCTCATGGATCATCGTGCTCACGCGACCCACCTCTCTTCTCCATGCCATTCCGTGCCATCCCTTCTCCAGTCCCGCCACCGACCTCATCCTCATCACCGACCGTTTCAGTTAGAATGCCTGATCTCAAGTATCTCCTCCCGTGTGTCCCGACGATCTTTCGGATAAACCGTGAGCAAGCTGTCGATCTGTCACTTTTTTCTTCGCCACTCGAGTGGTGAGGGAGAAGTCCAGCGTGGGAAGTGAGTGTGCGCAGCTCACCAACCACTCTGTCGGTCGACCAATGTACTATATCGATGAGGCTTCCGGAGGCGTTTCGAGAGAACGAGACTCATAGGTTACGAGATTCCACTCTTCACACACTCCTCCCGTAATCTGTGGTCTCATTGGAAATGGATTGAGTGGAACCCTGTTTGTTTGAAACGGTGAGGGAGATGGCGGTTGGTTGACTGAGTGTTCGGTGGTTCATGAGCATCAAGGCGATTTGTTAGGGAGAGAAGAAACAGGGGATGGGATTTAGAACTACCAGCTTTTACGTCTGATGGCTGATTCGAGAGCAGCAGCATCGAATGATGAGGAAATGGGAGAATGAATACTTGAGGATTGGAGGGAATAGGTGTAACGGAAGCAACCACTACCGAATTGGATTCCAATGAATGATAATCGAGGGATATCTACATCAATCAAACACCAAATCGATACTCTCCAGAATCACTGAACCGATATACTTGAAGTTACAGAAATCTCCTTTGAATTGTGTCAATGAAGGAAGATCTATTCATTCATCAACTCATTCAATCTCACTTCGCATAGTCAATGTGTTCTTGTAATTGAAGGGTTCATAACTAATCGTCTCTCGATCATCACGATTATCACCATCAAGTGCACATGTACCAAATCGAATGGATTGTAGCATAGGCAAATCTGAATCATCAATCCATCCATTCAATCACTCTCAAACACAATAGAATGAACATAATCGAATACACCATAGCCAAGTGTAATTGATTGTAGTTGAGGGAGATCTGTGAATTCAAACCAATCCATCAATCTAACCAGTCAATGAGAAGGATGGAGCCAAAAAGAAACAATAATCACCCATATCAATGGATTGAAGAGAAAGGAGATTATTCAGTTCAAATGAATGATAATCCTCGCATGACCGAGAAAAAAACTCAATGGATTTGAGTTTTGGACAATTCACAATTCGACAGGAACCATCAGTTCGTTCACTACTACTAATTCTGAAACTCTGGTATCCAATCAGCACACTCTCCAACTCACTCAATCCATTCAACTCAAACACTCTCACCATTCTAAAACAACCTTCTCTAATCACGATCCGTTTCAATGAACAGAGAAAGAAGGGAAGGATGAGGGTTTTTTCATTGTTATATGAATTGTAATGAATATCGACTGATTCAGTAGTATTATCAATTGTATTAGTATCATGTAAATCAGAATAGGATTCACCATTCTTCCACAGTCCATTGTATTCAACCAATCCATTTCGATCATACAACACTCCCCTGCCAAATCGTTTTCCCTCACAGAAACACCCTTCATACTCGATTCGTTCAATGTCATTGCAATACTCGATTCCATAACCCATCTTCACTCCATCCACCATGAAACCTTCATACTCCTTCTTCCCTTCTTCATCATACATCACTCCATATCCAAATGGCTTTCCATTCTTCATTCCTCCCTCCCATCTCTTTCCACTCACACCCAAATCAATACAATCCACTCCATCCTGTTCATTCTCCTTCCACTCATCTCCATCATACACTCTCATTACATGTGTTTTCAAATCAGCCACAACGACTCGATTCTCTTCATCACATCTCTTTATCGCATAACACTTCTCTTCTTTCTTCCATACACCATGCTCCCTTCCAGTTTCGATGTCATACTCCATCATTGAATCATCATTCTTCTCTTTCATCAGAGTATTCAATCTCTCTTTCATCACCATTCCATCCCACTCTTTTATCGCTATTTCCTTCTCTCCATTCTCATTCCCTCTTTCCACATTTTCCGTTGTGATTTCATTTCCGTTCAGTCCATCTGCCGGTTTCTCCACACTCGCCTCCACAAACCCACTGAGAAAACTGACATTCAATGCAGTATTCACGAATTCAATACTGGAGCTCATTGTCTATTTCTTTATGGTGATTCCGTTTTGTGGTGTTTCAAAATCGCTCCATTTTCTTCTCAGGTATTCCACCTTTTCATTATATTCAAATCGTTCACTTTTATTAGTACTTCAAACTCATCACCAACCCATTCACTCCAAATACCACTCTTTCTCTCTCCCGTTCATCTCTACATCATCACAGACAATCATTCCCACCCATTTTGACCATACTCCTATCACGTGCGTGTGACTCAACTCCCTTCATTTCGCTCAACAAACAATCTGTACATCTTCGTCAATCACAAAATCACTCATTCTGCTTATTCATCCCCCATTCTCCAAAACACACTCTTCTCATCAACTCCTCTCCAGCTAGATTCCCACAAACCTCCTTCGGTGCAAATATGCATCTGTATCATTCCATCCACCTATCGATGGGTCCGTAATTCTGTCATGATTAATCAGGTAATGGAAACGACTCCATGTTGATACGATGTGAGCTCTTTGAATTCTACCTTTCCATTTCATCTGTTACACTATGGAACAAATACACCCAACCAACCAACGACACGCGAGTATCTCATGGCATGGTGGAAAACGAATAATGTGTGTTGCAGAGGGTGTGGTGGTTATTATTATGAGTGCAATTTCACCTTCCAATCCAAGATCGAGAATCACTTCCTTCGTTATCCATTCCTTTTGTAGTTCTCTCATCACTTTCTATTAGTCTCTTCATTTCAACAACACCATCCCTTCTTTCATTGTCATCTCTTTATCCAAGAAACCAGTTCATGCAACCTTTCATTTTCCAAATGTTACTATTACTCCGGTTATTCAATTCTGTTCATTGTAGTTACTATCAAGTTCATCGATTCAATCGTACGCGTTTCAAGTTTGATAGGTTAGAATTCATTGGATGGTGATTGCCATGAACAAAGGATGAAGTGGAATGGACGATGCTGGGTAGATTCACGTTGGCTATTATGGAATTGGACTGTGTACTGGGAAGGCAGATGATCCTTGTAGAGTTTGGTTTTGCTCTTAACAGAATCACACTCTCTTCATTATCGACACCACAAAGCCTATAATCGCAAAGCGGACGATAGGCACGTGAAATGGTACAAGCGAATGTGTGAGGAGGGCTTCATCAACGCCATCTTCAACACGTTCGATGGAGTCCGCTGTGAGATGCATGTGAATGACACTTCCATGAACCCTTGCGACGATGTGTTCGGTGAGCGTCGTCTGGAGGAGAACACGCTCTTCGTGAGTACATCTGCAAGCCTCAGAACTGCTCTGTGTCGTGGGCTTTCATCGTGACCAACGCAATCGATCGCCTCAACAATTGATTCCACTTCTCGTCGTACGAACCGATCGTGGAGGTCGCCCTCTCCGCTCAGGAACTGATTGACTGCGTCGGTAAGGAGCACGGAGTCACCGGAAAGGTGTGCGACGGTCTGCCTCTTGTCTGGGTTCCGAATCCATCTACGAGAATGGTATCGCCTTCCGCGAGTTCTACCACCACACCAACAAGGAGGAGGAGTGCATGATTAACAAGTACCACATTGCTGGATACGAGAAGCCTTCTGCTTACAACAAGCTGGGTCTGTTCGATCTGGTGATGAGAGGACCGTGATGATTAATCTGGACCCCGAGTACTTCCAGTACTACCGCAACGACCGTGAGAGTCCAACCTTCGACACCACCTACTGGAGACCTTCCGTGTACGGAGTGGTCGTCGAGTACCTGCAGTACGCCGTTGAGGGAGAACCCGAGTTCGCTGAGTGGCCTTTCTTCGCCATTGAGGCTCGTCTGCGTGCTTGCGATTCCTTCGTGTTCCGTCTGCCCATCCGTGAGACGGAGGCTGACGCCAACATTGCTGGTATTGCTGGTTTTGCCATTCTTGGAATCGGATAAGCAACTCGTTGTCCACTCCAGGTTTCCATGACACTCTTCAACTTCAACATCTTTATTCCTTGGTTTGTTTGAAGCAATATACGCCTTCATTCCCGTGACTATAGCAGTCTTACTTAGAGAATGATTCGTCATCAAATAACCAACGAACTCAGAAATCCGCTTCTGAATCAACTCCTTCGTATCACTTCCATCCATAGAAGAAAAACAATGGTTCAGAGTGCATCCCAATGTAATTCAAGGTAATACTGTACAGGTGTAACGGACTATGAAAATGGAAAACCTCAGGAATCGAATGCAAAAGAAAACAAACACCACTAAGCCATCTTACTACCCACCCTCTTTACCTATATATGAGATCGACCTACCCTACTTCACCTAAACGAAAATCCGTCGTGGAAACAACCTACCTAAACGAAAATGGGTCATTTGAAGACCATGAATCATGGAGACCACTGTAAAGGGGATGAAATCCCGTTTGCAATCGATATAACCTGAACTATCCAAATCCGTCAAATGAAGGAGGACAATTCCCAGAATAAGGGATCCCCATAAACAGCCACATGCAGAGAAATGCAGTGAGAATCCGTACTGGAGGAGTGAAACGCGTCGGAACAAACAATCACCCCATAAACAATCATGACAACAAAAGGGTCTGCCTTGATTTCAATAATCGTGAATTACATGGGTTCCCAAACTGTGCGAAAGAGCCCCAATTCAGAATAGACCCTTGCGAATCATTGCCGCTCACCATTATTAGTTAGTTAGAGGATGGATAATGACGCGAACGAGCCCGATTCTGTTTCCTACGAATCATCACCGATTAACCGGACTAGATTTCTTTTGAAATGACAGTTCGTTTTGGAATTAGTAGAGGCCTTTCATGTCGCTAATTGTGTAGTTTGTTTGTGTTTGGTGATGGGAGTGCTTGCTGGGAATGAAGCATCGGGTGTAGAAAGCGATCCTCAGTTTGCCACGCCGACTCCAACGTCGACTCCAACGCCGACTCCGACTCCGACGTTGCAACCATGGTTCCCCATTTATGATCCGTTCATTCTTGGAGACAACTGCAATTATGAAGTCCAGGATACTTGCTTTGAGAATATCATTTCGGACATGGAGGTTCTGAGACGGTATTTGGCTCTTCGCGATTTGTATCCTACGATGGCTCTGAAGCATACGCGGGTTCTAGCGTTGTCCGGAATGACTTTTCCTGCCATCGAGTCGTTCCGTGAATCGCTGAGCAAGCAGGAGAGGAACCCCGCTGCTGTGGATATGTACTTCTACTCCGATTACAAGACTGTTCGATATGTGGATGCGAGTGTGGCTGTGCCTCTGATTTCTCTTTCTCAATTCACTCGTCCTTCTCGTATTGTGTTTGGAGATGGAACAATGAAGCGAGAGGGAATGGCTGCTGTGATTCAGTGGATGGTGGACAACCGTGACAAGGGATATTTTGTGAATTTGGAATACTTCCAGATCTCGGGTCACAATGCTGCAGATTACAACTCGCTCACTTCCAATGGAACAGCTCTTCAGAACCAGATCGTTTCTAATCTTCATACAATGTGTGTGGATAAGGAGAACTTCCCCAAATTGAACACTCTAAACTTCAATGGTAATGGTTACAACGAGAACAATAATGGATTTGATGCTGCTCTGCAGTCCGCTTGCGACAGAGGGGAAACTGGTGTGGGTATCCGTGCCTCCCAGGTTTCAACCTGGTATCCTACGATGTGCTCGACCACTCACCGGGACAACTACTGGTACTACGACATGGAGGACGAGAAGGAGATCGCTCAGTGCCGTTTCAACTGGAACTGGGAGATGGGTGACACTGTTTACGTGTACGCCCCCGCTGGACCTTTCCCCAACGACAGGACGGATGTATGCAATCCTCTATCATCCAGACCCAGTATTCCTTTTACTCCGATTCCCACATCATCTCCTCCACCAAACGTTCCCATTTATGATCCGTTCATTCTTGGAGACAACTGCTACTACGAAGTGCAAGAAACGTGTTACCATGATATCTATTCTGACATCTACGTATTGTCACGGTACTTGGCAGTTCGTGATTTGTATCCTACGATGGCTCTAAAGTATACGCGAGTTCTCGCTCTGTCTGGAATGACAACTCAAGCAGTTGAATTGTTCCGAGAGTCACTGAGTAAGCAAGAGAAGAATCCAAATCCAATTGATATGTACTTCTACTCGGATTACAAGATTGTTCGATATGTGGATGCGAGCATGGCTGTGCCTCTGATTTCGCTGGCTGAGTTCACTCGTCCTTCTCGCATTGTGTTCGGAGACGGAACAATGAAGCGAGAGGGATTGGCTGCCATTCTACAATGGATGGTTGATAATCGTGAGAAGGGCTACTTTGTGAATTTGGAATACTTCCAGATCTCGGGTCACAATGTTGCATCCTACACTGGAAGTGAAGAAGAAGCAACTATTCTCCAGAACCAGATCGTTTCTAATCTTCATACAATGTGTGTGGATAAGGAGAACTTCCCCAAATTGAGCACTCTGAACTTCAATGCTAATGGTTACAACGAATTCAACAATGGATTTGATGCTGCTCTTCGTTCTGCCTGTAATCTGACTGAAACGGATGTCCTGATTCATGCCATTGAAGTAAGTGTCTCGTATAGGACGATGTGCTCTACAGGATACACAGATAACTACAAGTATTACGATATGAATAATGAGAAGGATGTGGGCAAGTGTCGTTATACCTGGAATTGGGAAATGGACGATGTTGTGAATGTTTACGCTCCTTCTGGTCCTTACCCGAATGATGGGACTGACTGTGGTTATGGCGATCATCCTCGACCTACTCTTCCTCCTGTTACGATTCCTCCGACTACTGTGGTTCCGACTACTATGGTTCCGACTACTCAACTTCCTACAACTCAACCTCCTACAACCCAATCTCCTACTCAACTTCCTACTCAACCTCCTACAACCCAACCTCCTACAACCCAACCTCCTACCCAACCTCCTACCACTCAACCTCCCACAACCCAACCTCCTACAACCCAACCTCCTCCTCAACCCACCACCCAACCCACTACTCAACCTCCCACCCAATCTCCACCCACCTGCCCCGCTGCTCCTTCCCTTCCCCAGTCACTTGCCAACGCCATCGCATCCACTCCCTGCGGTGATGGTTTCATTGGTCAAAAGACGTTTACGTGCAAGCTCGTGGATTCTGAACCGCAGTGGATACTAACCAACTCGGAATGCAGTCCCATTAAACCGTCTACTGGAACTGTTGTTATCTCCATCACGATTGAAATAACTGGTATCACCATCACGGAAGGATCGGACTTCATTGAAACCATCCGTCGCATTCTCTCCACCCTTCTCAGAGTTCCCTACCAATCCATTCTCATCTGGAACTTGCACGACTTCTCACGTCGTCTACAGGATACGGTATCTCTTGAGGTGAACGTGTTTGTCGATACTTCAAACCAGAAGAAGGTGGAGGCCGTATCGTCCCTGTCGTCAGCAGCCGTTCTCGAGGAAGCCAAGAAGGCAGACCCCGTTACGTTCTCTCCAAAAACTTCCCTTACCTTCGCGAAACCTCCCATGATCATTGATCCAACCGGAAAGTGCGGCGATGGTTTCATCTCCATGTACTTCAGCAAGCCGCTCGATGGCATTCGTTGCCAAGTGCGTGTGAGTGACGCTTCCAGGAAGACGGATGGACTCGTTCTGATTGATGAACTGACTTCCAGCGCTGGATACTGCGTCAATTCTGGATACTACTATATTGGCTGTGACGGTTATACAGAGGTCACCTTCGAGTTTTTGGGCACCGAAGGTAAGATGACGAGGAGTTTTTATTTTCCTTATTGGACAGTTTTGATGTTGCAGAAGACGGGAAAGAGCTGGAATGTGATTCCCGAGAGCCACGGAAATCCAAATCTTGACAAGAACAAATCCCTCACTGGTCTGCCAATCTATCCGGAGGATCCAATCGATGCCAAGGCGGACTTCACCTGCAATGAGAAGGGATATGTGGAGTATCTGAGTAAATGGGGCAACAAGAAGAGTACCTCGCGTGATGTGGAGAGTGATGAGTTCAAGAAGCGTCTGGGCTACTTCGTTGAGTCCTGCGAGAAGATCCGCGAGTGGAATAAGATGAAGAAGTACCGAATGCAGTTTACGTTCTTCGCTGATTGGCATCCCGAGGAGTTCGAGGAGATGTTTACCTCGAAGCAGCGATACACGGGAGTTAAGACTCCCATTCCCGCCATTATTCCCACTTACAACAATTCCAACTATCGCTATCTGATGCCTTCCATGGATCCGTGTGATGGAAATGGTGAGTTGAGAGAGTTGATCTCGAAGCCTCAGAACTGTTCTGTGTCGTGGGCTTTCGCCATTACCAACTCGATTGAGTATGCGATCAAGAAGATGTACTTCGAGGAGTATGATCAGATTGTGGAGGTGTCTCTGTCTGCTCAGGAGTTGATTGATTGTGTTGGTAAGGAGCATGGAGTGGTTGGAAAGATGTGTGATGGAATGCCTCTTGTTTGGGGATTTGATTACGTGTATGAGAATGGTATTGCTTACAGCGAGTACTATCCTCACACGAACGTGGAGGGAGAGTGCAAGAGGATTGAGGACGAGCACAAGTACCACATTGGTGGATACGAGAAGCCTTCTGCGTACAACAAGCTGGGTCTGTTTGATCTGTTGATGAGAGGACCAGTGGCAGTGACGATGGGCTTAGATCCTGAGTTCTTCCAGTACTACCGCAACGATGGCGAGGAGGGTCCTTACTTCAATTCTGGCTACTGGAGACCATCTGTGAACGGAGTGGTTGTAGAGTATTCTCAGTACACTACGAATCCGAAGTCATGGTATGCAGCCAATCCCTACTTCGCCGTGGAGACGCGTCTGCGTGCTTGCGATTCGTTTGTGTTCCGTCTTCCAATCAGTGAGAGCGAGCAAGATGCGAATATGGGTGGTATTGCTGGATTTGCCATTCGTCCGATCGTGACAGATTATCTTCCCACTCCTGAGCCCTTCACCCTTCCTCCCAAGGCATCTTCTAGTCCTACGGAACAGGAATGATCGAATCAATGAGTGATCACGGTGTTTGTTTCAGAGAAGATTATTGGATTGGACATGAGGCAGGATTAGTGATGGAATGTAAATAATTAAGAATGGTATGTCATTCATCAAGGTGAACGCTTTCAGAGATGATGGAGAGTTGATTGGAGTTAGGTAGGGGAATGCGAAAAACAATGAAGAGAGAATGAGACTGTAATGAAATGAATGCAGGAGGATATAGGTTGCGAGTTGGCAGAGGAGGAGAATTCGATTGAAGAGGGATCATTGTGATGAATTGGAATGAGTTCAGTTGATGGGTTTGAGGAAATGGATTGGAAATGGTTTGCATTTAGATGAGAATGAAAAGGAGTGGTGATGATTGCAATTGCGAGACTCTAACGCGAGACAATGTAAGTGATATAGGAGTGACCACGAATGAAATGAGATCAAGAATCAAAGGATTAGCAGATTCGCATGATTCCTCTCCCACACTTAGGTTATCGGAGGAGATCTAGAGAATACGACAGAATCATCATATCTTTTCATTTCACAAACGAATTCATCGATTGATTCAACATGTCAAGAGGTCACAATCAAGCAAGCAACACTCTCTGCGAAGAGAGATTCCATTCTGTTTTCAAGGAATAGCGTTCATTCAACAACAACAAGCAGTTCCCTTCACTTCCACAATGTCAAAGCATCTGACACACCCATTCCACATCTCATTCGGACCATAGAAATGAAATCAACATGGAATCAATGGAATCAACAACGCTATTATCGAGATGCTGAAGGATCCAAGATGTACAAACACAACCCATTTCAACTGATCATTGAAAAGAGAGAGAATCCCAATGAATCATTCCAACTCCATTCTCAAGGATTCTACAAGCAATGAAAGAGTGAATGATTGGATGAGTTGGCATTTGAATGGATGAATCGAAAACAATTGTGTTTTGGAAAGTGAAACAATGATGCTGATTGGACGGCGTAACAAATCGGAGAGAATTCGTTCTTCGACCCTTTGTTTGCAGGAATCGTTTCACCTTACAATCAGTGTCGATGGACTGACCTTGATTCTTGGATTCATTGGATGGAATATGAACTCCCATGTTGATCAATGAATCGAAAATGGAGGAATGGGTTCCAAAGGGTTCCAGTAGACAGGTGGAAGGCAGGAATCGGAATTGGGGACGATAGGAATGGAGAGGACCAGAAGTAGTAAGTGAAGCGACCTAATAGTGGTACCCTGTTTCCACCATTCATTCTTAGGATCAGATTTCATTAGAAATGACAGTTCGTTTTGGAATTGGTAGGAAGTGATGTTGAGGAGTGATGCATAGTGTGTTTATGTTTGGCTATTGGAGCAGTCGCCTTCAATGGGAAGGAGGCATATCCAAAGGATCCGACGGATGAGAAATCGGACTTCAGTTGTGATGAGAAGGGATATGTGGAGTATCTGAGTAAATGGGGCAACAAGAAGAGTACCTCGCGTGATGTGAAGAGTGAGGAGTTCAAGAAGCGTTTGGGCTACTTCGTTGAGTCCTGCGAGAAGATCCACGAGTGGAATAAGATGAAGAAGTACCGAATGGAGTTCACGTTCTACGCTGACTGGCATCCCGATGAGTTTGAGGAGTTGACCACCACCAAGCAGCGATACTCTGGAGTGAAGGCTCCCGTGCCTTCCATTACTCCTGTGTACAACAACACCAACTATCGTTATCTGATGCCTTCCATGGATCCGTGTGATGGAAATGCGGAGTTGAGAGCTACCATCTCCAGACCCCAGAACTGCTCTGTGTCGTGGGCTTTTGCCATTACCAACTCGATTGAGTATGCGATCAAGAAGATGTACTTTGAGGAGTATGATCAGATTGTGGAGGTGTCTCTGTCTGCTCAGGAGTTGATTGATTGTGTGGGTAAGGAGCATGGAGTGGTTGGAAAGATGTGTGATGGAATGCCTCTTGTTTGGGGATTTGATTACGTGTATGAGAACGGTATTGCTTACAGCGAGTACTATCCTCACACGAACATGGAGGGAGAGTGCAAGAGGATTGAGGACGAACACAAGTACCACATTGGTGGATACGAGAAGCCTTCTGCGTACAACAAGCTGGGTCTGTTTGATCTGTTGATGAGAGGACCTGTGTCAGTGACGATGGGATTGGATCTTGAGTTCTTCCAGTACTACCGCAACGACGGCGAGGAGGGTCCTTACTTCAACACTGGCTTCTGGAGACCTTCTGTGAACGGAGTGGTTGTAGAGTATTCTCAGTATGCTGCGAATGGAAAGGAGGAGTTGTCCCAGAACCCGTACTTCGCAGTGGAGACACGTCTGCGTGGATGTGATTCGATGGTGTTCCGTGTACCGATTCTGGAAACGATTGATAACGCGAACATCGGTGGTATTGCTGGATTTGCCATTCGTCCGATCGTGACGGATCTGATTCCAGTGAAACCGACGAGTGAGGTGACTGTGAAGCCGAGTGTGGCTCCGAGTGTCATACCAACTGTTCAACCAACTGTTCAACCAACTAACAAACCTACTATTGCTCCCACCACTCAACCCACAGAATCACCAACCATTCCTCCCACCACTTCTCTTCCAACCATTGAACCCACAATTCCATCTACTGAAACACCAACCATCCCTCCCAGTGAGAGTCCCACTGTTCAACCCACAACAAATCCCACTACCCAAATACCAACAACTCAAACACCTACAACCATTGCTCCAACCACTCAAACACCCACAACCATTGCTCCAACCACTTGTCCACCTGTTGAGATTGCGGTTGTTCCATCGGAACTTGCTCCAAACCCAGAAACAATAGAAGAAATAAGTATTACTAGTGGATTGTGTAGCAGTTATCAGGGAACAGAGTTCATTCTGAGAGGACTACCCGCTTTGAAATCGATTGTGATTGGAGACTGGTGTTTTGGAAGTGTGAGAGTGTTTGAGTTGGATGGACTGAGTGAGTTGGAGAGGGTCGTGATTGGAGAGAAGAGTTTCACATATGCCAAGGCGAAAGAAGAAATAAGGAATAGTAAACGGAGTGATGGATCATTTCGGATAATGAATTGTCCAAAACTCAAATCCATTCAGATTGGTGATTATTCATTCTCTGATTGTCATTCATTTGAACTGAACAATCTCCCTTCTCTTCAATCCATTGGTATTAGTGTGAGGTGTTTCTATTATGCTCCATCATTCTCATTAACTGGTTTGATCGAGGAATTGGTTTGAATTCACAGATCTTCCTCAACTACAATCAGTTGAACTTGGTTGGGCTTCATTCGCTTATGTTCATTCGATTGTGTTTGAGAGTGATGGAATGGATGGATTGATGATTCAGATTTGCCTAAACTACAATCCATTCGACTTGGTCTGGATACTCTTAATGGTGATGATCGTGATGATCGAAAGACGATAAACAATATGCCCTACAACTACAATAACACATTGACAATGCGAAGTGAGATTGAATGAGTTGATGAATGAATAGATCTTCCTTCATTGACAGAATTGAAAGGAGATGGCTGGAACTTCGAGCATATCGGTTCAGTGATTCTGGAGAGTATGGATTTGGTGTTCGATTGATGTAGATATCCCTCAATTATCATCCAATGGAATCTACTTCGGTGATGACTGCTTCAAATACACCTATTCCCTCCAATCCTCAAGTACGCATTCTCCCATTTCCTCATCATTCGATGCTGCTGCTTTGGAATCATACATCAGAGACAAAAGCGATTACGTCTAATTGACTTAGAGTGTTTCCTATCAACGCACCAAATGATAATGCGATAACAAGTTTCCGAACAAACATGGTATAGATCTAACAGTTGAGAAAAGAAGATGACAAGCGATCAAACGATATGAATAGGATGTATATTATAGGAAATAGAGGAATAATAATAGGAAAGCATGAAATGAAGGAGAGCGGTGGATAATGAAGGGCGAGGACATCACAGAATATGTGAGAATGAAGAGTCAAAAGAGGAATCGAAAATGAATGAAAATGATGTAATGGAATGAGAGGATTGGAATGGAAATGGATAAGAGTGAATGTGATTGAAGTGGCTGAGAGGAAGATTGGGATGAGAATGGGTGGAAGTGAATGGATACAGAACATATATGCGAATGGTAATGAAAAACAGAGATGAGTGGTGATGAGGGTGATGGAGTTGAAATAGGATGGAAAAGAGGATGGAATAATGAATAAGAGAGGATGCTAAATGAAATGAGAGAAAATGAGTTTTGAGGAAATCGCGAAGACCACCATGGTGAAATGGATGAGTTGAAAAGTGAAAAATGCGAGAATGATGGAATGGAAGGAGGATGGAATGAGGATGATGTGGGATGAATGATAGATGAATATGCGAGGTGATGAGCGTGATGCAGATGAGATGATGATAGAAGACATGGAATGTGATTAGAATGAATAGATGAATACGATGAGAGATAAGACAGTGAGAATGATGATGTGAAGTGTGATGTGATGAAATGAGATGAAAGTGAAAATGAGAAGAGGAGAGAGTGATATGATGAATAGAATAGGAAAGAATAGGAAATAAGGGTTGTGAGGAATAACATAGGGTAGAGAGTGTGAGTGAGGAAGGATGAAAATGGGAGTGTATAGAAATGGAATGAGGGTTGAGAGAGAAGTATAATAGTGATGTTGAATGAATGAAAGGAAGTGATAGTTGATGCGATTAGTTAAGGTGATGTGATGACAGTGATAGGAGTGAATGGAAATGAAAGGAGATCAACGCGAAGAATCGGAATGAGCCATGAACGAAGGTTGAAGTGAGTTGATGGTGTGATGTCCATGGAGTGAGATGACCGTGGAAATTCGAGTAGCAGAGAGTGTATGCGTGTGTGTGGGTAGGGTTAGG